>OX422221.1:342570530-343828030 GCA_949130495.1 Sambucus nigra
ATCTTTTATTTTTCTTAATAAATTTAGTCCCTTTTTTGTTGTTGCTTTGAATGAGATGTTTTGTTTTAACAAATATATTAAATTTCTTTTTTTTTCAAAAAGTGGACTAAGGATGTCACAAAACTTCCTATCATCGAAACTTTTGTCATCACTGCTCCGCCAGAATGCAAAATTTTGCGTCGTCAATTTTTTTTTATATTTCTACTTGATTTTTGATGTTTTATTTGTAATAACATTAAACCGCTCAGTATTGCCTTATTATCGTCGCTTCGCCGCTAGATTACAAAATTATATTTGCACTATTTTCAGTGCAAAATTAATTTTGTAAGGTTAATACAACAAATTTATTTCAGAATGTAATACTACAAAATTAAGGATGCATCTTAATTATATTTTTCTATGAAAAGAAAAAATAAAGGATACAAAACATTAAAAACGACTGCAAAAATAAAAAAAATGACAATCTAATTTTGCACTTTGATGATTCAAGACTCTAATGACCCAAAGTTCGATGGCATCCATGTTCTAATATTTGAAACAATTGTAGCATTAGTATATTTTTTAGCAATAAAACACGTCATTTTAAGCAAAAAAGAAAGAAGTTGATTTGTAAAGAAAAAAACTTATAAAAAACGTCATTTTAAAAAGAATAACTTTTTTATTTAGGAAAAAAAAACATGGACCATTTTTAAAAAAGAAAAGTTGATTGTTCTAGACCATAAACTTAGATTTTTTTTTTATATTAAAGACAAAAGAAATAGGGACCATTTTAATAAAAGAAAAGATGACTATCATAAAACCATAATATGAGTTCAAAATTAGATAATATTTTCTATTAAGGGCAAAAGAAACATAGACCATTTCTATAAAGGAAAAGTGGTTTGTCCTAAAACCATAATAGGGACCATTTTTACTTAAGGGTAAAATTGGTGTTTTGAAAAAAAATAAAATGAACTTAAAAAAATAAGATCTATATCTATAAAAATAAAGTTGAATATCCTATATCCATAACCAACATTGATTTAAGTCCTAAAAGTGCATAATCTAACATTATCTTGGTGCCTTTCACCTTCACACCATTTTTCGTGTTCTGTAGCGAAATATTAAGATATCGGAGGCACGTCAGTAACATCTCGTATGACAAAGCACCATTATCATAGTGACACACATGTCTATCTAATTGAAGATCACTAAGACCAAATTGGTTCTATGGTGACTCACACACTCGTATATATATATATATATATATACACACACACATCGAAACCTTTTCTCAATCGTATAATACTTCACCACCGTCATCCAAACCCTCTCTCAGTATACCATTGTCGCTCATATGATACTTTTTTTCTTTATATGTAGTTGCATATGTGTGTGCGCGCGTATCTCAAGCTCATTCGATTATTTGATATTTATGACTCATTTTATGCATTTTGTTATTCGACAGATTTAGTGTGTCTTTGCATTATATAAATCAATAAAATATTTCATGTTGATTTTCTAATATATAATTTTTCACGTATTTAAATTTGTTTTGGGATAGTTAATTACTAATTTTATTATTTTGTAATTAACAAAATGTTTAAGGAATATTTCATCTATTTAATTATTAATTAAATATTTTTGTCAACTTAAAGCTATCCTTACTGCTAAAACATCTATTAAGTCATGAGTTAGAGGTTAGCTCTACGAGGAACTTGCTTAGGCAATGTAATATAATCATGGTCGAGATGAGGGCAGCCCTGACAGGGTTGGTTGTGGGGAGGGTGTGCCTAGAGCCATACCGACCTTATTATGATTCCTAGTAATTTTTGTAAGGACAAATTTTGTATAGAATCAATTTGAATGTATTTTGCTCATTATGTATTTGGACAAAACCTTTGAGTCATAGGTTAGGATTTGAGTATGTTTGACCTTTCAAGCCTATGACGTGTTTGATTGAAGACATAGCGACCAAGGTATCATGTTCGCATCACCGTGCTGAGTTTCATGCCTTATTTTCATCTTCATGCTCCGAGGATCTCTCAAATGTGAACGTGTATTTATGTTGATCTTTAGATATTTTTTTTAATGTTGTTTTGTAAAATTGTTTTGAATGAATTTTAAAATGTCTTTTAATTTTTTTTAAAGTCGTTCTAACGACATCTGGTATGTCATTCGAACAAGTTGCACAGCTCGTTAGAACCTGATCCAACGAAGTTTGAACGAGGAAATTTTTGGGATACTCTGGTTTCTCGTTGGAAATTTTGTTGGCAAGATGCTCTAACGAGAAGTGTAGACGTGTTCTAATGAGATCCAATTTCATTCGAACGAGCCGATGCATTTTTCAATGCAATATTCATTTTTTGAGGTTATCTCGTATTTGGAAAACATATTATAAATTGGTCTTCGGAGCAGAAGTTTCTGTAGAAACTTTGTCATAAGCTTGGAGTCTTAAAACTCTTCCGAAAAGCTCTCCAAAGGTTTTGATCTTCCATGATCATGTTTTTCAACTAAAATCCTAGTTTGCACCCAACTCTTTAAAGATTTAAGTGTTTCATTATTTAAAAAAAATGATGTGCAAACTTAGTGTGCACAGGAGTCTGTGTGTGTGTGTGTGTGTATATATATATTAATGTCTAAATTTGGTTTACCGAGTTGGATTAGTCTTATATTAGTTACAATAATAATTATAACCAGAGATAAAGTAAGAAATAAGTAAACTAGATAGAGATGAGAGACAAATAGAAGAACATAAGGGTTTACATGATTCAGCCGGATGAGGTGCTTACATCCATGGGTAAAATATCATTATGTATTAGGGTTTAGTACATGCCTCTCATGAACTCTCTAGGATTTAGATAAACTGTTTTCAATTGCCCTTAGCTGAGAGAGGTAGTGATCTATTTATGCTAGTATGAAGATGAAGAGATGGAATACCTTTATACATTATGTATTTACCACTTTACATTATAGTTAGCAGCTGGATATTCTTCATGTTCATGTGCATGGTGACTGTTGAGAGTCTCACATGTGCCGGTTCATATTACTATTTTTTTATATTCTTGAGGGTAGTCGGCTAGCGTGATGACCAGAGAGATAATGGTGCCAACCACATTTGTTTGCATTTTCTGAACCCATCGAGTATGATGACAGGTGTCACCTTTTTATTGGTCCACTTGGTCGTGTTATTTTAGGTTAGAATAAAATCTCCAATACTTCATTCTTAATTGGAGTGATTTAATGACTGAAAGGATGAGGTATTATCTGTCAAGAGTTGCTCGAATACCTGGAGACGTCTAGTTGGCTATTGACCTCTGGGACATAAATCTCAGACGACCACTTTATGGAAGTGGCAATTTTATAAATAATAGTAAAAATAGCGAACTGTCTAGGGGTACACTCATCATTTTGATTTCTGGGAACTGAGATGCCGTTGAAACATGAAGTGGTGGTACACTTAATCATTTCAACTTTTGTAGTTCGGGGGATGTCATAGGTCCTATATGGATTCATTTCCCTCCCTGTTTTTCTCACCTTAAATTTCAAACTCATTTTTTTATTCTCAAGCTTTCACTTCGCCATTTGTGAGAGAACTATTGATGTAGTCTGTTTCATTGTAAGAACTCCTTTCTCCTTGTCTTTCCTTTCTTCTTTGTCAAAATGGTGTATGTCAAAGATGAGAGTTCTTTGGAGACATTTAGGACAAAATTTAAGATTCCAGAGTGGGTAAAAATGAAGTTTCTAGAAGGTCCTTGTGACCTTTTCTCATTGGAGGAGGGTCATTTGATCCCCACCATATTTATTATTAAATGTGGAGTGCCCTTCCCTCCCAATCATTTGTTCCTCAAATGTTGCTAATATTTTGATGTGGTCTAAGCCCAAGTGTCTCCCAACACATGGAGGGTAGTAAATGGGGTTAATCACATTAATGAGCAATTTGGAACCCACACAGGGATAAAATAATTGATGTATTACTATAATTGGGGGACCACAAATGACAACATTTATTATTTGAAGCCCCGATTCTCAAACAGGGATCTAGTAGTAAATGTTCCTAATTCTAATATGGATTATTAAGATCATGGATTGATAATAAAGGACTGAAAGTTTTCCCATCTTCCTGAGGGTGAGGACTATAATGGACCCCGTTGCCCTCAGGAGGACCAGGTAGGGGTGTGCAAAAAAACCAATCGGCCCAAAAACCGAACCGAACCGGCTCGAATCGAACCGAAAAGGCAGTTTTTTTTAACCCGGTTTGGTTTACGATTTAAGGAATTAAAAAACCGACCATGTCGGTTCGGTTGGCGGTTTAAACATGGAAAAAACCGAACCGAACCGAACCGAATCGATATCAATAATTATATTAAATATATGCAAAATCCATTAATCGGCCCCGACCAAAACCAAAAAATGACCAAAACCGAACCGAACTGAAACCGACGTGAATCGAAATCGACGGTTTTTTCCATCGTCGGTTCGGTTTCGGTCTAACCTTTTCCAAAACCGAACCGATCTGTTCGGTTTGGATTACGGTCCAAAATCGAACCGAACCTACCCATGCACACCCCTAGGACTAGGGCATAAGTCGACATTTATTTAATCTTGTATACTTTTTCTATGTTTGTTCTTTTAGCTAATTCTATTGTTAACAACACTTTTTATGAAAGAAAGATATCCCCGTCCATCCAAAGTCAATTTCGCCGATTTGAAAATTGTCTGGTCAATCCATCAGAGAATAGGGGAAGATTATCCTCACTCGGCATCCATTCTGCTCGGATTCTAGATCTCTATTACCTCCTTCGTTGCTCGCCCCACTGAGGATATCCCTTCTGCCCCCATTGACTTAGAGGAGCCGACTTCATCCTTCTTGGTTGCTGACTTAGAATCTCCTCCTTAAGTAGAAGGATATTTTTCTGTTGGAGGTATATCTTCCACCTTCGAATCTCTAGACCTCACGCTCGTGTCGACCACTGTTTCATCCCTAGAGATGGTGAAGAGGAAAATCATCAACCTTATTGCCAATTCCAAATCTCCTCCTCTTTTCGAGAAGAAAAAGGCAGATGTTGGGGGTTCTAAACACCCCTTGGTAATTGAACATGCTATAATTAAGACCCAAGAGCCTCAGTTAAGAGGTTAAAGAAGGGTCCAGCTACTCCCTTGGAGCTGACGCAAAAAGATCAGGCCGACTAGGGCCATGTCGGTGTCCTTTCTGTGGCCGTGAACTCAGGCCTTGCCCGATGGCTAATTAGGGCATGAGTCCTTTTAGTTGACGAGGCTACTACTGTTGCCCTTTCTAGTGCTAGGTTGTTGAATATGACCAACTATAACTTAGTCTTGGTAAGTATTATTTACTATTTCCTCTTTGCTAAATATATCCCTGTTATTCACTTACGGACTTTTATAACTAGTGGACTTCGTAGTTCCTGATTGATTAGATCAACTGCTGAGGAGGGATGACCAACTACGAGAGTCTTTTATGGACGTGGAGGCTGCCTTCCAAGGTATGAGGGAGTCTCTGAAGGCAGTTAAGAGAGCTCACGAGGGAGATAAGAAAAAGTGATAGAATGCTACTAAGAAGTTTGAGGACAACAAAACTAACACCGAGAAAGTAGTCGACGATGCTATGAAGAAGTCCGAGTCAGCCGAGAAGGCTGCTCAAGAAGCAAAAAAGGTGGACGATGATGCCAAAAGCGAAATTCTGGAGCTGAAGGCCAAGTCCAAGAAGGACAAAGAATACGCCTACACTCGAGGATGGGATAAGGCATTATCCACCAATGCTATGCAGGTGGAGTACCAGAAGAATTCATCTTTCAAGGAAGGATGGAATTCCACCCTTACCCAGTTCGGCGCTGCATTAGATTCTGAGCTCTTCCTTCAGTATAACCCGAGCATGCCTCCAGATATTAAAGAGGAGGGAATGGATGAATCTTCTGTGCCCTAAGAACTGACTGCAGTGGTGGTTCTCCCTCAGGAGGAGGTTACTTAGGATAAGGAGAAGGTGTAAATAGCTAGGGTCTTTTTGGTTTTGCCTTTGATTTTTATTACTATAGTTTGAATAATTATTCTTGTAACTTGCCTACAGTTTTAATAAAATCTCCCTTTATTTCCAGTAATGATATTTCATTCTGAGCCTTCCTTTTACTTTCTATACTTGTGCATTGTTCTATTCATTTCAGTCTAATTCTAGGAAAATTATCTTGGCTACTGTTGAGAGTGAAATCTTTAGGAGAAATGTTCAACTGTTTGAGGCAGGTCACGAGGAGATTGATGAAGAGGAACTTGAGGAGGTGCTCAACATAGACATATCCAATCAATCTAAATAAGCATTCCTAAATATGTGTAGGTTGTTTCATCAAGACGTGGTGACCAATGCCCCCTATTATGAAATGATACTTCAACTTCAGAGTGATCATAACGAAGCAGTCGCTAGTTTCTCATCTGACTATGAGAAGAAATCCTCCTTTTCTCTGGAGTTATAGCGGCTTTGACAAGAAACTGTAAGAGTTGTCCTCTGCATTTTCCAAAAAGGAGTTTGTGTTTAAATCTGAGGAAAAAAGTGCTCGAGTGGATTAAGAAAATAATACATTGAGGGATGAATTTGAGGGCATAAAGTAGGCTACTGACATCGATCAGAGTGAAGGTGCATAATTTCCGGAGTAAGAGAATGCTTGACTGATGGAGGAGCTAGAGAGACTAAAAAAATCAAAGGGGAGCCAATCATCAGGGCAAGTTGTCTTTGATCCTCCATATATTAAGGAAGAGAGAACAAAGACTTTGGTCGACCAAATAAGTTTAATAAAAAATCTATCGGCCATCATCAAAAGACTGAATAAGATAGTTGACCATCTCACTTATCACTTTCATAAGTATCCACACTCCATCTGGTGCACGACTATGATTAATCTTTAGTGCACATGGGCGAGGAGATGTAATAAGCTCGAAGAGAAGGTAATAAGTGGGGATGGATCAATGCTCTCACTGTCTTGAAGGTGCCAAGGGAAAATACTTTATGGTATTGGCATGATCATGGATGCTTGGACCAACCTACTCCTCCATTTAAGATAGATACTACAGGGATACCTACATATGAGATCACCATTAGAATAGCAAAAAAATATTTAGGGGATTACGATCTGCATGGAGATGATGTACTTAGTCGACCTCTGTACTTGGTGGACTTGCCCAGTTCTAGTAGTCAATCTAGACTTAAAGATTTAAGATCCATAGTTCTTCTCTCTGCATTGGATGTTCCTCCTGCTAGGATGGAGAAGGCCCTTGGAAAATGCCCAGTGGGCTAAACAACCTATGTTTTTTATTCTTTCCTTGTACTAGTTTTTGATGAGCATTTTCTAGTAATGATGCAAAGATAATGAATTATTTGAATATAAACTTTGCCTTAAATAAAACTTGAATTGTTCTATTGTATGATTGCGGCCTACCAGTAGTTTAGTCTTTCGGTTAGGTGGTCGGCGTTAAGCTAACTAATCTGCCTTACTGGTTACCAATTCGGATGAACGCAAGTTATCCTGCCTTAGGTTCTACTAATATGTTTGTGGTCGCTCAAACGTATATTGTCGTTTTAACCAAGTATTCCATTGGCGACCAGATATTTTAGGAATTTTCCTTAATTCAGTTTGGTAAAATTTATTATTCTTGACATTTAAGGGTCATACATGAAGTTTTATGTTTAGGAACTTCTTGTTTGTGACTTGTCAAAGACGAAGTCATACGTGAAGTTTTTGATTTGAATTTTTGGACCAATAGTAAGTGGTTAGTGTAAGGACATTTTCCATCACAATTAATTATGCCGTATACCGCTACAAGTCGTCGAAGAATTGGGAAGCTAACATCTACAAAAGACGAATCCGAATTATAAGAAGACATCAACATTCCCAACAAGGATGAATTTGGCAAAATGTGTTTAAGTTCCATTTACATTTTACATTAAAAGTGTTGGGATATTTTTGTGAAAGTTAAAATATTTTTCTATTTATGAAAAATGATTTTAAATGTTTTTTAATTTTTTCAAAATCATAAAAGGTTTGGATAAATGTTTCTGATCTCGTGAATGGTCTTAAGTTTTGAGGTTTCCAAGATATTGAAAAGACTGAAGCTTTTCTGAGTTACGTGTATGATGTAGTTCGAACGACCTGGTTCAAACGAGATCGTATCTCGTTCAAACGACATCGTGTCATTCGAACGAGATGTTGGTTAAGATGACACGTCACCGTCTTGGTTTTTAATATAAATTGAGTGTTAGGCTTCTCGAATTTCGTGTGGAGAAAAATTGGTTTTGACAAAATACGTTTTTTTTATTATTCTCCAACCATTTGAGGGTTGATAACTTTTGTTTTACAATTCACAATCCCAATTGATTTTGTGTGAGTTGTTTTGTGGAATAAAAAAACATTGTTTGCTATTATTCATAATTTGTGGGGAGATCTCTACAACCGAGGGATGCGGGCTATTGTGGAGTGAGTCTTTATGGAGTTTTATGACTGCGTGTCATTAGGGAGTGCTGCAGTGTTTCTGGATTGAAGACTGGACTATGGTTCATGTAGGTTCGCTGAGTGTGGACTTATTGCTGACGACATCGACCGATGCCTGCGGGTATTCGAGTGTCAAACTATATTTCATTGTAACCGTGTAAGTTGCGATTTACAATTATAGTGAAATAAAAAGGTTTTGCCCTGAGGGGATTTTTCCTTAACTTTGTGTCGCATATTTTACTTATGTTGGTTTGACACTTGCAGGCACATAGCTATTTGAGTTTAAGGGCTGAATTGATTTGATTCATAAATTGAGACTAATTAAATAAGTTTGTAATTGGAATTTGAGAAACTATTAATATCAGTATCGCACACGATATTTCAGTTAGTTAGTGAGTGACTATTTTTTTCTGTATTTTTTGAGATTGTACATCTCCCACTCCTGAAAAAATATGGAAAGGAAATTAACTTTTGATGAACGGGTTGTTCTTTATTGGGAGCTGAAAAACGAGTTACAGAAATACTGAAAGATTACATTTCAAATATTTACTGATAGTATTTCCTTAAGTTCTTGGCATTCGATGGGTTCTTAAATTTTTGTCCTTCCAGGGCTTCCAGATGATAAGTACTTGGTCGAACAACTGCAGAAATACAGTATGGACCATGCCAATTTTCCTTCAATTTATTTTCTTTCTGGAGCACTTTGTTTAACATGTAGTCCCTCTCTTTAAGATTGCTCGGCCTTATCCTCCTGTTGTAAAACCGAGAAGTTCATTGCTAGTATGATGCCATGCACAGTGCGACATTTTTTCTGACTTCCTCAACTAAGTCTAAGTACAACCTTCGCATGAGGACACTCTTAGGGGAATTAAAGTTAAGTACTCTATGACTGGGCAAACCAATCTCTGTTCGGACCACTGTCTCTATCCTAAATGCTAACATGTGGGATGTCTTGTTGGTAGATATCCTCGACATGGTCCTATATACCTAGAGTATACTTTGCAGGTCATTGATTCAATTTCATTTGGCATTGTCCAACCCTTTCTTAAGTCCGGCAGACAAAGTTTTATTGGTCACCTTTGTTTGGCCATTGCACCGAGGGTGTCCAAAAGTGGAATGCAACTTTTGGATCTTGGACTGGATCAATAAGCTTCAAATTCCTGATTATTAAATTGTGTGCCATAGTCTGTGATAAAGTCATAAGACATACCATATCTGCATATGATGCTCTTACATATAAATTGGAAGACTTTCTCTTAGGGCATATCGACTAGGGTTTCAGCTTCCACCCACTTGGTGAAATAGTCTTATGTCCATCCCGAGTTTTTTTTCCAGGGGTTAGTGGGGTTATGTTCCTAAGGTGGATCCCTTCGTCCTTACCCTTTTGGCGTGCTCGCGGGATTACGTCCTTCATCGGGGCACCCAGCCGTCGTCGATGTGGGGTGATATGCATAGATGGAGTCACCGACTTATTTTGCACAAAACAGGCAAAAGAAATGTTATCGCATCAAGAGAATGACATTAAGGACAATACTGATGCTTGTGAAAGCAAGTAGTTCTAGGGTCCTAGGTCTAAGTTACGAAGTGGGAAGGTGTTAGGCACCCATCCCACCCTTTCGATCTCTCATGGGCATGTGTTATTCTTCTCTTATAGAACTCCGTGATGTGTTTACTTATGTGCATAATATAAATGGAGGACGAAATCACTCGACTAACGTCATGGATAAAGGCGGAGCGAGGTCATCCTCAAGAGTGTTCCCAAAATAGTAATAAAAATATGATGTAAGTGTTTGTCGATTCACAAGTCGTTATGAAGGGGTGATTGCATATATCGAATGAGACACAAGAAAACACGCATATAAAATGTATATATTATGAATATAAGATGAGAATAAAGTAACAAATATATGTAGGAAGACTCGAGTCGAGGGATTTACTAATGACGCCTATGTAGCCCATGTGAGCATCAAAATCCACTGATTAGGCATAAATTCTTCAAAATTTACCCCTTAATTTAGAGGCTTTTATTACCTCGGACAACTTAAAATGAATTAAGTTATCTCATATCTTTGATAACAGTTTCGTCTAACAAGTACCCCGAGTTTCGTGTATTTCTTATTAATTTCACAGGTATTTAACAAATTAAAGAAAGAAAGAAACCGAAAGAAGAAAGAGAAAAAAAAGAAGACGAATCAAAAGGGCAAAAGCGAAATTTATACCAGGAATTCGGTTGAGGACCCATAATAAAAGTCGAAGAGCTCAAATTTGTGAACATGTAGGAAGAAACGACATCCCAATCTGAGTTCTGGATTAGAAGTTATGAAGATCCAAAGATGCAAGATAATCACGAGATATTGAAGAGAAATTGAAGAGAAGCTTAGAAGACAACCCGGACTAATACGGTTTAATAGAAAACGGATCAGTCTGGGGCCCAAAGTTACTGTAAAGATGGACGTTTAGCGGACCAATCCGGTATCCCCAAAAAATGGATTGGTCCGGCCCTTAAAATCACTGCATAAAAACTTGTTTAGCGGACCAATCCGATTTGTTTGGAAAACGGATCAGTTCGGTTGCTGACCGGACCAGTCCGGTATATCCTGACCGGATCGATCCGGTGCTCGAGATTTGATCTGATCTTCTTCTTCTTAGAGTTTTGCTTCAATCCAACTCTTGTAAATTACATAGGATATAAATTTAAAAGAACTACCAGAAAAAGAGGAGGCTTCTAACTCGTTTTTAGAGAAGCTTTGTAATTAGCTTAGAGAAGAAACAACAAAAACCCTAATTTGGTTCCAGTTGCAATTCAAGTAAATTTATTCCAATCCGTGTTCTCATTATTGCAGTAGTTAATACTTTAGTAGTAATTTCATTATTATTCATCTTCAATAGCTAGTAAAAATGTTTTCTTTCATTCCAAACATGTTTTCTTCTAATTTTAGTATGTCTGGCTAAGTTTTCAAGGGTTGGGGTGCATGAACCCCACCCGATGTAATTCATGTTAGTGGAAATAGAAGTTAGAATTAAAACCCTAGATGAATTGTATCGTAGTTAATACAATACTACTTTAATTCAACCTTTGCTTACATACTGTGCGAGCTACGATCCCTCATATATGTAATACTCAGGAGAAATAAAGATCGAATTTTAATTCAACCTTTGCTTACGTACTGTGCGGGCTATGATCCCTCATATATGTAATATTTAGGAGAAATAAAAAGTCGGATTCATTTAGAGCTTTAGTTATGAATCTAGTATCCTACGAAGTGAATTACTAGGGTGTGGGGGATTGTTACTTGAGCGACAAGGCTTGCACTTGAGCCTAAATAGCACGCACACTAGACACATTTGTGGTCGCGTCAAGTTTTTGGCGCCGTTGCTGGGGATTTAGGTAGACTTAGGTTAGATCAAGTTAATCTAAAACTTTGAAAAAAAAAAAAAAATTTTGAAAATAGATAAAAAATTCTCATCATCTCTCAAATCCTTTAATGCAAAATCCTGAACACACTCAGACTCCTCACAATACTCCAGTCAGAATCCCCAAAAATCCTATAGTTGAGTATAACTCTAAAAGCCCCCCCCTCCCCCACAATTCTGGTTTCCAATTCCTACTCCTAAGCACTCTATCAGTAGATACACCTTGAGTCAAACTTCAAGTCACACCTCTAGGACACCGAGTGAGTACACAGAATCATTTGAAGAGAGTGCAACTACGATGTCTGACACAACAAGTTTCGATACCGGAGAGGGAGATATTCCCTATCGTCCCATGAAAGACTTACTTTTTCCTGAGCGGACTGTCACCCGTGGTTGCATTTTACTTCCGTATACTACTGGTCAGTTCCACTTTCGAAATGGGATAATAAAGATTCTCCCTATATTTCATGGCATGGATTCTGAGAAACCATACCTGCATATTCGTGAGTTCGAAGAGGCATGTGACACATTTGGTGATAAAACTTGCACGCAAGATGTCATTCACCTAAATCTTTTTCCTTTCTCCCTAAAGGATAAAGCCAAGACCTGGCTATGGTCTCTACCCCGAACTCCGTAACTTCCTGGAGAGATATGCAGTCCAAGTTTGTCTCAAAATTCTATCCGCATCACAATTCCAACTCTGCTAAGACTCAAATCCAAGCTTTCCGACAACACGATAATGAGTCTTTTGATAAATGTTAGGAACGGTTCCAAGAGTTAGTAAGCGCATGCCCCCATCATGGTTTTGACAAACACCTAGTGATATCTTTCTTCCATAATGGGTTGACAATAGCTTCCAAACAACTTGTTCAAATGATGTGTGAAAGACCCTTTTGGGATTTAGACGCATGCGATGCTGAGGCCCACCTTAAGTATGTCGCATAGACTACTCAAGCATGGGATACATATGATCCCAACCAAGCTCGACCTAGACAACCATCTACCAATCAAACTACCTTCGGTCTATACCATTTGGATAGCAATACTTTAATAAATTATCGATTTGATCAGTTTCAGAGAGATATGAAAGAGAGGTTTGATGGCCGATTGAGGAATATCTTTGGATCCAACCATGGTTTGAAAGAAAAAGTGTGCTATTTGTGAGGCGGGCCACTCCACAAAGGCCTTCCCAATGATCTATGCCTACAAGGCTATGCACACCGAGCAGGTGGATTCTATAGGATGATTCAAGGGGAATTTTAATGCCCCACATGGGAATTCTTACAACCCTTCGTGGAGGAACCATCCTTGTTTCAAATATGGGTAACCACAAGCTGCTATGAACCCACATTCACAGGTTATCCCACCTCCACCACCTCCTCAATACCAACAAGCACCACCACCTCTAGTACCATATGTATCCCCACAGCGGAGGAGCCTCGAGGATATAATGAACCAATTCATAAATTCTCAAGGTTCACACAATGATCGAAATAAATGCAAACATCTCCAAGATGCAAGCTGCATTGAGCACCCAAGAGAAGGGTAAGTTTCTTTCCCAAGGCCAATGACCTCCCCAAGGTCAACCTAGTGTTAGCTCCACTTCTACCGAACAGCAAGAGCACTGCCAAGCAATAGCCACTCTTCGTAGTGGGAGAGTTGTTGATTTATCACCTCCCCCATACGACATTTTAAAAGACAAAGAGAATTCTCCTGATACAAAAGAGTCCGAAGATATCTCCTTGAACGAGAGTGAAAAGGAAAACACTAGTAAGCCCGAGGTAGTCGTAAAACCACCCTCCGCTGCACCATTTCCTCAAAGGTTAATTCCTGCCCATAAAGGGACCATAAGTGAAGAAGTGCTAGAAGTGCTCAAGAACGTAAAGCTGAACTTACCTTTCCTCGACGCAATAAGGCAAATTCCATCCTATGAAAAAGTCATAAAAGATTTATTGACAGTCAAGAGGAGGATGAAGGTAAAGAAGAACGTGTTTCTAGGACAAAATGTATGCTCGATTCTTTTTTAATGATCTCCCGCTTAAATATAAAGATCCCGGTGCCCCCACCATTTCCTGCACAATTGGAGAGAAAAAAATTCTAAAAAGCCTTACTCGATTTTGGGGAAAGTGTCAATCACCTCCCCTATTCGATTTATAGGAAACTTGATCTGGGTAACCTTAAGCCCACAAGGAGCACTCTCCAGTTAGCGGATCGAACTGTGAATATACCACGAGGTATAGTTGAGGACGTGATAATCCAAGTGGACACTTTCTACTTCCCGGTAGATTTTGTAATTTGGGACACGGGTCCCTCCTTCGCCTCGAAAAATCATGTTTCCATCATTCTTTGATGCCCATTTTTATCCACGGCTAACGCAGTCATCAATACTAGAAATGGTCAGATGCAAATCACTTTTGGGAACATGACTTTATAAATAAACATCTTCAATATGGCCCAACATGCAGGGGAAGAAGATGATCTTCACGCGATGAGATTAATTGAGGCGATTGTAGAACATCACTTTGAGGAAAATTACTGTGGAGATGCCTTAGAAGCTTATCTAGCTTCTAGTTATGAGAGTGAGGGAGCTTACACCGAGTTCGAGAGGGAGATAGAGGAGTTGATAGGCTTACTCGATGAGAGCGCGTCAGATGAGGACATGAGAGATGCTAATTGGGTTTCTCAATTCGAAGGGTTACCGCCAATAGACGCACGCATGGTTCCCTCTAGCGACACATTCCCGACTCTCGAATTGAAGAAACTACCCTCCAATATTAAATATGCTTTTCTAGGTAAAAGTGAGACATTTCCAGTTATTGTCTCCTCTAGCTTAGATGAAAAGCATGAGGGTAAACTAATAAAGATTTTGAGGAATCACCAAAGTGATTTTGATGGTGCATAGCTATTTTGAAGGGGATAATCCCTCTAATTTTCACCCACAAGATTCACCTCGAAGAGGATGTTAATCCCTCGAGAAAAATGCAAAGACGGCTAAACCCCATAATGAAAGATGTGGTGAGAACTGAAATTATAAAGTTGTTGGATGCCGGGATTATCAACCCAATCTCAGATAACAAGTGGGTGAGCCCCATTCAAGTCGTCTCGAAGAAGTCGGGCAATGAATGTGATTGAGAATGCCAAGGGAGAGCTAGTTCCCCAACGTACCACTACTGGGTGGCGTGTTTGCATTGATTACCAGAAACTCAATGCGGGAACTAGAAAAGACCATTTCTCCTTGCCATTTATTGATCAAATGCTTTAAAGAGTAGCGGGCCACCCTTATTATTGCTTCCTAGATGGTTATTTTGGATATAACCAAATTGAGGTAGATGTAATTGATCAAGAGAAAACAACATTCACCTGCCCTTTTAGAACGTTTGCCTACAAACGTATGCCATTTGGCTTATGTAATGCACCGGCAACCTTTCAAAGGTGCATGTTGAGTTTATTCAGTGACATGGTTGAGAGAGGGCTAGAGGTATTTATGGAAAACTTTAGTGTTTTTGGCACCTCCTTCGACCTATGTTTAGCTAATCTTGAAAAAGTACTAGACCGATGTGTGGAAAAGAACTTATTGTTGAATTGGGAAAAATGCCATTTCATGGTAACCGAGGGTATAGTTCTTGGCCATATCCTATCATCCAAAGGGATAGAGGTTGATCGAGCAAAAATAGATGTCATAACTGACCTACCCCCACCTAAATCACTGAAAGATGCGTGATCTTTCTTGGCCACGCGGGGTTTTATAGAAGGTTCATTAAGGAGTTTAGCGCACTCGCTAGACCCTCAAGCAATCTTCTTATGAAGGACACCCCATTTGAGTGGACGGAAGCATGCCAAAGCGCTTTTGAAAAACTAAAAAACATGATTATGTCCGTTCCCATTATGCAAGCTACGGATTGGTCCTTACCATTGAGCTTATGTGTGATGCTAGCGATTATGTGATAGGGGCTGTTGTGGGCCAAAGAAAAGACAACAAGGCTCATGTCATCTACTACGCTAGCCGGACCCTTACCGGACCGCAACTTCATTACTCCACCATGGAGAAGGAGTTGCTAGCGGTAGTGTTTGCTCTTGATAAGTTTCGGTCCTATCTTATCGATTCCCCCATCACTTGTTTCACTTACCACGCGATTTTAAAATATCTACTTGCGAAGAAAGATGAAAAGCCGCGCCTCATAAGGTGGATCCTACTCCTATAAGAGTTTAATCTCTCCATTAAAGACAAGAAATGAGTAGAACGTTGCCGACCACTTAATCATGGCTTTCTTCCGACATACCTAGTGATCCCACACACATAGACGAGTATTTTTTGGATGAGCAACTCTTTGCCCTGGTTTGCGGATAATGTGAACTATCTTGTCACGAGAGCCGTCCCTACCGAGTGGACACCGCAAGATAAGAAGAGGTTCATCAATTGGTCGCGCATGTTTTTCTATTATGATCCATTCCTTTTTAAATATTATGCTGATCAAATCATCCGACGATTTGTACCGAATGACGAAATTCCAAAGATCATCCAATTCTATCATTCAGAAGCATGTAGAGGCCACTTTTCTGTGAAAAAGACATTCGCAAAAATTCTCTAATGTGGTTTGTACTGGCCCAAAATGTTCTGGGATGTTAACAATTATTGCAAATTTTATGACAAGTGTCAACGGATGGGAGCGATGACCCGATAAGATATGATGCCATTAACCCCGATTCTCATCTTTGAGATTTTTTACTGCTGGGGTATTGACTTCATGGGCCCTTTTCCCCCATCCTTTGGATACCTATACATCCTCATCGCGATAGACTATGTTTTTAAATGGGTGGAAGCTATAGCTACCAAGACTAATGACAATAAAGTGGTGATAAAGTTCCTGCACGAACACATACTTTCTCGATTCGGAGCACCTAAGGCGATAATCAGTGATAATGGCACACACTTTTGCAATAAGTTATTTGAAAAACTCATGAAAAAGTATGGTGTCATTCACAAGGTTGGAACCACATATCACCCACAAACGAATGGGTAGGCTGAGTTGGCCAATCGTAAAATCAAGCACATACTAGAGAAGACCGTCATTCCCTATCGGAAAGATTAGTCCCTTCAATTTAACGATTCACTTTGGGCCTACCTACTGCATATAAGAACCCACTCGAAATGTCCCCATTTCGCTTTGTGTATGGAAAAACTTTCCATCTTCCCGTTGAGTTAGAGAACAAAGCGTATTGGGCCATTAAGAGATTAAATTATGATATAGACAAAGCCGTTGAAGCTCGCAAGCTTCAACTTAATGAGTTAGAGGGGATACGCAATGACGCGTGTGGTGACAATTATATTCAACATAGATTAATGAGAAAGAGCAATAACTAAAGGGAACAGAGAATAAAAAATGCCAATCACACAACACAGTATGTACGTGGTTTAACAAGTATGCCTACGTCCACGGTGGTGCTCTCAATATTATTTCTATAAACTCTGGGGAGTGTTTTACAGAGAATATAATGCATGCCTTTTTCCCCAGGCTTAGGGTTTGTTATATACATGTCCGTTCTTGGGGAGTGGGGGTGTTGGACTTCCCCACGTCCATCTTCTACTCCTAGAATATCTCCTTACGAGATTTCAAGATTAGACTAAGTCATAATCGGATTCAGTTGAGATGCGAAGAGCCCGAACTTTGGGCTGTTTCTATTGGGCTACTCGCCTGGGTTCGTGATGACAAATTGAGGTACCCATAATTTCCCCTAAAGTTGTTGGGCCACAATTTGGGCTCAATAAATTTAAATGATTTGTCAGAATGGATCTCTTGTAAATTGTGTAACTCTTCCCAAGATTGGAGTTTTCTACTTAATTTTGGGGGCAGCTTGCTTCGGGTCTCGTGCGATGTGATTCGAAATGTTTAAAAGGTCATTTGGAGCAGCATTCTCATACCTTCGTTTCAAGCTTCTTCATATTTCCCATATTCTTCAAGATTTCGCTGTTGTGCCCTCCTCTTCAGTTCTTCGTTTACTTTTCTTTCAATCTTCTTCGTCGTCTGGGCTTGTGATCTTGCATAGTCCAAGCCAAACCTTCACCCCGTAAGTTCCCTTTTCTATCTCTTTGTGTTTTTTCTATGGAGTTTTCTTCGAATTTGTAATTAGGGTTTATGAATGGCGAATATATGCAATAGATTAGTGCCTCAGTTTAGGAAGTTCTATAATATCTCAGACTGGGTAGAAATTGAGTGCGCCTCTGTCCCTAAGAATGTTAGAGAGATAGAGGACGCCCATTGGATTCACGTCCTGTTGCTGTCCCAAGGAGGCCTCACTTTCCCTCCCAATAATTTGTTTTTGCATTTCTTTAGTTTCTTCAACATCGTTTCTGCACAGTGCTCGCCAAATGTTTGGAAGATAGTTAATAGTGTTCATAGAATAAACCAACTCTATGTCACAAATCTAGGGCTTGCTGAAATATGCTTCTGCTATTCTTTCTCGCGAACAAGCTCTGGTCTTCTTTACCTCAAGGCCAGGAGTCCTAACAGGGTATTGGTAGTAAATCTACCTGATTCCCATAAGGATTATTGATAAAAGGGTTTTCTTACTAGAAATTGGCAATTTCCTCCCCATACTGAGGGCCGAGGTCTGACAGGTTTATGGTTCCCTTTTATGGGGAGGAGTTCATAGGTAAGCTTAATTTTTGCTCTTCTCTTCAATCTCCCTATTTGTGTATGATTTCTCTGATATCCTTCCCTCTTATTTTCAGTGAGGGCAAAGAATTTGGAACCTGCTCTCAGTGAGGTTCGAGCTACCGAGCTGAATAAAGCTTGGAACATTAGAGAACCTTTGGCTGACGGTGATCATCCTCGGTCAGATGCCTTTCTTGTGGAGTATAAGAATATTGGGTCTAGTTTCATCGCTCGACCTGTAAATAGCATCCCTGAGTTAGACATTACTGAGGAAGTTACTGCAGACCCTATCCAGTTGGATGAGGAAGAGAGCAGCTCTGGTGAGGACAGTGAAGGTGATACTAGAGGTGCTGCTGAAGGTGGTTCCAGCGTAGAGAGCTCTGGTGAAGAGTCATCCAGCTTCGAAGAGGTTTCAGAGGTTCAAGAGTCTTCTAACGAGTCGAGCAGTTCTAGAGAGGCAAAAATGGTTCCTCCTAGAAGAAATCTGATCAGGCACTACACCAAATCTGCCTAATTGTCAAGGTCATTACCTTGACAAATCCAACTTGTCAAGGTCAATGACCGTGACATTTCGAGGCGAGACAACTTTTTTTGTCACGGTCGTGTCACGGTCATTGACCTTGACACAAAACTCGCGTTTTGTGTCACGGTCGTGTCGCGGTCAATGACCGTGACACGTTTGTCACGGTTTATAACCGTGACAAAGTCGTGACCCTTTTTAAAAAAATTGTCACGGCCATTGATCGTGACACGCCCGTGATAACTTTTTGTCACGGACGTGTCACGGTCAATGACCGTGACAATTCTGGACAGAATTTAAAAAAATCTGCTGGGCAGTATGGCCACTGCCACTGCCCAGCAGTATACTTGTACCTGTTATAGCAACGTTGTACCTATTCCAAACATCATATATCCAAACAAACTAAAGATAATACAAATATATATTCAAAATAGAAACTATTTAAGAAGAAACAACATCACCATCAATTATCTCAAATCTACAAACTATTTGCATGGAAAAGAGATTTTGTACCACGACGCTCGGGGACACCTCCTGATACGCTGCAAATATTGCGTATTTCACCCGTTAACCTACGCGTTATTAGCCCCCTCGGGTATCTTAATCCCTATATTTATGCTCGTTAACTATATAACCT
Source organism: Sambucus nigra (assembly GCA_949130495.1). Classification (NCBI taxonomy): domain Eukaryota; kingdom Viridiplantae; phylum Streptophyta; class Magnoliopsida; order Dipsacales; family Adoxaceae; genus Sambucus; species Sambucus nigra. The sequence continues at coordinate 342,590,226 of OX422221.1, forward strand.
CGGATTTCTATGTTAACATGTTTTGCAGGGGTTAATTGATCTTTTGTAGGTATTTGGATGCTTAGTATGAAGTTCGGATGCATTCCGGCGAAGTTCCGTACACAACCGCACGTTCGAGGGCATTTTAGTCTTTTCACAGCTTGGGTACCTGGCCCGACATCTCACGAAAGTTGTATCCTTCCTCGCTAGCTTTGCGTGGCCGTGAATGGTGCGTGATTCCGATACATAACGAAGAAGTTACGGTGATTTCAGCGGAGGAAAGACAAGGAAGCAAAAGAGGAGAAGGAGAAGAAGAAGAAAAGAAGCAGGGGCTGCTGCTGCTACAATCTGCCCTGCTTGATCGATCGATCGACGCTTCTGGTCGATCGATCGACCTTTCAAGATTGTCGATATTTTCCCTTGATCGATCGATCGACCAAAGGGGTCGATCGATCGATCCCCTGTTTTTCTACAAATATTTTCTTTTCTTTTCTTTCTTCTTTTCTTTTATTCTAACTTACTATAAAAGCCAATTTTTGTTGTAATAACAGGGAGACCAGCCCTTATACGATTTTAGCTTAGTTTAGTTAGGGTTGGAGGGGTTTTGATTGGTTCTTCTTCTTCCTCTCTTGGATTGACACACTAATTGGTTGTAAGATTGACTATTCATCTTCCCTCTCCTTTAATATAGTTTGTATTTCATTCTTTCCTTGCTTTCTAGATAATTTCCATGCTTTCTAATTAGGTTTTCTTGCTTTAATTTATTGCTTTCTTAGTTAATTAGTTTAATTTAGTTTAATCATGCTTAGTCCCTAGATAAATAGGGTCGGGATTGCATTTCCGCCATTTTCGGGTTCGGACCTCGAAATTTAGGGTTTTGTGTAAAATCGCATTTAATTGAAACCTCGTGTATTAAAGTCGGATTATTATGCGTTTAACTTTCTTTGTCATGCAACGTTAGTGTTTATAGCGATTATCCGAATTTAATCCGCGTGTGACCATTTTTCAGTTAAATGTTTTATCTCGCAACTTTGGGTTAAATTCCTTCTTGCGTGATGTTTATGCTTAATTGAAAATGATCGATTAAATTGCTCTCGAGCCTTAATTCTAATTAGTAGTTGTTTCGATCCGTGTGGTGGAATGCGATCCCGATCCTCGCTTTACTTTTGTGTAGCGTAACTTATTCTTTTCTTTTGTTACCACAACCACCCTATCACCTTTTCTTTTATTTATTTTACACCACTTTTATTCCTGAAGTAATTAAAACAATTAAAGTCTAAAATTCAATCACTCCCTGTGGATTTTCGATACCCGACTTACCGCTGTGCTTGCTTGTCAAGTGTAGTAGTATATTAGGTTTTATCTTTTGTATCGCGGCGGCGAAACACACGACGATTGTGCACTTTACACGTGCACACTTTTTCCGCCCGGTCACCTCCTTATCCTTCCCTTCTCGTCCGAATAGCCACATAAGTATAGAGCATATGTGGCCTACCCTTAGGGCCACTCCCTGTCCCCTGAATTGAAATAAAGTAAAATTAGTATCCGCCCCTCAAATGTAGATAAATATAAATCGTAATAGAAATCGAAATCGAAATTGACATATAAATATAAATACATTACCTGTAGTGTCACTCAAACAGCTAACTTGAGCTCATTTGGCACCTCCTTCCAACTAATGTACGCCGGACAATCGTGTCAAATATAATTCCCTTCATATCTAAACACCAAGAAATACCATAATCCTATGGAGTTATGCGTTGCAAATTCCTTCCAACCGTTGTGTAGCCAAAAATCAGCAGTTGAAGTTGTCAATTCCACCTTTCAATGGTCTCCCATGTTTTGCTAGAAGTTCCAAGTGGTGGGGTATGGAAAGTGGAATTGACAACTTCAACTGGTGATGTTTGGCTACATAACGGTTGGGAGGAATTTGGAGTGCATCGCTCCATAGGATTATGGCATTTCTTAGTGTTCGGATAGACGAAGACATTCAGTCTCCTCTCCACAAATAGGACACCCCAAATAACTATGTACTAATCACCTATTAAAGGTAAGAAGCGTATATTCATGGATTAGTATAAACAAAATTTAGATGTAGTTGGAATATTTATATATTAATCTCCTCTCCACAAACGCACACTACACAAGAGTAAAAATGATAAAGTGCAGATCAATTAAAAGCATTAAAAATGGATGTTTCGGTACAAATTGAAATATTTATTACAAATTGAAAAATTGTTTCAAATTCGGGTTATCATAAAAAATGGATTGATATTCGGTAGGAGCAGCCAAGTCATCCACACTACTATTTAGACGCCTTGGCACGTGTTGGACAATTGACCACGGCTCGTTGTTGATATACTCCGAGTAAAACACTTGCTTAACCTTTTGAAATTCACAAACAAACGGCTCATCGCTCACGTGGTCGTTGCTCTTCAACTTGGACAAGTCAACCATGATCAAATTGGTGATAGGATCAACTTTACAAGCATTTTTATCCTCAACTCTTACCCATTCACAGTAAAATACAACCTCTTTGAATCTTATATAATCCAATTCAAATATATTTTGGATTACACCATAGTAAGTCATTTCAGCTTCAACGAGGTTTTTATCTTTTGCGCTCGCTCGAAAGAAAGTAAGAGCCTTGTATGAAATTCCCGAGTTCTGTACATTTGTACTTTCCTCGTACACTTTAGCGCCGAAAATGTAACCGTTCAATCGATACTTTTTGTACTCTTGTGCCACGAACAAGGGTCCAGTGGATAGACGAGCAAGACTTGATGTCGCATCACCCATCTTTAGGAGCTGAGAATATAGATAAATTAATTATATTAGTGGTAAAATTTGAGTGTAATGTAATGTTATATAACGACTGTTTTCATTATAATTACCTCTTGTGTCAACCATAGCCTAAATTCGCTGTCTGATTGTACCATTGTTTTTCGTCTTTTATTGTTCTCACAGGCTTCATAATTACTGCATATTACAAAATTAATCATGTATAAAATAATCTAAAATAATGTTAAACATTATAATATTCGAAACTTACTTTTTCCATTCTTCGACATCTTCACGTGTGTCAAATAGATATCGACCTACTTGTTCATGTTGCAAACTCGTTAATTTCACTCGTTTTCCCATCACATTACCACCATCATCGAGGAATTCATCAGTGTCATCCACACTGGTCGAGTCAGGCATATATTCCCGAGTATATATTGATGACTCCACGGTGATGTATTCCTCTCCAATTGATCCTGCAATATATCGCGTATTCTTGACGTAATCTTTAAAAACTTTCATCACTCTTTCAAACGGATACATCCACCGATATCTAACTGGACCACAAAGAAGTGCCTCGTCGCATAGGTGTACCAACAAGTGAACACTTATGTCAAAGAATGCTGGGGGAAGTACTTCTCCAATACACAAATCGCTTCGTTCACAGCCAATTTTGCGGCCACTATGTGTTCTCGATTCACTACCTTCTCACACAAGAGGGAGAAGGTAATACTAATTTGCATAATATCCCTACGCAAATCCTTGTGCTTGGAGAAACAGTGCTTAAACAATAGAGGAACCAATTGCATGATCACATGCCAATCGTGGGACTTACACTTATGTAAATCATGAGTAGCATAATTCACAATCCTTTGCAAGTTGGAAGAAAAAGTAGGTGGTCCCTTCAAATTATATATTGTGTCTAGAATCACCTTCCTTTCCCCACTCGTCAAAGTAAACGCACCAGGGGGAATTATTGTCCTTCCCCTACTATCTTCTTTCAACCATAGTTGTGGCTTAAGTTTTAACGTTTTAAGGTCTTTTCGTGCATTTTCTCCATCCTTCGAATGACTCCCCCCAAGGCAAGTACCCACAATATGTTCAACGAAGTTCTTATCTGCATGCATCACATCCAATACATGGCGCACCGGGTTTTTCTTCCAATAAGGCAAGTCAAATAAAATTGACCTCCGAGACCATGCCTTTCTTATCTCAGTTCCATTCCCAGTTGGGGTCTTCTTATGCTTGACATTATTAAATTTGGGATTCTTACCTGGCATATTTGGGCCACATTTAGAAGATTTACTTTTAATTTCTGAACCCGAAAGTTGTCTCGGCGGTAGCCTATGTTCAACTCCGCCCAATAAAAAATTGGAACCTTTCTCAAATCTGAAACTATGAGCTGGGGGTAAAAACCTCCTGTGGCAATGGTATACATTTTTTAAGCTAGAGGATAGACGAAGAGATTCAGTCTCCTCTCCACAAATAGGACACCCCAAATAACCATGTACTACACATCCGGATAATGTCCCATAAGCTGGAAAATCATGAATTGCCCACATCAACATAGCTTTCAGCGTAAACTCTTCTTTTCTAAAAGAGTCAAATGATTGCAGACCCTCTTCACACAACTCATTTAATTCTTCTACCAAAGGAGCCAGGTAGATATCAATGTCATCACTTGGTGCCTTTGGCCCAGGTATCAATAAAGACATCATCGAAAATTCAGGTCTCATACACTGTGAATGAGGGAGGTTGAGTGGGGCTAGGATCACTGGCCATACACTCTGATTGGTGCATAGATTTCCAAATGGATTGAAACCATCTGTTGATATAGCCAAACGAATGTTGCGTTGTTCTCGAGCAAAATCGGGATACTTAAAATTCATCCTCCGCCAGGCAGTAGAATCAATAGGATGACGCATGATATTACCCCCTACTTCTTCCCTAGCATGCCAAGTCATTGCCTCTGCAATCCATGGTACTGTGAAAAATCGCTTTAATCTAGGCCCAACGGGAAAATATTTCAATACTTTTTGAGGCACTTTTGAGCTTGTGCCTTCCTTACTAGTAGATTGGACATATCTAGGTTCATCGCATACCGGACAACGATCGAGATTTTCATACTCCTTTCGGTATAGTATGCAGTCATACACACAAGCATGAATCGATTTATACTTCATTCCCAAACCTTTCAAACTGTTCTTTATAACAGGATAGCTATTTGGAAGTGTATTCACCTTGGGTAATAAGCCCTTCACCCATTTCAGAATTCCCGTCACGCTGTTGCCAGACAAACCGTACTGCATCTTCAAACTGTGCAAACCAACCATGGCATGTAAAGTTGTTTGATCTTTCTCACATCCAGAGTATAACGGTTGGGTCGCCTTAAATTTTAAACTTTGGTAGTCATCGTCAAGTTTTATCGTGTTATCTTCACGAGCACTTGAATCTTCTACATCATCAGTAACCTCATTCTCCTCAGCTTCATAAACTCCGTACGCATCATCAACTAAATCCTCTAACATATTATGATCTACGTCGTCCCCTTCTACATCTATTCTACTTGTTGAAGGTTGTTGTGAAAGTTGGTCGGGGACAAAAGGAACTTTCAATTCACCGTGAAAACTCCAAAATCGATAACTATCTTGCATACCCGATCTTAACAAATGTAGTTCAACTATTTTCCACTCAAACACCTTACCATTGTTACACCTAGCACACGGACATGGAAACTCTTCATCATTACGACATCTCTTTGCATATTTCACAAATTCGTTAGCACCTCTGCGAAACACATCCCCTATTCTATTAGTCTCACCCATCCACTCTTTGTATTTCGGATATCCCATCACAGCTACCACAACTAAACACCTATTAAAGGTAAACAAAACTTAGATTTATAGTATGTTTTATTTAATTATCCCATCATTTAATTATCCTATTAAAGGGTAAGTGGTCCTATCCCATTCAAGACTGCATTTTTCAGTAATATACTTAACATCTCATGCACATTGTTACGATTTGAAAAAAATTCGACAGCATATCCCCTTAGTTCTCCAAGTACACGACGTAGATTGGCAGGTGTGAGTGTTATTTCAATTGGTCAATTGAAATAACAGTCACACTTGTCAATCTAGTATGTACCCAGAGAACATTAAGATACGACTGCAGAACTTCCTCCAAAAGTAACAACTTTAAGCCAATAAGAATATTATACAGAAATTATACAGTCTCAAACTATCCAAACGGGACAATTCGAGAGATCTCATTACAGGGGTAATGACTCTCGAACGGGTCTAAGGGCTATTGTATGCGTACGCATAAGAACTAGAAGGCTAGTATCTATGCGCACTATATTTAATTTCAAGTATGTTTCATATAATGGGTTAATTCAAATACAAAAATAACAGCTCATGGGTTAATTCAAATACAAAAATAAATTCATGGGTTAATTCAAATACAAAAATACAAATTCATGGGTTAATTCAAATACACACACACACACACACACACCCACCTCCCTCCACACCCCCCACTCACCACATACACACACACCACCACCCCCACTCACCACATACACACACACACACACACCCCACCACCCCCACTCACCACACACACACACACACACACAATAGCCCCCCACCCACCACACACACACACACACACACACACCAGAACCTAAAATTTAAAAAAAGTGTTTTTATTTAAACCCCACTTTTCTTTCTATAACTCCTATTTTATTAAACTTTAAATATAAGTAAGGGTGTATAGAAAGAAAAGTTAAATAGGAATAAAAACAACATTTTTAAAATATGAAGGGCTCACCAATTTGATCAAATTTTTCAACAACGTAGACTAAATGATATTTTATTTTTCATGCTTAATTAAAGCTATACAATTGTTAAAATTGCCCCACCCCACCCCCACCCCCACCCCCACCCCCACCCCCACCACACCCCTTGCCCCCCCGCCACGCACACACGCACACACACCCCACCCCACCCCACCCCACCCCTACCCTCATCTTATCTGTATATTCATTGCAATTATCTACTTCTTTAATCCTTTATCTTTATATTTATTCTTTGAGATTCTTTTATATTTCAAAAGTCTCTTATCCTCATTATATTTTATCACAATATGCATATCTTATAAGAGAGTCGGGTTTGGCATGAATAATTTGTAATGAAGTCTAGAACGAATCTTACTAAATCAATTGGGGTGTTTTAATATTTTTATTACTTTATTAATTTATGACATGAGAAAATTATAATTGGAGCATAAATTTCATTATCATAAAGGGATAAATCCAACCAAGTACAAAGATTCTACAACTTAAAGTGAGAATTAAATTTAAGACTTTCTAACAACATGCATGTGTATGGATTCTACATAGTTGGGCACGAAAGTAACTAATGGTATTCCTAAAAACATACAATTGGCAACATTTTGTGAATTTACTAAACTTTATATATTATTATCAAATTCTGTTAAAAAATTATCTAGGGTTTTACCTAATTGAATTAATTTCATGAATAAAATTAACAAATTATAACAAATTATAACAAAATATAACAAAATATTAATTTCATACTAAGGTTTACTTAGTTTTAACAAATTATAACAAAATATTATCATATTTTTAGTTAGAAAATTCCACCACCACCCCCTCCCCCCACCACACCCCACCCCCACTACCCCCTTCCCCCCTCCCCCACCACACACCACCACACACATATATACACACACATATACACATACCCCACTCCCTCCCCCCCTCCTACCCCACCCCCTACCCCCACCCTGCCCCACCCCCTACCCTCGCACACACATGCACATATATACACACATACACACATATATATACACACAAACATATATATAAATGGAAGAGAGAGAGAGAGAGAGAGAGAGAGAGGGAGGGAACGACGGGAGGGAAAATATAAGGGGGAAAGGGTTTTTACTGCTAACATTGTCACGGTCGTGTCAAGGTCATTGACCGTGACAATTATTTAAAGAATTGTCACAGTCATTGACCGTGACAAGTCCGTGACAAGTAAATTTTTCACGGACTTGTCACGGTCGTGTCAAGGTCAATGACCGTGACACAAAACGCGAGATTTGTGTTACGATCAATGGCCTTGACAAGGGTGGCCGGCTGAAAGGTGACAATTTGGCCATTTTGGTGTAGTGAGGGATGATGATGATGAGGATAATGTGCTTCTTTCTAGGAGGTCGAAGAAGAAAAAGTCTGGTAGTGCAGAAGTTTCCACTAGCTCTCAACCTACTGCCAATGAGCAGGGGAAGAAGAGAAAGGAGGAAGAAAAGTTGAGAGAGAGAGAGAGAAAGAAAAAAGAGGAGAGGAAGAAGACTGAAGAGAAAAAGAAGGTGGAAGAGAGATGAGAGGGAGAAGGAGAGAGAAGAGGAGAGAAGGAGGGTGGAAGCGAGGATGAAGACCGAGCAAACTTTAGTGCCCGTATTTATGTTGCCCGAGGGGGCCTCGGTAGCCACCTCTCCCCAACTGGCTCCTGCGCTGCTCGAGAGAGCAGTTTTGCCTACTGATCAATAAAAGGCAATGGGGACTGACCAGTTAGCCCTACAACTGAGTCATAGGCTAGCCTTGGTAAGTCTGTTTCTGTTCTTCAATACTTATAATATTCTGTTCTATGCTTTCTTATAATGCTCCCTTTTTACTTGCAGTTTGTGACCGAATTCATTCTTCTCTACCGTACTCGCAACGAGCTAGTGAGTAGGAATGCGGATTTGGAGTGGCAGAACATTGAATTGAAGGGGAAAGGCATCGAGCTGGAGGCCAGTCTGAAAGCTGCTAGCGAGGCCCATAAGTCCTCTGATCTTGACCTTGCTGAAGCCAACAGAGCAAAGGAAGCAACGATTAAGGAGATAAATGAGTTGAGGTAGTCCTACGATCTGGTCTGTACGAGCAAGCTGGCTGTGGTCGAGGAAAATAAGGTGTTATCAGAGTAGGTGAAGAAGGTGGAGTCTGAAGCTACTACCATTAAGGAGAGTTTGTACAACTCTGGGTGGGGTGCCGCATATAAGGACGCTGATATTCAGATAGGTTACATCAGCCGGTTGAACTTCAAGAAGGGTTGTAATAAGGCTCTTCTAGCTGCTGGGGTGGATGTTGATTCACCCTTGTTCGATGAGCATGATCCAGGCCCGAAGCCTGTTATAGATGATGTGCCTACCCCAGCCGTTGAAGGTGTAGTCCCTGCCTCTCAAACCGTTCCTATTGGTGCTTCTCCTTCTCAGGGAGAAACAACTGTTCCTTTCGAGGGAGATACTGCTACTACTGTTGACAAGGGAAAATAACTAACCACCTGTGGACAAACCGAGGTTACCAGCTAGCCTGCTCTTAGGACCTTTATGTATTTTTGCTTTGTTTGCACTGTTCTCCTTCATCGATGTAATTTGGTCCTCTATAATGAAATGAAAACATTTTCTCTTCAGCATACTGATTCTTTTATTCTTTACTTCTCATTATGGCTTGTAGTTGATTGATGTAGATGAATATATACCTACCACCTCTCAACTGGGAAGGATTCTCGGTCCTAATGTGAGTGATCAAGTTCGCCAAGCCTTCATTAGGATTTGCAAGTCTCTCAGGTCGAGGAATAAAAGCTTTAAAGACCAATCTTAGATCATTGCCAAACTTAAGGATAAACTTCAGGAGATGGAAGAGGTTGGTGCCACTGTTCAAGAAGAAGTGAACACTTTGAGAGCTAAGCTCCTAAATGCCTATGAAATCAATCAAGTTAGAGAAATTCTTCAGTAGGAGAATGAGACTCTGAGGAGGGAGGTGTCGTGACTCAGGGAGCATGCATCGAGTGTCTCACCTCATATTTTACGAGGTTCCTCTTCATCGGCTGTTCCATGAGCTGGCATAGGATCAATCGGTGCCCTCCAGTTTTGTGAGGTTCTACCTCATCGGCTGCTTCGTGAGCTGGTCCAGATGCAGGGGGTCCGGCTAGGGAGGTGAACGAGCTCCGAGGAGATGTCCGTCGAGCATACGTGATTGCTGCAGGGCTTCAAAGGGATGTCACACGATTAAGGCATCTGTTCAAGAAAGGACCTCGGCGAGTGTGGGTTGATAGTTATGACCAAGGTTGGACAGATGCTCCAATGAGGCTGGTAGATTTTAAAGAACTATCTTTTATTAGGGGATGGTTGAGCGCCCTCAGGGAGCTGCAAGTCCCAAGGAACTTAGTACTCTAGTACCATCACGAGATCTTTCCTTCAACTTTGAGGCCTAATCCTTTTAGGAGGGATGACAGTGGATCCCTATTGATGCTATCCCCAGGAAGCTGTTAGAGCCAAACGCGAATGAGGTCGAGGAGGAATTGGCTCCTCATCCGGACGATGGTCGAAGAGCACAAGTGACTGATTACCTTATTCGGAGGCCTCAGCCTCATTAAGATCTTACCGGATGTAACCCATTGTATATGTAATGAAGTAATGTAATATTTATATTTTGGGTGATTTGTCCGACTAAACATGCGTTGTATATCTTTTACATCATTTATTTCCTACTTGATTTTCTTAGGCCCTTTGTAGCCGACTAGATTTGTAGGGTTTCTTCTTTGAGTGAGTATCCTCCCAGTACAGTATATTTTTTGGGATACCATTCTACGTCACTTTACCATTTAGGTCGTGTCGTCACACTACCTTAGGCCTAACTGTGGCAATGGCGAGGACACACCTGTTGTTGGATAATCTATCCAATCAGGTTTTCTGAACCAAACATAGTTTGATGACCAATTTGTTTTTGGTCTAATTGTTTAAGGGTCCTCTGTAGGGCTTCATATAATGCCGGGTCAATGCTAGGCAGTTGTTCGTGTTTCATAACGAAAACCTAAGGAGGCTGACACCCTGCATCTATGCTTTGAGTAAGGTACCTATTGCTTGGAAAAGATGTACAAGTTATAAAGTTCCTAATAAAGAATTAACACTTCATAAGTTGTCATTGCCAAATAATCTTTTATTAATCGTTACCAAAATAAGAAATGAGTTGCCAATTCAATCAAGGTAGAATTTCTTCAGATTGTCAGCGTTCCAAGATCGGGGTATCTCTCTGCCCTTCAGCGTTTCTAAGTGATAGGCTCCTTGTAGATCGTCTCTTGTCACCTTAAATGGTCCCTCCCAATTCGGTCCTAGCTTTCCCTCTAATGGTTTTATTGCGATGCCATGGACCTTCCTTAAGACGTAGTCCCCAACCTGGAATGCCCTTGGATTGACCTTCCTGTTATAGTGTTTGGCGAGCTGTTGCTGATAGCTCGCCAGCCTTACTATGGCTAGTTCTCTACGTTCGTCAGCTAGGTCAAGTTCAGTGAGTAATGCTGCATCATTTTGGCTTTGGTCGACAAGGGTGGTTCTCATGGTTGGTAGACCAGCTTCCAAGGGGATGATCGCTTCCATTCCATACATTAATGAGAACGTGGTTTCCCTAGTTACTCACCGTGGGGTAGTGCGGTAGGCCCATAAAATATGTGTCAGCTCACTCACCCATGCGCCTTTGGCTCGCTCTAGTCGTTTCCTCAACCCATCGATCACTATTTTTTTAGAAGCCTCGGCTTGACCATTGGTCTAGGGGTTGGCCACCGAGCTGAAATAGTGCCTGATATCGTGTTCTCTATAGAAGTTCTAGAAAGGGCCACTCTCGAACTGTGTTCAGTTGTCGGTGATGATGGTTCTGGGGATTCCAAAACGGGTAATAATATTCTTCCATATGAACCTCATCATATCTGCATCTCAGATATTTACCAGTGGCTCTGCCTCAATCCATTCGGTGAAGTAATCCATTGTGATCAACAGATACTTGCGATTATCGGCGGTGGTACGAAGAGGGCCTATGATGTCCATCCCCCACTGGGCGAAAGGCCATGGGCTGGTCAGCGATCTTAGGTCGCTGGTAAGTTGGTGGACTATAGGAGTATGTATTTGACATTTCTCACATTTATGAGCATACACTGCCTAATCTTTTTGCATATATGGCCACCAGTAGCCTTCCTTCATTGCTCGAAAAGCTAGTGACCTCCCTCTAATATGGCTTCAATAGATTCCTTCGTGAAGCTCGTGTAGAACTTGCTCGACGTCCTTAGGGTGAACACATTGAAGGTAAGGGCCGGTGAATGATCTCTTGTATAGTTTGCCCTTAGTAGATAAATAAAAGCGAGAAACTTTGACTCTTATCTGATGAGCGGCCTTCTTATCATTTGGAAGTGTACCATCTTTCAAATAGTCCCTCAAAGGGTCCATCCAACTGGGTACTGACTCAATCCGGAGCATATATTCCATGTTTGGCAGCTCGTCGCTCTGGTAAATGCTCGAATGGGTGAGGAAGTCGATGGGGATCATCTTTTTTAAGTTGGAATCGATTGCTGAACTTAGGGCTGCCAGGGCATCAACATGTCTGTTCTGTCCTCTAGGAAACTATTGGACACTGACTTCCTGAAAGCTGGACATTAACTTCTTTGCCAAAGCGAGGTAGGTTGCCATTCTTTTTTTTCTTGCGTTTAAGTTCCCACTTATCTTATTGGAGACTATTTGCGAGTCGTCGAACACCTACAGCTGCTTTGACCCCAACGCTTGTGCCTTCTGCATGCCGGCTATCAGAGCCTCATATTCTGCCTCATTGTTGGAGGCTTCAAATCTAAGTCTAATTCCTTGCTCAAGGATCACGTCTTTTGGAGTAACAAGTACAATGCCTACTCCTGCCCCCTTTGATTTGGAGGCTCCAACAACGAACAGTCGCCAAACTCCTTCTGATGAGTGGTCTTCCCTTATCTTCATAGGCCGAGGCTGGTCGCAAGGCTGCTCACCCGTGAACTCCGCGATGAAATTTGCGAGGACCTACCCCTTAATTGCATTCCTGGGTTGAAATTGGATGTCAAATTGTCCGAGCTTGACTGACCACTTGGAGAGTCTGCCAGATAGATCCGATTTCCATAGGACTGCTTTAAAGGGGTACGAGATAAGGACGATGATAGTGTGAGTTTCGAATTAGTGCTTCAGTTTCCTTGAGGCTACGACCAATGCAAAAGTGAGCTTCTCCAGGGGTAGGTACTGCTGCTCTGCATCTATCAAGGTCTTGCTCGAGTAGTAGACTGGGTGCTGGATTCCTGACTTTTTGCATATCAGTGCGGAACTGACTGTGTGGCTGGAGATCGCGAGGTATAGGTATAGGGAATCATTTTCTTGAGGTATGACCAATAAAGGTGGTGTACTGAGATAAGCTTCGAGTTCTTCCAATGCTTTCGAGCAATCTTGATTCCACTCTACTATTTTGTTTCCTTTCAGGAGCTTGAAGAATGGATTGCACTTCTCAGAGGACCTTGAGATGAAACGATTAAAAGCGGCGAGTATTCCCGTGAGCTTCTAAACGTATCTTATTGTGCGAGGAGGCTGTACCCTGTTGATTTCCTCGATCTGGTCCGGGTTGGTTTTAATACCTCTCTCGCTTACCAAGTACCCAAGAAATTTTCCTGACTGGACACCGAAAGAACACTTGCTCACGTTGAGTTTCATTCAGTATTTCCTGAGGATTTCAAAGGTCCTCGACAGGTCTGAGTGATGGTCTTCTTTGCGCTTTCTCTTAACGAGCATATCATCAATGTATACTTCCATGGTATCTCCCAGTTGGTCTTTGAGAATCTTGGTGACCAGCCGCTGATAAGTTGCTCCTGCATTCTTGAGCCCGAAGGGCATAACTTTATAACAGTATAAACCGATTGTTGATACCAAATTTAATCTGCTGACTTGGAACAATCATATGAAGACACGTGGCTATCTACATAGCAACAACAATCACTTCTGAGATAATCAAACGCTCCGAGGAACCATGTGACTCCGAAGAACGCATACGCTCCGAGGAACAGACCTCTCCGAGGAACTCATACACTCCGAGGAACATACCTCTTCGAGGAACTCTTGAATACCAGAAAGCTTAGGCAGTCCGAGCTGCATCTCGAACAGAGCATTAATTGATGAATAACCAAAAGTTCAACTGGTTCATTAAATGCTTATCATTTAGACGCACACGCTTAAAGGGCATTAAATGTATTACCCTTTCATATGAATATCATTTAATGTATCACCCTTTCAGATGACAGCCTTAAGGCTATAAATACGTTGTACAATCCTCATTGTAAGGGGACCTGATTCTGAACCCAAACTTGGGGATCCAGAATGTAATTTCTTGTAATCGAGAATTCCCAAATACTCAGCAATAAAACAATAGTGGACGTAGGCCATTCATATAAGGCTGAACCACTTTAAAAATCTTTTGTCTCATTTATTTATCTGTGATTGAATTATTAGAGTGATCTAATTTTTTACATCAACAGATTGGCGCCGTTTATGGGAAACGACTGGTAATATCGTTCTCTCACCAATAACAATCCAATACCAATGGATGATATACCTGAATCCAGTAATCGAAACACTGCAACCCCTCCAAATCCATCTGCTCCACCAGTTATTCCAGATCTGACTGGAATGATGGCAAATTTGGCTTAGGGCCAGACCGTCATGCAAGAAACAATGCGACAACTCATCCAAACCCTCCATGGCGGTGCGCCAACCCGTTTCGGATCACGAAGCATTCGAAGAAATATCCATGCACGTTCTGTGCGTACTAGGCATACTAATTCATATCGCTATGAGGAATCTGAAGATTTTTCTTATCAACCTGGATGAACTTCGTCAGTGCGAGCCACAGATACTGAACAACGTGTCACCCTCTCCCCAGAAAGGGCCAGTGCATTGGAAAGATTAAGTAGGGCCTCTCCTTTTGATCGATTAGGCCCTAGGAGGAACAAAAGTCCTCTTAATGCAGCGTCGAGGAGCTTTCGACGACCATCATATTTAAGGGAAGAATCTGCCCAGTCGCGACCAGTTGCTCGTCAAGATGGATCCGCTGACCGACCAACTGCTCGTCAAGATAAATCCCAGGAAGCCACTTCAACGCGATCAGTTGCTCGAACCAATAGGCCCGAGGAAGGGAATGATGCATGGAAAGGATCTATTCAAAGGCTGGAGGATAGATTAGGGGAAATGGTTAAGGCTAAGAACCCTCTACAACAAACCTTTGTTTGAGGAACACCTTTTATCCAGGACATTGTTGATTTTCCACACCATCAAAGTTCAAAGAACCTGTTGTGACTCCCAAGTATGATGGGAAGACTAACCCTGTCCTTCATATAGAAAAATATCAAGCTGCTGCCGACATCTATGCTGTCCCAGACGAGATGAGATGCAGGGCATTCTCAGGTACTCTTACCGGATCTGCTCAGATATGGTATAATAATCTTCCTCGGGGTAAGATTTGAACTTTTCTTCAACTGGCCGAGTTATTCATTGGGAATTTCTGCTTCGGAGCAAAGCCAGTTAAACGAGTAGCACATTTGTTAAGTGTTAGACAAAAAGCTGGTGAGAGTATTAGAGACTATATAACTCGTTTTAATAACGAGAAGCTCGAAGTCATTGATTATGAGGAGAAGACAGCGATTACTGCTTTGATGAGTGGACTGCTACCAAAAGAGTTGTACTACACTTTGGCCAAAGACCCACCTCGAACCATGTCGGACCTGATGGGAAAAGCGTCCAAGATTATGAATGCCGAGGAGGCTATGTCTGTGAAGAAGAATATGGACTCCAAAGATACCAAGGGGGAAGGTGATAAAGCTAAGAAGAAAGAGCATAAGAACAATGGTGGTGACAAACATTCCAAAAGTAGGTCGTCATGGGAGGTCTTGAAGAAATTTGATAATTACACGCCTTTGAAGGCAAATATCAACCACGTCCTGGAAGAAATTAAGAACAGCGAGGAGTTAAACTGGACAAAGAAAATGAAGTCAGACCCTGACACGAGGAATAGGGAGAAATATTGTGAGTTCCATAAGGATCATGGCCATATGACCAAAAATTGCATAGCTCTTTAGAACGAGATTGAAACACTCATCCGAGGAGGAAATCTAACAAAGTATATTGATCAGGGAGGCGAAAGAAGAAACAACGACCGAACTAGAGAGAGGTCTAGATCTCCTCGTCGGGCAGAGGAGAAAAAGAAGAGACACCATGATGATGAACCAGATGATGACCCCGATCTTCCCAAGAAACCAAGGCAGCCAGAACGAGAGGTATTTTCAATACGCTTTGGGTCATTTGATTGTAATGTCATTATAGGAGGAGATGTAGGAGGAGGAGACCTTACTGCAGAAAGAAAAGCTTACCTCGGAGAGGCTCAAGCTTGCTCGTACATTCAGCGAATAAATTTAGCTGAGGAAGATCGCCCGAGAAAGGTGAACAAAGAAAAATTGGTCATTGGGTTTTCGAAGAATGATCTTGCAGGAGTTTTATATCCTCATGACGACCCACTAGTGATCAAAATGAGAATGAAGGAGGTAATGATTTCAAGAGTACTGGTCGATAATGGTATCTCGGCAGACATCATGTTCTACTCGTGTTTCGATAGTTTAAATTTAAAGTTATCTCAACTGGAGCCTTACCACAGACCCCTCATCGATTTTGCTGGCGAGAAAGTGTTTCCACTTGGGACGATCAAGTTGGATATATTCATTGGTACGTGGCCTGCTTGTCGGATAGAAAGAATATGCTTTTTCGTGATGGATAAGAATGTCCAGTCATCGTACAATATCATCATGGGAAGAGTAGGATTGAAGAAGTTTGAGGCTGTACCATCTACAGTGCATCAATGCCTAAAATTTCCAACAAACTTTGGAGTAGGAGTTATGAAAGGTGATCAGAAAGTAGCTCGGGAGTGCTATTATTCATCCGTCGAGCAAGATGAATTGGAAGAATCAAAGAAAAAGACTACTACTTATCAAGTGGATGAAGGTGCAGAAATTGAAACCTTGGATCCTCGGGATGAGTCGCAACTCGTGAAAGGTCAAGTGGTGGAAGCTACTGAAAATATCATTCTAGACGACGAACACCCTGAATGAACTACTCAAATAGGTTGATCATTGGAAGCCTCACTAAAACAAGAATTGATAACTTTCCTTAGAAGCAGAAAACAAACTTTTGCCTGGACTCATGAAGATATGCCTGGGATTGACCCAAACTTCTTATGCCACGATCTCAATGTGAATAAGGAGATCAAGCCTGTGAAGCAGAGAAGAAGAGTATTCAGTCCCGAAAAGAATCAAGCTATATAGGAGGAAGTCGAGAAGCTCTAGAAAGCTTGTTTCATTGAAGATGTAAAATATCCAGATTGGTTAGCCAATGTGGTGATGGTAAAGAAGAAAAACAACAAGTGGAGGATGTGTGTAGACTTCACCAACCTCAACAAAGCATGCCCAAAATATCACTTTCCACTGCCCCGAATTGATCAACTGGTGAATGTTATCTCGGGACACGAGTTGCTGAGCTTCATGGATGCTTATTCTTGTTATAATCAGATCAAAATGAAACCTGAAGACAGGGATAATACTTCTTTCATTACCCCTAGGGGAACTTATTGTTATAATGTTATGCCTTTTGGTTTAAAAAATGCAGGTGCGACATATCAGAGGCTGATGAACAAGGTTTTTGCTGAACAAATCAGTGACAATATGGAAGTCTATGTTGATGGCATGCTGACGAAAAGCAACAAAGCTACAGATCATCTAGTTGAATTAAGTTAAAATTTTGATCAACTACATAAATATCAAATGAAGCTGAACCCGACGGAGTGCATATTTAGAGTACGAGAAGGCATGTTCCTCGGGTACATTGTCAATCAACGAGGCATTGAAGCAAATCCTGAAAAGATAAAAGCTCTATTAGGGCTGCGATCTCCAATAACGAAGAAGGAAGTACAGAGTCTCACAGGACGAGTAGCAACACTCAACATATTTGTGTCACGAGCAACTGATAGATGTCTCCCATTCTTCAAGACACTCAGAAAAACTTTTGAATGTAATGATGAATGTGAGAAAGCTTTTCAAGACTTGAAGAAATACTTGGGAGCACCTCCACTGTTGTCCAGGCCGGTGATGGGAGAAAAATTGTATTTGTACCTTGCCGTATCTGAGAATGCAGTTAGCTCGGCGTTGATCATAGTGGAGAATGGAGTACAAAAGCCAATTTACTACACAAGTAAGGCCTTCCGAGGAGCAGAGATCAGATATCCGAGACTGGAAAAATTGGCACTGGCGCTGATTGAGGCAAGTAGGAGAATGAGGCCGTACTTCCAGGCTCATACTATAGTAGTATACACCGATGTGCCATTGAGATAAGCCCTTCATAAGCTAGAGAAATCAGGGAGATTGATGTACTGGGCAATAGAGCTCGGAGAATATGATATAATTTATGAACCCAGATCATCACTAAAAGGGCAGGCTGTAGCAGATTTCATAGCGGAATTCACCTATCCTGATACCCCCGAGGAGCAAAAGTTGCTCGCTGATCAACCTGTGGATGTTACAGGATTAACAAACACGGGCCCAGACCAATTCCGATTGGTAAAAGGGTGTGTGGATGTTACAGGATGTGATGCAGAGACAGTTGGGAGGACTCCAGACGAGGAACAATAGTTGCTCGCTGATCAACCTGTGGATGTTACAGTATCGACAAACACTAGCTCAGACCAACTCCGGTTGGTAAGAGGGCAAGTGGATGTTACAGGATCATTAAATTCAAGCTCAGACCAACCTCGGTTGGTAAAAGGGCAAGAAAAGATAATCGATGAGGAGCGAGAAAAATCCGGGGAGGATGAAAGGAAGCAGAAAATATTTCACCGAGGAACTCTGACTGATCAAAAATTTGAAGACGAGTTACCTATATGGAGGCTATATGTAGATGGCTCATCTTGCACTGCAGGATGTGGCGCGGGGATAGTTCTAAGCACTCCGGACGAGGTCGACATGGAATACGCCTTGCGTTTCCAATTCAAAGCTTCCAACAATGAGGCTGAATATGAGGCCATGATTGCAGGGCTTAATTTGACAAAAATTATGGAGGCACAACAGGTTGTGATTTTCAGTGACTCTCAATTGATTGTAAACCAAATAATAGGAGTATATGCAGTTAGAGGAGAATTAATGATCAGATATCATGCAAAGGCAAAGGAACTGTTATTAGAATTTGCTGCTATTCAGCTGGTTAGAATACCAAGAATAGAGAATGCGAGAGCAGACGCCCTAGCTCGACTAGCATCGGCTACTCGCACCGAGCTACGATGAACAATCCCAATTGAAGTGTTAGCTGGTCGAAGTATAGATGAAGATCTGAGGATGAATTTTATCACCCTTGATTTAGGACCATCTTGGATGCATCCCATCAGGGTATATATCGAGGAAGGAGAGTTGCCAACTGACAAGCTTGCAGCCAAGAAATTGAAGTTTAAAGCTGCTCGGTATGTACTAACTAATGGTGTTTTATATAGACGAGGAATTTTGGAAGGTTTGCAAAGATGTGTACATCCCACCGAGGTGAAAGATTTGATTGAAGAGATCCATGAAGGGTCTTGTGGAGCACATGTAGCAGGTCGGACACTTTTACAAAGGGTGATAACGCAGGGATACTACTGGCCGACGATGAGGGCAGATTGTATAGCCTATGCCAAGAAATGTGACAAGTGCCAACTCTTTTCCTCCATCCGAAGAACTCCAAAGCATTTTTGACACCCATAACTTCCCCTTGGCCATTTGCCATGCGGGGAATTGATTTGGTTGGACCACTGCCAACGACCCGAGGAAGGTTCAAGTACCTCGTCGTCGCAGTGGATTATTTTACTAAGTGGGTAGAAGCTGAGCCACTCATTGATATGACGTACGAGAAGGTGTACCAATTTGTTTGGAAGAACATCATTTGTCGATATGAAACACAATTAGATAACGAGGAGTTCGCTTCCTATTGTCATCAATCAAACATTTTGAAGGTTCATTCAGCACCAGGCCATCCTCAAAGCAATGGACAAACTGAAGTGACAAACAAAACGTTGCTGAATGGTTTGAAGAAAAGATTGGATGATGCGAAAGAGAATTGGATCAACGAGTTACAATCAGTACTCTGGGCTTACAGAACTACTCCCCGAGTAGCAACTGGAGAATCATCATACATGCTGGCGTTTGGAAGTGAAGCTGTCATACCTGCCGAGTTGGGCCTCCCAACACAAAGGGTACTGAATTTCAATTCCCCTGTCAGCGATTTAATGAGAAGGCTGGATTTAAACATGCTCGAGGAAGTTAGAGAAGAAGCAGCCATTAGAAATGCTGCTTACCAGCAGCGAACAACTTTGTTCTACAACAAGAGGGTGAAGAAGTGCGACCTGAAAGAAGGAGACTATGTGCTGAAGAAAGTAATTCAAAAGCATAACAAACTGGAGGCAAACTGGCACGGACCATACCGAGTTACAGAATTTGTTCGACCAGGGACTTATCGAATAACAACTTTAGAAGGCGAAGAGTTTAAGAATGCATGGAACGCAGAGCATCTGCGCAAGTATTATCAGTGATGTATATGTAACAAAGTTTCCATCGGTATGAATAAAATAAAAATATTCTGCAAGTCTCTCTGTTTATTGAAATTTTTTCGGGGAATACTAGTGCTATGCACTACACGGAAAAGCTCGGCAGACTGCTCAACAAAATATTCCAAACTGTACCAACGTAGTTGGTCGACGAGGAGAAATATTCCTAAAAATGCCAACCTGTTTGGCTAGGAAACGAAATATTCCAAACTGTACCAACATAGTTGGTCGACGAGGAGAAAATATTCCAAACTGTACCAACATAGTTGATCGACGAGGAGAAAATATTCCAAACTGTACCAACATAGTTGGTCGACGAGGAGAAAATATTCCTAAAAATGCCAACCTGTTTGGCTAGGAAACGAAATATTCCAAACTGTACCAACATAGTTGGTCGACGAGGAGAAAATATTCCAAACTGTACCAACATAGTTGGTCGACGAGGAGAAAATATTCCAAAATTTACCAAGTATGGTTAGTCGGGGATCAACTCTCACTAACTATAATTGGTCGACGAGCACAATTTAACAACCTTAGTTGGTTGGAAATTTTTTTAAACATTTTTATACTCATTACTTTATTATTAAGTGATCGAGCAACATTACTGATACTTGTAACTTTTTTATTACTAAGTTGGTCGATGAACAACACAATATTGTTATCTTTTTAACTTATACATATGCACATATGTAAAGTAACTACAAGATAATAGCAATTGAGATTTGCAAGCAAGAATGAAAGTTTTTCATTAAATTCAAAATAAATTACAAGTTACATTGATGATAAAATGAAAGTTACATTGATATGTATACTAACTGTTACATTAAAAATTCCTATTCTATTGGTCTTTTCCCCTCAGCTTTCGATACAGGTTCCTCGCCAGCAGGCGGATCATTGAAAGACTGAGGAGAATTGATGAAGTTCAAATCCTTCAGCATCTTGACATTCATCACGGATGGTCGATCTAAAAGATGCTCGGGATGAGCTACTTAAATTTGATAGTGAAGATTGTAGTCACCGAGGTATTTCGAAATTAAGCTCCGAGGAATGGCCCGAGCAGGGATCCATTCCATCTCCAAATTGTATGGAGGCACAGACAAGTCGAGCAACCCGAGGTCATGGTAGTCCCACATATAGTGTCCTTGTTCGAGCTTCAGCACACCTAAGGCATTCAGCCAGCATTGCTTGTAGCCCTCATTGTTGGCATTCTGGATACGGTCGTCCAAGTGGAATAATGCTTCGTTGTATCTAGCCATCCAAAACTCCCCGGGCTGTTTGTGGAATTGATATGTTAGCCTATCTAGCTTCTCGTGAAGACTCTTGATGAAAAGCTCATTAGTCTCCAACACTGATTTCTTTACAGAGAGTTATTTTTCCAAGTCTCTAATTTTCTTTGACATGTCAGACAAAGATTGGTTCTTAGCCATTAATTGGAAGGCTTGGTTCTCTAAGGCAGATGCTGCCCTCTGTTCCTCGACCAGCACCCGAGCTGCTCTTCCTCATCCCCGAGGAGCTCTTTCTCGTCCCAGAGGAGATGTGGAAGGGCCCGACCTTCTTAAGGTATCCAACTCTTGCCTCAATTTGGCATTCTCAACCTCTAAAAATGAAAATCCCTCATCAGTCACTGGGATTATAGCTGTTGAAGAAGAGGCTGCTGACTTCAACTGTGCTAGCTCTTTCTGCAAATTGTTATTCTCCTACTCCAACAGCTCGGCAATCTGTCTACATGCTTCAACTTCACCCCTTAGGGTTCTCTCCCTGACATCGTACCCAGCAATGAGCTTCTCGTAGCCCTTCTCGGCAGAAAGCTGCTGATACCTCTTCTCATACCCCTCATGCAACAGGGCAGTTGATTCCTTGTACTGATTTTGAAGGTATTCAAGGGTACATTGAAGATCCTCGATTATTTCATAGTAAGCCACATTATTGGCCACAACTCGGTCAAGTAAACACTTCAGGTACTGATAAGTTTCGACTGCCTTCTCTGAAGCATCATGACCAAGGATGTCGACAACTTCTGATGCACTCAAGTCTATGTGACCAGCCTTATAATATTCATTACATTGCTGCATCAGCTTTGTATCATTGGCAGAAAGCATATCCATCCTGGCCAGAAACTTGCAGAGAATGAAAAGACAATCATCAAAAAGAAGATCAGGACAGAGTACAAATAGAAAAGAGACAAGCGTATGGAAGAAAACTCAAGTTTTATTAGATCACAGTGCAGAGTTACAAAGATCTTGGTTACATTTGAAAAAAAAGAAAAATCAAAAGAGAAAACCGAAAAACACTACACCTTTTCCTTATCTTCCAAAACCTTCTCGGGAGGTTGGGAAGAGGAGGCAGGTTTCTCGGAGGGAACTGTGACTTGTTCGGAGAGCATCAGCTGTTGCTCGGAAGAAGAAACTCCTTGCTCGGCAGCATGCTGACTGGTTAGGGCATTTTCTCCCACTACCATTGAAGACTCCTCAGAGGTAGATTCATCCTCTTTTAATTATTCTGGAGTGGGAGGGGGACCAGGGATGTGTCTCTAGAAGAGCTCGGACGACTCGTCGACCTTTAATTCCTGAAGGGCCGCAACCCATCAGTCCCTGAAATACTTTACACTTCCATAATCCACTTGAGAGACCATGGAAGCACATCCCTTATCCCAACCTTTGTCCCAGGCAGAGCTGAAGGACTTCTTCACGACAGCTTTCCTTTTGGCCTTCTCCAAGGCAAGCTTCTCGGACAGCAAAACATCAGCAGCCTTCAATTTTTGTTCAGCTTCCTCCTTCTGCCGAGTTATTTCCTAGAATTGGACCAACCTCTACTCGGCATCCTTGAATTTATTTTCAAATTCCCCAGCAGTCTTGAGCTTCACATCGAGCTCTTTATTAGCCTTCTCCAAGGCATTCACTTTCCTCTCTAAATCCCTGGTGGCCTCAACAACCCGAGTTTTCTCCTGCTCGGAGGAAGCCAGTTTCTTCTCACAAACTGCTTTATTAGTATCGTATCTCTGGCGAGATTCCTCCAAGGACTTGGTAGCTTCTTCCAGAGCTCCCTCCACACTGGATGAGGAGCAAGAAGCTTTGATTGCTTCATCCTTCTTAAGGATTATGTTGAGGCAGCTCGTCAACTGTAAACAGAAAGAGAAAGCAAAGTCAGAAACAAAAATGAGAAATAACAAAGGAAAATATGAAAAGTTCAAAGTAAAGGTACTTACTGAAGCAAGATGACGAGTAACCAAAGAAGTAACCATATTCCGGGTAAGGTTATCTTCATTACCTTGCACCTCGGGAATGGTCAAGGACTTTACCGAGCTCATGTCAGAGCTCGGGGGAATAGATGTGGGAATCTTAGTCCTAGCAGCAGGGGCTGAATGGTGGTGTCAGCCAAATTGACCGAGGAGCTCTTCTTCAACCTCCTAGGGGGAACAGGTACAACCAAGGAAGAATCCTTGGTCGGTGATATCACAATCACCTTTCCAGGAGCAGCAGAGCTGCTTGGAGCCACTGCGGGCTTATCAACAACCTTCTCGGAGACTTTAGCAGGAGCAGCTGGAGGATCTGCACCAGTCTTCTTTGTCCCCTCCTTTGGGACATCAATCTTAATCCTTTTTACCTCCCCAGAGTCGGAGGCAGTTTTCTCAAAGAGAGTAGGAGTCCTTCTCTTCTTTATCCTTTCGCTCAACGGAACGTGAGATTCTGGCGAAGAACTTGCAGAGGGTGGTACTGGCTCTGCTTCACTAATCACTGGACGAGCAGTGAAAGAAGTTGTATAGCTCTTGTATTGGAGCAGATAGGAGGATGATCGAATGTGCTCGTCAGCAACCCTTTGATGTAGACCCTAGATAAGTCCCAAATGCCTTAGATTGACATCTGTTTCTTTTGGGCACTTTCTCTTACTATCAACTGCAAATAAATAGACATTGTTATCAGTAACACATTTTATCAAACATAAAACAAACATGATTTCAAGATAAATAAAATAAAAATAACCTATTCCATTGCCATAAGGAGGGCATCTGGGACCCTGGTAAACCTCATCTCCGACTAAAGGAGGGTGTTTCCAATTTTTTACAACAACCCCATGTTCAAAATAATCCCTGTTGGCATCAGGAAGATTGACTACTAAGGCTCTATTTATAAACCTAGTTTTTAAATAATAAATATTATCATTAACTGCCCATCTATAGCAGTACATGATTTCTGGAAACCCTATACGAGTTCCATGCACTTGATTTAATTTATACACCACATTAACTATTCTCCAGGCGTTGGGGGCTATTCGTGCCGAAACAACATCAAAGTACTGACAAAATTCCAGACACAGGATTTGGTGGAAAAGAAAATCCACACTCAACAAAAAAGAGGCTGGGGAACCAATGTCCCTCAGCCAAATTGAAATAATTAGAAGGCTCAGAAAGCTCTTCCAAGACAACCCAAGAGGGAATGGAAAAATCAGATCGAAATTTGTCAAGAGACTCAACAGGGTAAACCATGATGATGAATTAAAAGAAACGAAGAAGAAGAAAGAGGATCTTACAGAAAAAGACTGAAGCTGTTGACAATGAACGACAGAAGAGATGAATGCACAAGAGAGTAGAAGACAATGAAAAAATCTAAGATGAAAATTTGAAAAGATAGAGGACGATGGGAGTCTGTGAAGTTTAAATACCTTGCCTTGGTAACTGGCAAAATAATGATTACAAAAAGGATGATTACGCTACCGACGGCTAAAAAGCATTAAACATTGATGCGGGAATCAAAGCGAACAACAACGGCTAAAAAGGAGAAAAGTGACGCGAGAACCAAAGCGAGCAGAAAAATCCAAAAAAACATGATTCTATGAATTGGGATGGAGAAATAAATACAAGGGTGATGATCCTAAAAATCAGGAAGAACTATTTAAAGCTACCGTATTCTGATAAAGAATGTTCCATACTCCTCAAATTTTGAAATATGAAACATTGGGGGCTTCTGTTGATACCAAATTTAATCTGCTGACTTGGATCAATCATATGAAGACACGTGGCTATCTATATGGCAACAACAATCACTTCCGAGATAATCACACGCTCCGAGGAACCATGTGACTCCGAAGAATGCATA
Source organism: Sambucus nigra (assembly GCA_949130495.1). NCBI lineage: Eukaryota > Viridiplantae > Streptophyta > Magnoliopsida > Dipsacales > Adoxaceae > Sambucus > Sambucus nigra. The sequence continues at coordinate 342,615,579 of OX422221.1, forward strand.
CGCTCCGAGGAACAGACCTCTCTGAGGAACTCTTGAATACCAGAAAGCTTAGGCGGTCCGAGCTACTCAGGCGGTCCGAGCTGCATCTCGAACCGAGTATTAATTGATGAATAACCAACAGTTCAACTGGTTCATTAAATGCTTATCATTTAGACGCACACGCTTAAAGGGCATTAAATGTATTACCCTTTCATATGAATATCATTTAATGTATCACCCTTTCAGATGACAGCCTCAAGGCTATAAATACGTTGTACAATCCTCATTGTAAGGGGACCTAATTTTGAACCCAAACTTGGGGATCCAGAATGTAATTTCTTGTAATCGAGAATTCCCAAACACTCAGCAATAAAACAACAGTGGACGTAGGCCATTCATATAAGCCTGAACCACTTTAAAAATCTTTTGTCTCATTTATTTATCTGTGATTGAATTATTAGAGTGATCTAATTTTTTACATCAACACCGATGGTGGTGATAAATGCTGTCTTGTCTTGGTCCGGCGCATAGAGAGGAATCTGGTGATAACCGGAGTATGCATCCAGGAAGCTCATCCTCTCATGAGCTGCTGTGGTGTCCACCAATTGGTCGATCTTGGGGAGGGGGAAACTATCCTTAGGGCATGCCCTGTTAAGGTCAGTGAAGTCTTTACAAACTCTCCATTTCCCATTGCTCTTTGGAACTAATACTGGGTTGGAAAGCCATTTAGGTAATTGAAGTTCCCGTATGGATCCTGCATCCAGCAGCTGCTCTACTTCCTTTTCTACAGCTTTGTCCTTCTCGAGCGCAACTCGCCGTGCCTTTTGCGCGATAGGCCTAAAAGTGGGGTCGATATGCAACCGATGAAAAACCACACTGCGGTCAATTCGAGGCAGCTCGTATGGTTCCCACACAAAAACGTCCAGATTACTTCTCAACAACACTGTCAATTCCTTCTTTTCTTAATTTGTGAAAGAAGTTCCAATTAAGAACATCCTGTCTTTCTTGTTCCCACCAACTGTGATATCTTCCAGGTTTTCAACGACCCGCTCAGAGGGGAGGAGCCTAGTATCCTCCACCCCGGGTCTCCCATATTTTAGTTGCTATTTTGAAGGTATCAAACCTTCTTGCTGCTCGATCTCCTCTTTGGCCTTCTCGACCTTTTCTCTGGTTTCGGGTGGATGGCCGCGATGAAGCACCTTCTTGCCGTCACTTGATCTCCGTGAATCTCCATTACTCCTCGCTCAGTCACCTACATAAGTTTCTGATGGTAGGTCGAAGGGACCGCTTTCATTGCATGTAGTCACCCCCTACCGAGGATAGCTTAATATGGCGAGTCGATGTCGACCACCAGAAACTCAATCATCTTGGAGACACTTCCTGCTCTTACCGGCAGCACAATTTTTCCTAATGGAATAGTCACTTTTCTAGCGAAGCTAACTAGAGGGATGGTGGCTTCCTTCAAGTCGGTAATGCTCAGCTTCAAATTTCTAAAGAGGTCAAGATACATTACCTCAGATGAGCTTCCCTGGTCGATGAGCAACTTGTCAACGTCATAGTTGGCTATCCCGAGGGTAATAATCAAGGCATCATGATGTGGGGTTCTTACCCCCACCAGATCTTCATCTGTGAACACGATGTGTTTGCTATAATTGACGTCATCTTCTTGTCGATGCTTTCCTGACTGTGTCTTCGCTGGATCGATCTGAAAATCTTGCATTACCACTGTAAGCTTTTTTACTTCCATCTGAGTTGAGTTCCCTTAAATCTGCTTCATATTAGATGCCTCATAAATTACTGCAAATTCATGGCCAACATTGTCCTCGAGTACATTGTCGGGCCTCGTGTCTCCATTGGCAGTAACCTTCTCCGCCTTCTTATCCACAAACTCGTTCAGATGCCCGATTTGGGCCAATTATTCAAGGTGAGACTTAAGATCCTTGCAGTGCTCAGTCTTATATCCTCCCTCTTTGTGGAAAATGCATCTCAGCGCATTGTTTCTCTTTGAGGGATCTCCCCCATCTTTCTGGTCCACTTAACAAATGGCTCGTCTTTGATCTTTTCTAGGATCTTATAGATTGGTTCTTTGAAGACAGTATTTACTGCCTGAAATTATTTCGAAACATCGTTCTTGCCTCCATTCTTGGAGCTACCCTTGCCCCCATTATCGCCTCCTTTCTTTTGGTTTTCGGCCTTATTGTTTCCCTTGGCAGCGAACCTAGCACGGCCATTCTCTCCTGCACTGAGGCGGGTCATATCTTCCACCTTGGCGTACTTCTCAATGCGAGCCATCAGGTCATCGATCGTTGTGGCCTCCTTTTTTGTTAGGGACTGGTGCAGAAGGCAAGAGCTGGGTAGGACAATATTGAAAGATGCTACTATTACCTATTTCGAACTGTCTTCAACCTCCTTGAACAGCTCCCAGTACCTCTTTGCGTAGTCCCGAAGGCTCTTTTGAGGCGTCTTCCTCATTATTAGCAAAGCATCCATCCTCTTTGGTTGGAAAATGCTGGTAATGAAGCGAGCTGTGAAGAGCTCGATCAGGGATTCAAAGTTCCTGATGGACCTTTGAGGGAGCCTGTCGAACCACTTTTAGGCCACATCATGCAGGCTCGAAGGAAAAATCGAGCACATTAGTGCATCCCTGTGGTTCCAGAGGGTCATGGCCTGCCTGTAATACCTAATGTGATCGATAGGGTCGGTATTTTCATCATAGATATTGAACCTCGGAATAGAAAATTTCTTGGGGGCTTCTTCTTCTTCTTCTATCTCCCTTAAAAAAGGGGATTTCATCTGAGTCTCGAGAGCTCACCGAGCAAGCTCCCTGGTTGATCTAGCAACCCGATGAGCTGGGTGCTGGTCCATCTCTCTTCGAACCAAATTTCATATATCCTCATCACCTCGAGCTGGGCTCCTATCATGGCGAACTGGCCGTGGTTGTTCGATCAAGTCGTCATCCGACTCGTGCTCCTCAAATCTCTGGGATCCGTATCTAGAGCTCCTTCCTTGGCTCTGAGACTTGCTCGCCTGAGGACTAGGAGTGTGGTATGGACGTCGCCTAGTGCTGTGATGGAGTTACCTCTCCATCCTCTTCAATATCCTTTTGAGGCAATGGAGTTCCCTCTTGCTTGCGAGCAACCTCTCCTTGCTCTTAGAGCCTTGCCTCATAGGCATTGATTAACCTGGAGATTTACGTGGACCTCGCTGGTCCCTGACTTTCTTTTGAGGCCTTCTGCTATGGACGACCCCTTTGATCTGAATGTAGAACTTCAGATCTGATCCTATGAGGGGCAGGCTGTTCTTGGATATCCCCTTCTTGAGGGGTGTTGCTGCTGTATCCAGACATTCCAAATCCTTTATTGGTGAGGGCTTTCTTAAAGGAAGATAAACGCTTTCCACAGACGGCGCCAATTATCGTGACAATTATATTCAACATAGATTAATGAGAAAGAGCAATCACTAAAGGGAATAGAGAATAAAAAATGTCAATCACACAACACAGTATGTACGTGGTTTAACAAGAATTCCTACGTCCACGGTGGTGCTCTCAATATTATTTCTATAAACCCCGGGGAGTGTTTTACAGAGAATATAATGCATGCCTTTTGCCCCAGGCTTAAGGTTTGTTATATACATGTCCGTTCTTAGGGAGTGGGGGTGTTGGACTTCCTCACGTCCATCTTCTACTCCTAGAATATCTCCTTACGAGATTTCAATATTAGACCAAGTCATAATCGGATTCAGTTAAGATGCGAAGAGCCCGAACTTTGGGCTGTTTCTATTGGGCTACTCGCCTGGGCCCGTGATGACAAATCGAGGTACCCACAATGCATATGAGAATGCCAAGATTGCAAAATACCGAATGAAACTAGCACATGACAAGATTATTCAACGAAAAGAGTTTCAACCGAGACAAAAGGTGCTCCTCTATAGCTCTCGGCTTCATCTATTTTCAGGTAAATTACGATCTCGATGGACTGGCCCATTCGTTGTGAAGAGCGTATTCCCCCACGAAGCAGTTGAATTGGAAGATCCCAAAGGGGGGATGTGTTCAAAGTCAATTGACAGCGCCTAAAGCTATATGTTGAGGCATGCATAGAAGAGATCGACACCATCTGGTTGTCGGACCCCGTTTACGGGGTCGAGTGAGCTTGAATTGAGAGGTCGTCGCACCCCCGATGTGTATGGGGTGAAGTCTTGTGTATAGTAGCTGAACGTAGGTTAGGATAAGTGGAGTCAGTAGGAGAACATCAAAAGGGGAGAGGAAATCGACACCAACACGTCTTACGAGGTGAGAATGTTAGAGCCATAATTTTGAGGAGAGAGGTAATCCGGTCAAACAGGTGTCGGATCGTAAGTAGGAGCAATCGAAAGTCATCGGAGGTGGTTATACCAGCCCATAGGGGGACTAGAACATTTATGGGGACCGGACTAGTTCGGTCCTGGGCACCCGGACTGGTCCGATTTGGCAAATTTTGAAATAAAAAATACAGGGACCGGATTTATTCGGTCTTGGAGATCCGTATTGGTCTAGTATCTGCAACTCTTACCCTTCCCTAGGTTCACCTCCTTTTACCCCAATCCCTCATTTTCCCTTCATTTTCATCCCTTTCCTTCCCACCAACCATTTTCCCTCCAAATCCTTCCCCCTTTTCCCTCCAAATCTTACCCAACCCTCTCCCCTCACTACCTATAAATTCCACCTTTCCCCACCCAATTTCACCCCCACCACTCACTCCTCTCCTCTCTTTCCTTTATTCTGTCCAAATACTCCAATTTTATTTCCTTACCATGGCCAACCAACCACCTCCCCAAAAATATGATTCTGTCACAATTCTCGATGACGGAGCCGCCGGCTATCGCTCCCGTCAGGAGCAACAGTGATGTGAACGTTTCTTCGGCTAGCCTCGCAAACTCCAAATCGAGCGACAAGTCATTTGGAATGACATGCCCAATGTTGTCACCACCATCTTCATGGCTCGCAATTGCTGTCGTTTCCTTAACGAACCCCATGACGCGGTATGGCCCCACGCGGTGCGCACTTTTTACGGATCCCTTGTTCGCCCTGGACACTACACGGCTCAAGCTTACATTGGCGGCGTCCGCGTTCCTTTCTCTTTGGAACTTCTGTCCCAGAAGTTAGCTGCCAAAAATGTCCCGAACCCACACCCACACATTTCCCCAAGTCCTCTCGCCCCGCTCGAAAAAGACGTGTGCATGTCTCGCATCGACCCCAATGCTCATTGGAACACCGAAACCTACCCAGTGGGCCGGGTAAGTGACAAAGCGAGCCTTACTTTCAAAATAGTGTGCGCCAACATTCTCCCCACAGGCAATCAATCGACGATGCGCCCACGTCAAGCCACTCTCGTTTACCACCTTTTCAACCACAACACCCCCATTAACCTGGTTGCGTGCATTTACAAAGATATATTCTTCGCCGCCACGGATAAAAAAGGCATCACCCCTCTCCCCTTTCCCCGACTCATCACATCCATGTAGCCGACGCCAACATTAAACCATGGCTAGATTTCTCGCGCCTCCCAGCTCCATTTGCGTCCACCACCTGGACCAAACGGGAATGCCAACAAGCCCGCATCCAAGTCCGACTGGCACAAGAGATCAGCGATGAAGAGGAATGTGGTGATGAGGAAATTAGTGATTAAGCAAGCAGCGACGAAGAGGAGGAAGATATTGAGATGGGCGAGGGCGACGAAGATTATGACACTGGTGAAGATTTTGATTTCTCACCCGCCAACCCTGAAATTAATTGGCGTCTCTCGGCGGTGGAAACCCGGGTCGATGGTTTCATCACACAATACAATAGGGATCAAGCGGCATATCAACGAGATCGGGAAGCCTACCGACGGGACACGAGCATGATGCATCGTCTCCAAACTCACATATACGAACTTAACTTCGATGGACCCCCTCCAAACTTTTTCTATGACCCCTACGATCCCAGCGCACCCTGACACTCCAATCCACCACCCTAATGAAGCCCTTGTCTATTGCTATTTTTTGTGTTGTTGGCTGTTAAAACTGTTGGTTCTATGTTTCCTCCCCCTATCCCTTGTAACGCATAATTTCTGTTAGCTATATAAAATTCACATTTCTGTTTTATTTATTCGTTTTATTTTCTCGCACTTTTAATTCGCTTTGAGTTAGATTTTACTCCTTTTTTCTTGAGGACAATGCAAAAGTCTAAGTTGGGGCGGGGGGGGGGGGGGATCACAAGTGCATCTTTCTAAAACTTCACAAATTTTCAAAAAATTCCCAGAAATTTAAAAAAAAATGAATTTTTTTGAAAAAGCCAAAAATATTTGTCTTCAAAATAAATAAAAATTGGAATACAAAATTTTCAAAAATATCATTAAAAGTCGGTTTAAAGTCTCAAATTGTAAAAACATAATACACAGAGCCGAAATTGACCAAAGATGAAAATTGAGCGAATGTAGACAACTTAGCGAATAAATGTGGAGATTAACAAACCTGGTGAGATTCGAACCTTTCCTTATTGTGAGTTTATAAATCAATCCGAGTTAATTATTAACTCAAAGTTATTTTCAGCATTATAATAAGTTGTCGAGGATCTCAATTCATTCACTTTGACCGGTTATGGAAAATGTGTGTGATATTGGCTTGAAAAAAAAGTGCTAAATAGGTCTCAATATTAAATTAATCTCGAAATGCATATGGTAACGCAATTAGTAAACCAGACAAGGAAGTAGGCCCTCGTTTGTCAACCAAAAATATGGGTCAAAAAAAAAAGTAGCAAAAAATTATCCCTTTTGTAAACCAAAATTGAGCCGAATAAATTTTTCCATTTCATTTGACAAACCGAGAAACCCCATTGGCCCAGAATTGTGAAAGTGGATAATCCCAGAAATTAAGTTCAGAAAGTGCATAAAAAGGGGCAAGAAAAGAATAAATATGCTCAACAAAAATAACAAGAAAATAAAAGCATGAAAAATAGGAAAACAAAGTGAGCAAAAGCCCGATCATAAATGAACTTTCTAATTCCAGATTTCCCAACCATTCCCATATTACCCAATACACCTTTAACCCGAAAAAGTCCTAACTGAGTCCAAAATGCGAAATTGGTTACCGCGTGGAGAGCTAAAACACGAAAAGATAATAAAAGAGACTATAAATATGAATTAAAGGCAATGATCTCGTTTATTATAACCGTAATCCAATGATGAGATCCATTTCCATAAAATTCCGTCTTTCTACTTGTGTGTGTGAACTCGGTTCCAATGCATTTACTCTTATAAATCATGCATACCGAGAGAAAATAGCCACCCTTCTGAGAGATTCGTTTGTGAGAGCATCCCGTGAGATTTTGAAATCAAAATGAATTTTCGGATAAGTAACGTAATGATCAATCGGTGGAAATTCGCGATTAAATTTCTGGCTTTTTACACACGCACTATCATTTGAGACTCTTGAACATGAATTGATGATGATTATTTTCTGGAAAAGTTTGAGTTATACAATTTTTGCTTATTTTGAATTTTCTTTGAGTCGAATTTTGTGGGTATATTCACTGCAAACCTTCACGAGACACAACTCGTCCTACTAGGGTAACCTAGGGGTTTAAAGGCTTATTGCATATGCTAAATGCAATCGCTTGCCCGCGAAAAACGTATTCTATCCCATTTTGTTGAGTTGGATCATATTTTGATTCTTTTACATTGCTCGGGATGATCAAAGTTCTAAGTTAAGGGGGTTTGATAAGGCATAAATTCTACCAAATTTACCCCTTAATTTAGAGGCTTTTAATACCTCGGACAACGTAAAATGAATTAAGTTATCTCTTATCTTTGCTAACGGCTTCATTTAACAAGTACCCCGAGTTTCGTGTATTTCTTATTAATTTCACAGGTATTTAACAAATGAAATAAATAAAGAAACCGAATGAAGCAAGAGAAAAGAAAGAAGATAAATCAAAAGGAGAAAAGTGTAATTTCTACCAGGAATCCGGTTGAGGACCCAAAATAAAAGTCGAAGAGCTCGAATTTGTGAACACGTAGGAAGAAACAACATCTCAATCTGATTTTGGATTAGAAGTTATGAAGATCCGAAGATGCAAGATAATCACGAGATAAAGAGAAGCTAAGAAGACAACCTGAACCAATTTGGATTAATAGAAAAACGGATAAGTCCGGGGCCACAAAGTTACTGTAAAGATGGACGTTTAGCGGACCAATCTGGTATCCCCAAAAAACGGATTGGTGTGGCCCTTAAAATTACTGCATAACAACTTGTTTAGCGGACCAATCCGATTTTTTTGGAAAACGGATCAGTCCGGTTGCTGACCGGACCAGTCCGATATGTCCTGACCTGATCGATCCGGTGCTCGAGATTTGATCTGATCTTCTTCTTCTTAGAGTTTTGCATCAATCCAACTCTTGTAAATTACGTAGGATATAAATTTAAAAGAACTCCCAGAAAAAGAGGAGGGTTCTAACTCGCTTTTAGAGAAGCTTTGTAATTAGCTTAGAGAAGAAACAACAAAAACCCTAATTTGGTTCCAGTTGCAATTCAAGTAAATTTATTCCAATCCTTGTTTTCATTATTGCAGTAGTTAATAATTTAGTAGTAATTTAATTATTCTTCATCTTCAATAGCTAGTAAAAATATTTTCTTTCATTCAAAACATGTTTTCTTCTAATTTTAGTATGTCTGGCAAAGTTTTCAAGGGTTGGGGTGCATGAACCCCACCCGATGTAATTCATGTTAGTGGAAATAGAAGTTGGAATTAAAACCCTAGATGAATTGTATAGTAGTTAATACGATACTACTTTAATTCAACCTTTGCTTACATACTGTGCGGGCTACGATCCGTCATATATGTAATACTCAGGAGAAATAAAGACCGAATTTTAATTCAACCTTTGCTTACGTACTGTGCGGGCTACGATCCCTCATATATGTAATACTTAGGAGAAATAAAACGTCGGATTCATTTAGAGATTTAATTCTGAAGTGAATTACTAGGGTGTGGGGGATTGTAACCCGACCTATCTTTCTCATTTCATAGTTAAAGTTTTAGTCAAGTCGTTCTTAATTCTACAGTAGTATAATTGCATTTCATTAGTTAATCCTTTTCAAAATTGCATATAGTTATGGTTGTTTCGCAATTCCAAATCACCTTTTCCTTCTTTTTAGAGTCAAAGTTAGGTTTCCTTCGTCTTTCTAACGTCGTTACGACTCCGTTCGTCCTATTTACCTGAGGATTGATACCTGACTTATCGACTTATTACTTGAGCGACAAGGCTTGCACTTGAGCCAAAATAGCACGCACACTAGACATATTTGTGGTCGTGTCATCCACCTAGTTCGAAGGAATTATGTGGTGGGTTTTAACCCATAAATCCATTCGGGAAATTTATTTATATGTGTGTGTTGAAAAGGTGTTTTAATGTGAGAAAATGTGGTGAGAAATCCCAGTTTGGAATTTATAAGTGAACCGTCTTTTTCTTAATTTTGGATTTTTCTATGAAAATAAAGTATGTGTGAATACTAATATTTAAAATTTTGAAATTATGATGTGTCATTAATGAAGTAAATTACTAAAGTGAAAATGAAGTAACTATACAAAAATAAGATAATTTAAAGACAAAGGAGAAGAAATAGACCTCCTTATGAAGACTTAAAGTAGATATTGATTATAGATGCGCTAATCTCAAAGTGTTGTGATGGTAGTTTGAGGAGGTGGGTGAAAATTTACTCAAAAGAGTACGAAAAGGATGGTTGGAATGTGGAAAATGGACTTTTAAGGAAAGAACAACTCTGAATTCGAGGGAATTCTCTCTGAATTGCTGAGAGGGATGATCTGGGGTGTTTTTCAAAGTGAGTTCATGGCCTCTATTTATAGGTCCAAGGGGGTGCCGATCAGCATGGTCCTAGACATGCCTATCGACATAGAACCCCAGACATACTGCTGATAGGCAGTGTCCTGGGGTTACCAATTGATAGTCTGAGGCAGGTTTTTCGATGAAATGGCCATAAAGCTCGAACTGTAAGTCAAAATCGCGCACGGGGTGGACTGTTGGAAAGGGTATTCATATCCATTTAAGAATCTATTAAGCCACTCTCAGGTTCGGAAGTTGATCGAGCTCATACTGGACCCAAAAGTGCCCGTTGGTCACTAGACAAGGGATTTTAGAGGAAAACGAATCGTTCGTCCGAACCGTAAGGCAGATTTGTGCACGGGATGGACCGTTGGAAAGGGTATTCAGTTACCTTAGATATTTCACTCAGATTCATTCAGTTTGGTGAGTTGACTTAAGTCAAATGGGTATCGAAAGCTCCTAGTGACCCTTCAGAGTAAAATTGGTCATTCGCCTGTATTGTAAGGCTGATTCGCGCATGGGGTAGACCTTTGGAAAAGGTGTCCAGAGCCTTTCGAGGATTCATTCAGCTTCATTTGAGCTAAAGAGTTAACTAGAGTCAAATGGAACTCGGGAGCGCCTTTTGGCCTCTAGATCAATTTTCGAGGTAAAACGAATCATTCGTCCGAATCGTAAGGCTGATTCATGTACGGGGCAGACCGTTGAAAATGGGATTCATAGTCCTTCGAAGATTCATTGAGTTTTTGCTCAGGTGAGGAACTGATCAGAGTTAAAATGGAGCCTAGGAGTGCTCGGTGGCCTCAAGATTAATACTCGGGGTATAACATAGGGTTTATGGTAAATGAGTGAGTGTTAAGGACCTACGGAGGTGCTTAGGGGAGTCCTAGGATTGGGTGTCTACAGAGAGCCCCTCGACAAGTGAGCTTGGAACAAGTGAAGGTTGTCGAATGATAGACACCACATCGACATTGGGAAAAAGGTTTTGTAGATCGATTATGAGGACCTAGATGATGAGGTTAACCGATTCATCGGGTTGAGGTCAAGTTTGAGGACCTAAAGAGAGGAGGATGACCAATTCAGTGGGTCGAGGTCAGTTCTGAGGACCCAAGGAGGTGAGGATGACCAATTTAGCGGGTTGATCTTAGTTCTGAGGACCTAAGGAGACGCAGACGACTGATTTAGCGAGTCAAAGATGTGTTAAAATTGGTTCTAAGGGGTTAAGGAGACCAATTTGGCGGGTCGAGGTTAATTCTAAAGTTGTGCTGGGGATGACCAATTTTGATGGCCTAGGTCAATCCTGAGGACCCAAAGTTATGACGATCAATTCAGAGGACCAAGGTTAATTCTACATTGTAGGGACCAATTCTGAGGGTCGAAGTCAATTCTGAGGGTCGAAAGTAACATCGATCGATTGTGCGTGCCGAGGTCAATTATGAGGAACTAAAATTGTAGAGACCAATTCTGAGTGTCGAGGTTAATTCTGAGGACCTAAAGTGACGACGACCGATTCTACGGGCCGAGGTCAATTATGAGGAACTTAAGTTATGACGACCGATTCTGAGGGCTGAAGTCAATTCTAAGGACCGAAAGTTGTAGTGGCCAATTCTAAGATTCGATGTCATGACCCTGACCCAAAATTAGTAGGGAACGAGTGTCTTGACATGCCACCAAGGCAGAAAATATTATGACTTAAATTGTTTCTTTAAACGAATGCATCATAAATACATGCGCAAGATCATGAATCATAAACTACTAAAAATGAAGTAATTACGTCATCAGAGCTTTCTAATGGGAACTTCATTTATATTAAAAGTAATAACGAGTTATAACTTAAGATAAAATTTTAAAACTTATTACAAGAGACCCATACATGCTCTAAATGATAAAATAAACATAATAACAAAAAGAGATCTAAAAACTAAATCTTCAACATAGTCCTTGTATGTTCTCTCCACAAGTTTACTTATTTCCTGAAAAATGGTTATTCATACAATATTAGCTAAAATCCGAATAAGATTCATTTTCCAGACATTCCAGGGTTTTCAAAAAATTGATACCTATTCAATTTTAAACAGAAGGCATGTATATATAGAGAGGAATTTGCAGTAATATATATATATATATATATATATATATATATATATATATATGAAGTAATTCACAGCAAATATTTTCAAAATAAACAGTTCAGAACATAACAAATAAAATAATTGAGCAATATGTCAATTATTCAATTTTATTTTGATGTCCATGTATGCTCTAATACCTAGATAAACAGATAGTGTTACCAAATGTTTCCTCCCGGTAACAACACAGACCGAAAATCATGATCTCTGGAACAACGCCTTATTTAGGGCATAGTAGCGATAAACTAGATGTGAATGTACTACCCAAATATTTCCACCCAGTAGTTAAGGCCAACATAGTAAGAGAGTTTCCACAGGCCGAATTAATAATTTCAGAATTCAAATCAGATGTATATATCGTGAGATATACATATATAACAAACGACAGAATCATCGGTATCAGATGTGTTCTGAGGATAAAACACTTTACAAAATAGATATAGTTTGGATAATATCAAATAATCAAAATACGCAAGGATTGTCACATAGTACTCACCTAGAACAACAGTTTGAAGTTACAGATACCGAGTCTTGCATCACTCGTTAATTCTTAAGATGAAAACTCTTTCTTAAACTTTCCTGTATTTTCTCTCACTATTTCTCTCTGATATTTGGAATGAATTTCGTGTAAGAAATGATACTAAAGCCTCTATTTATAATTTCCCAAAGTTATTTGGGTGATGACACGTGTCCCGATGACTAAGTGTTCATTTTGGTGAGTCGGCGTCAGCGTGTCGCGTAACGGGGCTGTCTTGCAGTCTTAATTCACCAGATGGTTACACATGTTTTAAATTTATCTAATTTCATGACATGCATTTTGTCCCTTCCTTTAAAGCTGACACGTGTATGGTGGTGGTCTCAAAACCAAGAACGAGGTGTCACACACGAGGTGTAAAGTTATTAAGGGTACAAGGGTCATTTTACACATGAAGGGTATTTTAGTAATTTTACACCATACATTTTCAATATTTATTAAAGGTCTCTCAAAATATTTTATTTACAAAAAGGTCCTTTTTATTTTTCATTTTGGTCCCTAAAACTTTCTTAATTAGAGCCAAGTTCCCAAAGTTTCATAAAATTATATTTTCTACCCCAAACTTATCATTTTGCTTAGGACGTGCTATAAAACTTTAATTTGATTAATTTTACAGTTGATTTTTCAAATTTAAAAATGGGTTTTGTCATATTAAGAATCCATAATATCAGATTTGAAATAATATAACATTTATAAGATAATAAGTGAGACGAAATTGTAAAAATAAGCTATATATGAACATATAAAAGTGGGGTCATTATAGCCGAGCTCAATTTTGAGAACCTAAAGTGATGACGACCGACTATGTGAGCCGAGGTCAATTCTGAAGACCTTAAGTCGTAATGACCGATTCTGCAAGCCGAGGTCAATTTGAGGAACTAAAGTGATGACGATCGATTCTGTGGGTCGAGGTCAATTTTGAGGACCTTAAGTGATGACGACCAATTTTATAGGCCGAGGTCCACTTTGAGGACCTAAGTTGTGACGAACGATTATGAGGGTCGAGGTCAATTCTGAGGGCCTTAAGTTGTAACAAGGGGAGTTGCTCTCCAGGGGAATATTAAATTATCTTAGGGGTGCAGATGCATCTGTGGTTCCGCTTGGGATTGTGTTGTTTTAAGATTCTACTGGGGAAGGACTTATCCTTGAGATATCCGTCTAGAGATTATGTTGTCTTGAGACTCCATCGGGGGTTGTTTAGGCTAGGGAATGGTAAACTTGGATACAGACGCATCGTTAGTTATGCTTAGGGAATGTGTTGAGGATAGGTTTGTAAGATTAATTTGGTTATGGATTATGCTGGGGATAAGAGTGTAAGATTAATCCTCTTGGTGATTCCGAGAGCTTTGTAAGGGGCTTAGTGATCCAAAAATGAATTTCTTGAGAAAAAAAATGAGGTTTTGTATTTTTTTGGGATTTTTTGGGGCAATTTTTGGATTTTATTTGTCATTTTTTGTACGAAATTTGGAGGGGGTGCTGATAGGCAGTCCTGGGGGGTGCCAATTAGCCAGGGAACGAGCTCCTTGTCTTCCTTGGGAATGGGAAAAGACAACTACAGACCGACATGGTTAGGGGGCTACCGATTGACAGGCCCCTTAGCCTTCTATAAAAAGGGGAGAATCCTTCCCATTTTCCACACCTTCAAGTGTTTGAATCTTCTGGCTTCCCTCTCTAAAGATCATTCCTAAGTCCTTTTTGTTTCAAGACTTCAAATTGATGGTTCAAGTGAGGTGTACGACAATGTGTAGTTGGCCGTCGATGAATGGGCTGGCTTGGATTGGCAGTCTAAGGTGCCTCTTGCTTTGGTTAATGAAAATATCTATGATCTGTTTGAGCCTGTGGCTGATGAGCGTACTTTTCTTCGCGAGCTAGCATACCACCACTCGTTTAGGGTGAGGAACCCTAATGGCTATGTAAGTGTAGTGACTTTTGGTATTCTATTTCATTTTTCTCTTTCCTCTTCATATTAATGATGGGCTTTTCTTCTATTTCTTTTACAGACTGATATTGATCATTCGGCTATTCGGTCTCGGGGGCGAAGGGGTTAAATGATGTTTGGGAGAATCTCCCTTGCATGGTATGCTTGAGGGTCTCCTATGCGGGTTTTGGTCCCTTAGTGGAGGCTTTGGATGAAACACCATACTCTGCTGCTATTTTGTGTGCTTTGGGAGAGAGGTGGTGGGACACCATCGACACTTTCCATCTTGGATTTAGAGAGATTACGATTACTCCCATAGATAACTGACAGTGGTTTAATGTGAGAGGTTTCAAATAATGGTGGACCGCACGCTGAGGGTGACACTAGAGGCGGTTCAAGTAGCTTCGAGAGATGTGGGTAGGATCGTTTCTCGGGATTCGATCTGTATTTTTTCTTTGAAGGTCACTCTCTTGAAGAGGAAGGTTGGTGTGACTGACGGGCGGTAAGTGAGGTAAACAACTCATCTGTTTAGTTTTGCTTCTGATGGGTGGCTTTCTAGTGGCAACGAGTGGTGACGTCGTCCATCTCTAGTTCTTGCCGTTTTTAGGATAATTTCTAATGTCCGAATGTATGATTGGCGGAGCCTAATCTTGGCGTCCCTCTATTCTTCATTGGATGCTTTCAGCTGGTGTTTTCGATAGACTTTTACAAAGGCCACGTATCTTTTGAAGGTGATCTTGAATTCATTTTCCCTTTTCATGCATATTCTTGCAATTTTCTTTGGTTTCTTTTTGTTTGTTAATTCTTGTCCTTTGCAGACGTGGTTCTACTAGGTGATCGAGTGTAATGCAGGGTTGATAGCCCAAAGGATGAGAGCTTAGGGGACTTTTTTCGGATGTTCCAATGGTATAAGTCCAATCGGAGGTTGAATAAATCTTTGTCCATAGCGGACGTGCGACAAATTCTGAATGTCCTAACGAGTGATCAAGTTATCTTTATATTTTTCTGAGTCCTTTTTGCATATTCATTTATTTGAGTAGATACTGATTCTCTGTTGGGAATTTCATGTGACCTTTTACCCCTGGGCGGTGACTCCGCATGATACGGGTGTGACAGGCCTACATACGCCGATGCGACGATTGATCGAGCATGAGTTTGGGTACATTTGGTACCTAGGGGAGAGGGTAGTTTAGGAAGATTTTGGAGGATAAGGTGGCGGTCCCTCCGTTAGTGTCCCCTATGTACATGAATCGGGTGAAGGAGATGTTGAATGATACCCAGGCGACGGTTATGATAGGGTAGCCCTACACGCACTATACAGATACAACGATGATGTATGACTATCGAATTTTCATGACGAGAAGGCTGATGCACTCCTGCATCTATGGCATGGAGAACATGCCTCCACCTGCCATGGATTTGGGTAGGGGGACTAGTGCACCGGTGGGATTAGTACATAACGCAGGCGGTGGTACATCAGTGGCGGCGGCAGTAGAGGAGGCTCCTATGATTCAAGTTACTCTCTCTTCCTACAACTTTCAATTGAGCAGCGGGGAGTCACTGAGCGTGTCGCATCGCCCTTACTCGTCAGTGTCTGGATTGACGGGGCTTACGAATGGTGCCCTTTGGCCTGAGGTATATCATTTTCTGTCCCTTCTGGTTCTTTTGAGTTTTCTTTGCTTAGTGATTGATTTGCCTTTTTCTTGTTGCTTCTTCTCTTGCAGAATGTTCGGGTGTAGACCACTTGGCTGAGGTATATCAAGAATTAGATGTTCTCCATGTCGAAGTATATAAAGAGTTAGGCTTCTTCATGTTTCGTACTGCCTACCACTTCTGATGAGGACTCGGGTTCTAGGAGTGAAGGATCCACCGATCACCGTAGGGAAAATCTCTTCCGTCGTGGGGGTTAAGAGCTAGAGAGAGAGAGAGAGAGAGAGAAAGATAGTTTGTGGGTTCAGGTAGAGTCCCATTTGTTTTTTCAGTTTTTATTTCATCTGAAAAATGTAACTCAGTGAAGCAAAATATATGAAGAAATATCCCTAGGCTTTGATTGCACTTTCCTGCACATCGGAGTACTGTTGTGTGGTTGAATTTTACTTGGGTTTCCAGGACTCTTGTCTTTTGCAAAAATTTTAAGTATAAAAGGGGATGTGTAGGATGGGTTTTCTCCACCAATACCCACATTTTCTTTCTTGATTTATATTCCTCATTTTTAAATGGCTCTTCCTGTGAATGCAGGATTCTCTTCGTACCATGACGGTCTGTAGAACATGTGCTTGTATAATGTGGATTACGACGCTTTCAACTTGCGCCAGGTTTCTTTATGGTGTAATCGAGCCATAGACTGGAACCTGTTGGCAACAACAGGGCAGTTCTGGTATCTTGAATATCATGTCCTTTGTTTCGGCCTGGATGAGTTTTGTCCCACTTATGAGGAGTTTTTAGTCATATTGAGGGTCAGCCCTAGTGTGGTGGCGGCTATGCCGGATTTCTCCCATTCTCCCCGAGTTTTCTTATTGGATTTTTTTCACATTTCTCCCTCGATGACTAGACCGTTGGTTACTGGGGGGCCATTTCTCTTCAGGTAGTTATTTATTCAATGGGCCTGAGGGGTTTTGAGGATGCCAAATTTACTGGGGCTGTTGCCTTAGGCCTTACTACGAGGCTATTATTGGTGATGGGGGACTTGACTGCTGCGATAACGACCTGGATGTCTTACCGCCATAATCCTGCGATGATGGTGCTGGTTGAGACCCTGAATGATCTAGATGCTTAGAGGAAGGGTCGTTTTGACTTTCTGAGAGTGAGCCTTGTAATGCTATTTATGTGGCTTGCAGATAGGTTTCTCCTGGCGGCCCCTCCTGAGTATCCTTTAGCAGTTGTTCCTAATTTCTTTGTCCATCCTTTCTTCAGCTTCAACCCATCCACAAAGAATTGGGTGAATTGTCTTGTAGAGCATGGAGCCTGGTGTCTTTGCTGGTCAGTGCTATAGTGGGGGGACTTACTACTTGTCTTTCAGATTGGATATTATCAGTATGCATGACTTGTGGGCCTTTTATAGACTTCCTTCTATTTCCCCTGGTGGCTCCCATGCCATGCCGGGGGGAACAGATCATCCCCCCTCGTATAATATTTTTTTTTTCGATGGAGGATTGGACTGAATCGCTGAGAATGATGCCGGGCTCTTTATGGCAGCACTGTCAACCGTCTACCCATCCGCCATAATCTGTGGGAGGGGTTTGACATGTTTCTGGAGACTACCTAAAGTGGTTATAAAAGCGGGTAATAGAGAAAGTCATTGCAAAAGAGACCGGTTAAAGGTGGTTCGTTGCCTTCGACAGCATGGATGATGGTGTTGTGGTTTTATCCAATCTTGTTCGGGTGTAGCACTCCATGGAGGGCATACGGAAGGTCAACCAGGAGTGGGAAACTTGGGGACCTCCAGGGGCTGGTAACGATGATAAAGGGGGGTCTTCCGACACTTGAGGGTAGTGTTTTGTGAATTTTGGGTGAGTTTTGTGAAGCTATGGTGATTTTGGTGTTTGTGTTTTTTAGGGTTTGGGGATAAATTTTGTGTAGCTTGGTAAAGGTTATGCTTGTTTAGGAATTTTTTGGTTAGAAAAAAAGTGATGGTTGGTTTAACTCCTTTCGCTGATACTTTGTGTAATAGCGCTGTATTCCTTAATCAGAAATAAAAAATGATTTTTATCATCTTTTGTTGTGCCTCTTGATGAGTTTTACATTTGAATTATCTGTACATAATCCTTTTGTTCATGTAAATGATAAAATGGATCGCCATTCTTGGAGGTTATAAACGAATAACATTTTATGAGAAGAAGGGGATTGGACCCATGTATGACGTATGGGCTGCTTACGTACCTCTGAGGGTTTTGAAATTTTTTATGAGTTCCATTTTGAAAAATGTTTTTTTTGGGAGGATCAGGTCCCACGTAGTTTTGGGTAGGTAAAATGGAGATTTTTTTTAGAATATAAGGGGGGGGGGGGTGAGAAGAATCGTAGCGTGACAAGATTTTTGACTAAGGGTAAAATTTCTTGAGATGGTCCTGGTTGACTGGATGCCCCATCTCTTCTCCATCGAGATTTGTGATCATAGCGGCGCCTTCTGAGAGAATCTTATTCACGATGTAGGGGCTACTCTAATTTGGTTTGAATTTCCCTCTAGGGACCCCAGACGGTTTCTATGATCTCTTTGAGGGAAAGGTTTCCTTCTTAGACACGATGGTCTTTGACTTTCTTGTTGAGTGATTGTGCTATCCCATGATGGTACCCCTGTATATAGTACAGAGACTTTAGTCTTTTTTTTTCCAAGAGTGATAATTCATCAAAGCGGCTCTGATGCCATTCTTCTTCGTCAACTTTTCTTTCAAGTAGGACATGGAGGGAAGGTATTTCCATCTTGATGGTTAGGACTACTTCTATGACATACACTAGAGAATAAAGTGTAGTGCCAGTAGTCTCTCTTATTGAAGTGCGATAGCTCCAGAGGGCGTAAGGGATCCGGTATGAACAATCTATGCAACTATCAGTTATCTTACTAGTTATGTTCTTGAGACTTTTATTGGCGATTTCGATGACACCATTAGTTTGGGGTCGGTAGGGAGAAAATTTGTGTCTCTGAATCCCATACCTCATCTTCAAAATAAAGCCCATTATCTGATACTAACTCGTGGGGAATTCTGTATCGGAAGGTGATGTTCTTTCTGATAAACTTAGCCACTTTCTTGGCATTTAGCACCGCATATGACTCGGATTCGACCCATTGGTGAAGTAATCAATGGCGACAAGGATGAGTTTTTGACTATTTGAAGCTTTGAGAGTAGCTTTCCCAATGATGTCAATGCCCAAAGTGGAGAAGGGCTAATGAAAGGTTATGTTATATAACTCATGAGGAGGCAAGTGTTGAAGATTAGCGAACTGTTGGCATTTGAGGCATATTTGGACATAGATAGTACAATTTTGAACCATGGTGGTCCAATAGCAATCATGATAGATGATCTTCTTTGCAAGCATGTGACCGTTCATGTGGGGCTCGCATTCCCCACTATTGATCTTCTGCATCATTTCTTCAACATCATCCCCTGCAATGCAGTGCAAATGGGTTCCATCAAAGTTTCTCTTAAATAGTGCTTTGTCGCAGATGATATACTAGGCAACCAGTTTTCGAAGGGTCGCACAGTCTTTCTTATCGACGTCTTGGGGATACCTACCATGTTTGAGGAGACGCTAAATGTCATAATACTATAACTCTGTCCATGTCAGAATCTTCCTCAATAACGCGTTCAATGTGGTAGTAATGGGAAGGCTTAGCTTATTTTTGAACTAGGAAAAAGGACATTGTTATTCCCTCGATCATGTTGATCATGGAGGTCAGGGTAGCAAGGGCAATAGCCAGGCTGTTCTTTGCACGAGGAAAGTAGTGGAAGGTGACATCATCAAACTGGGAGGCCTGTTCTTCTAGGTGGGCATGAAAGGGTAGGAGCTTCTCATCTTTGACTTTCCATTTTCTGAGGATTTGGCCAAAGATAAGGGTAAAGTCTTCGTAGATGTCTAGATGCCAGATTCCTTTCTTGAGGGCGATCTTGAGGTCTACAGTGCATGCCTCATGCTTGGTCATGTTGTTGGTGTAGGGGAAGTCTAATTTGATGGCAATTGGGGTATGTGAGTCATCAGGGGCGATTAGGTGTATCCTAATATCGTATCCCGTCTTGTTAAAAGCTCTGTCAAAGAACATTTTCCATCAGAGGTTCTCCTGAGTGGTGTAGAGAATATCTTCGTCCGGGAATCCAGAGACCCAAACATTGGCTTCTTCCATGAGGTAAACAACAAGGTAGTAAAAAATGGATATCCTTTTCATATCTTTCTATGTGACGCACATAATATCAAACTCGACTAGAAACATAACAGGCCATTCGGCTGGAAAGAATGAGATTTTTTAGCAAGTACTTGATGGAATCCATACAGGATACAAGTCTGATGGGGAAGGCAAGCATGTAATACAATAATTTCTACGTGACCCAGACCAGGGAAACACATGCTTTTTCTAAAGCAGTGTAGTTGATTTAATACCCGAATAATTTCTGACTGGAATAATAAATGGCTCATTCCTTACGAGTTTCTTCAGTATATTGGGCTAGCAAATCACTTACTGCGGTATCTATCACGGTTAAGTACAGGAAGAGGGGGATACTTGGTTGCTAAGGCATAAGCATCGGAGGTCTGGTAATGTATCACTTGATTATGTCAAAGGCTTCTTTGTAGGCCTCACTCCATAATTTAGTAGAATCCTTCCGAAAAAGCTTAAAAATGGGTTTGCAGATAGAAGTCAACTGACTGATGAACCGACTGATGTATTGTATTTTTCCCAAGAATCCTTGAAATTCCTTATCCATCTGTGGTGGTGGAATCTCAAGTATGGTTTTAGTTTAGCAGGGTCTGCTTTGATTCCCTTCTCACTGACCATGAATCCCAAGATTTTTCTTTTCGTTACGCTAAAAATGTATTTCTGTGGGTTTAGCCGTATTTGGTATTTTCGCAATTGTTCAAAAAACTTTTGAATGGGGGAATATGACCTTCCCGAGTCTTTGATTTGATGATCATATCGTCAACATAGACTTCGACTTCTTTGTGAATAAGGTCATACAGTATGGTTGTGGCAGCCCTTTGGTAGGTAGCCCCACCGTTCTTGAGTTCGAATGACATAACAGTGTAGCAAAAGGTTCCCTATAGGGTGATGAAGGCAATTTTCTCCTGATGGTCAGAGTGCATTTTGATCTGGTTGTATCCGGTAAATCCATCGATAAATGACTTGAGGGCATGTCTAGTTGTGTTGTGCACGATTATCTTAATGTTGGGTAATGGGTAATCATCCACTAGGAAGCTTTATTCAAATCCCACTAGTGGACGTACATGCAGACTTTTCCTCCTTACTTCGGCACAAGGACACTGTTGGAAAGCCATGTAGGATATTCAACTACGTGAATGAAACCTACGTTTAGTGCCTTAACCACTTCTTTTTTGACTTTGAGCGACCATTGGGTGCGGAGCTTCCTTAGCTTATGCTTGACTGGTTTGCATTATGGGAATGTTGGGATCTCGTGTTGAGCTATTTATGGGTCAATTCCGGGCATGTCATCATAAGACCATGCAAATACGTCCACACATTCCTTCAGTAGCTCTTCGAATTGCCCACACTCATGCTCGTTAAGGGTGGACAATCTCCTAATCTCGCACCAATGGCTACTAGAATTGAGATTAATAATAATTGTTTCATCATCATTAATTTGAATGCGATTATGTTGTTTTTTATTCTCCTTATTCAGATTAGTTATGAATTATTCATTTGCAAAATCATCATCATCAAGAGTTTGATTAGAATCAAGACAAATAATGTAAGGCATAACAAAATACTCAAAATCTTTGTTTATTTCAATTTTGAGAAAAACAAAATTGCGAACCTCATCAAAAGAGGTCTTGATTACACTGATATCATAAAAAGGAACAACAACATTAGATGAAGAGATTTGGATAGGGTAGACAATAGGGTCGGGTTGAATCTGAGTAGGTTAGACAAGAAAGGCATTCCAGTTGAGGAGAGGCATGTCAGCAACTCTAATTTGAGTAGACAAGTCTGACGGTGATGCATCTGAGTGGATCATGCAGAGAGTCATCCCCAGTGTTTAGAGGTTAAATGAGTCCTAAGAATCACTTTCCTCAAAATCCTCGATAACCGTCACGACTTTCTTGGTGATAGGTTGTACTTCATGTTAGTAGTCTGCGGCCCAAGAGTTACTATCTTGAAATAAGATTTCCAGCCTTAGTTTTATCTTCCTATCGACATGGTCATATCATGGTTCAGGGAAGACGCATAATAGGAAGTCTTCACCCTCCTCGATAAACCTTTCGTTCAAAGAGTCTCTCAAAATAGTTCTTTTTTATTCTAAGATTTTTTATCGTGTCATAGTAATGATTTGAGTTCTTCTAGTGATGGTTGGTAACCTAGGCCCTATGGGGGAAATGCCTCCTTCAGGACTATGGGCTCAAGGATCCCTTTCCAGCGTCATCCTAGCCCCAGTTTGAGCAAGAAGTGCATATTTTTGAACATCTAAATTATGTTGATGTTGCCATGTGTGTTGTATTCCGAATAGACTCGATCTTTAATATTTTCACCTGCTGGAAGGGGAAATGGATTAACTCTGAAGCCATAGATAAGTATGTCATTCATCCCATGCTAGATTACTAATACTGGATTTCTAGTGTTGACAATGGTTGAACTATCGTCGTCCCCGAAGATGGTGATAACCAGGCCTTTAGCGAAGAACTTTAGTTCCCGATGAAGAGAAAAAAGATACCCATTGGATGCCGTGGTGTGATGAACAACCACAGATAAGGTTAAAACATGCAGGTATGTCAATGACTTGGAACTTGGTGACAGGCTTGATAGGCGTAACCCCTATCATGAGTTTTATGGATCCCATTACCTCTCGGTGCATGTTGTTGTAAGCATGTACAACGGCAAAAGTGAGAGTGAGATCACCAACTTTCAATCCCAAGCAATTAATAATTCTGAAAGAACAAGCATTGAGGGTGGATCTGTTATCAATAAGTGAGAGTGGTACTGTCTTTCCTAATACTTCAACGGAGATGTTGAGGGCATAATTATGGTCAGGCCGATCTTTGGTATCTCTAGTTCATAAAAGGAGAGGAGTCTGAAAGAGGTTAAGGACCCAACCATATTTACGGCTTCTTCGAGAGTGGTGGAAGGAGGGACTGTAGTCTCAGTGAGGAGTTTTATCAGAGCATTACGGTGCAACTGGGAGGATATGAAAAGCCCCCATAGGGTGATATTGGCTCTGGTTTTCTTGAGCTGGTCTTGGACTTTACTTTCTTCGATGGTCATTTTGGGATGGGAAGTTCTTTAACATCTTCCTTTCCTTTATCTGTCTTGACCACATGAGGAATCGGATCTTTGTAGTGTCTCGCTGACATGGTTATGTGATTTACTAAGGTAGGGAAGAATAAGAACACTATATCTTCATTTATTTCTAGCTAAATGGCTACCTTGTTGATTTTACTCAATAGATTTTTGAAGGATATCATTCCATACATACTGGCTATTAAACTGATTTCTTCCGCAATGGATTCATCATCTGAGCCGTTAAAGTCACCCCCCCATTCGATGGCGACTATGTCCTCTTGCCAAGAGAAATCAATACATTCAACTACCTTGACAATTTCATTGTACAAATCTACCTACTCAGTGAGGAGGTGTAGGATAAGCTTCAAAGTGTGGAATAGATCATCAATGCTACAAATTTCACTTGTTTGTCAAAATACATTAGCCATTATCTGTACTATATCATCTAGATTGACTTCTTCAACAGGTACCAACCATTTATCTAACTCCCGAGCCCATTTATGGGCTTTCATGAATAAGCCACTGAATTTGTCGCAATTGACAGTCATCTCGATGGGTAATTTCATCCCAAACTCTAAGGTTTGGTTCAACACGCTGGTAACTCCGTGTCTTTTCCTTCAGATTGGGTATGAACGATAATGCATGCCCTTGTAAGGAGTGATAAATCTTGATCAGTGAAATAAGTAAAGTGTAGGAGAAAATATGGTCAAACCTTGAGTGGTTTGGGTGAGATTATAGGAATGATGGTTGCTTTGCTGGGCATTATTTGAGCAGATGATACAATTTTGGGTTAGTCTCTAGGAAGATGGCATTTGTATGGGTTGGAAATGGGTTATGAGTGGTGTTGGGTTTAAGATTGGTTGGTGGGACGATGATACCTTGATCAATTAAACCTTGGATCACACTCCAAAGGTGGAAGCACTGGTCGGTAGTAAGGCTAACAGACCGGTGGAAATCACAACGGGCAATGGCTTTGAAGTTTTTGGGGAGTAAATTTGGAAGTGGATTAGGGTCCAAGGGTTTGATGAGGTTTCAGCTCAGCAGGGCCTGGTAAACTTTGGACAGGGGAGCGTGGAGTTCAATGTACTCCTTCTTGGAAGGGTTAGGGTGACTTTTCAATTCCCAAGAGGTAGCAGGTTGGGAAATATTATTGATGGTTGAGACTGCAGCACTGGAGGACTTCTCATATTTCTAGGAGTGAACTGTCCAATCACTTT
This sequence comes from Sambucus nigra, assembly GCA_949130495.1. Lineage (NCBI taxonomy): Eukaryota > Viridiplantae > Streptophyta > Magnoliopsida > Dipsacales > Adoxaceae > Sambucus > Sambucus nigra. The sequence goes on from OX422221.1 coordinate 342,640,149, forward strand.
CTTTGGCTCAAATTTGGCTTTGGTAATGCCCTCCTCAATTTCTACACCAGCCTCTCAAAGGGCTCAAAAGTGTGGGTAGTACTGCCCTCTCATGGATGCTCAGATATGAGGCAAGAAGTTCTTCATCACGATACTGACTTGTTCCTCCTCGGAGGGTCTATTGGTCATGGTAGTAACTTTATTTCTCCACCTTCCTATGAAGCTACTAACTTTTTCCCTAGGGTTTCTGCTTAAGAAGCTCTAGATCTCGACGCGTAACCTCTTGCTCCTGATTGTACTTGTGCTGTGACATGAATTCCTGGGTGACATCCTCCCAACTACGGATTCTGGATTCTTTGAGGGACAAAAACCAATGGAGGGCGCTCTATTTCTATGTCTACAGGAACATCTGATCCATTATCTCTCCAGAGTCACCAAGGAGGGTCATAACTCAGTAATAGCTTCTAAAGTGAATAATTGGGGGTCCGCTTCCCCCAAACTTCTTGATGTCTGGCATCTTGAACTTCTTTGGCAGTAGGGCTTTGGGATGGAGAGACATATGGGTGTAGTCCATGCAGTTCCCAGATATCTTGACTTGGTTAAGCTTTTTTGTTAATAGCTTGAGTTCTTCCTTGACCTTGTTTAGTTCCTCCTCCTTAGTATACGTGGTTATGGGAAGGTTAGCCCCTGGTTGGACAAGATTTAGGATAGGGAGCTGAGCTGGCGGCAACCCATTAACAGGTGGGGTACACAGCGCACACTCTTCTGGGACCTAAACAGGCTCGTAAGCGAGTGGACCCATGGAATGAGGAAAGAAAACCTCAATTTCTTCGGGAATCTGGACCCAGTAACGCTATATCTCATGGACCTCAATTTGAAGGTTATAAATCTTGGCACTAAGCTCGGCTAAGACGATCATGAGATCAATGTGCACATTTAGTGCTTAATTGGAATTCTCCATTAAGATCTCGTGAAGGTAAACCCCAAACTTGAATGAGGTAGTAGAAGAACCAATAGAAATTCGAAAAGGTTTGATGGAAGATCGACGCCAATGGGGAGCCGGGCCAAAATCGGGTATGCGATCGACGAGAGAGGGAAAACGGTTCGAATTTATTTTTGAGAGAAGGAAAGAGAAATTTTTTGGTATTTTTGAAAAAGGAGAGAATTCTCAACATGATTATTATCAATGTTATTATTGGGTTCTCACTTGTATTAGGTTTTCCTAAATGCAGAAAAAATGCTAAATATTACCCGAGCCTGGGAAAATAGGGTTTAAAAATATGTAAGACATGGTTGGACTTGTTTCCAGGCTCACGGATGGGGTCCTATTTTAGAAAAAAGCAAAATTATGTGTTAATTCGGGCATTATACTGAATCAAAATTTCAACAGAGTTTTGCACGGTAGCCGAAAAACTAAATATGAGTGTCCCAGGTTTCACACCTATATGAGGTTTATGAAATTATTGGGTTAGTGGAAGGGTTCCCCCTTTGGCATGACTTCCATGATATACCTCTTGCCTTTAAGGGAAATAATTCATCGGTACGTGTGAATAAGCCATTTGATATACTTGAGTGTACGTGAATGAGTTCCCTGCTATATACCTCCCGTCGTGAGTTTGGTTAAGCGGTACGATGCGAGGGAACCGTTTGATATACGTCGAGGGTTAGAGGCCAATGGAAGGTGAAAGTCATATCGCTTAGGCTAACTGTGACCCGCAGGTCTAGATCCCATCACAAAGTAACCCCTAGTACGGTAAATTTTTTTGGTCAATATAGCCATGCTCTTGGTGATGTAGTGTGCAAAATCACCTGAGTCTTAATTAACATATTATGGATAGAGAGTATTTTTTATCATTTTTATTGGCATGATGAGTAAAGGTAATACTACACTAATGGGGAGCATATACAAGTATACCTAGCATGAAAACTATACTATGCATGGATACATGTGAGTGAGTATGTGACATGGTAGTATATATAAGTGAGTGTATATGGTAGTGAGCCTATACATGGATCAACTACAAGTGGTAAGTGACATGTGTAAGTGAGCATATATATATATATATATATATATATATATATACACACACACACACAAACATATAAGTGTAGTAAGTATGGTTGTGTGATAGTGAAGCCTAAGCATGGATATTCTAAGTGGTGTGTGAAGCATGTGAGTGTAAAGTGAAACTAAGTGTAAGTGTGTGAAGTGTATATGGAGAGTATTTTCAAGTGCGTGAAGTGTATAAGTGAGTGGAAAGAGATACATACATGGGAGAGATATATACAAAAAGGTAAATAGAGGAGAAAAGGGAACATACAGGTAGGTCGATATGCACACATGCAGAAAAGAATAAAGCCCATGCAACAGTAGAGTCTAGTCCTTTTATAAAATTCCCCAACGAAGTCGCCACTGTGGCCAACCCGAGGTTTTTTTGGGGGACGATGGGGGTGTGTTCCTGAGGTGGATCCCTCTCTCCTTCCCCTTCTAGCATGCATGCGGGATTGCATCCTTCATCAGAGCGCTCAGCTATCGTGATCTGGGGTTATATGCATAGATAGAGTCGCTAGCCTATTTTGAACAAAATAGTCAAAAGAAATGTTGTAGCCTCGAGAGAACAGCATCAAGGACTATACTGATGCTTACGAAACTAAGTAGTTCAAGGGTACGGGACTATGTTATGGAATGGGAAGGTGTTAGGAACCTATCCCGCCCATTCGGTCTCTCATAGGCATGTGTTAATATTCTACTGTAGAACTCCATAATGTGGGTGCTTATGTGCATAATATAAATGGAGGACAAAATCACTCGACTAGCATCATGGATAAAGGTGGAGCGAGGTCATCCTCAAGAGTGTTCACAAAATAGTAATAAAAATATGATATAAGTGTTTGTCGATTCACAAGTCGTTCTGAAGGGATGATTGCGTATATCAAATAAGACACAAGCAAACACGCATATAAAATGTATATATCATGAATATAAGATGAGAACAATGTAACAAATATATGTAGGAAGACTCGAGCCGAGGTATTTACCAAAGATGCCTATGTATCCCATGTGAGCATCAAAGTCCACCTAGTTCGAAGGCATTATGTGGTGGGTTTTAACCCATAAATCTAATCGGGAGCTTTATTTATATGTGTGTGTCGAAAAAGGTGTTTTAATATGAAAAAATGTGATGAGATATCCCCGTTTGGAATTTACAAGTGAACCCTCTTTTTCTTTGAAAATAAAGTATGTGCGCATACAAATTAAGAAAGATTGAAATTAATACATGTGATGTAACTAAGTACTAAAGCGAAAATGAAGTAAATAATGCAAAAATAAGAGAATTTAAAGACAAAAGGGAAGAAACAGACCTCCTTGTGAAGACTTGAAGTAAATCTTGATTATAGATGCGCTGATCTCAAGATGAGATGATGGTGGTTTGAGGAGGTGGGTGAGAATTTACTCAAAAGATTATGAAAAGGATGGATGGGATGTGGGAAATGGCCTTTTAAGGAAATAACAACTCTGAATTTGAGGAAATTCTTTCTGAATTGCTAAGAGGGATGTTCAAGGGTGTTTTTTAAAGTGAGGTCATGGCCTCTATTTATAGGGCCAAAGGGGGGTGGGGTGCCGATTGACATGGTCCTAGACCTGCCTATCATTATTGAACCCCATACACACTGCCAATAAGCAGGGTCTTGGGGTTGCCAATTGGCAATCTGAGGCCTATTTTTCGGAAAAATGGCTTTAAAATGAGGCCCATAAGTTAGAATAGAGAATGGGGTAGACCATTGGAAAGGGTATTCAGAGACCTTTAAAAATATATTGATCCACTCCCAGGTTCGGAAGTTGACCGAGGTCAAACGGGGCCCGAAAGTGCCCGTTGGTCACTAAACAGGGGATTCTCGAAGGAAAACGGATTGTTCGGCCGAACTGTAAGGATTATTCTTGCATGGTATGGAAAGTTGTAAAAGGTATTCAGTGCCCTTTGAGATTTCATTCAGCTTCATTCGGTTTGGAGTGTTGACTTAGGTCAAATGGGGATCAAAAGCTCCTGGTGACCCTTCAGAGTAAAATTTGTCATTCGTCCGTACCGCAAGGCTGATTTGTGAATGGGGTCGACCATTGAAAAGGGTATTGAGATCCCTTCTAGGATTCATTTAGCTTCATTCAAGATGAAGAGTTGACAGGAGCCCGGGAGCGCCCGGTGGCCTCTGGATTAATTTTTGGGGTAAAATGGATTGTTCGTCAAAATTATAAGGCTGATTCGGGCACATGGTAGATCTTTGGAAAGGGAATTCAGATCCTTTCAAAGATTTATTGAATTTCTACTCAAGTAAGGAAGTTATCGGAGTCAAAACGGGGTCCGAGAGCGCCCGATGGCCCTAGATCAGTTTTCAGGTATGACCTAGGGTTTATGGTAAATGATTGAATGCTAGGGACCTAAGGAGGTTCTTAAGGGAGTCCTATGATGGGGGTGTCTAAAATTATATTGCAATAATTAGGTATTTGAATCTTCCTATCATATTTGGTAGTGGGCCGACTAAGTCAATTCCCCACATGGAAAATGGTCATGGGGATGTGATCGAAACGAGCGCAGCTCCAGGTGTCCTGTGAAAACCTCTAGCATTTATCACTGCATCTTACATAAGCATCACAATCTGATTTCATGGTTGACTAGTAATACCCTTGTGTGGCTACTCACCTGACTAATGACCTTCCTGCCAAATAGCCCCCTCAAGATCCTTAATGTATTTCTTTAATCATATTTTGTACTTTGGTGGGGTGGACACATTTAATAAGTGAGACAATGAATCCTCTCTTGTATAAAATTCCTCCTTCTACCACGTAGTTGAATGCTTTGTACCTTAATTTCCTTTCTTCCTTTGAATCGGTTAGCATGATGCCTCTCTCAATATACTCCTTGATTGGATCCATCCATGAGGGACCCAAATATAGCATGATCAAGTTGATATTTTCTTTGTTAATGCATCTGTAAATGAGGAATCCTATCATAATGGTCCTCCTTAATTCTGTTCTTCTTGCAAAAGTAAGCCGAGAGAGTGCATATTCTTGGGCGCTGTCAATCCTTAGAATCTTGATCATTTTGATCGCCCTGAACTTGGATATTCTTTCTTGCGCTTTGGCCAATAACCTTGTCATAAACTCTCTTTTGACCCTGTATACTCCCAACACTTCATTGACACTCAATTAGTAGTCGTTGTGAGCCATTACCTAGTCGACTCCCACATAAAGTGCTAATTCAAACCCCATGATCAATGCCTCATACTCTGCTTCATCGTTCGAATCTTTAAACTGGAACTGAGCACATATTCCATGCCTATGTCATTTGGAGTGTTGTTTATCGGCCAGGCGTCACTGCCAGTGGCACATGACGATCCGTCCACACACATCTTCCAATTGGGTGGATCTTCTTTAAAGTTCCCTTCAACTAGGGATATTTAATTGAATAGCTATTGACTCTGCCATAGGTAGTGTGAAACAACGTCTCGCTTAGTGGCTGTTTCTGATATGTCTTCCTCTTGGAGGGTTAAATCAGTAATGGAGCTATTTTTTAAATAATTATTCTCAGATGTTTGAATTTTTCCGCTTTCTTCTTAAGAAGTCTGCTCGACTAGATTTACTACTCAGCTCCCTCCCCTAGGAGTTTACTTTGTAGGTTTTTCTTTATAGGTAAACTCCGCCATGAAATCTGTTACTTCTTAGCCTTCACTGATATTCTAGTTTCATAGTGTATATCATACTCTCCTATCTCCATAACCCAAGCCATTAATCAACTTGACTTCTATAGTTTGTGAATGGCTTGGCTCAATGGCAAGTCCGTTTATACCACTATGGTGTGGGATTGGAAATACGACTTCATCCTTCGTGAGGCTTTAATGAGAGCTAAGGCAAGATTTTTTTTGATGTGGGTAATGAATTTCTTCTCCCTAGAAGGCCTTTCTAATGTAGTAAACTGGTTTCTTCACCCCATTATCGAGTCATATGAACAATGGTGGAGATCCTAAATATTTATTCAACTCTAAAAAGGAATTCTCATGCTTTTAATTCCACTCAAAAGTCTTCCTTAACCTCTTGAAAAAGGGTAGGCACCTGTTAGTATCTCGAGAGACAAACCTATTTAGAGCTGCTACTCTTCCAATTAACTTTTACACGTCTTTCTTAATTATAGGAGACCGCATGTTTATCAGTGCTTGAATTTTTTCTGGATTAGCCTCAATGCCTCTTTGGTTTATTATAAATCTCAAGAACATTCCTTCCTGTATGCCGGACACATACTTAGTTGGGTTGAGCTTCATCCGGTGCTTACCCTAACTGGTCGAACATATGACCCAAGTCTTTGATGTGGTCAGCTACTTTCTTGCTCTTGGTGAGCATGTCATCCACATATACCTCCATATTTTTGTCGATCTGTTCTTAGAAAACCTTTTTCACTAGCCTTTGGTATGTTGCTCTAACGTTTATGAGCCCAAAGGGCATATAGTTGTAGCAGTAGGTACCGCGGCTAATGTTGAATGAGGCTTTCTCCTTGTCCTAAAGTTTCATCTTGATTTGGTTGTACCCTAAGTAATCATCCATGAAACTAAGAAATTCTTGACCGACAGTGGCATCGACCAGTTAATCAATCCTAGGTAAGGGGAAATGGTCTTTTGAACAAGCCTTATTAAATTCCGTGAAGTCAGCACACATGTTCTATTTGTTGTTATTTTTTTTACCATTACTACATTGGACAACCAATTAGGATATTTAGTGTCTTTAATGAAACTTCCATTCTATAGATTGTCCACCTGTTCCTAGATGGCCATATTCTTCTCGGGGCTGAAGACGCGTCACTTCTATTTGATCATCTTGGAACCCTTGATAATGTTTAGTTCATGGCATATGAACTTTGGATTAATCTATGGTATATCTTTGTGGCTCCAAGAAAACATATTCTTCCAATATTTGAGGAAGTTTATTAACTCCTGTATGAGGGATGGATCCATGGATGAGACGATCTGTGTTATCCTTTATGGGCGCGCATCGTTAAGGACTATAGTCTCCACCGCCTCTACAACTTGCCCTTCGACTAAGTTAGACTCCTCACGAGGATTTATTGTCTCAATATAGTAAGTGGGCATGAGTTTCTTCACTTCTTCCTGGTCGGATGAAGTGTAATATCATTCCATGGCTTCAATCTGGTTCCTAATAACAACATCGACCCCATAATGTGGGGGAAATTTTAGGCACAGGTGTAAAGTGGATGGTACGGCTTTAAAATTTTTTAAGCCGACTCTGCCAAAGATAATATTATAGGTTGATCAGACGTCCTTGTCTAAAACGAAGAAATAAATCTTCCCAGCTCGACTGCTTGGCTAAGTCCAATTATGATTTCTAATTTGACAGTTTCCAAAGGATACACTTTTTCTCTAAAGAATCCTATGAGTGGCTTGTGGTATGGCTCCAGTTTGCTTCCATGTAATCCCATTCCTTTGAAGAAGTCATAAAATAAGATGTCGGCTGAGCTATCGTTATCCACTAATATTTTGGTAACTTTTTCTCCATGCACCATCATTGTGATGACCAGAGGATCATCATAAGGATAAAGTTCCCCCGATAGGTCATCCTTAGATAATACTATCACCAACGCGTCTTTGTTCACTTTCCTTGGGCGACTATCAATATCGCCAAATAAATTGATTTATCGAATGTAGGAGAACGGTTTGGCTTCATTCAGGTATGCCTTTCTCTTGGCTATTTCGTCAGCTCCACCATCCTCACCACATGCAATGGAATGACAACCAAAATAAATCATGTTCACCTCGTGTACAAGTTCTCTAGGCTTCTTCGGCAGATCCAGATTGTCTTTGACATCATCATCTTTGGCTATTTTCTTATCATATCCTCCTTTATAAGGGGATTCCGATTATCTCCACGTCTTTCTATCTCTCTTTTGTATTGCCTTCTCTATCAATGAATTTGGAGAGCTTGCCCCTTCGAATCATACTTTTTATTTTGTTCTTCAGGGATATACAACTGTCTGTGTTATTCATGTGGTGTTTATGAATATCATAATACTTAGATTTATCTCTCTTATTTAGGAGAGATTTAATATTTTCGGGGAATTTCAAATATCTGCTTCCTTGAATTTCCTCCAGGATGTGGTTCGCACCAACAGTAAGAAGAGTATATTCATCACACCTCTTAGGTTTTCAATCAAACATATAATTTCCACGTGTTCTTCTGCTCCTTCTTCTCGCTGCCCTTGTTATTGTCAGCCTTGGAGTTATGAGATTCCTTTATAGCCATATCCACCTCTACATTCATAATTTTACCCATTTTAACCATCAATTCAGTCATTTTCTTTGGGTGATCTTTGGATAAGTAATAATATGGCTTCTCGTGGAGTAAACCACTCATAAGTACAGTGATCGCTGTCTTTTTCTCGTAATCCAAAACCTCTAACTTTTTGATGTTAAAGTGAGTGATATATTCACGCGTAGTTTCTATGGTTCACTGGTGAACACTCAATAAATGAGCTACCCTCTTCATCGATTTAGCTCCTAGGCAGAAGTTATTGATGAACAACTCAACAAGCTATTGAAATTTGGAGATCTATCCACGAGGCAAGATGCTATACTAAATTTGTGCTGACCCATTAATGGTGCTAGAGAATACCCTGTAACGCATATCATCTGTGACTAAGTAAATGTCAACGGCCTCTTGATATTATTCCACATGAAGGAGAAGAATAATTTTGTCATCATACTTGGGAGTGTCCATAGGTGGTTTGAACTTAGCAGGTGTAGGGAATTTCATAATTGCCGGGAGGAATCGGGATCCCTTCATAAAAATCTTGTGCAAGAGATTTCTAAATTTGTCTCTCTCTCATAAACAATCCTTCAATTGCTAAATAGAACATTTCCAGGGATGCAAATGTGGATCAATTTTGTTTGAAACATTTTTAGTCTCTCAACCATGAGTTCTTACTGAGCTCTCTTCTTGAGAAGTCTGGTCAGCAAGCAGAGGCCCTTACGTACTAGTTCTTAACCTAGAAAATCCTTCTCGACCATCTCATGATCTGAAGGGATCTCTGTGATTGTGACCCGTAGCATCTCAGGGACCTAAAAGATTAAAAATTGAGCCTCTCTTAGCCTGTCCAGGGTGCTCGGCCTCTTTTAAGAGAGTGAATTCCCATCATAGTTTTCAGTAGATATGATAGATGAGGTCTCACTAGGGAGGTAAGATATGTCGTTAATTGATCTAGAATACCTAGATCTACTCCTATCTTATCTGGTCTACCTATCCCCATAGGGTTTATAGGTAACATTTCTCCTTTGGTGGTTCCACTACGGGCCTAGTTTGGAGCGTCTAAGTGAGCATCCTCACAGTCTCTTGCATAGCCTCTTTAACCTTGGCTATGTTCAGCAGAACTCCTTGTATATCCCCTATACCAGGAGGGGCATAGGGGTTGAAGGCATTACCAGCAATAAGGCTACCCTCTAGATTGTCTATCATTTTTTAGCGTTTGATGGGGAGTGATTAAAAAAATTGCTACTTGCTAGGATAGGGGTAGGAAACAAACGATGGCTTATCGTTTCCCACAGACGCCACCAATTTGTTTGGTGTCAAAAATTGGTTTGTTGAGTTGGATTAATCGTAGATTACTTAAACCACTAATTATAACCACTGATAAAGTAAGAAAGAAGTAAGAGCAAAGAGAAGGACACAATCATTACGTGGTTCAACCCAATGAGGTGCTTAAATCCACGGTACAATGTCACTATGTATTAGGGTTTAGTACATGCCTCTCATGAACTCTGTAGGGTTTAGATAAAATATTTTTAGTTGCCCTTAGCTGAGAGAGGTAGTGAGTTATTTATAGTTATAGGAAGCCGAAGAGAAAAAATACCTTTATAAATTATGTATTTACCTCTTTACATTATGGTTAGTATCTGGATATTCTTCATGTACATGTGTATGGTGATTGTTGAGAGTCACATGTGTGTCTCATTACTGTTTGTTCATATTCTTGAGGGTATTTGGCTAGCATTCCAGCCAGAGAGATAATGGTGTCGACCATGTTTGTTTGCAGTGTGTATACACACACACACACACACACACACACACACACACACACACACCTATTCTTTAAGATCTAGTTTGTGGGTACTAAGGTTTATTCTCTCCACCTTGTTGAGAATTGTTTCATACGATGGACTCCGTATTTGATGTTTATGAATAGTGGACTCTGTGTTGTGGTATTACGATGAAGAAGTGGTGGACTGTGTGTTGTTAACCCTTATCAGTGGATAACAGGGTGTGTAGAGACTCACATGTTATAGCAGCTGCGTGGGTGGCTCCTACGTATCACCATGCGGAGGTTGAGGAATTAAGAGCATCAAGGCTTGCAAGGGCATCGAGTCTGTGTCGTAAGTCTACTGCCATGTCCTTTGCTATTCCATACATAGTGAATTTGCGTGACTGGGCCATTCAAAATTTTTTGGTTGTAGATTTTTGCGTACATCAAAGTGTTGTGTGATTGATTTTATTTTATATTGCTATAACATAGATGCATGTTTTAGGATAAGAAAAAAATGGTTTATATGTTTAACACAATAATTTGTTTATTGGTGATAAGTTTGCTTTGGGTTAAACTTATTTAATTGAACTTAAATTTGAATTTTTTTTAAATACTTGGTTTGTTTGTTTTCCACCCTTTTCCCTATTAAAACCCTATAGAATAGAAATTTTAAGTGATGTCAGAGTGGGAACACTAAGTTATTGTATGATTCATGTTTAGTGATGTTTTAGGGTTATTTGGGTGTTTGTATCTCCCTTGTTGTTTGTTTATTTCTCTCGATGGGTCATCATAGTGATAAGTTTTCTTATGTATTTATCTATGACACCGATTTTAACATTCGAGAGGAGTTTAATGAGCTTCATTGTCGCGATGAAAAATTAACTCATTTGAATTTGAAGTCTTCAAGAAGAGTTAAGTTTCTTGAAAAAGAATTTTTTTTGCTTAAAAGATGAAATTGAATTTTTGCACACCTTTCAAACTCAAAAGATGTCCTCCATGAGAATCTCAAGGATTATGAGACATGATTTTGAAATTTTAGAAGTGTCTAAGAAAGATAGCGATGATAGAGTCCATATTTTAGAGAAAGAACTTATGGACTCTAAGAGGTTTGAGACTAGGGTAGAAGATCACGCCGTTGAGGATAATGATAAATTTATTAAATTTTTGAAGGAACATGAGAAGGCTCTTAGGGATAAGTTCTCTTACATTGAGGGTAAGCGATATAACCTTCTAGGAATGATTGAAAATATGAAGAAATAGTCCTTATATATTAAAGAGCATAAGTTTTTTCTAGAATCTTGAATTTTAATTCTTCCGCTGCTAAACAAAAGACTAAGGTTTTTCTTAGAGTGTCAACCGCTACCTAGGACGTTAGACAAAGTCAACCCATAGGTAACATTCCTCGTGTTTACATATGTTCGCACTGTGGTAGGAAAAGTCACTTTAGGTGTTTTGTTATGATCTTAGAAAAGGTCCTAAGAAGTTTAGCTCTTGTGTCACCATGGATCCAAAAACCCTAGGCGTTAAGTATTCATCTATTTAGGTTAGGAAATCCATTTTAGAGGCATTGAATGTTAGACTGGATGATTCTTTCTTACTTGCACATGATTCTTCTCATGTTATATCTTATGGTTAATTGTGTTTGCATGTCTACATACACTAGCTTTTGTACTTTATGTTATATGTGTTTGCTAGTTGTAAGTGGTTTAAGTCTTTTTTATTTTGATTTTCTCTTTAGAGTCTTATTGTGAAAAAATATAAAAATATTTTGTGTCTTTTGAGTTTTGTTTTCTTATGTGTATTTGAAAAATTGGTTAAAAACTCAAAAAGATCGACTTCGTTCCATGTATCCATGTGGCTAGTACATTTGATTATGTTTTTCACTGCTTAGATTGTTCTTAATCGTAATTTCATGGAGTTGTTCAAATTTGAATTGCTTAATGGATTCACTTTGCATATGCCTCCTCATACACATGCATGAGCTCTTTTGGATTCTAACTTCATATGTTACATGAGCTAAGTGAGGTGTTATCCTAACAACATTGTCATATACATATCTATTTTACTGGGGGAGTTGTTCATATAAGAACCATTCCCCACGAGTTTGTAATTTTATTAAAAAATATGAGTGTTCATGGGAAAGGTATATAAAGGGAGAAAGCTTCCTTACGTGAAAAGAAAACAAGATATTTCCAAGGCCCTTTTTTTTAGCATTGATCCTTCAACAGTGTTATTTTTTCAAAATATGAGAGGAAAAAAATATATCTATAATTTTGAGGGTGTTATATATTGAAGGTCAATGGGTTTGCACAATGAGTCATAGTTATTTCATGTTTATTGCTATTGATTTGGTAATTATCAATATTTTGTAGGCCAGTGTACATGGTAGTTGATTGCCCATTTATGAGTTCACTTTATCTGTCACCATGAGACTAAATCTTTGTTTGATAAAGTTAATGGAATCAAATATAAGTTTTTGGACATTTTTGAGTGATTGGGTCATAATTATTTTATTTCTAGTTCGTTCCCCTTCAATCCATTTAATACATGTTTGTTTAAACATATTGATTCTATGCTACTTGGGACCATCCCTTATTAGCTCTTTCCTCCCATGTCGGGGTTCCGGTTCTCGAGTGTGCACACTCGGGGAGGGAGAGAAAGTCTAAATCACTTTTCTCTAGGGACTCTTCGATCGTCGTCGATGTGGGGTGATGTAAAGAGATGGAGTCACCAGCCTATTTTATACAAAACAAGTAAAAGAACTTGCTGCTGCCTCGAGAGAGCGGCATTAACGATAAACTGATGCATACGAAACCAATAGTTCAGAGGTTCGGGGGATAAGTTATGGAATTGGAAGGTGTTAGGAACCCATCCCGCCCTTTCGGTCTCTCATGGACTTATGTTACTATCTTCCTTAATTTCTCCGTGAAGTGAGCGCGTGTGTATATATAAATGGAGATTGGAATCGCTCGACTCATATCATGGAAAATATAGAGCGAGGTCATCCATTGGAATGTTCCCAAAATTCAAACTAGAAAATACGATGTGTGCTTTTATCAAGATATTGATCTTTATGATGAAACGATAATCTGTGTTAGATAAGACGTGCAAGTATGAATCAAAAGTATGATATATAAGAACAATATGTATATGGATAAAATAGGAAAAAGATAAAAATATGAAAAATTGGAAAATAGGACTCGAGTCCGGGTTTTCTCATGAGATGCCTACGTAGCCTATAAAGATACCAAACTCCACGTAGTTCGCATGCGTCACAAGGGTGTGGATTATCCCATAGATTCAAACGGTAACAATACAAGAAAAAACCTTTTATGACCTTTTTTAAGTGTCATAAATCGCATTTTATGACGCTTTATTTTTCAATAAAAAGCGTCATAAGTTTGGGTGTCATAATTGATACCCATAAAAAGTGTCATATTAGGCAATGGTTATATACGAATTTTTTTTATCAAAGCTGCCATATCTGCTACAAAAAATTGTCATAATATACTCTACAAGATGTCATATTTGATTTAAAAAGCTCCATGATAAACAATTTTCAAAATTTTAAAAAGGTCATAAATTTTTTTTAATCACATGAGAGTTTAATATAAACGATCATAAATTAAATATATAATAAAAAAATTAATAACCAATATTAATGTCATAGTTGACAAATAATTCTAAAGACAAACCAAAATTCATAGAATCATTTCACATTCAATGTTACAATTGATACATTACAGATTATAACATTTAGCCAAGAAATACAACAACACTCCCATAAACATTTTTTTGTCTCACATCAAACAAAACTATATGAAATCAAATCGAGCTAACACATCAACCAAATTAAATTTGTCTATCAAAATTAATTGTTCCTCTGTAGTAATAATCACTTCATAATTTTAGGAAACAATACGTCGAAGTCCTCCTCCCGCTTACGTTCACTATGTTGTTGCCTGACAACGATACACCTTTCACATGCCTCTAAGTAGATTCCCCTGCATAAGTTTAATACATCATATAGAAATCTCCATTGGAATGTAAAACACAACATATGAATTCCAATTTTTCCAAAGTACTATGAAGTTTATAATTTAAGTCGAAAAGATTTTTTATATAACACAAATAATTCTAAACAATTTTCAAAAAGTTGGGTAGAAAATGCATGTATATTCATTTTCTGGTATGTTTATTGATTGTTTTACTTTTTCGTCCACTTATACCCAATTTTCAAATGCGTTTCTATTCGACTTAATCAATTTAGAACACTTATTAATTTCAGAAAGTTTCGGCAGAGTTTCCTTTGTTTATTCGTGAAATCCAACCTATTTTAACATTAAAATAAACTCAACAATGTCAAAAGCCACAACTTAACCAATAATAAATCCCTTCTACCTGTTAACACCCCATTCTAGGACCCCCTAATCTCTCCTTAGGTCCCTAGCACCTCCTGCATCTCTAAGAACATAGATCATACCCCGAAGCCATCGGGGACTCCCAAGCTCCATTTGACCAAAAGTCAAACTCTTTAGATCGATTAAGACTCAATGGATCTTCAAAGGGCACTAAAATCGATTTCCAACGGTCCACCCCGAGCATAATTCTGACTTACGATGCGAACGAACGACCCGTTTTCCCTCGAAAGTTAATGCAAAGGCCACCGAACGCTCTCGGGCTCCATTTGACCAAAGTCAACTCTTCAGATCGAACGAGACTGAATGAATCCTATAAGGGCACTGAAACCCCTTTCCAATGGTCTACTCCAGGCCCAATTATGACTTACTGTACGAACGAACGATCCGTTTTACTCCGAAAGGCCACCGAACGCTTTCGGGCCCCAGTTGACCAAAGTCAACTCTCCAAACTGAGTCAAACTCTTTGGAATGTCAAAGTACATCTCCTAACCTTTCCAACGGTCCATCCTGAGTGAAACTCCAACTTACTGTTTGGATGAACGACCCTTCGTCATTCGACGATCCCCCGTCCAAAGGACCGACGAGCGCTTCTGAGCCACATTTGACCTAAAGTTAACTACCAAACCCCGGAGAAGTTCAAAGGACTTTCGAAGGTATCTAAAGTACCTTTACAGAGGTATGACCCATACACGATTAGGATCAATGGATTGCATTTTACGACCGTTTTTCCAAAGGAATCTAAACGAGACTACTAAATGACAAATTCAAAATCTTGCCTATCGGCAATGTGCCTAAAGACACCTACCGATTGATAGGACCAGAACTATACCAATTGGCAATGCCCTGGATCTATAAAAAGGAGCGCCCGACCTCATTGCAAAGGACCCAAAAATCTGAGATCCATCACTCTCAGCGAACTCAGAAAGCCTCTCTAGAAGTCAGTGTGATTTCTACATCCAAATCCCTTTACAACCCTCACTTTTAATCATCCTTTTTACCAAACTTGGTGAATTAAATATCCACCATCACCATCCAAGTGCAAGTGTTACTCTCCAACATTCAAGATCAAGCTCAAGATCTTAAATAAGGTCCAACTTTCTCAACTCTCTCTTTAAATTCTCTTAAATTCGCATTAACTTATTTTTTTTTACTTAGCACTTTTATTCTCCCCATCTCACATATCCTAATATACTTTTTATTTAGTATTATTTCACATTTCTTAATTTTAATATAAAAACTCCAAAGAAAAGAAAAAAGAAAAAGAGGGTTTGCTTATAAATTCCAAACAGGGATTCTCTCACCTTTCTCACAATCTTCTCACACTTTTCTCACAGTAAAACACCTTTTTATACACACACACACACACACACACACACACCCACACCCACACCCACAAAAGAGAAGTCCCCGATTGTATTTATGGGATAAACTCCACCCCTTTTTTTGCATACGAACTACGTGGACTTTGATGCCTCTATAGGCTACGTAGGCGTCTTGGGGTAAAACTCGAGACTCAACTCCTATTTTTTTCAATTTTTAATTTTTCAATTTTCCTAATTCTTTAACTTAATTATCTTAGATTCTCATCTCTACATATTTACATATACATACATTTGTTCTTAGTAGAGTATTATTCCATACATGTTGTCGTTTCGTTATAACGATCAATGCAAGGATAATTGGGTAAATCCCATTTTCTAATATTACTTTTATAAACATTCCTATGGATGACTCGCTTTATCTCTTTCATGATACAAGTCGATGATTCCTATCTCCATTACATATACACATGCACACATATCATGGAGAAATAGAGGAAATAACAACAAATCCATGAGAGACCGCAAGGGAGGAATGGGTGCCTAACACCTTCCCATTCCATAACTTAGCCTCCGAACCCTCCTCGAATCATTTTTTGTTTCGTATGTATCCGTATGTCTTTGATGCTGTCCTTCGGGATTGTTCCACCTTCTTTTGTCTATTTTGAGTAAAATAAACCGGCATCTCCATCTCTCTACATTTTTCACCTCATATATAGCTGACGACGGTCGAAGCGCTCCCGAGAGGGATGCGCGGGACCGAGATCATATCTCTCTGTCTATCTCTCCGCGAGGATCGGGTATGGCCACACCACCGATTCCACTTATATAAGATAAAAAATTAAGTCCACCAACATAAAGGTTCAACGGACTCATGTCGGATTTTTAAAAAAATATGGTAATAATTTCATGACCCGTACAACCTACCAATAATCTTACATTAGTCCCTTGTGAGGTTTGCATCCCTCTTTCGGGTCTTTATGTTCTTATCTTGCGTTTCCACACTCCAACTCTAAAGTTTATACTTAGAAATTTGAAATTTAGAACTACACCTGAATCCACGAGTCACTTAATTACATGGGCTGTTTGTACAAATTACTCTGATCATGTATGAGGCGTGTTTGCCTCCTTTTGTAATGTTTGATTGTTGTTTTGAAGTTTTAACTCTTAAAATTTCCAAATTTTGATGAAATCTAAAACCCGTGAGTCACATGACTATTCAGGTTGTTTCTACAACTTTCTTTGATCCTGTGTGAGGGGTTTTTGCCCCTTTTCATATCGTTTTGCTCTTATATTACATTTTCATGCTCTAATATTGTTTTTACTTTAACCACGAGCACGGATCTAAGTATGATTACCACACTACAGGACCCATAGATGACTACTAATGCACTCGACGATTTTCTTATTGGGTTTTAATTGATACTTCTCAAAACCAAAGGCACAAACATTAGTGTCACCGCCTCCATTTTATAGATTAGTTTATAAGTATCACCCATAAATATGTTCACTTAATTTTATTAATTAGTTCATCTTCTTACTACTTCATGTCGGAATAAGCGATCATATTAATGTCGTTTGTTAAATCATATGATAAAAACTAGCGGTAGAGTTTTGAGTTATTTTTTGATTTGTTTGTCATTAATTCAATGTTGTGATTGATGAGTTTAAGGTATCTTCATTAACTTAAGATGAGTTTGAGAGCCAATTCTAGTCGTTCGACATTTACTATGTAAATGAGAAATCTCAATGTTGTGATATTGCTTAATGCTAATATGTGCATATACATTGTACCTGAATGTGCAGCTATTTTATGTTGTTTGTTAAACCATTTGATGTAAACTAGTGGTAGAGGCATTTTTTGTATTCAAATATATATTATTTGTCATTGAATTGGCATTTTGTTATGACTAATGAGTTTAAAATATGTACTTTGTCTTATTATGATGTTGAGAGTTGGTGCAAAGTCAAGATATAAACGTTGTTCTCTGTAAATTCGAAATCTAAATGTTGTCTTAATGTTTTGATATGCTTGTATGCACATATACATGTATCTATAGACTTGCTGAATGTGCGATCGATTTCTATTGTATATTAATCGCGTGATGTAAACTTGTGGTAGATAAGTCGGTGTTGGGCTATGTGATAGTGGTATTGTTTGTGCTGCAGTTCAAGCGATTCAGATTGTGTACACTTCACTCAACATTCCTTCACAGTTAACTGGTGGGAAATCGATTTGTGGCATTCCTTATTCCGAGTATTGGAAATGAATTAGCTTCCAGTATTCTGTTGTTGTTTCAATATAAGTGTATTTTTATTTAACTTCCCTATACCAATGCTTATATTTTTGTTTCATGTAGAAATTTGCTCCTTCCTATCACTCGGTCACACATCTAAATAAAACTGTATTTGTTCACAACGAACTGATATGTGTGGTGATTAAGTTTAAAGACCATAAGGGGTAGGTTCATCAAACCAGAATATGTGAAAATTCATGTAGTACATTGAATAAATTTGATCCTCACTTATGAGTAACTTTTTATAGTTGATAAAATAAAAGTGATGAAAATATTATAATTTCATGCTGCTATTAATGCGTTGACAATTTAATGTGGGAATTACCAATCGAGTGCCCAAGTAGCACAATGATTCTTATGGTTAAAAAATAATTTCAGAGTTTTAAGAGTTTTTTTCTTTAATTCATTTCTTTGTTCGTTTTTAGTCATGGTACCCGACGAGTTGGGAAGTTAGTATAGCAGTTACAAGAATGTGTGAGACTGCTGTAGCAAGACAAACTTGCAATGTGTGAGAATGATAGATTATACACTATATAACGTATAACTATTCATGTGTTTAGTGTGTGGTGTTGACATTGTTAATCTTATCACATACATTTTATGCCATTTACTCTTAGTTCAGGGGTTGAAAAAATCGTGATGGATTGATCATCTCAGAATGAATATGCCGACCCAATTAAATGATTGTTTCTTGTCTCATCTCCTTAGTTCTCAATTCCTTACGACTACTGAAGAAATATGATTGCATATGAAATACTATATAAGTAACAGCTTGACACATTTGAAAACATTGCTAACTAAATATTAGAAAACAAGTTGCTCTATATATAGTAATCAATGTAAGTACTGAACATAGATAATAATCATGTACACATGATCCTCACTATACATGAAAATAAAAATTCTACAATATAAATAACTAAATTTCATTACTAGGGTTAAGACATCATGCTACAACTAAAAAACTATCCAAGACAAACTCTACAACACAATCAGAGCATATGCCTCATGATCTAATGTGCTTGAACATTTATACTATGCAAAACCTCTTCTTTGAATGATCAGAAAAAAGAAAGAAAAAAATGAGGATTAAATCCACTACCAGACGAAATGAGGATTAACTCACCGAATGCACCATTGATCACTCCGTATTAACAATCCTAGCTTTTAGGCATTGTAGCCCCTGAGAATTGAATAAAGCGATGTAAAATGAATAAAACTAATTAAAAACCCGCGCTATGCATGGGTTATACGTTAGGATAGTAATAAATAAAGTAGTCGTGGAAAACATGGAGAAATGATAAACTGAATGAGTAGATAGGAAAAAACAGTTTCAATATTTTTGATAATAAAAAACGTATAAGAAATCTGACTACATAAAGTAGCTATAACAATAAAAACACTATTCACTTCAAACTATAAAGTGAGAAGGAATGATATAATCCACTTCATAAAGTATCTATAGCAATCAAAACACTATATATTTAAACGTCTATTGAAGTGATACCGTTCATGCAGTTTGAAACAGGGCTAAAGTAGATCCGTAGATGCCAAACAAAAACCACTGCATATATCTTGTTTGTAAATAATAATATATTGACTGCAGGGCATATATTCGTTCATGTAATATCAAAATAACAGTAAACAATAGAAAAAATCTCATACAACAGTATAATGCAAAGTGATGTTTCAGTTAGAAATAAAAAGTGAGCAGGGATAAAAAGGAGGGAATGTACAGACCAAAGATTAGGATATTTACTGATGTCAATGTAGACAGTTCTTGGAACACATTTTATTGATACAATCCATTGCATAACATTCAAAATACATTATATAATTGAACTTCAATTGAAGTGATACCAAGCATGCAACTTTAAAGAGTGCTTAAGTAGATCCCATTCATGAGCAGATGATCCAGGTTTACAAAAATAACATGATCTTGATAAAAGTTAGAGCTTATAAGACAAATAGAGATGAACAATGAAAGAATATGTTAAAATGTTGGTTTTTCAAACAAACTAATTTTCCTAATACGTGATTTGCCATAACATTAAACGATCGTTGAAGTATATGATTAACAAAGGAAACACAAATAGTGTAATCAACGACAAATGCTACTCTAGTAGATATTAATAGAAAAAGTAAAAACCATTGGCAATAACCTCGTTCATCCACAAACCAGCAACAAATATGGTCTTGTAATTCTTTTAACAGATCAGATATAATCGAGTTCTCGTGCAACTACATGTTATACCTAAGATAAAGGTGCTCATTTACAATTATGTACATTTGGAATATACAAAATATCGTTATATACTTTAAAAAACCACAGTAGTAGCATGTTATCTCTAAACACTTTAGCTTTAGTGATGCACCATAAGCGTTCAGTTTAATCAGGTAGGGCGAGCTTGACACTTGTAAAATTTCAAAAAAGGGACATTTGAATAGAAGGTCCTCGAGCATTTGTCCAGTCACATCTACAGAATTCAATTTTAGGGAAGTTAGTAAATGAGCGTTCGGATTCCCAAGAAGAAGCTGTGCTGGAAAAGGCTAGCACAAAAACTAATTGACAAACACTCATTATAAGTTAACCTCAATCCGCTGCACTCTCTTTTGTATCGCAATGTTAATCCATTTATCAAAATCAGATCTAAAATGTGAATCTAAATCGAAATAAACTCTGAATGCGTTGATTGTCCCACCTTTGTGTGAGTTTACAATTTGATTTACCCATCTTACATACGTAATCCTTTCTGCTCCCAGTGACTTCCACAACTCCTTATTCATTCTAATTGTCGATAACAACTTCTAAGCATAAAAGTCCAGGCTACCGGTTATAAATGTCCATGAGTTTTTCCATTTACGAGAGAGAATGCTGGTATATGCCGTTTTTTTCATTGTTAAGAAGGAGAAAATTATCACAAGAATGTCATTCGACAATGGACTAATCCGATCCCCTAAAAAATATATTTACGCTTGAAAGAAAAAAACATGAGGTTCAGGATTAAAATATTAAAATGTCAACAAATACATGTTTTTAAGAGTAGTAAACTATCTATAATAAGGAAGAAGCGGTTGAAATAAGTTGTAATATGTAACTACGAAAAAGTTAACAAACAATTCATATGAAAACAAAATTCAGTTTAAATGGCACAACATTGAAATTACCTTATGTATCAAAAATTTAGAAGTAAGCTGCAAGCTTTTCTTCATCTGATTCAGTGCAATATTTCTTTGTTTCTTTTTGTAGCTTAACTTGCAGAAATAATTAGCAACACAATGTTAGCCAAGTAGAGAAAAACTTCAATGAGAGTCTAAGTGATTAAATGTTGCTTGGATAGAGGATAACCCAAAGCCTAAAACTCAATAGAATAAAATCAATCAAAACATAATGAGTCTACAACCTTTTTTGGGACATAGTTCGACTCTACAGTACACAAACACACACAGTGCAAAGTTAATCTCTAAAACATCCCAGGGCAGCCCTAAATGTTCATGGTGACAACATTTCATATGAATAACAAAGGAGAAATAAAGCATGGTGAAATAGGTAGTTACTTGCTATTTAACTTTCCAAAATGGATCACGAGATTCTAAATATTAAACATCAGTTAGTTCTTTTACCCTGCAGTCATGCCTTTTACATGTTTAAACTTGTTGATTGGTTGGAAATTCTTATATATATTTGTAGCAGGGATGATTTTGCCAGCAGTAATATGTTAAAGCATAAAATACAAATTGATGTGAATAAAGAAAGAATATGTTGAAATTTTAGATTTTTAAAGATAGTGATTTTCGTAATACGTGATATGCATAACATTAAACAGTCGTTGAAGTATTTTAATAACAATGAAAACACAAACATTGTAATCACCGATAAATGCTAATCCAGTAGATATTCATAAAAAAAAGTAAAATGCATTGGCAACAACATCCATCAACACCAAACCAACAACAAATATGGTCTTGTAAAACTCTTAACAGAGCACTTGTAACAGAGTTCTCGGTCAGAAACTTATTCTACCTAATATAAAGGTTCTATTGGGATGCTGGAGCTAAAGACTTATAATCAAACATCTCTGATGAAAAACCTCCGGGATTATTCATTACAATTCAGTGTCTGTAAACTTTATAAAAGCTAGATTCAACTTGAAGTCTCCAAATTCATGTGTATGGATAAATTGACCTCGGCCCTTGTTTGTCACCTCTTTTAGGTCAAAATTAACCTCAACCCTCGGTCGTCACCTCTTTTAGGTCAGAATTGACTATTGTCTATTTTTTAATAGACATGATCAGAGAAAAAGCTTGTTGAAATTTTGGTTTTTCAAACAAAAAGACTATTTTAGTACATGATTCGCCATAACACTTAATTATCATTGAATTATTTCAATAACAAAAAAAAAAATTGTACTAACCAACAAATTCTACTCCAGTAGATATAAATAAGAAAAAAGAATATTGTATCGGAAATTAAATGCCTATGGAACCCGAGTCTTATCTTGGGGATCCCTTGGTAGATTTTCAACTCAGGTAACATGCATTTTAATTTGTAAATAATTCAAACCTATTTATAAAGCAGTGTCTATAAACTTTACAATATCTATATTCAACATAAAGCCTCCAAATTCATGTGTATGGCATACTGGTGTATCTATGAACTATTGTGTAACTATCTTTTTTTGTTACAAAAAATTCAGCATGTATCGTACACATTTTCCTTTTGACATTTTCTTTGACATATGCAACGCAACTATAAGAGGTTACATGTAAAAACCATTCAACCTATCACATTAACATCATAAATTCTACACAAACATATACCTCATCATATAATACATAAATATTACATATCATTCAGTTTTTCACAATTTTGGACATTTTTTGAAACATATGTAGTGAAACTATAAGAGGTTAAAACTAAATATCATTCAAACTATCCAAATACCCTTAAAAAATCAACATAAACATAAACCTATGCATATATGACTTAAGTTTTACAAAGAATTCAATTTTTCTAAAATATAACAAAATTTATACAAAAATCAAAAACACATCATACACATTCATAAACAACATGTACCGATTTAAAAAAATCATTTAACTTATCCAAATACCCTTATGAAATCTACACAAACATAAAGCTATGCATATATGATGTTTATATTACAAAACATTCCATTTTTCAAAAATATAACAAAATTTATACAAAAACCAAAAACACTTCATACACATTCATAAACAACATACACAAATTTTAAAACAAATTCTAAATTGCAATTGTTTAAGACATACATACCTTTTCGAGCCTTTATCTAACAATGACACTGGACTATTTTGTTTCCCTAAGCTATAATTGCAATACCTACCATAAATAATTGACTAGAGAAATATAATAAAAAATAATGAATTATAAAATGAGCATGTGGGAAAAAATTCTCAATAAATAGGTAATATGATTATCTTTCAACTATACAGATAATAAAAAAATTATATCCAACAAATATAAATTATATATATTTACCTCTGTTGAAAGTCTAGTCAAAACTGTTATAATTTTGAACATCTGTTCCAAGTCTAATTATAATTTTTCAACTTATGTCAAAACTCAACACATTTGCTACAATCAAACTCAACAAATTCACTTTTGAATGGACATTTGACCTAGAATATCAAAACTTCTTCCCTAACAGTTACCTAAAGCCAAAATTGTAAGAAAAAGCTCAACATTCACTTTAAAATAGTTATGTAACAGTTACCACCATAAGAGTTCCATCGATTTTTAGTTTGTATGAATATCTGAACAACACCCCAAACATAAGAGTTCCATTGATTTTGGAACATTAAACAGAAAAAGTAATACATTGTTTCGATTAAACAGAAAAATTAATACTCTGTTTTGATTAAACAGGATACCTTGTTTAGATTAGACAGAAAAAGTAAAAACCCTAGAATCCTTCGGTCAAAACATTAAAAAAAAATAATACCTTATTTCGATTTGTTGAGCCTCAATTTTTTGGGAGGAGAGGGAACGATTGAGAGAAAACGTACCAGAGAATGGATACTAGAGCGTGAGGGAGTTGGAGAGCAACTTGGGAGAGATTGGAGAGGAGTGCCGTGAGTGGGTAAAACCAATATTTGGAAGGAGCGGGCAAATGGAAAAAAATGTAGAGGGAAAAGCTCCGTTCCTAAATTTTGGAGGAAGAAAAATGGGTCATAATATATATATATATATATATATATATATATATATATATATATATATATATATAGGTTAAAAATTCTTAAAAAATGTCATAATATCTATAATAAAATATGATTTTTATATTTAAAGTATCTTAAAAAATAATACTAATATGAATAAAATGACATTTTATATTAGAAATGTCACACTAATAATAACATTAACCTTTAAATAACATTTTTATAATAAATGTCTTTAAATTATTTTTTCGAGCGTCATAAAAAGGTGTTTTTCTCGTAGTGGAACTTATTGTATGTGTGTGTGTAGAAATGATACTTTAGTTTTGAGAAAATATGGTCAATAATCCCATTGGAATTTATAGGTGTTACCCTCTTTTTCTTTATTTTGGTTTTTTTCATAGAAAATAAATTCATGTGCAATATAACTACTAAAGGATCATATATTAATGTGTATAATCTAAAGTAAAAACTATATTGAGAATTTATGTAACTAATGCGAAAATAAAGGAATTTAAAGAGAGAGAAGGGTGTTTGGAACTTCTTTGGGGGCTTGAGGCTTGGTCTTGATCCTTGAGGAGCTTCCTTGCAAGTTGGGATGAGTTTTGGATGAGAGAGAGTAGGATTTTTGCTAAATTGGGCATGAGAATGATGGGAATGAAAATCGGAAAGGAATTTCACACAAGGCAATTTCGCTCATTGCAGAAGAATGTTGCTGAGATCACTAATATTGATAGGTTTGAGGTGTCCCTTGAGAGTGAGATCATGCCCTCCTTATGTAGGGTAGGGGAATGCCGATCAACATAGCCTTGCCTATCGGAAGGTGACCCTAGATACACTACCGATAGGTAAGGAAATGGACCTGCCAATCGGCAGTCTCGGGCAGATTTTTTAGGAAAAATGGTCGTTGAATGAAATTAGTAAATCAAAATCACGCATGGGGCATACCGTTAGAAATTTAATTCAGAAACCCTTAAGAGTCCTTTGGGCCTCTCCTAGGTTTAGGAGTTAACTTTGGGTCAAACGGAGCTCGAAAGCGCTCGTTGGTCCTTTGGACAGGAGATCGTCGTGCGATAATGGATCATTAGTCAAAACCGTAAATCAGAATCATGCATGGGGTGGACCGTTGGAAAGGTTTTGTGAGGAAATTCGATGTTACAAAGATCTTCGCTTAGTTCGGAGAGTTGAGTTTGGTCAAATGGGGCCCGAAAGCGCCCGATGACCTTTCGGAGTAAAACGGGTCATTCATCCGTACCGAAAGGCTGATTCATGCACGAAGTGGATCATTGGAAAAGGTATTCAGTTTTTTTGAAAAGTTCATTCAATCTCGTTCGAGCTGAAGAGTTGAGTTTTGTCAAATAGAGCCCTGGAGCGCCTGATGGACTCCAGATTAGTTTTTAGGGGAAATGAATTGTTCGTCCTAATGATTACGTCATTTTATGCATGGGGTAGATCGTTGTAACGAGTTTTTAGTGCCCTTCAAAGATCCATTGAGCTTTCTTTCTGATGATAGAGTTGATTCACGGGAGAGGCTAATGGCCTCTAAATCAATTTTTAGTAGTAAAATGAACCGTTCATCTGAATCATTATGCTGATTCATGCATGGGGTGGAATGTTTGAAATAGGATTCAGAGCCCTTCTAAGATCCATTTATCTCTTGCTCTGACGATGGGGTTGATTGGGGTCAAATCGGGGTTCGAGAGTGCCCGATGGCCTCTAGATCGGTACTCGAGGTATGACCTAGGGTTTGTAGTGAATGGAAGAGATGTTAGGGACCTAAAGAGAGACTTAGGGGGTCCTAGAATGTGGTGTCTAGAGATACCCTCGATGAATGAACTTGAAATAAATGAAATCCATCGAATAGACACCACATGATTCTTAGGAAAAAGGTCAATTCTGTGGACTTGAAGGGATGAGGATGAACAATTTAGAGGGTTGAGGTCAATTTTGAGGACCCAAGGTGATGCTGGGGATGGCCGATTCTACAGGTCGAGGTTAATTCAGAGGACCTAAAGTTGGAGAAGCTAATTTTATAGGACGAGGTTAATTTTGAGGACCTTGAGTAGAGACGACTAATTCTGAGGGTCGAGGTCAATTTTGAGGACCTTAAGTTGGGAGCGACCAAGTGTGCAGATCGAGGTTAATTCTGTGGAGCTTAAGTTGGGAGCGATCAATTTTGAGAGTTGAGGTTAATTCTGAGGACCTTAAGTAGAGAGCGACCAATTTTGCGGGTCGAGGTCAATTATGCAGACCTTAAGTTAGGAGCAACCAAATTTGAGGGTCGAGGTCAATTCTAAGAACCTTAAGTTGGGAACGACCAATTCTGAGGTTCGAGGTGAATTCTGCGGACCTTAAGTAGAGATAGACCAATTCCGAGGGTCGAGGTCAATTTTGAGAACCTTATGTTGGGAGCGGCTAATTCTACGAGTCGAGGTCAATTCTGAGGACCTTTAGTGGGAGTGTACGGAATAGATCTCTTGGAGAATTTTTATTTGAGGCTCTACTGGGGAGGAGACATATGTGTGGGGATTGTGTCCTTTTGAGTAGAGCTAAAAATCTTAGTTTGGAAATTCCATTTTGGGGAAATAGTTTAATGTCTTGAGGTCTTGGGATTCCACTGGGGAATGTGTTTAGGGGAAATTGGAAATATCTTGGAAAGGGTTCAGGAATTCCTATTGGGGAGACGGGTAGCTCTGCTGAGGAGGCATTGGATTTTTACTGAAGATGAAGTTCTTGGGTTTTCGTTGGGGGAGTGGTGAAAGACGTGCTGATGTTTGGGATTTTAATATTGGGAATAAAATGTAGTTTTAATCTGGATGTGGATTTGGGGGCTTGAAAATTGATTTTCTTGGTGAAGAAATGTTTTAACATTTATTTGGCAATTTTAGGAATTTTTTGAGAAATTTTTGGCATTTTCTGGGATTTTTTTGTACAAAATTTTAGGGGGAGCCGATCGGAAGGTTGTGGAGTTTACCAAATGGCAGTCGCATGGTGTTTTGTACTTCCTAGGGAGGGGTAAAGGATGGTGCCTATCGGCGGGTGTCAGGGGACTGCCGATCGGCATACCCTTTAGACTCCTACAAAAATGGGCAAATAATCTTCTATTTTCACAGCTTCTAGCTTTCTTATTTTCTACTTCTCTCTTCTGCGATCTGTTCCTGCATTTTTTTTTCATTTAAGATTAGAAAATGGTGGATTTTTTAAGCAGTGATACCCACATGGCGTGGCTATGTGTCGACGATTGGGCTAACTTGGAGTGTTGGGCTAGGGTGCCCTTAGCATTGGGCAACGAGAACGCCTTTGAATTGTTCGAGCCTATCACTAATGAGAAGACTCTTCTGCGTGAGCCTTCTCACCATCGTTCGTCCAAGGTGAGGAACCCTGTGGGTTATGTAAGTACTGCATGACTTTTGGGATTCGTTTTCGTATTTTTTATATTTTCTTTATTTCTTCAAATTTTGACAGAAGGTTTGTCTTATATTTTGACAAACTGACATTGCTGCGACGAGTCTTTGCTCTTGGGGGATGTCTAGATTTAGAGATGTGTGGGAGCACCTTCCTACGGTGGTGCGTTGGGTGGTTTCTTCAACGGGTTTTGGCAGTTTGGCATCTGCATTGGATAAGATGCCCCGCTCGATGGTTGTTCTATGTGCTATGGGGAGAGGTGGTGGGATACTACCCACACCAAATATTTGGGTTTTCGGGAGATGACAGTAACTCCCATTGATGTACAACACCTATTAGGGATAGACTGTTAGGGACGCAGATAGAGGTGGACTGGTCCCTGAGAGTGACATCGGTGGCGGTGGAGGCGGTGTTAGGCGATGTTGGACGGATAGTCTCAGGGGACTCGATCCGTATATCTCTCCTTCAAGAGGTTTTTCTGAGTCGGAAGATCGACGAGATCAACGGGCTGCAGGTTCATTAGATGGCTTGCTTATTTATTTTCTTACTGTTGGGAGGATTTTTGGTTGCATCGAGCGACGAAGTTATCCACTTATGGTTTTTACCATACTTTAGGGTATTTTCGAATACTCCTCTCTTTGACTGGGTGAGCCTGACTTTGACGACCCTTTATTCATCTTTGTATGATTTCACCTGATGCTACCGATAAAATTTTACTAGAGCCACGTATCGTTTGGAGGTATTTTTCTTTTTACTTTTATGCATTTCCCTTTATTTCCTCTTTTGATTTGTTCTGATTGCTGACCCTTGTCCTTTTGCAGATGTGCTTTTATGAGGTGATCGGGCTTAATGACCGTTTGATAAGTTTGCAGTATGAGTCGATGGGGGGATTTTTCTGAATATACCTATGGTAGAAGTCCAACGAACAATCAAGGTGGTCTTTTTCCTTGGCGGCAGTGTGTCAGGTCTTGAATGACCTCACGGGCAATAGGGTTATCTCTTCTTTTCTCTTTTGAGTCTTCTTTTTTGCATTTCCTTTTTGTTTGTGCAAGTATTGACCTTATCTTGAAAAATGCGCGTGACTTTTTATCCCTAGGGGATGGCCATTCAACATATGGGGGTGACCAGTGGAATGCTGAGATGCGCCGATTGTTGGCGCACGAGTTTGGCTACTCCAGATATTTGGGAGGGAGAGTAGTCTAAAAGGTTATGGAGGATGAGGTGGTGGTCCCACCAGCGATGCCCCTGATGTACATAAGACGGGTGCGGGAGATGTAAGAGGATGCCCGGGTGACAACGATTATTGGCGAGCTCTATTTGTTGTACACGAACACAATGACGACCTATAGATACCTCGATTTCTTGATGAGCTGGATGATTCCGTCATGCATCTATGATGTGGTGAATATGCCTCCACCTCCTACAGCTTCAGACATGGGTACGAGTCGTCCAGTGGGGTTTTCCTACCGGATTGGTGGTGTGTCGACTTCAGCAGCGACAACGGCATCAAAGGTCCCCTTTCTCTAACTTTCCCCTCCTTTTCACAACATCAAACTTTTTGGGGGAGGGTCAGTGAGTATGATGCATCGCCCTAATGCGATGAAACCAACAGTGTTTGAGCTGACGGAGGATGTCCTTCAGCTAGAGGTATATTTTTTCATCTCTTTATCCTTTGTCTTTATGATTTTTCTTTCACTTCAGACTAACTGATTTGCTCTTTTTTCTTTTCTTGCAGCAAGTCTGGGTGTCGACTACCTGTCCGAGGGACATCCGAGACTAGGTGTCTTCTGCGACGGTTCATATTCGAGATTCGATCCTAGTTCCTTCCTACTTTGTGCCATCTACTTCTTCTGAGGATGGGTCTGGATAAGGTAGCGGAGTCTCCTCAGCTTGTCGCCAAGATGGGGGATTGTAGAGAAATAGAAATACAATGAAAGAGAGTGAAAAAGAGAGAGAGAGTGAAAGAGAGAGAGAGTGCGGGGTTTCGGGTTGTGTCTCGTTATTTTTCTTCTTTTCCTCTTTTCTGCAAAAGTTGTAATGAAGGCAACACACACTGTGTGTGTGTGCAATGAATGTGGTTTTATTGATCTTTTCTTTAAATGACTTAATCTACATGCACGTTTACTTTGTTTGCAGAGACCGTAAGAAGGATTATAATTACTTAAAGAGAATTTTATTTTAAAAAAAAATGAGTAAAAATAAGGAGAGAAAAATCTGAATTCTTTTTGAAATTATTTTTATGGAGTTTTTGATTTTGACAAAAATGGAAAAGGGATTTTAAAAAAAAATAGGGGGATGCTGATCGATGTACCCCTTGTTCTGCCTATCGACAGGTCAGTCCAGTCAAATCACCCCAAGGCTTGATTGCACTTTTCCTCTACTTTGTACTTTATGGGGTAGTTTTTTTATTCGAATTTTGCAAGCTCCTTGTCTTTAGCCAAGTTTTTCAGGTATAAAAAGGGAGAAAGTGGAGAGGTTTCTTCACCCATTCACATTTTCTTTCTCTTACTTATTTCCTGCTTCTTGTGTTATTATTTCCAACATGAGTCTTCCCGTAAGTGTAGAATTTGCCTCTTATCTTGAAAATTTAGAGTCTATGTGTTCGTATAATGTAGACTACGACCCCTTTAACCTACGTCGAGTTTCTTTGTGTCGTAACTGACCCATTGACGAAAACATGCTGACGACAATAATACAATTTTGGTACCCTGAGGATCATATTTTTTGTTTTGGTTTGGATGAGGTTTGACCGACTTATGAGGAGTTTTTTGCTATATTGGGGATAAATCCCAGTGTGGCGACGGCCATGCCCAAATTTTCTCGGTCTTCTCGGGTACTGTTGGTGGAATTTCTCCATATCCCACCCTCGGTGGATCAGTCATTGGTCACTAGAGGAATGATCTCCCTCTCCGCTATACTGTATTCCATGCGACTGAGGGATGTTGGTGATGCGGGCTGATGATGCTAAAATCTAGCCCCACCAGATAAATGATGATGAGCTCAAACTGTAAGTACCATGGCAACCATAGATGTATAAGTATGCAGAAGTATATAGAAGGAGGTGAGTATAAGAGGAAAAAGACAATGATGTATAGTGGTTCAGCTAATTAGGCCTACATCCACTGTGAGTGTGTGATCAACTAAATATGGGCACTAATGGCCTTGGATACAATGCACATAGGCTCCCTTTCTCTCTCTACTGTGTGTATAAGCAGAGTTTTAGCTAGGGTTACAATTATTGATCGATCCCCTTGTAGGGTTGTAGGTGATAAGTATATAGGGGTCTTGGGGGATGTAGTGTACCCCCCAAGTATGCATGGTGCATGTGAATGATGATTTAGCCAATCTACCGTTGACACCTATGGATGCCAAATGATGATATAATATTCCCTCACGTGAGGGGGTGATTCAGTTATAACGGTCTTCCACGTGTCCTGTGAGCCTCACGCGCGCTGTTCCAAGCGTCCCCCAAACCACGCGCTGTGATGATGTCACCCTCGACCTGTAAAATGAGGCCGAGGGCAAAGTTCCTTCTGATAGTGAGTCAGGCCCAATTTAGGCCTCGTACTGTCATACCCTCGGAGGGTAATCTGGAGCCTGATGAAGGGTCGGCCCCTTGAGGGATCATCTGGGGCCTGATGAGGGGTCGCCTGGTATTGATGATGAGGTCATCTTGACCCCATCCAGGTGTAGGGCATCCTCGGCCTGGCCGTGTGTATATATGGGTATATCAATCACCCCCAGCCCTTAGCCATAGATGATGCCGAGATGGCTGAGGGATAATGTTGCTTTTGAGACAAGTAGTATGCTTGATGAGTGGCACCTGTCAAACTGGTAATCATTGTTGTTCCAATTTCCTAGGCATGAGGGCTGCACACTGTCTGGGACTTTGCACCCTAATGATGCCCTCCTCATGGGCTATGCCCTGCATTGGTTAATGGGCCCATTCATCAATAAGATATTTAAGCAATTTTTTGAAACCTTTCCTTCTCTTCTTCTTCTTCTTCTTCGCGCCCAAGCTCTCTTTCTCTCTTGATTTCCAACAGACAAACCACCATTTCTGTAAATTTCAACATTTCGAGTTTGGCACCCTCTCTCTCCTCCTTCAGGTAATCCTTCTGCCCCAGTGTCCTCTTTAATTTCATTTTTTTTTGCTTTCTTGTTTTAGGCTTGTTGGGCCGAATTTAGGTTGTTTCATAACTTTTCGGGCGTCTTCTTCGGCGACTGGTTTTTGAGTGTTCTTGAGTTTTCTTGAGTGTTCTTAATTAAAAACCCTCAATTTCTTTTGTTTTAATCCAAAAGTCCAGCCTGATCAACTGCAAACTCGTTTGTAGTTAGGTTACCCAAATTCTTCCAAGTGTAGGGTCTCCCCCTTAATGCTTAGGAGGCTTTATAATTTAGCCGAGGAATTCCCGTCATTGTGAGAGAAGCTCTTCATAGAGATCAGGCGAATAGAGGAAGAGGAGGAGAGGAGATGAGTGGCTGACCCTAATTGGGTACGACCCATTTTTCCCATTCCTCTTGCCACAACAAAGCCATTTGAGTCATCTGAGTCTTGTGGGTCGTCCTGTCGTCCAGCCGAGAGTTGTCCAGGAGAGATGGATGAGAGAGCGTCGTTGCCAACTAGCGCTGGACCTTCTGGGAGAGGAGAGACATCTGGTCCAAGCTCAGGCCGACAGGCCGAGGGTACGGTTACTTCCGAGGCAGTCCCTGTGACAACTCTATCCCCACATGCCATCCAGATGGCTTTTCCTCAGGGGCCTCTGGAAGGTGATGAGGCCGAGGGAGAGGGGATTGGGGATGATGAGGACTCAGATGACCCGGTTGACACATCTCATGCCTCGTCCTATATTTCCTCAGTCGGGGATCGTGACCTCCTTCTGTGGAGGCATGCATATGGTGTTCCCTCCAACATATCCATGAGGGTTCCCTATGATTCTGAGAGGGTCTTTGAGGGTGAAGAGGGAGAGATAGCGGTATACGAACAAATGTTTAAGGTCGGTGTCAGGTTCCCTCTGCACCCTGCCGTTGTAGACATCTTTTCAGCCCTCGGCGTTACCCCCTCTCAACTTCCTCCCAACTCTTGGAGGACGATCCTTGGCTACGTCTCCTTATGGAAAAATGCCTTTATTGATGAGCCCTCGTCCGATCTGTTTTTGGCCTGCTATAATATCACCTCCTCGTCCAAACAGCATG
This sequence comes from Sambucus nigra, assembly GCA_949130495.1. Classification (NCBI taxonomy): domain Eukaryota; kingdom Viridiplantae; phylum Streptophyta; class Magnoliopsida; order Dipsacales; family Adoxaceae; genus Sambucus; species Sambucus nigra. Next base: position 342,673,040 of record OX422221.1, read on the forward strand.
GGTATTATCATCTAGGGGCGAGGAGGTATGAGAAAAAACTTCTCCACGTGGCGCAAACCTCTAACCACGACTGGAAGAAGAGATTTTTCTTCATGTCTGGGGAATGGGAATTGGAGGACGAGGCTCAACCTTTAGCCGACGGTCCGAGGGTCGTAAGAAGATGGTCTAACCCCTCAATGAAAGCCAGGTCAGACCCCGGACTTAGTCTGGAAGAGAAATATATAGTCGAATATCTGAGGGAACGAGGGAGAGGGGGTGACCTTGCAAAGTTTGAAGATCTAATGACCCCTCGATTCCTCAAGGAAGCTGGTCTGAGGGTCGGCCCCCTGACAGAGCTATGTGAGTTATATTATTTTTTGCCCATTCTTTAATTTTTTCAAGTGTTTCATCTTTATCTCTGCATCTTTCTGACCTATCGTCCTCTTTTCAGGTCGTCCTCCAGGTATATCAGACCATCTCTAGGAAATGACTGCCCCGAGCTTACTATCTGGTTTGGGGAAGAAGAAGGGAAAGGATCCCTATCAAGCTCCGAGGAAGACGAATACCGCTGGGCCAACACCTGATGAGCCGACCTCCGACAGGCACAAAAGGAAATAGCCAGAAGTCTCGGTAGATCCTCAACCCGATTCACGGACGAGGGCAAGAGTCGAGGCATCTGAGGGGACCGCCTCATCTTCCAGGATGGGGGACTTTTGGTCCCAAAATTTCACATACTGAAGGCCGAGCCGTCCTCCCTTATTGTTAACTTGAGGGCGGGCAAAGCGTCAATGTTTTCTGCCCCCTCGACTGCTGATTATGAATTCCTGTCCAAGATGCCTCCGGCGAAGGTGTATGACTATGGTCTGCACACCCTAGCTCAGGTATTTGTTCTCACTTCATTCCTTTAGTTGCATTTTTTCACAAACTGTTTTCTCGGCCTCTTAATGAGTGTCTGTCATTCTTCTGTGCAGTCTGTCTGTGCCTTTACCTAGGCCACTAAGTGGATGGACGAGAACCAAGAAAAATTCCATGAAGCTGAGAGGGCTATTCAGCACGAGGCAGATCTTCAGTCAGATCTTGAGACTGCGAGGGCTAAGTTGGAGAGAACCAGGACTGAGCATGCGAGGATCCTGGATGAGCTGACGAGGCAACATGATGCAGACATGGCGGCCAAGGACTTACTTATAAAGGAGAGGGACGAGGCCTTGACCAACATGGGGGCTCACCACAAGACCGATCTTGAGGCTGCTATAAGGAAAGCCGAGGCCGATGCTATGGAGGCCTATAAAATCTCGGATAAGTTTCAAGGCTTCGGCCTTGAATACTTAGAGAGGGGGATCAGGACGGCCTGCCGATGGGTCGTCCTCAAGTTTGGTGACGTCGTCTCTTCTGTCTGCCCTTCCATTGAAGCAGTCCAACTAGACGACCCTCTGATTGCTGAGGCCTTGGACCAGGTGGAATCTCAAGTGCATGCTGAGGGTACTGGCACGTCTGAAGATCAACCAGTTTTGGTTATTGAGGAAACCCCTCTCATAAATGTTGAGTCCTTTCCCTCTGATGCTGCTCAATAGGGTGGCTGTCTGTAGCCCGCACCCTCTTAGTGTAATCAATATTTTTGTACTCTATTTTGTATAACACTTTGTAATATTTCATTTATATTATCATCTCTCTCGTCGTCTTCCATATTTGTTTCTTATGTGATTTGCATTGTGATGCTTTTAAATTAACAATATCACTAACCCCTCCCTCGTCTTTCTTGAGGGCAAAGGAGGGGTCGTCCCCTCCATTGACCCTCATTATAGCCGAGGGTGGTTTTTACCAACTTAATGGTTTTTTCAATCAAGTATTCCCTCGTCTTTCTTGAGGGCAAAGGCGGGGTCGTCCCCACCATTGACCCTCATTATAGCCGAGGGTTGTTTTTACCAACTTAATGGTTTTTGAGTCTTCCCTCGTCTTTCTTGAGGTCAAAGGAGGGGTCGTCCCCGCCATTGACCCTCATTATAGCCGAGGGTTGATTTTTACCAACTTAATGGTTTTTAAGTCTTCCCTCGTCTTTCTTGAGGTCAAAGGAGGGGTCGTCCCCGCCATTGACCCTCATTATAGTCGAGGGTTGATTTTTACCAACTTAATGGTTTTTAAGTCTTCCCTCGTCTTTCTTGAGGTCAAAGGAGGGGTCGTCCCCGCCATTGACCCTCATTATAGCCGAGGGTTATTTTTACCAACTTAATGGTTTTTAAGTCTTCCCTCGTCTTTCTTGAGGTCAAAGGAGGGGTCGTCCCCACCATTGACCCTCATTATAGTCGAGGGTTGATTTTTACCAACTTAATGGTTTTTAAGTCTTCCCTCGTCTTTCTTGAGGTCAAAGGAGGGGTCGTCCCCGCTATTGACCCTCATTATAGCCGATGGTTATTTTTACCAACTTTATGGTTTTTAGTATAATGTCCTCCCTCGTCTTTCTTTAGGGCAAAGGTGGGGTCATCCACACCATTGACCCTCATTATAGCCGAGGGTTGACTTACAGAATACTACCCCAATCACACTTGCTTTAATTCGAACAAAAAATGAGGGACAAATGTGACATTCTCATTAACTTGTCAAGTGTTCTGTTAGAGCAACACATTAATTACAACTGTTGTCCAACAAGGCTTTATAAAATTACTGATAGTATTTTTTCAAATGATCCACATTCCAAGGATTGGAAATGGGTTCCCCTTCTAGGTTTTCTAGTCTATAGGTCCCTGGGACAACTTCATCGATGACCCTATATGGGCCGTGCCAATTAGGATGGATCTTATTGTGCTTCTGCCAAGCCTTTTTGAGGACCAAGTCCCCCACTGCAATTGGTCTCTGTTTCACCCTCTGATTGTAAAACCTTACAGTCCTCTACTGGTAGGCTGGTTGCCTTATCTCGGCGTCCTCCCTCCTTTCCTCAATCAGGTCTAAGTCAAGTCTCCTTTCTTCCATATTTCTCCGGGGGTCATACATTTGGACCCTATGAGTAGGAAACCCAATCTCGGTGGGGATGACGGCTTCTGAGCCATAAGCTAGCATGAATGGGGTCTCTCCGGTAGAGGTCTTCGCTGTCGTCCTGTAGGCCCACAGCATGGCATATAACTCCTCGACCCATATTCCTTTTGCCTCCTCAAGCCTCTTCTTGATTCCATCTAGGATTGTCCTATTCGTAACTTCCGTTTGCCCGTTGGCCTGAGGTCGGCTTGGGGTAGAGAAGAATTGTTTGATACTTACCCTTTCACAGTACTTCTGTAGAGATGTATTCTTGAATTGAGTCCCGTTATCCGAGATGAGGGTGTTTAGGAGACCATATCTGCATATAATGTTTCTCCATATAAACTGGAAGTTCTTCTGCTCTGTAATTGTGACCATCGGTTCGGCCTCCACCCATTTTGAGAAATAGTCAATCGCTACGATGAAGAACCGATAGTTATTGACTGCCCTTGGCAAGGGTCCTACTAGGTCGATTCCCCACACTGCAAATGTCCATGGGGATGTAATTGAGGTAAGAGGCTGATGGGTTTGGTGAGGGATGGTGGCAAATCTTTGGCATTTGTCACACTTTTTCACATATGCCGCGTCATCTTTCCCCAAGGTCGGCCACCAGTACCCTTGGGTGATCACCCTCTTCGCTAAGGATCTGCCCCCAATATGGTTTGAACATGATCCTTCGTGCACATCTTACAAAATGGAAAGGACTTCAGATGGGTTCACACACTTAAGCAAAGGGATCAAAAACCCCTTTTTGTATAAGGTGTCCCCAATGACAGTGAATTTTTCAACTCTGTATCTCAACTTCTTCCTTTCTTGCCTTATTTTTGGTACTTCCCCCTCTTTAATGTATCTGATCAGAGGGTCCATCCATGAGGCTTCCTTAGCGATACTTAGGCAAGTGCCAAGTGTTCCCTCAGCATCTTCAATAGTTGGTCGAAGTAAAATTTCCACTAGGACTGTCCTCCTGATGTCCGTCCTAGTCGCCGAGGCCAACCTAGTAAGGGCGTCAGCCCGACCATTATCGATCCTAGGTATCCTCTTCAATCTTACTTCTATGAAGCTCTTCAATAATGACCGCACCTTCTCAAGGTACCTATCCATCCTCTCGTCCTTGGCCTCATAGGCTCTTAGTATCTGATTCACTACTAGCCTCGAATCACTATGAACCAAAATCTGGCTGACACTAAGAGATTTGGCGAAGGAGAGGCCTACTATCAAGGCCTCATATTCCGCCTCATTATTGGAGGCCTTAAAGTTGAACCTCAAGGCGTACTCAATGTCTGTGCCATCGGGTGCTGATACTATTAACCCAGCCCCACTCTCGCTTTCGCAAGAGGACCTGTCGACGAAGAGACTCCACACGGTTTGCTCTTCTGAGAAACTTACCTCGGTGAGGGATCCCTCTCTAAAGAGATATCTTCCCTATTCATTTTTGGCCACTTTCCTTCCAGCGGTGCTTGTCTCAGCCTTATCTGCAGGTGTGTCGGTGAGTCTACCTTGATAGGTATCTGTCTTCCTGTGGCTCTCATCCTCGGCTTCATCATCTTCCCAAGTAAACTCAGCCAAAAAATCTGCCAATGATTTCCCCTTAATGGCCGTCTTAGGATGGTACACAATGTCAAACTCCCCCATCTCTATAGTCCAGGCCATTAGCCTCCCTTATTTTTCAAGCTTATGCAAGACCTGCCTAAGAGGAGAGTCAGTGAGGATGACCATTATATAGGACTGGAAGTATGGCTTCATCTTTCTCAATACATGGATCAAGGCATAGTCCAACTTCTCCATCCTTGGATATCTTTTCTCTGCCCCCTGGAGTGCCTTGCTGTTAAAATACATAGGTTTCTGTACCCTATCTTCGTCTCTCACGATGGCTGCACTGATGGCTGACTTTGATAAAGCGAGGTACACATAAAGTCATTCACCCTGCACGGGTCGTGACAACAGCAAGGGAGACCCCAGGTATGATTTTAACTCATTGAAGGCTCATCACACTCTTCACTCCATTCGAAGGCCTTTCTGAGGATCTTGAAGAATGTCAAACACTAGTCTGTGGCTCTGGATACGAACCTATTTAAAGTTGCCACTCGCCCCGTGAGCCTCTGAACGTCTTTGATGGTCTTGGGGGTCTTCATTTTTAGGAGGGCCTTTATCTTTTCAGTATTGGCCTCGATGCCTCTTTGGTTGACAATGAACCCCAAGAACTTCCCTGCCCCTACCCCGAAGACACACTTGGCCGGGTTGAGCTTCATCTGGTATTTGTCCATCGTATTAAAGGTCCTCTCCAGGCCAGCCACATGATCCTCTGCCTTCAGGCTCTTAGTCAGCATGTCATCTATATAGACTTCCATAGACTTCCCAATTTGGTCTTCGAACATTTTATTTACTAGGCGCTGATACGTTGCCCCCTCATTTTTTAGGCCAAAGGGCATGACCCTATAACAGTATATACCCTTGTCGGTAATGAAAGTTGTCTTCTCCGAGTCTTCAGGGTTCATGAAGATCTAGTTGTACCCTGAATAGGCATCCATGAAGCTCATGAGATCATGGACTGCGGTAGCATCTACCATCTGATCAATGCGAGGGAGAGGGAAGCTGTCTTTGGGATAATGCTTGTTGAGGTCTGTGAAGTCTACACACATTCTCCACTTTTCGTTGGCTTTTGGGACAATGACAGCATTGGACAGCCATTCAGTGTAGATGACCTCTCTGATAAACTCATCATCTTCCAGCTTCTTGACCTTATCCTTAATGACCTCATACTTTTCTCGAGAATAAATTCTCCTCTTCTGCTTAACTGGCTTGTACCCTCTACCATGTTGAGCTTGTGGCTCATAACTTCAGGGTCAATCCCCGACATATTTGTGTGACTCCATGCAAAGACGCTCTGTCTCTTCTTCAACAGTTTAATGAGGTCTTCCTTGATATTTGGCTTTAGAGACTTTCCAACTTGGACGGGTTTTTTCGGGTCATCCACATTGAGGATGATGGATTCTACTTCTTTCGCGGCCTCTCCTTTCTTTAGCTTCGTCTCATCCCCGGGGTCTAGGGTATCAATATTGTAAGTGGTTGTAGCCTTCTTGTGTGCCTCTTTTTCTTTAGTGGAGTTGTAGTAACATTCTCGCACTGTCGTCTGGTCTCCCTGAACTTCCCCCACCCCGTAAGGGGTTGGAAATTTAACCATCTGATGGATCGTAGATGCACAACTTCGAACCCCTTGAGGGCTACCCGCCCCAATATAATATTATAGGCCAAAAAGACATGTTCATCCATCACAAAGAAGCTGACCTTCTTTGTAAGCCATCTCGGCCACTCGTCCCCCATCCTGAGATCATCCTCATACACTCCGAGGGGATGAAACTTTTCTCCACTGAACCTAATCAATGGGTGATGGTATGGGATGAGTCTAGCACGACTGAGACTTAAAGCTTTGAAGCATGACCAAAACATCACGTCTGCAGATGAGCCCCCATCTACCAGGATCCTCGGCACCTCACACCCGTGCACCCTGGTAGTGATGACGAGAGGGTCATCATGTGGGGCTAAGAGGCCTTTGAAGTCCATTCCTGATAATCCCACTATCATAGTATCCATATCGACCTTATTTCTCTTTTCTAACTTCGTCTCCAGAGAGGTTGAGTGTACTGTCTTCGTCACTGCCTTGGTCTCAGCCACATGGGCCTTCCTGTCAGCGACATCTGACCCTCTTCCTACTAGACCCCCGTAGATTATTCCCACTCCGAGCGAGATCATATTAAGCCTCTTGACAGGGCCTTGGTCATCCCTCGGTGGGAGGTCAGGGTCGTCCTCATCATCAGAAGGGTCATCCCCTCTTTTTTGAGGACCTTCTCTACATGCATCACCTCACTTTTTTCTGGGGTCGTCCCCTCGGCCCCTCTTGAAGGCAACTTTATCGACGTACTTTCTGAGCTTCCCTTCTTTCAGCATCTTCTCAATCTCATTTTTCAGAGCAAAGAATTTGTCTGTTAGGTGGCCATGATCTTGGTGAAATTCGCACCATAGGGTTTTATTCCTTTTGTTGGGGGTTGCCCTCAACTTCTTAGGCCACTTCAGAGACCGGTCACTCTTTATCTCATTGAGAATATGTTCACAGCTGACCATTAGAGGGGTGTAATCAGCGAACTTATCGTTCGTAGACCTCTTCATCCCCTCTTTGTTCTTCTTGGGGTACTTACCCCCACTGGAGCCTCCTTTTTCATCTTCGTATTTTGCATCCATTGCCTCTTCGACATTCATCACCTTTCCTGCTATTGACAGCAATTCAGCCATCGTCCTCGGTGGGTCTTCAACAAGCTTCCATAACAGCTTCCCCTTTTGGAGTCCTCCAATTAGGGCTGTCATAGCTATGCTCTCCTCATAGTCTTCGACTTCCAACTTTTCTTTGTTGAATCTGGCTATGTAGTCCTTTAGACTCTCATTCTTCCCCTGCTTAACATAGAGCAGGTGGGTGGTCTTCTTCTGTGGCCTCATCCCGAAGCAAAAGTTGTGGATGAATCTATCTGCCAACTGCTTAAAGTTTTCAATGGAGTTTTTTGGGAGAGACGTGTACCAGACATGTGCAGCCCTAGTCAGGGTACCAGAGAAGGCGCGATACCTCATCTCATCTGAGATAGAGTATATGTCTACTGTTGACTGATACATCTCAATATGGTGGACAGGGTTGGTGCTCCCGTCATATCTTGGGGTGACCACAGGTGGATTGAACTTTGATGGCATAGGGAAGTTGACTATCTTTGCCACAAAGGGTGAGCCTATGGTGAATACCCTCTAAAGAGGGTCTCGACTTTTTAGTAAATCGCCAATCTTATCCTCCAATCGCTGGATCGAGTCATTCCAAGTCCTTGTAGGGTCTGATTGGCCGATGTTATCCCCTGCCGCCTCTTTGAGATGGACGGAGGGCTCTGCTGCGGCTGTTTACTTCCCCCTATCCGTCGTCCCGTCCTTGGGGTCGGCCCCCGTGGGGTCGGCCATCTGCTGCCTCCCTTCTGGACCTCGCGGTACTATTTGATCTGGATAATTTTTCTCGCAGGTCATTTACAGGGCCCAGCCTCTCAAAGGCCGACCCCCTGCTCAAGCGATCAAAAGCAGAGCCTCTTGGGAGATTTTCAGGATTTGGTCTCCCGCACTTACCTCTACTCTCCGAAAGAGGTCGTACAGTGTTATTGGAGACTTCATATGGTTCCCAGCATTCTATGGGGGCCTCCTCTCCCTTCAGATCATCATACCTGTCCTCAGGGCAAGGGTTTCCTTGCTTCCTCAGGCGTAGATGCCGGGGGTCAGTAACATCCCTCCACCGCTGAGGGGGTAACTGGTCTTTGCGCTGTGCCTGGGGTGGTCCCCTGGCCTCATGCTGCCCTGGAGCTGCTACCGGAGTAATCATCTCAGGTGAGACCCCTGGTGGTCTTAGTATGTTTTGGCTTAGAGTTGTGAACTGCTCCTGCATGATCCGCTGGCCTGGTGCCAGAGACTTCTCTGATGCCGCCACATCAACTATCTCAGACTGAGGTGGTGGCTGACTGGAACTGGGTCCCACTCCACTATCCGGCGGGTGGTGGTGGTGGTGGTGGCATCTCTGGTGTCATGTGTTTGAGCTATGAAAAAATGAACTGAAAAAAAGATTGGTGAGATTGAGAACCTTAGTGGGTCTCTTTTAATAGTGAAACATCTCCTCTCAGGGGGAGAACTGGCTCACCACCAGAGTGACCAGTGAGGTCAAGCTGTACAAAGGGAGAGATGTCTTCTCGTTCCCACAGACGACGCCAAACTGATGATGCTAAAATCTAGCACCACCAGATAAATGATGATGAGCTCAAACTGTAAGTACCATGACAACCATAGATGTATAAGTATGCAGAAGTATATAGAAGGAGGTGAGTATAAGAGGAACAAGACAATGATGTATAGTGGTTCAGCCAATTAGGCCTACATCCACTATGAGTGTGTGATCCACTAAATATGGGCACTAATGGCCTTAGATACAATGCACATAGGCTCCCTCTCTCTCTCTCTACTATGTGTATAAGCAGAGTTTTAGCTAGGGTTACAATTATTGATCGATCCCCTTGTAGGGTTGTAGGTGACAAGTATATATAGGTCTTGGGGGGTGTAGTGTACCCCCCTAAGTATGCATGGTGCATTTGAATGATGATTTAGCCAATCTACCGTTGACACCTATGGATGCCAAATGATGATATAATATTCCCTCACGTGAAGGGGTGATTCGGTTATAACGATCTTCCACGTGTCCTGTGAGCCTCACACGCACTGTTCCACGCGTCCCCCAAACCATGCGCTATGATGATGTCACCCTCGGCCTGTAAAATGAGGCCGAGGTCAAAGTTCCTTCTGATAGTGAGTCAGGCCCAATTTAGGCCTCGTACTGTCGTACCCTCGGAGGGTCATCTGGAGCCTGATGAAGGGTCAGCCCCCTAAGGGGTCGTATGGATCCTGATAAAGGGTCGGCCCCATGAGGGATCATCTGGATCGTGATGAAGGTTCGGTCCCCTGAGGGGTCATCTGGGGCCTGATGAAGGGTCGTCCCCCTGAGGGGTCGTCTGGTATTGATGATGAGGTCATCCTGACCCCATCCAGGTGTAGGGCGTCCTCGGCCTGTCCGTGTGTATATATGGGTATATCACAGGCTATGCCAGAGCTGTCGACCTTGGATTAACTTCGAAGCTATTACTTATGAATGGGGACCTTATGGTGGACCCTCAACTTGCTGCCATCACTATGTGGATGTCATACCATCATAATCCCCCGACGGTAATACTAGCAGAGACTCTGAATGGTTTAGATGCTTGGTGAAGGTCGTTATGATTTTTTTGAGGTGTATCCTGGTTATGTTATTCATGTGGATGTCTAAAATATTTCACTTGGAGGTCCCTCTTGAATATCCATTGGCAGCTATGCTAAATTTCTTCACTCTCTATTACATCAGCTTTGGCCCGAACATAAAAAATTGGCTAAATTGGTTTATGGAGCATAGAGCTCGATGTATGCGCTGGTCAGTGCCCTGGTGGGGGGAGTTGCAGCCTATTCTGGAACTGGGGGAATGCCAGTATGATCGGTTAGTTTTCCTCCAATAGACTTCTTTCTATTTTCCCTGGCAGCTCCCATGTTAACTCAGATGGGAGAAGATTGTGCCTTCCTATATCTTGGACTTCTTCCTCGTGGAGGCTTTCATGAAAGGCATGTACATGCGATTGTCTTTGTGGGAGAGTCATCATCCGTCGACCCGTCCTTCCCAATCTTTTAACAGAGTTTAGCATGTTTCTGGGGATTATATAAAGGTGTAGTGGATGAGGGGAGTGGCTAGGATGTATGTTGAGGTGACTATTCAGGGACGGTTTGCCATGTTTGAGACCATAGAGGGAGGCATAGTGGTTTTCTCTAGGCTGGTTCGGTCTTACCGTTCCATGGAGTGCCTTCGGTATACTATCCAGGCAGGAGAAGTTTGGGGACCTAAAGATGTAAATGATGATGGAGCTGGATCTTTTGGTAGCTATAAGTAGGGTCTTTTGTGAAGCTGGTGATATTTGTGAAGCTTTTATGTGTTTTGTTACGGGAATAAATTTGGGAAAGTTTGGTCAGTCTATTTAGGAGTAACTTGGTTTGTTATATTTTTAGGACAATCAGGTTGGCGGGGGTAGTTATTTGACTCCCTACACTGATATTTCGTGTAATCGTGCCGAAATTACTTATGATGGAATAAAAAGGGATTTTAATTATATTGTTGTGCCTCTTGATGAGTCTTACATCTGAATTATCTATACCAATCTCTAAGGCATACACAATCCTTTTGTTCAAGTAAATGATAAAATGAGTTGTCATTTTCGGAGGAAAGAAAAGAATAGCATTTTGTGAAAAAGAAGGGGGACATGCTCATGTAAAGCGTATGAGCTGCCTACGCGCCTCTGTGGTTTTGAAAAAAACTTATGAAAGTTAAAAGTATTTTTAGAGGATCAGGCCCCATGTAGTTATGAGTGGAGGGAAATGAGGATTTTTTTTTATAATAGAAAGGGGATGAGAGGAGTTGTAGCGCGCTGAGATTTTGGACTAGGGGTAAAATTTCTTATGACGGTCCAGGTTGACTGGACGTACCATCTCTTCTCCATTAAGGACGATGAGCATAGAAACATCACCGAAAAAGATATTATTCTTGATGTAGGGCCCACTCCAGTTTGGCTTGAATTTTCCTATGGGGTCCCAGACAAGTTCTATGATTTCTTTGAGGGATAAATCTCCTTCTCGGACACCACGATACTTGAGTCTCTTTTTGAACAATCGCTCTATCCGACGATGGTACCCTTGTATATGATATCGAGCCTTTAGCCTCCTTTCATCTAAGAATGATAACTCGTCAAGTCGGTTCTGATGCCAGTCTTCTTCGCTGACTTTGCTTTCAGGCAGATGCATAGTGAGGGAATTTCTAGTTAAACGGGGATGACTGCTTCCATTTCGTATACAAGAGAGTAAGGGGTAGCCCCAGTAAATGATCGAATTGAAGTGCGGTATCCCTATAGGGGTAAGGGATCCGATTGGTTGAATCTTGGTAATTTTTGGTCATCTTGTTGATGATTTCTTTGAGGTTCTGATTAGCGACTTCAACTGCATCATTGATTTGTGGTCAGTAGGGATAAGATTTTTGTCTTTGGATTCCATATCCGTCGACCAATTTTATGAGTTTTTCCTCAAAATGTAACCCGTTGTCTAATACTAGCTCATGTGGGACCCTGTATCGGAAGATAATATTTTTCCTGATGAACATGTCTGACTTTTTTGCATTCAACATTATGTATGACTCGGCTTCGACCCATTTATTGAAGTAATCAATGGAAACTAAGATGAACTCATGCCCATTTGAGGCTTTGGGTATGACTTGCCCTACGATATCGATGACCCACGTGAAATCCATATTCTTGAAAATCTGTATCACATTGACATTATTATGAGGGTTGTGCTCTAGATAGACTCTATCTCTAAAATCATCCCCTGTTAGGAGCGGAAATTGTGCAACTCAAAAATTTGACAGAAGCATGTCATTTGCCCCATGTTGTATCTCTAGTACCGGATTACTGGTGATTGCATTCTCAATGTTATCATCGTCGCACATGATGGTGATGACCTGCCCCTTGGTGAAGAACTTTAGTTTCTGATGGAGAGAGGATGACACTCCCTTGATACTATGGATCCATGGTCATTCGAGCAACAGGTTGAAATAAGCTGGTATGTCGATGACTTGGAATTTAGTGACGGGATTTATAGGGCCTGCCCCTATTGTATTCTTTATGGATCCCATCACTTCTCGACTAGTATTATAATAAGCACGCACCACAGAGCATGGTCGCTTACTTTCAATCCCAAGCAGTTGATGGTTCTTAACGGAAAAACATTATGTACTGACCCATTATCTACAAGCGAAAGCGAGACGGTATTTCCCATGACCTCGACAGAGATACTGAGAGTATAATTATGATTTGGACCAAACTTAGGGATTTGTTCCTCGAATAAGGAGAGCATTCTAGTAAAGGTGAAAGACCCGACCAAGTTCACAACTTCTTCATGAGTGGTAGAAGGAGGGATTGTGGACCCGGTAAGAAGTTTAATCAAGGCATTTTGGTGTACTTGGGAAGACATAAAGAGTCCCCATAGAGTGATGTTAGCTTGAGTTTTCTTCAACTAATATAGGATCTTCCTCTCCTAAAGGGTCATTTTTGGCATAGGGAGTTTATCAACACCTTTTTCCTTATCTGTCGTTGATGAATGAGGATTCGGAACCTGGTAGTTCCTCCCAGATCTAGTCATATGGTTTACAGAAGAGGGGGAAAATAGAAACCCTATTTTTCATCTATCTCACGTTGTTTGGCCACGTTGTTGATCTCTCCTTGTATATCTTCAAAAGATATCATCCCACATACACTGATTGGTGGACTAGTATTTTTTGGGCTCTACTTTTCATATGAATTATCGAATTCGTCCCCCATCCGGTGGAAATGATGTCATCATTCCACGAGAAGTTAATACATTCTATGACCTCAATGACCTCTTCATATAGATCCTCCCACTCAATGGGGAGATGCATAAGTGAAGGAATCAACCACCCTTGTATCTTCAAAGTCGAGTAGCTTGGACATATTGAAAATTTCTTCGATCTGTTGGAACAAGTATGCCATAATCTGGACTGCATCATTTAAACTTACTTCGTTAATGAGTACTACCCAATTTTCTGGCTCGTGATCCCACTTTCGGGTTTCTATGAACAGTGCGCTGAATTTTTGGCAGTCAATGCTGATTTCTGAGGGTAATTTTAGCTCAAACTCTAGGAACTGGTTTAGTTCTTTGTCAATTCCATATCCTTTCCCCCGGAATAAGTACGGATGGAAATTCATGATCTTGTAAGAAGTGACAGGGCCTGGTTGACAAAATAGGTAGGATGTAGGAGGAAATATGGGCAAACTGTGAGGGGTTTAGGTGTATATACGGGTATGATGGGTAATTTACTCTGTACAATCTGGGTAGTTGGGTTGAATTCCGATTCATTTTATAAGAAGATCACATTTGTATGATTTGGAAGTGGGTTGTGAGTAGTGTTTGGCTTATGATTGGTTGGTAGGGCGATGGTACCCCGATCAATCAGACCTTGAATTAGATTTCGGAGATGGAAGCACTGATTAGTGTTATGGCCGACAGTTTGATGAAAATCACAATGGGCATCGGTTTCAAATTTTTAAGAAGAGGGTTTAGTAAAGGACGAGGGTCCAAAGACTTGATGAGTTTTCGTCTTAATAGGGCTTGGTAGACTTTGGAGAGAGTATCATGAAGTTCGGTGTATTCTTTTCTGACTGGGTTGGGGTGGCTTTCTGGTGCCCAAGAAGTGGAAAGATGGGAGATGTTATTGATGGTTGAAACGGTGGTATTGGTAGGCTTCTCATACTTTCTGGGAGTGAACTTTCCGAATACTTTCTTTGGCTTAACTTCTGTCTTGGCAAGACTTTCTTCGATCTACACTCCTGCTTCCCGATTGGCTCTGAAAAAGGGGTAATAGTGTCCTCCCATCGTCGCTCGAATATGGGGTAAGAATTTTTTCTTCACAACGATGACTTGTTCTTCTTTAGAAGGCCGATTGGTCATAGTGGTTGCTTTCTCCCTCCACCTTGTTATGCAATTGTTGCCAGTTTCTCTAGGGTTCTTCTTGAGAAGTTCTAAATCGTAGTGTGTAACCTCCAATTACTCATTGTATTTGTATCGTGACATGAGTTCATGGGAAACATCCTCCCAATTGCGAATTATGGATTCCTTGAGGGATAAGAACCAACGAAGGGCACTGTCTTTCAGGATCTGCTGGAACACTGGGCTATTATTTCATTGGAAGAAAACTTTAGTCCTGAAGTTATTTAATATTGGGAATAAATGCATGAATTAAACCTTGAAAACCAATGAGCGCTTGAGCGTATTTTATAAATGATTCGGTAGGACAATTATAACTTGGTATCGTTATATTGCTTTGTGTACACAAAAACCAAGCAAGCTTTGTGCTTTTCTTCATTTGTGAGTGTTATACATTACTCTTTCCTCCTTGAAAATGTTAAATTCGTTAGTAATCTCACTATTCTTTCTTTGACCGTTCATTAATTGAGTTCATTTTGAAATGTGTTACTTGAGCATGATTTTCAAAGTTGTTTTGATTTGAGAATTGTGTAAATTTTATGAAAGGATCATAGGCCCTCTTTGTTATATTACCCATATTGACCTTGACCTCACCTTTTATGTTCCTCCTCGTCAACCCCTTTTCAGCCTAATACAACCTTTCATTTCATAACCCAAAATTCCATAAAAAAAACTCCAAATTGGAGTTATATGCCATATACTTTGCCTTCCATACCTTTGTTTGGAATGGTTCTTGGGATTAAATGATGTTCTTGCTATGTGGTTGCAATTAATCATGTGAGAGTGAAAGAAAAGAAGTGAAAAAATATGAGAAAAGGAAAACAAAAGAAAAGGTGAAGAAAAAGAAGGGAAAAAGAAGAAAACAAAAGAAAGAGAAAGCATTTTAATTTTGTAAATAATTTTCAATGATCTTTTTCACTTTCCAATGTTATATTTGATGCTTGTTATCGAAATCATTTTCGAATTTTGAAATTGCCCATAATTTTCCATTATTCCAAGTGTTTTATACCCAAATACATTTGAATCCATACACATTTCCTTCATTTCATAACCTCAACCCAAACCAACAGTACAACCCTTTACAAGTCCTATGTGATCCTAAGGTGAATTGGATTCGAAAGTAATAATAATTGCCATAATCTATGAAAAGTGAGGGTCGTTCCAATGAGAACTGCATCTCATTCGAACGTACTTCTAATGAGAATAGGTTTTCCAAACAGGGGTGGGTAGTTGGCAGGTCATTTGAAGCATCATTCCAATGAGATAGGAGTTTCATTCGAATGACCCTCACTTTTCTCCAAATTAAATATAGGGCCATTCAGCCCAATTAATTTCACAAAGGCCACTACATTATCAAAATTTGACCGATAATTCCTCATATAAAGTTTAAGGCCTAATTGGTCCACCTCGGATCACCAATTTATATGGGTATGGTCAAAATCACAGGGGTAGGCATTACATTCTTCCCTCCTTGAGGAATTTCATCCTCAAAATTCTCAGTCCATCAATTCCTCAAGATCCTAGGGATTATCAGCCCTTATTCTAAGTCATTATAATCGTTTAAATATAGGTCATTGACATCTTCAATTACTAATAAGTCATTGTACTTCATTTCACAACTGCTATCACTAAATAACTCAACATGCAACATATTCTTTCGCTCACCCTCAGGCTTGCCATTAAAATCACATAACTATCCTCTAGTCTCCACATACTCTATGCTCATGATCAATAAAGTATTAAACTTATTTTCTAATGACCATCACATCAACCAAGAAACACCCTCTAGTGAACATCACCCAAGAGCAATGCGACATACGGTTAACACCCAATCCATCGTCGTAAATTATTTAAATTCTTATGAGTGCATATCCCACGTCTCCTCGAATTCTCGAGTCATCCTGACCACATAAATTTACTTAAACACGATACTGACCTCACATAGCTAATTGCTTACTTCGAGAAGCAACATATTGAGTAAGTCATAAATCATACGTCCAATGGATAATTCCACAAGGTCCTTCCATGAACCTATGATCACTCTAGGCATTCAACTATGTAAGGCTCACCCAAATATTATGCCAATCCACCCATTATGGAAAAATAACACTACCTAATATGTTGCGTTGAGTTCACCACAAGAAAAAACAACAATCGCAACACCTTTTCGCAACATCCGCTCTTTTGTGTCTCCAAAAGTATGTCTTTTGGCGACATATAACATTTTGTGTCGAGAAAATGGTGTATTTTTATGAGATGTACACAAAATTTCTCCCGCCAACTTACATTTATATTTGGCGACATCTAAGAGATGTCGCGAAATGGTTTTGTACTTTTGGCGACATACCATTGATGTTGCGAAATGATTGCTTACTTTCGCCAACAACTTGTTAATGTCGCGGAATGATTGAACAATATTATAATATTTTATTTTTATTTAGCAAAAAAAATAATAATGAAATAATAATTTATTTCTCCTCGTATTTTCTTTTCGCTACATACAGCCCTGTCGCCGAATGGTAAAAAAATCTCGGTCATTAGATTTATTTTGATCTTTCCCCAATTGGAGACCTAAAATCTAAAACTCCCCCTCTCTCGCTATCTCACCATTTCTTTCTCCCGCTCCCAATAGAATCCCCAATCGTATTTTCTTCTAGACTTGATTGCGTTTGGTTTCGGCGGTGGAACCTTTAACCATTCAGGTCTGCGATGATGGAACCTCTGGCGGTGGAACCTCCAACAGTTTGATGCCTTTGGTTTCGGCGGTGAAACATCCAACCTGCTACCTACATCCGACAGTAGTTGCTATGGTGGAAACCTCCAACAGTTTAGGTGCCTCTACGAGGTTATCTCTATCTATCTATCTCTCTCACACACACAATCACTGTTATTTGGGGTTTAATTATGGGCAATCTCTAATGCGTTATCAAGTATTTGTATGCCTGGCCTCAATTTTTAGCTACCTGCTTCTGTATTATGGGAAATTTTATGTTTGAAGTTCTTAAAAATTAATTATTTAATTTTGTAAACTTTATAACTTATTTTACAAATGTATCCCCCTTAAACTATGCAGAACATTCTTTTATCAAATTGCCTATGTTTCGTAGTCCAATATCTGACAAAATTTTTAGTGACACTGTAATGTTACAAGCATCATTCCATGTTGTAGATTTCCACTTTTGGTGCATACACATATGTTTTGGTACTGTTGATGGTTCTTTATGGTTACAACTCGTATGATTTTAAGAACTTACATACCTACCCTTGGTTGATGTATATTTTCAATTTTATTTTCACAGAATGAATATGGAACAAAGGTTGAGTAAAGAGTATGAAACCCCTTCCGTTCTAAATTTGGCAGCTACCATTCTTTGTGAATTTGAAAACATCTGGATTGTAAGTCTAAATAATATTCTTTATGATGTTGTTTAAGTATATTAAAGTCTCTATGTGAAAGATGGATTCTTACGGTCTTTTGTATTTGATGCAGAGGCCTGATGCTAAGGTCCTCTACCTCGGAGATGCTTCAGGAACCATTATATCTCATGTGTCTGATCTTGTTGGTCCGGTAAGTATATATTCTGTAAAAATGTATATGTTTAAATGAACTTGTTATGCTACTCATGTCACTGATAAAATACTCTATATATTTTTGGGTAGGCTGGAGTGGTTTATGTAGTGGAGTTCACCCATAGAAGTGGCATGGATTTGGTGAACATGGAAAAGAAGAAAACTAATATTATCCTTATCATTTTTGTAAGTTTATTTTCTCAAAATTTGACTAAATTTTACTGTATTTGGAAGTTGCCACACTCTTATAAAATAAAAATTTGTTCTTGTGTAAGTTGCATTCTTTTCAATGATGATTAGTGAGTGTCTCACGCTTATCACTTGATGCTAATTTTTCTCGGTAGATGATAAACCCTTGACCTGTAATTTGATGTTTTCCTGGTTTAGATTATGGTTAAGAACCACTGTATCTCACGTGTCTGATCTTGTTGGGTATGTAAAAATGTAAATGCTTATATGACCTTGGTATGCTATAGAATTGTGTGATTCTGAGCCATTCATTTAAAATAAATTATTGAGACTTGGCCACATCACTATATTGTTTTACAAAAAAACCATACTTCGGATATGTGGTTCCAAATGTAGGTGAATCTCAACTGTTAATTTTGAAATCAATGCTGAGATGACAACTCTACCATAAATACTTTTGTTTTAACTCAAAGAGGAGCCGTATCCGTAATGTAGGATCTGATCATAACTGATGTTGGGGATGTTACTTTTTGTATATTCTCTTTTTTGGTATAATATGATACTGGAGCGATAGAAAGACTAGCTCAAGTTTAACATTTAGGATGTTAATATCGGTTTTCTTTTCTAGCAAGTATCTAATCTATATGACAAATGCTTTCTGGTACCTTATAATTTTGGTTGTTAATATCACTGCCTTAGCCATCTGTCTCACGAAAAAAGATTGAGTGGCTCCATTTTCTGGTTTTGCAGTTATTTTTTACTTTCAAAAGTATTTAGATCAGCATCTGATTTCAATATATTGGATTTGGAACTATTTAACTTCTTAGTGTTTGTAATGTCATTTTTATTTAACTACTTAGGGATTGCAAAGACTTAAGATGTAGACCCACACAGCTCAATCTTGTTACCTCAGCATTTGTATCTGTTAAAGTGAATTTTGTGGAAAACTTTTCTTATATGTTGAGTCATTGATTGATATGCTTAAATCTTCATATTCCTGTTATTCATTTCTCCTTCTTAATAACTTGATCCCACTTATTTATTATATTTGGATTTTGAACATTAGCACCAAATCATTAATGACTTGTATATCTTTTGCAGCTTATGATGCCACACTTAAGAGGAGATTAAGCAAGAAAGTTTATTGCCTAAACATCAACTTTATACTTGTGGATCAGATAAGACAACAAATTTCTCTTAAAAGCACTTGTGAGATTCAAGGATCAGATCCGGGGGTTGTGTGTGATAATTAAATGCAATTCTCAACTAGTGGGCAACTAGTGTACATATTTGGACTCTAAGGTGCAGACCTTGAGGGAGAAGCTTACCCTGTGTTGGATTGGCCAAGAGTGTTAGCACCAAGAATCTTAAGCATGTGTGGGGTTTGAAAAGCAATCTTACTCGCTTTCTTGCCCGCGTACAAAAGGCAAGGGATGAACTTGAACATCTTTTGGATGATAACAAAGACAAGGCACATTTATACTTGACAAGGAAATGGTTTGAAAATCTTCCACCTGAGGCTTTGTTGGGACCTATGACTTCAAATAGCATTATCACTGCTGCAGCTCATCTTGGGCGACTAAGTAATAACAGGAGTGAAAGTTTGGTGACGAGCAAGTATTCATATGACCATGATGTGGAGGATTTGGGGATGTAGTCCCTTGAATAATCAGTTAAACCTTCCATCTTTGGATATTTATGAACTCGGTTCTTTCCACCCGTGAACACTTTTTTACACGACGAGAGTTAAGGGCTGGGATACACTAGACTTATTCCATATGCGCTATACTTCACTACGACATAAGGTATGCACTACCATGAAGCGTATGATGTTATGTTGAAATTTAGCTTACTGCATAAAGTTTTTTGTTCTATGAAATATATTATATACAATTAACATGGTAAAAAAATAAACGAAGTAAGAGCAGTTTATATATTATAGTCATTTCATTCTTTGACTTGAATTTTTATTTGTCAGGCAGTAAGAATCCTCTAAAGCTAGATGCAAAATTGAAGGTTCTTGGGAAGAAGTCAAGATATTTGAGAGGATTCAGTGTCGGTCTAAAGTCCTCTGACACTTCATCAGTCATAACACAGTCCCGGTTCATAATGAAGAGTTGAGAAACTTGAAAGATACGATATAGTCTCTTAAAGAACTAAACGCCGCTCAGAATTGAAGATTGAGAATTTGATGAAATTATTGGAGTAAAACAGAACACTTTTGAGAAGTCATGGTGGGGAGAGTTCATTGGATGGCTATCAAAATGCAAATGAAATCTGGTTAGTCTCAAAGTCTCAAATTCTCTTTAAAAATTACCGCATTCAATAGCAAAATGGCCTGAAATAGCGGTAAAAAGTAGCTAAACATAAAATGGCTTAGTTTATGAGCTTATATAGTGAAATTGGTGGAAGGGATTTGCTGATGGTTTGGTTGTGGAATTTGTTGTTGTTGCTGAGTTTATTTTAAATGTTAAAACATGTTGGATTTAATGAATAAACAAAGGAAACTTTATCGAAATTTTTTAAAATTAATAAATGTTCTAAATTGATTAAAAACATGCTGTCAGAGGGTGAAAATCCATAACAACCCTGTAAGAGGCATGAAAACCTCGCACGGGACCAATGTAACATGTAGGAACTGGACGCTTAGTCACGGGACTCTTAGTTTGCGAATACGATGATAACTTGTAAAAATCTTGATTTAGGCTTAAAACATGCCGTTATAGGGAGAAAACCCAAAACAACTCCCAAATGGTCCCATAAGAGACACAAACACCTCGCACGAGACGAATGTAACTCATGGGAACTATCCTCGTAGTCCCGGTAGTCCCGGTAGTCCCGGTTTGAGAATACAATGAAAATTTGCAAAAATATAGACTTAGGCTTAAAAACATGCATTTAAAGGGAGAAAATCGAAAACAACCCCAAACGGCCCCGTAAGATATACGAACACCTCACATGGGACTAATGTAACTCGTCAAAACTGATCGCCTAGACACGGGACTCATGGTTTAAGAATACGACGATAACATACAAAAATCTATACTTAGGCTTAAAACATGCCGTTAGAGGGTGGAAATTCAAAATAGCCCCCAAAAGCTTTCGTAAGAGGCACGAACATGTCGCACGAGCCCAATGTAACATGTTGGAACTAACCTCTTAGGCACGGGACTACCGATTTGAAAATACGATGACAATTTACAAACATCTACACGTAGGTTTAAACACATGCCATTAGAGGGAGAAAATCCAGAACAACTCTCGAATGGTCCCTTAAGATGCACGAACACCTTGGACGGGATTGCCGTAACGGGTAAGAGCTGATCGCATAGTCAAGGGACTCTCTCTTTGAGAATACGACGACAATTTGCAAAAATCTAGACTTGGGCTTAAAACATGTTGATAGAGGGTGAAAACCCAAGCAACCCCCAAACAGACCCGTAAGAGGAACGAACACCTCGCACGGAACCAAGTAACATGTAGGAACTGATCGCTTAGTCACGAGACTCCAGGTTTGAGAATACGACGATAATTTGTGAAAACCTATGTTTAGGTTTAAAACATGCCGTTAGTGGGTGAAGACCTAAAACAATATTCAAACAACCCCGTAAGATGCACAGACACCTCGCACGGGACCAATGTAACTTATAGGAACTACCGCGTAGTCCCAGGACTCTCGATTTAAGAATGCGATGAAAATTTGCAAAAATATAGATTTAAGTTTAAAACATGCCGTTAGTGGGTGAAAATTCAAAACAGCACCCAAAAGCCCCCGTAAAAGGCACGAACACCTTGTACGAGACCAATGTAATACGTAGGAACTAACTGTGTAGTCACGGGACTCCCGATTTGAGAATACGATGATAATTTGCAAAAATCTAGACTTAGGCTTAAAACATGTTGTTACTGGGTGAAAGCCCAAACCAACCTCACAATGGCCCTTTAAGAGGCACGAACACCTCGTACGACCTCGCATGGGACATGTAACATGTTGGGACTGACCGCGTAGTCATGTGACTCCTAATTTGAGAATACGACGATAATTTACAAAAAATTGGACTTATGCTTAAAAACATGCCGTTAGAGGGTGAAAACCCAAAACAACCTCCTAATGGCCTCGTAAGAGGAACATACACTTTGCGTGGGACCAATGTAACCCCTAGGAACTGACCGCGTAGTCACGTGCATCCTAGTTTGAGAATGCAATGATATTGCAAAAATTTAGACTTCGGCTTAAAATATGCCGCTAGTGGGTGAAAACTGAAAACAGCCTCCAAATAGTCCTGTAAGAGGCACGGATAACTTACACGGGACCAATGTAACTTATAGGAACTGATCGCGTAGTCACGGGACTCTCGGTTTGAGAATATGATGATAATTTGCAAAAATCTAGGCTTGGGCTTAAGACATGCTATTTGAGGTTGAAAATCCAAAACAACTCCCAAAATCCCCCGTAAGAGGCACATACATCTCGCACGGGACCAATGTAACTCATAGTAACTGATCGCGTAGTCACAGAACTCCCAGTTTTAGAATACGATGATAGTTTGCAAAAAAAATGACTCGTGCTTAAAACATGTCATTCGAGGGTGAAAACCCAAAACAACCCCCAAACATCTCCCTAAGATGCACGAACACCTGCCATGGGACAAATGTAACACGTAGCGACTTACCACGTAGTCACAGGACTTCCGATTTGAGAATAAGACGATAATTTCCAAAAATCTAGACTTAGAGGCTTAAAACATGCCTTAAGAGGGTGAAGATCCAAAACAATGCCGAATCGACCCCGTAACAGGCACGAACACTTCACACGAGACCAACATAACATGTAGGAACATACAACGTTGTCACGACACTTCCGGTTTGAGAAAACGATGATAATTTGCAAAAAACTAGACTTAGGCTTAAAACATGCCTTTAGAGGGTGAAAATCCAAAACAGCAGCCAAACGGATCCGTAATAGGCACGGACACCTCCCACGGGACCAATGTAACACGTAGGAACTTACAACGTAGTCATGGGACTCCCGATTTGAGAATTGGACGATAATTTGCAAAAATCTTGACTTAGAGGCTTAAAACATGCCTTAAGAGGGTGAAAATCCAAAACAACGTCAAAACGGCCCTGTAATAGGCACGAACATTTCACACGAGACCAACGTAACATGAAGGAACAAACAACATCATCACGGGACTCCCGATTTGAGAAAATGATGATGATTTGCAAAAATCTAGGCTTAGGCTTAAAACATGCCTTTAGAGGGTGTAAATAAAAAATAGCAACCAAACGGCCCCGTAACAGGTACGAACACCTCCCACGGGACCAATGTAACACGTAGAAACTTACAGCGTAGTCACGGGACTATCGATTTTATAATGGGATGATAATTTGCAAAAACTAGACTTAGAGGCTTAAAAGATGCCTTTAGAGGGTGAAAATCCAAAACAACGCCTAGACGGCCCCGTAACTGGCACTGACACTTCACACGAGACCAACGTAACACGTAGGAACTTACAGCATAGTCACATTACTCTTGGTTTAAGAATTCGACGATAATTTGAAAAAATATAGACTTAGGCTTAAAACATGCCTTTAGAGGGTGATAATTCAAAACAAGTCCCAAAATCTCCCGTAAGAGGCGCATACATCTTGCATGGGACCAATGTAACATGTAGGAATTTATAGCGTTGTCACGGGACTCCTGGTTTGAGAATACGATGATAATTTGCTAAAATCTTAACTTAGGTTTAAAACATGCCTTTTGAGGGTGAAAATCCAAAACAACGCCCAAACGGCCCCGTAACAGGCACGAACACCTCACACGGGACCAATGTAACATGTAGGAACTTACAACGTAGTCACAGAACTCCTAGTTTGAGAACGGGATGATAATTTGCAAAAATCTAGGCATAGATGCTTAAAACATACCGTAAGAGGGTGAAAATACAAAACAATGCCGAAACAGCCCCGTTAAAAACACTTCACACTTCACACGAGACCAACGTAACACGTAGGAACTTATAGCGTCATCACGAGACTCCCGATTTGAGAAAATGACGATAGTTTGGAAAAATCTAGACTTAGGCTTAAAACACGCCTTTAGAGGGTGAGAATCCAAAATAGTGGCCAAATGGCCCCGTAACAGACACGAACACCTCCCACGGGACCAATGTAACACGTAGGAACTTGCAGCGTAGTCATGAGACTCCCGGTTTGAGAATGGGACTATAATTTGCAAAAATCTAGACTTAATAGGCTTAAAATATGCCTTCAGAGGGTGAAAATCTAAAATAACGTAGAAACGGTCCCGTAACAGGCACGGACACTTCACACGAGACCAGCGTAACACGTAGGAACTTATAGCATCATCACGGGACTCTCGATTTGAGAAATGATGATAATTTGAAAAAATCTAGACTTAGGCTTAAAATATGCCTTTAGAGGGTGCAAACCCAAAACAACAACCAAACGACCTTACAGTGTAGTCACGTGACTCCCGATTTGATAATGAGACGATAATTTGCAAAAAATAGACTTAAAGGCTTAAAACATGCTTTTAAAGGGTGAAAATAAAAAATAACGCCCAGATGGCCCCGTAACACACATGGACACTTTACACGAGACCAAAGTAACATATAGGAACTTATAGCGTAGTCATGTTACTCTCAGTTTAAGAATTTGACGATAATTTTTGAAAATCTGGACTTAGGCTTAAAACATGCCTTTAGAGGGTGAAAATCCAAAACAATGTCCAAACACCCCCGTAATAGGCCCGAACACCTCACACAGGACCAATGTAACACGTAGGAACTTACAGCGTAGTCACGGGACTCCCAGTTTAAGAATGGGGCGATAATTTGCAAAACTCTAGACTTAGAGGCTTAAAACAAACCTTAAGACGGTGAAAATCAGAAACAACATCGAAACGTCCCCGTAACAGGAATGGACACTTCACACGAGACCAACATAACACGTAAGAACTTACAGTGTCATCACGGGATTCCCGGATTGAGAAAACGATGATAATTTGCAAAAATCTAGACTTAGGCTTAAACATGCCTTTAGAGGGTGAAAATCCAAAACAGCGGCCAGATGGCCCCGTAACAGGCATGAACACCTCCCACGGGACCAATGTAACACATAGGAACTTACTACATAGTCACAGAACTCCCAATTTGAGAATGGGACGATAATTTGAAAAAATCTAGACTTAGAGGCTTAAAACATGCCTTAAGAGGGTGAAAAAAAAAAAACGACGAAACGGCCCCGTAACAAGAACGAACACTTCACATGAGACCAACATAATAAATAGGAAGTTACGACATCGTCACGGGACTCCCTATTTGAGAAAACGATGATAATTTGGAAAAATCTAGACATAGGCTCTAAACATACCTATAGAGGGTGAAAATCCAAAACAACATCCAAACGGTCCCATAACAGGCACGAACACCTCCCACAAGACCAATGTAACACGTAGGAACTTACGGCGTTATCATGAGACTCTCGGTTTGATAATGGGACAATAATTTGCAAAAACTAGACTTAGAGGCTTAAAACATGCCTTTAGAGGGTGAAAATCCAAAACAACACCCAAATGGCCTCGTAACAGTCACGGACACTTCACACGAGACCAACGTAACATGTAGAAACTTACAGCGTAGTCACATTACTCTCGATTTAAGAATTCGATGATAATTTGTGAAAATCTAGACTTAGGCTTAAAACATGCTTTTAGAGGGTGAAAATAAAAAACAACGCCCAAATGGCCCCGTAACAGGCATGAACACCTCACAGAGACCAATGTAACAAGTAGAAACTTACAACATAGTCACGGGACTACCGGTTTGACAATGAGATGATAATTTGCAAAAATCTAGACTTAGAGGCTTAAAATATGCTTTAAGAGGGTGAAAATCCAAAACAACACCGAAACGGCCCCGTAACAAGCACGAACACTTCACACGAGACCAACGTAACACGTAGGAGCTTACAGTGTCATCACGGGATTCCCGATTTGATAAAATGATGATAATTTGGAATAATCTATACTTAGGCTTAAAACATGCCTTTAGAGGGTGAAAATACAAAACAACAGCCAAACAGCCCCGTGATAGGCACGAACACGTCCCACGGGACCAATGTAACACGTAGGAACTTACAGCGTAGTCACAGGACTCATAGTTTTAGAATGGGATGATAATTTGCAAAAACTAGATTTACATGCTTAAAACATGCCTTTAGAGGGTGGAAATCCAAAACCACGCCCAGACGGCCCCGTAACATGCACGGACACTTCACACGAGACCAACGTAACATGTAAGAACTTAGAGCATAGTCATGTTACTCTCGATTTAAGAATTCAATGGTAATTTGCAAAATTTCTAGACTTAGGCTTAAAACATGCCTTCAGAGTGTGAAAATCCAAAACAGTGCCCAAACAACCCGTAACTGGCATGAACACTTCACAAGAGACCAATGTAACACGTAAGAACTTACAGCATAGTCACGGGACTCTTGGTTTGAGAATACGATGATAATTTGCTAAAATTTAGACTTAGGTTTAAAACATGCCTTTAGAGGGTGAAAATCCAAAACAATGCCCAAACGGTCCCGTAATAGGTACGAACACTTTACACGGGCCAATGTTACATGTAGGAACTTACAGCGTAGTCACGGGACTCCCGGTTTGATAATGGAATGATAATTTGTAAAAATCTAGATTAGAGGCTTAAAACATGCCTTAAGAGGGTGAAAATCCAAAACAACGCCGAAATGGCCCCGTAACATACACGAACACTTCATACGAGACCAACGTAATACGTAGGAACTTACATCGTCTTCACGAGACTCCCGATTTGAGAAAATTATGATAATTTGCAAAAATCTAGACTTAGGTTTAAAACATGCATTTAGAGGGTGAAAATAAAAAACAACGCCTAAACGGCCCCGTAACAGGCACGGACACTTCGAACGAGACCAACATAACACGTAGGAACCTACCGCATAGTGACGGGACTCTCAGTTTGAGAATAAGATGATTATTTCATAAAAATATAGACTTAGGATTAAAACATGCCTTTAGCGGGCAAAAATCCAAAAGAACGTCCAAATGACCCCGTAACAAGCACGAACACCTCCCACGAGACCAATATAACAAGTACGAACTTACCTCGTAGCCACTCGACCCTCGGGTTGAGAATATGAGGATAATTTGCAAAATCTAGACTTATGCTTAAAACATATTTTTAGAGGGTGCAAATACAAAACAACGCCCAAACGACATCGTAAGATGCATGAACTCCTCCCATGGGAGCAACACAACACGCAGGAACTTACCGCGTAGGCACTAGACTGCCGATTTGAGAAAGAGATGATAATTTGTAAAAATCTAGACTTGGGCTTAAAATATGTCGTTAGTCGGTGAAAACCCAAAACAACGCCCAAACGGCTCCGTAACAGGCACGAACACTTCACACAAGACCAATGTAACGCGTAGGAATTTATCACGTAGTTACTGGGCTCCCAATTTGAGAATACAACGATAATTTTGCAAAAATCTAGACTTAGGCTTAGAAATATACCGTTAGCGGGTGCAAACCTATGATAACCCCAAAATGGCCCCGTAAGAGGCACAGACACCTCCCATGGGACAAATGTAACACGTAGGGACTTACCACGTTGTCACGGAACTTCCAGTTTGAGAATAGAACAATACTTTCCAAAAATTAAAACTTAGGCTTAAGACATGATTTTAGAGAGTGGAAATCCAAAACAGCGCCCAAACGCCCCCCGTAACAAGCACGAACACCACCCACGGGACCAATGTAATACGTAGGAACTTACTGTGTATTCACGAAAATCCCGATTTGAGAATGGGATGATAATTTTCAAAAATCTAAACTTTGGCTCAAAACATGCCTTTAGAGGGTGAAAATCGAAAATAGTGCCCAAATGGACCCATAACAGGCACGAACACCTCCCACGAGACCAACGTAACATGTAAGAACTTACCTCGTAGCCACTGGACTCTCGGGTTGAGAATACAATGATAATTTGCAAAAATTTAGACTTAGGTTTAAAACAAGTTTTTAGTGGGTGAAAACAAAAAATAGCTTCCAACGGCTGAACCTTTATATCGATTGAGTTATTTATGAGTTTACTTATGTTAAATAGTTGGAAGGGATTTATTGATTATTTATTTACTAGCGGAATGCCCGTGCCTGAAGGCACGACGAAAATTTCCAAAGTATGTAATTGCAAAATGACAAAAATTTTGTTCCCAACAAAAGAAAGTGTAATTTTAAAAAAAATCCCTCAATCCCCTTATTTATTGGAATATCCACCCTACTTAGCAAATAACAAATTTTCTAACAACACAATTAAAGGAAAAAAAATAAAAGGGACAATAGCAAAGAAGGAAAGGAAAAACACAAAACAATTTCATCAATATCAAATTGCAGTCCAAAAATAATGGCCCAAAGATATGCTATTTTTAAGCCAAACACACTACACAAAAGCCAAAAATCCAAGCTGAAAACTATAGATAGGCCAGATAAAAATGAAACGATGATGGCTTAGCCACAATTATCCAACCCATACATAAAACACAAACACACGTTACGTCAATATAACACATTGAACAAAGGACATAGAAAAATAAAACAATGGAATAAAGAGTGATGCATTGTAATACCCCGTATTTTTTTTTGCTATTAATTACGAGGTTAATTAAATGGAATTACTTTTAATTCCGGGATTTATTAAATTAATTTGGGATAGTTAGTTGGAAAATTTATTCGGATATAAATGCTAGCGAGACGAAAGTTAGTATTTGGTTATTATTATGTTGTTGAATATTACTGAGTGATTATGGTAATATGTGATCATTGAATTTATTAAAAATTGTCGTGAGTTAAAAATACGGCAGTTTCGGTAATTTAGTTAAGACGCGCGTGTCAGTCGTGTCAAGACCCAATTTAATGGATTTAAAAGTATTTTATTTTTATGTCATCCGTATGAGCTTTTTGAGTGCGCCAACGTGTTCGGAAGGGTCGAGATAGTCAGAAAACACTAGCCGGGGGTTTAATTTGGATTCCGGGACACTTTTAGGCCAAACCGGCAACCCAGAAGGGTATTTTGGTAATTTTAAAAATTTAGGAATTAAAACCCACGAATTTTAGAGGTTAATTATATATTATTTGAGAGGCCACTAGGGCCATTACCAGCAAAAGAGAAGAGAGTGGGCTACGGGAGTTTTGAGAGAAGTTGGAGAGAGGTTACAAGAGAGCCAAACCAAAGCCATCAACCATCACCACCATTCTGGAAGGATTTGTGACAGGAAAAGGAGAAATTCAGCCTAGAATCACCGACAACAAATCTTAAGAACAAACCTAAGGCAAGTGATTTGATGTTATTAAGTTCAATGAATATTTCTTCCATGTTTAGTGTAAAAACTGTATTTGCCTTGAAAGTTTTGATGAAAACCTAATGGGATTGTTGTAGAAACTCTAAAGTTTGGTTAGGGATTGCATGTAGAATAATTATGGATGAAATCGGTACCCCAAAACTTAACTTTGATGATTTGAAAACGGATTAAGGATGAGTATTTCGGTGAAATTAAATTCTGGATTTATGTTTATAGGGTTTGGGACAAGAATTGGGGATTTATGATATTTGTATGTTTATTAGTAAGATTTAACCCCAAAAATATGTTAAGGAGTGACCTAGGGGGACTTAGAATAGTTTAAAAACATTAAAACCTTATTGGAATGATCTTAGGATGGATTTAGAGAAGAGAAAAATGAAGAAAAACGAAGTTGGGAAATTTCTGGGCGTATTCTGCCATCTCGTTAGAAGACCAACCCAAGTCGTTCGAACGAGCTTCTAAAGAGATTCTAGTAGCCCTTCTAATGAGTTCGTTCGAAAACTTCGTTCGAACGACCTCATTCGAACGAGATTTCTAACGAGTTCACAGTATGGTCTTTTAGGCCCGATTTTGGTTTCGAGCTTTCCGTAGGCTTATCTAATCGAGTGTTATTCTTTCCTTATGATTAGTGGGTATGGTTGTGAGAATGGGGTACGTCGAGGATTAAAAATTAGAATTATATAATAGACTGGGTGACTTTTACGGGTTAAGTTGTAAGTACTTAAAATTGCGACGTGAGAAGGGTTGACAACTTTTAGTGTATATTATTCGGGGACTTGTAAACGTGCGACATTTAATGACGGTATAAGAATGAGGAATATACCTCTATTGATATTATAAGATACCCAAGATGTGTGAATTCTTAGTATATTTGGTTATCTGTGTATAACATACCTACCATACTTGCTATCACGGGAGGTCGGCGTTCGTTCAGGGCCATCTAATATTTATGTGCCTACGGGGGGATTTAGATTGGTACCTCGAGGACATAGGTCAGAGAATGACTTATTGAGGAGTTAATAAGTCTGCTGATCATGGGAGCGTAGATATGTTCATGACCCATGTGATGTGAACTATGTTCGCCTCCATTGTGTGTGATTGTTATTGAAACGGTTTCTGAGAGATTCAGAATACGTGGTCCTTATGTACGTGATGTACCGGGATTTGATAGCAGAGTATGTGTGCATCACAGCTTAGTTTAGGGGTGCTATTATTGTATATTTATGATGAGATTGATATACTGAAATATTAAAATGAACTGTTTATATAAGTACAAGTGTGAATTAATGTAACATCTTTGTGGAATTAAAAATGGGAAAACTCTTAGTAATTATTGTAACTAATTCCGAGGAATGGAGGTAAAACTCTCAGTTTATATTAAGAAGTCGGGAATTAAACCGTGAATAGTATAGTAAAGTCGGATATTGAATTAGACTAGTTAATAACTAGAATGGGTACGGGTACGTAGGAGTGCACAATTAGTTGAGAGGTGAGAAACTCATGTGAGTGCACGCGCTATCATGTATTTTATATCCACTGTTTAATTATATTAAATAACTTGTTGTATTTTAAACTGTTTTCACAATCGGGTTGTGACCCGTTTGCTTTCAAATTTTTCTTGTAAAAACCTTTTAGGTGCCCAACATCAAGGACACCAAGCTTAGGAGTTCCATTCCAATGACGTGCTGTAGCTGCTGTGGAAGTTACAGGACCTCGATTATATATGCCTCCACTTTCTACCTTGATTCCATTTCAGACTTATTTATCGGTAGGGCATGTCGCCCCTTTTCTCTTAGAGACAGTTTATTTATTCAGTTTTATTTCAGTTTTGGTTGTAATTAATTAGTGATTCAGACTTTGTATTCAGTTTTATTCAGTATTTCGAATTATTTTCGAGGAGTGTTACTCCAGATTCATTTATTCCTTTATTATTGTAATATGACTGTAATGTGGTTATGGTATCATTATTTCATACTTTAATACTTGTTGCATGTTAATCTAATTTAATTAAAGTTGACAACTCACTTTCTAAATATTAGGTGGCTAGTAATCGTTAAAATGTTTTCGACAGTGATGCTATGAATTGAACCAACTTGACATTTTGTATTAATTGGAACAAAGGAGTAGCTACCCGGTATTTAATTAAACGGTGTGTCACATGCATGTGTTTTATATATCATATGATAATTCAGTTACTAATGCATAATAATACTTGAGGTGTATTCCTTGACAAATGAAATCATTTTTTTATTGTCTATTTAATTTCAATTTCATCAATCACAATCAATTGACATTACAAAGCATTAACAACTACAAGAGATGAAAGAAAAATCTCAAAATTTCCAACTAATATGAAAAGTAATGGAAAAATCTATAACTTTAAAAAAAAAAGAAAATAATTATAATAACAATAATACAAACTTCAACGGTGAAGCTTTGGCACTATTAGTGCAATGCAGTACCATAAATAATTAGAAACTTGACCACTCTAAGGGAGAAGCATTGAGCCTCACCGAAAATGCATTATGAACTATATTAGAATAATAAAAAAACTAAATAACGAAAGTCACGAAAAATTCCCAATAACTTAATAACACCACCACAACCATAGGACTCCATGAAACCCAGACATTCAACAATTTTTTTGGCTTAAAAATTTGATATAAAATAAACACAGTGTAATAATCCTTCTTCAAGATTCTTGTAACGTCTCTTTTCTGTTTGGCCCCCTTTCTCCTAAATTTCAAAAAATAAACAAAAAGTATGATTAGACACAGTAAAGAGATAAATACTTTTAATGCTAAAATATTCACAAAAACACCAAACAAATAATATAGTAATGTAGAGCATCAAATTAGCAAGAACTAACATATGCTCTGCTATATGAAGAATTGTACCTATTGAGTAAATGTTGTGTGAATAAACTGACATAATGTAGAGCATTATATGAGAAAGACCTCATTCTGAATGGGAATGTAGAACGTTGGAGTTGGATTTCCAATGGAAAAATATAACACTACCAGTAATGGAGCATTATAGAGAGGCGATAGATGGATATTTTATAGAGCAGAAAAAAGTGCTCTAGTGTGGCACCATCAGGAAGCCGACCCTGATTTCGGCTCATGGAAGGCAAAAGAGCTTCTTGATCATCTCGAGAACGTGCTTGCGAATGATCCTGAGGTTATTAAAAGAGGCCAACAAATTATTGAAGTGAAACCACAGGGTGTAAGCAAAAGGGTGGTGGTCGAAAGTCTTATAGCCAGTACGCAGAATATTAGAGAGAAGATGCCAAATTTTGTGTTGTGCATAGTGGATGACCGATCGGATGAAGACATATTTGACAGCATTGCAAGCTCAGTTTTGAACTTGTTAACGCCTACCATAGCCGAGGTATACGCGTGCACTATAGGACAAAAATCTTGCATGGAAAAATACTATCTCAACGACATGGTAGAAGTCATAAAGATGCTCCAAGGGCTTTCAGCAGCAGCATCATCTCAAATTCCAAAGCCTACATAATTTCAGGTCTTCAGTAAACTATCGTTGCTAACATTACCATTCCCATTCTTTAAACCAAACATCATTGGTCGCTTGTTAGATGGAAATTTCTTGACTTTGGCATTAGATCGAGGTTTAATTTGACAGATTGGATGCGATAATTTAAATTGTAAATCTGCTCAAGCTCAGCCGCCAAGCGTTTGCTTAGCTAACTTCTAGAATACGCATAGACATTAAAGTTCACATAGGGATAAAAATTGTTACCCAAGCACTATTATAAACCAACAAAAAATTGATTAACCCCAAAACCATAATAGTTGAAGCCCTAACATGCCCTATTGAACCTTAAAACTCAAACATAAAAAATTTGGAACAACATGATACCATTGAACTATAAACTCAACTTAAAAAATGACAAACAATACAACTCACACTCCTTGACAGTAAATCCATAAAGAAGTAATTACAAAATGTAGTTCAGTGGGATAAACTTTCATGCAAATCCCAAGTATAAAAAACGTCAAAATGAAAGTAACTAAATTTTGTAAGTTCAACAAATTATACCGCTGAAATCAAAGTTATTAAAGATTTGTATTAGACACTTACATTCAGCAAATATGATGTGGATTCAGCAATATGATGTGAATATAAGTATTTCCCTCAACCTTGTTCTTCTTCACAGCCTCCTCCACAGAGTTGGTGGCAAGGGTGGTGGTTTCTGTAACGGTATATGGTGCACTGCAACAAAATATCTATAAACTTTTCTCTAGATTTTTTTCAGAAATCAGTCATTATAAGAATAAAAATTAGATCAAATTTCTAGAAAGAACACTAATTTATGAAGGAATGACAATTGATTCCAAGAAAAAAATAGATCAAAGTATTTTAGTAACCTGTATACACTCACTAAACCGAACTGAACTATGGTAGATATGAAAACTCAGGTCGCAACAGCAACTGCTGTACCAATTCTAGTTCGAATCATGTGGACATTTATGAAAAATCGAATAATGATCAAACATGTCTATAGGTCGCAAGGTCTCTTAAAACTTCTCTTCTCTTAATGGTTATTTTGCATCAAGCTCCAGCAGGTCTGCGTACGATACAATATGTTTGCATACAATGGCAGTGCCTCAAATTATTTCAGGTACCAGAATTCGGGTGGCCGATGAAGCTGAGTAAAAATGTGCTTTTCAAAATCAGAGTGGAATCCCAAAAAATCATGAAATTTATGGTGACACCAATCAAACAGACTTGAACGAAAAAAGAAGTGCAGCTGATAACTTTAACTTTAACATGTGATAGATCTTGATAGTCCCCGAAACATTTATCTTTTAAGCATCAATCCACAAAACATTTATCTTCGTCATCCAAATAAAACTGAAATAAAAATGTAGACATAATAGATACATCCTCCTTAATTTCTTTTCACTTTTTAGTACTTAGTAGCGACTCTCGTGACATCATTCTGGAATGTTAGGCGATGTATTGCTACTGCAAGCTGAAAAGTGAAAACTGGAAATTTATATCACATGCGGGATAACTTATATCATCAGAACTTGATAGAGATGATGGGTACACAATATCACTAAAAGAAAGAGAACATAACACATTTCATTTATTGAGCATTCTCAGCAGCAAATGCAACTACAAAATCGAAATGTCGATAAGATTGCTTGAGACAGAGTTCACTTGACAATCCAAATGTCTATAGGATTGCTTGAGCCAGATTTTGATTAAGCTCGAGCAAAATGTAAATAAAATTCAACAGCAATCGCAAGTCCAAAAAAATCACTCAAAAGCCATAGTTTGCTTGACAATCCAAAAAATCATTTGTGGCCCCCGTGTCTATAGGATTTCAACCAAACTTTTCATTCGAATTGTAAATCACATTGAATCCACTCTTACTAAGCAGAGATTCTTATCAGTTATAATATATAGCCAATTCCATAGATTGGATCTTTCCCCTCTATCATATTTAATATATATGAAAGAGCACATAATCCTTTCGTTGAATAAAGTATGGGAAATCTCAATATGTATGCACTGATCCATTCAAGATGCCATTGTTAAGGACACACCATGAGTAAATAACACCCATATTATATTTGAGTCACTGTAAATACCTCCTTAAAAGCCAAATTTCATAACAAATTCTCGAATTCAAATCCCAGACCAAAACAATAGCACTCACCGACCATTTTTTTGTTAAAATAAATATCATATTGCATAAGTAACATAGGCATCTACACAATTTGATAAGCCAAGGCAAAAAATATATAAAATTCTGAAATCTGAAATTTCAACCAACAATTATACTTGCATCAAATTCTAAAATTTCTCAGATTTCTTGTTTACCACAATTACATCAAACAAAAGATCAACAAACAAATTGTCAATGCTTTCCAAAATGTTGAATCTCTCTCTACTCAACAACCGCGAGCAAGTCACCTGCTTTGAAGAAAGAGTGTCATCCATTTGTTCCTAAATCCACCTCATAAGCATTTATGTCAGAAAGAGTACCTTCCATCTGACAAAAAGAATGTATGATAAATACTTGATCAGAAAAAAATAAAATCATGTTCATAAGGAAATTATACCAAATAATTATCCTTCATAATAATTAACTACTAATATGAAATCACAGACGGGAAAAAAGAGCATCAATCAATCCAATATTAAATTGTTAAACCCCATACCTATAAAACGAAGCTCACAAAAATGTCAAAACAAAAAACTAATATGCAACAACAAGGCTAATATTTGTACGATGCAAAAGTACAATAAATTGAGTGTTATACTTTAAAACCAACAAAAAATCCCCAAAAAGAGTGGTCAGCTATGTAGAAAACAACCACTATGTCTTTAGTAACCTGACTACTATAATCTCTCTTGACATACAAACGAAACTATAGCAATGACTTGGACATTTAACACAATTTTGAATCTCAAATCATTGAAATGCATATCTTCAACATTAGATTAACACTGTACTTTACAATCCATTGTGATAGAAATAAAAATTTCATGGACTTTCGGTAATAAGTGAACATAGAAATAAAAGCATTTTTCTAACCCCCTCTGTTATAGGAATAAAGATTTGGGATTACAATGTAAAAATATTTCTTATGAATAAATATATAAAAAACTCAAATAAAGCTTTAACACACATGGAAAAAACATGTGTCATTTAATGGAAATGACATCATTTAATTATTTGGTACCATTTTAAATGTTGAGAATAGGGTGATAGGGACATCCATGATGAGTTTCTAGTTGCAGTAATAACAAAATCATCATGGGAGTGAAGGCATACCACACTACTTGTAATGGAATAAGTTCTCACAGCCACCAACTCCATACAAAATATGATAACTCAGATTAGCACAACTTATGTAGCTCCGATAATCATTGTTCACCCAAGTTATACTGGCAAGTGAACTATCATGGCCCTATCACCATTTCTCATTGGTTGTGCACCACGATCGTAATGGATTGAATTGATTCCTATATTCAAATTTATCAAACTGCATATTTCATACGGCTAACATTTCATCAAGAATACAAGGGTTGAGTCAGGTTACCCATCACTTCATCCTACAATGTAGAAGATCTTGTTTGTACACCAGGTGTTTAAACTGGGAGGGGAAGATTTTCATCCCATTTGCTGATCAATGTTGTTTTCGGTTTCCCCTGTGAAAGCTTTTCCTCCCATTTAGCCATACTTCCTGTCAAAGTTTACAACTAAAAATCATCGGATACTAATTGCATGCTACCAATCAAACTTATATGTTTCATCGAAACTACAAACATTCATATGACATTATGTAGATTAACAAAATAAACTCAAATATTTACAAATCAAAATTATATGTTTCTAGAAACTACAAACAGTCAAATAACTCAAAGGTGCTAGTCCATCCAATGAAATCTAATACAATCAATCTTTAACCTCCTAATATGAAAAGGAAAACATATGAATGGAATAATGTAAATCTAACAATTTTGATAAACTTTATACCAAGTCTAACGTTACAATCAATAGCATCTCCAAGTGAACCTATAATAATATAATAATAGTATGTAAAGCTCTTTTTCAAATACCAAATAAGGACATATATAAACTACAGAGATCTACACCAATAATATATTTGAATAAACTTGACAGGAATGCAATCTAGATCCAAGGACATAAAACTCAAAATGTATGAAATGAGTTATTAAATAATAAAATTGCGAGAATGAAAATGTCTTGATCACAAAAAAATAAAACTCAACATATGAAATTAGTTATTAAAATGACTCACCAAACCTAGTTTTGATACATGAAGCTTCAATAAACATCCCACACCAACATAGTTTTGGGAGTTTACATCGTTACAATAACAAATTTTTAACCACCCCCAAATTCAAACTATTTGTAGTAGGCACTTCAAGATTTTAAAGCAGTGTGTACTGTGTTTTAAACCTACAAACATAAATAGTTTCTTACAATCAGGATGGTTTCTCTCTAAGATAGCTAAAGAACATACATAGCCATACATAGATCGCATAGGCACCGTTCTCCATTCAAACTTATAAATATCCAATTCGAGTAACAATTCCTCTATTCTAGACTTCTTTAATCCAACTAAGACATCAAACAACAAAGTGATATTAAAAAAAAGTTCCTTGATAACACAACTAAACCTACTAAATACAAAAGTTGAGGGAAAAATATTAAAAATATAAATAAAACCTTCCACACATGGTTAAAGTGTTCTTCATTATGAAAAACATGGCAACTCAGGAATCCCTAAAAGTGAACAAACCTGTAAAATAATATCATGGGTGAGCACTTATTATCCTTATAATTGAAACATTATTTAGCTACAAAAACTACTAAGCTATGAAGAAATTATGTGGTTGAAATGACACGAAAATGCCGATGTTACAAAAAAAGTTTCAAAAGTAAGGAAACAAATAAAATAAAGGTAAAAGATATAAAAATTCCTCCCACTATCCTATATCTTAGCCATACTTCATGTCCAAGTTTACAACTAAAAAACATCGGATACTAATTTTCCAGTGCATACAACAAATCAAACTTATAAGTTTCCTAAAAACTTCAAAAATTCATATAAAATTATGTAGATTAACAAAATAAAACCCAAACATCTACGAATCAAAACTATATGTTTCTAGAAACTACAAACAGTTATATAATATCCTACAAACATTCGAAATTCTAACTAAAGTTTTTTTATCAAAAACATGGGCAATTATCAAAGGTCTATAGTAATTGTATTTACCTTTGAAAAGGAAAGCAAGATATAAGAAATCACCAACATAATTATCTAGTCTCAACTTACAAAATAAGAACTTACTGGTATCAATTGAATGAAGCAACGTGTAGCATTTCAAGCTTTCAATCTCCAGGTCTGCAACTTTTTAAGCATGAATCTAAAACTTTAGGAGTTTTATATGAATTAAAACTCCCAAATAAAACAAAAAAAAGTACATAGAAAACACATAAACACAAAGTTAATTTAAATATCAAAACAAACGCAACAAATTTTAAAGAAAAATGTATACCTGGTGAGGGGTGGATCTGCAAATCGAATAAATGCAAACACTTTTGTAAGGACATAATTTTATAAATGTCCGTGGTAGATTCTAGGAATCTTCTATTTTCTCCTAGATCACAATTCATATGTCTAATATCACTACATTCGTCACGTCAACACGATCATCCTCGACGGCCTGTATCCGAATTCAATGCATCCACTTTCTTCACGTGCATCATGCTACATGCAACGTGCTGCTCAACTCATTCCCACTACTCCACTACGCTCTATCAGTAAAATGTTTTATTGGAGCTTTAAATATTTTCATAAATATTTGGGAACTATTTTTGAAAATCATTTTTGAAGTCTTGATTAATTTTTTTTATCAAAAGCAGAATATTTCTAAGTGTAGAAGCGAATGGCCTCGATCGACGAGCTCACTCAAACGTCTTTGAAAGTCGTTTACGCGAGATAGGCATGTCGCGCGATAACGTT
This sequence comes from Sambucus nigra, assembly GCA_949130495.1. Classification (NCBI taxonomy): domain Eukaryota; kingdom Viridiplantae; phylum Streptophyta; class Magnoliopsida; order Dipsacales; family Adoxaceae; genus Sambucus; species Sambucus nigra. Next base: position 342,711,941 of record OX422221.1, read on the forward strand.
CGAATGACTTTTGTCCTTCGTTCGAGAGACATGGATATCTCCTTCAAACGAGCCGCCGCCTCGATTTTTATATAAATATCTGATCTCCTTCTACACGTTTTTCAAGCCTTTTTGCAATCTCGAAATTCTACGAAAACAGCCCAGAATAAGACTTCATCTTTTAAGGTTTTCTAAACCTTTTTGATTCACAAAACCATTCCCATATATGTGTGTGAATCTTTAAACCTTCAAGAAGATAATTTACTCATCTGGAGTAATTTGTGAGGAAGCCGCTCTCTTCTTCATTGCTGCCCTACTAGAAAGGGATAGTTCCAGCCACCGACAACAGAACCGACACCCGAGGGTATTTCTGTGTCATATATTTTCATTGTAATCCGTGTAAGCCGTACTCTTACAAAATTATTGTGAAAATAAAAGGTTTTGCCCCTTTGGGGTATTTTTCCTCATATATGTGTTCTTGCATGTTTCATCATCGTATTTAATCACATATAGATGCATGTTTAGGACTTAAATGGTAAAAACTGTGTTTAATTAAATAACTTCCTTATTTGAACGCAAGCGCACTCTTCTAAACTTTATACGGGGCAACCAAAGACATTTCTCTACAAATCAAAAAATTTATACAAATAATTAAAAACAATCTGAAATTCCTAAGGTTGGGTTTGTATTTTATAATGTTTCAAGATGATTAAAACAAAATCTCGTTCTTAGAAACAAAATATACATTTAGAGAGTCAGATATTTACTTCCCTCTTTCTAACATCCAAATTTTTACTACTAATCAATCAACAATATGAAGAAAGAACCCTACAATGCTTATATTAAGGCACCGAAGAGATAGGGAGTAATTAGGGCACTGGATGCCGACCTGAAAATGCTCAGAATCATAATTTCATTTCCCCACCTCAAAGATGATGAATTGAGGTTTGTCTTTAGGTATGAGAGGGCCTGGGCGGACTGAGATGATGGACTTTAGTTGGCGGGTCCTTTTGCTTGTTGTTTGTTGCTAAAAAAGCTTCCTCTGAATAAAGTTTTGAGGCAAAACGTGTTGCCAATATGAGCTGCTTAGTTGCCTCAAATGGCCTGCTCAATTTCAAACATAATAACAACTTATCAATACCGGATCTCTATTGGAAACTGATGCAATAATACGAACTGATTCTTCTTGTGGTTATACTGCAGAACATACCAATTTTATACCGGAGATATAGTATATGGAATCGTACACACACTAAGATAAACAACATTTGCCCACAACATGTTGAAGGAACCAAAGAAACTGAGTTTATACGGATATATCAAAACTGCAACTAAAGCAAAAATGCTTTTGGAAAGAGAAAAACTCCATTATATTGTGCAACATTGCTTGGTTATGTAGACAACTGAGTCAAATAATGCAACGAAACAATATGCTCCAGAATCCATATAGCACATTCTTCTCCTTTATTCCTGGACTAATAAAGTTTGAGCATCATCACCTGGTTAGTGTGGCCATCTCAACTGACAGATCTTCCATATATTTAGATTTAAAAAATGATTTGCTAAAACTATTCATCTGGTGCAGAATCTTAAATAAAAAATTTAACAACACGGATAGCAGGGTTAACAACGGATATATGTTGGGTCTTCGACAATTTATGTGCAAATGTAATTGTCCATGGACCAAAATATGGGACCATATATATGCAAATGTGGTTGTCAATTTCTTTAAAAATGTGGTTAAATCAAATTCTATTTATAGATTGGACTAAATATGGAACCATCTATATGCTGCTGAAAAAAAAATCTCACACAGGTACACAATAAGCTAAACCTAACAATTCCAAAAAAAATTGGGCAACATTTTCATGACTACAACACCATCTAACATATGTTATCACATAAGCATTTATATGGAGAAAAAATAGATATCAATCATGTTAAACAAATTAATAGAACAAAATTTCATAGCTACTAATAAAATTATATGTGTTATATGGATTTTGTATTATAGTGAACTCTACCTCTTCAATTAGGAAGCTTTAAATAATCTACAAAAATAAAGTTCAAGATGGCTGCTCTGCTTCTAACTTGTTTGCTTACATCAAAGCTTCAATCTTATTTGCTTGCATCAAAGTTTCAACTTACTCATTTCCAATATTAACACATAAACATACAAGGTCAAGAATATGATCCAAAAAATAGAAGATCCATTGAAATCACAGCCATCACAACTCCTTTGAAGAATCATAAAAACACAACAGATCTATAACAGAAATACCCTGGTAAGATAGATCTCAAAAATTATAAAAAATTGTGTTTCAACGCAATAAATAGAAATCTATAAATCAGAAACATATCTACATAAAACATAACTCAACAAAAAGCTATACAAAAACATAATTATACAACACTATATCAGAGCTATGAAAACAATTAAAATAGTAGAGTGAATGGAAAATATACACATCACCTCTAAAAAACATGAATCAAAGTTAGTCTTGTTGACTAATATCCATTCATCAGATCTCACATGCCTTTTATTTTATGTCCCCAAAACTGCAATTAAGAAAAAACATAGACATGACTCAAATATCCACGTCTTAGAACTCAAACTTCAAATCAGATCTTGAAATTAGGAAATGAAAAGCATAATAAAAAAACATCAAATCCTTAAAGGAGTACACAATATATCCTTGTCCTCGATACCTATATTAAGACAACATCATACCTTACCCACAGATTCTCCACAGTAGCAACCACCCTCGATTAATACAACATTATTCCTATTATTTAACAACTTAAATTCTAAGTATCATAATAGAATTATTATAGACTAAAATATCTTTAGGACACTGGCTCCCTAAATCTTTAACAATTGATACTGAATGATCATTACTAAATCATAATTGTTTCTTATTTATAAGAGAAAATAAAGAACCAAATCATCTAAATTTAAGAATGTCATAAAAATTAGAAATTTAAGTTAAAGTTATGAAAGATTTGGATCGTGTAAAAAGTAATTTTTTTCCAGAATTGATAAAAGTCAATTATAATTTTTATAACTCAATCTATTAGCCAAATAAAGTTCCTGAGAAGACACATTTTGTCGAGTCAATTTGACTATCACTACTTTTGTATAAAATTATGCTATCGGTTTTGACAATGTTGAACTGACAATATGAAATTGTGTTATCAGATTAGTAGTGGCCTAGTGTTAAGTTGTTGAAAATAATGCGCAAAGTCTATTAATCAAATTGTACTTCAAATTTACCTCCACACATGGAAGAAAGAAAAAATAAATAAATTACTAAATTTACATTTATATAGCACCTGTATGAACAATAATTACACAAATAATTAGAAGAGAGCAAATTACAAATAAAACGATTTATAACCATAGAAACCCTGAAATACACCATACACATCCTAATTCAACCTCAAATTAGGGACGATGGAAGTGAGAGAATATATATATATATATATATATATATATATATATATATATATATATATATATATATATATATATATACTAGGGTATGCCCGTGCCTAAAGGCACGTATATAATTTTAAAAAGTATAAAATCGTGTATAACAAAATGAATAAATGTTTTATATATTATAAGTGTAAATCAGTAGGACTATCCATCTAGTTAAAGAAAAAAAAATACTCGAGCACTAATAGTACATCCAGGACCTCATATAAATAACATGAATTTAACTAATGGCACAATAGATCGACTACATTAGATCACACACCTAAACTAATAAAGATAGTTATAATATAAAATAACCACCAAAGCACATTTTGTTAGAAATATAACAACTGAAATCCATGGCAACAATACTCGTTTATGTTAATATTCCAACAAAATTGTAGTAAAATAAATATACAATATTTAAGTCAAAAAAATTATTTTACAACACAAATAGTGTAGACAATTTAAAAAATTTGGACAAAATTTACTCTATTTATAAGACTATCCAACCTGTTTAAGAAATAAAAAATATTCGACAATACTAATAATACTCATATTCCATCATGGAACTCCTCTATATAAACTCCAAATATGAGTACAAATCAAGCCATGAATATAAGTAACCCCAAATTAAACGAATACATGAATATGTATTCATTTAATTTGGGGGTATTTATTGTTGGCACCATACAAATAGCATAACTATGGAATATGGAACATATTATAGTGTACAATGTAGAAATATAATCTACAAAAACATAGCAATTCAAATATGTAGTTTACAACCCAAGAATGTAAACAAAACAACAACTCAAGCAAAAATAAACTATGCCAAAGATGTAGCATGAGTTCCAAAGTTTGGAAAGTCAAAATTAATAGTGAGAAGAATCCGAACTAAATTCACGTCTCCGAGTTCCCCAAAACTGCTCTCGAATTCAGCCACTTGAGGGCTCTTTCCTCTTTCATCTCAGAAGCAATTTTTCTGATGTAGTTAATTGCACTATCAAAAATCCTTATTGCACGCTCAAGGCATTGCATCTTCTGTTCACGCTGGGGGTCAATATGCAAATCAAAACATGAAAAGATGGATTAGATCTTTAAAACATGAAAATTTTTAACAAAAATAAGAAATAACAATTTTTCTTAGAAACAAAAAAAATAATAATAAATTTTCAACACGGCCCTGATCACTTCCTAGTGGGAATTAAATTTTCAAATACATGAGACAATATGTATGGGGGAAGAAGAGGGAGAAGACCATTTTATTTCAAGGCTTAGTGGATTAAAGAAGAGGGGCATGAAGATAACTAAAAATGCTTCGCATAATGGATTAATCTACACAGCACCAGCGCTGCCTATCCCACATTCACCGTAGTGCTACCTATTCTACCTCCACCCCACCTGCCTATCCCAACGTTTCCTATCTACACAGCACCACCCTCCATCCCAGCGCTGCCTATCCCACCTCAGCTCACCCAAAACCCCCTGACTGGATCCAAGAAGATTGGAGCAGCCAGCGCCTGCCCAAGAGCTGGGATCAAAGGCGGAGGTGTAACTTCCGCATTAAAACCCTTGCAGGAAGTCCTTACGGTGCCATCAGGTGTCTCTGTCCGGGCCCACCACCGGCAGAATACTTGCTCTTCTTGGAAGGGTAATGGTGGTGGTGCTATTACTCATAGTAAGGTTTATTTAAAGCATATGTACATCCCTCAACATGCGATTCATCTAATTCGAACATGAGATTCATATAATTCTAATCCAGCTAAGCATATGTAAATCCTTGAACAATAGACTGAATACAATTGTCTATAGTGTTGTCTTAAAGCATGTCAAACTTATCCCATAAGCAAAAATTTTGCATAGCTTCCATTAAAGAGCTGCCAATAATTGAGAGTAGGAAGTCTATTCTCAAATATTATGTGATTTATAGACCTCCATATAATATCAAAATCTCCTAATATAGAAACATACCAGATGCCTTTAATTTAAGGATCGCCCTTGTTTAATATAGCTTGTTGCCACATAAAAGATATAAAACAAATATCCAAGAATTTGTGAAATGTATATAAAAGATGCCTCCAAATAGATTTTGATCAAAAGGAGGTCCAAATAGCTAAAAAAAAAAGAAAAATTAGAGAGTTTACCACAGCAGCAAGTGTATCACACCACATAAACAGTACTGCCCCTGCTTAGCCCTGATCAGGTGTTGTACCAGTAGCACTGCCCCTGCTTTGCCATAGAAATGCAATATAATTACTGACATAGAATTGCCAAAATGAACAGATGAAATGAACTTGTAAGTATAAATAATCTATATAGAAGCCGAGGAGAATGAGATATTGAGGGTTGTACAAATAGTCCTAAAAGGATATAAAGTTATGCTGCTTGATTTTCTACAAAATAAAATTTCTACAGAGTTACGCTCCTTAACAGTCCTAAAGAGTTTGTACATATCTCAAAATGAAATGCTCCTAAACAGTCCTAAAGAGTTGAAGCCCTTGACTTTGTACAAAATGAAAGTTGTTATGCTCCTTCAATTTTGTTAAAGTATATATAATGATTACCCGAGGTTTTTAGTTGTAATTAGACACGATATAGAAAGCAAAACAAAATACAAATAAACTTTCAGATTATCGAACACCATAAAAAACGTAAAAGAACCAAATTTGGAATGCATAGATGCCCCCTTGACCCAGACGCTACATTGTCAGTGCCACCTGCTTCGGAGTTGCCTCCGTCGTTAATGCTATTGCTGCTGATTGTTGCTACAATATAAATGAAATATGGTTAAAGTATCATTCTTATTACAAAAATGAAAAGTCAATCAAAAATAAAAGTCACTTAAGATATATTCAATATACATCACACTACAAAGTTCAAGTAATCGTCATCAGTTTTCACCAACAACTATTTATCCTCCACAAAACTGTATCTAGTCCCAAATTGATTATCCTATATAACACAAATATATATATGATATAAAGAATAGCCAAAAAAACAAAGAAAAATTTAAAACCTAACATTCAAGATCTTAAAAATAATGAAACTTATTCAACATGATGTTTAACGAACTGTTGATACAGAGTTGAATCATAACATGATGTTTAGATAAACAGTTTGCTAAACTGTTTGCAGACTTTTTTATGGTTCAATCATGCGAATTGTTCAGCGGATCTTTCACCTTTTTGTGCACTAAAGAGATGGGGTTATTATTTTGGACGGAAAAACAAATCAAATTAAAGAAACTAAAAGAAAAAGTCTTAATAAGTTGAACCTGATGAATATGAAAAAAGTCTACTAATAAGGGAAGAAAAAAAATAATATTAACAAATCATATTAACTTCCAGCTTTAACTGTTGCCTTGACAATCTGTAAAACAATAACTAAATGGAAACCACACGTGTTACTCAACATTCTCAAGAGATAATTTCAATAGGTGCTAAATTAAAGTGGAACTAAAATTATGAAAACAAACCTCGTATCAAACAAAAAGAGGAAATTATCCAAAAACTAACAAAACAAACACACAATGAAAAATAATTATTGACAGACCTGTAACCCAAAAATCTCAAAAGTCTTACCTTATAGTGTGATGTTCAGTCAACAGTGATGGCTCGAATTGCTTAACAATTTTTCGTCATTGCTTGAATTAGTGTAGAATTGGCTCTTGTTTTGAAGATGATGAAAGTGAGCATAGAAGTTCATAACTAATTTCATATGACATTTAAGGTGAATTGTATTCAACACATTTTACATGTGAAAACTCTCTAGCATCAGCTAAACTTTTCAGGAACATCACATGAGAGCCTGAATCTCTTTTAATGTATGTTCAATGACAGAGTAAAGAAGAAGCAAGAAAACAACCTGCTTTACATAGGTGGAGTATAAATGTATCCAATACAGTCATTGAAAGCATGGTGTCCTGTTCTATAGACTTGTTGAAGACTTGAATGGTTGTTTCAAGATCTTTTTGTTGACAAATCCCTTCAAGGATGGAAGTGTATGTTGTAGTATTAGGTGGTACAACTCTCTCCAACATGTGGCAAAATAGCCTATAAGCTTCTCCAACCTGACCTATTACTGAAAATTTCCCGATAAGGATATTGTAGGTCTTTAAATTGCCACCACATCCATTGGCAAAATTTTCATCCAACATACGTTTTGCAGGACGAAGCAAATATTCTCTACCGCAGGCTTCCATTAAAAAATATGAGCATATGTAAAATAGTAATATAAAATTAGATTCAATATAGTAGAACATAATGAAACAAAAGAAATAAACCATGACCAAAATCCAATAAGAAATACTCACTTATACAATTTTAGATGATAAGTAAATCAATAAGAATGAGGCCATGAGAAAATCGTATAAAAGAAAACCCACCTTGGCAAATAATTCATGTGTTTTCTCTCCCATGTGCTCTGTCACTCCCTGAACATATAACCAATCTAAATCAATAGGGTCACATTGTTTTAATATACTCAATCCCTTGAACATAAAATATAAATATCCTTAATTAGTCATTTCGGCTAAAGAGGAATGATATTATGAAATTACCTCGGAGGGTTGAGGAAGTTGTTTAAAATTTTGACTTGATTGTATCCTTATAAGTTTTGCAGTTAATGCTCCTCCCGAAGGAGATGAACCATCAACGGTGGACGTGGGGAGAGTCGAGATATTCCACATTGTTCATTACCTCATATGCACGTCTCGTAGTCATATCACCATCGCCTATTACTGAAATTATGTGATTGGTATTACCTAACAAATCCCTCATAACAACCATTCCCAAATTAGCTGGAATGCTAGTAGAACTATGGCCAACTCCACTCGTTTTATCTTCGCTCTCATCTCTTTTCGGGAACCTGCAAGACCACTTGTTTGTCATATTATAGCCAATTACAATATCCTTCTGGTCAAAATCTTATGTCGGTAGGCCTGTAGTAAATAAACTCTTTAAATAATGTAAGAAGCTATACATCCAATTGTATAGGTGGTAAAATAATCAAGTGACATTAATGTTATGTATGATGGTTCACCTAAAAACTAAAATCTTTTTAGGTGTTTTAAAAACACGGTGAAGTGAAATGGTTAGCTCATCTACTCCATGTCTTGAACTTAGATGCCCTCCTATTTTGGACAGTGTACGAACAATCTCTTGTCGCAGTTCATCTGCCAACTTTTTAAGTTCCTAATGCATCATAAAACAGAACAATTTAACATTTATATGTGGATATTCGGATTTGTTTGTGGAAGAGATTTGAGTTATGTTCTCAAAATAGGATAAAAAGCAAAAAAGAAGAATACACCTGAATCAAAAGTAATTTTACCTGAATTGAAAGATTCGTCATGTGAGTTGGATATATATTAGCATCCAAGATTGGAGTAGTAGACTTCTCCCCTGGGAATTTTAGTGCATTCAATCCCCCTGGTGGCCTGCCTTTACTACGATGTAAGAGATACATGTGTACATAAGTGTTAATTAGACATCTTTACTCCACTTTGAGAATAGTACAAAGGACCTTAAACCATAAAATGAATCAAAGCATAAATAGTAGAGAATCCAAATCAGAGTGAGATGAATAGAAAAGAATTTGAGTTTTCAAAAATAGAGTTTTGGGAGAATAAAGTTTTTTTTACTCATATGCACACTAATCTATACAACATTTTATCCGCATGAATCTAGAAACATATAGAGATCAAACATATAGTAGCGGCTTGGCAACTATATGAAAATGTGAAAATGTTTGATCAGTATAAGGCCAAACATATGCTGATTATGTGGCCAAACATATACTGATCATTTATATCAAACATGTGGCCAAACCAATAGAAAAAACTAAACATAATACAACAAAACAAAAAGAATCTAAAGCCAAATCGTATGACAAAGGGTCAATAGAATATAGGAAGGATACCTGCAAATCCATCAAATTAGAATGAACTAACCTTTTAAGAAATTAGTAGCAGAAATTAGAAGAATTTTGAACAAAACCCAAATCAAACTGCAAAAGAATATTTCATAAAAAAATCAAATCAAATCCCCCAAACCTGTCAATTATACCCATACATCAAACTCAAATGAGGCACGAAATTAGTACCTAAAAAACAAAACAAACTAACAAATGAGGCGCTTAAAATTTGAATCGAAAATAATTAAAACCGATTTAAACTCCAAATAAGAAAATTATGGATATATTTATTTGTGTCCAAGCCAAAAAAATTAAACATTGGTGCCAAATTTGGAACGAAGAACCGTGTAAAAAACTTTGTGAACTAAAAACCCCCAAAAATTTGTAAGATCTGAAAAAAAGCCCTAAAAAAAGATCTAAAAATATTTAAACTCGAAATAAGAAAATTATGGATATATTTATCTGTGGGCAAGCCAAAAAAATTAAACATTGGTGCCAAATTTGGTTAAAGAACCGTGTAAAAAACTTTGTGAACTAAAAACCCCCAAAAATTTGTAAGATCTGAAAAATAGCCCTAAAAAAAGATCTAAATATACCTAGTGGTTGCTAGCACTGGTTGGAGAGTTGAAGATCTTGGTTAAATACCTCTTAATCCATGATCAAACCTAGAAAATCAAACAAAAAAAACCCTTGCTTGAAAATCAAACAAAGCGCGGAAGGAGAGAGAGAGAGATTACCTTTAGGAACCTAATGTGGGAGGCTTTTTGTTCCGGCTGCATTGGATCATAGTGTGGGAAGGATGAGGGCTTGGGAGGGGTTGGGAGGGTGGTTATGTTGAAGTTGAAGAGAGAGTAGAGAGTGTCGTGGGAAAAAGTGAGATGAGAAAGTGAGAGAGGAGTGTGTACTCGGTAGTGTGTAAAACTTTGTTAGTGTTAATTTCCAATTTTATCCTTGTATTTGAATTTTGGGTAAAAGGAGGAAAGGAAATGAAGGGTAAAAAAGAGGGGGAACTCAAATATGTAAAGGACAAACTTGTCTTCCAAATTTGTGAATAGTGAAAACACCATCCTACTTTATTATATAGATATATCACAAAAAGAGAAGCATCCCAAAAAAATATTAGAAAACACATAGTGAGCCTCAATTAAAATTATAAAAGGCAACAAAACTCTTAAATATATGTTCCAATGAAATAAAATAAAAGTGCACAAAACAATAGAAAAAAAAGGCTCAACAGGTGAACCCCCACCGCACCAACATACTGGTAAACCCCAAAATAATAAAAAAAGGACTCTTATGCCGGTAAACCCCAAATGCCCCAAATACAATTTACAGATAGAGAGAGTAGGGGGAGATATTCCTTTGATTGACAAATGGAGAAATAGCCTTGAAAATATCTATTTAGATCTGGAAAAAATGCAGAAATCAGTAAAAAGATATCTGATTAAAACTACTTAGATCTGCATATAAGAACCCTAAAATGAAGCCTAAATTTTTGTTTTGAAATAAAAAAATCCTTACATGTTCGTCTTGGTCAAATATCTGCAAAAAATAAAACAATAGAAATCATAAGAACAAGAATGGGAGGAGGGAGAGTGACAAACTCTGTTAGGAGGCGGAAGTGAGAGAGAAATGACAGGCAGTGCGAGGTTCTTCAACCGAGAGAGAGAGAGGGTAGGAAGAGTGAGAAAGCGCATGAACATCCATGCCATTTACACCTTGGCTCAACCCTAAGGCCGATTCCAATGGTTGGGCTTCCAAAGCCATTTCTTGTTAACAATTAATAAAGTTTTCTATCCATTTGGCAGCATGCCTAAATATGTGGAAGAATGATTCTACTGCCCTTCTCCAGCCGTCATTTTCTATCCATATGATATGGCATGAATTTTTAAAAGTAAAACATCCAAAATAGAGAAGTGGCAGTGAGAACGAGAAAAGCGGCAAAAAAGTAGAAGTTTTCAATCAAAACTTTATATTTCAGAGGGAAATAATAGTCTTATTCTTTCTGTCAAGATAAACATGGGTTGCCATGTCACATAGAATAACTGTCGCTACATTTCTACATGTAGAAACGAAGATGGAAAATCTCCATCTGACTCAGCTGCCATGTGAGATTCACGGGTCTTAGAAATATTGGGTTGGAGGAGTTTTTTTTGTATTCCTATTTCTTAGATAGATTTTCGAACTGTTGGAAAGAACCATTGTAGATGGCCTAAACCACCCTTTTCATTCTCCTCCAAAGTTGTGTAAGAGTGGGGAAACGTTGCAAATTGAGAGGCTCAAGATTAAAGTATGTGAGTGGGTGAAAGATGGGACAAATGCGTTTGGATTCGTTAGATGGGTTAATGTTCTTTTTTAGTGTATTACAAATATACCCTTTATATTTGAATTATAGTGAAAATTTACTTGAAAAATGAGGGGGAAAATAAATTTTAGTAGGTTAAAATGGTAAATGTCATATAAATTATAAAATCAAGTGTGGTGAGTTGTAGGGCTTAAGGTATGAATTGTGATCTCACCCTCCATTTTTTGCTTTGTTGGCACAATACTCACCACTGATTAAGTTATCATCTTATTGAATAGTAAAAACATCCTACTCCTTATTATATAGATGGCTTTTGTTGATGTCGTTGAGTTTATTTAAATTTTAAAACAGGTTGGATTTCTTGAATAAACAAAGGAAACTCTGTCGATTTTTTTTGAAATTATTGAGTGTTCTAAATTGATTAACTCAAACATAAGTTTAGGAAACATGTTGAGAACTGGGGGTGGAGCGTGTAAAATCACACATGATACTAAAGTAAGACCATTGTTGGGCCATGCGAGACACGTGAGACTATTTTTTAACTATGGACATGGATCAAGTTATTTATGAGTTTATGTTAAATTGTTGGAAGGGATTTATTGATTATTTACGGCCTTTGTTGATGTCTCTGAGTTAATTTTAAATGTTAAAACAGGTTGGATTTCGTGAATAAACAAAGAAAACTCTGTCGAAATTTTCTAAAATTATGAAGCATTCTAAATTGATTAACCTAAACCTACCCGAATTTGAAAATTGAGCATCGGGGGAGCGAAAATGTAAAACGACTATAAAAAATAGCAAAAAGAGGCACACTTATGATAAAAATAGATTTTTTTTCATTTATGTAATCCAATTATGGTTAACACGTGTTTATTTGTTTCTTGTCACAGATTGATTATGGATTTCGTTGGATATCATTGGGCTAGTTGATTGGATGACTCAAAGTTTCTCGCGAAATGCATTTTATTTTTGTAGTTGGTGTTATTTTGAACATTTGTTGTATTGAGACATTCATTTGAATGGAATGAATTGTCTTTTAATGAAGAATTGTAGAATTGAATATGGTGTCCTTTTATGTGATAGTTTGGACGCCCATTTATATAGGTTATATCATGGCATAAATTTATATATATTCATTTTGCAATCTTCTTTTGAAATTATTTATTGAAAAAAAACACTTTTAGCGACATAACATGGATGTTGCTAAAAATCAAATTATATTCTAAATATTGACTTTTAGTGGCATTATAAATGACATTTAGCGACATACACTATGTCACCTAATAGATGACATTTCGCGACATGTATATCATGTCGCCCAAAAGAAGACATTCCGCGACATGTATAGGATGTCGCCTAAAATATGGCATTTCGCGACATGTATGGCATGTCGCCTAAAGGATGATATTCTGCGACATGTCATTATGTCGCGAAAGGTGAGGTATTATTTAATATAAAAAATAAATATTAATATATATTTTTATAAATATATACATTTCGCGACATGTATCCTATCGCGATTGGTATATACATTCCGCGACTTAGATATGTATGTCGCCGAATACAATCCCAGACGGGGCTACCGCGACACTGGGGCGATAGGCAATCGCATGTCCTAAAATGTCTTTCGCGACATATTTTATGTGTTGCGGAATGTGTTTTTTCTTGTAGTGGTTGTAACACTCTACGATATCCTCAAATCACAATCATGCTCTTCACAACTAGAGCTACCAATTTCCATGCTGGACAATCCATAAGATCACTAATCCTAAGGAGGCTAAATAATATGAGAAAACGTGTGGAAGAATGCACATCCACACGTACATGAAACTTGTGAAAAATAAAAGGATATTTCAAACAAGAACACACTCAATTGTCAAGCTGCAATGACCACACCAAATTCATCTGCACTCACATTTAACCAAGTTGTACTGTGACCAAATCGTAAACATGGAACAAGACCAGACCATCAAAATTGAAAGAACACCATTCTCGACCATCATAATAAAAAGAACTCAGTCCTCGACTATCAAAATTGAAAGAACACAATGAGTCTGAATATACGAATAATTGTTCCGAAGGAATCCCATCTGCATGAAACTAGATATGGATTACGAAAGGCCATGCCTTATTCTTGAATTCTATGACCCCTCCTAAATATTTTCACCAGATCCTAGTCTATCCATACATATTAGCTTGAGTCACCAACCATGACGAATCGGATCAGGATGGGTTCATCATTGCCAAAAAAACTTAAAACATAAAATATTGTCCGTTGAGAAGTAAAATGTTGATCTTACCTCCTTAGGCATAAGGCTTCCTCATTGACAAACACAAGTTTCTCTACTCAATGAATGCCAAATGCATTTATTAATGCTGACCTTGTCCATATCTCCAGTCAACGTGAGCAACCTAACACACCTAGATTACTATATACTTTATCGTACAAAGATCATATCCCAAACATCTCCTTAGGCAATGCCCAACTAGGTGAAACACTAACCTTATTATATGCTTCAATGATACATGGTCATCATTGTGCCTATCTCCAAATTCCACCCAAACTAAATTGACTCGATGACCACACCGGTCGCCATTAACATTATAAGGGTAAAAAGTATTGTATATGTGTACACCTCCTAATCCGCACAGTCTTGTCAAGACATGACAATAACTAATCATTACATTTCTCAGGCTATTCAAACTTATATTATCGGAACATGCTGATACCCTAGTCATACTTCGATATCCCATATGGGGTCCTATTCTCAAGTCCTTAACTTGACATCATAAATATAATTCTCTAATATATTTCCTAGTAGTCATCAAAATCAAGAACAAATCTTTCTTCACTAGTCTTTTTTTGACAAACGAGCATTATATCCAATCACGACACTAATGTCCAATTAACCTTAGAAGGTTACTGATATGTCACAAATATTGCATATTTGTGCCCGTTATATTTATGCATTCTATCTTTTTTGTCTCTATTGTTGCCTATATTTATGCTTATATACTGTATAAACTTGGTTATATATATATATATATGCTTTTCAATGTCCATGTGAGATTTTGTAGGCATTGGATCATTTAAAGGAGCAAGTGGTTGTATTTCGGGGAAGTTCTATCACCTGGCACAACTTAAATGGCATTTTAGTTATTTCATGCATTATCTCTTACTTAATGGAATCCTATGGAAGTGTAGTTCATTGAGTTACCTTTGCATGACCAGGAATGTCACGTCATTCCGAGCTCGGATGAGGAAGTTATAGCCATTTCGATTATGCATGTTTTCTCCTTGTAAAGACCAAACGACCTCTCAAAATAGAGTTCTGTTCGACCAACCTTTAGACCCCGATCAACCGCCCTTTTGATTAAGGACTACGAAGGAAGGTAGAGGTTGGGTTCCAGATCGATCAATCGATTCTATTGATCAATTGATTCCCTCATATATTGTGAAATTTCCCTTATTTTATTTTATTTTTCCTTTTTTCTTTTACCAACTTATTATATAAGTTGGTTTTGGTTTATTTTGGGAGAGATGTTGTATCTTGTATTTTTAGTTTCGTTTAGTAGGAATATTTTGTGGTGTAGCTTCTCCATCCTAGGGTTTTACTCCAAGGGTATCTAAGTCACTATTCATCATCTCCTTAATTTATATTAGTTGCCTTTTCTTGATTTCAGCTTTGTTCTCTTATTTACTTGGTTTGATGATTAGTTTTAATTGATATATTTAATTTCTTTCATTAAATACATGCTATTTAATATACTTCGTAGGTAATTAAATCTTGGTTGAGATTGTTAAACTCACATGGGTTAATTAGTTGGTATGCTATGGTATGGTGAGTTTAAGATAGTTTAATGGGTTGATTGTTCTTCCTATCACTATTAGGATATTTAACAGTGTATATCACGTATGTAGCATATTTACGACCTTTCATGTATAATTTTGGGAATATTTGTTGACACCGAACTCAAATTGAAATTTTATTAGAATTTCGAGGGTGATAACTCTAGGTTTTATTAATTGTCCAAATGAGATTAATCTTATTAACGAGTTTCTTTTGATATGACCATCTATGCAATTTAGCCCATGTGAGGGAGATGAATATTAACCCATAGTTTTACTCATTTTGTCAATCTAAGTTTAAAAACAGGCATAATTTAATTATTTGTTGTCCTATAATCTTTTACACTTTTTGTCGAGAAGTATTAAATTAATAGAATTCTAACAACTAGTCTATGTGGATTCGATACCTTGACTGGCCGATGTACTCTAGTGAAGAGTGTAGTAATAATTTAGTTCTTTTTGTATTAAGGCAATGAACAAAATAATCACAGTGTCTCCTAGTCCTTGAGAAAAAATAGATAGAAAATAGAGATAAGTAACCAAAAGCGTGCCACTTTCGCAGGCACTGGCGATTGCACTTATCATGTGAAACAAGCCGTTAAACCTGTAGGTTACCCTACAGGACGGGTGGTGTCCTGTGAGGGTTTGTAGTGAATGTACACACAAAATTTGAAAACATATTTAAATGCAATATCTGAGTAGATGATGAAGTGATATATAACCCAACTAAAAGGATGTCAAGGGATACCGTAATCAACTATCAAAATGATATATAAAATTACTTAATACCAAAAGCGTAATGCTTCTTAAAACTCATCATCTGTTAGTGTGAAACAGCCTTAAGTATCATTAGAGTAGTTCCAAGATCGCCTTTATAGAAGCAATGCTTTCACTTTAATTCTCACTGGATATATCTCTTTGAATTAAACTCTCTAAGAATTGGGTAAGTGTATCTCTCTAGTGTCTGAGGATGTGAGTAAATGTAAACAAGTTCAAACGTCTCACACACTTTATAAAAAAGGACGGATACATAAAAAAAACTGATCTAATGAAGAAATGCTAACCACTATGTCGAGTTATTCACCATATATAGTCTTCTCATTTGCCCGAACACTTTACCAAGGGTGAAAATAGGGCTTATGTAAGGCATGAGGGGAAAATGAAGAAGATGAATGATATGGTTTTTGAGAAGAGTGTGACACACTTTGAATAACTAATGTCTTCATTTTTTAATTCTATGATCTCATGCTTTCTCTTTCTTCTATATATATATATTTTTTTTTTTTTCTTTTTCTCTTTTTTCTATTTTTTATTGCGATGCATTTTTCTTTTTATAACGAAAATGAAGACAATTTACATTGATAATTTCAAACACTCCTTTTCTCAAAAACAATGGTAATGATGGGAAATGACATATGGATGGTATCTAGGACATATATGGGTAAGGAAAAAATGGAATGAAAATAGGTGGAGTGAAGGGTAAAAATGGTAAGTGTATGATAAAATCGGTTTAGTGCTCTAGACAAACTACAAGACACATGCTTCTTACAACTCGAAAGTGATGGCATTATCAGTTATTATGCCAAAATTGAAAAAATAATGAGACCATGCAATGACTAAATGTAGTACCCAAAGAAAGTTGAGTCAACTTGTGACTCGGAGATACGTAAAAAAACCTCAAAAATGTGAAAAGCTCAAATCTCATGGGTTTAAGTCGCCACTAGTTATCTTTTAAGGCTTCCATGAGAATATAGTTACTCCTCAACTTTTGATTGTAAACGTGATAGTGAAAATTACTAAGTCTAGAAATTCATAGTGCAAGTACGCTTTTAAGAGGTATTAATTAACTTTATGGTCATAAGTGTAATTTTAGGGTCGAACACATATATTTCGAGCTTTCTAAAAGAGGGAAGATAGACAATTCATGTCATACAAATTTATTTTTAACTGCACAAAAGGTTTAAAATCACTTGTTTCTGAAATTTTTCAAAAGAGGAACGATTTTGATAAATTTCCCCTCCCCAAACAAAAGAGAACATCGTCCTCGATTTTTTAAAACTATATATATAAAATAAAACACAAAGTAGGAAAGATATTACCATGATGAACCGCTAATTAAAATGTATCGCATGATGTAGCAGAGATGAAACCTGAAGAACAGATGGAGCACAAAAATATGTACAAGTCTATAAAGTAGGTGAAAATCATAGGGTGATGTAAAACATCACTCCCAAATAGGATAAGACTCATAATTAGAGACAATGAACGACGGGCTACCTCCGGTAGCGCTAAGCTTAACGTCTTCATCCAAGACGAACCATTCTCACCCTAAGGACAAGAACTATGAAAGCACGGGACGACAGAAAAATTGGGTGATGAAAATCACCCCAAAATAAGATTGAAGTGTCAGTCTTGTTAGATAAAGGCAAAAACGGGTCAATCCACTTGTATGGAAAAGTGCATCACTCAATGCAAAGCATCGGTGGATCACATGTGTGTGGGTATATGGGTAAGGATGAGAAAGGTAGGGTAGAATAAGTATCGATCACGGGCCTTATTAATCCGAAAGGTGAGGGCAACAAGGGCCCTATAAACATGATGCTCTAATTGGACAGGGAGGCAAAATGGTTTGACAAGAGTGATGGGGTAGGCCTCATAAAAAGTGCACGACCGTTATATAAATGGACGATGATAATGGTCGCGTCATGACATGCCAAGGAGCTGTAGAGGAAAAAAATCAACACCAAAAGGAAGTGGTGTGCAGAGAGTAACAAGCTCGGTGGCACGTAAGGGTAGAGTAGTAGGCATACTCACACGGATGGTGGGGTTGATGAAAAGTGCACAAATGGGATCGTGGGGCATTGGGGTGGTGTTTGGGTGGATGTGAGGACCTAAATTCTTATATGTGAATAGGGAAGGTAGAATAGCAAGGTCCAAATCAAGTAGGGGGCGGTAAGGACAATGGGTGGGTCGGGTGGGACAAAAGGGGGGGGGGGAGATGATCTAACTCGAGAGTACGAGAGACACACTCCTTATGAGGCTCATAGTGATCCTCAAGGGCACTCGTAGGAGGAGGTGTGAAAGTAAATGATGGAGTGATCAACTTATCCACCCGAAAGGCACCATTCTAAGTGGTGGAAAAAGTGAACGAGGCATCCAAATTCGAGATAGAAGAAGCAACATTAATATATGTCTCAATGGGAGCCAAGCATGGTGGGACAAGTACCATATCCAGAGAGATAGAAATCATTTCGAATTCAATCTCAGGACAGTGGGAAGCACTTATAGACGGAGCTAACGTTGCCTCACGGAAAAACATAAAAGGATCAAAAGGTATAGAATCGGGCATAATAGTAGATTCGGTGGAAGGAGAAATACAAACCTCAATGGTGGATTCGAGAGGGTAGGGGGTGTGGGATCAGTCTCACAATCAATGGATATGTTAACCCAATTATCAACTTGGGTCCCGGACCACGGGGTTGTCTCAAATTCAAGATTCTCAGGAGGATAGGGTGGGTCACATTAAAAATCAGTGGCACAAGACGACACATCATCGTCCCATATGGATGCAATAATTGGTTGACTTGGGGTTAAATCCGACTCGTTCTCACACTCAAAATAATTTAATCGTTGTTTAAGACTTTGAAGGGATTCATTTTGAGAATTAAGAATGGGAGCGAACTTTTGTAAGAGGCGTTCGAGAGAGGATGTGCAAGGTGGTGGTGAATGGATAGTGGGTGGCGGTGGTAGTTGAGGTGGACACAACTCGATAAAAACACTAGGATATGGAGAATACTCATATGAAGTGTGGGGAATGGGGTCAAGTTGGTCATATATATGAGAAGCATCTCCGTGATAGACAAAAGGTTGATCATCATGAGGAGCGTAGTAAGGGGACTGATAGGTATGAGGTGCACGAGGTTGCGATGAAGACTGTTGGAAACTGTAAGGATCCACAAAATGGATGTGGGATTCATATTGCATGGAAGGGTGATCTGGACTCTATGAATAGCTTGGGTACTCATACCCTTTGGCAGTGGATATGTCATGACAATACGGTGAGGGTGGTTACGAAACAGTGTCATATGGATACACATGTTCCATGGTTGATTCAGATGGAGAGAAAATAAATGGGCACTCATGAGACAAATGATCGATAAGAAATCAGTGTGTGCACAGTGAAGCATGGGATGTGTTGACACTCAGCACCGGATGCGGTGGAAGATGAGATGTGTGCGTGGATGGCGCAAGAGTATCAACAGTGGTTGTGTCAGAGTTAAAGACATGAATTAATGTATGGAGATTCGATTCAGGCTCATCCTCAAATAAGTTTCGAGAGAATGGGAAATGGCTAAAGTATTCCTGTAAAGGACGTTCTTCGGCCTTGAAGCGAGGAATATTTTTGGATTTTTAAATATTTTTCAAAAGAAAATAAAATATTTTTGGGATTTTTGAAAATAAGACAAGAAAAATCTTTTTGGCATTTGGAATATGGGTAAAATATATTTTTGTGATTTTTGGAAATATTAAAAAAAAGGAAAATATTTTTGGGATTTTTCGGAAAAGGGGAGAAAATGGACGCTTGATTTGGACGAACAAACTAAAACCGACTACCTAAAGAATTGAGTTGGACGCACACGAGTCAAGAAAAAATCCTAACGAGCACATTGCCAATTACTATCTTCAAAATTAGTGAAAGGGGTAGTCAAATTTTAATTAAGTCCGCGAGCGACAAAAATCACGGAATTTATCTTTGTGATCGCATGTTACAAAAATGTGTTCCTACGGGGCTAGCTAGTTGATTGATTTTAAATTTAATGACAGCTAGGGTAGCACACAATGGATAAACAAGCAAGTCGGGTGATGAAATCCCTTCTCATTTCAATTACCGGGTCCAAGTCATAGGTAAATTAATTCATCAAACCATTAAATTTAAGTGCGATGCAGAAATTAAAAGCACACAGGAGCAACTAATCACACAAAAATTGAACTCGCTTCCAGGAGATTCACGAGGGATAAGGAAATGTACCTCCGACGATTTTTACACACGTGGGAGTCCTACTAACCCAAAGTAGAGAGCCTTAAAAAATCCTCGCCTTTGGACGCCCTCTCTCTACCTTGTCCGATTTTCCTTTTTGTTTTTTTTGGAATAATTATTACAAATAAATCGGTGTCAAAATGCACCAAAATAAATACAAAGCTTCAAAAATCCTATACAACCAGTCTAAGTAGGGAGAATAAGGAAGAACTACACTAAAAAAATTACAAGTCTTCAATGTTGTCTCCATGTCAAGAAAGCGAAAACGACGCCATTTGATAAGAGGCCTTTTGCGTATGTGTCGTTGTCTTCGAAAGCCAATCCGAAAATCCATTGAATTACCTACAAAACTTGTCTAAAACAACTCGTATTGTGGTAAGTACGGGTATCAATCCAACTTCTAAGGTGAAACAATTACTGCGAAAACTTGCAACTCAATTTTTTCTGATTTTTTTTTTAGTTTTTATTTTTAAAACAACTTCAATGGAAAATTAACAAATAAATGCTAAAAATTATGAAACGGAAAAATAACGAAAAATGATGTGCGATCGAATGTGAAAAACGTGAGAATGTCAAGAGATGGGATTACACCGCGTTATCAATTATTTTAATTTCTCAATTTATTAATTTGAAATATTTCGAGATAATATTCATCGATAATCTAACTCTCATTACAATTATAAATTTAATAATATCTTTTTCAGAAAACTAATTTAAAAATGTCACATGATGAAAAATTAAGAACTGTACCGTGTTGAACAAAATTACCTGCTAGGATCAATTTAACAAAAACAGTATGAATTCTCAAATTTCAACACAGAATTAATTTTCAAATTTCGAAAAAACCTATCTCTAGTTCGATCCCTAAATTTAAGCATTAATTTGTACAATCAATTTACCAACTCTCGTTACATAAATTAATTGGTGGCAATAAAAAATAATTTTTCCTAGAAATGTAGCATTAATGAAATCAATTAATTAAATTAATATCCTACGCAGTGCATCCCACCCCTTGAACAGGGTGACTAGCCAAGCATAATGAAATAATTAATCAGAGTCACAGACATGGAACAACAAATTAAAGAGTAGAGCAATATATACAATACACAAAAGTCTCCCTTTGAATTGATTCCTTGAGTCGCGTTCATGCACGTGTGTCCCAATGTTTTAAAAAATCCAGCACTTGATTACATAAAAATAAATAAAAACTAAACCTACAAATTATTCTAATGCTAAACTATTTTTTTGTATTCTTTTGGAATTTTTTTATGTACCTATTATCTACATAATATACACAGTGTTTCTCTCTTTTGCAATCCCTCTCCCTGCGTCTGTGGGAGTCCCCCTTCGTTTTATAATCCACGATGCTTCTTTGTGGATGAGATATTTTGGGGATTGCCTTTGAATATTTGGACGCACGTGGGTTTTTATTTTAAGAGATGGCTTTTAGTTCCTATTTTTTTGGCTTCGGATTGAGCAGGAACGATTTTAGGCTTTGGTGGAAATGGGATAGTATGGAGTCGGGTTGAGCTTGATTTGGGAAAGTTCGGGTTTGGAGGTTTTTGAGTTTTTTTCAGGTTAAGGGCTGGTCATTTATGATGTTTACTCTCATAATTTTCACCAAATAAATGATGTTTAAGGTCTGAGGTCACCATTTATGATGTTTACCCTCATAATTTCACCAAACTAATGATGTTTAAGGTCCGAGGTCATCAAATTATGATGTTTCACCTCGTAAATTTCACCAAATTAATTATGTTTAAGGTCTGAGGTCATCAATTTATGATGTTTACCCTCATAAATTGCCACCAAAATAATGATGTTTAAGGTCTGAGGTCATCAAATTATGATGTTTCACCTCATAAATTTCACCAAATTAATGATGTTTAAGGTCTGAGGTCATCAATTTATGATGTTTATCCTCATAAATTCCCACCAAACTAATGATGTTTAAGGTCTGAGGTCACCATTTATGATGTTTACTCTCATAATTTTTACCAAATTAATGATGTTAAGATCTGAGGTCACCATAATATGATGTTTACCCTCATACTTTTCACCAAACTAATGATGTTTAAGGTCTGAGTTCACCGTAATATGATGTTCACCCTCATAATTTTCACCAAATTAATGGTGTTTAAGGTCTAAGGTCACCATATAATGATGTTTTACCTCATACTTTTCACCAAATTAATGATATTTAACCATGATGTAACAAAAGTATTGACACTAGAATTGTTCTTCTCATTAATATCCTCTTCATAAAATGATACATGTATTACAAAGAAATAACTGCAACACTATATGTAATATTTCTTCAAGTGGTCAGCATTCCAAGGGTTGGAAAAAGGTTCTCCTTCGAGATTTTCTAGCCGGTAAGTACCATGCACAACCTCATCGACTACTCTGTAAGGACCATGCCAATTTGGGTGGAGCTTGTTTGCCTTCTGCAACGTCTTCTTCAGGACTAGGTCTCCCACAGCTATAGGTATTGATTTCACCCTTTGGTTGTAGAACTTTGTTGTTCTCTGCTGGTAGGCTTCCTGTCTGATCTCAGTATCTTCCCTTCTCTCTTCAATCAGATCCAAATCAAGTCTTCTCTCTTCCCCATTCCTCTGAGAATCATAGGTCTGAACACTATGGGTGGGGAGTCCTACTTCTATAGGGATGACATCTTATGAACTATGTGCTAGGATGAAAGGAGTCTCTCCCGTTGGTGTTCTTACGGTCGTCCTATAGGCCCATAACACAGTGTATACCTCATATGTCCATCTCCCTTTTGCCTCCTCCAACCTCTTCTTTATTCCATCAAGGATTGTCCGGTTCGTGACCTCAGTCTGCCCATTTGATTTGGGTCGTCCAGGAGAGGAGAAGAACTGTTTGATCCTCACTCTTTCACAATATTTTTCAAAGGAAGAGTTCTTGAACTGGGTTCCATTATCTGAGATAAGGGTATTTGGAAGGCCATATCTTCATATGATGTTCTTCTAGATGAACTGGAAGGTCTTCTGTTCCATAATCGTGATCATCGTCTCAGCCTCTACCCACTTAGAGAAGTAATCAATTGCTACCACTAAGAATCGATAGTTGTTTGCAGCTCTTGGCAATGGCCCTACTAAGTCAATGCCTCAAACTACAAATGGTTGTGGTGAGCTAATTGACGTCATAGGATGATGATGTTGGTGAGGGATGGTGGATAATCTATGACACTTGTCGCATCTCTTCACATAAGCAGCTGCATCTTTGGCCAAAGTTGGCCATCAGAACCCCTGAGTAATTATCCTCTTAGCTAGAGGCCTCCCTCATATGTGACTTGAACAAGAGTCCTCATGTACATCTTTCAAGACTTGAGGAACCTTTGAAGGGTGCACACATCTAAGGAGAAGGAGTAGGAACCCCTTCTTATACAAGACGTCTCCTATAATTGAGAACTTAACGACCCTAAACCTCAGCTTTTTCCTTTACAATTTTGATTCTGGCATCTTTCCCTGTCTGATGTATCTGATGATTGGGTCCATCGACTCGGGGTTGCCTTGAGTAGGTGGGCTGCTGGCTTTTGCGATGGGTTTGGATGATTTATTTATTTTGTTTCTTTTCTTTGGTTTATGGTTCAATGTAGTGTGTGCGTGAGATGCTGATTTTTGGTTTATGATTTGAAAATGGTGGAAGGAGGAGAGAGAGAGAGAGTGGGTTTTGGTGGGAAAAGGTTGAAGATGAAGTTGGGGGGGGGGGGGTAGATGTGAGTGTGTGTAGTGTAAGTAGTATGTGGGTGAGGAAGAATCATGGTGTATGTGAGGTGTATGATGGTGTGGTGTGTGGCTTAGGGTGTAGGATAGGTAGGCGAGGGTGACTTGTGTGTGTTTAACTTTGTACCGCATAAAAAATTAAGAAAACAAAATAAACATAATAAAAATAAAAACTAAACTGCACTAAAAATAAAAACTAAACTGCACTAAAAATAAAACTCACTAAATAAAAAACTAAAAACTAAAAACAAACAAAAATAAAGGAAAACAAATATTCGACGCACTAAAATAATTTCTCTAAAAATAAATAAAATTAAAAAAATAAAAATAAAAACGCTATAAAAGAAGTAAAAATAAAACCTAAAGTCCTAAAAATATAAAATCTAGCAAAAATAAAAATAAAGATTACAATTAAAAACTAATAACAAGAAAAAGAAATATAAAATAAATTCTAGAAAATTCTAAATAAATCTAAAATAAAACAATACAAAATAAAAATCTAGAAAAATCTAAAAGACACACAAACTAAGCACACACGGGCTCGGGTGATGATTGGGCTCAGTTTAGGCTTGGTAGGGATTGGGGAGAGGGTTTGAGGCATCAGAACACATCGGGGCAAACTCAAAAAGGGCTTGAGTCTTCACGGCCACTTTGATTTTCTTCTTTGATTACTTTGAATCGCTATTGAGTTGCAATTGACTTGATTTAGCATTATTTGATGTTACGACTGTTGTTTGACTTGAAAAATAATAAAATACGACATAAGGCCAATTTTAATTAAAACGAGTGACTAAAATGCATCTATTCAAGGTATAAAATAGACACTTTTGGGTGCTTATTAGTGTCCTTACACGAACACACAATTCACGCCTAATAATACAGCTCCCTTGTCGGGGATTACTTTATGCTATTATTTTTTAGACTTAGTGTTTCCTACTAATTTTTTTTCTATTTGTATTTTTTTTAATCGATTTTTTTACTTGGACATCTGAGCAGTAAGAAACGTCGAATTTTTGCCTATATACCACACTGTTAAGCATTCATTGAGGAATCATTTTGGGTAAGTATGTCTTACACTAACGTTTTCAGTAGTTGTAATGAAATGGGTTCGGGAGTTTGTCCTAAGAATAATTTTTAAAGTCCCTTTAAGCCTATAACATTTGTGAATATTAGCATGTCAAGAAAAATGAAAATCGAAAGATTACTCTTGGCAAGTATTTAAAAAATCAAAATAATGATTTGAGGATTTCTTAAACTTATTATACTGAGAAAATGCCTCAAACTTATTACAATAACAAAGTTGAAAGCCATTGTGATAGTAGTTCTCCGAACTATTATGACAATAACTTTCAAAGTTGTTATATGAATAAGCTTTAAAGTTACGCTAATAGTTCTCAAATTAGTCATTTTGAAGAAGTTGCGAAACCACCATATTCATTTGGTGCATTGTTGTAAAGTCAAATAATGGAAATTTTTTACAACTTTTATCAGGAGGATAATGATTGTTGGGATCATGATTTGGATTTATTATTTAGAACCAACGATGATTCTTTTCTTAAAACTTCGGCGATATGGAGGTTGATGCACTTTTCAATGACATGATTTCTTCCTTGAACAACAAAGATGATTTGAACACTTGTGTTTCACCTCAAACAATTTTGGAAGAACATTTCACTGAAACTGAATCTTTTTCCTTTGGAATTCAACCATTGAGCGATGCTGAGTCATGTCTTCAAGTTTAATTCATTTCCTCCCCGTTTTCGTTCACCATTATCGAACTATTATAACATTCCAATGTGTCGGTTGAATTCATTTCACCCTAGGGCTTCGGGCCCTTCTTAATTCTTATTGGGTCTCATTCGAGTTCATATTAATGTGTTCTAACATTTTTCAAATGTCCACATTGTTCCACTTTTATCGGAAGAAGCCAAACTCAAGGATTTCACCCTACCTCGTGTTACACTTTGAAAATCACCATTTCTTGTCATTTACACACTTGTGGTAGTATATCCTTAAAATCAATTTCATTTAGGACCACTTGTGTAACACCTTTTCTAAAAAAATTATTTCATAAAAATGTTCGACTTTGCGTAAGATTACCTTTTTAACCATTTGTTTTTGAACTTGCATTTTTCTCCATTTTCACAAGTGCTATCTTTCTAAACAATGTTGAGTTATCAAACTAACTTCTTAAATGCGTTTAGCTCAATAACAATTCTTTAACCCTTGGAGTAACAAACTTTTCAAGTTGAAAGTCTATTTATTTCATTACTTTCTTTACTAAGTAAATATTTGACATGTTAAGTACTAGTTCGTAAATAAACACCATTTCTCCTTTATGGTCATAGTAGTCTTGAAATACCCACTTAGCACATTTCCTACACATTTCCACACACTTTAAGGTATGAAAATTTTATTTTCTTTATTTCATGTTAAAAATCACTAAGACCTTCACTAAACTTGTTTATCATCATTAAAATACTACAAGTTTATACACATAGTAAGAGGGATAAGTCCAAAAATCCAAACCAATGAGTTTAACGCATGATTTATTCAAGGGATATAATTCTACTAAGAAAAACATTTTTTCCATGATTAAAAGGTATTTTTTTTTATTCACACTTTAATAATTGTCTAATTTGACAAAAATCCCATTTTTCCAAGAAAACTTCAAGACTTTGTTCACAAAATATCTCAACAAGATAAATGTCATTTTAAAACATTTTATTCAAATAAAATGTTTAACACTAAGTTTTCTTGAAAATATATCATTTTCTTAACCCTTTGAAACCATTTTTATTCAAATCAAAAGAAAAGAAAATTTTACAGCATACATGCATTCTACTCTTAAAACCCTATATAATTGACCAAATACTAAGGAAATAGAGTTCTTAAACTAAATGCATAGAGTTTTCGACCTTACTGAAGCTCCAAAAATGGATGGATGAATGTAGAAGAATATGGCAACCTCACACCTTCTAAGGTGGCCTTAAAGAGGTTGCCTAACTCCAATAAGCTTGCTCCATGAATGCTCCATCGATGACCAATCAAAACATCCTCTGACCACCGATCAAAATAACCTTAAACAATGATAGATGATCATAGGTCCTATGGCTCCATGATGAAGTTCACATTCCACATCAATACTACGTACATGATATGATAAAATAACATAGTTCCTACACATCCTAGTATGAGTTCACATGATACATCGATATTACATGCAACCAACATAAAAATAAAAAAATTAACCATGAATAAACCATCTTGGGATTCAATCACTTAAAACATAAATCAAAATACGTGACCATAATGGCGGGATTAGATCCTTGCAAACATAAGTTACCATAAATATGTATTCTACATATCATGCATGCACATAGATGTTTGTTTTAATGGTAAATTTTATTGATTTCAAATTATAAATGGTATCAACAAGGCTCCGATACCAATTGTTAGACCATTTACCTTAGGGTATTTTGATCACGCATATAAATTGAACTACAAAAAAATTATACATTACCCAAACATAAAACTCTATAAGGCAAAAATAGTATTTACCTATAAGATCTCTCCAGTTTGATCTTGTCTCAACATTAATAGTATTTGATGACGATTGATTGAGAACATAGGATTAATGGACATCACGATCGTCTACCGTATTCAAATATGAGCTATCATGAAAAAACCTGGACTCTTTCTTCAGGATCACATTATTTTCATTTTTCCTCAATCCTTTGCCTCAATTTCTCTCAAATATGGATTAGGGTTTTTAAATTTTCAAGAATGATGACATGTATGAGGAAAAGAGAGACTTATGTTCATATATATAGGATACGATAGGGACCCTAAGGAGAGATAATGACATGCCTTGTAATGGTCCTAGGAAATCCTAATTTAACCTGAATTATAATCCTAGTCCATTAATTATAATTAATACCAATTAATTAGCATAATTTCAATTCCACTCTTAACCCCATAATTATATTTTGAGATCCTTGTTATTGATTACTTAATGAACCCCATTTTAAGGTTACAAATTCCCATTGAAAAATAAATTACTGACAATTTATTTGATTAACATCCTTAAGTCCTTGACGTGTGAAGCTTAACATATTTATAGTCTCGAATTTAAATAACACACCTGCAGGGTTTGATACAAACAAAACTTATAAGCATATCAAGGAGGTATCACCAATATATACACTCAGATAGGAATTCCATCCATAAAACATTTCATCATAATATTATTGACCCAATAATAAATAACACCTAATACATCAAAACAATATATAACTAGTGCATGTGTACATTAATCATATCTATATTAAGGGCCTTAATTAATCCTAATAATCATTTTGTATGCATTGTGCTATAAAATCAGTATAAAAATAATGACCTCAAGGTGGTACCATTCAATACACACAAAGTTCACTAGTATAATAAGTTGAAGCTAAGTTGTTTCCCATTATCAAGAGAGTCCTATTAAAATACTGTGCTATAACCCTACCAATGCCATGTCCACTTCTATTTAAGTTTGTGAATGAAAAAACTTATATTCCAAAAGAACTGGTGATCTGATCCACCGTGCGTACGTTTTACTTTACCCACTAGATCACCTATTAAGTAGAATAAAATACATTGGAAATATATAAAATACTACAAACTTTATGCCCATTCATGATTCTCGTTAAACACAAAAAATTGATGTTATTAAAAGAATAAATCCATAACTTAAACTATTGGATAAAACATTGTTTTAGTCTATTTCTCTAATAGATTATACTCAATATGTTAAAGAAAACCAGAGCAAAAAAAAAATACAAAAACATTTAACTAATTATAGTAGATGAAAACTATAAGGAAGTTAAATTTTTTAAATTTTAATCTATCAATACACTATTAGTTGAAATTTATAAAGGCCTAGCCATAAAACATGTTGATATTGAGGGAATAATGGAGGGTCTTGATTTGATTTCATGCATCCCAAAAAATAAGGGTTCCATTTGTGCAACTGGGGGCATGTTTTAGGCAAGGGGAAGAAACCACCACTAATGAAAACTTTTTGGCAGATGATGGAGACTGGGATTTGATGAAGGAAAATACAAATGGGACCCATGACACTACAAATTTTCTCCCAAAAGGTTTTTAAATGGAATGAAAGAAGGGAAAAATGTGAGGTAAAAACACGTCATAGAAAGCATTTCTAAAATTCATTCCTTGCTTAGAATTGGGTCAAAATTCTTAAGACTTGTTGAAGGATACATGGAATGGTCTAAAAAATGCCAATTTTTAATTTTTTTTGAATTAAATATTAATCCTAAACAATTACCCCCAAAAAACACTTTACACTAATATTAAACGAAAGTTCTTTAAACCAGTTTTAACTAATTTTATTTTATCCTAAAACATGCATCTAAGTGTTACAAGGTTAAAGTAAAATAAACAATCACACAATGCACAATGTAATAGGAAAACTAAAATGGAAAAAATATCGAACTGTCCATCCTTGTAAAGTCCATAAACTATGGAATTACAAAGTCTAATAACTCGTATATTTATTCATATTATTTAATTAATTAAATTGTGGAACTTAATTATGTTTGCTTGTTGTGACTAGAGATGTCATCATTTCTATTGTTATAAGTTATTTAAGTTGGATTAAAATTGGGACATAAGACACGGTGATTAATTAATTGAATCAATTAATAATATGACTCGTATAGTGAAATTATTATATAATTGAGTTGTCAGTTCTTTTATATATATTTTATAATTGGTTTTGGGGACATGTAGAATGTTCATTTATAGTTGAAATGATGGTTTAAAAGCCAATTCGGTTATTATAAGGATCGAGCATGGTTTGAAGTCATTTAAAGTGGTTTTGGGGATCTTTTAGGAGAGGCCCATTTGGGGCCCAACCATAATTTTGGGATTAGGGCTTCTAATGAGTCATTTGGGGATCTAATGTTAATACATAACACAATGGGGAAGAACTAGAGGAGCTAGAGAGGCAAAGCACCAAGAGGAAGGATAATTAAAGGGATTTAGGGATTGATTTGTCAATTAATCTATTAGGCAAGTTTTATCTAGAATATGTTAATGATTGAATGTGTGTTAATACTGTGATTTTTCATAGAAATCTGAATGTAATCATAACCTAAATCTGATTTGTATGATTTCAATTTATAAGCTTTGAATTTCACCTAATTTGGTTAGTAATTGAGTTCAATTCATCCTTAAATTGATTTAATTCCCCACGATTATAACTTGAAACTGTTTAAGAATGATTAGATGTTGTTTCCTATTAAAAATTAGTTGTAAGCCTCTAATTATGTGAATTGATCCCTTGAAATCATTAGTTAATTGATGAATTTTAATTCAAGTTAGGGTTCCCTAATTATGATTTTTTTTTATTCTTTGTGTAATCTTGGGTTTTGATGTCATAAATAGAATCCAATTGGTTAACTGAAGTGATTTTATTGATTGGATATTCGCGAGGGGCTTAAATGAAGTGTTGGAGTTAATTAATGGAGGTTTGGGGGTGAAAACATGATTTTTAGAGAAGAGGTCTCGAACAAGTGTCGATCCATCGATGAAACTGGAAGTTGGATAAGGTTGTGCATAATCGAATTACAAAGTCGTGGGCACTGATTTCATATTTTTCTATTTTTTTTAATTTTTAATGAATTTTTTATTTAAAGGTGAGCGAGACCAAAATGTTGGATGGGTTATTTTAAATTGGACGTTCTTTTGGAAATTTTGTTTTTGGGGCCTAGGGCTGGGATTTGTTACCCTATAGTTTTAATATACTCATGGAATATATATAGATTCTTTTGAATTGAGTTGCCAAAGATAAGTAATTGGGGTACTAAGATATTAGAGAGGACTATTGACTTAAAGGTGGTTAGTTTGAGGATGGGGCATTTGATGGTAAATTCGAGGGTATGATGGGTTATTGAATTGGAAGTTTGGAAGCTTGGAGGATTAGGCTTAATGGCCATGGTTATTAGAGTCATTATGATAAACTAGTGGGGGTATATCCTTTCAATGAAATTAGGATTATGCCAAAAATCCCTAGGCAAGGGTAGTTATCATACCCAATGGTATTGTATAATTTAGGTATTGATTGATACCTATACACAATGTATTGGGAGAATAAACTAGGGCCAATGGAGATTGAGTATTGTTTATGTATGGTTTTCAATGTAGGATAAGGTGAGACTACACCTGTAATTGGGGACCCGAGAGGTAAGGATTAATGTATTATGGGATAAATATAAGGTTATATATGTGATATACGTTTCTATAATAGTGACGCTAGTATGTCACGATAGCATAGGGTCGGTGTGTGCATTATTTTCCTTAACCTCGCTGTGAGGGTTTTGTATGTGTGTTCTTTAGACTGTTAATGATGCTGGAAATTAACTGTGTGCTCTATATGCAATGCTTACCTTATTTGAGTGCTCGTGGAATATCGAACCCGAAGGCGTTTCATGAATGGAACGTGTGACGGGAACCACGTTGGCACCCTGGTCAGTAGACGGGCTCTTCCTTGGTTATATTTTTATCCCTGGGTTTCACTTTTAGTACTCGTGACTAAGAAGATCTTTGGGGAGATTTATTTCATAAAGTATTGGGTATGGTGGGCTTTATGACTGATGGGTAGACATTATGATTTATCCCTTTATGTGTTGAGGTATTAGGTTTGGTATGACCTAAGATTATACCTAGTACGCTCGACAAATTTTTAAAGGTAATAAGAGTAGGACTTCGTTATGTGTTGACATGATATATGTTCATTTATTTGTATTTGTCAAGGGCTATACCTTTGTATGGATGTTAGACGTGAGTTGAGTATTTCTCCTATAATATGTTTTTATATTGTGGAGGTACTTGAGATAGTGGTATCGATTTAGTTGTTATACTAGAGATGTATAAGACTTATAGCCAGGATGCCCATCTACATGCTTATGATTTGGATTTTTGTATTACGTATACTATAATGTGTATATTGTATAAACTTGATCTATATTTATGTTATTGGTATATTCTTTATTTTGTGAGATGAACTGTAGGTTTGAAACTACAACACAACTAATGCAAAGCTTTAATCACATGGTATACATATGGCTTGATATTTATATTTTCTTATAAAAATTATTTTTATAAGTCCCTATGGCTATAGTTCTTGTAGATACGGGATCATTAGAGGAACATCTGTAGTGATGTCCCATTTCTTACCCCTAGGATTGAAGGGTTCGAGCAAGTGTACCTTATCCCTTTATTGCACTATTTTACTTTTCAATTGGCCTTATAAGTATATTTACATTCAATAGTGACTTTTATTATTACATTAGTGATTGGTATCATAGTTTGTTTTGTGTGGATCTAGTATTTCATTATATTGTCTTTATTCTTTCGATTCCAGTTTATTTCTTATGTTAATAATGTTACTAAAAGTTTTCGTTCCCATGTTTTTTAGGGTAGACTTGATTAATCTATTTATGGATTTTTGAGGTAACACACAAAGGACATGACAAAAGGCTTACAACATATACTTGATTCCCATGGAAACCTTAACACTCTTTATTCCTTCACCCTTCGCCTAAGGTCATGCAAGAGTCCATTCACATTGCCATAACATGTGAGTCCATATACGCCTAGGTGTACACCAATAAGGTTCAGCAACCATCTACAGATATAGTACGTTGACGCTGTGCTTCTACATCGCAACCCCAAAAACACGAAGTCCACCAAGTGTAAACAACAAGTAAAAAATCCACCATATGAAACACACTCAACAAAGATGATGACGAGTAGAACCTTGATGCCAAACGAGATATCAAAGCATATAAGTATTGAATCTTGGATCTCAAAGTGTTTAGGGGAAACTAGGGTTTGGAGACCTTTTGGAAGTGTATAAGAAACTTATTTTTGTTTAAATTTCTATGAAAAACTGGTGCCATGACCCCTTTATATAGAAAACATGTTTTTCGAGGCAACATAATTTTTAGGGCTCATTCGAATGACTTATAAAAGAATATGTTTCTTTTTGAAAAACTTTTAAAAACTTCCCTTAAACATTTTTGTAAAAATAAACATCCAAAAAATAAAGTATCCAATGCTCAAAATAAATGCATTCAGACGTGAGCGTGCGCCAGTAATCGATGTCTAAAATAGTTTATTTAAGTTCAATTTTTTACCCCAAAAATTCTAACTCTTGTAAACAATTGTGACAGACTAATTAAATAAATTCAAGCATGTAAGTCAATCATAAAATGAGTAAAAATCACCCAAAAGGGCAAAACCATTTTATTTCACTTTAATTCCTAATAACTTACAATTAGAAAGAAATATAGTGACACACGAATACCCACATGCATCGATTTGTTGTCATCGAAAAAAGATCCCTCAAGAGCTCCAAGATTGTCAGCAATGAAGACCTTTCTTCTTCACAAGGGTTACTCCATGAATGGGTATGATGAGTAACAAGGGTTTATAAAGATTCACACATAAGATTTAGAGTGCTTTAGTGAATCCCAATGTGTTTGGGTTATGAAAAATATGAACACTTGATGTAGTAGGTCTCTTAAAACATTTCCCAAAGTCTTGAACAAATACACCACCAAAATAGATATTTATAGAATCATAGAAAATCTGAGGCGGTGGAAAGGACTAATTTAAAAAAACCAAGCCGGTCCGGTAAAAATCCATGGGTTCAGTTTGGTGACACCAATTAGGGGGACCGATCCGGATAAAATGTAATCAGTTTGGTTCGGTGATGTAAAAAAAATTCTTCTTCTTCTTTTCCGATACATGGAGAACGACGAACCGGTAAAAGGAAAAACGACTACAGGATGAAGATGATGGAGCACGACACACATTTTTGACGATGATGGGTGCATGGAACATAGGATTCGGATTGAGGCCATCATATGATGATCGTGCTGGGACAAGCCGTATGTAGCGGTATAGGACATAGATGCTGTGATCTAGGACTAAAATGAAATACCTAGATACTAACCGGAACATTTATAAAATCATGTCCATACAAATATCCCCCTTGTGTCTATGCCGGTACATATATAAAAAATACGAATTATGCTACCCAAATGAATACCAAATGACATACAATTTAATATCTCCTTTAAACCCAAAAATTGGAAATATTAAAATGACATGTCTTCAACCAAACTTCAACATCTTCAAATCATCAACTTTACAATCTTTCTTTGTTATCATCAGGGTGTGCAAAAATATTCTTCAATTTGGAACCTACACATATGAGACAAGAAACAATACCCGTGACGCGCAACAGTTTGAAATATAATGATAAGAAAAAATAAATATCAATGAAGTTTAAGAAAATCATTATAAAATAAAAAAAGCTTCGCATAATTCGTTCTCCCCTTTTATAAGATGTTCCCAAATAGAAAAATATGAAAAACATAAAGAAAATGCAAATGGACAATGTCACAAGGTAGTCAAAATTTCTCTTTTTGAAATTTTCAAAATTTTTCTCACAAAATATACAATAAAGAATCACTCCATAAAAGAACAAAAAAATAACCAAGTCGGTAATAGCAAAAATATAGGGATGTGAACAAATTCAACAGGAAAATCAATACATACAACCATAACATATGTGGATGATGAATTTTGGATATTCCTAACGAATGAACTCAACATCTTCCTTAGGTGTAAAAAAATGGTGGAATTAAAAGAAATTGACTCTATCAAATCAACAAATCAAAGCTCAAAGTGATTTTCACACCAATAACGTCCAAAACGTTGAAACGCTTTTTCATTACTTTTAAGGACGTGCAAACCCCTTTTTCATTTCTTTCCATCCAAAATCCCTCATAAATAATTATATATTATATTTTTCTTTTGAGAAGATGAAACTAAAATGTAATACCCCGTATTTTTATGCTATATTAATTTGGGGATTTATTAAATTTAATGTGAGTGAATTATTTAATAAAAATCCGAAAATTAATTATATTATAATTATTAACGTGACGAGAGTTAGTAATTATGGAAAATTGTTGAATATTACTAATGAGCAAAGTAATATATTATATTGGTTATATTGAATGTAATGAGTGAGTTAAATGATAATTTCGGAAATTTAAGTCGAGACGTGCTCATGTCGCGTCGGGACTAAATTTTGATAAATAAAAAGTGAATATTTTATAAGTTGCCCGTATGGTCATTTTGAATGCGCCAACGCGTCCGGAAGGGTCGAGATAGTCAGAAAAGTGTACCCGGGGGTGTAGTTTGGCTCTCGGGGCGTTTTTAGGCCTAATTAGTAGCCCGGGAGGGCATTTTGGTCATTTTGCATTCTTGGGT
Organism: Sambucus nigra; assembly: GCA_949130495.1. NCBI lineage: Eukaryota > Viridiplantae > Streptophyta > Magnoliopsida > Dipsacales > Adoxaceae > Sambucus > Sambucus nigra. The sequence goes on from OX422221.1 coordinate 342,747,608, forward strand.
AATTAAACCCACGAAATTCAGAAACCTATATCAGCCTTTTAGGTTAGTCATTCAGGGTTAAAATATTCAGAACCCTAGAACGGCCATTGGAGAAGAGAGGAGAGAGCTCTCAAGGCAATTCAAGGCCAAAAAGTCACTGGTTTGCACCGCCGCCACCACCAACGCGTAGATCGCGAGAAGGGGAACGCAAGCACACCAAAATCAGCCACAATCCAGACTTTTGAAAATCCCAGGCAAGTGTTTATCTTTCTATTTTCGTTGGTGCAATTTCCATATTAGTTTAGGAATGATTAGGGATGAAAAATATGGAAGAAAACCCAAATTGTGATAGGAATTTGCATGTAGTAAAGACTTAAACCTTATTCTGGAAGTCTCTTGTGATGTAGAAAGATAACCCATGAAATTTTGGTGTAAATAGGAAGGAAATTCTGGGATTAAACAGATTAGAATCACGAGTTAGAGATTTTTAGGGTTCTTGAGTTTTAAATGAATTATGGCATGATAAATCCATGTTTAGTGATGTAAATTAATATGTTTTACGTTGAATATACCTGTTATGATGATATAAGGTTAGTAGTATTAATTCTGGGACGATTGGAACTTGAAAATATGGATTTGGTGTAAATTTGGAGATGAAACCCGGAACTGCAATTCTGCAGATTTCGCAGACCTGCTTGATCGATCGATCGAGCTTAGAGCTTCGATCGATCGAAGGTTCGATCGATCGAGCCCCAAACCTCGATCGATCGACCCCTCCTGGCAGACTCCTATTTCCCATTGTAAATGATTTAAAAATTGAATTTTCGTGATATAATTGTTGGGCATTCTTAGTATAATAATTTGGGAGACATGGAGGACCAGTAGGGCGTATGAAAATGTTGGGATCATTAATATTCGACGAGAATGGTATTTATGGGATATTTACTTTAGGGTTAGTAAATTGTTATATTAAAGGGTGAGGCGCGTAAGAGAGTTACGTTGAAACGTAATAAGAACACCTACTGAATTTTCTACTTGGAAGGATAGAGTCCACGAGTGTCACGTAATAAGTGAGAAAACCCTTCGAGTTAAGGTTAGAGATGAAACCTTATATGTAATACTATTAATGTGAAATTAAGGATAAATGTTGTAATTATGGGTGACGAGAGGAACCTATATTAATATGATAAAAGTGGTATATTTATATGATTGTGTGTGCATATATTATATACATGTGAAAAACATACCGCGCTACTTTCTATCCTTGAGGTTACTGCGCTGGGACAGTCTTATCTCGATGGGACCTTTATGGGGGATATTGACTTGTACCCTAGAAGATAGATATCCTTGGTACAGGCTATCGAATTGATAGTTTAGACGGTCCTAAGAGACGCGAGTATGTGCCATCCTCTTAGAGACTTGGAATCTATGCTTCGCCTCGATATTGTTTGTGTACGTGTTAATACAATTCGAGAGTGATTCCGAATTTGTATTCCCCTTGATATGAGTGGTATGGGGTTTGGATAGTAGAAGTATGCACGCACCATAGTTTTATTTGGGGTGCTGTTATTTTATATATATTATACGAGTAGTTAATATATATATGAGATTTGGAAATTTGAACTGCCTACTGTGATTTGATAAGTAGGACATGGTTGATGACTCAAATAGTGAATACTTGTCTTGTGAAAGTATAATTTGACACTGGGAAACCTTATAAATTAATAATGCTAAAACGAGAGTTGTGCTGCTAATTGGAAGTAAATTTTTTAAAACAATGATATTGTTAGGTTTTGAAATCTTATGAGTAAGTTAAGATAAGCAAAATTTGTGGGAATGTTAGTATGATAAAATGATAAGATAAACCGTTGGGAAGGTTAGTGCGATAGGTGTGCACATTAGAAGAGAGGTGAGAATTTCACAAGAGAGTGTCGCACTAATATGTTGTTGCATTGGCATGTATCAATTTAAATACTTGCTAAACGTATTTTAAATCAAACACACTTTCGGGCTCTGACCCATTTCTTTTTCTCTCTCTCTCTCTCTCTTGTATATATATGTATATATTTCAGGTGCCCAGCCACAGGGGCGTCTTTCTTAGGATCCCTTGAAAGGAATCTGCTGCAGCTTAGGTGGGAGTTGAAGGTCACTTGCGTAGACGGCTTCCTTTATTGACTCCACTTCTAGCATTCTCATTTATTGGGCATGTGTCGCCCTTTCCATTATTTCATTATTATTGGGACATTTTGTATTTTTGTTATTTCCATTACTGTTACTATGGGATTTATTCAGTAGTTGTGTTACTTTATATTTCTCATGTTGACATTCGATTGACGAATGTTTTAAATTATTGGATTATGTTCTAGGTTATTGTGGTGTGATTCTTATTTATTGATGTTGTTAATAAAATATATGTTTTTCTTTAAATAAAATTTGGAAAGTATGTATGAAAATGGTTTTGACACTTAGCTTAATTATTCAGGGTGTTAAATTGGAAAATTTATTTTTATCGACAGTGATGCTGAGAATGAACCAACTGTTTACCTTGATTTAATTTATTAAAGGAGTGATCTCCCGGTATTTAATTAGGCGGGGTGTCACAGGTGGTATCAGAGCATCAGGTTCTAGTGCCCATAGGATCTGTACAGCTTATTTCGCTTTCAGCTTAACGTTATTGCTATAGAGCCCTATTTTTAGGATTGTTGTATTCTTGCTTTTACGTTTAAGTCTTCAACTATTTGAGATTTGATAATAACTGTGGACTAATAAACTTGTTCACATTTCAGATGCCTCCGAGACGTGCTCCGAAAGATAGACGTGCCCAGGCCGAGTATCCAGCAGCTTCGGCACCAGGCACAATGAATGAAAATGAAGTAGCCGCCATTGTTGCTCAGGCGGTGAATGCCGCGATAGCGGTGATTCAGTAGGCTCCACCCCAGGTTCAGGCAGTGGCGCTAGTACCAACACAACTTCCATCTGCATGGGAGAGGGTTCGGGATGCTTTTCAGAGAGCACATCCCCCTGAGTTGTCTGGTAGCTCCGATATTGTCACAGTTAGCCAATGGAAGAAAGACATCCAGCGGCATCTCCGTATGTATGAGTGCACTGACGTACAAAAGCAGTTATTGGCTTCCTTTAAGCTGGTGGGAGCCGCATTACAGTGGTGGGAGTCCACTACCACTTTGGAGGAGAGGGACACGATCCCTATTCAGTTGTTCCGGGGGCGGTTTGACCACAAGTATTTTCCACCCGCCGTGCAGACTGAGATGAGGTGGAAATTACTAAACCTGAAGCAGGAGAGTCTTACCGTAGCGGAGTATGAGGAGGAGTTCACGAGACTTCTCACCATTGTGCCAGATGAGGCACCTACTGAGAGAAAAAATATTATGCTGTTTGTCGACGGGTTAGCTTGGAGGATCCGTCAGCACCTTATTGGGAAGCTATCCCTGAGTACGTTCACTGATGTACTCAATGCCGCGTTGCTACATTGCCAGGATCACCGCTTCCATCTGTAGGGAAGCAAGAGAGCAGGAGATTCCAGCCAGCAGGGTAGGACCGGGGGTAATAGTGCCAGTGGGGCACCATCTCATGGACAGACTCGTCAGCACGAGCAGAGTTCCCATCAGGGGGACCCTGCTAAGCGATTCCGTTCAAGTGATTCTAGGCAGGGGTATGGGGGCTATAGGCAGGGCCAGCCTAATCATCAGGGCCAGCAGGGCCAGCCTAATCATCAGGGCCAGCAGGGCCAACACCGACAACAGGGACAACAGTAGGGCCAACAGGGCCAACAACGTGCACATCAGGGCCAACAGGGCCAGTGGCGTGGAGGTAACGGCCAGCGGGGCCATGGTCAGCAGGGACAGAGGGGAGGAAACTTCAAGGGCCGATGTTTTGGGTGTGGTAAGCATGGCCATAGGCACCAGAATTGTCCGGAGGGAGATAGGGCCCCACAGCAGAAGGGTGCCCGTAATGAGCCACTGAGGCCACTATTTCCACCTGCCCTCGCAGCTCCAGCCCAGGTGCTAGCCCTACCAGCCATTCCAGCAGTTCCAATGCAGCAGGGGCAATTATAGTATGGACGTGTCTATAATGTCCACCAGGCAGCAGCTCCACAAGCACCACCCGCGAGTGAGGGTATGTTTCCTATCCATGGTACTATGGGTCGAGTTTTGTTTGATACGGGGGAAACAAATTATTTTATAGCTACGCATTTTGCGAAGGCCTTAGGGTTGTTAGCCACAGCAGAGAGCACAGTGACGTGTGTGGACTCACCACTGGGGAGTGGGTCACTTATTTTCTTTATATTCCGGGGAGTGGGGGTAGAGATTGGTAGCTTGGTATTACCTGCAGACATGTTAGTCTTAGACATGCACGAGCATGATGTGATTATTGGTATGGATTGGCTCGCAGCTTATAGAGCCATGATTGATTGCTTCGGTGGGAGCATTGTTTTTGCCATTCCGGGGCAAGAGATGTTTGTAGTGGCGATGCCTCGCCCAGAGGGAGGCTCAACTGCTCATTTGTATTACATAGAGGAGGATACCTCTAAGGAGGTTGTGATTCCCTTAGATTCGATCCCAGTTGTCAGGGAGTATTCCGATGTGTTTCAAGAGATACCAGGCCTACCCCCCAGTCGAGAGATAGACTTTGTTATAGATTTATTGCCAGATACGAGACCTATAGCACGCGCACCGTACCGTATGGCTCCGGCAGAGATGCGAGAGCAACGAGATCAGATAGAGCAGCTGTTAGGTCAGGGCTTCATTCGTAGGAGTACCTCACCTTGGGGCGCTCCAGTCTTGTTTGTGAAGAAGAGAGATGGTTCACTGAGATTGTGTGTGGACTACCGGGAGCTGAACAAGGTAACGTTACGGAATAAGTATCCGTTGCCTCGAATCGATGACCTGTTCGACCAGTTGAGGGGAGCAACTTTCTTTTCGAAGATAGATATGAGGTCGGGGTACCATCAGTTACGTATTAGAGAGCAGGATGTTTCAAAGACTACCTTCTTATCGAGATATGGGTCCTATGAGTTCAGGGTGATGCCGTTCGGACTCACAAATGCCCCAGCCATTTTCATGGACTTGATGAACCGAGTATTCAGAGAGTTCTTGGATCAGTTTGTTATCATCTTCATAGATGACATCTTGATATATTCACACTCCGAGGAGGAGCATGCCGAGCACTTGAGGCTGGTTCTTCAGACTCTATGTGAGCATCAGTTGTATGCTAAGTACGAGAAGTGTGGATTCTAGTTACGAGAAGTACAGTTCTTGGGCCATGTTGTTTCTGAGTAGGGGATAGCAGTTGACCCGAGTAAAGTGGCAGCGGTGAGGGAGTGGGGACAGCCCACGACACCGACGGAAGTGCGTAGTTTCTTGGGGTTAGCTGGTTACTACAGGAGGTTCATTCGGGGATTCTCCAAAATAGCGGGTCCATTGACCAATCTGACTCGCAAGGGGGTACCATATGTTTGGGATGACGCTTGTCAGTTGGTTTTCGACGAGCTGAAAGACAATCTTACTTCAGCGCCAGTCCTTGCGTTACCGAAGACGGGTGTGGAGTACCTGGTTTACAACGATTCCTCTTTACGGGGACTTGGGGGAGTACTTCAGCAGGAGGAGAAGGCTATAGCTTTTGCCTCCCGCAAGATTAAGCCGCATGAGAAGAATTACCCCACCCACGACCTAGAGTTAGCAGCGGTCGTATTTGCATTGAGGATATGGAGGCACTATTTGTTGGGAGAGAAATTCCGTTTGTTCACAGACCATAAGTCACTGCAGTACCTGTTCACTCAGCGAGAGCTGAATATGCGTCAGCGCAGGTGGTTAGAGTTTGCGAAAGACTATCAGTTCGAAATACAGTATCATCCGGGAAGGCCAACGTAGTTACTGATGCGTTGAGCCGTAGACCGGTAGATGATGTAGCGGACGTCTGGAAAGCAAAGTGGAAGGAGTTGGGTCACCAGGACGCAGTATCACGTTCTTTCATATCCGTGATGTTAGTTACACCCGAGATTGTTACGAGGGTGATACAGGCACCGACCACAGACCCGTTTTGCCAAGAGCAGATTGTGCGACTTTTAGCCGAGGGCGCTGAGTCCTATTATGTTAGTTCCGATGGAGGTTTGCGATTTAATGGGAGATTGGTGGTTCCAGAAGGAGCAGAATTACGTCATACAGTGATTACTCATTCTCATGGGTCCCGATTTGCAGTACATCCGGGAGGCGATAAGATGTACCAGGATATGAGGCGACAATACTGGTGGAGTGGGATGAAGAAGGACATCACCGAGTTCGTGTCCAAGTGTTCTACCTGCCAACTGGTAAAGGTGGACCACCAGAAACCATCAGGATTGCTTCAGCCATTGGAAGTACCCGCGTGGAAGTGGGAGAGTATTTCCATGGATTTTATTACAGGGTTGCCTACATCACAGCGGGGCCACGATTCTATCTGGGTGATTGTAGACCGTTTGACCAAGGTGGCTCATTTTCTGCCGGTGCAGACAGATTATAGCACGGGTCAGTATGCTCAGTTGTTCATTTCTGAGATTGTCAGATTACATGGGGTGCCCCTGAATATTGTATCAGATAGAGACAAGATCTTCGTGTCACGTTTCTGGGAAAGCTTTCAGGAGGCTATGGGTACTGAGTTGAGGTTGAGTTCAGCTTATCACCCCCATACAGACGGACAGACAGAGTGTACTAATCAGATGTTAGAGGATATGCTACGCATGTGTGTCCTTGATTTTGGAGGAGGTTGGGAGCCACACCTTCCACTGGTAGAGTTCGCTTATAATAACTCGTATCAGTTTACGATTGGTATGGCTCCATTTGAGGCTTTGTATGGCAGGACTTGTCGTTCTCCCACTTGTTGGCTCGAAGTGGGGGACAACAAGTTGCTAGGACCGGAGGTAATTCAGGAGACCTCCGCGAGGATTGAGATGATCAGGAGTCGCATTCGGGTAGCCCAGGACAGGCAGAAGAGCTACGCCGATGCAAAACGATTCTTTCGAGAGTTTAATGTGGGGGACCAAGTGTTATTGCGTGTATCTCCTATGAAGGGAGTGATGAGGTTCGAGAAGAAGGGGAAGTTGGCTCCGAGGTACGTGGGACCATTTCCCATCATCAAGAGAATTGGGTCGGTTGCATACAGGTTGGGACTACGAGAGTATTTACATCGCATTCACGATGTATTCCACATCTCATCGTTGAGACGGTATCTTTGGGATGATATGGCCCATACTCACATCGCGATAGATGAGATTGACTTACAGCCTAATAGCTCTTACGAGGAGAGACCGGTGGCTATCCTAGACTATAGTGAGAGGAGATTGAGGTCAAAGATAGTTCCACTTGTGCGGGTCCAGTGGGAGCACGACAATGTGGAGGAATCCACTTGGGAGCGTGAGGTAGATATGCGCGAAAGATATCCAGAGTTATTTTTACCTGGTATGCCTTATTTTTGAATTTCGGGATGAAATTCCGTTATTAGGGGGGAAGTATGTAATACCCCGTACTTTTATGCTATATTAATTTGGGGATTTATTAAATTTAATGTGAGTGAATTATTTAATAAAAATCCGAAAATTAATTATGTTATAATTATTAACGTGACGAGAGTTAGTAATTATGGAAAATTGTTGAATATTACTAATGATCAAAGTAATATATTATATTGGTTATATTGAATGTCATGATTGAGTTAAATGACAATTTCGGAAATTTAAGTCGGGACGTGCTCGTGTCGCGTCGGGACTAAATTTTGATAAATAAAATGTGAATATTTTATAAGTTGCCCGTATGGTCGTTTTGAGTGCGCCAACGCATCCGGAAGGGTCGAGATAGTCAAAAAGTGTACCCGGGGGTGTAGTTTGGGTCTCGGGGCATTTTTAGGCCTAATTAGTAACCCGAAAGGGCATTTTGGTCATTTTACATTCTTGGGTAATTAAACCCACGAAATTCAGCAACCTATATCAGCCTTTTAGGTTAGTCATCTGGGTTAGAATATTCAGAACCCTAGAACGGCCATTGGAGAAGAGAGGAGAGAGTTTTCAAGGCAATTTAAGGCCAAAAAGTCACCGGTTTGCACCGCCGCCACAACCAACGCGTAGATCGCGAGAAGGGGAACGCAACCACACCAAAATCAGCCACAATTCAGACTTCTGAAAATTCCAGGCAAGCGTTTATCTTGCTATTTTTGTTGGTGCAATTTTCATATTAGTTTAGGAATGATTAGGGATGAAAAATATGGAAGAAAACCCAAATTGTGATTGGAATTTTCATGTAGTAAAGACTTAAACCTTATTCTGGAAGTCTCTTGTGATGTAAAAAGATAACCCACAAAATTTTGGTGTAAATAGGAAGGAAATTCTGGGATTAAACAGATTAGAATCAGGAGTTAGAGATTTTTAGGGTTCTTGAGTTTTAAATGAATTATGGCATGATAAATCCATGTTTAGTGATGTAAATTAATATGTTTTACGTTGAATATACCTGTTATGATGATATAAGGTTAGTAGTATTAATTCTGGGATGATTGGAACTTGAAAATATAGATTTGGTGTAAATTTGGAGATGAAACCCGTAACTGCAATTCTGCAGATTTCGCAGACCTGCTTGATCGATCGATCGAGCCTAGAGCTTCGATCGATCGAGCCCCAAACCTCGATCGATCGACCCCTCCTGTCAGACTCCTATTTCCCTTTGTAAATGATTTAAAAATTGAATTTTCGTGATATAATTCTTGGGCATTCTTAGTATAATAATTTGGGAGACATGGAGGACCAGTAGGGCGTATGAAAATGTTGGGATCATTAATATTCGACGAGAATGGTATTTATGGGATATTTACTTTAGGGTTAGTAAATTGTTATATTAAAGGGTGAGGAGCGTAAGAGAGTTACGTTGAAACGTAATAAGAACACCTACTGAATTTCTACTTGGAAGGATAGAGTCCACGAGTGTCACGTAATAAGTGAGAAAACCCTTCGAGTTAAGGTTAGAGATGAAACCTTATATGTAATACTATTAATGTGAAATTAAGGATAAATGTTGTAATTATGGGTGACGAGAGGAACCTATATTAATATGATAAAAGTGGTATATTTATATGATTGTGTGTGCATATATTATATACATGTGAAAAACATACCGCGCTACTTTCTATCCTTGAGGTTACCGCGCTGGGACAGTCTTATCTCGATGGGACCTTTATGGGGGATATTGACTTGTACCCTAGAAGATAGATATCCTTGGTACAGGTTATCGAATTGATAGCTCAGACGGTCCTAAGAGATGCGAGTATGTGCCATCCTCTTAGAGACTTGGAATCTATACTTCGCCTCGATATTGTTTGTGTATGTGTTAATAAAATTCGAGAGTGATTCCGAATTTGTATTCCCCTTGATATGAGTGGTATGGGGTTTGGATAGTAGAAGTATGCACGCACCATAGTTTTATTTGGGATGCTGTTATTTTATATATATTATACGAGTAGTTAATATATATATGAGATTTGGAAATTTGAACTGCCTACTGTGATTTGATAAGTAGGACATGGTTGATGACTCAAATAGTGAATACTTGTCTTTTGAAAGTATAATATGACACTGGGAAACCTTATAAATTAATAATGCTAAAACGAGAGTTGTGCTGCTAATTGGAAGTAAATTTTTTAAAACAATGATATTGTTCGGTTTTGAAATCTTATGAGTAAGTTAAGATAAGCAAAATTTGTGGGAAGGTTAGTTTGATAAAATGATAAGATAAACCGTTGGGGAGGTTAGTGCGATAGGTGTGCACATTAGAAGAGAGGTGAGAATTTCTCAAGAGAGTGTCGCACTAATATGTTGTTGCATTGGCCTGTATCAATTTAAATACTTGCTAAACGTATTTTAAATCAAACACACTTTCGGGCTCTGATCCGTTTCTTTTTCTCTCTCTCTCTTGTATATATATGTATATATTTCAGGTGCCCAGCCACAGGGGCGTCTTGCTTAGGATCCCTTGAAAGGAACGTGCTGCAGCTTAGGTGGGAGTTGCAGGTCACTTGGGTAGACGGCTTCCTTTATTGACTCCACTTCTAGCATTCTCATTTATTGGGCATGTGTCGCCCTTTCCATTATTTCATTGTTATTGGGACATTTTGTATTTTCGTTATTTCCATTACTGTTACTATGGGATTTATTCAGTAGTTGTGCTACTTTATATTTCGCATGTTGACATTCGATTGACGAATGTTTTAAATTATTGGATTATGTTCCAGGTTATTGTGGTGTGATTCTTATTTATTGATGTTGTTAATAAAATATATGTTTTTCTTTAAATAAAATTTGGAAAGTATGTATGAAAATGGTTTTGACACTTAGCTTAATTATTTAGGGTGTTAAATTGGAAAATTTATTTTTATCAACAATGATGCTGAGAATGAACCAACTGTTTACCTTGATTTAATTTAATAAAGGAGTGAACGCCCGGTATTTAATTAGGCGGGGTGTCAAATAAAACCTATTAGCCCATTTGATTTTTCATATTTTTCTTTTTAATGCCTTTTAATTTTTTTGGGCTCTTTTTAAATGGAGGCTTTCATGACAAGTTGATTTTGAACTCTCGCAGCCCTTTCCCGTGATTCCCTAACCATATTTTTGTTTCAATTTAAATCCTCACGGTAAATGGTTTTTACATGCACTACTTTCTTGTCAAATTTTATTGCATTTTGGCTATTATATAAATAGAATTGATATGGAAACACTAAAGGCAATATGTGATAGAAAAGTACAATACTCAAATAATACCGTGAATGTGTGCAATAATGGAGATAAGGAGCCAAACATGTAGAAGATATCACTAATCACATCTCAAAGGCTCTAAACAATGTAAAGCACATGAATGAAATGATGTAGCATGTCAAATCACTATCAAATAGTCACGTGGAAAATGGAATGAAGTGGTGACTATGGATATCTTAAATGTTCATCCATAAACGATGTAAACAAAATACAAAATTCATTTTGTGGTTTTCAAAAAAAATTATAAATGAAAATCTTTTTGACTTTTCTGCAAAATTTCAAAAATATAATGTTTTTGGATTTTTCAATTTTTTAAAAAATAATAAAAACCAAAAGAAAAAAATGATACAAATGATACAATCTAGAGATAGGAATGAGATGATATGATCATGAAAAATTCATCCTACTCTGGACATGGTGACCACCCCTCAGTTAACTTTGTAAACTCTTAAAGACTTCCTAAGACTCTCGAATTTCAGGGCATCTAAAGGCTTCTTAAAAATATCGCCTTACTGGAGGCCGGTAGATATAAAACTCAAGGATACGACCTTTTCTTCTGCAAGCTCGCTTATAAAGTTCTTGCGTATCCTAATGTGCTTTGTTCGCGAATGTTTGAGTGGATTATGGGATATGTGTATCGGGCTCGTGTTATCATAGGAAATAGTCATGGTGTCCTGTGATATCCCATTATCCTCTAATATCTGCTTCATCCACGTAAGTTGAGGGCAACAACTACCGGTAGCAGCACCCACCATAAGTGCTCTTACATCCATTTTCATCCTAGGCCCGATCAGCATCCGACTAGGAAGATAAACAACCATCAGTATTAAAGGAATACCAAATGTCTAGAGAAAGAGTCCCACTCACATATCGAATAATACGTTTAAGAGCGAGTAAGTGTGACACTTTTGGGGATCCCTGATATAATGTATAGACTCCAACACTAAAGTCTATGTCGGGGCGAAAGGTAGTCAAGTATATAAGACTACCTATCATACTTCGATACAAGGTTTTCTTTACATCCTTGCCTGAAGTGTTGTTACTAAGCTTTGCTGAGGTACCCATTAGTGTAGGTGCGTGCTTAGCGGAGTCTATACCAAATTTCTGCACACGGTCTCTAGAATACTTGGATTGGGAGATGAACATCCCATCCTATAGATGACGAACCTAGAGACAAAGGAAGAAAGTAATCTCACATACCATGCTCATCTCAAACTCACTCTTTATCTCCTCCTTAAATTGGTGAGCATGCTGGGAGCATGTGGATCTAAATACGATGTCGTCCACATAGACCTGGGCAACCAAAATATCATTGTCATGTCTCCTAACGAACAACGTTATATCAACTCCCCCTCTCTTAAATCCAAGCCTCTCGTACCAAGCACGGGGTTCTTGATTCAAACCATACAAGTCTTTCCTCAGATAGTGGAGATGATCAGGGTTCTTAGGTTCTTCAAACCCTTTTGGTTGTTCCACGTAAACCTCCTCCCATAGAATTCCATTCAAAAAGGCACTATTAACATCCATCTGATATAGCTTGAAGCGCAAATGACATGCGATGGCGAGTAGTAAGAGGATGGACACAAGCCTCGCAACATGAGCAAATGTCTCGTCAAAGTCTACACCCTTTATCTATGTATTCTTGAGAGACCAACCTAGACTTATTTCGAATAATGGTATCAGCCTCATCTGTCTTATTCTTAAATATCCTCTTGGTACCTATCACATTTATCTCACTAGATCGGGGGACCAGTTCCCAGACATAATTATTTCTAAACTGAAGTAATTCATCATGCATAGCGCATATCCAGTGTTCATGTTTGAGTGCTTACTTATAATTCTTGGGCTTGACTTTGGACTTGTAGAAAATATGGCTATCAATGTTCTCTATCTGATCATGAGTCTTGACCTCTAGGGTGGGTTCTCCTAGAATAGCGGTAGGATCATGAGTCTTGCAAACCCAAACAGGAGTGTCCCCTAAATCAGGAATAGGGTCCACCCGAGGTGTGGGAGGAATAATGGGATCATCAGTAGAAAGTGTGTCATCCTCACACAAAGGGTTAGAATCAACAAACGCCGACAGTTCATCATCTTGCACGGTGACATTTATTGACTCCATAACCTTAGAGCTACTCAGGTTAAAAATGATATATGCTCTACTTGTCGATGAATATCCTAACATTATCCCCTCATCGCTCTAGGAGACGAACTTTCCTAATTTCTCTCTATCCCATAAGATGCAGTATTTACTCCTAAAGACACAAAATAATGAAAGTTTGGGCTTCTTTCTAGTCCACAATTCATAGGGCGTCTTAAGATTGTGTAGAAAAAGGTAAACCCTATTCATTGTGTGGCATGCGGTAGATACTGCCTCTTCCCAAAATCTCTTAGCAACTCTATGACCTATAAGTATAGATCTAGATATCCCCTGAATTGTTCGATTCTTCCTCTCAACAATCCCATTTTACTAAGGAGTCTTCATGGCCAAAAATTCATGTTTGATCCCGAGGCTATCATAGTAAAGATCAACTTTAGCTTCCTTAAACTCAGTGCCATTATCACTATGTATTCTTTTGATAGTGACTCCATGTTGATTTTTTAGGATACAACATTTGGTTGTAAGAAATTCCACAACATCGGATTTCTGTCTCAGAAAACCTATAGTTGTGTAACGAGAGAAATCATATACTATCATGAGGATATACCTCTTACCACCCAAACTGTCATTACGAGTAGGACCCATAAGATCCATGTGTATTAACTCAAACACTTATGAAGTTGTAATGGAATTTAACAACCTGTGGTGTGCTTTCCCAACTGATAGGATCCACAAATCATGGAAGTTGGCTTTCCAAGCAGTGGTAAGCCACATACAATGCCCTTTTTAGCTAATCTCTCCAAGTCTCTAAAATTCACATGACCTAGACGTTGATACCACAGATCCATAGGAGTGATCGTGGCGCTGTTGCAGACATAAGGACTTGCGTACAATCCCATAGCAATTATCTTATGTCCTCACCCCTTGCAATAGAAGTTTACCGGGTTTATTATAAACATTACCATCATTCCAATCAAAATTTACTGCAAAGTCAGCGTGGCACAACTGGCTAATGTTGAGAAAGCTTGCTTTCATACCTTTGACGTAAAAAAACATCCTCTAGCTTAGGAAATCTTGGTATCTCAAAGGTACCTCATAATATTATGCTAGACTTGCTCCCATCTCCAAACGTGGCTTTACCTTCCTTACTATCCTCTAGGTAGGTAAAAAATGAAATGTCACTAGCCATGTGTGTGGAGCACCCACTATAAAAGTACCAATGGTAGGTATTATGTTCCTTAAGAGCAACATGAACAACAAGGGATTTTTCTTCATGTCTAGGCACCCAAGATGAGGTAACCTTCTGTTTGCCCTTGTCATTGTTGGCTCTATTCGGGAATTTAGAAGTGTCCTCTGATGATATAGAAATTCGTTGGAACTTTTCCATTAGACTCTGAGATGTGGTGACTAGAAACTCAACATGTTCTCTAAGACTAGAAAAATTGCTAGCGGCATGTGGTGGAGCTGATGTACGCCATTTTCGACCTAAACTATAGTAAAACTACCTAAGGTGGCCCATCCTTTTGTAGTAGGTGCAGAAGTACACAGTCTTTGGCCGACATTGGTTTACTTTTCTTGGCTGAACTCTTCTACGAGGTTTTTGGTGATGGCCATATGGATTCGTAGTAAACTGAGGAACTGGTTTTGGCGTCACATGGGATGTGGAGGCACCATAAAAACCAATTCACTTCCTTTCACCAAAACCTAAAGCAAGGGCGAGGAACATCTTTCCCATCTTTCTAGATCTACTCTCTATCTTTACCTTGACCTCCCTCGCTCTCTCAAGATCATGAGTAAGCTGGGCTACAAGGGCTTCAAGTTTCTTTTGAGTGTCCATGGGCGTCTGGAGCTCACTCCTAAGACTAGCCACTTGCTTGGTCAAGTCCCCTTTCTCTTTCTCTAAACTTCTCTCTCTCTCTCTCTCTCTCTCTCTCTCTCTCTCTCTCTCTCTCTCTCTCTCTCTCTCCCAGACGCATCCTTTTTATCTTTATCGGTTTTATTTTCAAACTTATTTTTCTCAAAATTACTTTTATCTTTAAAATTGCCATTTTTCTTTAGATTGAGAAATTTCATGATTTTTTTTGCAAATAAGACCAAATCATCTAAGTTAAAATCAAACTCAGAATCAGACACTTCTTCCTCTCTTCTCCTACATGACTCACCTCTCTTTCTTACCGACCCTTCACTTTTTCTATCCTAGGATTTGAGTGCTACCCCTTTTGTCTTTAGATTTTAGCGTGTTAGGAAACATGTCAATTTTGTAAGTGTGGAGGTCTCGTACCAACTCTTCTAATTTTTTACTACCCAAATTACCTAATGAGTTTAACACAGTGACTTTGGGGATAAAACGCTTGGGCAAAGGTCTCAAATTTTGCTTAAGTATTATAGAACTAGGGATGTTCTCACCAAGAACTAAACTTATGTTAACAATATATGATAAGTGTGCATAAAATTCATCAAAACACTCAGTCTCAGGCATGGTGATAATTTCAAACTATGTAGTTAAATTTTATAATTTTGACTCTCATGGGTATGTTGAAGAACATCCCATGCTTCTTTAGATGTGGTACATGTCATGATGCGTCGGAACTCGTCGGGTGTGATGTTTGCAGAAATAACACTAAGCCCACGAGAATTATACTTGCTCCATTTAAATTCATCCTCAGTCCAAGCAGTCACAGGTTTAAGACAAGTTATGTTATCAACAGTGACAATGGGAGGTGTCCACCCTCTTTCACATAAAACCCAGACACGCTCATCAATGCACTTTAAGTGAGATTTCATACGGGCTTTCCAATAAGCATAATTTGACCCGTAAAAAATTAGCACTCGACTATATAAGTTTTCCATTGAAATTGTGCTTTTTCAAAAATCAACTTTTAGCAAAGAATTGACATTAAGAAAAAATTTGCAAAAAAGATTACACGGTATAATTCTGTAATTGGCTCTGAAACCAATTTAAGAGTGCTCCATCAATAAATGTCTAACTAGTTTAATTAAGTTCAATTTTTTACCCAAAAAATTCTAACTCTTGCAAACAATTATGACAGACAAAATAAATAAATTCAAGCATGCAAATAAATCACAATATGAGGAAAAATCCCCCAAAGGGGCAAAACCATTTTATTTCACTATAATTCATAACAACTTACAATTACAGAGAAATACAGTGACACATGAATACCCACAGGCATCGATTGGTTATTGTCGGCAAGAGACCCCGCAAGAACTCCAAGATAGTCAGCAGTGATGACCTTTCTTCTCCACAAGGGTTACTCCATGAATGGGTAACAAGGGTTTAGAAAGATATACACATAAGATTTAGAGTGTTTTGGTGAATGTCAAAGTGTTTGGGTTATGAAAAATATAAAGACTTGATGTAGTAGGTCTCTAAAAATGTTCTGCCAAAGTCTTGAACAAATACACCCCCAAAATAGGTATTTATAAAATCTTAAAAAATCTGAGGAGGTGGAAAAAACTAATCTCGAAAAACCAAACCGGTCCGATAAAAATCCATGGGTTCGGTTCGATGACACTTGTTAGGGGGACCGATCCAGATAAAATGTTATTGGTTCGGTTCGGGGCTGCTAAAAAAAATTCTTCATTTTCTTTTCTTGTATGTGGAGAAAGATGAACCTATAAGAGGAAACATGATTACACGATGAAGATGATGGGGTACTACACATATTTTTGATGATGATGGGCGCATGGAACATATGATTCCGTTTGGGGCCGTCATATGATGATCGTGCTGGGATGAGCCGTCTGTAGCGGCGTACGACATACATGCTATGATGTAGGCCTAAAATGAAATACCTAAATACTAAAAAAAATAATTATAAAATCATGTCCTTACAATACGTGAGAGATCTTCGAAAGATAAAATATGGCATGAGACACGACGAGATGGATGCAGTCTCTCAAACTTCACGACTACATCTTCAATCAAACACGTCGTAGGCTTGAAAGGTTAACATACTCAAGTACTAACCTATGACTCAAAGTGTATGAGGGTGTTTGTATTGGAGTCTATGAAGAACTGAAATGGATAAGGGGTGACCCACTCCAATGGATGTTGTCTTCAAAGCCTTCAAACTATCAAGAGAAGCTAGTGAAGAAACCTTATACTTCTGGTAACAACAGAGCTTTCTATAACTTAATATATTAAAATAGAATAATGAGTAACAACTTTTTGAATAATGATAATGGGTGAGATAGAGAAGAGATCTCCTGGAAGTGATGGCTGTAAAGGGAGTGAAAATACAATAATTTTGACAAAAGAATACTTTTCTAGTGTGATTTTGACAGAGTGGCAATTCCAACTTGAGTTTTCTATATGTTCTTGACCTTACCCAAGGGTCCTACTTATAGGTAGATACTAGGGCTGATGTGTCATTTGGGTGCCAAAATGAGGCACTCTTAGAGACAAGCTTTGTAATGTACCTTTTGTCTTTGTTATTTGTTAACCGCCCGTCCCTTCTGATAGATAACAACTGGTGCATACCAAAGTCAAAAAGAAAATATTTCAGCTAATAGAGACAAAAAATGTGATTTGGTAAATATCTTTGTAAATGGTAACTTGGTGAACAATCTCGTGTGAAAACTTGTGAGTGTCCTTGAGAGCCACTCACTAATAGTCAGTTAAAAGTACTTTTGTGAGAAGCTTCTTGGCTACTCACTCATTTAATCCAAGTGTGAGCTATGTTAAAGATTGGGTGACCTATTAAGGTATCTTCTATTATTATTCTCTATATCCTAAAGTGTCAAGTGGTGGGGCCTTGTCTTTTCCCAACAAACTTTGTCTCTTGGCCACAAAACCAAAACTCCCTATAGATCTTGGCTGTACCCATCGATCCTTCCTTGCTTGATCAAGGCTACATGTGTAAGAAAATAATAATGTTAGTGAAAATTTATCAAGTGAGATGTATAAGAATTATTATACTGTGAGCATCCCCATAATTTTTTGGGTCTGCTATCTAATTTTCTCTTTTGTCTTGAAGTTTCTCGTTGATCACCCCTCGCCATTCGTATGTAGGAAGTGTGTTTATTTCTGTTTGGCCTTCTCATTGTGAGCCCTTTAGCCAATATTTTATCTTAGCATCTCTGCATTTGGGCCCCTCGTTGTGGATCCTCTCATCTAATAAATTTCTTTGGCATCCTTATGTGTTTGGGGACACTGACTATGTACCCATTCTCCAAATCTTTCCTATTGGATTTTCTTTAAATTTGAGCCACTCATTATGGACTTAATAAACCAAAGTTATTTTTTCTTCTTTCTAAGTTTGGTCCACTCGTTGTGGACCCAATCGCCAAATCTCTTAGTTATGCTTCTTTCAAGAATTGGGTCGCTTGTTGGGGACCCACTCACTTATTATTGTACCCGCGTGTTTGTTAGCCCCCTCGCCCCATTAGGCTTGCTTGTGGGTAGTCGAGTGAGTAGTTCTTTACATTATCCCCTCATGAAAAAGTGTTTAATTTAGTAAAACCAAAGAGTTTTGTGCGAAATAATCACTACTTTTTCTTGGAATTTGAAGGGTTTCTTTAGTCACATCATTACACTGGCTGGTGTTAAATTTTGATCACTTTAGTTTCCTTTTATTATAATGAGAAAACAAGTGTTTGTTGGGGACCTCACATCCCATAATTTGGATAATAATTTTATTCCTTTCGAGCCTCCAACCATGTGACCCCTCTTAGATATAAAAACTCATTTAAAAAACATTGACACTTGCCTTTGTCTTTTGTAACTTTTATTTCGAGAGTTTTTTTAGAGAGAGAAAGATTTTAATCTTCCCCAAACCTTTGTTTCCTTCATAACTGTTTCTCACAAAATGTTTACTGTTCCCATGGCTTCCTCTTGAAAAATCTCTTCAACCGCCATTTCCACTGCTATTAGAGAACCAGAAGTTCCCGAGATTAATGGGACCTCAGGTGAACCACATTCGTTGATCCCTCCCACAAGGTTATTGTTTAGGGGCTTAGTCTAATAAGGAACATACCTTCACCATTACCAAACATTTGATTACTTTCAATCTTTTGGCCTCTCGTTTGAACATTGATTCACACAGTTTTTTTACTAGTTGGGGTGAATTTTCTATCACCCTAGAAAATATGTGCGAGCTGATTGGCCTCCTCCTCTTTGGGAGTCATGTTTTTACCAATGGTTAGGAAGATGATGTGGAGAAGTAAATTTGAGTAGATCTTCACCAAGAACTATCTGAATTCACTCGCTATGTGGCTATCAATAAATTGTAGTGCCCTGACCCAAATTTGTGGGTTACCCACAATCAACCTTATCCGACACAAGTGTTAGATGTGAAGTGCGATGAAACAATCTACATCATGTTTCTAGTCCAGTTTTATTTAATTAACATTTCACTTGTTTAGCCTATGATTTTAATTTAAATCAAGCAACGTGAGGGACCAGTGGGAAGCGTCCACATAATCCAAGCATACAGAGCCACTAATGTAAAATAAAAAGAATACTTACCAGTCCAACGTTATCAAAATACAAAACTGCGTCCAACCTGTCATAACAAAGAGGATGGAATGAACCGAATGCCCAGTGGAAAATTACAATAATGCAATATAAAATCGAATGATAGAATGGGGACTCTAACACGTTATATGTGCATGCACATGCAACTATCATATGCTTATACATGTACATATGTGTACTTTAATGCATGAACATTTTTGATTCCAAAACGTTACTTATCTCGATTATTTCACTTGAATTCGTAAAAGAATTTCCTTTGTACTTAACCTAACATTTATTCCCTTATTTAACATACTCGGTTAAATAATTAAAACAACTACACTTTCTTGAAGGAAAATCATTTCTTTCCCCGAAATTACCCCTTTTATTCATACCAATTCACGTTAGTATTTTTTTTTATTGAAATCCACCCTTTCAACAAATTCATGCACCGTGTTTGAAAATACTTAGTTTTCCTTTAACAATCTTTCATAAACTCACCCTTGTGTTAATTATGGGTTAAAACTCTTTAGGTTGTTTAACTACCCATTTAATCCCTTCACTTTACCATTCCTTTACCTTATGGACATTAATCAATTTTCTCGTTACTTATCCACTTTATCCTTTACTGAAACATTTACTGATTCATTCAAGTTAGGTTGTCTTTTCATATATTCACAACAAATCCCATTTATTATTATGTTCCATTTTTATTATCTTTTACCAGAACATTTGATATGTTTCAGTGATTTTGGGACTTTCACCCAAGAGCTCCGGGCCCTCCTTAATTATCAAGGTGTTATTCTAGTCCTTATTAATGTGTTTTAACATATTACAAAATGTTCACATTATTCCATTTATCTTTTTTCCTCACCGAAACCAAAATTCGGGATTCCACCCCAACTTGTGTCACACTTTAATATCCTTATTTCTTGTCCTTTTTTACTCTAACATTGATTTTATCCCAAGAACATGTTCACTTAGGATCCTTTTCGTGTAACACCTTTGCCAATATTTTTACTTCATAAAAATGTTCCACTTTTTGTAAAATTACCATTTTTCCCATATGTTTCCAAACTTGTCATTTCCTCCATTTCCACAACTGTTGTTTCTCAAAACGCAATTAAGTCACCCACACTAACTTCTTAAGCGTTTTAACTCATTAACACACTTATTTAACACTTTTGGAGTAATAAACTTTTCAATTTGGAAATCTTTTTTTTTTCATTGCTTTCTTTCTATAAGAAATCATTGAACATTTAAATACTACTTCATTAGAAAAAAATACCATTTTCTTTATTAATACATGTAGTGTTGAAACCATATGTAATACCCCGTACTTTTGGCTATATTTATTTTTGGGATTAATTAATTAAATGCGTATTAATTGGAAATTAATCCGGGTTATAAATACTAACGAGATGTGAGTTGGTATTTAATTATGTGCATATATGAGTATATATGAATTTGGAATTATGAAATTTGTCGTGAGATTTATATATGACATTTTAGAAATTTTGTTGAGACGCGTGGGACCGCCGCGTCATAGTGTAATATTTTGATTATAAAAGTGAATTTAAAATCTATAAACCGTATGGTCGTTTTGAGTGCGCCAACGCGTCCGGAAGGGTCTAGATAGTAAGAAAACACTAGCCGGGGGTGTAGTTTGGATTCCGGGGTATTTTTAGGCCATACCGGCATCATAAAGGGTATTTTGGTAATTTCGTATTTTGGGAAATTAAAAGTGACGAAAATTGGTTAATTACATCTGATGTGGATTTGACCCACTAAGCCCCTAACCAACCCATATTAAACTAGAAGGCTACGTAGGTTATTAGAAGAGTTTTCTAAGTTCCCCAAATCAAACCCTAGCCACCTTAAGCCACCATTAGAGAAGAAGAAGCTTGGAGGGAAGAAATTCTGCAGAAATCTTCACCAAACCAACATCAAAATCAGAAATCAAATCAAGGCAAGTGATTTAAATTACATTCCTTATGCAGTGAATGCTTCTTCCATGTTAGAAACCTTGATAATCAATCTTATATAAGAGTTAAAAGAAAACCCATGAAATTGGAAGTTATTATTTAATTTTGGGTTAGGTTTGCATGTAGAAACATTGTTTGAAGATTGAATTAAGAGATTTCATATTTATGTGATGTAAAAACGGATTAAAATCTGGGAAATTATGATGAGAAAAATCTAGGGTTTATGTTCTTGAAGAAAATTGGGGAAAAATGTAGAAACTTGTGATTTAATGATGTTTAGAATGTATTAAACCCTTAAAAGATGATAGTATATCACCTTAGCATGTTTGAGGATGATTAGAGAGCTTAATACATTGTTGGAACGAATTTTAGAAGAGATTTGAGGAGTAAAAATGGTGAAAAACGAGATTTAGGAAAAGCTAGGACGAATCTGGTAGGTCGTTAGAAGCCCCTGCCCAGGTCGTTCGAACGAACTCGTTTGAACGAGCTTCTAACGAATGGACCAATCGTTCTAACGAAAGGGAGCCTCGTTCGATAACTTCGTTCGAACGAGATCTTGTTAGAAGGTACAGTTCGTTCGAACGAACTGGAATCTCGTTCGAACAGTCTCGTTCGAACGAGACTTCTAACGAGTTGACAGAGGAACCTCGTTCGAACAGTCTCATTCGAACGAGACTTCTAACGAGTTGACAGTTTGGTCCTTTTTGGACTGTTTTGATTTTTGGAGTCCCGTAAACTTGTTCGAGGATATAGATAACATTCCGATGATGATGTAATGATAGAATTGGGACTTTTGGGTATTTATGAGAAGGAAATTATATACGAGAGTTAAATTAGATGGACGGTTTGGGTTGTGACGTGAGTGTCTACTACGACGAGAGAATATTATGACGCGTATGATTATAAACCGGAATAGTATAAATTGTGATAATTATAAGTTAGTACGAGAATGCGATATGTACTATAATTAAACAACGGGATTTCTAAGACGTGTGTTTACTTAGTATTGGTATATGAATTGTGTGTATGACGTACCTACCATACTTGCTATCACGGGAGGTTTGCGTTCGCTTAGGGCCCTCTAATCCTTGTGTTGCCCGGATTTAGACTGGTTACCTTGATGAACATAGGTCATAGAAAGACTTATTGGGATATTAATAAGTCCGCTGATCGTAGGAGCGTAGGTATGTGCATGACCTATGTGATGTGACTGTGTTCGCCTCCATTATTTGTGATGTTGTTATCTGTGAACTATTCCTGAGAGATTCGGAATATGTAATCCTTTTGTAGTGATGTACCGGGATGGATAGGAGAGTATGTGTGCACCGCAGCTTAGTTCTCGGGGTGCTTGTATTGTATATTTATGATGTAAATAATATACACTTAATTAATGAGAACCTTCATGTTAATGTTGTGAAATAATTACGGTATTAATTCGAGAAACATAGCGAGTTAACTGATAGTGATATATATATTGCATATTGAGCATTTGAGTTTATGTTAAACCCCTACTTAATTACGAGCGTTATAATGTTAATAGAACCGAGTAATATGGGTAGGACCTATGATAGTCTAGCTAGAGATGATGTCACTTAGCTAGTGGTTTGTGTCGTTGTAGATGGTTACTTACGTTAGGAGTGCACAGTTAGACGAGAGGTGAGAATATCATGTGAGTGCACGTCCTAACATGTACTTTGCATTTAATGTTTTAAATGTTTTTAAAGCACTTGCAGGTTTTTAAAATATAACTCCACATTCGGGCTCTGACCCGTTTGCTTTTCAAATCTATTTTTCTTTGTAAAACCATTTTAGGTGCCCAGCCACAAGGACACCATGCATAGGATATTCATTCAGGTGACGAGCTGTAGCTGTTTGTGGAAGCTACAGGGATTTGCTTGTAGACGCTTCTATCGCTTGGATTCCAGAATCATTATGTATCAGTTGTAGGGCATGTTGCCCATTTCTATTAGAGTTACATTTCCATTACAGTTTTCAGACTTTGGCATGTACTGTATTAGTTTTTGGTTTACTTATTTCAGTTGTGGGATTTGTAGTGAGGAGTTTTTCCTCCAGACTTTATTTATGTTTTGTGATGGTTATTCTATTTACTTCATTATGGTGAATGGTGTTATTATTCTTTATTACACTTGTTGCATGTTAATCAGACTTTAATTAAAATTTGGCACTTACTTTTTAAATACTAGGTGGTTAGTAATCTTTAAAATGTTTTCGACAGTGATGCTATTAACTGGACCAACTTGACATTTTGAATTAATTTAATAAAGGAGTAGCTACCCGGTATTTAATTAGTCGGGGTGTCACAGGTGGTATCATAGCATCAGGTTCTAGTGTCCTTTAGGATCTGACGGGTTATTATGTTTCCGCTAAGTTTCTTTGATATAGAGCCCTACATTTTAGGATTGTTGTACTCTTTTGTGTATGCTTCTTTCTTCAGCTATTTTAAGTTTATAAACAGCGAACATATAAACTTTGTTCTTATTTCAGATGCCTCCACGACGTGCATGACGAGTTCCCAGGGATGCAACGCCCGAACCCCAGCCCGCTCCAGTTCAGGGCATGATGAACGCCGCTGAGGTTGCAGTTATAGTAGCCCAAGCGGTAAATGCCGCCATTGCCATTGTTCAGCAGGCACCACCTCAGGCGCCGGTTGCCGCGCCAGTACAGGTTAATGCATTCCCGTCTGCTTGGGAGCGTGTACGTGACGCTTTTCAGAAAGCGCATCCGCCAGAGTTTGCGGGTAGCTCAGATGTGGTAGTCTCGAGCTAGTGGAGGAAGGATATGCAGAGGCACTTAAGGATGTATGAGTGCACGGACGTTCAGAAGCAGGTGCTAGCTACTTTCAAGCTAGTTGGATCTGCGCCACAGTGGTGGGAGTCTATTACCACCATGGAAGAGAGGGATACTCTCACGATTCAGGAGTTCTGGGTGCGGTTGACCGCAAGTACTTTCCGTCAGCTGTTCATACGAAAATGAGGAGGAGATTGATGAGTCTGAAGCAGGAAGGTAAGACTGTGGCCGAATATGAGGCCGAGTTCACTAATCTGTTGAATATCGTTCCAGATGAGATACCAACAGAGAAGAAGAAGATTGAGAGGTTCACGGACGGGTTGACTTGGAGGATCCGTCAGCATCTGCTAGGGAACCTATCGTTGGCCACTTATTCTGATGTGGTTAACGCTGCATTGTTACAGTGCCAGGACCACCATTTTCATATGGCCGAGGGTAAGAGGTCGGGGGAGTCTAGCCATCAGGGCAGGACTGGAGGACATGGTGCCAGCGGGGCACAATCTGGTCAGGGGCAGAGACAGAATGAGCAGGGCTCCCAGCAGGGGGATAGTAAGAGGTTCCGGTCAGGGAACTACAGACAGGGACAGGGAGGTTTCCGTCAGGGCCATCAGGGTCCAAACGGCCATCAGGGCCAACAGGGGCAGAATGGGCAGCAGTTTCACCAGGGCCAGCAGGGGCAAGGGAGGAACGGTAATGGCCACCAGGGCCGGGGACTGCAGGGGCAGAGAGGAGGGAACTTCCCAGGGAAGTGCTTTGTTTGTGGCAAGACTGGCCATAAGCGACAGGATTGTCCTGATAGGGGCAGGGCCCCACAGCAGCAGCAGCAGGGTGCTCGCCAGGAGCCACAAAGGCCTATGTTTCTCGCCGCTCTTCCCGCACCACCACAGATGGCAGCATTGCCACCCATTCCAGC
Source organism: Sambucus nigra (assembly GCA_949130495.1). Lineage (NCBI taxonomy): Eukaryota > Viridiplantae > Streptophyta > Magnoliopsida > Dipsacales > Adoxaceae > Sambucus > Sambucus nigra. The sequence goes on from OX422221.1 coordinate 342,772,658, forward strand.
AGTCCCAGCTCAGCAGGGGCAGCTATAGTATGGACGTGTCTACAACGTCCACCAGGCTGCAGTTCCACAGGCACCGCCCGCGATTGAGGGTACGTTTCCTATCCATGGCACTATGGGTCGGGTGTTATTTGATACGAGTGCTACACACTGTTTTATAGCTACACACTTCGTGAAAGCTTTAGGATTGTTAGCTACGGTAGAGAGCATAGTGACGTGTGTCGACTCACCATTGGGGAGTGGGTCACTTATTTCTTTATATGCCGGGGAGTGGGGGTAGAGATTGGTGGTTTGGTATTACCTGCAGACATGTTAGTGTTAGACATGAATGTTCACGATGTGATTATCGGTATGGATTGGATCGTAGCTTATAGGGCCATGATTGATTGCTTCAGCGGGAGCATTGTTTTTGCCATTCCGGGGCAAGAGATATTTGTAGTGGCGATGCCTCGCCCAGAGGGAGGATCGACCGCTCATCTGTATTACATTGAGGAGGATACCTCTAAGGAGGTAGTGATCCCTTTAGATTCTATCCCAGTAGTCAGGGAGTATTCGGATGTGTTTCAGGAGATACGAGGCCTACCCCCCAATCGAGAGATAGACTTTGTTATATACTTGTTACCAGGTACGAGACCTATAGCACGCGCACCGTACCGTATGGCTCCGGCAGAGATGAGGGAGTTACGGGATCAGATAGAGCAGCTGCTAGGTTAGGGCTTTATTCGCAGGAGTACCTCACCTTGAGGCGCTCCAGTTCTGTTTGTGAAGAAGAGGGACGATTCACTGAGATTGTGTGTGGACTACCGAGAGTTGAATAAGGTCACGATACGGAATAAGTATCCGTTGCCTCGAAACGATGACTTATTCGACCAGTTGAGAGGAGCTTCTTTCTTCTCAAAGATTGACTTGAGATCGGGATACCATCAGTTGCGTATCAGGGAGGAGGATGTCTCGAAGACTGCGTTCTTGTCGAGATATGGTTCTTACGAGTTCCGGGTTATGCCTTTTGGTTTGACCAACGCTCCAGCTATGTTTATGGACTTGATGAACAGAGTGTTCAGGGATTTCCTAGATCAGTTTGTCATTGTCTTCATTGATGATATTCTAGTTTACTCTCAGACAGAGGAAGAACACGCTGAGCATTTGAGGCAAGTTTTGCAGACACTTCGTCAGAACGAGTTGTATGCAAAGTTTGAGAAATGCGGGTTTTAGCTGAAAGAGGTCCAGTTTTTGGGACATATCATTTTCGACCGGGGGATATCTGTTGATCCGGGGAAGGTATCCGCGGTGAGGGAATGGGGACAGCCCATGACACCGACTGAGATTTGTAGTTTCTTGGGCCTAGCAGGATACTACAGGAGGTTCATTCGGGGATTTTCGAAGATAGCGGGTCCTTTGACACATTTGACTCGTAAAGGTGTGCCGTTCATTTGGAGTGATGCCTGTCAGTTGGCATTTGATGAGTTGAAGGACAAATTGACCTCAGCACCTGTGTTAGCATTGCCGAAACCGGGAGTTGAGTATTTGGTTTACACCGATGCATATTTGCAAGGACTGGGAGGTGTATTACAGCAGGAGAGACAGGCCATAGCTTATGCTTCCGTAAGCTTAAATCTCATGAGAAGAATTACCCCACGCATGATTTGGAGTTGGCGGCAGTGGTATTTGCCCTACGGATTTGGAGGCACTATCTTTTGGGGGAGAAGTTCCAACTGTTCACGGACCACAAGTCCCTACAGTATCTGTTCACGCAGAAGGAATTGAATATGAGGCAGCGTAGGTGGCTTGAGTTTGTGAAGGACTACCAGTTCGACATCCAGTATCACCTAGGTAAGGCTAACATGGTAGCAGACGCGTTGAGCCGTAGGCCAGTAGATGAGGTGGCAGAGGTGTGGAAGGCTAAGTGGAAGGAATTGGGACACCAGGATGCAGTGGCCCGATCTTTCATGTCTGTGATGGCCATTACACCGCAGATTGTCACGAAGGTAGTACGGGCACAGGCCAATGACTCGTTCTGTCAGGAGCAGATAATTCGATTACTAGCAGAGGGAGCCGAGTCCTATACTGTTAGCTCAGACGGGGGATTAAGCTTCAATGGGAGATTGGTAGTTCCGAAAGGGGATGAATTGCGACACGAGGTGATGGCAGAGTTGCATGGCTCACGGTTCGCGGTACATCCTGGAGGGGACAAAATGTACCAAGACATGTGACGCCAGTATTGGTGGAGCGGTATGAAGAGAGATATCGCTGAGTCTGTTTCGAAATGCGCCACTTGTCAACTTGTAAAAGTGGATCATCAGAGACCGGCAGGATTGCTACAGCCATTGGAGGTCCCGGTGTGGATGTGGGAGAGCATATCCATGGACTTTATCACGGGGTTGCCTACGTCGCAGAGGGGTCACGACTCCGTTTGGGTAATTGTGGACATATTGTCCAAGGTTGCTCACTTTTTACCCGTTAGGACTGAGTACACTACGGGACAGTATGCCCAGCTCTTCATTTCAGAGATTGTGAGACTCCATGGTGTGCCCCTAAATATCGTGTCTGACAGAGACAAGATATTTGTTTCGAGGTTTTGGGAGAGTTTCCAGGAGGCCATGGGCACGGAATTACGGTTGAGTACGGCTTATCATCCGCAGACTGATGGGCAGACTGAGCGCATAAATCAGATGTTGGAGGACATGCTACGCATGTGCATTATTGACTTCGGGGGTGGATGGGAGCAGTTACTTCCACTGGTGGAGTTTGCTTACAACAACTCCTATGAGTTCACTATTGGCATGGCTCCGTTTGAGGCATTGTACGGTAGGCCTTGTTGTTCCCCAGCATGTTGGTTAGAGGTGGGGGACAACAAACTGCTTGGGCCGGAAGTGATTCAGGATACTTCGGCAAGGATTGAGTTGATTCGGAGTCACATTCGGGTAGCTCAAGATAGGCAGAAGAGTTATGCTGATGCGAAGAGATTTTTTAGAGAGTTCCAAGTGGGGGACCAGGTTTTGCTCAGAGTATCTCCTATGAAGGGGATTATGCATTTCGGGAAGAAGGGGAAGTTGGCACCAAGGTATGTGGGGCTGTTTCCTATTATTGAGCGGATCGGATCGGTTGCGTATAGACTTGGGTTACCGAAGCATTTGCATCGGATTCACGATGTGCTCCATATTTCCTCGCTAAGGAAATACCTTAGAGATAATTTAGCTCACTCTCACATTGCTGTGGAGGACATCGATCTCCAGCCGGATAGCTCCTACGAGGAGGGGCCGATTGCTATTTTGGACCGAAGCGAGAGGAAACTGCGGTCAAAGATAGTCCCGTTAGTACGTGTTCAGTGGCGACATCACAATGTCGAGGAGTCCACATGGGAGCGCGAGGATGAGATGCGTGAACGTTATCCAGAGTTGTTCATACCAGGTACTTTCTATTTTCAAATTTCGGGATGAAATTCAGTTATTAGGGGGGGAGTATGTAATACCCCGTACTTTTGGCTATATTTATTTTTGGGATTAATTAATTAAATGCGTATTAATTGGAAATTAATCCGGGTTATAAATACTAACGAAATGTGAGTTGGTATTTAATTATGTGCATATATGAGTATATATGAATTTGGAATTATGAAATTTGTCGTCAGATTTATATACGGCATTTTAGAAATTTTGTTGAGACGCGTGGGACCGCCACGTCACGGTGTAATATTTTGATTATAAAAGTGAATTTAAAATCTATAAACCGTATGGTCGTTTTGAGTGCGCCAACGCGTCCGGAAGGGTCGAGATAGTTAGAAAACACTAGCCGGGGGTGTAGTTTGGATTCCGGGGTATTTTTAGGCCATACCGGCATCATAAAGGGTATTTTGGTAATTTCGTATTTTGGAAAATTAAAAGTGACGAAAATTGGTTAATTGCATCTGATGTGGATTTGACCCACTAAGCCCCTAACCAACCCATATTAACCTAGAAGGCTATGTAGGCTATGAGAAGAGTTTTCTAAGTTCCCCAAATCAAACCCTAGCCACCTTAAGCCACCATTGGAGAAGAAGAAGCTTGGAGAGAAGAAATTCTGCAGAAATCTTCACCAAACCAACATCAAAATCAGAAATCAAATCAAGGCAAGTGATTTGAATTACATTCCTTATGCAGTGAATGCTTCTTCCATGTTAGAAACCTTGATAATCAATCTTATATAAGAGTTAAAAGAAAACCCATGAAATTGAAAGTTATTATTTAATTTTGGGATAGGTTTGCATGTAGAAACATTGTTTGAAGATTGAATTAAGAGATTTCATATTTATGTGATGTAAAAACGGATTAAAATCTGGGAAATTATGATGAGAAAAATCTAGGGTTTATGTTCTTGAAGAAAATTGGGAAAAAATGTAGAAACTTGTGATTTAATGATGTTTAGAATGTATTAAACCCTTAAAAGATGATAGTATATCACCTTAGCATGTTTGAGGATGATTAGAGAACTTAATACATTGTTGGAACGAATTTTAGAAGAGATTTGAGGAGTAAAAATGGTGAAAAACGAGATTTAGGAAAAGCTGGGACGAATCTAGTAGGTCGTTAGAAGCCCCTGCCCAGGTCGTTCGAACGAACTCGTTCGAACGAGCTTCTAACGAATGGACCAGTCGTTCTAACGAAAGGGAGCCTCGTTCGATAACTTCGTTCGAATGTGATCTCGTTAGAAGGTACAGTTCGTTCGAACGAACTGGAATCTCGTTCGAACAGTCTCGTTCGAACGAGACTTCTAACGAGTTGACAGAGGAACCTCGTTCGAACAGTCTCGTTCGAACGAGACTTCGAACGAGTTGACAGTTTGGTCCTTTTTGGACTGTTTTGATTTTTGGAGTCCCATAAACTTGTTCGAGGATATAGATAACATTCCGATGATGATGTAATGATAGAATTGGGACTTTTGGGTATTTATGAGAAGGAAATTATATACGAGAGTTAAATTAGATGGACGGTTTGGGTTGTGACGTGAGTGTCTACTACGACGAGAGAATATTATGACGCGTATGATTATAAACCGGAATAGTATAAATTGTGATAATTATAAGTTAGTACGAGAATGCGATATGTACTACAATTAAACTACGGGATTTCTAAGACGTGTGTTTACTTAGTATTGGTATATGAATTTTGTGTATGACATACCTACCATACTTGCTATCACGGGAGGTTTGCGTTCGCTTAGGGCCCTCTAATCCTTGTGTTGCCCGGATTTAGACTGGTTACCTTGATGAACATAGGTCATAGAAAGACTTATTGGGATATTAATAAGTCCGCTAATCGTAGGAGCGTAGGTATGTGCGTGACCTATGTGATGTGACTGTGTTCGCCTCCATTATTTGTGATGTTGTTATCTGTGAACTATTCCTGAGAGATTCGGAATATGTAATCCTTATGTACGTGATGTACCGGGATGGATAGCAGAGTATGTGTGCACCGCAGCTTAGTTCTCGGGGTGCTTGTATTGTATATTTATGATGTAAATAATATACACTTAATTAATGAGAACCTTCATGTTAATGTTGTGAAATAATTACGGTATTGATTCGAGAAACATAGCGAGTTAACTGATAGTGATATATATATTCCATATTGAGCATTTGAGTTTATGTTAAACCCCTACTTAATTACGAGCGTTATAATGTTAATAGAACCGAGTAATATGGGTAGGACCTATGATAGTCTAGCTAGAGATGATGTCACTTAGCTAGTGGTTTGTGTCGTTGTAGATGGGTACTTACGTTAGGAGTGCACAGTTAGACGAGAGGTGAGAATATCTTGTGAGTGCACGTCCTAACATGTACTTTGCATTTAATGTTTTAAATGTTTTTAAAGCACTTGCAGGCTTTTAAAATATAACTCCACATTCGGGCTCTGACCCGTTTGCTTTTCAAATCTATTTTTCTTTGTAAAACCATTTTAGGTGCCCAGCCACAAGGACACTATGCATAGGATATTCATTCAGGTGACGAGCTGTAGCTGTTTGTGGAAGCTACAGGGATTTGCTTGTAGACGCTTCTATCGCTTGGATTCCAGATTCATTATGTATCAGTTGTAGGGCATGTTGCCCATTTCTATTAGAGTTACATTTCCATTACGGTTTTCAGACTTTGGCATGTACTGTATTAGTTTTTGGTTTACTTATTTCAGTTGTGGGATTTGTAGTGAGGAGTTTTTCCTCCAGACTTTATTTACGTTTTGTGATGGTTATTCTATTTACTTCATTATGGTGAATGGTGTTATTATTCTTTATTACATTTGTTGCATGTTAATCAAACTTTAATTAAAATTTGGCACTTACTTTTTAAATACTAGGTGGTTAGTAATCTTTAAAATGTTTTCGACAGTGATGCTATTAACTGGACCAACTTGACATTTTGAATTAATTTAATAAAGGAGTAGCTACCCGGTATTTAATTAGTCGGGGTGTCACACCATACACTTCACATTTTCACACCCATTTCACACACCATAAGAGCTAAAATTTCTATCTTACTAATTTCATGTTCAAACCCAATAAAACCCTGATTAAACTTGTTTATATGTTCAACCTCAAAATACTACAAGTTTACATGCATGGGAAGATGGATTTCAAGCCCAAAAATCCTATCAAATGGGTCTAACATATAATTTACTCTATATATTTCATAATGTTTGCAAAAACATACTTTTCAAGGAAAAAGAAATTTTTATTTAGTCAAAACTTGAATAGAATGTCTATACAAATTTCCATTTTTTTCACAAGAAAACCTTGAAACATTTATCCATAAAATATTTTCAACTGAAATAAGCATTCTTCCATAATTTTTATTCCATAAAAATGTTTAATACCAAGTTTTCTTGAATTATATCATTTTTCTCAATATCGTTCAAACCCTTTATAAAGCCATCTTTATGAATAATAAGAAATATCATTCGTATATAATAATGCATCTTACTCTTATAATTCTACCTACAAGACGACTAATATGAAAAGTAGAGTCTTAAACTAAGAGTAGAGCTTTTCCACCTCAAATGGAGCTCCATTAATGGGGGATGGAGAAGAAGAAGGTGATGACAACCCACCACCTCCTAGCCTCAAGGATGTTGCCTAGATCTATAAATCTTGTCTCCATGAAAGCTCCAAAAAAACCTTCAAAATTTCACAAATATTTACTTTTCGTCTTCTCCAAAATCCCAAATAACACCTCCAAAATTCGTAGCTATGCTCAACAGTGAAGGAAATTAGTCTTTTAGGCTTAAATATTGTGGAATACTAGTAGAATATAGTGGTGTTTGATGGTTTATGGTGGTGGTGTAAGTGGGAAAAGCTCCCAAGATCTAGAGAGAGACGAAGAAGATATGAAAATGATGGGAAGACCCACCGACACTCTCTCTCCTCTTCACACTCAAATAAAGCCACAAACTTCCCCAACAAACCCTTATAAAACCCACCCTAACTATAAATTACCATTTTTATCCATCTGGGATATTTAGAACTCAACACCTCAACAATACAAGGGTAAAAAATGTGACAACACATAAGGACACCTCGATATTTAAATTTATGGGCAGCTCGTTCGAACGAGAATGGGACCTCGCATGAACAAGACTCAATATCCTTTGATTCGCCCATCGATCGAACTTCTAACGAGACCAACAAAATAATATAGGGACATCTCGTTAGATCCTCATTAGAACCCAACTTCGAATGACATTGGATTCTCGTTTGAACCACCTCATTCTCATTCGAGAGAGACAAGGATCTCGTTCAAACTTGCCACATTTCTTAAATCTTCAATTTCACGCAATAACTTCCAACAAGTACCATTAAGGCTCAAAGAATAATCAAATATAGCAATAAAGCCCATACGAATGATCCAAATCCTAAGGGTTTCATATTTTTATAATTTACATGGGAAACATAATAAAATATTGGGCACAGGTATTACCTTCTTCACTCCTTAGGAAATTTCATCGCTGAAATTTTCAATTTGCCAATTCCTCAAGTTCATGGGAATTACCAGTTATAGGAATTTTCCAAAAATAAATTATCAAAGACCTCACTAGCCAAGATTACCTCATACACTCTTATGCATGGGTTATCATTAGAGGTTCATCATACAACGTGTTCTACGCTCACCACCATACCTGTCGGATAACTATCCTCGAGCCTCCATTCACTTGATGATCACGCTAAATCAAGTCCTAGGACTACATTTGCTAATACCCAAGCCTACTAGTGCCTCTTCTATACAACCCTCTCTAGTGATCGATACTCACCCAAGAGTGAACCGTAATACGACTAATCGTCTAATTCATCATCAAGGACCTTCTCAAATCCAAGAAATACACATTCCATGTTTCCTCAAATTACTGGGTCATCATGACCACATAACCTCATTTAAGATTGATGTTAACCTTGTATCGTAAGTCATTCCCTCCATGGAGCGACACACCAATCAAATTATCATCGTGCACTTAGCTGACACCTTCAACCGCATCACTTCGATGACCCTAGTATTACTCTAGGCTTCTAACTTAGGAGCACACACGTGAGTATGATGCCAATCCACTGACTGCGATAAAATAACACTATGTGCTAAGTATTATCTAGTTATAAAACTATACAATGTCCTCAAGTAACCATCTTCCTGTTTACAACCAGAACCACTGACTTCCATACCGACCAATCCTAAGGTCACTAATCCTAAGGAAAGTGAATGCTATGAGAAAACCTTGAAGTCAAAAGTGGAGCCACCCTTACACAAAACTTTTTTCAATATGAAGGACATCTCAGATATGGGTGCACCCAATTGCTGAGCTGCATTGACCATGCTAGGTCTACTCGAACTCTATTGTGCCTAACTGTATTGTAAGATGACATGGTATAAATCCAAGCTTCCATAGTCGTGGGGACACCTTCCTTAATTTTTGAAACTAAAAGGGACACACAAGAGTTAGAAGGAAACAACCATTTTGAGAAAATCCCATGCGTACACATCTAACTATGGTTTATGAAAAGAGAATTTACTCCACACACTTTACAGTCCACGACTCCTCCCAGACATTCTCACTAGGCACTAACCTAGAGTCTCCAATCATGATGAATTGAATCACAAACTATCCATCCTAATGAGATGAAAGACACATATGGACCTATTGTCCTCTAAGAAGTTAAACACTGGACTTCCCTCATTAAGAATAAGGTTTCCTCCTTACATCTTCGATTAAAGCGAGTCATCGCGATCGAAAAATTCCAATACCCTTATCGACACCGACCTTGTCCATCTTACCAATGATGACATCACTAACCTATTATACCTAGGTTACTTTCTTTCTTATCATATCATAATCGTAACCTAAAGTATGCTTAGGAAGAAACTCGTTAAGCAAAAATATTCACCTTATAATAACCTTTACCTACAGGAGGTCATCACCAAGCTTACCTCCAAGTTCTACCCAAACTAAGCTTATATACCGACCATATGTGTCACCATTAACACTTTAAGGGTAGTAAGCACAACGCAGGGCTATATCTTCGAATCCATACCGACTGTGCAAAATGTGCCAAGAACTAGTCCCCACCGGACTAGGTTTATCCTAACTTAGGTTCTCGGTACATGCCCATATTATAATTATGCCTCGATATCCCTCTTGGGTGCCATTTGAAGTCTTTATATGACACCATTAATCTAATTCCCAAATGAATTTCCTAGTACTTCTAAAAATCATGTGTTACACCGCCTACAATAGTCATTCCATGACATCTGAGCATCATTCCCACTCATGACATGAGCTTTTAATATCTCTTAGAAGGTTACATCACCCATTGATGCCCATTTGGGTGACAATACCCGACATGTATATTACTCGACTTTTAAACCTTGACCAATAATTTGAAATCATTACGTGACTTTAAATATGATCATCACTAGGGCACTACAACTTCTTCATACTGAACTTATATAGTCTTTTAAGGACACCAAACATAGTGTACATAAGAGTCCTCAAAACTCGAGAAGATTTCATCATCCATGATATCCTCAACGTAGGTGCGTTCTACAAATTTTGCAATACCCACATCATTATTTTTAAGTGCTGAAAAAGACACTAGTCTACGAGCTTCTATATATAGTGCACCTTAAATATCAAACACCTTAATACGCCACAACAGTTGATTTATATTCCTAATACACTCCAAGGTACCCTTAAACCACATTCACACTTGGATTACCTCGTATATAGCCACTAATTAATCCACTAAAATGAGCCCTAACACTTAGAAAAAAATATCATCTTCTTTACAAGTGGATGTGTCCATAAGCCAGGTACAAAATCACAGACTGTCTTTAATAAGGATTCTGGCAGGATACAACCTACACACTATAAACCTCTAGGTCTGCATTATTAACATAACTAAAGATGGTATTCCTCGAAGTTGTATCATATTTTCTAAAACCCCGACATGGAAGACTACTTAGAGTTTACTCAATCATCATTATTGCATACGTAACATACTCACCACAATTTTCCCATTACCCTCATCATACCTTACGAAGTATAACTTTCAATCAACGATCACCAAGACGAATACATATAAAAGTAGTATTTTACCAACTTAGACCAACTACACATCCCAAATGATTGAATTCATCTAATTACATCATCATCATCATCATTATCTATATTATACCTCATAACGGAACTCAATGCATTCTTATCACAACCAATACTTCTTAGGCATGATGAACTAGTCACCTAATCTCCACCATCGATTTTAAAACATTCGTGTTTCTAATTTAATGGACATTATTAACATTTTACCTATTAATCCGCCTCTCACATCATCAAGGGTTGACACACAAGCACCTCACACTAAAAAAATGGTGTCTCCACTATTGGCTTGAACGGACACTCGCAACCTACTAACATATATAATTATAAGTGAGGAAGTGATTAATGACAATTAACTTTGTTGCATGTCACTTGGTAATGAATGACCCTTTGTACACATTTATTTTTCATTAATTTAATGTGACCAACCCAAAACCAACAAGGACGTCAATAGATAATATCGGCTTCTCCACATCACTCCCGAAAGGAACCTTGAACCTAAAGCTCTAATACTATTTGTGATGCCCTGACTCAGATTTATGGGTTACCCATGGTCAACCCGGTCTGACCTGAGCATTAGGTGTGAAGTGCAATGAAACAACCTACATAATTTTTCTAGTCCAATTTTATTTAATTAACATTTCACTTATTTAGCATGTGATTTCCATTTAAATCAAGCTACACGAGGGACCCGCATGAAGCATCCCTGGAATCTAATCATATAGAGCCAATAATGTAAAATAAAAGGAATACTTACCTGTACAATGCTCTCAAAATACGAAACTACATCCAGCCTGCTGTACCAAAGATGATGGAATAAGTTGAATGCCTAGTGGGAAATGTCATATAGAATAGAACGGAAGAAAGGAGAATCTAACACATTATATATACATTCACTTTCAACTACCTATGTATATACATATACATATATATACTTTAATGTATGAAGCCATTTTTACTCCAAAATGTTACTTACTGAGATTAATTAACCATAATCCATAAAAGAATTTCCTTTTTACTTGACTCGACATTTATTCCATGATTTAACACACCCGGTTAAATCCTTAAACACATACACTTTGTTTAAGGAAAATCATTTCATTGCACGAAATTACCCCTTTTATTCATACCAATTCACATAAGTATTTTCATTGAAAGCCACCCTTTCAACTCACGCATGCATCGTGTTAGAAAACACCTATTTTTCCTTAAAAAAACCTTTCATAAACACACATTTGTGTTAATAATGGGTTAAACCTCTTTAAAGTTGTTTAACTTCCTTTTTAATCCCTTCACTTTACCATTCTTTTACCTTATGGACATTAATTAATTTTCTCATCACTTGTCTAGTATCCTTTACGAGAAGATTTATCAATCCATTCAAGTTAGGGTGGTTTTTCACATATTCACCTTATAATCCATTTCCTGATATGTTCCATTTTCATTATTATTTTCCCGAGATCTTCCAATATCAGTATACTTTAATGGGCTCCTCTCCACCGGCTATGCTACCATATGCCTTGGCAAGGGATTTTGGGTCTTTCACTCCAAGGCTCCAAGCCCTCCTTAATTATCACGGTATCATCCGAGTTCTTATTAATGTGTTTCAACATTTTAAAAATGCCCAAATTATTCTACTTTTCCTTTTTTTCCAGTCGAAGTCAAAATCTAGGGTACCACCCCAACATGTGTCACACTTTAAAAACCTCATTTCTTGTCATTTTCACTCTAACATTGATTTTATCCAAAAATGATGTTCATTTAGGACCCTTTTTGTGTCACATATTTTACAAGATTTTTATTTCATAAAAATGTTCCAGTTTATGTAAAATTATCATTTTACCCATTTTTTCCCCAAACTTATCAATTCCTCCATTTTCACAAGTGTTATTTCTCGAAGAACCATTAAGTTACCCACCCAAACTTTTTAAATATTTTTAACTGTAACACTTTTGGAGTAATAAACTTCTGAAATTGGAAATCCTTTTATTTCATTCCTTTCTTTCCCTAAGAAATAATTAAACATTTAAAGACTACTTTATAAGAGAAATATCATTTTCTTTATTGATTCTTAGAGTCTTGAAACCAAAATTTTTACATTTTCAAAACCCTTTTCACATAACTTAAGAGTTGATTTTTTTTATTTCATGTTCAAACCTAATAAAACCCACATTAAACTTGTTTTTATGTTCAACCTCAAAATTCTACATGTTTATATGCATGATAAGATGGATTTCAAGCCTATACATCCCATCAAATTGGTCTAACATGTGAGTTACTTATAATGTTTACACAAACATACTTTTCTAGGAAAAATATATATTTATTTCTTCAAAACATGTATAAAATGTCTATTTATATAAAATCCCAATTTTTTAATAGGAAAACTTTGAAACATTTATCCAAAAATATTTCCAATCGAAGTGGGCATTCTTCTAACATTTTATTTTATAAAAATATTTAATACCATGTTTTGTTGAATTATATCATTTTTATCAAAACCGTTGAAACCCTTTGTAAACCCTTTTTTACAAATCATAAGAAATATCATCCTTACATCACAATGCTTCCTACTCTTACAATTATAGCTACATGACTACTAATGTGAAAAATAGTCTTAAACAAAGAGTAAAGTTTTGTCACCTTAAATGGAGCTCCAAAAATGGTGGATGAAGAAGAAGATGATAACAACCCCACCTCCCAAGGTCGCCTCAAGGAGATTTCCTAGGTCTATAAAGCTTGTCTCCATGAAATCTCCAAGAAAACCCCCTTCAAATCTCGACAAATTTATACTCTTCTTCTTCTCCAAAATCTCCCCACAACACCTCCAAAATCCATAGCTATGCTAAATAATAGTGAAAATGGGTGTATTTGGATTAAGTATGGTGGAATCGTAGTAGAATATAGTGGAGATATTGTGTAGTATGGTGGTTTGTGGTGGTGGGAAAAGTGGAAAAATCTCCCAAGAGCTATAGAGAGGAAGAAAATCGAAAAATGGTGGGGAGACCAACCCCCACTCTCTCTCCTCTTCACACTTAAATAACCCACAAAAAACCCAAACAAAACCTTATAAAACCACACCAAATCTAAAATCCCATTTATGTCCATCTGGGCCACTTAGAACTCGACACCTCAACAATCCAAGGGTCCAAAATGTGACAACACACAGGGGCAACCTGATATTAAAATTTCTAGGCAGTCGTTGGAACGAGAATGGGACCTCATTCGAACAAGACTCAATCTTGTTTGATCCCCCCATCAAATGACCTTCCAATGAGATAGGAAAAGCTATGTAGTGGCATCCCGTTAGATCCTCGTTATAACCCAACTTGAAACGACATTACACTCTCATTTGAACCATAATATTCCCGTTCGAACGAGGAAATGATCACATATGAATGTCTTTCAAGTTTGTTTAAACTTGCCAAATTTCTTAAATATTCTATTTCAGTGAATAACTTCCAACAATTACCATCCGGGCTCAAAGAATAATCAAATATAGCAATAAGGCCCATAATATTGATCCAAATCCCAAGGGTTTCATATTATTATAATTTTCAGGGGTAAAATAATAAAATAATGGGCATGGGTATTAAAAATAATAAAATATTGGGAACGGGTATTACAAAAATAGAAGCCACTAATAATTCATTTGCTAAGTGGAAAAGGTACTAGTTCAGGGATTTAGAACCCACCCCTAATGGAGGAAGTTCGAGTAGGGTGCCCAAAAGTAAAGACAGCCCAAGATCATGTCCCCTTCGCACTTAGAAATTTTCTCTATCACTTTTTTGCTTAGATTTCTATTTTTAGGGAGGCCAAATGACCCCCCTTACATATTATTATTTTGACTTGATGTTAGTCTCTCTCGAGGGAGGCATGTCGCAGTGCTTACCTTGGGTTCAATGTACACATGATTGGATCGTTCCCACGTAAATACAGAGCGATCCCATAGTCGATATAATGTGACTTTTTTTGTAAATTCCTTCATTTTGATGGCCCTCTTGTTTGAGAGATTTCCCAACTTTGCCCATGAGGATCGTTCCTTGTATAGTGACACTGCTCGAATTTCTAGGTGGGATAAGAATTACCCAAAAACGGATTTAGGTTTCTTAATTGATAATATTGAAATCTCGCTCCGTCCATACTATAGTCGAGTGGGGGGTGTCTTATCATGGGGTTCTTTCACCGCCTTTGATGAAACTTTTTATTGCCCTACTTATATAGAGTCAGTGGTAGACTTCCCTTTTATATCTATCATGGATATGGTTCTTCCTTACATTCTTCTCTCATAGACTGAGCCTAGTCAAGCAGTTGAATTTTATCACTCTACGCGAGTGAGAAGACAATTTGGGAATGACTAGCTAGTCCACACCCCCACTTACCTTATAACCCCTCGTACACTGAGCTATACCTAGAGGCATACGGTAATTTTACTTTCGAGATAATTCTTCGAAGACCGATGGCGGCATTTTTGTTCCCACTCGTGATGGCTTACCATCCTTTAGTAGCTCATGGAAATGTCATATTTTATTAATCAAAAAATGCATTATGGATGTACCACACGACACTATTCTACCCAAGATACCATATAATGATAAATACTTATGGAAAAGAACTCAAAATAGTTAGGGTTTTGTAGCAATATAGTGGACACCACCCTCGATAAAGTCATTCCCATTTTAGTGACACCTTTGTCGGAGTAATCTATATATGCTAAACACCTTATGACCTAACCATCCAAGGAAATAGGAAAAGGGAAGGAAAAGTCTAAGGCTTCCTTAAAAAAGAAACACCTTGACTCAAACGTGTTAATTTTTATTCCAACACAAGAATAGACCACTTCTCCTCATCCTTCACCTTTGAGGATTTGAGAAAGTAAAAGGAGGAAGAAAGTCACCGGGCCCAGTGCTCCCCCAACCATTCCAGACCAAGAGCCAGATGACACTTGGAATTGAGGAGAAATTCCAAATTGTACGTGAGTAGGGCTGTGAGGCCTTGCGCATCCCATCTCAAGAGCATCCCCTCTCATCTAATCCTCTCATAAAAGTTATTCTAGTTACTCTTATTTTACTTGGTGAAACTACCAGTCATGAGGTTTCAATTGCTTATTCCCCGTCTTGCTCACTTTAAGAGGAACTGATTTCTTATCGAAGCACCCCTTCCAATAATGATAATAGTTTTTCTTTAAATGACATTGGTGTTATTGACTCTCACCAAGGTCACTTGCCTGACACTTGTACTTTGTTTTTATCTTCGAGAGGCTCCGACGGCAAGCCGTATGACTATGATATAGTCTCCTTTAACCACTAGTCCCACCACTGGGAAACTTCCTTATGGTCAAGCCCCTCGCCCTAACATTCTAAGTGCCTTATATTATCTTTCATTTATTTTCTCATTCTTAATTTCTACCATATGTTTTCTATGTTTAACTTTGTCCTTTTTAACAAGTTTCTTTCGTAGGGACGAGTGTCCCCTTAGAGGTGAGGGCCACCCCCTCTAGCGTTTTCCCTACTACCATAATTGCCTTTCCTCCATGAGAGGAAATCTATACTTTTCTCTTCTTTGGGAATTTCTAGAGAGGTTTGTTCTCATATCCTTAAGACTTACATCTGCTCTTACTCGTTACTATCTTAATTTTTTTTATCTTTGTTTATTATGAAGCTCTCTACCGTGTTCCCTATAACCATGATGTGATATTCTATGTCCTTTTATTTTGTGTAGGTATTCGCCAATCTTTTCATATACTTTTCTAGGTTTTATTACCCACTACCTTTTAACTCACTCTTGTGGATCTATTTATGTGCATTTGTCTCTTTGGTAGGTGACTATAGCCCTCGATCCCCTTACCATGCCTCTTGTCTATTTTTCAGTGGCAAGTTCTTTAGCTTGGCCTTCTACCACAATAACCTTAGAGGTAATCATTGGAACTTCTTCTTGTGTGTATACTTTAGCTTCTCCTTATATTCTATGCCATCTTATCTTTGTTTCACTTGAATTATTTTTTTGCAGGTTCCTCATTCAAGTGGAACTTCTACTAGTGGATGGATACTTTTACCCACTAGGGTTATTATTCTTGGTTTGTCACCTTCTGGGAGGATATCTTTCCCTAGGGTTTATCTTCCTATGGATAATAAGCCCCAAATCCAGCCTCTTCCTAGTCAACCCATTTTCAGTGTGGCTACGAGCGATCCTATCTCACCATCCATTCTTCCTTCACAGGTACTCAATCACATAGCCTTTGCATTTTCTTATTTTTGTCACTTTTTTCTAACATTTTTTCTTGTTGACAGGTTGGTACGAGTATACCTTTGACGTTTGCGGTTGAGCTGAGTCCTTCTCCCTTTCTCAGGGATCAGGTACTTTATTTTACTATTTTCTAGTTTTTAATAACTTGTGATTCTGGACTTCACTTGCATTGTATTTCATTTCTGGTTTATTTATATTTTGAGCTAGCATTAGCACTTCTTTACCAACGATTTATACAACCGGTGTTCTAGTGAAAATCTCAGCAACCATTCTACCCCGGGTATTTATTTTCTTCTCTTGTGTTTTCTACACTTGTAACCTTTCTTTTTTAGGGCATCTAGGTCATGGTCTTCTTTTCTTTCCTAGGTGATTCCCTTATAGGCCCCTATTACTGTTGATTCTCCAGTGAGTCTACCATTAGGCATCCTTTTTTTGAAGGCCTCTAAAGTATACTACTATCCTTGATACTCTACTTCTCTCACTTTCTATTGTGTAAGATATCTTGGTGATTTATTCTCCGTTTCATTATTTTTAGCCTGATACTTTTAAAATCCCTTTATCTATGGGACATGTTTCCCGTAGCATGGAGGTTAATCCTCAAGTACTCATTTCAACATATCTTTTCTTTAAACTTGCTTTTTCTGCGCAAGTGCTCACTGACACATCCATGTTTCCTTGTTCTCAGGTTAGTTCAACGAGCATTCTAATGATCATGGACCATCTTTAGAGCACAATTATGAGCTAGGTATTATACTTTCATACCTTATTTAATCCTCTCTATTTTTTCTACCTTTGTTTTCATTTTTTCTACTACTACATAAGTTATCACCATCACACCCATGTTTTCTTATTTTTGGATTACTGAGTCAAGTGTTCCCATATATGTGGAACGAGTTATGTGCACTGCGATAAGCACTCTTAAGGTATTATATTGTCATACCTGATTTATCTTTCAACATATATTTTTTTAAAGTCTTGCATCTTGATGAGCAAGTGTTCTACTAATGTCAGATTTTTTTCTTTGCCATATTGCAATAGAATGTTCAGGAGGACTCTCCCAGTTGGTGGGCAATATGCTCATCCCTTTAGGCCTAGGGGTTGTAACACCCCATAATTTTGAGGACATGGAATTTATTTATTTTGGTGAAATAGATTTTTTTTTAATTTGGGGAATTTATTTAATTTGGAGTGTTTATTTAGTTAGGTGACTCAGATTTAATTAATTCGAGATATTTTAAATTTGCACACGTGTCTTATTTTGAGGTCAAAATTGGATTTTTTTTGTAAAGTAACTCTGATGATGATTCTGAGTGCAAGGTTGATTGCAAATAGGTTGAGATAGTCGAAAAAGAGTACCCGGGGTAGTAGATGGGTCTCGTGGCATTTTTAGGTATAATCGGGGCCACATGGGGGGTGTTTGGTCCATTTCAACTTGGCCCATAATCTTAATTTCGGGATTAACAATATAAAACCTAAATGTGGGAATTTGTGGCAAACACAACTCAAAAATAAAACCCTAGTTCTGCAGAGAAGAAAAGAGGGAGAAGGAAGGGATATTTTGGGAGCCAAATCAAAGGGGATTAAGTGTGTTCTTCCTCAAATCATCTACCCCAAAGGAATCGGACACTACAAATCAATACAAGCAAGTGGCTAATGTGTTTTCAATGTAAATCTATGATAATCGATTCATATCATAGTGGGTGTAAATCAAATTTGTTTTGGGGTTGGTTTTTACATGAAAAAACGGGTGTTTATGAATTGGATAGATTATATAGACTAGAGACCTGATCGATGTGGTATTATGATTCAAAGGTGTGAGAATCCAAGTTAAAATTTTTGACTATTAATTGAGGTTATTAAATTGGAATTTGAATCCAAGCATTAAGGAAATTTTGTAGGAGAAATCGTGATAATCCAACTCAAATGTTATTCTCACTGTTACAAATCAATAAGAGTGAAATGATAAATGAGAAATGAGAAATTGGAGATTTGGAAAACGTTGAAATCATGGGGAGTTAACAAACATTATTTTTGGGTTTGAGTTTTGGATCTGGGATGAATAAAAATTGTGAAGCATCATGGTGGAGATGAAGGGGTCGCTCGAACGACATGGGACCTCATTCAAGCGACATTAGATGTTGCGCGAATGACCGTAGGCCTGGTTCGAGTGACGTGGATAGAATTTTGGAACTTTAGCTTAAACTTTTTTGGGGCCTTAGTTTTTCTTTGTGGATTAAAGGAAATTAAATAGGAAGTATTAAATGAGGGTTAATATCTGGATGGCCCAAGATTTATTTGTGAGATTAAAGGGATTGATTAGTGAAATAATAAAGGGAGGGAAATACCGAGGATGTTAGGAGATAGGTATTAAGGAATATTAAATTGGAAAAGTGTGTTAAAATTATCTACGAGAACTTGTGTGAAAAATTCTAAAGGGTTGTAATACTAGTCAAGAGAGAGAGAGAGAGAGAGAGAGAGTCTGAACATTTTGGTTGACTGGTGCCATTTTAATAAATTAATGTAAAATTAATTAAATTAAGAGTCAGGGAAATTGACTCGGGTATTAAGGGCTAGTGCCATGGGGGTTAGGCACGGGTTAGTCGGTTCAGTTAGCTTATATATATACGCAATGAATGTTTAGTGTATATATATATATATATATATATATATATATATATATATATATATATATATATATATTTGTGTGCCTTATAAATATTGGTGTGAATAATACTTATAGAAATACATACCCTCTAGTGCTATCATAGGAGGTTGTACGATGTGGGTTAATCGCCTGGCTAGAGAAAGCAGGGCGAGTATAATCCCCAGGTCATAACGTCCATTGTTTTATATAGTGATTCTTTTCGGGGTGAGACGCTTTGGGTATGATTCGGTCTTACAACCACATAACTATGACCGCCTCCGCTACGCTTATTTTTATTTTTCTAATTTGGTGAGTTAATTGTCTCGGGGTTTTCTAGTGGATTAAGTATACCTGGGGTGATGGCATTTTAGAGAAAAAATCCGGTGTGTTCCTACTCGGGAGGATGAATATATATACGGCATGTGTGTGAATGTTGTAATATAATTATATGTATATAATGGTGTAGAAAATTATATATAGGTGGAATACATGAACTGGAATTATATTAAGTATATACGTATATAATATCGTAGATATTTATATACGAGTGTACATGGTAAAAAAAAACGGTATTGCTTGTATGTAACAAGTGAGATGGTTATATAGTCATATTTAAAAATGAATAATTAAGTTAATGTGATAAATAACTTATGAAGTAAAAGTATGACTTACTCGGGATAGAGTAGGGTGTTAGGAAGTTTTCAGAACAAGGATAGTTAGATGGGGTAGTATAACTAGGAGGGTTAGGAAGAAAGCGTTAAGTGTGCACTTTAGATGAGGGGTGAGTAGTATCTCAAGGGAGGGCGACACTAGCTTAAATATGAAGAGAATTCATGCATTTTAATTGTTTCATTTTAATCACTTGCAAAATATTTTCAAAAGGATTTGGGCTCTCACCTATACTTGCAAAACAATATTTTCAAAAACTTTTAGGTGTCCAGCCATAGAGACACCAAGTTTGATGTTTGTTCTAGGAATGCATAGTTGCAGTATGTGTGGATGCTTATATGGATTGATTAGATGCTTTAGTTGTTAATTCCTAGAGTAGGATCTATATTTCGGTATTTCATTTGGGCATATTTCCCCCCAGCGATGTCATTCATTTCAAATAGTTGTTGTATCCAGGTTATTATTTCTATCGAATTATTATTTTGGATTTGGGATTTATAGCATATGGTTTACTTGGCAAGTCTTTTATTTATTTATTCAGTATTAATTTAGATAAGTGATTGTGTGAATGGTTTAATTTATATTTTCTGCATGTTGTTATTGTTTAATAAAAAGATAAAAATTTGGCACTAGCTTTTTAAATAATAGGTGTTTATTAAACTTTAAAAAGTTTAGACAGTGATGCTAAGAATGAAGCAAATGAGAAACAACTTTTAATTTAATAAAAGATTGATCACCCGCTATTTGATTGGGCGGGGTTTCATAGGGGTAAGTCTTTATTTACTATTTTATTTTCTAGTTCTTTCTAATTGAAGTTATTTAGTTACTACTTTTCTTCTCCTCATTTATTCTTCATATACTTTTGTTTTTAGTATCATGTGAGTGGGCCTGTGGAAGTAGATGATGATGAGGGGACTACTTCTGAGGTTACTAAATCTGATGGTACTCAATGTTCTGTCTAGGAGTCTTATCCTATTCCTTTTGACAATTGAGTTTAGGAATACAGGGTATGATGATGATATTTAGGTGGAGTCTCTCGAGATCTTCATGAGAGATTTATGGCGTGAGGAGAAGCTAAAGATTTTTAGGAGCCATGAGTGTGAGATATTGGATGTGAGTCTCGGGCATCATCCTAAGATCTTTACATCCCAGAGTGTCCTTAACATTGGCATCCTTACAATATATAACTTAAAGGCCCTTTCTAGCCATATCCATGACTTTTTGTCCACTTCTCCTACAAATCTCATGATTGCAAGGACTTCACTATTTTTACATGCCCTCTATGACCTTCAGAGCTTCTATCATTTCTAGTTGCACTGGATTGATGATATGAACATCTCGTTCAAGAAAATGATTAACCGTTATTTATCTAGGTAGACTGGAGTTCAGCAGCCTCATTCTGAGGCCACTTGACTGCGTGGCCTGATTCAGTTACTTGAGGCCAAATTGGCGAACGTCATGGTAGGTGATTCTGACAACTAAGCCCACCTAGAAAAACTAGAGGAGTAATTTGTTCAGGAAGATGTTCCCTCACATGTTGACATGCAATCATGAGAGAATCTCTTTTCTGTTCTGTCTAGTTCATATTTATCGAGCTGTAGTTTTTTTCTATATATTTTTCACTTTTTTCTTGTACATGTAAAGACTGCTCTACGCCATTTACATTGATTTCATTCTCAATGTATCTTTTACAAAAAAAGTATGTGTACTAGAGAAAATATTTGGAATCTAAAAAAGAAGACATGGAAAATTCAAGCATAGTACTTTTTTAACCAATAACAATTAATAGACTGGATGCATTCACTTTCGGGTTCCGATATCTGACAGTAACCAGACTGCCCCACTCCTTGAACCAAAAAGGGCCCTTCCCAGTCCGGTTTAAGCTTTGATACTGACATATTTCTCAAGTGGTGAGTGGAGGGTCATAAGACTAGGTCTCCTATTTGAAACTCTATAGTCTTAACCAGGTTCTCATAAGCTCTAAACAATTGCTGAGTATAAACTTTAGAATTCTCTTTGGACTTATCTTGATTCTCATCTATGGCTTCCAGTTGTACATACCTAGGGTCTAGTAGAGGCCATTACTCAGAGCCACTCTGGTTGAGGGTACCGCTAATTTTACTAGTATGAAAACTTCAGTCACACAAATAATAGAGAAATGAGTAAACCCTGTTGGCTTTCTCTTCCACGTTCTGTAGGTACATAAAACTATTGGCAACTTTTCATCGAAATCCCTTGGTTTTTTGTTGAGTATAATCTTCAATACATTGATTAGCGTTTTCTTTGTAGCCTCTTACTATCCATTCCCTTTGTAATAGGAGATAGTTCAACAATTATGCACAATCATGTGCTTATCCATTAGGAGACCCATTTCCTTATATACGAACTATTTCCCATTATTTGTGAGGATAACCATGCGAGCACTAAACCTGCATAGTATGAATTCCCTAATAAAATGGCTCATTACTTGAGTAGTCGTTATCCTCAAGGGAATTGCTTTTTCCTACTTGGTATACTGTTCAGTAGCAATAATTATGAAGGCTTTGCCATGAGAGGCTGGACTAATCTTACCTATCGGATTAAATGCCCAAGTGTGAAAGGCGCAAGGGCTTCTAGACTTTGCAAGCTTGTTGAGGGGGTATGGACCTTGTTGACATGTACATAGAATGCCCTACACTCATTTACAAAGTGGATAGAATCAACCTCTATTTTTGGCTAATAATACTCTAGCTTGATTAATTGATTATATAACTTAGCACCCCCATGTGGGAAGGCTCATGATCTTCCTTTAACACTTTCACTTTACCCCCCTTGGTCACACATCGTAGCACCTTCTCATTTTATTCTCTTCTATAGAGCTTCTTATCTGCTAACTACAAATGAGAAGCCATTTTCTTCAAGTAAATTTCATCATCCCTCTCAGCTAGCAGCTCCCCGTCTTTGAGGTATGCTATGTAGGGTTGTCTCCAATCTTTTAAGTTCTAGACGAAGTAGGCTTCAACAAGTTGGTTGAACTGGGTTTGGTACTTTAAACATGCATATTGCAAATGAGTAGCTTCCATGCTCATTGTGGGATAATAATGTCCCCCTTGCTACAACAACCAATAAAAGGGAATGTCAGTATCCCCATAATACCTCCCATGCATATCTTCCAACCTTTCTCTATATTCTTCGTCCCCTATACACCTTAACAGGAGCCCTTATAGGCTTTTAAAATAGAGTGTACCCTAGAGCAAGCGATAGGTTACTAGCTCGGACATCTTCATACTTCCTTATCTCGTTTCTAGCTGCTTCACTATCAAGACCTCCAATCCTCTAGTTCCTCGCATGGAAATATTGATTTCAGCATTCTTGGCACTATTCTTCACCTCACTTTAATGGTGGCCTCTTTCTCCTCCATCTCTAATTTCACGGCTATTGTGGCCAATGTGTTCAAATGCCTATTTATATCTTTTTATTGTCACTTTTAGAAACTGGTTGAGTGATATTTGAATAATTGACCTATATGGGGTCATGTTGGCATGCTTGAGGGAAAATTCCTCATTAACATGTTTCACAACCAAGTTAGGGTCCCCTCGTGTACACAAAACTTTAATATCTCTTCTCAGTGCCTCTAATAAACCAAGTATGAGAGCCTCATAATCTGCCTCATTATTGTAACATTTGAAATCCAGTTTAAAAGAGAGGGTGGCATTCTATTTTCCATTAGAGATAATGATGGGCCTTGATAATAAGAACCATTAAATTCAATATTTCATTCTTCCATCACCTCCACTAAGCAGGCTTGAAAATTTTCGCCCGATAATTCCTCACTAGTAGGTTCAAAGTTCCGACTATGGATGTGGACCAACAAATCTGCTACTTCTTATCTCTTAACATCCTTAGGGACCATATATTTCAGATTATACTCAGACAACATTAGAAACCATCTTTCTTCTCTCCTCACCAGGATGGTTTGTGCTAGGAGATACTTTATGGGATCACACTTTGTGACAATATGCACAACAAAAGAAAGTAAGTAACGTCTCAACTTTTGGGTGACAACATCAACTTTAGACAATGTCTCTTTACGTTGGTACATTTGGACTCAATATTTGAGATTACTTGTGATAGGTAGTACACTGGTTGCTCTCTTCTTAATTTATCCAGAGCAAGTAAACCTCTTATGGATCTTTTTGTTGAGGTCAAATAGAGAAGCCACGATGCACCTACCTCTAGTAGTATTTACATTAAGAGGGAGGTCAATATCATTTTTATCTTCTCGACGGCTTTCTTCTGCCTACAATACCCCGTACTTTTGATGATTAAATAATTATGTGATTTATTATTATTTTGGGAATAATTATGTGATTAATTATTGTTGTTGGATTAATTAAATTTAATATGTGAGAAATTAATTTTTATTAATCCGGATTCAAATAATTATTAACTAGAGTGCCAAGGGTTAATACTTATTGTAGAGAATTATTGAATATTTGGAATTATGAAATTTGATAAATTGCCGAGAGTGAAATATACAACAGTTTGGTATATTAAGTCAGTACATGCGTGTGAGTCGTGTCGGGGCTAATTGAAGGGAATAAAAAGGTAAATTATTTTTAACTAACTCGTATGGTCATTTTGAGTGTGTCTTTGAGTCCGGTACGGTCGAGATAGTTAGAAAGAACTATCTTGGTATTTTATTTGGACTCCGGCTGAATTTAGACCAAACCGACACCCCGTAAGGGTAATTTTCTAATTTCAATTTTCGGAGAAACCAAATGGACAAAAAATGGGGGTGTATTATATCAGCCTTGTGTGAGGAATTAGAGCACACAAACACAAAAATAAATAGAGGGTTAGAGAGAGAGAGAGAGAGAGAGAGAGAGAGAGAGGGGGAGAGAGAATCCCAAAGAGCCAAAGCCTCTCGGCACCATCTTCCACCATCGAGACCACCATCACGTAGATCATGAGACGAGGAACATGTCTATAAAAACATCACCAACGGATCCGACCGTCATATTCAAGGAAAATGTTTATTACTTGCGTGTTTTAGTAATAATTGTGTTCATGTTAGAGTAGGTGTCAACCCCTCAAATTTATGAGAATTAATTTGATGAAAATTGGATGATTTATTTTATTTTGGGACTGAAATTTGAAGAGATTAATTTCACGAATATCATCCACGGATTTATGATAATTTTCCATGAACAAATCTAGGTTTAATTTGGAGTTAAGCTCAAAATTAAGAACTAGGGTTCTTGTTAAATAAATTGGGTATTTTGAAATTAATTGACGTATGAGGAAGATTTAATGATTCTAGGTTGTTAGAAATCATCTAAATATGTTAGATCATCAATTGGATTTGTTGGTTGGGCGTTTGGGATTGAAAAATAGAGGATTTTGGAGTAAAAATGGTGGAAAACGCAGAATGCAGGGGAAGAAGACGAATAGTAAGGTCTCGCGGAATCTCGTGTGAAGGGTCGTTCAAGCAAGATCCATATCTCATGCGAAGCCATTCGAACGACATGTGGCAGTCATTTGAGTGATATCTGCTTCTGGTCCGAGCGACAGGCTGAAGTTTTGGGAAATTTCATTTTACCCCCCAAATAAATTTACGAAATAAATTTGGGTGATAAAACTGCTATTTGATGGACTTAGTCTAGTGCAGTATTTTTGGGAAGTATTTGGGAAATAATACTTTAAATAATTGGAACGGTATGTTGGCCTTGAAGATTACGTGAGTAATAGTAATTGAATTAAAGATACCATACGTAGTGATGAGAATAAAATACGTATGAGATGTATATAATTAGGTTGAGTGGATACCTATGAATTTTAATAGGATGTGTGTAGGCCTATTATATGTTATGATTAAAAAGTGTACTAATGGGTGATAACCCGGGGGTACAAGAACATGCGAGCGATAGCCATCGACTTAAATATATTATACGTAGTGATGAGATTAAAATACGTATAAGAAGAATATAATTAAGTTGAGTAAATACCTATGAATTTTAATAGGATGTGTGTATGCCTATTATATGCTATGATTGATAAGTGTACTAATGGGTGATAACCCGGGGGTACAAGAATATTATTGTTAAAGTATACTAATGGGTGATAACCTGGGGGCACAAGAATATTTTATTAAGTGTACTAATGGGTGATAACCCGGGGGTACAAGAATATAATTGTTAAGTGTACTAAGGGTGATAACCCGGGGGTACAAGATTATGATTGATATGTGTACTAATCGATGATAACCCGGGGTACAAGAATTATATGAGTGATAGTAATTGAATAAAAAATACCATACGTAGTGATGAGAATAAAATACGTATGAGATGTATATAATTTAAGTTGGGTGAATACCTATAAATTTTTAATAGGATGTGTGTATACCTATTACATGATATTATTATTAAGTGCACTAACGGGTGTTAACCTAGGGGTGCAGGATTATTATGGTAAGTGGCGCTAATGGGTCTTAGCCCGGGGGTGCAAAAACAGTATATATATGTATAGGGATGATGGGACTATATGTATTTATAAATAGAGATATGAACTTGATAATATTCCTACTATGTGAAATAGGGTAGATGTTATGATAATAAAATGCTTTATGTCAAGCGGTGTTAAGCTAAGGGTGTAGGATTTGTATATATATATATATATATATATATATATATATATATATATATATATATATATATATATATATATATATATATATATATATATATATATATAGGGGTGATGTGACTATATAGATATGAAAAGAATTGGGAACGTTCTACTTTGTGAAACTAGTAGATATTGTTTAAATGATGAATAAAATAATCTTAGTGGGTAAAAGATTTACCATTCGAACGGTGAATAATGGAACTTTTAGTTATGTGAGATAAACTATTTATTTAACGTGTTGCATGGATGATACGAGCATACCACTGGAGAATGTAGATGATTATATTATGATTTTTAACTAGTTAGGTCGGGTAGCTTAGCTACTGTGGGTTAGATGTACATTAAGCGTGCACAATAGATGAGAGGTGAGAATCTCATGTGAGTGCGATATCTAACATGCACATAATACTTGCTTCATTGCAGTTTTAAATACTTACTAAATATTTTTAAAACATCGGCCTCTGACCCATCTCTTGCACATCTTCTCTCTTTTGCAATATATATATATGTATCATATAGGGTGCTCATCCACATGGATACCAGAACTAGAGAGTTGGATTGTTTTACGTGCTGCAGCTATTGTGGAAGAGTTAGGTCCTTGCAGTAGACGCCTCCATCATTTCCATTCAGTTATCTAGACATCTCAGAGGGGGCATCTGTCACCCATTCTTAGTTTTTAGCAGAGTTATTATTCACTTTACTTTACAGTTATTTTAGTTGGATGGAATCTTACTTTGAGTGTGTGAGTTTGGAGTTTTGAACTGGGAGGTTTTTACCCGATCTTATTTGTTCTAGTGTTTGATCCTTGTTTAAGTATATCCATGTGTATGGTGAATGGTTTACATTTTCATAAGTAAACAAATAAATGGGTTTTATTTGGTTATATGTAAAAAGGAAAAAGTTTTTTCTTAATTCTATATTAGGTGATTAATATGTTTTTAAGTTTTTCGACAGTGATGCTAAGAATGAACCAACTGAACATTTTGTTTTAAATTTGGTAAAGGACTGATAACCTTATATAAAATTGGCCGGGTTATCGCAGGTGGTATCAAAGCTTCAAGTTCTAGAGTCTTTTATTATATGTGCGGCTTATTATGTTTCAGTGTAGCGTTCTTTAGTGTAGAGCCTTATGTTAGGGTTGTTGTGTTCCTTTACGTACACGACTTACATTCTCGTGCTGTGAAGTATAATGGATGTGACTCATTATATGAAATTTTGTGTGAATTGAACACCGAACATTTTGGTACAACCAGCAAAGGCCGTAAGAAGGACGCTGGAGAAGAAATGTTTCAGAAGACATATAGTAATCTGAGAATGGTGATCGTGACAAATATCACCATAGGTACGACATAAACAAGTGATAATGAGATCGTCACTCGGGAACAGTAGATCCCCAGGACACAGTCATAGATAACGGTGGATTGATCTGAAGACCACCTAGTATAATCGAAAAGGGATAAATCAGAGGGATTCTTTTGAGAACCATCAGTGAAGATGCGGAGAAGAAAGAGAGATAGTGTAAAAGGCCAATGGAGGTAGAAAATATGAAGGCAATTGTGTAGAGAGGAGTGTGACAATACTCAGAACAAAATTTGGCGTTAAAAGCTATAGCTCTTAGGAGAGACACAAAGTGATTAGAGTCAATAAACACATGTAGAAAGGTGTTTGAAATTTAAAGAGAAACTTGGGTACGAGTTGATCGTGAGGTCTTCCATTTGATGTTGTAATAGAAATGCAAGTGAAAATTTGAAACATAGCATAGTGAGTAAGCTAGAGACCGATCATGAGAGAAAGGTTGAATTGCATAACGAACTTCGTACCTGGCAGAAGTGCATAAGTTATCAAAAGGGTCTATAGTTGATAAAGGACCCGTGTGTAGAATTTAAGCATGGATGAGAAATCCAGCTAGGATGACTAATGTTGATGTCGTCAAGGTTATACGGTTACTAGTTATTGCAGTCTTTCCAGAAGAAGTAGTCCAGGAGGGTTAGGGAATATGGTTGCAAGGCAAGACTGAACTTAATGGTGTTAGTGAAACACTATATAAGAGTGTACCCAATAGGGTACTCATTTAGATGATTTTGATTGATTAACTTCCTACAAGTGACGATGAAGTCAATCAGGGCTATGGATTCCAACCAGAGTTTCGAAAGGCCAGCGTAGCCAAAGGGATAATAAAAGAACAATTGTTAATTAAGACTGCTGGTCTAAGGTAAGGGCATTCCAAAATGGTTAGTGGGATCAGTGACGGGGAAATGGCTCATGAAGTGTCCCTATGTGAAGAAAGTAGAACTACAAGTGTTAAATGTGTCCACAGTTGAGAAGTGAGACCGAAAAGATTAGAACTGCAAGTGTAAATTGCCAGTTAGGCATAACAAGTGGAGGAGTGAGACTTTCTGCAAAAAGATTTTGGGTCAAGAGAATTAGGTCCAGGAAATTTACAAACCGAGAGTGATGGGTTCAGGCTGGACTAGTGGAGTCCTTGTTAAGAGTGGCAATAGTATGTCAGGGTCGACGGGCCCGGGATGTAAATGGGAGTTCAATAAAGCCATAATTGAGGCCTAGAGATTTTGGGCCAACATTTCAATAATGGGAGTGAAATCCACATGATGGAATAAAATGTCCACAATGAGAGGGGACAAACTATTGGATGCATTCCTAGATGTATAACGATTACAGATATTCATGAGTCGTGTTGTCATCCACGTTCTGAGACCCCGTGATTTGGCAAAACTAGTGAGGTTTTGCTATTTCCTTGTGAATAAAGGATAAATTCTAGTGACATGGGTGTGTCACAACTTATATGTAAATTGGAAGCCCTAAAATTCGCGTGCGGGTCGAGTTGAGTGGGAATGTTAGTTATAATAGTCTTGTTATAAACGTATTTCTCGTTGCTAGCGGAGCATTTTTATGTCGCCCGTGAGTGAGCTGGGTGGGCCCTAAGGGTATATTTTGTTGTTAATTTACTACTGCATTGAGTAGCATTAGTAGAGTATATTATGGTAATGTGTAGTGATTAATTACCATATGGTTGGACGATAGTAAATTTAGTGTTATGAATATCATGCCGGATACTCCGAGAGGGGGTAATTTTTGTCTTATGTGGGGCCACCTGAAATAGGGTTGGGCCCAGAAATGTGTATATATGAAACTTTCATGGTATTGTAGACCTCAGCGAGCATGTTGTCTAATTATATGTGATTCTCGTGCGCAGGAATTTATTTTTCTGATAAGACTTAGAATACATTGTGTTCTTATCGAGCAGCAAAATATAGCTCGTTATATATATTTATAGCGCCAAGTACTTAGGATAGTAAGAGCGCCATGCTTCATGTTACATTTTTTTTGTCATAAGAATGGACGAGTAGACTTTTATGTCAAAATATGGATATCATGGGAAAGTACATAGTATGGACTGAAGGCCTTACGGACTTCGACAACCGACTAGGTTAGATAGTAGTGAATCGGGGGGGGGGGTCCTTGTTTGGATTTCGCTTTGTGAGACATCCCACGCATGAAACTAGTGAACATCACGAGTTGGAGAGAAATTTGGTCAATAGTACATAAGTTTTGTACGTTGGTTATTGTACACATAAAAGAATATAATTGAGAGCCGATAACTCCATTATGACCTAAGGCCAATCGAGTCGCCTATTCGTAGCATCATTCTGAACAGAGCAATGATGCCATTGAAATATTTAATAAGTTATGACTAGTGGGGTGGTTGAGTGCACCTCTACTACATCAGCATACCGTGTATGAGAGAATTGGAGAAAGAAAATTTCATATCAATTGTACAATGTTGTGCGAGGCATAGGGTGTATGGGCGCCCTAGGTGATTGAATCAAGAAAGTGGATTATGATTATCATGTGAATTCGATAACATGGAGTCAGTTAAGCTTAAGCTTATTCCGTAAGATTTGTCATAGACTTACATTTCAAGATTTGTGTAACGCGGTGCGGCAAAATGACATATATCATGGTTAGAAGTACATTAAAGAGAGTATAAAATGTATCGGGTTCCAAATAACAGTGGTGACGGGTTATGATGTAGAGTAATATTACAAGGTTAGTCTTGTAGTGGGTCACCTGACTGTTGGAAAATGGGTGGACAATCTGAAACCAGTAGGGGCTTCTTCCACTAGAGAATGGGAGAGTATCTCCACGGATCTTCTCATGTAGCTGAGATGGTGAGATTATAGGTACTGAAATGCGATTGAGTACGGCCTAATATCCACAGAGGGATGGGCAGGATAAGCGGTCTAATCGGATGCTGGAAAGCAAATTTTATGTGGACCCTTAAATCTTCGGGGAGGACGAGAGTAGTACCTTCCACTAGTGGAGTGTGTTCAATAACTCCTATGAATTCACATTTGGGCAGAGTGCCAGTAGAAGTATGGCACGGTGAACTTGGTTGTTGTCCTACTTGATAGTTAGAGGTGGGGGACTAGCTATAATTGCAAATATCAGAGAAGAGGTGTGATTATCATGTATATTGTGTGTGAAATATATATGGCACAATTAATTTACTCGTACGAATGACATGAGATGAGGCCGTATGTATCTAAAAGGAGGATAAATCTACTAAGGTGCAATAGTAGAAGGCTGTATAGTGAATATCTAAAATAAAGTTTAATTACTGAAACTTAAGCGGTAAGGCTTGGGAAATAGACTATATGACATGTGAAGTGTTCATTACTAAGGGTACTACATAGAGTACTATATGGGTGGTACGGAGTAGCTTACTTGGGAGCGCAAGGATAAATGCGCACTATTTTTATAGTGTTGTCTGTACCTGGTATACTTTTTTCGAATTTCAGGACGAAATTCCATTGTAAGGGGGGAAGTATGAAATACCCCGTACTTTTGATGATTTAAATAATTATGTTATTTATTATTATTACAGGAATAATTATGTGATTAATTATTATTGTTGGATTAATTAAATTTAAAATGCGAGAAATTAATTTTTATTAATCCGGATTAAAATAATTATTAACTAGCGTACCAAGGATTAATACTTATTACTGTGTAATATGTAATATGGAATTATGAAATTTGATAAATTGTCGAGAGTGAAATATACAACAGTTTGGTATATTAAGTCGGGACACGCGTGTGAGTCGTCTCGGGACTAATTGAACGGAATAGAAAGGTAAATTATTTTTAAGTAACTCGTATGGTCATTTAGAGTGTGCCGTTGAGTCTGGTAGGGTCAAGGTAGTCAGAAAGCACTATTCGGGTATTTTATTTGGATTCCGGGTGATTTTAGGCGAAATCGGCACCCTGTAGGGGTAATTTTGTAATTTCAATTTTTGGAGAAACCAAATGGACAAAAATTGGGGGTGTATTATATCAGCCTTGTGTGAGGAATTATATAACACAAACACAAAAATCAAGAGAGGGTTAGAGAGTGAGAGAGGGAGAGAGAATCCCAAAGAGCCAAAGCCTCTCGACACCATCTTCCACCACTGAGACCACCATCGCGTAGATCGTGAGACGAGGAACGCGTCTATAACAACATCACCAACGGATAAGACTATCATATTCGAGGCAAATGTTTATTACTTACGCGTTTTAGTAGTAATTGTGTTACGATAGAGTAGGTGTTAACCCCTCAAATTTATGAGAATTAATTTGATGAAAATTTGATGATTTAATTTATTTTGGGACTGAAATTTTAAGAGATTAATTTCACGGATATCATCCACGGATTTATGATAATTTTCCATGAACAAATCTGGGTTTAATTTAGAGTTGAGCTCAAAATTTAAGAACTAGGGTTCTTGTTAAATAAATTGGGGATTTCAAAATTAATTGATGTATGAGGAAGATTTAATGATTCTAGATTGTTAGAAATCATCTAAATATGTTAGAGCATCAATTGGATTTGTTGGTTGGGCGTTTAGGATTGAAAAATAGAGGATTTTGGAGTAAAAATGGTGGAAAACACAGAATGCAGGGGAAGAAGATGAATAGTAAGGTCTCGCACGAAGGGTCATTCAATCGAGATCCATATCTCGCACGAAGCCATTAGAACGACACATGGCAGTCGTTCGAGTGACATCTGCTTCTGGTTCGAGCGACAGGCTAATGTTTTGGGAAATTTCATTTTACCCCCCAAATAAATTTACGAAATAAATTTGGGTGATAAAACTGCTATTCGATGGACTTAGTCTAGTGCAGTATTTTTGGGAAGTATTTGGGAAATAATACTTTAAATAATTGGAACGGTATGTTGGCCTTGAAGATTACGTGAGTAATAGTAATTGAATTAAAGATACCATACGTAGTGATGAGAATAAAATACGTATGAGATGTATATAATTAGGTTGAGTGGATACCTATGAATTTTAATACGATGTGTGTAGGCCTATTATATGTTATGATTAAAAAGTGTACTAATGGGTGATAACCCGGGGGTACAAGAACATGCGAGCGATAGCCATCGACTTAAATATATTATACGTAGTGATGAGATTAAAATACGTATAAGAAGAATATAATTAAGTTGAGTAAATACCTATGAATTTTAATAGGATGTGTGTATGCCTATTATATGCTGTGATTGATAAGTGTACTAATGGGTGATAACCCGGGGGTACAAGAATATTATTGTTAAAGTATACTAATGGGTGATAACCTGGGGGCACAAGAATATTTTATTAAGTGTACTAATGGGTGATAACCCGGGGGTACAAGAATATAATTGTTAAGTGTACTAATGGGTGATAACCCGGGGGTACAAGATTATGATTGATATGTGTACTAATAGATGATAACCCGGGGTACAAGAATTATATGAGTGATAGTAATTGAATAAAAAATACCATACGTAGTGATGAGAATAAAATACGTATGAGATGTATATAATTTAAGTTGGGTGAATACCTATAAATTTTTAATAGGATGTGTGTATACCTATTAAATGATATTATTATTAAGTGCACTAACGGGTGTTAACCCAGGGGTGCAGGATTATTATGGTAAGTGGCGCTAATGGGTCTTAGCCCGGGGGTGCAAAAACAGTATATATATGTATAGGGATGATGGGACTATATGTATTTATAAATAGAGATATGAACTTGATAATATTCCTACTATGTGAAACAGGGTAGATGTTATGATAATAAAATGCTTTATGTCAAGCGGTGTTAACCTAAGGGTGTAGGATATATATATATATATATATATATATATATATATATATATATATATATATATATATATATATGTATGTATGTATATAGGGGTGATGTGACTATATAGATATGAAAAGAATTGGGAACGTTCTACTTTGTGAAACTAGTAGATATTGTTTAAATGATGAATAAAATAATCTTAGTGGGTAAAAGATTTACCATTCGAACGGTGAATAATGGAACTTTTAGTTATGTGAGATAAACTATTTCTTTAATGTATTGCATGGACGATATGAGCGTACTACTGGAGAACGTAGAAGATGATATTATTATTTTTAACTAGTTAGGCCAGGCAGCTTAGCTAGTGTGGGTTAGATGTACATAAGGCGTGCACAATAGATGAGAGGTGAGAATCTCATGTGATTGCGATATCTAACATGCATATAATACTTGTTTCATTGCAGTTTTAAATATTTGCTAAATATTTTTAAAACATCAGGCTCTAACCTGTCTCTTGCATATCTTCTCTCTTTTGCTATATATATATGTATCATATCAGGTGCTCAGCCATAAGGATATTAGAACTAGAGAGTTGGATTATTTTACGTGCTGCAACTGTTATGGAAGATGTTGGTCCTTGTAGTAGACGCCTCCATCATTTCCCCTTTAGTTATCTATGCATCTCAGATGGGGCCTGTGTCACCCATTCCTATTTTTTAGCAGAGTTATTATTCAGTTTACTTTGTAGTTATTTTAGTTGGATGGAATCTTACTTTGAGTTTGTGAGTTTGGAGTTTTGAAGTGGGAGGTTTTTACCCAGTCTTATTTGTTCTAGTGTTTGATCCATGTTTAAGTATAGTCATGTGTATGGTGAATGGTTTAAATTTTCATAAGTAAATAGAGAAATGATTTTTATTTGGTTATATGTAAAAAGGAAAAAGGTTTTGCTTGATTCTATATTAGGTGATTGATATGCTTTTAAGTTTTTCGACAGTGATGCTAAGAATGAACCAACTGAACATTCTGTTTTAAATTTGGTAAAGGACTAATCACCCTATATAAAATTGGGAGGTTTGTCACACTGCCCTTCCTTAACACATCAACCTGTCTTTCTCTTTCATCATAGGGAAAAAAGGGTGGGTAACCTCCATCAAAGATATCATAAACCTTCTAAGATATGAGACCTTGCCCAAGAAGCTCTTCAGTTGCCTTTAACTTTTTGGTAGTGGAATCATCAAAATGGCTTTCTGCTTATTCTCATCAACTTGTACCCCATTCTTGTTCACTACGAAACCTAAAAGTTTTCCTTCTTTTACCCCAAAGGAACATCTTGTAGGGTTCGTCCTTATCTTTTTTTTGCATCATCTCTCGAACATTCACCTCCCATCCTGCGCATGCTTACTTTCCTTCTTGGACTTCACTACCAACTCATCCATATAAAATTCCAATATATCATGAAAGAAGTCATGAAATATGGTCATCATTGTGTGCCTATAGGTGGCTCCTACATTCTTAAGTCCGGATGGCATGACTGTATAGTGAAATTTCTCAGGGGGTGTTCGAGAAGTAGCCTTTTCAATGTCTGCTGGATCCATTATAATTTGATTGTATCACATTTATCCATTTATGAAATTTTACTTATTATGACCTATCATGGCATCACCTAGATTGTGAATGCTAGGCATCGAGAATTCATCCTTTGGTCAAGAACGATTTAAGTCTCTAAAATCCATAGAGATTCTTATTTTCTTCTTGTCTTTCTTGGCCACAAGAACGATGCTCGAGAGACATATAGGATGATGGATATGTTTGATGAACCATACTACTGTAGGTTCTCCATCTATTCTTTGATATTCAAATCCAACTTTGTTTTATAGGTTTGAGTGGCCTATCTCACTTGTAAGGCATTGGGCAAAACATTCAGCCCATGGGAGATCTCTTTTAGGTCTATCCCAAGCATCTTTATATATTTCCACGTGATTACATCTATGAAGTTCTTGAGTAGGTTGACCATCTCCTCCCTCTAGTTTGGATATAAACCTATGGAAAGGAGGATGGTCGCTCATCTCCCCCCTATCCCTAAGTTTATTTCTTCCAATTCTTGAAGTTTCTCCCTTGGCCATCTTGCATTCATTCGGGCACTTATTCAGGTTCTTCTATACACTCAATGATGTGGAACTCATTAGCTACAAAGCATCTAATAGCATAACTTTTTAAAAGTTCAAGGAGGCCTTGTCCTAACTTTAAAAATCCTCTTTCCTTTTGCTTTTTTAGCTGGAGGGGTCACTCGATGATCCAGTTTTTCATGCAAAAACATTTTTGGCTAAGCACGTTCTCCAACCACGTAGGTCTCCTCCTACCCCCTAGTCAAGATTCTTCTTTCTTCATCTAGCTCAGTGTATAATGATACGTTCGCCAAGTGAGCTTCTTCCACTGAGAATGGACTTTAAGTTTCCTTTGAACATTAGTGAAACATTGATGGCACGATCCTACGAGTGTGCCTCCATATACATCTTGTTAATATTTCATAACCTGTATTGGCGTTTATGATGTGGAACTTGATGTGAGATGTAAAATTTCCAAACTTTATTCCCACATGTACATACCCGGACGATTGGATCCAAGCATTGTCAAAACAATAAATCACCAACGGTCTAGGAACGATCATATTTTGGGAAATTACCATCTCATATATTGTACTAAATGACATTATGTTAATGGATAACCCTCCATTCAAGAGTGCTCTTGGAAAACTGATCCGTTCTCACCAGATCTGTTATGTACGAGGGACGATTATGGAAGTAAGGCACCTGTCTATCTGCCTATGAGAACAACACTTTAGAGGTGTACCTATTGATACCCCTCCTTATTAGGCCCTTCAAATTTAGAAAGGGATCTCCTCACTATTAGACCTCCTCTAGAATCCTTTTTATGATAACTATGTGGATGTCATGCTTCACACCTAATAAGCACCTAAAAGTGTACATTTTATACCTCGAATAGACGTATTTTAGTTGCTAATTCTCGACAATTTGGGTCTTATATGCGTAATTATTTAATGTGCAGGCTTGATCGCCATTTGCATAAGTTCGATGCTTATTTCAAGGCAAATGTGCATCATATGGAGCTAATTCCCTAGTCTGATATCAAACCCGAGCCTAAACCTAGGCCAAACCTTTACCCGAGCTTCTGTGTGTTGAGTTTGTGCCTTTATTATTATTCTAGATTTTTATTTTAAGTTGTTTTTATTTGTAGGATTTATTTAGAATTTTCAAGAATTTATTTTCTATTTTTTAATAGTTTTTAATTGTAGTCTTTATTTTTAGTTCTGGTAGATTTTATATTTTTAGGACTTAGGTTTTATTTTTATTTAATTTGTAGTTTTTATTTTTATTATTTGAATTTTATTTTATAGATTAGGAATTTAATAGATTTTATTTATTTGTAGATGATTTATTTTTTATTTTAATGCATCGAGTATTTGTTTTTCCTTTATTTTTGTTTGTTTTTAGTTTTTAGTTAGTTTATTATTATTCTTATTTTGTTTTATTTTATGGATCTTAAGTATTTAGTCCTATTTATAATGATTTATTTGTCACCAGTTCCATATTTTTTTTAGTTGTTGGTCCTATATGGGACAAGTGTCATTGTCTACAAAAAGAAGGATGAGTAGTTACAGGGAGTGGAGCCAAAATACATCTTTATAGATGGGACTAAAGCCAAAAAACCAATTTATTTTATTTTATTAACTTTTTATTTGAGTCGTGTTTAGTTTTAGAGTTTGTATTATGTGTCATATTATTTTATGTTTTTTTAGCTTTTTTTAGTGAGTTTTATTTTTATTTTTAGTTGATTTTTATTTTCATTTTAGTTTTACTTGTTTTTATTTTATTGGGTTTATTTTTATTTTTAGGGTCACAAATTAAACGCACACTCCACACTATCCAACACTCACTCATACCTAAACTAAACACTCACCCTCAACCTTTATCATACACCTTTCCACACCATAATCCAAACACAAACTAACTCCTCACCCACACACTATTCCCATACACCCTCACACACACAAACACACCCTCATCCAATTATTCATCTTCTTCCCCAAAACCCACAACACTATCTCTCTCTTCTACCACCATTAAACGCAACGGTTCCAACAACCTTTTGCCCCGTTCCACCCACGCCCATATCAACAAACCGACCCTAGTCAACCTCTCGAACTCGCACCTGCCTAAAACTTCCCAAACTCGACCCAACTCATGTCCGGCAATAAACGGCTCGGACCTACCCAGCCTTTAACCATACCCGCGATTTCCTATCAGTCCCAATCACTGCCTAATTCCATAACCCGACGACAACCAATACCTCCCAATCCGGACCAGTTGCGACCCTTGCCTAAGCCCAAACTCGGCGACCCCAATACACCATCTCGACCCACATGCTCGGAGCCCAAATCCGCAATCCATCAACCCATTTCGACCCACCTTTATACCTACCCAAAGACCCATTTCCCATATCACTTTGTAAACCTATGAGCCAAATCATAATCTTCTCAAAGCCAAAGACAAAAATCCACACCAAATAAAGACTCATATGTTTTAAGCCCCTTTTTTACCCTAATACCCATTTTACCCCCAACTATCTCCTTTTACCCCAATACTTAAATTACCCTCATAATCAAATCAAATATTATCCTCACCCATGCTCCTCTCACCATTTCCATGCACATTTTCTCAACCCGTGCTCACTATTATCTCTACTCAATTTACCCTTAGCTCCATGTGCCTCACTATAAATGAAGACCCAAAAGCTCATTTGGAGACCATCTAGAAGAGACTTGTAGAAGAAGAGAGATAGTTTAGAGTAGAAAATAAATTAGGGAGAAAAATATTTTGTAAATAGTTTTATTTTTATTTTTTTAGAGAATTGGGAGATTTAATTGTGAGTGATCTAATTTGTATTGAAGAAGATAGTGTTCAAATTGCCAATTTCAAGGAGACTTGTTGAAGATTTCTTCTCTTTCTCTACTCTTTTATTTTATTTGCCTTTGATTATTTGTTCATCATATTTAATATCATGTTAGGCTAAAACACCTTTCAAGGGGTGGGGTAACCCATTATTTGATGTTAATCCGAATTTAATTAATCAATTTAAATTAAATGTCCATTTGATGATTAAGTTTTCACTCATACATTTTAATTTATGCCTCAATAGAGGGTAAATGATTTTCGAGAGAAAATCGAAATTCTAGTTATAATACCCATTTTAGATTCGAACTAGAGATAGGGGTTTCTCAAGTGTGGTATTGTTCCTTTAAATTTCAACTCTAGGCTTACTTTTATGATTTAAACTAGTTTAATCGATCTATCCTAGAGGGTGATTTGCTAGATGATGTTTGAATCTTCATTTCAAGAGTTGTACGAGTGTTAAAATTAACTTCTAAATTGTTATTATTAAAATTACATTTGCAACAAGAGTTCATTTGACACTAACTTGGGATAATTAATTTTAATAAATTAATTAATTTTAATTAACTAGAATATATGGTGTCATCCTATCCCTTATTAGTCCTCACTTTTATTTCCCTAGTCATCTCATATTTTAGATTTTTATTTAGTTAGGTTTAGTTAATATCTTCACTTACTTTTATTTACATCCTTGATTTGGATTGCATTCCTCTCTTGTATGTTTCACCCTTAGATTTGGATTGATTCCCTTACTTACCGCTACACTCTAGTATTGTTATATTTTTGTAGGTATGAAAGATATTGATTAGAGGATCTTTCAACAATGACACATATACAAAAGGCTTCTCTATCAAATGGTGATGTT
This sequence comes from Sambucus nigra, assembly GCA_949130495.1. Taxonomy (NCBI): domain Eukaryota; kingdom Viridiplantae; phylum Streptophyta; class Magnoliopsida; order Dipsacales; family Adoxaceae; genus Sambucus; species Sambucus nigra. The sequence goes on from OX422221.1 coordinate 342,812,464, forward strand.
GCCAATCTTTGGATCTTGAAGCATTGGAGAGGATTCCTATTTGTGATTCATTTGTATTGCAATTCTATTTTTCGTACCATTTTTTAATTATTTTAGAAGGCTTGCATTAGGATTTTTATTCTTGTCTTGTATTGCGGTACTTAGAGACACCATTTATTTTTCATTTAAATTTGTAATAATCGAAGAAAAGTGTAATAGGGAAACCGGACAAGGCAGAGATAGGGCGTCCAAAGGCGAGGAAAAGAAGCCTCTCTACTTTGGGTCGGTAGGACTCGCGGGGCCAACTGAAATAGGCATAATCCCCCCGGTCGACTCAAAATTTTCAGCACCCCACGGTGTAAAAATCGTGGGAGGTACATTTCTAAAACCCTCGCGCCTCTCCTGTTAGCGAGTCAATTTTTATGTGTTATTATATGATCTTGTGTGATTTTATTCTGGAATTTATTTTCGAATGGTGTGATGAATTAAATTACTAAGACCTATACCCGGTCATTCACGAGAAGGTATTTCATCACCCGACTCACTCGCTTACCATTGTGTGCTACCCTAGCCATCATTAAATTTAAAACCAATCAACTAGGTAGACCACTAGGAGAACATTTTTGCAAAGGCGATCACTCAGATAATTTTCGTGATTTTTATCGCCCGCGAACTTAATTAAAATTTGACTACCCTCTCACCTAAATTTAAAGATAAAAATTGGTTATGTGCTAGTTAGGATTTATCCTTGACTTGTGTGTGTCCACTTCATTTTTCGGTAGTCAGTTTTAGTGAGTTCGTTCAAAATTTAAGACTCCCCCCCCCCCCTTTTCTTCCAAAAAAATCCAAAATATTTTCTTCCTTTATTTTTATAAGAATCCAAAAATATTTTCTTCTTTATTTTTTAGAAATTCTAGAAATATTTTCTTTCCTTTTGAAAAAATTTAAAAAATCCAAAAAAATATTTCTCTCCACATGGTCGAAGAACGTCCCTTAGGGGAATACTTTGGTCATTTTCCATTGACAAGCGACACGTGTGAAAGTGATCCTGATCCATATCTTTATGATATACTTAGTGGTTTCATCTCTCTCACGAGTACCGTTGATATTCGTGTACCATTTATGCACGCACCTCTTATTTGATCACCCTCGGTGTTAAGTGTTGACGTGTCGCATACTTTGGCATCCACCGGTTATTCATATGTAGATCACTTGTCCCATGAGTGTCCATACTTTTCATATCCATCCGAACCCACCATGGAACATGTGTATCCATATGACACTGTTCCAGAACCCACCTTGACCTATTATCATGATATATCCAATTCTAAGTTGTGCGAGTACCCTAGCTATTTGTGGAGTCCTGATCACCCTTTCACGCAATGCTAATCCCAACCCGATATTGTGGATCCTCACCCGTTCCAACAGTCATCATGGCAACATAGTTCACCCATTACCAATCAGTTCCCTCACTATGCTACCCAGGATTATCAGTCTTTTGTCTTTCACGAAAATGCTTCTCCCGTGTATGACACACTTGGCCCCGTACCCCACACTTTACACGTGTATTCTATGCATATTAATGTTAGTAGCGAGTTGTGTCGACCTCACCCACCGCCACCACCCGTCACTTCACCACCATCATCCATCTCTGCTCTCGAAAGCCTCTTGCAACATTTCATAGTTGAGCAGGATAAAGCCAATCAGATTCAAAATGAAGCTCTCCAACGGCTTTAACAAAGGTTAAATGAAATTTAGTGTGCGAGAGAGTCAGATTTCATCCCAAGTCAACCCATTGTTTCCCAGAGTGATGATGCGTCATTATGTACCACTGCCTTTGAGTGTGCCCAACCCTGTCCTCCTGAGAATCTCAAAGTTGAGACCATTCCATGATCTGTCCCTTAAGTCGATAATTGTATTGACTTACCTTTAATTAGTGAGACATATTTGCTCTCGTCATATCCAAAAGAACCCATCATTGAAGTTGATATTCCTATTCCCTCTCTCGACAAATCCAAAAAAAATGCCCGAGTCTACACCAATTGAGTCCACTGCGTGGGGCTCCCAAGGAACCACTACATCCTAGGTTAGCTACGGCTATAAGTGCTCACCATTTTCTTGAGATTGAATCCTAGATGGTTTCTACCTCTCCGAATATGGATCATGTTCCACCAAGATTGACTCAATTTAAGTTATATATTACTGTTGATTCTTCTTTATCGGATTTAGATTCCTCGTCTGATTTTCCAACCACCTCGGATGGTGATGTAATGGTGGATAAGTTTATCACTCATTCGTTTATTTACACACTTCCTCCTGCGAGTGCCCTTGAGGATCCATCTATGCCTCATGAGGAGTGTGTGTCACCTACTCTTGAGTTGGATCATCTTCCTACACTATTTATTCCACCCGATACACCATTTATCCCACCCACTCCACCATTTATCCCACCTGAACCACCCATTATCCCTTACACCCCTCCACCTGGTTTGGATCTTGATTTTACACATTTCATGCTCCCAACTATATTTTTATATCCTCACCTGAAACCATCCACCTTCCATGAGAGTATATGTGGCATTACTCTCCACCGTGACACCGAGCTTGTTACCCCATGCCCGCCACACTCTTGTGGTGTTTATTTTTTTCATAGACAGCTCCCTGGCGTGTCACGGTGCAACCATTATCATCGTCTATTTATAGAAAGGTCATGTACTTTCTATGCACCCCACCACATTCCACTTACCCAACCATTTCGCCGTCTTCACCAATTAGAGCACCATTCTTATAGGGCCCTCGTTGCCCTCACCTTCCGGCTGAATAAGGACCGAGACCGGTGCCTCTTCACCATTACCCTAATACCCACCCGCCCATGGTCCATCGATGTTTTGCATAGTGTGATTCACTTTCCATACAAGTGCATTGACCATTCTTCGCCCTGATCCAACAAGGCTGATGCTTCAGTCTTGTTTGGGGGTGATTCTCATCACCCAATTTTTTTGCTGCCCCGTGCTTTCCTTAATCCAATCTTTAGGGTGCGATCCCTTCGGTCTGGGTGAAGACATTAAACTTAGTTCTACCGGGAGGTAGCCCATTTTTTCTTGTATGAGTCTCATCCTATTTGGGGGTAGTGTTTCCCATCACCCTATGTTTTGCCATATTTATAGACTTGTATGCATTTTTTTCTTATTACTTATTCAGGTTTCATCTTTGCTTCATCTGTTCATTTCATTAGCGATTGATTCTGGTAATCTCATTCCTTCCTTCTGCTCTCAATTTTAGAAATCATTTTGCTTAACATCAAGGACGATGTTCCCTTTTGTTTCAGGGTGGGGAATTGTATCAAAAGCGTACATCTTTTGAATTTTTTTGATTTTTCAACCTGATTTTTAAAATTTTTGTGCAGTTTCTTTCATCTCATTAATGGATGTGAATTTTCTATCATCCATCTTATTAAGTCTAGGAATCAAGCTAGAGGATTTATTTTTTATATATAAATAGCTTATGTAGTACGTATGAAGGCATTTTGCACCATGAATTTCTAGACTCAATAAAAATTGTGCACTTATCACGTCACCACGGTTTAGAATTCAAAAGTACTACAATTCCCAAGAAAACCTTAAGGATCACTAGTGAAGACTTTAGCTTGTGAGATTCGTGTCTTTCACCTTTCAGAGTGTTTTACGCAATCTCCGAGTCACAAGTTGATTCAACTTCTTTTGGATCTGCACTTAAATGGTTGTATGATCTCATTATTTTTCATAAATTTTTTGGCTTGATCACTGAGAACGACATCACTTTCGAGTTGTAAGAAACACGTTTCTTAAAATTTGTCCCAATCACTAGATTTTCATCCACACACCTACTATTTACCGTTAACTTCATCCATCACCATCCCATATTCTTCCATATTCACATATTTCCCCATACTATACACATTCCCCACTTCATTTATATATCATCCATAATTTTTTGAGAAAAAGAGCGCTTCCAAATGTAAAATGTCTTCAGTGTTGAGAGTATAAAAGAGAGAGAGAGAGAGAACAAAAAATTAGAAAAATAGCAAAATAAAATAAATAGAAAAAGCAAAAGAAAATTCAAAAAAAATATATAGAAAAAACGAAAGAAAAACGAAAAAAGAAAAGAAAAAGAGAGTTTGTAGTTAGTTCTTTTATAATAAAAAACATTTGTTCTTCAAGTATATAACACTTTTCTTACATACACATCCATCACTCATCCATCATCCATCCATAACCAACATATCCTACCTATCTCATCATATCCTTCTCATTATCTCATTTTCCCTCACCCATAATCATCCATATTTTCCCTTAGGTGTTCAGGCAAATGAAAGTCAACGTGGTGAATAACTCGACGTTCTCACTATAGTGATCAACATTCTTTCATGAGATCATTTTTCTTTCTTAATGTTCGTTCTTTCTTATATGTGTGTGAGACGTTTGAAGTTGTTTACATTTACTCACCTCCTCACGCACAAGAGTGATTTACTTACCCAAATCTCGTGAGTTCGTTTGCCAAAGATATATTCGTGAGATTTTGAAGTTGAAGCGTTGATTTCGAAACGACAATCTAGGAATTACTCTTATGATATTCGACCCATTTTGACTGATTCACACTACACATATTGAGTTCTAGGAAGGACGTGCCTTGTGTATTTACTTATCTAACTTTTTATGGACTTCTAGCTTATGTTTCTCAAAATATTTATCTTGTGATGGATTGTGCGATTATTCTATGTCTAATAAGAGATTGGTTGTCGTTTACAAATAAAGAATTTTATGGGTATATTCCCTGCGAAACCCATACGAGACAAAACTCGTCCTTTAGGGCAACCTGTAGTTTTAAAGGCTTGTTGCACATGCTAACTGCAATCGCAAGTGCTCGCAAAAATGGTACACTTTTGTCTTCTTTCCCTTTCTCTCTATCTTATTGCTTGAGGACTAGCAATGTTCTGTTTGGGGGTGGTGTGATCAGCACCCAAAAGTGTACATTTTATACCTCGAATAGACATATTTTAGTTGCTAATTCTCGACAATTTGGGCCTTATATGCGTAATTGTTTAATGTCTAGGCCTGATTGCCGTTTGGGAAAGTTCGGCGCTTATTTCAAGGCAACTGCGCATCATATGGAGCTAGTTCCCTTGTCTCGTACCAAACCCGAGCCTAAACCTAGGCCAAACCTTTACTCGAGCCTGTATGTATTGAGTTTGTGCCCTTATTATTATTCTAGATTTTTATTTGAAGTCTTTTTTATTTTTAGGATTTATTTTAGATTCATTTAGAACTTTCTAGAATTTATTTTCTATTTCTTTTTATTAGTTTTTAATTGTAGTCTTTAGTATTAGTTTTGCTAGATTTTATATTTTGCGGACTTAGATTTTATTTTTATTTCATTTGTAGCTTTTATTTTTATTATTTGAATTTTATTTTATAGATTAGGAATTTAATAGATTTTATTTATTTTTAGAGGATTTATTTTTTTATTTTAGTGCGTCGAGTATTTGTTTTTCCTTTTAATTTTGTCTGTTTTTAGTTTTTAGTTAGTTTATTATTATTATTATTATTATTATTATTATTATTATTATTATTATTATTATTATTATTATTATTATTATTATTATTATTATTGTTGTTGTTGTTGTTGTTGTTGTTGTTGTTGTTGTTTTGTTTTGTTTTATTTTATTAGCTTTTTATTTGAGTCGTGTTTAGTTTAAGAGTTTGTATTGTGTGTCGTATTATTTTTATATTTTTTAGATTTTTTAGTGAGTTTTATTTTCAGTTGATTTTTATTTTTATTTTATTTTTTATTTTACTTGTTTTTATTTTATTGGGTTTATTTTTATTTTTAGGGTCACATATTAAATACACACACTCCACACTATCCTACACTCACTCACACCGAAACTAAACACTCACCCTCAACCTTTATCATACACCTCTCTACACCATAATCCAAACACAGACTAACTCCTCACCCACACACCATTCGGATACACCCTCACACACACAAACACACCCTCATCTAACTATTATTCTTCTTCCCCACAACCGACAACACTCTCTGTCTCTTGTACCACCAATAAACCCAACAGCTCTAACATCCTTTTGCCCCGTTCCACCCACACCCATATCAACAACCCGACCCTAGTCACCCTCTCGAACCCACACCTGCCTAGCCTCACCTCCATAACCCATTGCAACCCAAAATTTCCCAAACTCGACCCAACTCCTACCCGGCTATAAACGACCCATACCTTCCCAACCCGCAACCATACTCGCGATTTCTTATCAGTCCCAATCACTGTCTAATCCCGTAACCCGGCAACAATCAACACCTCCCGATCTAGACCAGCTTGCCCAAAGCCAAACCCGATGACCCCATTACACCATCTCGACCCACCTTCTTAGAGCCAAAACCCGCGACCCATCAACCCATTTCGACCTACCCAAAGGCCCATTTCCCATCTCACTTTGTAAACCCATGAGACAAAACGTAATCAGAGCTTAAGACAAAAAACCAAACCAAATAAAGACTCACATGTTTTAAACCCCTTTTTTCCCCCAATACCCCTTTTACCCCCAACTAACTCCTTTTACCCCAATACCCAAATTGCCCTCATAACCAAATCAGATATTATCCTCACCCATGGTCCTCTCACCATTTCCATGTACATCTGCTCAACCCATGCTCACTATTATCTCTACCCAATTTCCCCTTAGCTCCATGTGCCTCACTATAAATGAAGACCTAAAAGCTCATTTAGAGATCATCTAGAAGTGACTCGTAGAAGAAGAGAGATAGTGTAGAGTAAAAAATAAATTGGGGGGAAAAATATTTTGTAAACAGTTTTTTTTAGAGAATTAATGAGATTTAATTGTGAGTAATTTGATTTGTATTGAAGAAGATAGAGTTCAAATTGCCAATTTCAAGGAGACTTGTTGAAGATTTGTTCTCTTTCTCTATTATTTTATTTTATATGCCTTTGATTATTTGTTCATCATATTTAATATCATGTTAGGCTAAAACACCTTTCAAGTGGTGGGGTAACCCATTATTTGATGTTAATCCTAATTTAATTAATCAATTTAAATTAAATGTCCATTTGATGATTAAGTTTGCACTCATAAATTTTAATTTATGCCTCGAGAGAGGGTAAATGATTTTCGAGAGAAAATCAAAATTCTAGTGATAATACCCATTTTAGATTTGAACTAGAGATAGGGGTCTCTCAAGTGTGGTATTGTTCCTTTAAATTTCAACTCTAGTCTTACTTTTATAATTTAAACTAGTTTAATCGATCTATCCTAGCGGGTGATTTGCTAGATGATGTTTGGATCTTCATTTCAAGAGTTGTAGGAGTGTTAAAATTAATTTTCTAAAATGTTATTATTAAAATTACATTTGCAACGAGAGTTGATTTGTGATATTGATACTAACTTGGGCTTATTAATTTTAATGAATTTTAATTAACTAGAATATATGGTGTCATCCTATCCCTTGTTAGTCCTAAATTTTATTTCCTCACCCATCTCATATTTTAGATTTTTATTTAGTTAGATTTACTTAATATCTTCACATCTTAGATTTTGATTGCATGTCTCTCTTGTATGTTTCACCCTTAGATTTGGATTGATTCCCTTACTTACTGCTACACTCTAATATTGTTATATTTTTGTAGTGATGAAAGGTTTTGATTATATGAACTTTGAACAATGACACACATACAAAAAGCTTCTCTATCAACACCAATCTGATTGAAGAATAACTTGAATTTTGGTCTCCTTACTATAGATGCACATTCTGAGTATATCCCACCTCATATGTTTGTGTGTCACACACATATTCTTCCTCCCGGTTTCCCCCTCATCTAGGGCAAGGATCACATCATTCCTTCCTTTATAGGGGCTCACTTGCTTACCCAACTCATCCCCTTGCTCTTCCCTGTCCAGGTTACTTAACCACTCTTCACATGCTTTCTCATTATTCCACCATTACTCTATCTCATGAACTCCTTCTTTATTGTATGCTACCATCATTTTTATTGTGCCATAATGATGGGTTGGCAATGGATTTTCTATATTTTCTACGGGTGGGATTTGCATGGTACCATTGGCCATCTTCTCACTAATTATACTTTGCAAATAAAATCAATTTTTGGCCGCATGCTGGATCCTTTGATGAAAATCACAAAACATAGCATCTTCTTTTTCTATCGTAGTTTGTATCTGACCATTATACCCGGGAGGGGGACCTACCACCCATCACGTACGAATGTGTTGTAACAATCCATGGCCTCTGCTACAATGGAGGGTAGGGGTCGTGGGATGTCGTCCCTAAACTTCTTTTTTCCTGTTGGACTATTGTTTTTTAACCCTTGGCCTAACTTATTGCTTTTAGGGTTCCCATCCATATAGTTCACCATTTGGTATATAAAGACTTGAAATACCCCGCCCTTAGGGCTTAGGTTTAATGATCATGGCAATGTTGATTGATAATCGCGTGAACTCTCTAAATGTGCCATATCTGGTCTCATTGACAAAGGGAATTTTGTATTCATCCAATAACCCTTGAATGAAGATTTGCAATAATCCGACCTCAGCTATGTCTTCATGGACATCTAACATCCTCTCTCAGAAGCGTTTGATGTATCGAATTAGCTATTCACTAGGTTTTTGCACCTTTTGTACAAGGTGTCTTAGTGTTAACTCATCCTCTATTAAAAAGAAATTATACAAAAATTGTTTGTGCATCTCTTCCTAGGTGGGAATGCAATTTGGTGCCAAGTGGGAGTACCATCTGTACTCTTTTCTAGTGAGAGTTTTTGACAACTATCGCAGCTTCAAATCTTTGTCAATTCCATGAACACCTATGTATTCCACAAATATTTTCACATGCTCCCTAGGGTTTTTACCCCTTCCATCGAATTTTGTGAACATAGGAGTAACATACCCTTTTGGTATTGTTTGTCATGGATACTTTTGGTGAAAGGATTTTATAGCTCCTTATATATATGAAGGACTCCCTTTGAGAGGAAAGAAATTTCTTCACCTACTCCATAGTAATAAATTTGGAGGGTGACTCCTCTGAATAAACTTTTTTCACCACCAGCGAGCTTGCAAGCTCCACCACCTACTCTGGAACAACTTTTTATGGTGGAGACACTTCCATTACTTTTGTGGTTGTTGGTCCTCTTAAAGGTTCCACTACAAGCGTCATGCAAGTCTGGCTCAAAATTTCCATATCAACGTTGTTCTACTTCAAAACTCAAAAAATATACTCATCAAATTCATTCCCACTAAAGTCATGGTTGTAGCTACACTGGCTTTCCCAACTTGAGGAGCGGGTTATCTAACTCCGATCACCACCACCTCTTCTTTGGTTATATGGTCGTTTTTAACTCCATTTTTGATTGGAGTATCTTCAAACACTAGCTGATTTTACATATTATATCCTTATTTATCCATGGCAATGAGGATACCTCCCTAGCGAAATCGCCACATATAGGAGGGTGGTTGTACTGGGGTCTATGAAGAACTAAAGTGGGTGAGGCGTGACCCACTCCAATGGATGTTATTTCTAAGGACTGCCAAGTGGCAAAACCAACTAGTGAAGAAAACCTTCTACTTATAGTAACAATGGATCTTTGTATAACTTACAATCTAAAAATAAAATAATTAGTAACAACTTTGACAACAATAATGATAATGTCTGAGATAAAGAGAGATCTCCTAGAAGTGATGGTAGTAAAGGTATGGAAGAGACAAACACTTTGACACTCAAGAGAGAGCTTGGAGAGAATACTTTTCAAGTTTGATTTTGACATAGTAATAGTGTTCACTTGAGTTTTCTGTATGTTAATGACCTTACCCAAGGGTCCTCTTTATATGTAGATACTAGGACTAATGTGACGTTTGGGTGCCAAAACCAGGCACTCTTAGAGACATGTTCTACAATGTACCTTTTGTCTCTATTATTTGTTAGCCGCATGTCCCTTCTCACGAGTGGTACTAATGCATACCAAAGTCAAAAATCAAATATGTCGGATAATAGTGCCAAAATGTGTGATTTGATAAATATATTTTAAATGGTAACTTGGTGAACTAACTTTTGTAAAAACTTTCAAGTGGAATTGAGAGCCACTAACTAATAATTTATGTAAAAATACTTTTTGAGCAACCTCTTGGATACTCACTTATTTAATATGTGTGTGAGTTATGTTTGTGCTTGGGAGACCTCTTAAGGTCTCTCCTATCAGTAGTCTCTCTATCTTAAAGTGTCAAATGGTTGGTCCTTGGCTTTGCCCAACAACCTTGTCTCAAAGCCACTAAATAATAACTCCCTAGAGATCCCAACTGGCTTGCTCGAGCACTGCTTGATTATGTAAGAAAAAAATAATGTTAGTGACTAATTATCATGTGAGACTTATAATAGTTATTATATTAATGAGCATCCCCTAAATCTTTTGGGTCTGCTCACTAATTTTCTTTTTTGTCCTGAGGTTTCTCGTTGAGCCCCCTCGCCATTTCATATAAGCAGTGTCATTGTTTCTTTGGGGCCTGCTCGCAGTGAGACCTCTCTCCAATATTCTATGTTGGCCCATATTTAGGTCCGGGCCCCTCATTTTGGACCCTCTCATCAATCAATTGCTCTGGCATTCTTCTGTGTTTGGGGCCACTACTGTGTACCTACTCGCCAGATCTTTCCTATTGGCATTTCTTTTGATTTAATCCACTCAGTGTTGACTCACTCGACCAACTTAATTTTCTCTTCTTTCTAGGTTTGGGCCACTCATTGTCAAGCTCTATAAAAGTCTCAATCCCTAACCCGAAAAGGAAAAAAAGTAGTGACACTTGACAATCTTATGTTGATTACCTTTACTCTTGTGTAAACTTCACAAAAAACCTGCACACTTAAACACATCTTCAAATGCAAAGAAAGAATATAACAATATCAATCACCATAAGAATGAAAATCTACCTATGTCTAATGATCCCCACTTAGAAAAATATAAATCCACATAAGAATAAAACTTCCATTATATCTAATGATTCCCACCTAAGTAAGACATATCCCCTTAAGATAAATATTTCCTCCGAAAACTAAAGTGAGAGATACCATTTCTCCCCCTTTTTGTTTAGGAATAGACAAAGAAATAATGTGAAATAGACCATTTCTCCCCCATAAGCTATTTTCCCCAACATGTGATCTCAATTGAAAATATAGAGGAAATAATAGTATCATATAATGTTGTGAACTACAACAAACACAACATGACAACCTAAGCACAAATAATTGAAACAATGATCAACCAATAGCAATTTTAATGCAAAAAATGAACCAAATTGAATACAAAGTGAAGAATGAGACTCCAATGTAAACAAGAAAAAAAGATACAAATATGATCATATAGCATGCCAAATTTCATTCAAATATAAAGCACATGCAAAGACTCAAAAAAGATGACACAATATATATATATATATATATGCAAAAGATATCAATGACACACAAGCACGTATATATAGGTATAAACAACCACAACATGACAAAAAACATATGAGATTTATACACTATCATAACATTGATGTGTCTAAACACATGGAATGGAATGAAGGGGAGCGAACTAGAAAAGAAATGAGTTATGACCCAATATTTTAAAAATGTCCAATGACTTCTATTTGATCACAAAATTTTATCAAACAAAAATTTAGCCTCAAGTGTTAGATAAAGTGAAATCAAAGAAAAAACTAGCAGAATGCACACAAGATTAGAATTTTCATGATTCTACAAATTAATAGTGTCATGACATAATAAGCATAACTAGAATTCATTATGCAAACTCATTGATGTCCAACGATAACAACATGAAAAGAAAAACAAATGTCATATTTTCTCATTCAATTCTTTTAAAGATACCATTTCTTTAAATAAAACAAACAATAACGTTGGCCTTTAAACTTTTCCTTTTGCTCATCATTTTTTAGGCTCTTGCTAACATTGTCTTTCCCGCAATGGAGATTTTCTCATTTTGCAGTCCTTTCTCATGCACCCTCATATATTTAATAAAAAACAACATATCATGGGCAATGATTAATAAATGGACAAATACCCATAGTCAAAAGATATGTTTATGACAAGATTCATGGGATAACATCTCACTTAGCTCAAATATAATATGTGACGTTAAAATCCAAAAAGATCTCATGTATCTATGTGCGTAGGCATATACAAAGTTAATCCATTGAGAAAATCAAAGTCGAACAACTGTATGCAAGCATAATTAAGAACAATCTTGGCATTGAAAATCAATATCAAATATCCTAGGCAGATGGAAACATGGAATAAAGTGGATTAAAACACACAAATATGCCACATGAATTGAGTAAAACTAAACTACACATAAACCAATTTTTTTTTATGTTTTTAAACATTTTAAAAATGATACCAATTTAAAAAAAAAATGCTAAAAATACAATGAAAATCTTTTTGTATTTTTTAATAGGACCCAGTAAATGAAACATCAAAATTCAAAGACTCAAACCACATACAATTAGAAACCACATATAACATGAAGTACAAAAGCTAGTGTGTTTAAACATGCGAACATAATCAACCACGAGATTTAGCATGAGAAATATCATGTGCAAGCATTCTAGAATGCACAATTCTAACACGTAAATTCTCTAAATCTGATTTCCTAACCCATGTATGCGTAACATTACACTCTTGGGTTTTACGAACCTCAGAGACTCTGGACTTAGACTTCCTAGGACCATCTATAAGATCAAAGAAAAAGTTCCTTAGCTGACCTTTCCTATCACAATATGTTCAAGTATAAGCATAAGTAATGTTACCCTTGGGTTGATGTTTTCTAATGTACCTAGAAATAGTTGACTCTCTCAAAACCATGGTGTTCGCTCGAGTAGCAAAAGAATTTTTATCATTGAATCTACTCTCACATGTGTCATCTTTGTTTCGAACGATGCCTAACATCTTATCCATCTTTTCTTAACTAGATTCCAAATGAAATTTGACATGACTAGAGTCTTTCAATCTATCCTCTAACTCTAATATCCTAGACTTGAGTAAATGATTAGATTCTTCAAACTCAAGGGAGTTCTTCTTCAAAATATCCATTAAACTTTGAAGGTGATCTCTCTCCCCCTTAACGTACTCTTACTTCTGTCAAAGACTCTTCTCACCTTACCTAAGATCATCAATCAATTTACTCTCACCATTCTCCCTAGAATGTTTTTTCAACTTTGCTTCCAACTTCAACTTAACCTTTTTTAATTTCATCATTTTTTTCATACAACCCACGAAAGGCAAATTAAAGTTCACTCTCCACCCACTCTTCCTCTTCATCTTCTTCTTCTCCTCCCTCTCAATCACTCACTTGGAATAACAAACAGTGGCCTTAAAAGTGTCATGATTAGAACTATTTCATTGAAAGATTTTTCAAAAAGGTCACATGACTGGCCATGAATGTGATATATTTCCTCTTAATGGGGTAATCGGATCCCTCTTTTGGATCACTATCATTAAGGATGAAATTATAAACTTTAGGTTTCTTTACCTCCTTCCTTAGTATAGTGGGACACTTAGAAGACCTATGTCCATAACCATTATACCTAAAGCATTTATCCAAGTCATCCCTCTTAAAATTATCATTACTATTTTTAGGGAATTTATAGCCTTGTTAAAGTTGTTTTTCTTAAACTTATTTTCATCTTTTGATTGTTTTTCAAACCAGATAAACTTCTTAAACTTTTTAATGACCATGGCCATATCATTCGAATCGATGTCAGACTCATCATTCAAAATTCGTCTTTCCTCCTTCCCTGTTTTCAAAGCAATGCCCTTATCTCTCTTCATCTTTTTGGAGGAAAATTTCAAGCTCATAAGTTTTAAGATCACCTAAAAGCTCTTCGAGTTTTGAAGAGTACAAAGTACCTAAGGAATTTAAAATTGTCACTTTTGAATTAAATATTTTTGGTATGTACCATAAGGTCTTTTTAACTAAACCAATTTTTTATATTCAATCTTTCGAGTTAAATGACGAGTTCATAATATCACATATCTAACATAGAATACATCAAAAGATTCACTCTCCGTCATACTAATGGTTTAAAACAAAGTGGAAAGGTTTTGGAGTTTGGAAGATTTAATATCACAAGTACTTTCATTAGTGAGTTGGATCATGTCCCAAGTGTCTTTGACATTTCACATGTCATAACACGGCATAACTCATCTGGAGTGACCTCAAAAAATATAACATATAAACCTTGTGAATTATAATTTGATCACCAATGATCTTCCTCGCTCAAATTATTTATAGGTTTAGGGATTCTATAATCCATGTATTCGACATTGGGTGGAGTCCACCCTTTAATAAATTCTAACCAAACCCGCTCATTTATAGCCTTAAGTGTTGAATTCTTACATATCTTCCAGTATGCATAATAAGACCAATTGACATAGGTAGTCTGGAAAATGATTGCCATCCGTATGAAAACTGCTAGAATTCATGCCTAAATACAAATCTAACATAAAAGTTAGTGTTCCTGGGAAGATACTAATTCAAAGTTGCAGGATATATGGAATGGTATAAAAAAGCTAATTTTTAATTTTCTTAAATTAAATACTAAACTTAAACCGAATTTCCCCAAATAACATTTTGTATCAATTTTAAAAGAAAGCTTTGTAAACCAATTTTAGCCAATTTTGCTTTATCCTAAAACGTGCATCTAGGTGATAGTAGGATAGAGTAAAATAAACAATCGCATAATATCCAATGTACGAGGAAAATTCAAATGGAAAAAATCTCAGACATCCTAGCCCTGTAAATTCCACTAAGTGTAAAATTACAATGGATAGGACAAAAGACTTACACTAAAGAATTGATGCCCTGGCAAGCCTTGATGTTCTTCATTCCTTCAACCTCAGCCTAGTATCACATAAGAGTCCAATTGTGCACTTCCGTAATGTATGTGTCAACACATGCCTTAGTGTCCACTTGTAAGTCTCAACAACCATCTACGAATATAGAACATGGACGAACTACTATTTCATGTTAACACCACAAACACGAAGTTTACCGTGTGTAAATAGCAAATAACGAATCCATCATATTAATCACACTTAACAAAGATGATGATGAGTAAATCTTGATGTCAAACGAGATCTCAAAATATATAAATATTGAATCTTAGATCTTAAAGTGTTTATGTGAAACTAGGGTTTGGAGACCTTTCGGAATTTTATAGGAAACTGATTTTCACCAACATTTCTACCAAAAACTGTGCCATGACCAATTTATAAAGAAATGACATTTTTTGAAGCTTTATAAATTTCTTAGGCTCGTGTGAAAGACTATTTTTCTTTGAAATACTTTTAAAAACAACCCTCAAATATTTTTATAAAAACGAACACCCCAAAAAAGTATCCAAGAATCAAAATATATGCATCGATACCCGATAGATCCTTGGAAGATGAATAAGAAACATGGCGCAAAACAAGGGATAATGAATGCAATATCTGAATCATCACCGCTACATCTTCAATCAAACATGTTATAGCTTAAAAGGTTAACATGCTCAAGTTCTAACCTATGAATCAAATGTTTAGTCCAAACATGGAAGTAGCCAAAAATACATAGAAATTAACTCTATCAAAAATGTGTCCTTTCGACTTTCATCCGATTTTTGCGATACTTGTGATGCTTCGATAACGGTGAAAGAAAATGGCAAGGAAATAAATTCAACCTCGATATATTTATCATCATTAAGCATGGGTTCAATTTCAAAGGATAAACATTTAGTTTCAATGAATTGATCTTCAAAACTTGCTTAAGCTAAAACAAAATTCTCCATCTCATCTTTGTTTTTCAAAGAAGAAATCATTTTATTGCAAAGTGATTCAATTTCCATTTTTGGCCACTTTAATGCCTTGGTACAAAAGAATAATGATTTGTTCAAAAGTGGTATTGATTTGAACAAAGTCATCGAATTCCTCATTGATCTTAAAACATTCCCCATTCCCCAAAGTTTCAAAAGAAAAATCATCATTGGATTCAAATAATGCCTCCATTATTTATTCCAAAAATAATTTTCCTCTGGACAATAGTTGTCAAATTTTTTATTAATTTTTTATTCTTTTGAATTTTCATGGTAGTGAAGATTCACAAAAACCAAAAAATTGAAAACCATTATCATAACTTTCTACAAAATTTTCATTACAAGAATTTTGTAAGTTATTGTTATAATAGGTAGGTGAACCATTGTCATATTAATTTTCAATACCCTTATCGTAAAAATTACGGCCCTTTGTAAGAAAAATAACATTCCATAGTTCCCTAAGAATCATTTGTTTGCTTCTGTAACTACTCACCTAAAGTCATTTCTAAATTTTCATTTTTATCTTTTTTCAATCATTTGCAAAGAGACGTCGATTTTGGCGGCATTTGAAAATTATCCTTACGATGATAACCATTACAACTACTAACAATGAAAGAGTAAGAAGTGCTTACCCAAATTGGTTATTTGATTAATTTCCATAAAGTAGTGTGTTGCCAAAAAAATCAAACTTCTTACTTGACAAATGTTCAAGTAAAAAAATTAAAAAATAAAAAGAATAACACAAAAATATATATAAAGTAATAAATCATTGATATTCTAAGAGACACTATTCCTCGACAACAACACCCTTTTGTATTATGTAAATACTGAGTGATCATGTACGGGCACTATCATTATTTAGTTTATTGTCTTAATGCAGAAACCTAAACATTAATTACACTCTATAGGAGTATAACAACTACTTCGTGTATAAAATCCATAGAGAGTGTGCTTATACTTCAATCAATTTATTGCTTCTTAAATAAATATATAAAAGATGAATTTTGTTTTGAAAGTATTTTATACAACAATTAAAGCTAAATGAATATCTAAACTAAGGTAATTAAGAAGAAATATACTATACATTGATAATCATTTCCCCCAACCATGAATTGCTTAGAATAAATGATTACATGAAAAAAGAACATTTTCAAGTGTTACAATTCATTTGGGTAATAAATCAAACACCAAAAGTGTCACTCCTAAAAAATTCATAAAAGCTTAAATTTGAGTTTAGTGTCAATAATATTATTTAACTGTACATGCAAAGATTTTAAATATATAAAATATACATGAATCATCCTTGGTGGGTTCAACAATCTCAACCTAATTTAACTCAATGCAAAGCATATTAACTTTAAATACAACAATGGAATTAAAGAAATAAAGAGAGAAATGAAAACAGGCTAATTAATTTTATTGAAATGTTCTAGGTTATAAAGGATTAAACTAAACGAAGAAACCAACAATAATGGATAAAGAGAGAGAGAGAAAATGATACGATACCTATTAACATATAAAATCCATATGAGAGAGAATAGGAGTGAAGATACAGAATAAGAGGCCAAAAACATCCTCAAATTAACCTAAAATGAAATCCCATTACAAAAAGAGCCAACCCACATAAATAACCCTAAAAAAGTCATTTAAAACAAAAAAATGTCATTATGAAGGCATTGATTGATCATCCTATTTGGTCGATCGATCGGGCATATGACATCATCTTTTGACATCAAGACTATTTTTGCGCATCGATATGAGAATCTTAATAACTTCCTTATATAGACTTAGAATGATGCACTATGTGAAGCGACTCAAACATAATCTAATTCTATACATTTTGTACTCTTAAAACCCTAAATTTGTGAAGTATGAAATACCGAATTTCCCTTGAAGTTGAAGAATATATCAAAACCTTGCAAAAATGATCAAAACTTCTTCAACCTGGTCGAAATGATGCATGGTCAATGGTAACACAAAGATAATTCGATGATATACATGTTGATAATTTTATACCATCCAAAATATGGCATTTGGTCTGCCCAAATTACCGTTAAGTTGCATCTTGCGATACAGCTTTCCCAAAATGTATCTAACTTCACAATTTTAATCCCCAATACCTATAAGAGCTTAAATAAACCTTGCAAAATCTAAAAACATCAAGAACAAAAGTTATCCAATATAGGAGATTAAATATTGTAATTAACGAACATGAGAATGCTTGAATGCTCAAGAATAATAGGGACTAAAAATGTAATGTTCATGATTAATCACACCTGAAAATTATACATTAATAGTCCCTAGTAATAAAGGGGAATGAAAAATGAGCAAAAGAGACATAGAGACTGGAGTAGATATATATTTATAAAAACAATAAAAATCCATTTTCACAAGGATCTTGATTTCAGTTAGCATATGAAATAAGACGTTAAACTCCTAAGTTGCACTAGTGGATGAGTTTCATCTCGTGTGGATTTTCAGGGATGAAACCCAAAAATATCAAGTTTTCTCAAAATGATTACCCGTGCACTGAGTATGAAATCGACACCAGACAAATATTTTAACAAGACACTAGTATAATATAGTTCTTAAAGTAGAAAAATTATTGGAAATACTTCATATCTTGAAATCATGAAAGTGTGTTATGTGAGACATATATATAAGTTCAGATTCACTTAAAACAATGATAATTCAGATTGTAAGTACTTTATTTTACATTGTCCATTCACAATTGAGTATGTCGTATACAACTACAACCGTCAAAGAAATATTCAAGATCATTTAAGCATTAAGACGGATATCAATATCATAGTTCTCCAACATTCAAGCCTACACGAGATAAATTTGGTAAAGGTTGTGTTTTAATTCCTTAGCATTTCACTTAGAGTGTTGGATTATTTTTTACGAAATATTTGTCTATGTGTTGGAGCTGAATTTTTTGTCAAAATATTTTTTCTAAGTGTTGAGGCAAACTATTTTCTGACGAAACAAAAAATATTAATTTTTATTTTTTTCGTTCGAGCAACATCCTTATGTCTTGCTAAGTCATTCGAGCGGCATCTAGTTCCATTTGAGTGAGATTAATTTTTTGTTCGAGCGAGCTGCCGCCTTAGATTTCTATAAATTGGTTTTTCCAACTTCATTTTTATTAGAAGACCTGAGAATTTTCAAGAGACAAAACTGCTCTGGTAGAATACTTTGTCTTCTCGCTTTCAGGGCTTTAATCCCTTTTGTTTTCAATTCACAATATCCCAATAGTTTTTAAAGTTATTTTGGAACCCAAGAACACATCTTGTGTCAAGTTTCTCTTTTAGAAAAGATCTATCCTACCGATTTAGGTGCTCTTTAGGGGAATACTGGGCTGACGAGGACAGCGTGTCTATAAGGAGTACTCGTGAGTGTTCCTAGGATGATTCAGACTGTGTGTTCGTGTGGATCTTCTGCGATTGATTCATTGATGACTATAGGTAGCGGTCTATGTGGGTTTTTTGCTGTTAACTCATTACGAATTTCATTGTAACAACTATAAGTATTATAGTGAAAAAAAGATTTTACCCGAAAGGTTTTTTTCCAGAAATATGCGAGTTAGCAATTTTATTTGTGATGGTTTGACACTCACACACGTAGTTTCATGTTTAGGGGTTGATTTAATTTGGTTTAAAATTGACTCCAGTTAAATAAGTTTAAATTGGAAATTATGAAAAATAAATATCACGCACGACACTCTTAAAATTGGTATCAGAGCCTGTTGCGCTAAGTTATTGTGTTTGATCCGTTTTCCACAGAATTGTGTGATATTGGATTTTTTTTAAATCAGTTTTTGTGAAATTTTGCAGTTTTTTCGATGGAGAACTTATGTAATCGGGTGCCCCCCGCTTTGATGACACGAGTCACAGTTTTGATGATTTAAATAGTTTTAATTTGACATTTGCTAAAATAATTGATTTTTTGGAAAAAAGAAAATTGTCGTTTTAAATCTGCGATGGATCTTTTTGCAAAAGGTTCAAAATCAAAGAGATTTTTATCATGAGAAATTTGTTTCTTTAGACCATGAATTTGATGATTTAAAATTGTCAAAAAAGGAGAGTGATGATAGAGTCCTAGTTTTAGAAAAAGAATTGGAGGACTTTAAAAAGTCTAGGATTTGTGTTTGTGCCAAAGTGGATAAAAAAAATTTACTCGATGAGTTTGTGGAACGTGAGGAGACTCTTAAGGATAATTGTGCATATTTAAAGAATGAACATGATAACTGTGACATCCTGCCTAATTAAATTTTGGGTGATCAGTCCTTTATTAAATTAATTTAAAGTGCCCGGTTGGTCCATTCTTAGCCTCACTGTTGTAAAACAATTTTCTTTATTAACACCCTAATAAATAATTAAGCTAAGTGTCAAAACATTTAAATTTATTTAATTCAAATTCCATTGTAAAGATCTTATGTGAATAAACCAGTTTATGAATAGTACAAACAATAAATATAACAAACCATTCAAATGAGTTATGCCAACTAGATTACTCAATCCAAATAAATATCCACAACTACCGTCAACATAATAGATAAAACAATCCCAAATCAAACAGAATACTGAAATAATAGAAAAATAGGAAATCTATATGAAGTCTAAACAGAAGTCTAGAAATGGGCGACACATTCCCTAACTAAAGAGAACTAAATCAGAAGCTGAGGATTCAATGGAAGAACCGTCTACTGCAAAGACCTGCAACTCCCACAAGCTGCAACACATCCAATGCAAAGAATCTACGTCTGACGCCCCTGTGGCTGGTAACCTATAATATATATACATACATATATATACATACATATATATATATATATAGGATTTGTTTTCATGGTAATATTGACATAAATATTTTAGATGAACTTTGGAATGATCTTCTGTTTATAAATTTTCCGGTGTCCTGTGAGTTGCCATTGTCCCCGTTGTTGCCGTGATATAGGCGTTTGTAGGCTTGACTGGGCTACTACAGTTGTCTGTAGTACTGTGGACTTGAGGACTATTTATAAGTTATCGTTCATCCTACTGTTCATTTTTACTGTTCATGTCACTGTTCATCCATGAAAAAATAATGGTATCAGAGCTGCTTTAATCATATATCTTTATACATATATATATATATATATATATATATATATATATATATATATATATACTAGGGTATGCCCGTGCCTGAAGGCACGCTGATAATTTTGAAAATCATAAAATTGTGCCTTAATGCGATGGCAAGTGCCCGTGTCTGAAGGCACGACAGAAATGTCCAAAAAGCACATAATCCAAAAACGACATGAAGGCATAAACTACATTAGACAATGCACTTAAACTAATAAAGATAGTTATCGTCTAAAACAACCACCATAACATATTTGGTTGGCACTATAATCAATAGCATCCCAAATCCATGACAACAATATTCGTTTACGTTAAAATTCCAAAAAAAAGGTAGTCAATAAATGTACAATTTAAGTCGAAGATTATTTTACAACAAATATTGTAAACAATTTAAAAAAATTGGCCAATGTTTCCTTTATTTATAGAACTATCCATCCTATTTAAAAAATAAAAATACTCAACAACAACAATACTAACAGTACTATTAGTCCATAATAGACATTGTTTCAACTGCATCATCAATTTAACAATAATTAAATATAAACCTCAAATATGCTTACATAATAAACCACTATGCATGGCACACGCAGTGTTATGTTTGGTCGGTTTCCTCACGCCTTGTGCTGAAAAATACCAAAAAACATCAAATTACCACATATGAATATAAAAATAAATTATCCTAATATTTAGAACATCTACAAAAATAAAAAATGAAAACTAATCAATTTATAAATCAGCTATAGCAGTTTGTATATCATAGTAGCTATAGAAGTTTGTATACCATGTTGTAACCATTGTTCTCGAGTGGCAGCTACAATGATAATGATAAAACATGCAAACAAACATCTATAAACATTGTGAAACATGCAATATATAAGAGATATGAAACAAAAAAACTAAATCAACAAAAGTAAATAGCGTATGGATATAAAATATATGAAAGTTAACAACCTTATCAATGTTGTCATTGACTGTATCAATGTTGTCGTCGACCGTATCAATGTTGTCCTAAAATCCCATTATCGGAGACATCTGAGCCACCGCTCTCTAAAGTTGCAATGCTTTATCCGTACTTCGATTTTGGGCATAAATCACCAAGAAAGACCTCTTTTATCAGAAACTAAACCGGAAGCTTATGCATATAAGCATTGTGCTAGTCTTCATACTTTGTTGGCCTCTATTCAGTCCTGGTCGTCGTGGAGCTGTTTTGGCAGCTCTTGTTCGTGGCATTGTTTATTATGTATGAGTTTAAGTTTACGTTAAACTTGAATAAATAAAAAATTAGCAGCAAATGTTGAAGTACAAAATAATGAAGTATTAATAGTTAGAAGTAAATTAACTATTGAAGTCTATTAACTGTCGAAAACACATGAAGTAGCAGTGTTAAGAAAATTGACTGTCGAAAATGCATAAAAGGGAATAACTAACTAAAAATGCCTAAAAGTATTCTAAGTATCTACTTTAATTTGAGTGGTTTCAATGTAAGTAGCAACAGTTTCTTGTAAATCTTTGTACCTTATTATAGTATCTCAATAATCGCTTTGCATCGCTAGAGTAGAGCTGAAGAAGGTGAGAAGAAACATAATAAAATTTGCATTTTGTATGGAAGAAGATACTTCACAATGGTTTCGGTTGAATAAAAATGGTGCATATATATGTTGTGGTTTAAGTTGAAGTTCTAAAACAATAATACTTGCATATCAAGCCTAATAGAGGTGGCCTGGTAATCATCCCAGAGTACTCCGGTTTCATACAGTGTAGAAACCTATCAATCACACCTTATACCAATCAAAAATCTATAAAAAAAGATACACCCAATGGAGAACCACACCGACATAGATATGAAAAACTCCATCTCTAGACAAACTTAAAGATCACAAAATGGGAGGGGCAGTTTTAATTAAGAACTGGGAAGATTTTCATCGCCCAATATACATCGGGGACAGTACCATTGAACACTCATAATTTATGGGTGATTAAATATCATCACCAAGTGTAAATTACTATTTGAAACCGTCCCCCCAAATAGTAAATCAGATGTTTGAGAGGGTGATTTGAGAGATATAGAGAATTGAATACCTTTCATATGTAAATTAAACACTACACATGTAGTGACGAATGTTTGACTTCACAAATTTGGTTGTTTTCTCGTTCATAAATACAGCTACACAACTGCACATGTAGTGAAGAATTTGGTTGTTTTTTGGGTCGTAATGCGTGATTTCTTCCCATTCTTTCAAAGCTACTGTAAAAAAATATAACTAACACGCATTTGAGAGACAAAAAGTGAAATCAAAATGATAATGTCATAACTGTCATTTCTATTCATGAACTCAGTAACTGGAATGGAGGATCCAATTGTATCGAAAAGTCATTCTTCCATGTGCATTTCAAGAAGGAAAGAAGCACATGAAGTTTACTTCCCATCACGGTATATCCAATCATCCTGTTCAGGGATCATCAGTAATTTTTCAAAAGATGAACCACGCTTCTCAACTTCTATAATAATTTCAGGAAGACCATAATCATTCCACATGTTAATAGCATATGTAGGCTGCATTTTATTCCATATAGTTATGCAGAAGCAACCAGATGAGAATATAAGAGGGGAATTTGAATCAAACTTACAAAAAACAAATCAAGTTAACTCAAAGATCAATGACATGCCTATCATCCATCGTTGTAGCGGAATTGGTTTTCAATCACAATTGTGGTTGTGCCCAAAACTTGTGATGCAACGCGTTATGTTTCTGGATATAAACGTATACCTGTAACAAGCATATACATATAGATGAATTAATCCAACAGTAATGTATGTGGATATAAACGTATACATTCAATGTTTATGTTAAACATAAACATATACAGGTATCTGTAACATACATGCAGCGTTTATGTTACATGTATAATTTTATATCCACATAAAAAAAATCTATCTAGAAAGTTATCCCGTCTTATAGGTATACGTTCAGTGTTTATGTTACAGATATAAACGAAACATATACATGTAGTCAATTAGTCCATATATAAATGAAACATTTAGTGTTTATGTTATAGATATAAACACTAAAGGTATATGTTTCTGTAACAATCATATACCTGTAACATAAACACATAATTGGACTAATTTCAGAAACAAAATCTATCCAGAAATAGATTAATTAACCCAACAACAATGTATGTGGATATAAACATATGGATCAATTAATACAACACCAAGAAAAAATAAAGAATATCTAGAAATATATCAAGTAAACAGATTCAAGAACAAACTGTACTAGACCAAGAACATGCCAGAAAAAAACCATTAAATTTAGGAGAATAGGTAGTTTACTGAAAAAACTATCTTCACATCAGGGATCTATGCCTAATCTCCCCAAAAGAAAATCCATTCCATATTCAAAAGCTTCATCTCTCTTAAATTATTCACCTAATGGCAATAGACAGATGCAAAGTCTTAAACATACGTTTCATTTGAAGTATGTTTCCAGTATCCAATAGGATCCCAAGTAGCAAAAGTCGACTAAATCATTTGTCAGCTAATATCTCGTGTAAATTCAGTGATAGCATCAACCCAAGCATATGTTGGATGACCCTATAAAATTGAGAGGAATAAATTAATAATATGACGTAACTTGACAACTGGTAGTCAAGAGCAAGGACAAAAAATAACTTAAGAACCATTATTTAATTTGGGTGATCTAAATGTAGTTTGGGTGAGAAACCATCAATGCGAGTTGAAAATCAAGTTTGAATATACTACCCAAAATCTAATTTGGGTGAGAAGCCATCACGAAAAAATAAATTAATCTACTATCGAGTTGAAAATAAAGTTTGAAAATCACTTCAAATTGTTTAGGTATAACAGAGATTTGAAACAAAATTTACTTAAACACTCGTGACTTTGTAAGTTTGTTCATAAATTTTGTAATTTGACTTCTCGTAGATTACTCGATGTATGGTTTCCAAGTAACATTGACAATATATTAGATACCCCAATGCTCCGGTTGGAAGCCAATGAAATAACCCCAATGCTCCGGTTGTACTAAGGTGGTGTTTGGAATCACTTGAACAAAAGAAGCCATATACATAAGAAACTCATGTTGTTGGGGAGGAGCCACTACCACAGTGTTATGAATCATCAGCAAATAAAAAATTGACTCAATGTTGTGAGCAGACTAACATAAGAATCATTAGAAATAAAAAAAATAATTACTTAGTTTAAAACATTACCTCAGTGTGTGTGAGAGAGAAATATGACGCTAAAAGTATACGCGGATCGCATGTCCCAGCCATCTCGTGATGTTCTTATCTTCTGCAAGGTAAATGGAATCGAGTTCATGGAGCCCAATATTTGTTGAAGTGGTTATTATTGGGTGTATCCCAGTTATCATAGTAGATGGATTTGTTTTACCATTTGCCGATGCCATCCCATGGGAGGACATCGGGGTGTACATAGCAGAGAAGGACGTTCCCAATTTGGAGACCATTCTTACATCAATTCCACCAGAAGTAATACTGAGAAAGCAGAGATTGCTTGCCAACCCATTTATGAAGCAGGCAATGTTATTCCCATAACTTGCTTAAGCAGGAGATGTTTTCCATTAAATTCAGAATGGGATTACTTGGAAACTGCCCCATGATAAGAGTGTATATTTGAATCCAGGTGAGAAGATCTTAAACTGGACTTCTGGCCTAGTGGGTGACCTTAAACCGTGGTAAAAGATTATATAATGTGGAAAGTGACAGCGTAAAAGTTACTGATTGTCATTAAAATTGTAAATCCTCAATTCACTTAAATGTGTTGCCTTTTTACATTATGAATGACGCTTCCTCTTTAAGAAGGGAATATTAGTCCCTCATTAATAGATTTGTCACTTCCATAGAGTATATCTATATAGAAACTTGCTTTTACCGATATTGGGATCAAAATTTGACCTTCATTAATAGATATAACATATGCAGATTTGATGTCCAATTGTCCCAAAAGATAAAGCATAGTAAAGATTTGATATATACTTATGCAGGTTAAAAACGTTTGATATAACATATGAAGTTAGATATATCAAATCTGTATATGTAATTCAAACTGCAAAATTATAATAGGGAGTGAATTATAATAGGGAGTGATGCATATTTTAGATCAGGTTTAACATATGCAGTTTGACATAATGGAGTTTGATATACCGTAAAGTTTAATATAAAAAGTGAATTCAATTAGATTGAATTACATATGCATCACTCTTTATTGTCACTTCATACGAATTACAAAAAACTAACTATCACTTTATAAAAAAACACTTTCCTTACTTCATTTTCCAGCTATAACACCATATCATCTTCATTACCAATGTCAAACATGGTCTTTTCCAAAAAGAAAGATAGTCCCTGTTGTTCCCACATGGTCCATAAGTAGTCGCAATTCGCCTTGTCATGTCCTCAATTGGGGTAGGCCCAAGGTAATACTTGTTTGATACTTTTTTTGGAGTAGAAGTGAATTCTATCACTCCGGTTAGAGCAGGTTGTACACTATATCTTTCCTTGTAGAAGTCCACTCAAGTATTGTGATCAGGCTCACTCATATTACTGCATTCCTCACCAGACATCTTCTATGGTTACCTTGCATGGCTAGTTGTTTGTGCGTGTACCATTTGAGTAGTCAGATCTGTAGATTTTCATAAATGCAGTGCAGTCATGAAGCGTAGGGTTCGCTTGTGAAACCAAAGCTTACATTCTGCAATTCACATTCATAAACTAAATATGAAAATAGTTAGATGGATATAAATAATTCACCCTTGTTTAAAAAGAACCAAAACGCAAACAGTTAATTGGATATAAAATAGTGCATATTAATTTTATGAAAGAAAATAGAGTTGTTTGGAAGAACAATGTAGATATTTGGCACCAAAACTGAGTTGTTTGACAGGAATTTCAAGATCATGGTTCATATGAAAAATATATACGAAAGCTAATGACAAAATAGAAAACTTAAAATCAATGCTAATTAGAGGCAACTGAGTATTGAACATAATATAAAAATGAGTATCCAATCTTGTATGAAGTTCGTAACCTTTGGAACAATTTATTAACGATATCTGATGAGTCGACAATACGTTCGCCATCTACCATCAATATAGGGACCTTCTTGTAGTCGGACCATTTGATTTCCTTTTTGATGATAGGATTGACCTCAACAACTTTGTATGGAATATCAGAGTAATCAAGGAATGCCATGAATAGATGAAAAAATATAACAAACAAAGAGATAAAAGGATATAATAATTAGATCCCCTGTTATGTGGCTCTTTTGGGGGTTAATTGTTGCAAAGTAATGTAAAATCGTGAACATTTGATGAATAATAATTAGGATAAAATGAATATAGCGCTATTGGCACATGCATTTCCAACTGAATACTACAAAGCTATTGGATTTGCAACAATAAAAGTCACTGATTTCATTGAAAAAGTAAGATGCAACTATGGGAATTTACTATAGGGTCACTGATTCCATAACTGTAACATTTTAGTTATATTTGGTGTTATATTTTGTCTTTACTATAGGGTTTATTGTTGTTATATTTTGTCTTTGCATATGTATGCAACTATGGGAATGTAGCTTCTAAGATCTTCTAGGGTTCTTTTACTCATAATCTTTTGTTTTTGTACTGAGTTGATTGTTTAAAAAATGATTACTCGTAGATATTTAATTATCAAATTGGTTATATATGAAGTTATAGTAGAGAGAGAAGCATTACCCCACAGATGAAAAAATATAACCAAAATGAAATAACAATAGATTAAACAATCAATTTCAATGCTTTTGTATACATTATTACGATGTTAAAAATTCACTATGGAAAAAACACAACCTATGTTTAGACAAATGTGAACTATATATAAGAAGGAGGTCAATAGTAGTGGGGCATAACCAATTTGTTTGATAGAAATATCAACTTAGGAAAGGTTTAAAACTTCCAAAACAGTACTGGCACAACATCATTAAAAAAATATCAATATCCCATACAACTAATTATGAACTCCACCATGGTCTACATTATCACCCCTAGATATCCCATGTAGCCCTAAAATCGTAGAATCTCATATAGCCTTTACGAATCTCATGCAGTTTGCAAAATCTCAAAATCATGCCTTATATCACAACATCATGTATATTTCAATTTTTGTTTACCAAAATTAAAAAATTGAATTCACACACCCAACAAAATAAACGGGAAAAGAGAGAGCAAAGAGTGTAGAGATTATACCTGACATAGCATGAACCCCTCAACCCAGAAAATAAAATAAAAAGTCTAATTAGTACCTGGATAACAAAAATAAACCCAAAATATAAACACCAATAAGACCTAAAATCGATTTCAATGGTCCAAGAAATGACGAAAATACAAACTTTGAAAGTTCAAATACAAATATGAGTGTGTGTGAGACTGAAACATTTTGTATTACTATAGAAAGAAGCTGCAAAAAAATGTCTGAAATTACATAAAATAATTCACATAATCTAATGAAGAACTTACTTGCAACGGCTTCACTGTATAAACCACAACCACTATTATTATTTGCAAAACAATCTGAAGCAAAGAAATCACACAATAAAAATAAATAATTATGTATGGCATTTTCCTAAATACCTTGTGTGCACTATGAGAAAATGTGAAACATTCACAATAAGAAGAAAATGGAGAACTAAGTAAAGAGAAATATACAAATAGAAAGCATTTAGGCTGCTACTTCGGACATTATAGTGGAGCTCTGCCATCACCATGAAATGACCGGAATGTGAAACCAGTAATGCACATCTGTTTGAATGGGAAATCAAAATCGTAATGGTAAATAAAAAAATAATTATTAAATCAAAACCCTAATATAATTCTAAACCACAATCAAACCCTAAAGTGAAATACCTTTGGAGAATTTTAGGCATGGGCTAGAAATAGAACTAAATCGCCATACCAAACCTAAATCCCCACCACACCTAAAACAATACACACTCTATGCAAACACTGAGTATACCACACAACGAATTAAACATATAAGAAATAGAACTAATATCAGATTTAAAATAAACCAAAAACCTAAACATTACAATGCACTTACCTAAGAGGAGCGGAGGTGTAGAGAAGAGCGACGGCGTGGATTCAAATGCGGCGGCGGCTTAAGCAATGGGGAGATGGTGGGAGAAGGGTTTCAGGTAGTTTTTTTTGGGCTTGCTGATGAGAGAACGGGAGAATGAGAGGTTTGTGTGAGAAATGAGTGAGATTCTAAACAAACTAATGAAGTGATTTTGACGAAAATACCCCTAATTTTGAATTCAAGTCTAAATTTGGTGAGTAAAAAAATAAGGGGAAACCAAAGAATTGAGGGCAAAAGAGGAATTATAAAAACAAATCTTATGGATGACATCATCAATCAAACTTATGACGTACATAAGTTTTCTACATTATTATATATATATATATATATATATATATATATATATATATATATATATATATATATATATATATATATATATATATATATATATATATATATATATATGAGGAGGGGTTTTTTTTCTCCTCCAACTAATGGTTGAGATTGAAAGTTAAAAATTTGGTCTTTATCAACTTATGGCTCAGATTAAACTAGGGAACTTCAATCTAAAGTTAAAATAGAGAGCCATGTATCTCTCCAGTCACACTTGGTTCCCACAAATCTGACATACGCCTAATCTATGTCACCCATCCACCTCTCTCTTTGTGCAAATCTGATATACGTGTGACTGAGAAATTCTTTCGTTTTCAAACACTCCATCTACCTCTCTCTTCGTCTCTGTCTTCTTTAATGCTCTTCACGCTCTCTATTCTTTGTCATCCGTGCATCATCTCTTAACGTCCCTCTTAACATCACTAAAGAAACACCACTATTTATAGTATTTTATTTTCTTAGATTTATAAGGGTTTAGATGTTTGTGGTTCTAAAAGTTTTTGTTGCCTTGATGTTTTTGTTGTTCTTTCAATAAAGCTGATATGCGGGTCATATTTTTTGGTGAAAAATAACACAGATCTGTTTTCTAATTTATAGATATTTTCTCTTCCAAAGCAAACACGTTAGACATGTTCACCACTTTGCATAAATATTTATGACCCATCTCAAATAAGAAACCAAGTTTGTGTTTTTTGGCCTGAAGAGAGGAACACTGTGTTTTTTAGTTCATTTCTGACGTCCCTTGGGATGTCATTTTTTATATTCATGGTTCTCATGCTTCTCTTCATGTGGCTGTCGAGGAGACCCGGGAACTGCGTCATTTACTACCCCAATCGGATCCTCAAGGGGATGGATCCGTGGGAGGCAGGGTCCGAGACTCGGTTACCATTTGCTTGGATCTGAGAGGCTCTCTCTTCTACTGAGGAAGATATTATTTTTATATCCGGTGTTAATTCTGCTGTCTACTTTGTCTTCCTCACCACTAGTATGTATGTATATACTATATACATGCATTGTCACCAAAATATATTATGGGTATTGTTTCATTTCTTGGGTTTGGTCTTAAATTTGGGCATTCCTTGGGTGGTGTTATTTATCTAGGCCTAATGATGAAATTTTAGGCATTCTTTGGGTGGTGTGTTTGGCTAAAAAAATAATACAGATCTGTTATATAATTTTTTGATTTGTTTTCCAGTGGTCTATTATATAATTTTCCGGCGATCTGCTATATTATTTTTCGTTTTATTTTCCGGTGGTCTGTTATATAATTTTTTGGTGGTCAAATGTTTTTACTAACACATATTTGGTTTGTTGTTAGGTCCAAAGGGATAAGGCGGTTTAGTAGTTGGGTCTCCAGATTTGAAGGTCGTCTCCAGATTTGATTAGAGACTGGTGGCGGGGGGGGGGGGGGGGGTATGGTAGACAAATCTGATGGTTTGGAGAGTTTATGGTTTAGGTGAGTTATTATGATAACTGTCGAAGTGAAATCATATAAGAAGGTTTGAAGATTTGGTAGATTCAATAATAGTTTTTGCATCTTCCATTCTCTCAAGTGTCAAAACACTTCCCCGTCTTAAGGTATTCTCATTAAGGTATTCTCATGTATGGAACTATCAGTTGAACTCCACTTCTTTTTTTGGGGGATAATCTAAATATATTGTTTTTTCTCTCAAGCTCTTAACAGAAAGTTCGTCATCGAAGTGTGCTTCACCAACAAGACGTGAAGATCTTCCATTCCACCCCCCTATTTCATCCACACGAGTTTCCCCCTTTTTTTCTTCCTCTCCATCACTCGATTGGCACCTAAAACCGATGGTGATCTGCCAAAACCTCTGGCAGTGGAGGAATCTGCCAAACCCAGCTATCGGTGTTTTCATATAACACCTGCTCTGTTCCGTGTACAGTTTATTTTGATGGTGGTCTGCCAAACCCAGCTATGGTGATCTGCGAATAATGGGGGTACCACCTACTCAGTGTACAATTTGTTCTGATAATGGTTGTGTTTTTTTTTTCATTTGACTCACAGGTAAGAGTCTCCAATACCCAGAATCGTATAGTTGATGTGAACCACGGTTAGAGCATTGTGCATGTTTTCAGCACCTCTTTTTGTGCATGTTTTCATCATATTTCTTAAATGTTTGAATCTGTTTCCTCTTATGTTGTTTTTGGATTTTCCTTTTGTTCATAGCCCCCTTTCATTCTATGGACGATACAGGTAAAATGCGTGCATGTTGGAAACAACCAATGTTGGAAAAATGCGTGTTTGAAACACGGTTTCTTTGTTGATACAGGTAAATCTAGCTCCATAAGCCTCTCCATTTACATAAAAAATGTTGGGGTGGGCTTTGAATTTTCTTTTCCCATTAATATATACATACTCACAGGACCTTATTTGTTTTCCATTTTTTTTCATCTTCTTTGTCAATTTTTAGGGCTTTTGTTCCTCGATTTGTCTGGTGGAGCTGTTTATTTTGGGGGCTAGCATAAACATTTTGGGGGTTGTTTATTTTGGGGTTCTACAATGTCAGGTACGACTTTAAGAGCTTAATTTTTACTTTTTATTTTTCTCATTGAATGTTATTATGAATGAATGAATGTTTTTTGGGTTTGAAATCATTTTTTTGTTTTGAAAACATTTTGAATTTTTTGGTCCAGTTGAAATCCATCGGTGTAAAACCTGTAAGAAATATGGTAAGAAACCCATCTCCGAAAAATGTTTTCAAACCAATGAGTGCAATATTTTTAATATCTTTAATTGTCTTAGTTTTGACCATTCTCTTCTAACAAAGGTTCATTTGTTTCTATTGTTTATGTTATATATAAACATAGGTTCAGTTTTTTTTTTGATTAGTTGTCTACGCGTAGGTATTTTTAACTCTCACCAAGTGATGTTGTGTTTTAAAGTTAATTAGAGGCGTATAGTTGGAACATTATATATGAGTAAGCTCCAATATATTTGAATCCAAAGAGTTTGTTTTTAGATTTTCGTGCGTGAAAAATTATTTTGGCTGTAGTTTTTTTCAGTGCGACATAATATTAATTTTATTTGTATATATCTATAAATTTAGATTATATTTTTGAATAAAATCCTGTCACTATTTTTAATAAATAAAATATCATGATATCTTATTTTATATATCATGAGAGAACATATAATATAATATATGCATGAAAATATATGCATTATTTAATATAATATAATAAATTTAGATTATATTGTTGAAGACTTGCTTGATTGCATCTTTCATTTAAAATTTAATATTCAAGTGAAGTTAAAACTTAGATAATGTTTTACATGTTACTTAGTCAAATTGCTATCATCACATCCAGCTTTAGGGAATGTTTCAAGACATGTCAGGCGCCACCCTATGACCTGCTCCCTTCATATCATCCCACCACACTGATAGCCACTGATCATGGAGAAAGGAGACAAAAGTTTCTTCTGCTCTGGCATTAACATTATCTTTTACAATGACAATAAAGAGTTCATACAATGCTCTGACGTGCAAAATTCAATCTTATGTTTAAACATGAAGCTACAAATTTTATCTCTTCATGTAATTTTGAGTTGTAAAGTTAATTAGAGAGGCAGAGTTGGAACATTATATATGAGTAAGCTCCAGTATATTTACATCCAAAGAGTTTGATTTTTGGATTTTCGTGCGGGGCAATTTTATCTACCTCGAGCTTCACAAAGATTTCTCCAATAAATAATTTTGTCAAGAAAAGACTAGACAAGGCTATAATTCAATCGTCTTTTTTTGTTGGAAATCCAATCGTCTCAAATGCATAACATTATATCAAAAGTTA
Organism: Sambucus nigra; assembly: GCA_949130495.1. Lineage (NCBI taxonomy): Eukaryota > Viridiplantae > Streptophyta > Magnoliopsida > Dipsacales > Adoxaceae > Sambucus > Sambucus nigra. Next base: position 342,845,786 of record OX422221.1, read on the forward strand.
ATAATTTAATATAATTAAATAATTGAAAGTAGTTATTAATATTAATATAAATTGAAATCGTTTTTAATATTTTTTTTGAAAATAAATTTAACACTTTATCTTTATATTAAAGTTAGGTTTATGGGTTCATCAGATAATACATTGAACTTCAAAAAATTGATGCTCATTCACACGGTTACCATTAATGCCACTCAATAATTTATTTATTTTTGTATAAATCTGTATAATTTATTATGTAGATTGATTTATTTGTAGTGTCGTTGTTAACAAACCCGCAAACTAATAAATGTGCTGATATTTAGCAATATAAGTAATTCTCGACATAAATGTCTTTACAAATATCAATTTTGAATTAATGTGTTGATATTTCCTTTCATGTTTAAAATTCTCAACTACTTTATAACGATTAAAATTAATAAATTTGAAGAATAATATATCATTAAAATATTTTCATCGTGCCATTGGCACAAGTACGCCCTTAATTTGAAATTATTAAGGGTCCACACATTAACATAATTTGGTCTCAGTTCGTATCATGTTTATTGTGTTGTACTTTCTTTTGAATCTAATCACATTATTGTGAAGTCCCGGAACGATTTTTCAATCGTGCTTGGATTCAATCACTATGAGGAAATGTTTGGATCGTTTTTCTAACCGTGCCATCGGCACGGGTACACCCTAGTATATATATACATGAGAAGGAAAAATGACAGGAAAGCGGTCAGAGCCCGAGTGTAAAACAACTTTAAAATAGTTTAGCAAGTATATATATATATATATATATATATATATATATATATATATATATATATATATATATATATATATATATATATATATATATACATGAGAAGGAAAAATGACAGGAAGGGGGTCAGAGCCCGAGTGTAAAACAACTTTAAAATAGTTTAGCAAGTATTTTAAATTCTTACTAGTTGATATGACACACATGTTAGTACGCGAGACTCTCTTAAGAATTCTCACCTCTCATCTAGTGTGAACGCCTATCGTACTACTAAAATAACTCATAAGTCTAACCCAATCCTCCTCCCATAAATTCTGATTCACGAACTCGTATGTCTATAATTTATTTAAGATACCATCTTTTTAAGGATCATTTTGAGTCAATTATGTATTTCTCTATATTGCTGGGAAGTGTCAAGCACTTACTATAATGAAAAGCATTTTTTCAATATTTATCTACTTATATGTATAGTAGAAGAATCCAAGGTATAAGTATATATATAAATTACTCGTACAATATAATTACTAATCTCCACCCCACATAAAATCTATGGTGCTGGCATACTCTGCTATCAAGTCCCCATATATCTCGTACAAAAGGGAAATACTAGTTCGGAATCACTCTCGAACTATATTAACACAATACACACATAATGGAGGCGAAGCATAGTTCCAAGTCACTGAGAGGTCAGCACATACCCTCACGTCTCTTAGGATTGTCTGACTGTCATTCTTTGATAGCCTGCACCAAGGAATCCTATGTTCTAGGGTGCGAGTCAATATCCCCCATAAAGGTCCCATTGAGATAAGACTATACCGGTGAAGAAATACACATGCACTCAGTTATATATATACATGTTTCCATTGTTTTCTTTTAGGTACGCCCACGACCCATAATAATATTCTATCCATACGTGGCATAAACCACCCAAGTCCTATGCATAATTAACCTATTTGTTTTTAATCTCAATTGTCGCCATTTCATAAGTACTTCTCATCCTTCAAAGTGTTTTCTTTTACTAGATGTAAATTCAGTAGGCATACCCTAATTAACATACTGGTCTAAGTCTTTCTTTAGTCTCCCAATACCTCACTTAACGTACGCACAAGTTCTATCTACATTTATTCCCCCGTTATCCCATGGTTACATCTTGTATAAAATTACATCTCCCGGATCGTACTTAGACACTACTGGTCCTTACCATATCCCATTATGATCTTTAAATTATATCCAAGGGTCCCTACGTATTTTAATCTAATTAACTAAAAAGGGGAAAATATTCAATTTTCAGGAGGGTTCGATCGATCAAACCTTCGATCGATCGACATTCTTGAGTCGATCGATCGATTGAGCAGTTCTTGCCCAGATTCTACAATTCCAACCTACGGGTTTCCTCCATAAAACTTCACAAAATCGCCATTAGTGAGTCCCAAACTCCCAACTAAACATAAGGATCATTATATCAACGATTATAAATGATTTCTAACGTAAATTTTACATTAATTCATCAAGAGTCATCATGAAATAGGTTAATTCAAGAAATTATCCTCAAACCCTAGTTTATCTAATTTTCTCAAAAATTCATTTGATTTTCATATTCTTATCTCTACTATCATCAAATTTCGTGATTAATATACAACATATAACCATATATTCATACTAACATGATTTATACTCCAAATAGTGATATCAATCTCTCAAACAACCATATATTTGCACGAGACTTAAGATAACTAATTCCTACACTAGCATGGATATGATATCAACCAAATAATAACAAGTTAGAATACTTGCCTAAGATATGAAGATATGATTCGTTGGTGTTGATGGGTATGGTTTCGTTCCTCGTTCCTCGATCTACGCATTGATGGTGAAATTTAGCAAAGGTGGTGTAGGTAGGATGGTTCTCTCCTTTGGAGTCCTCTCTCTCATCCTTTCCTTAGCCTCTCTGCAACTCTACCATTTCTCGTCCTCGGGGACTCTAACTCCCATCAGATATAACCCTTCAATTTTTTTCCATAATCAAGTCTTAAAATGGAAAATCACTAAAATTCACTCACGAGTTATCGGTTAGGCCTAAAAACATCCTGAGGCCCAAACTAAATCCCCGGGTACACTTTTCTGACTATCTCTTCCAGACACATTGGCACACTCAAAATGACTATGCTGGTGACTTCTAATTTAATTACTTTATATTTCATTAATTTAGTCCCAACACAACACAAGCGCATCCCGACTTAAATTCTATAATTGTCATTTTATTCACTCGCGAAAATTTTAATAAATCCAATTCTATGTATTACTTTACTCATTAAGTAATTTCCACCAAATAATTACTAACTCTCATCTTGCTAGTAAATATTTATTATAAAATTCGGATTAATATTAAATTAATTTATCTTAATTAAATTTAATAAGATCACCATAATAAAAGCGATAAAAATATGGGGTATTACATACTTCCCCCCTAATAACGGAATTTCGTCCCGAAATTTGGAAAATAAGGCATACCTGGTACAAACAAATCTGGGTATATTTTGCACATATCTGCCTCATGCTTGCAAGTGGGCTCCTCCATGTTATGATGCTCCCACTGGACCCGTACAACTGGAACTACCTTCGACCTCAATCTCCTCTCGCTATGGTCTAGGATAGCCAATTGTCTCTCCTCATAAGAACTGTCGGGCTGTAAGTCAATCTCCTCTATCGCGATGTGAGTGTGGTACATATCATCCCGAAGATATCGCCTCAATGATAAAATGTGGAACACATCATGAATATGGTGTAAGTGATCCGACAATCCCAATCTGTATGCCACCAGTCTTACCCTCTCGATAATGGGAAATGGTCCTACATACCTCGGAGCCAATTTCCCTTTCTTTTCGAACCTCATTATTCCTTTCATATTAGACATGCATAGTAATACTTGGTCTCCCACACCAAACTCCCTGAAAGGCCGCTTTGCATCGACCTAGATTTTCTATTTGTCCTGGGCTACCCGAATGCGAATCCAGGATTAACTCAATTCTAGCTGACTTATCCTGAATCACCTCTGGTCCGAGAAACTTGTTATCCCCCACCTCTAGCCAACAAGAAGGAGAACGACAAGGTCTGCCATACAAAGACTCAAATGGGGCCATGTTGATCGTAAACTGATAGGAGTTATTATAAGAGAACCCCACCAATGGAAGATACGACTCCCAATCCCCTCCAAAATTAAGGGCACACATGCGTAGCATATCCTCCAGCATATGATTAGTATGATCAGTCTGTCCGTCTGTCAGCGGGTGATAAGCTGAAATCAATTTCAACTCTGTACCCATAGCCTCCTGAAAGCTCTCCTAGAAGCATGACAAAAAAATCTTGTCTCTATCAGACACAATATCTAGGGGCACACCATGCAATCTCACTACCTCGACAATAAATAACTAAGTATACTAGCCCATAGTGTAGTTCGTCCGAACTGATAGAAAGTGACCTACCTTGGTGGACAGATCCACTATTACCTATATGGAATCATGGCCCCTATGTGATGTAGGCATCTCAGTGACAAAATCCATGGAAATGCTCTCCCATTTCCATGTAGGTATCTCCAAGGGCTGAAGTAATCCTGATGGTCTTTGGTGGTCCACCTTTACCATCTGACAGGTGGTACATTTGGACACGAACTCTTCAATGTCCTTCTTCATCCCACTCCACCAGTACTGCCGCCTCATGTCCTAGTACATTTTATCCACTCCGGGATATACTGTAAATCTGGACCCATGCGATTGCATCATCACTGTACGACGTACGTCTTCTCCCTTCGGGACCACCAATATCCCATTAAATCAAAAACCTCCATCCTAACTCAATGAATAGGACTTAGCACCCTCGGTTAGGAGTCATACAATCTGATCCTAACAAAATGTATCAATTGCTTAGTCCTGGATCACCTTCGTAATAATTTTTGGTGTGACTGTCATCACAGATACAAAGGATCGGGCCACTGCGTCTTGGTGTCCCAACTTTTTCCATTTTGCCTTGCATATTTCTTCTACCTCACCTACCGGCCTACGTCTTAATGCATGAGCAACCACATTAGCCTTTCTCAGATGTTACTGTATCTCAAACTAGTAGTCTTTCACAAACTCCATCCACCTCCGCTGAAGCATGTCCAACTCCTGATGAGTGAATAAGTATTGCAGTGACTTGTGGTCTGTGAACAAACAAAACTTCTCCCCTAGCAAATAATGCCTCCAAATCCACAATGCAAACATGACCGCTGCTATATCCAGGTCGTGGATGGGGTAATTCCTATCATGAGGCCTAAGCTTATGGGAGGCATAAGCTATAGCCTTCTCTTCCCGCTGAAGTACTCCACCGAGTCCCTATAGAGAAGCGCCTGTATACACCAGGTACTCCACCCCTGGCCTGGGTAAAGTAAAAACCGGAGCTAATGTCAACTTATCCTTCGGCTAGTCAAAATTCAATTGACAAGACTCATCCCATACGTATGGTACCCCCTTGTTAGTCAGATTCGTTAATGGACCCGCTATTTTTTAAAAGACTCGAATAAACCGCCTGTAGTATCCGGCTAACCCCAAGAAACTTTGCACCTCTATCGGTGCTGTGGGATGTCACCACTCCCTTACTGCCGACACTTTGCTCTGGTCCATGGATATCCCCAATTCTGACACAACATGCCCCAAAAATTGTACCTCCTGTCACCTGAATCCGTACTTCTTATACTTGGCATACATCTGATGCTCTCATAGAGTCTGAAGAACCCATATCAAGTTATTTTCATGATCTTCCTCAGTCTATGAATAAATCTGTATGCCATCTATAAAGATGATGATAAACTGATCTAAGAACTCTTTAAACACTCGAGTCATCAAGTCCATGAATATGACCGGAGCATTTGTCAGCCCGAACGACATGACTCAGAACTCATAGCACCCATATCTCGTCAAGAAATCAGTATTCGACACATCCTACTCCCTAATCCGTAGCTGATGGTATCCCAATATCAAGTCTATCTTTTAAAAGAAGGCATCTCCCCTCAGTTGGTCGAACAAGTCGTCGATTCAGGGCAATGGATATTTATTCCGTATCATGGACTTGTTCATCTCTAAGTAGTCCACGTACAATCTCAATGAACCATCTCTTATTTTCACAAATAACTTCGGAGCGCCCCAAGTTAAGGTGCTCCTACGAATGAAGCCCTGGCCTAATAGCTGCTCAATCTGATCCCGTAATTCCCTCATCTCGGCTGGAGCCATACGGTATGGTGCACGGGCTATAGGTCAAGTGCCCGACATCAAGTCTATAACAAAATCTATCTCTTAGCTAGGAGGTAGTATAGGTATCTCCTGGAACACATCAGAAAACTTGCGAACAATAGGTATCGAGTCCAAAGGAATCACTACCTCTGTAGAGGTCTCCTCCTATAGGTAGTATAAATGGGTGGATGATCCTCCTTTAGGGAGAGGCATCACCACCAAAAACATCTCTTGACTAGGAATGACAAAGATAATACTCTTACCAAAACAATCTATCATGGCTCTATAAGCCGCTAGCCAAACCATGCCAATAATGGCATCATGCTCATGCATAACTAAAACTAGCATATCCGTAGGTAGAATCAAGATACCAATCTCTATACCTACTCCCCGACATATAAACAAAATCAAAGACCCATTTACCAGTGGTGAATCCGCACATGTCACTATACTCTCATCCGTGTCTAATAACCTGCAAATCTAGTGTATATAAAATAGTGTGATGCCCCAGTATCAAATAAAATATGCCACATAGTGCCATGGATAGGAAATGTACCATTAATCGCAAGTGGTGCCTGCTGTTCTGCTGGCTGGTGGACATTATAGACATGTCCATAATGAAATTGCCCCTACTGAACAGGGACTGATGGGATAGCTGGTAAAGTTGGCATCTAGGCTGGCGCTAGGAGGGAGGTTGGGAAGAGCGGCCTCTGTGGCTCATGACGGGCACCCTACTGCTGTGGTTATGGCCATTCTTTCCACATCTAAAGCACCTGACCTTGAAGTTTACTCCCCTCTGTCCCTAGTGACCTCGACCCTGATGGCCTTTACCACCCCGCCACCGGCCATGATGACCCTGTTAAAAATGATGTTGGCCCTAATGGTCCTGTTGCTGACCCTGCCGCTGACGATGTTGGACTTTCTGGCTATGCAGACTGGACTAGCCCTATTGGCCCTATCAAAAGCTCCCATATCCCTGTCCAGAATCATCGAATCAACATTTCTCTTAGAAGGGTCCCCCTGATGGGAACTCTGCTCACTATGGAGGATCTGCCCCAGAGCTGCTGGTGTCCCACCTGCACTACTACCTCATGTCCCTGCGCGTTTGCTTCCATGTTGGTGGAAGCAGTGATCCTAGTAATACAACACAGCGGCATTGAGTACATTAGTGTAATTACTCAATGACAGATTACCTATTAGATGCTGACGAATCTTCCAGGCTAATCCATACAAGAACATCAAGATTTTCTTCCCTTCGATGGGTGCCTTATCTAGAATTATAGTGAGAAGTCTCGTGAAATCCTCCTCATACTCTGTAACTGTCATATTCTCCTTCTTAAGATTCAGTCATTTCTGCCTCATCTCAGTCTGCACGGTGGATGGGAAATATTTACTATTAAACTGCACCCAAAAAGTCTGAATCGACATGCTATCCCTCTCTTCTAAGGTGGCGATGGATTCCCACCACTTCAAAGCGGACCCCACTAGCTTGAAGGAAGCCAGTAACTGTCTCTACCTGTCTTTGCACTCATACATGCGCCGATGCCTCTGGATGTCTTTCTTCCATTGGCTGGCGGTGACAATATCGGAACTACCCGAGAACTTCGGGGGATGTGCCTTCTGAAAGGAACCCCTAACCCTTTCCCATGCCATGGGAAGCTGTGCTGGCACTGGCGCTACAGCATGAACCCGGGGTGGGCCCCGCTTCACCACCGTTAACGCTGCATTCATCGCCTTAACAACTATAGCGACGATCTCAGTTGCATTTATTATTCCCTGAGCCAGAGCTGCTAGCTACTCGGGCTGGGTATTTTTGTCTCGGGGTGCTTGGCTCGGAGGCATTAGAAACTAGAAGGAAATTATTAGTCCACAGTTATTATTAATTCTTAAATATCTGAAGACATAATCATAAAAACAAGAATAAAACGGTCCTAAAAATAGGGCTCTATATCAAAGACGCTAAGATGGAAGCATAATAAGACGTACAGATCCTAAAGGACTCTAGAACCTGATGCTCTGATACCACACGTAACACCCCGCCTAATTAAATACCGGGTGATCAATCCTTTATTAAATTAATTCAAAGTTCTCGTTTGGTTCATTCTTAGCATCACTATCATAAAACAATTTTCTTTATTAACAACCTAGTAAATAATTAAGTTAAGTGTCAAAACATTTAATTTTATTTAATTCAAATTCCATTGTAAAGATCTTATGTGCATAAATCAGTTTATGAATAGTACTAATGATAAATATAACAAACCATTCAAATATGTTATGCCAACTAGATTACTCAATCCAAATAAATATCTACAACTACCATCAACGTAATAGATAAAAGAATCCCAAATCAAACAGAATACTGAAATACTAGAAAAGTAGGAAATCTCTATCAAGTCTAAACAGAAGTTTGAAAATGGGAAACACATGCCCTAACTAAAGAGAACTAAATTAGAAGCTGAGGAGTCAAAGGAAGAATCGTCTACTGCAAGGACCTGCAACTCCCGCACAAGCTGCATCACGTCCAATGCAAAGAATCTATGCCAGACGCCCCCGTGGTAGGGAACCTGTAATATATATATATATATATATATATATATATATATATATATATATATATATATATATATACATGAGAAGGAAAAATGACCGGAAACGGATCAGAGCCCGAGTGTAAAACAACTTTAAAAATAGTTTAGCAAGTATTTTAAATGCTTACTAGTTGATATGACACACATGTTAGTACGCGACACTCTTTTGAGAATTCTCACCTCTCATCTTGTGTGAACGCCTATCGTACTACTAAAATGACTCATAAGTCTAGCCCAATCCTCTTCCCATAAATTCTGATTCACGAAGTCGTATGTCTATAATTTCTTTAAAATACCATCTTCTTAAGGATCATTTAAGTCAATTATGTATTTCTCAGTATTGGTGGTAAGTGTTAAGCACTTACTATAATGAAAAGCATTTATTCAATATTTATCTACTTTTATGCACAGTAGAAGAATCCTAGGTATAAGTATATATATAAATTACTCATAAAATATATATACTAATCGAAACCCCGCATAAAAGCTATGGTGATGTCATACTCTATTATCAAGTCCCTATATCTCTCATACAAAAGGGAAATACTAGTTCGGAATCACTCTCGAACTGTATGAACACAATACACACATAATGGATGCGAGGCATAGTTCCAATTCACAAAGAGGTTAGCACATACCCTCATGTCTCTTAGGACCACCTGGCTATCATTCTCTGATATCTTGTACCAAGGAATCCTATGTTCTAGGGTACGAGTCAATATCCCCCATAAAGGTCCCATCGAGATAAGACTGTCCCGGTGCGAAAACCTCCGTGATAACAACTAGCGCGGGTATGATTATACACAGATAAGTATCATTATATATATACACATGCACTCGATTATATATATACATTTTCCCATTGTTTTCTTTTCGGTACACCCATGACCCATAATAATATTCTATCCATACGTGGCATAAACCACCCAAGTCCTACGCATAATTAATCCATTTTTTTTTATTCTCAATTGTCGCCATTTCATAAGTACTTCTCATCCCTCGAAGTATTTTCTTTTACTAGATGTAAATTCAGTAGGTGTACCCTCACTAACATACTGGTCTAAGTCTTTCTTGAGTCTCCCAATAGCTCACTTAACGTACGCACGATTTCTACCTAAATTTATGCCCCCGTTATCTCACGATTACATCTCATATAAAATTACATCTCCCATACCCTACTTAGACTCTACTGGTCCTTACCATATCCCATTATTGTATTTAAATTATATCCAAGGGTCCCTATGCAATTTAATCGAATTAACCAAAAAGGGAAAAATATTCAATTTTCAAGAGGGGTCGATCGATCGATGAAAAGGGGTCGTCGATCAATTGATCGAGCAGTTCTTACCCAGATTCTGAAATTCCAACCTACGAGTTTCCTCCATAAAACTTCATCAAATCACCATTAGTGAGTCCCAAACTCCCAACCAAACATAAGGATCATTATATAAATGATTATAAATGATTTCTAACGTAAAGTTTACATTAATTCATCAAGAGTCATCATCAAATAGGTTAATTCAAGAAATTATCCTCAAACCCTAGTTTATCTAATTTTCTCAAAAATTCATTTGATTTACAGATTCTTATCTCTACTGTCATCAAATTTCGTGATTAATATACAACATATAACCATATATTCATCCTTATATGATTTCTACTCTAAATAGTGATATCAATCTCTCAAAGAATAATATATTTTCATGAGACTTAAGATAATTAATTCCTACACTAGCATGGATGTGATATCAACCAAATAATATTAAGTTAGAATACTTGCCTCAGATATGAATGTCTGATTCGTTGGTGTTCATGGGAATGGTTGCGTTCCTCATTCCTAGTTACCCGATTTATATGTTAGTGGTGAAATTTAGCAAAGGCGGTGTACGTATGGTGGTTCTCTCCTTTGAATCCTCTCTCTTCTCCCTTCCTTAGCCTCTCTAAAACTCTACCATTTCTAATCCTTGGGGACTCTAACTCCCATTAGATATAACCCTTCAATTTTTGTCAATAGTTAAGCCTTAAAATGGAAAATTACTAAAATGCGCTCCTGGGTTATCGGTTAGGCCTAAAAATAACCTGAGACCCAAACTAAACCCCCGAGTACACTTTGTTTGACTATCTCGACGCTTTCGGACACATTGGCACACTCAAAATGATCATACGAGCGACTTATAATTTAATTACATTATGTTTAATTAATTTAGTCTCGACACGACACAAGCGCGTCCCGACATAAATTCTATAATTATTATTTTATTCACTCACAATAATTTTAATAAATCCAATTCTATGTATTACTTTACTCAATAAGTAATGTGTCATATGGAAACATAAGTTTTGGTGTGTGAAATAAATTTAGACCCAATCACTTAAAACATGTTCACGGAGTTCTCAATTGATTGCAAACTTCATCACATTTGAATATAACCTCATGTGATAATGTAGATTGAACTCAATGAACAAACATACACAATGCATACAAGCCTAGACTTTTGATGATTCTACAAACCAATAGAGTCATGACATTGAAAGTACAACTAGGATAAACGGACATTGTGCAAACCGTTGATAAACCATCCAAACTCCCTCAATTTAAGCATATAGAGTTTAATCTTTTGAATGAATAGATCAACTAAAAAAAATAGGCTTTGGCAAATATTTTCTTTTAATTCCATATTTTATTTTAGGCCTTTGGACCACGTATTTCTTTTAAGTCCATTCCAAACGATGGCCTACTATTCGCAAAGGATAATAATTCCTTTCGGAGCCCTTCCCCATGCACATTCATATATATCATTTTTTATATCTCACACACATCTCTCGTGCAACGGATTTTGACATGCACTAGTCCTCCTAGGTCACAAATATGTAGATGGCAAGATTTCTAGGAGAACACCTCACAAAGCTCAAATATAACATGTGACGATTAAAATTTCAAAAAAGCTCGTTCATGTGTGAATAGAGGCATATAAAATCCATTATATCAACACAAAATCCAACTACTCCATGTAAGCATGGGAAAGAATATAATAAGTATTGCCAATCTAACCAAAAGTTCTAGCCACATGAGAGCTAAAAAGATGGTATTCTAACACAAGTGTATGCCACATAGAGTGTGTCAAACTAAAATACACACAAAATAAAAATCTTTTTGAGTTGTTGAAATTTTTAACCAAAAATAAAAATATTTACTCAAAAGACACACAAAAATCATTTGTATTTTTCATTAATCTTAAATTACTAAAAAGATAAAACATAAATGATAAAAAAACATCTTTTTATATTTTTCATTTAATCAAACTAAAATAAAAGAAGTATAATACAAAATATAAACAAAGATCATTATTTTAGCATGTGATTAAGCATGGAGCATAGACTAGAAAATGATTAAGAAGCATACTATTAGCATGATAATATAGCATGAAGCACAAAAGTTAAAGTATGCAAACAACTAACACATTCAACCTTTAGATTGAGCAATTGAGGTTTCATGTGAAAGCAAATGAGAATCAACAAATCTAATATCTAGCGCGTCTAAAAAAGATTTCCTAACCCATATAGATGTATATTTAAAATGATGGGATTTGGGACTAATGAAATGCTAGACATAGACTTCCTAGGACTTCTTTTAAGATCAAAACAAAATGACCTAAGGTGACCTTTCCTACCACAATGCAAGCATGTGAAAACACGTGGAATGATACCTAAGCTGTGACCTTTTCTAAAGTCCTTTGATAAAGTTGACCCTCTAAACGAAACAATGGTCTTTGCTCCAGAAATGGAAGTATTTGAACAAGATGAGCTAGAACCATTACAACTACTACTCGAGTCTTGTAAATCATTTTTCATTTTTAAAATTTTTGACTCAGGTAATAAATTAGACTCGTCAATTTTACGGGACTCCTTCTTTAAATTTTCTATAACTCCTAAAAGGTTATCATGCTCCCCCTCAATGTGAGCAAACTTCTCGCTAAGAGTCTTTTCTTGACTATCACTCTCTTTCTTGGACATTTCTAAACTATTAAAATTGTAATTTATGTCCATGAGCTTTTTGCGACAAATATAGTTTTGAGAAAGCGAGGTTTGCAAAAGTTCAATTCTAGATTTAAAACATAAATTTTCATTTTTAAGAAACTTAATTCTTTTTACAAATCTCACATTTAATTCTCTTAAATTTTCATTAGACTTATTAAGCCCATTAAATTCCTCTCGAATAGCAAAAACTTCATTATTATTAGAAATGGACAAATCATCATTAAGGCGTCCCATCGAGAGATACAAAAAAATGAGAGTAAGTAAAAAATGAACCACCAAAAAAATATAAGGTGCACAAAATTATAAAATTCGAAAAATAAATCTTTAACGCGATAAATTAGTGCTCCTGCTCTGATACCACTTGTTGAAAAGGATATGCCCCCACTTTTAAATACTTTACTACAAAGAGTAATTTCCTTTTATGATGCGGAAGCGAGATGGTTCAATTAAAAAAATTAACTAATTTTAATTTCTTTTCAAATTAAAATTAAACCAAGTGAAATAAGATTAAACATACACATATTTTTAATTTCACTTAAACCAACTTAATTCAACCCAAGTCCTAGAAATTTTCCTAAGTCATATTTTCAATATTACCAAATTAGGCCAAACCGATTTTAACAAAATAAATTATGACTTGAATTAAATTAATATCAATTTTACCCAAAATATTAATTAGCACCAAATTAAATAACAGTAGAGATTTAAACCAAGTTTATCTTTTTACCTAAGCATGCGTTCTAGGTGATTTTGAAAAAGATAAAATAAACAAAGAACCACTACGTCGCGATGTACGAGGAAAAACCCACAACGGGAAAAAACCTCGGACGACCCTAGCCTTAAGTCCACTAAGTTTGGTTTTACGATTACAAGTCAGATGACTTACTTCCTAGATTATATCCCTTTCAAGACTTGATGCGTCTTCTTGTAAACACCTTCGCCTAGTCGACAACCCCGGAGCTCCACCAGAATCTTAGAATTCACCAATGAAACTTAGGTACACCGTCAACCACACATGGTGCCTTTCACCATGTGAGAATGCCGCAACAAAACAATGAACTTCTTCTTTGAGGGATGTAGAAGTAAACCCAAAATTCTCTTCTTCAAGGTGTAGAGATAAACTGGTGCCAAACAATCCAAGCAAGATATTTATATGGACGCTTGGAATAAACAAATTTTGGGTAAAACATAAGTGTTTTAAAGATTTTTCTTTGAAAAATGAACACTAAAATTTGAACTTTTTGCTTTTGGAATTTTGCTCTCAAACTCTCTCTTGGAGATGGAAGGATGTGAAAAAGTTAGTTTTCCAAAGTTAGTTGCCGCACATGATAAGTCTGTCAAAAGAGTAGTGGGGAAGAGTAGTGGAAAAAGTGGGAAAAATTGCTCAAAACTGCCAATTTAATTTCCCGCCAGAAATCTCGTTCGAATGAGATTTTTGTTCGAACGAAGTCTAGTTAGAACAACCCTTCTAACGAAGTTCTAGTGGTCTGATGGGAAAACTCGTTGCCAAACTCGTTCGAATGACATTCTTGGTTGAACAAACCATCTCGTTCGAACGACAATATCGAATGAAGTTCCAGAGGCAAGATCGTTGGCAAACCTCGTTCAAACGATATGCTCGTTCGAACGAAAAACTCGTTCGACAGAGAATATCGAACGACTTTCAAGAATGTATAAAAATTCAGTTTTAGCCCAGAAACTTCATTTTAAAGTTTTAAAGAAACTTTCTAAAAATAAACAACAGTTTAAACAAAGACTACACCCAATTAAGATTTGTTCCAAGCTCCTATATAAATATGTAATGCATTCATACCTTAGGAGTAAACGAAACATTTGACATAGAAACAAGGCACAACATTCATACCTTAGGAGTAAACGGAACAAATGCTATTGACATAGAAATAAGGCACAACAAACACAACATTTGATGAAGCTTTATGAAATTGGCCGCTACGTCTTCAACTTTAGTATGTCATAGGCTTGAAGGATGGTTAAGAACTCTATCCAATGACTCAAACGTTTTTATCCGGAATTTAGCCAAAACTACAAAGGACTCAATTGGAAATTTGTGTCCTAACATTGAGTATAAATCAAGTTAGGGTAGTTTGATAAATTCAGTGTCTAATTTATAATTATTGAAACTTCAAGGATACTTGGTTAATTTAACCATTTTTTGTGTTCTGTAGAGTAGTTTAATACTTCTTTTAAATATGCTTGAGTTTATACATTATCGAAGGGATTAAAATGTGATTAGGGTATCTTAATTCAAGTACATATATTACAATCTACCTACCTAAAAAAAATCATCCTCGAATCTACCTTGGAAAAGATCTGGATATTGATCTTTTATAGCCCGTCCTAGTTCCCATGTGGCTTCTTGCTGATTTTGATTTGCTCAGTGTACTTTTACCGGGGGGGATTTACTTATTCCTAAGATGTTTCAGTTGGCGATCCAAGATTTTAATTCGACGTACTTCAAATTCATGATTTGGTTAAAGATAAATTTCTTTGCACAAAATTGTATGAGAGGGATCATAAATATACTGGTGTAACTGAGACCCGCGAATTACATTATGAATATTGGATAATTCCACTGGTAATTCTAATTGGTAGGCTATATGTCCAACGCAATTAGAAATAGTGAAAGGTCCAATATGTCCGGGGACTAATTTTCCTTTCCTTCCAAAGCACAAAATTCTTTTTCAAGTAGGAACTTTAAAAAAAAACTTGGTCATTAACTTGAAATTTTAAGGACTTCTGGCGCTGGTCTGCATAACTTTTCTAATGATTTTGGGCTATCTTAAATCTTTCTTAAATCTGTTGTATTTTTCAGTGGTTTCTTGGATTATCTCCAGACCAAAATTTTGACTACTTCCTGATTATATCCAACATGTAGGTGAACGAGAAGGTCTTCCATATAAAACTTCAAACGGGGAAATTTTGATACTTGTTGCTAACTATTGTTATAAGAAAACTCAACAAGGGGTAAATGTTCATTCCAGTTATCGGGCATGTCTAATGTATAAGCTCATAACATATCTTCTGATGTTTGAATTGTACATTTTCATTATCCATTTGTTTGCGGCTGAAATGCGGTACACAAATCAAGTTTGGTGCCCATTATAGTTTGAAGAGCTTGCCAAAACTTTCCTACAAAATGAGAATCCCTGTCTGACACGATGGACAATGGAATTCCATGTACTCAGATACTTTCTTGAATGTAGAGTTTGTTGAGTTTTTGAAACGAAATGGTGGTTTTCACTTGTAGAAAATAAGAAAATCTTGGAATGTTAGTATACTATTAATCAAATGGAATTATATCCTTGAGACTTACAAGGTAGTGCACCGATAAAATCCATGGTAATATGATCCCATTTCAACTTGGGAATTGGTAAGGGTTGAATGAATCCACTAGGATGTTGGTGTTTTATCTTTACTTTTTGACAAGTAGGATATTTCCTTACAAAATTTTCAATATCATTTCTTATATCTAGCCACCAATATTGCTTCTTTAGGGCATGGTACATTTTGGAACTTACGGGGTGAATCATAAACTTAGAAATATGGGCTTCTTACAATACATCTTCCATAAGAGATAAATCATCAGGTATATACATATATTTCTAAATCGTAAGCCTATTTCCTTATCATATGAGAAGTCATGATTTTTATCCTGTAGGGGTCTTAGGATTGTTTGACAAAGATTTTGTCACTTAATTTGGGATAAGTAATGATGTTGGAAAATTTTGAGAAAGGGGCTATCAATTGAAGATCATATTGCTCTATGTTAGCAGAAATATCATAAGAAATAAAAGTGTGGAGTCTTCCTATTGGATTATGACTTAAAGCATCAGTTACCACATTTTCTTTTCCAGTATGGTAGTCTTCCAGAAATTCCATCCAGCGTTATTACCTTAAATCTAAGGCTTTTTGAGTGAAGACATATTTCAAACTCTTATGATCAGAAACTTGGAAATTTTTACCATAAAGGTAGTAACGACAAATTTTCAAAGCAAAAACTACAACTGCTAACTCAAGATCATAAACAGGGTAATCGAGTTCATGATTTTTATGTTTTCATGACCTATACTCTACAACTTTCTCATCTTGCATTAAAAAACATCCTAAACCTTACAATGAGGCGTCGGTATATACATCATATATTACATTAGTAGAAGGAGTAGTGAGAACATGAGCAGTAGTTCATTTTTCCTTGAAAATTTGGAATGCTTGAGTACATTCATCAGTCCATACAAATGGCACTTCCTTCCTAGTTAGCTATAAGTGGGGAATTTAAGAGGGGAAGAGTGATGCGAGGAAATTCTTCCACAAAACTATGATAATATCTAGCTAATCCTTAAAAACTCTTTATCTCGATAATATTGGTAGAATTTTTGCATTCAAAAAATGACTGAAATTTTGGATGGATCAATATATATCCCATTTTAAGAAGTCACATATCCTAGAAATTTTATTTCCTTCATTTAAAAATCATATTTTCTCTTCTTAGCATATAACCGATGGTTTCTAATAATGCCTAATACGGTTTCTAAATGTTGGGGACACTCTACTGGTGAAGAAAAGGACTAAAGATTGGTGAAGAAAAGGACTAAGAATATCATAAATGAAAACAATAACAAATTGGTGAAGAAAAGGACAAAATATTCTAGGCATAATATCCATAAAACTCGAGGGTGCATTGGTCATTCCAAAAGATATTATGGTAAACTCGAAATGTCCATAACGAGTTCGAAAAGCAATGTTTGGAATATCTTCTTCTTTTACTCACAATTGATAGTAACCAAATCGTAAGTCTATTTTAGAAAAGACCCTTGCTCCTCTAAATTGATCAGATAGATCTTTGATTCGGGGTAGAGGATACTTCTTCTTAATAGTTACTTAATTCAGCTTATGGTTATCTGTGCATAATCTAAAGCTTCCATATTGTTTCTTGACAAATAATACAAGAGCTCTCCAAGGAGACGAGCTTAAGAGAGCAAAGCATTTTTCCAGAATATAATGTAATTGAGTATGGAGTTCTCGATTTTCTAAAGGATCCATTCGATAATAAGGTGTCAAAATAGGAAGAATATTTAGATAAATATTTATGCTAAATTCTATTTCTTGGGAAGGGGGTGATCGTGGTAATTCTTTGAGGAAAACTTCTTCTAATTGTTCCAAAATTCTAGGAATTAAAGAAGAATTTTGAATTTGAAAACTTGATGATTCAAACGGACTTGATCCCTGAAATACAAAGGAACAATTTTCTTTGTTTCGATAATAAATTTTCTTGGCATAAAAATAAATCTAAGCATGATATCTTAACAAAATATCCATCCAAATAATAATATCAAAATTGCAATTATCTGAGATTATCAAGTTAATAAAGAGTGTACCTAAACCAATATGAATTTTACAATCTCTATAACCTTGTTTTGGTGTATGAATTTTACCTATTGGTAATTGAATATCGAATAGAATAGTTAAAGATGTAGGTAGTAATTATAATAATTTAGCTAGTTTAAGACTAATAAAGGAATGTGTAGAACCTAAATTAAATAAAATACGTGTAGAAAGATGACGCGAATACATTATACCTTCTATCATGTCATGGGAGTTTCATATAGGCAATATCACACAATTCTTTCCATGCCTAGGAATTGGCACAATTCTCTTAACATGATTTGGCTAATGCTGATTTTGGATAGGACATAAATTTAGATTTCATAAGGGATTATCTAATCGACGACAGATTAGAAGAAGTCTAAATTTATAACACTATGGATAAATATATTGCGGTTCTTGACATTCATGACAATGAATCAATAACGAGCAGTGTCATGGAGAATCTGGGAGTAAGCTTGTCCACTTGAATTTGGATGGGGTTGAGGTTAAGATTGAGATAAAGTCCTAATCACATGATTATTTTTAGTAATGAGGGTAGAAGATCATACTAAGGTTGAAGAGTTTTGTTCCACAATTGCCCCAACATCGATAAGTTGAAAATAATAACAGATTTATAAAGGATCAACATAATTCTTAATCCTCAAATGTAGTACTCTTTCAAACTTCTTGCATTTCTTTATCTCAGTATCCTCAATGGCGTAAGTAGATAGCTCTGTAAATTTGGCTTCATACTAGGCAACGAACAGGTTTTCTTATTGTAATTTTAATAAATATACAATTCATTGATCTCGTTCAGCTTCGGGAAAATAATTTTTGAAGATGATTTCTTCAAATTGCTCTGAAGTAAATTTAACAACATTTTGTTTATGTAACATCACTTGCCACTAGAAATCAGCTTTTCCTTCGAACATATAAGCTTCTAGAGGTACTCAGAGATTGCAAGCTATACGTACTCCATTAAGAATTTTCATAATCTAATGCATCCATTTCTTAGCTTCATGGAACTTGGCTTTCTAAGGAATGATGGAGGTCATTATCTCAAAAATTATTTAAGGGTATTCATCCTATGGATTTCGTCTGAGATTTTCTCGGGATCGAGGTGAGGAATTTGTTGTTGTCAAGCTAAATCTGTTAATTCCTCAAGACATCGCATGATTCCTTTAGTGTGAGTCTGTTAAGTTTGAGTTCCATTGGAGGAAATTTGAGTAATCTCCATCCTAGAATATAATAGAATAGTGACAATAATAATAATAAATAGGAATAGATTCATATATCACATTTGTAGTTACTTTAATCAGTCAAAAGTTAGTCAATCTCCTAAATATTAGTAGGACACACTGTATACAGTACTTTATTTTTCTATATTACATTAGGAAGGATGTTTTTGTATCTTCCTTAGGCAAGAATAGGTGCATCATTCTCAGAGGAGTCGAAATCTAGAACATAAAAGCAGTCATCAAGTTTAGGTGGATCGTCATCTATCGAGTTACTTGTATCAGAAGATACACCAATTATAGCTTCACCATTTGATGTCACGTCATGATATAGTGGTGGAGTTGGTGTTACAATAGCTAAGTCGAGATTTATGGCCTCCCGGAGTATGAATGGATCATTACCGTAATCATATACTCTCCTCATCACATGAACTTAGCCTAAAACTCTATTGGTTAATACTAGTAGCTTTATGTCACTACTTGAACCTACCCAGTCTTCATCTATAGTACGAATCATTTCACTTAGCCTTTTAAGTTCCTTTGCTCTAACTATATTCTCAGAAAGATTTGTTGGTGCATTGTCCACATTAAAGAGAAACGAATCCAATATATCCTTGATGAAAAATGAAATTTCTATATAATAGTGGCAAAAGAAGTCACAAAAAGATAAAATAACCAATATCTTATAAACTATTCCTGTATAGAATGCTAAACCAATGATATGTTAAATTCAAAACATGCTCTCATACTAACTTGTCACACCCTACTTTTTGGTATGAATGTACAAGAGATTATATATAAAGTGATGAATTAATGTTAAGGAAAAAAACAAGTCTTTATTCATTATTAAAATGGTACATATAGCATATTATCACCGCAGGAGTGAATTAAATATTACTGTAAACTCGAACTATAAAGTAAAAAATAGAAATGTGTCACTCTTTTCCCCCATCTGGCTAAGTCACCACCCAAACAGTCACATACGCAAATAGGTGATTGGTGTGTGTCTCAAAATGGGATGAGATACTATTCTCTTTTTCCCGATTCATCTGGAGGAAAAAGAAATTAGTATAAATATGCTAATGTGACACCCCGCCTAATAAAATACCGGGTGATCAGTCATATACCAAATTAAAATAGGAATCCCAGTTGGCTCATTCTTAGCATCACGTCGAAAACTTTTTAAAACTTACTAACCACCTAGTATTCCAAAATCTGGTGCCAAATTTTAACTTTTTAATTAACAAAACAGTACATGCGGAAATAAATAAACCATTCACACAAATGAATGAAAATCAACTGAATCATTAATTAAACAATTTGCCGAATAAACCATCGGCCACCAAAGTGAAATCCAAAACAAATATTCAACACCTGAATAAATACATCTGAAAACTGTACTGAGAAGTCTGGGCGACAAGCCCTAAATAAAACTGAAACTGATACAAGATTCCTACTCTAGTAATGAATGAGCGATGCATCTAATCCAAACTCCTGCTAGCATCCACATATGTCGCAACTCCGTGTCCCCGGAATAGAATATAAATCCTGGTGTCCCTGTAGCTGGACACCTAAAAGGGTTTGAAAATAGATTTATAGCAAGGGTTAGAACCCAAAACATTTTGAAAATATTTAGCAAGTGAATTAACTGCAGTAATTTAAAATACATGAATGCGCTTCATATTTAAGTTAGTGTCGCACTCCCTTGAGGACATTCTCACCCCTCTACTATTGTGCACACCTAACGGTTACCTTACCCCACCTAGTTGTACTACCTCGTCCAACTAGTCCTGGTATAACCTCCCCTTGCCATACTACTTTGACCCGAGTATAATGATTCTTGAATTATAAGTTATCTCACAATTAACTTAATTAATTCCTTTTTAAATAGTAGCATATAACCGTGTCATAAGTTATATAAAGTAAATACATCACACATTGTATTAATACCCGCATATAATATTGAGTACCATTATATACGTACCTTTACTAACACATCCACACATATAACATACATATATCCATCCCTCTGAGTATACCCTCGTTGGATGATTCTCTCTAAAGTGCTATCTCACTAGGTGTGCTCACATAACCTAGTTACCCAAGTTGGAATCGCTCACCAACCTGGACCAAAACATAAACGAAGTGGAGGCGGTCATATTCCTTCCCTGAAAGTGAGATAATCCCCTCACCCATATACCGGACGCAATGACCTGGGGATATACTCGCCCTACTCCTCAAGCTAGGGGATTCACCCACATCGCGCAACCTCCCTTGATAGCACTAGAGTATATAAATTAAATAAATATCTAGTCACTGATATTTAATAGCCCACACAATAAACATACACACACACACACACACACACACACACACACACATATATATATATATATATATATATATATATAGTATCACTACACCGTATATATATATTAGAAACCCCGGCTGTACCGTGTACTCAAAAACCCGTAACACTAGCTAGAAATTTCCCGAGTCTCTGGCCCGACTCAACTTAATTAATTTTCTCACTTATAAAATTATCATTACCCCAAGTCTGTGGTCCAACTCTAATATATTTAATTCACACTCAATTAATATAATATTTTTCCCGAGTCTGTGGTCTGACTCTAATTAAATTAATTGACACACCTATTAATTTAATACCTTTCCGAGTCTATCGTCCGACTCTAATTAAATTAATTAACACGCCTATTAATTTAAAACCTTTTCGAGTCTATCGTCCGACTCTAATTAAATTAATTTACACACCTATTAATTTAATACCGATTCGAGTCTGTGGTACGACTCTCATTTAATTAATTTACACATTAATTAATTAATACCCTTCCCGAGTCTACAATCTGACTCTAAATTAATTAATTACAACATCAATTAATTTAATACTTTTTCGAGTGTACTTTCCGACTCTACTTTCATTAATTAACACATCCATTAATTTAATAACTTGGTGTCACCCAACCATGCTCCCCGGACTCGCTCACTTGGCCCATACCTTAATATTTCCCGAGTCTATGTTCCGACTCCCAATTCATTTACTCTATCAATAATTAATTCAATACTTTGGTGTCACTTAACCAACATACCCGGACTCGCTCACTTGGTCCATTTTACATCTCGTAATTTCATACCCACATATTCACCCACAATGTGTCACACATTCATCTCCATAAATTTCCCGATTATATTTACCTATAATTATCAACATTCCCGGACTCGCCCACTTGATCCATATCTCACTATTTTGGAATACAATTTCTCAAATCCATCTATAAAGTGCCTCGCATAAATTCATCCTAGTCCCAATTACTCTCTCCCATAATTGCTAGGAATATTTTTTTCATAATTATTTATCACTTATCAATGTATGAAACTTAACATTCAAATAAATTTCCCTTTATATAACAAACTGGCCGAACTGCCCAGATTTCGGCATCATCCATCGATCGAACCCCCTGGGTCGATCGATCGATCGTTCCAGTGTTCGTACTCTCCATCCCACTCTCAGCCATGGACGAAACCTAAAGTTTTTATTCTCAATCTAAACCCTTACCCAAATATAAATAACATATCCTCCATATAAGAAAAGGGTCTAAACACCCCCACAGACCTTAATTCATCATTAATATCCATTTATTCCAACATTTTTCCGATTTGGGTATTATGCGGGTATCAATTCTCCAATACTAATTTCATTCATATTAACAACAATTAACAATTTATTCTTACTGGTTTTAACATATGATTCATTCCTCTACATTCTAGGATCATAAACACTATCAATCTCACCCTAAATCCCATTAAGGTATATCAACTTACAAAAACCCAATTTAAATTTTGGTTACACACCCAAAATGAAATTTTGATTTACACATCACTATGATATTAATTGATTATCATCAATTTAGAAATCACAATAGTTAACCACTTGCCTAAAATCGTTCGTAGTGTTTGATCCGTTGTTGTAGTCCCTTAATTTGGCTCCAAAATCCCCAAATTGGCTCTTGATTAGCTTTCCCCGAACTTTCCGCTCAAACCCTTGGTTTAGAGGTGTGTTGACTGTCATTTCCTAATCTCTCAATTAGGTTAAAAACACTAAATACCATTTTTGTCCATGTGAGCCTAATTAGAAAGGCCCAACTCACCCCGTGTGGGCCCGACTATGCCCAAAAATACTCCGAGACCCAATTACCACCCCGAGTACTCTTTTCTGACTATCTCGACCCATCCAGACTCAACCGCGCCCGCAGAATTGCTATCCGAAATACTTTTTGACATTGTCCAATTTTGACCTCAAAATGCGACACACGAGATTTCGAACAATTAAACTTAAAAGTCGCCCATTATAAATAATTCGACTCACTCAAATAAATTCTCCAACTCATGAATTTAAGTTTCTCCAATTTAAATATTTTTATAACTCCCAAAATAATTAAATATTTAATCCTCAAAATTACTGGGTGTTACATACTTCCCCCTTACAAAGGAATTTCATCCTCAAAATTAAGATTTGCGTAATGTTCCAAGCTTCATATATTACTCTCTAGTCATGTGCCTCTAAGCCTGTTATGTCTATCCCATCCGCTTCTAAGCATAAGTTACACAAGTATGCATTTAAATGAACCAGGGCGCCCATACACCCTATACTCGTGCTTAACCGCACAAAATTTGCCTTAATTAACCCGGGTTCCCATACACCCTATCCCCGTGCTTTACCACACGAAAGCTACCCGACTATGCTAGTCGTAACCCATAATATAACTTCGAACCCGTAGTCATATCACACACACACACACACTCACACACACACACACACATACACACGCACACACACACACACACACACACACACACACACACACACATATATATATATATATATATATATATATATATATACTGTACGGGGAACCCAACCCATGTACTAAGGACCAAACATCTTCCCACTTTCCAACGTTGCGCTAAGTTTCGTGCATGGGATGTCTCGCAAAGCGAAATCCAAACAAGGAACCCCCCGATACACTACTACCTAGCATTGTTGGTCGTTGAGATCCGTTAGACCCTCAGTCCATAGAACGTACCCCTAAATATTTGTCTTTTAACACAAAAGTATATGCGCATACCCTCATGCTACCAAAGACAACCTAAAATACTGCGCCCTTACTATCACTAGTTCTTGCACAAAATAAACCCCGAGCTATCTCTCCCTGCTTGAAAATAAATCTAACTACCTTGATTCACTTTAGTAACCACCCCTCCTTACCAGTATAAAATGTGAGAACACAAGACCTCACTATGTACCTATCGCACCACGCAATACAACATATATATAGGCTATATGCCCTCTCAGGTGATACCGTACCCAACATATCCTGGTGTCGTGAACACCAAAACTTAACACCACTATCCACAATAGTTAAATTCCATCGCTATCCAGTCGATATTTAGAAAATATTATCAACCCTACTCCCATAATTCTCGAAAGTAGTAACTCCTAGCATAATTCAAACCTTCACTCAGTGTACACCTCCACTCTCCCGTGAAGAACACCAAAGAAACTCCGCTACCCCACGGAAAATTTATCCACATACTATGGCTACCACAGCCAACACCCACTAAATTCGACTCACCTGCGAACTCTAGTGAAAAATAAGTCTTATATTATGACATCCTCTTTGTCACTCACAAATATACCCCACGCCCATAGGGTAAAAATAAGTACCTCCATACTCCAGCTGCAACGGCTGATCCTCAGGCTGCCCGAATGAACCCATGACTTGCTTTAGTGGCTGTACATCCAGGACCTCATCCTGTAGTTGACCCCTGTCTCGCTTAAGGAAATCTCTCTTCTTGTGTCCCGCTTCCCCACAGACGAAACACCTTCTGATACATTCACCCTGCCACTGATCCCTTCCTTGCCGACCTTGTCGAAAATCGTGGCCATCTTGCCGATAGCCTCCAGTTCTAAATCGTTTGGCATGATTTCCCCATTGGAAATCTTGGCCCTGATCTCCCCCTGCCTGCTGTTGGGATACCCCATCGGTATTGTTCCCTCCATCCTTATCCGACTGGTTAGTTTCCACTCCCTTCTCGCTTCCTTTCACGTGGAAGTGATATTCCCGACAGTGCAGGAGTGTTGTGTTATCATCATCAGTATAATCTACTAATGCGGAATTACCAATTAAATGTTGTCTGATTATCCAGACTAACCCATCCATAAACCTTTCTTTCTTTCTTCAATGCTTACCTCATCCGGTACAAAATTTGCCAAACGAGTAAATTCCTCCTTGTAATCGGCCACTGAACTGTCTCCCTGAGTCACTTCTCTAAAATTTCTCCTCATTCCGATCTCAACCGCTGGAGGAAAATATGTGTGATCGAACCACATCTAAAACTCTACAATAGCTAGCGTATCCCTTTCCTCAACTTTGGTGATCGACTCCCACCTTTGTAGCGCTGCTCTAACTAAACAAAAAGTGTCTAGCATTTTCTTCCGCACCTTATCGCAATCTCTCATGCGTAGGTGATGCTAGATATCTCTCTTCCTTGACACGCTAGCACTACACCTGGACCCCCTCACAACTCTGGTGGATACCCACTCTTGAAAAATCTCTCGTACTTGCTGCCACTCCGACGTGCCCGCGCGAGCCTGAACATCTGGCGCCACTAACACTTGTGGCTGATTCCATGAAAAGTACCCTGCCATTGCGACCACCGTCGCTTCATCGGCTTGTGCCACTAGTTCAGTTACCTATGCTGCCAAAATCTGCTATGGCCATTATTACGGTAACTCTAGCTCCTGATGATCCTCCCTATTCTCATCTCCTCCTGCTTCCGTAGCTGCTCCCTATCCTGGGCGGCATCTGGAATGAGAATCGAATCGTATGAGTTCACCCTCAAATATGAATTTGGCAGAAGAACGTAAATGCGCATACGTATAAGAATACAACAATCCTATGATAGGGCTCTATATCAAAGATTTCTAAGCCAAAACGTGAATAGCCGCACAGATCCTAAGGACACTAGAACCTGATGCTCTGATACCATATGTGACACCCCGCCTAACAAAATATCGGGTGATCAGTCCTATACCAAATTAAAATAGGAATCCCAATTGGCTCATTCTTAGCATCACTGTCAAAATTTTTTTAAAAGTTACTAACCACCTAGTATTCCAAAAGCTGGTGCCAAATTTTAACTTTTTAATTAACAAAACAGTACATGCGGAAATAAATAAACCATTCACACAACTGAATGAAAATCAACTGAATCATTGATTAAATAATTTTCCGAATAAACCATCGTCCACCAAAGTGAAATCCAAAAAAAATATTCAACACCTGAATAAATATATTTGAAAACTGTACTGAGAAGTCTGGGCGACAAGCCCAAAATAAAACTGAAACTGATACAATATTCCTAGTCTAGGAATGAATGAACGATGCATCTAATCCACATATGCCGCAACTCCGTGTCCCCGAAATAGAATAGTAATCCTGGTGTCCCTGCGGCTGGACACCTAAAAGGTTTTTAAAATAGTTTTATAGAAAGGGTTAGAACCCATAACATTTTGAAAATATTTAGCAAGTGAATTAACTGCAGTAATTTAAAATACATGAATGCGCTTCATATTTAAGTTAGTGTCGCACTCCCTTGAGGACATTCTCACCCCTCTACTATTGTGCACACCTAACGGTTACCTTACCCCACCTAGTTGTACTACCTCATCCAACTAGTCCTGGTATAACCTCCCCTTGCCATACTACTTTGACCCGAGTATAATGATTCTTGAATTATAAGTTATCTCACAATTAACTTAATTAATTCCTTTTTAAATAGTAGCATATAACCGTGTCACAAGTTATATAAAGTAAATACGTCACACATTGTATTAATACCCGCATATAATATTGAGTACCATTATATACGTACCTTTACTAACACATCCACACATATAACATACGCATATCCATCCCTCCGAGTATACCCTCGTCGGATGATTCCCTCTAAAGTGCTATCTCCCTAGGTGTGCTCACATAACCTAGTTACCCAAGTTGGAATCGCTCACCAACCTGGCCCAAAACATAAACGAAGTGGAGGCGGTCATATTCCTTCCCTGAAAGTGAGATAATCCCCTCACCCATATACCGGACGCTATGACCTGGGATATACTCACCCTACTCCTCAAGCTAGGGGATTCACCCACATCGCGCAACCTCCCTTGATAGCACTAGAGTATATAAATTAAATAAATATCTAGTCACTGATATTTAAAAGCCCCCCCCCCACACATATATATATATAGTATCACTACACTGTATATATATATTATAAACCCCGGCTGTACCGTGTACTCAAAAACCCATAACACTAGCCTGGAATTTCCCGAGTCTCTGGACCGACTCAACTTAATTAATTTTCTCAGTTATAAAATTATCATTACCCCGAGTCTATGGTCCGACTCTAATATATTTAATTCACACTCAATTAATATAATATTTTTCCCTAGTCTGTGGTCCGACTCTAATTAAATTAATTAACACACCTATATTTAATACCTTCCCGAGTCTATCGTCCAACTCTAATTAAATTAATTAACACGCCTATTAATTTAATACCTTACTGAGTCTATCGTCCGACCGTAATTAAATTAATTAACACACCTATTAATTTAATACCGAATCGAGTATGTGGTACGACTCTCATTTAATTAATTTACACATTAATTAATTAATACCCTTCCCGAGTCTACAATCCGACTCTAAATTAATTAATTACAACATCAATTAATTTAATACTTTTCTGAGTCTACTTTCTGACTCTACATTCATTAATTAACACATCCATTAATTTAATAAATTGGTGTCACCCAACCATGCTCCTCGGACTCGCTCACTTGGCCCATACCTTAATATTTCCCGAGTCTATATTCCGACTCCAAATTAATTTACACTCTCAATAATTAATTTAATACTTTGGTGTCACTTAACCAACATACCCGGACTCGCTCACTTGGTCCATTTTTCATCTCGTAATTTTATACACACATATTCTCCCACAATGTGTCACACATTCATCTCCATAAATTTCTCAATTATATTTACCTATAATTATCAACATACCCGGATGTAACAACCCGCGTAATTTTGGGCTATTTTAATTAATTTTTGGAAAATAAAGAGGAAAAATAAAGTTTTTGATAAAATTATTTTTATTGCTCAAATATGTTGGTTATTATTTGTAAAGGCGAGAATTTCAAACGGTTTCGAAAACGGAGTTAAAACGGATTTTAAAATGATTTTAAAATGTTTTTAACTCTTGGAGTTGTTTTGACTTCCAACTCTTCATTTCTTTGCCTTATTTAAAGGAGTCTTTTGGATTCCAACTCTTCATTTCTTTGCATTATAAAAGGAAGTCGTGGGCAACCTTTTTAGCATACTTTTGGCACAAATTTTGACAGCAAATATATTTTATATTCCTCTTCTTTTTATATACACATTGGCTCTTGAGATTTGTGAGTTCCAACCTTAGATTAGAGGTGTTCTTGGGGCTATTTTGTTGGATGTTCTTGGAGGAGATTTTGTAGATCTTTTGTGTTGATCTTGAGGATGTGATCATTAATTTCTCATCATGGTTTGAGGTATGGGGTTTTACACAATATGCTCCTTAAATCTCGCGAGTGTAATTCTCTTTGAATTCTTGTTAATTGAACTCATATTTGAATTGATAAATTCATTGAAATCTGGAAAATAATTGTTGAAATTATTTTGATTCATGTGGTATCATTATATTATTGATGAGCACGTTGTCATGAGATTTTAATATGGCACGGATGTTGGGCACCCGCCAAAATTCCTGTTTCTTGGGCTATGGCTTGATAAAGCATATACGGATGTGGTGACGCCTGGTGACCCATTGATGTGTTGTTGAAAAATTATATTGATAAATTATTTGCATTTTGATTTGAATATTCGTACTCGTGTTGTTACGTTTTATTTGTTGCTAATTCGTATTTGTTGAGCATAATTCCTGTCGTATTGTGTACTTCCCCATATTTTCTTTTAGTTGTTAGGTTAGCGTGGATTTGGGCGCTATGGAGATTGATTTTAGCGAGGATTATTCTGGGAACAATTTTTAATACTAAGAAGACTTGTATTTATTTATTTTGATGTATAGAGCATTGGAGTTTTATTTTAGTTGTTGTATTTATTCAAGAGATTTGTTGTATTGTATTTGAAGAGATTTGAGATTAGTAGATTCTCTTTTGTTGTTGTGGGACTTAGATGCTCTATACCTTGTCACTTGTGGATTTGGATTTATTTTATCGCATTAGCGCTCTGTTCGCTCTCCCCGGGCGGGCGGGGTGTTACACCGGACTTTTCCACTTGATCCGTATCTCACTATTTTGGAATATAATTTCTCTAATCCATCCATAAAGTGCCCCACATAAATTCATCCTAGTCCCAATTACTTTCTCCCATAATTGCTAGGAATATTTGTTTCATAATTATTTATCACTTATTAATGTATGAAACTTAACATTCAAATAAATTTCCCTTTATATAACAAACTGGTCGAACTGCCCAGATTTCGACATCATCGATCGATCGAACCCCCTGGGTCGATCGATCGATCGTTCCAGTGTTCGTCCTCTCCATCCCACTGTCAGCCATGGACGAAACCTAAAGTTTTAATTCTCAATCTAAACCCTTACCCAAATATAAATAACATATCCTCCATATAAGAAAAGGGTCTAAACATCCCACAGACCTTAATTCATCATTAATATCCATTTATTCCAACGTTTTCCCGATTTTAGTATTATCCAGGTTTCAATTCTCCAATACGAATTTCATTCATATTAACAGCAATTAACCATTTATTCTTACTGGTTTTAACATACGATTCATTCCTCTACATTCTAGGATCATAAATATTATCAATCTCACCCTAAATCCCATTAATCTATATCAATTCCCAAAAACCCAATTGAAATTTTGGTTACACAGCCAAAACAAAATTTTGATTTACACATCACTATGATATGAATTGATTATCATCAATTTAGAAATCACAATAGTTAACCACTTACCTGAAATCATTCGTAGTGTCTGATCCGTTGGTGTAGTCCCTTAATTTGGCTCCAAAATTCCCAAATTGGCTCTTGATTTGCTTTCCCCTGACTTTCCTCTCAAACCCTTGGTTTAGAGGTGTGTTGGCTATCATTCCCTAATCTCTCAATTAGGTTAAAAACACTAAATCCCGTTTTTGGCCATGTGGGCCTAATTAGAAAGGCTCAACTCACCCCGTGTGGGCCCGGCTATGCCCAAAAATACCCCGAGACCCAATTACCACCCCCGAGTACTCTTTTTTGACAATCTCAACCCATTTGTACTTAACTGTGCCCTCAGAATTGCCATCCGAAATACTTTTTGTCATTGTCCAGTTTTGACCTCAAAATGCGACACACGAGATTTCGAACAACTAAACTTAAAAGTCGCCAATTATAAATAATTCGGCTCTCTAAAATAAATTCTCCAACTCATGAATTTAAGTTTCTCCAATTTAAATATTTTTATAACTCCCAAAATAATTAAATATTTAATCCTCAAAATTACGGGGTGTTACAGCTAAAGGGCTTTACCAATTTTATAACAAATATCTGTATAGATGAAAGGTAGAGTGTGTATAGAATTCAATGTTTGTCAGATGTAAATGTTTCTTATAATAACATTACAGAAAATCAAGTTGTTTGAACAGATAATCCCATATTTACTAGTTCAGTAAGGGGTATATAATTAAATAAGTCATCTGTAAAATCAAATAATAAGTAATACAAAACCTTTGGATAATAACTGGCTAGGAACACAATTAAAGTGGCACTAATACGTATGAAAAATTAAATCCGGCCCTCAACATCGGTGACCATAGGCTAAGTTGAAAAATTACGGGGGTAACACGGCAATCTACTCCCTAGTTATTACTGATGCTTTTACAATGAACAATAATGCACAAAGGATCGAGGTGAACTGGATCATTATAACTAATTATTATGATATCACTTATTACGTTATAAGGATTCAATTTAATTCGATTGATCATAATTAAAACAATGAGTGATAAAATAACATATGATTATGGTGTCTACACATACTTGGAATAAAATCGGGCTACCATAGAATGATATCAATAGAAGTTAAATGTGTACGAAAAATTTACTATTAAAGACGTAAAATAACCTACTTAATCAGTAGTTTTGAACTACTTATGGATTAAAAGAGGACATCGGGAGGAGCTGGTATATGATTATATGTATACAATTTTTTGGGTGAATAATTATTGTTGGAATTAAGGTTGGTTTTGGTCAATTTATACCAAAAATTATGTATTTCAAAGTTTTAGAGGTATATTTTAAATAACTTTGGACTTTAAAATCTTGGAGTTAGGATTAAATTTGAAATTTGGTGTAGCAAACTTTTTTACTTATAATATTTTAAAGTACTTATAGACAAAGTCTATGGTTAAAATTCATAAGTTAAAAAAGTTAGGAGGGGTCAATTTGAAATTTAAGATAAATATTTCAAACTTAAAACCTCATTATTCCATAACTTTTGCAAGGCTTGACCAAACACAGCCTTACCTTATACCACTTTGATTAGAAATAAATAATAAAAATAATGGAAAAAATTTCAGAAAATGTTGATTGGCCACGCACCCTCACATGTGTGGCCAAGGTTTCTTGTCAAATAGTTCATCTTCAACCTCTCGATTTTTACTCTAGGATTTGAAATATTTGATTTGAGATATATCCTCCATTTTTAAACAATTACTGGTGATTTTTAAACAAACTCAACCTGAAATTACGTAAGGAATCAAAATATATGACTTTAATGGATTGAGGTGCAATATATATGGAGTTCAATAACTGTGTGTTTTTCAAACATTTTGATTTAACATTTGAATATTTTAAAAGTATGGCAAGGATTCTTATGAATATGGTTAGGTTTCTTCTATGTTAAGGAGGAGTTGGGTTTTGATCTCATGGCTTAAGGTGATTTATGTGAAGAGAATTCATAGTTTTGAGTTTTCTAAATCAGACACACTTTTGATCAACTGAAGCTTGCTATTTAAATTCGTAGGTTTTAATCGTTTCACTAGAGTTCCTATGGTCCTCATGAATGAGTTCATAGCTTCAAACCTGATTTATAAGCAATATATCGAAGTTCACCATTAAGGCTCAAGCATTAATGGAAGATTTTTCATATTTCTTCATCTAGGGGTTATTTTACACGTAAAGTTTCAACTATAATGATTGATATAAGCGTAATATCAACAAAGAAATCATGTGGAATTA
This sequence comes from Sambucus nigra, assembly GCA_949130495.1. Classification (NCBI taxonomy): domain Eukaryota; kingdom Viridiplantae; phylum Streptophyta; class Magnoliopsida; order Dipsacales; family Adoxaceae; genus Sambucus; species Sambucus nigra. Next base: position 342,878,419 of record OX422221.1, read on the forward strand.
AAATAATTTAATATAATGCATAAAATTATAGGTTAAATTATTTGAGAGAAAATTTTGAGTTTTGAATACATTAAAGAGATGAGTTTCAATGGCTTAGCTAATGGGCTTTTGTTAGTGTATGACTAGGGGGTCTAACAGGTTTAAATGTGAGGTGATTTTGTCTAGGTTTTGGAAGTATAAATGCATGTTTACTTGAACCTCACATGTTTGCATGGTTCAAACATGTGATTTTTTGGCCTTATCTGCTTATGTGGAGGTTGAGGTTGACAGGGGGATTTCTATAAATGTCAAATAATTGGATTTTAGTCCTTAGTTGTTAAGGTATACCCTTATATAGCCTTAAAGTGTATTTTTTGCAAAGTTTAGGGGTGTATTTGTAATCTCAAAAAGTGGTCTGGCCTAAAATTGTAATCTCTGGTTAATTAAAGTATAGAGGGTCAATTTGATATAAAGTTGGGATCTAGGGGTTAAGTATAAGTCAAGCTATCGTAGTTTGAAATATTCATGGTCTAATTTTCTATTATTGAAAGTTCAGGGATACTTGGTTAATTTAGTTACTTTGTAAGTTCTATAGAGTAATTTAATAATTCTTATGAATATGCTTGAGTTTATACATTCTAGACGGGATCAAATTGAGATTAGGGTATCTTAATTCAAGTACAGATATTACAGACTCTGACTTTAGTAGTGTTATGGGAAGATCAGCGAATGATTTCTTAACTTTTTAGGTATACTAGTAGAGTTCTTTGCATACCTGTGGACACTTCGATTCACAATTGCGATGTGGATCCAGCTCACCACATTCATAAAAACACCCCTCTAAACACAACCCATAATCCCTCAAAATCCTTGCAATAAAAGCTTTGGGTGCAATGTAAATGAGATAAGAACTAAAAAGTACTTAAAAAATGCTATGGGTCCTTTAACCGTGAAGTTACATGACCTCAACGCCCTTTGACCACGCGATCAAAGGTTGTTAGTCACACGGTTATTCGTTTCCTAAATAATGATTAGAACATATATGCAAATATTTTCTTAACCGAATACGTGCCCCCCACCCCTTTATATCCCTACACGTGTCATGTCCTTTAATCGCGTGGTTAAAGGATATTGTTGACCACGCGGTCAATCTTCCTAAATCAGACCCTATAAATAGAGGTTGCCACCATCCTTCAAAATCCCCCCAAAACCCAACGTTGATTTGGTTTTTTATGTTTCTCAATCCCGAGTGCTCGAGATACTGAAGGTCATTTCAAAAAGTACAAAAAATAATTTCATACTTCAAAAAAGTTGTTTCAGTTCCGAATGAGGTTTGTTTTTTTGAAAATTCACCTTCTATGCACATTCTACAAAAGTTGACACTTCTAAATGAAGCTCTACCCGATTAAAAGGAGCTCTGTCCACCTCAAGAACTTCAAGTGGGCACACTCTCCCGTGAAAAAAATTGTTCACACAACAAGGGTAAGAGAACTCTGGCCGAATCTCAGGCCAAACACCATATATATATATATATATATATATATATATATATATATATATATATATATTGTGATATGCTGTCCCTATTTGTTTATCTATTTTAGCCCGGACCCCATCTAGGGGACCGGGCATGCACTTTAGAATGCTTGTATTTTAAAGAATGCTTTTTAACCAAACATCTTTGTTAATTGAATCGATGTGCTCATATGTTAAATAAATGCTAATCGAATGCCATAACAACTAAATACAAAAATGAAAACATAATTTTCAAAATCGCTCTCTAGAAAAGTGTTGGTGAGTTCAGTTTGCTCGAAACTTTGAGATGTCAAAGTCTAAAATTCGGATAATCGCATTTCATCTTCAAACAAAAGAAGCCCATCCCCGCGAAAACACCCCGAATATGTGTTTTCATATTACTAATTGACAAACATGGGACTTTGATTAACTTTTTTTAACACATAAATATATTAATCCAACACTATGAAAATATTATATTAAGGCCTAGGCCCGTATTATTGTATATAATATCCCATTGCCTTTGATCCCGAGTTTCCTTGTGTACGTAGGATGTATACCGAACCAAACTCGTGAAGCTCAATCCTCAGGATATGTCTCTCGGCGTAATATTTCTTAAAGATGCATCCATCCCTAGTACAATCCCATATATCTCTACACTTAAAGATATCAACAGACATTTAAAACATGACCTACTTAGTGTTACTCTTCCATGCTTGTCTGAAGGACATTACCTTTAGGTTAGTGATCGCGCAAAACAAATTATGCCTTTATCAGTGCATTTGGGTTAATTCCCATTACAAATATCCACTGAAGCTACCCTATATCCTACAAAAAATTTCTCCCCTTGAAGGCAAGTGTAATACCCCCTATTTTTTACTCATTTTAATTAAAGGATTAATTGAATTGAAAATGGGAAATTAATTGGTAATTAATCTGGATTTAAATAATAGCATGACGAGAGTTAGTATTTGATTATTATATTTATGTTGAATATTATTGAGTGAGTATAATAATATATGATTATGAATTTATTAAAATTATCACATGTGGAAAATATGACAGTTTTGGAAATTAAGCTGGAACGTGCATGTCAGTCGTGTCGGGACCAATTTAATGGATTATAAAGTATTTTACTTTTATTTCATCGTTATGGCCATTTTGAGCGAGCCTATGTGTCCAAAAGTATCTAGATAGTCAGAAACGTCTACCCGGGGGTTTAGTTTCTGTCTCGAGACAGTTTTAGGCCAAACCGGCAACCCGGGAGGGTTTTTAATCATTTTACTATTTGATGAATAGTGACCTATGAAATTTAAGACTTATATATAATCAAACCTTTATGATCATTAGGGTTATTGGCTTCTACAACCTTCAGAGAGAGAATTAAAGAGAAAGGAAGGGTTTCAAAAGGTTGCTAGGGACAAACAACCACCTTACACCACTGCCATTGCTGGATTTGTGATCGGAAAGAGAACATCACCGCCATATCATCTTTCTTAAAGAATCAAAACTTTTATTTCCAGGAAAGTGATTTAACATGTTATGATTCAACAAATATATTATCCATGGTAGTTTAGAATTGGAGACTAAACTTGAAATATTGATAATTTCATGAATTGGGAGAATTAAATCTTGAATATGGGTAGGTTTTGCATGTAGATAAATTCTAGAAAGATTAGGGAATTAAATCAGATCCTAAATGATAAAAATCACGGATCAAATCTGAGTGTTTGACTATCGTGAATTGAGAAAAGTTATCCTAGGGTTTAAACATGGAAACTTGATGAACAATTAAATTTTTAGGTAATTTTCGTGATGATTTGATGATTATGGAACATTATAAATCATGTGTTTAGGTCGTTATAACATCAAGTATGTTTACTTTGGATAATGGGATCATGTAATGAATTTTGGAGACAAAACGATGGCCAAAAATGCTAAAAATTATGGGCTGTAACTGGTCGATCGATCGATCGACTCCCCTGTATTTGTGATAAAATTTCCTTTTGAGGTTGAACCAAATTCCAAGTTTTAAGAATTTTTATTTGAATATATTGGGACTTAGGTAAGGTAAGTAGGGGTGTGTTTGAGGTCTGAAAAATATTAGTTTGGTTTGGGATTAAATGTTAAACTTGCGAGTGCCCGACGAGAGTGTTACCATGGGAAATTTTGGAAACTTGAATTTGATTCCGATAAACAATAACTTCGGGTTAGAGACAGTAGTAGGGCGACTTTACTTGACTGAAATAACCTTAGAGATAAGTGGGAGACTTAGTAAGCTTTCGGGATAGGTTTAAGCACTCAGATTTACACGACGAGAGTTATCGTGCTAAACATATTATGTAAAATAATCGGGATGTAACTATACTATGTATGAGACTTGTAATATAGGATAGGAGTATACCTATATTTAAATAATGATTACTTAGGTTGTGTCATTACCAAGTATATGAATTATTATGTGTATGACATACCTACCATACTTTCTATCACAGGAGATTGTAGGAAGAGTATTATCTTGTCTTGTGTGCCTTTGAGGGGGATTTAGATTTGGTACCTCAAGAACATAGGACTGTGAAGACTTATTTTTGAGTTGATAAGTCAGCTAACCATGGGAGCGTAGGTATGTGCGTGGCCCATGGGTATGTGAACTACGTTCACCTCCAATATGTGTGATTTGTATTGATACGATTCTTGAGTGATTTGGAACTAGTGAACCTCATATACGTGATATACCAGGATTCGATAGCAGTGTATGCGTGCACCGCAGCTTAGCCTAAGGGTGCCATATGTGTATATATGTACTGATAATGATATAAATATATAATTGTGATTATTCATTGTTGCTTAGTAGATGAGAATAGCTAAGATATTTAAATGAATTAAAGATGCGGGAACTTAAATAATACATGAGATAATGGACTCAAATAACGAGTATTTGAAATATAAGTATGTCTTAATTGAGTAATACGGGTGGATCCATGTAGTAATCTCTATAGTCAGATTTAATACATACTAGTTAGTTAGTAGCATAACTAGGATGGGTTAAGGGCATACGTTAGGCGTGCACAATAGTTGAGGGGTGAGAATCTCAAGTGACAGCACATGACTAACATGTATATAATATTTACTGTTTAATGCAATTAAACACTTGTTATGTTTAAAATATTTTCACATCGGGCTCTGACCCGTTTGCTTCCAAATCTATTTTGTTTTTGTAAAAATCTTTTAGGTGCCCAACCACATGGACGCAAAGAATAGGAGTTCCATTATGTTGATGTGCTCTAGATGCTGTGAAAGTTACATGATCTCAGTATTAGATGCCTCCACATCTATCTTTTCTTCCTTCGAAGTTGTTCATATCAGTTAGGGCATGTTGCACATTCTTATTCAGAGATAGCAGTTTTAGACTTTCATTTATTTCAGTTGTTGGATTTATTTATTCAGACTCTTGTATTGGGATTATTTTGCATTTAGGCTTATTGGAGTGTTTACTCTAGACTCTTTTATCTCTTTATATTTATTATTCCTATGAGATTTTATGTTAATGTTTGAATGGATGGTTACTCATTACTTCGTTGAAAGTTAATTTACTTAATAAAATTTGTCATCCCACTTTTTAAATGTTAGGTGGATAGTAACTAATTAAATGTTTTTCAATAGTAATGTTAAGACTGAACTAACCTTATATTTTGTATTAATTTAATAAAGTGTAATACCCAGTATTTTTATGGCTTTTAAATTGGGGATTTATTAAATTTAATTGAGATAAATTAATTTAATATTAATCCGGAAATTTATTTTAAATATTTACTAGTGTGACTAGAGTTAGTAATTATTGGAAAATTTGTTGAATATTACTTAATGAGTAAAGTAATATGAAGAATTGAATTTATTAAAATTGTCACGAGTGAATAATACGATAATTATGGAAATTAAGTTGGGACGTGCATGTGTCGTTTTGGGACTAAATTACTATAATAAAAAGTGAATAAATTATAAGTCACCCGTATGGTCATTTTGAGTGTGTCAACGTGTCCGGAATGGTCAAGATAGTCAAGAAATTATTCTCGAAGGTTTAGTTTGGGTCCCGGGGTGATTTTAGGCCTAACTGGCATCCCAGGAGGGCAATTTAGACATTCTCCATTTTAGGCCTTAGTTAATGAAGAAAATTTGGAATTAATATCAGATGTTAGGAGAGCCTTATAGGGTTAACATTTTCAAAATTTTAGAATGGTGGTGAGAGGAATAAAGGAAAAAACTTTCCAAGAATTCAAGGCCATGAATTAACCAATTTACACCTCCACCACCACCAAAGCGTAGATCGGAGCGAGGGGATCAAGCCTATACCTGTCTTTTTCATGGAATCAAACCTACAATCTTAAGGCAAGTATCTATCTTGCTGATTCCAAGTTAATATATCACCAATGTTAGAATAGGATCGGTAAATACATATTTTATTGAAGAATTATATAATTTAGGAAATTTAAATCGCAAGATTTAGGAGGAATGCAGGTAGTCTAGAACCCTTGGTATATGTAGAGGATCACCCACGAATTTGTAATGATTTAATATAAAGAAATATGGAAAAATATTGAGAATATTGGAATTTATGATAAAACTAGGGTTCTTGATAATTCTACTTAATTTGTCGATTTAAATCCATGCCTTTGATGAATTCGTAGACATCCGAGATAGAGGGATGCGGATAATTATTTCATGAGTACGCCGGTGGGGAAGTTGTGAGGCAAATAGTATTGATGAAATGGATTGAACGTCATGGGAGATAGACGATAATCCAAGCTTATATGTGCTGAGAGAGCCAGCACACCCTCTGGGAAAAGAATCAGTGGGAAGCCGTTCAAAGGTTATCTCTGGATATGGGAGACCTAATTGTTGTGAAGAAGTAACGCAAGGTGCTACTTGACGGAGTGTTGAGAGTGACTTACGTGTTACTAAAATGTTGATTCTTATAAGGTAACCAACCCTAAAAGTGCGCCAATTACGAAGAGCGCATAAATTGTAAAGTATAAAATAATCGGAGAGAAAGGGGAATAGAGTACCACTTGAGGAAAGATGACGTAAGTGGGAAGCGATGTTACGAAAGAGACATAGTGAGATTGTCTCCAGATGCACCACTAGTTGATAGAGAAAGATGGGCTAGAAATGAGCAACCGGAATTTGGTGGTGAACCTACGCTTCCGGTGATGGAATGCGTTGGCAGGCTTATAATTTATGGATGGGCTGTGAACATCATAACTAAGTCAACATTTCGTTGAGGTAGCGAAATGGGTTGATCGGGATGGACTAGTATGTCGTTGAAAAGGAAGAGTGCACAAGTACAAGGTGCCGCTCTATATTGTTGTGAATTAGGATGGAATCCTAAAATCCCACCTTGTGAGAGATGGTCAGGGAGGAATGGAGATGAAGTTTTATTTTGGGTATGTTGTGTCACCTACGACTCCATGGTTGTGAGAAAGGAAGATATTATGCTCTAACAATAGTGGGATTTTGGTAGAACCCACTGATCAATTCATAGGTTAAATGTATACCTATATGGGCATATTTATAGGTAGTGTGAGTGTACCTATATGGACTGTAAATAAGGATTAGATTCGTGGGTACCTATTATGAACTTATATGTACTTTGAGGTGTGATTTGAGGAGACATTACGAACTGTTAGCCTTAATGCCTGATATGAAGACATTCTATTGGAGTATGACATTTTAGAATATATGAAGTGTGACATATATAGATCCTAAATTGTCTACCCATATGAGATGTGATAAATATACATATATTAGTGCTCGAGGTGTGATTCCGAGATAATATAACAAATCACTATTGGTGATCAAGGTGGGATTCCGAGCTAATTACCCCAAAAAGTGTAATAGAAGGGGGGTGATTATAAAATAAGTGTTGATAGTATATGTTATGTGTAAGAAATATATACCTTATGATTTCCTACTTATGTGTGATAATAAGTATGCTTAATTCCGTATTGGGTTCGATGATGTTCTGGACCAATACATGAAAGATCGATTTGGGGTCGATGATTTTCTGAACCAAATCGATGACCAATGACAAACATTGGTATCGACGGAAGGTCTGAACCAACATATGCATTACATTTACCTTAGGGTCGAAGGATTTCCTGACCAACGTAAATGATAGGATGATTGGTGTTGATGATTTTAACGGACCAATTTTCTTTATAGTATATATTGTGAGTGAAATATATACCTTATAATATTCTACTTATGAGTGATAGTAGACACATAGATGTTATATATATAGATATATATCGAAAGGGTAAATTAAGTAGGGAGAAACTTAATTTCAAGAGTTAACGTTAGATTGGGAAAAATCTATGGGGAAATTAAGTAGTGAGACCTAATTATAATATATGAGGCATGGATAACATGCAATAAGGGTTTACAATGAAGCAAGGCATGTACTTGGAATGACCCTTAGGATGATATGATTTGATTTTTGGGTATTAGAGGAGGCAGTGATGTTTAAGGTCCTTAGTCTTAATACCAGTCTTACCCTAATTTCGAGGACGAAATTCCTTTGTAAGGGGGGAAGTATGTAATACCCCGTATTTCTGAGTATTTCTATTTAATTAAATTGGAGAATTAAATGAGAAAATATGATTTGATTTAAATTACGGAAGAAAAGTAATTTAGTAAGATTTATTAATAATTGTGAATATGGAGTATTAATCGAGAGATAAATACTGATTAATATTGTCTCTTTCTATTTACTTAGCGCGAGTAGTAAATAGTTACTTAGCACGTGTAGACCATTTTGGGGTTAGACCGAGTAATATATTTTTAAGTGACTCAAATGATAATTTAGAGGTCACAGATGAGTCCGTAAGGGTCGAATTAGTCAAAATAGTTTACCCACGAGTACTAGTTGAGTCCCGGGGTAATTTTGGACTAAACCGAGACCGTTCGGGGGCATTTTGGTCTTTTTACATGTGAGAGTATTGAGACCTACGAATTTAAGAGTCTTTTATCAGCTGTATGAAAGAGGGGTTAGGGTTAGAAAACCCATGAAAACACCAAGACCATTAGAGAGAAGGAGAAAACCATTCTCAAGGCTTAGAAGATGCTTTTGAGGAGGTTGGGTTTGGATCTTGCATCCTAGGATCCAAATGAGGAAGGATTGAAGAAGAGAAGCATCAATCCATCATCAACTCCACTAAATCAGAACCCCTCTATCAAGGCAAGTTGTTTATTACAAAAATTATAAAGTTATAATACCCACATGTAGGGTTTTTTAATAGTTTTGTTAAATCAATATCTTGGAAAGAAAAGAATGATATTTATGCATGTTGGATAGGAATCACATGTAGATTAATTTAACATATGTAGAGGAATCATATTCAGAGCTGATTTGATAATTATTTCAGAATAAAATCTGGGTTTTGAATGAATATATGGGAAGAACGCCACAACTAGGGTTTTATGAAATTTTGATTTTAATCTATTGTTTCATTAAATGAATTGAGGTTTTGATGTTTTTGAAACATTAGAAATTGTCCTAGTATATGTGGGAACACGTTAGGATAATTGGGTCGAAGTTAGGTCTACTATAATGAAGTTTGAAGGTTTGTTAATAGAGGAGGAAATTAATGAAGAAGACGAACTATTGCTGTCCCACGATCGATCGATCGACTAGGTCAATTGATAGAACTCAGGAGTCGATCGATCGACTTAAGCTATTTTTCTCAAATCCTTCCTTGGTTAAGGTTTCTTTGATTTTTGGGAATGAATGGGAATTCTAGGATCTATATTATACTTATGTGGAAATGAGAATAAGACCAGTAGGTATATTATTGAGGTTTGGTATGGTCATTGGGTGTAGGACTTGGAATATGGATCGACAAGAATAAATTGATTGAGTAGAGCATCGGGGAATTTGGAATTAAGTTACGAGGCGAGGTAAAGCCAATTCAAGTAATAGACTAGTAGGGTAAGTAATAACTACTGAAATTATATGTCAAGGGTAACTAGGGCCCTTAGAGTTTAGTGAATACTCAAATAAATGGGATAATGAGAAATCGTAAATTGACGAATACGGTTAATATAAGAGAATACTATATTATGTACAAGTATGATTGATAGGTCGGGTGTGTACCTACTATATTGTATGAACTATTAGGTTGAGAGATGTATACCTAAATTAACTACGTTAGGGTCGATGCAGTATTTCGAACTAACATAGGGCTATTATACGTTAGGGTCGATGCAGTATTCCGAACTAACGTAGGGCTATTATACATTAGGGTCGATGAAGTATTCCAATCTAACGTAGGGTTATTATATGTTAGGGTCGATGGAGTATTCCAAAATAACATTGAGTTATTATATGTTTGGGGTCGATGTAAAATGCCGAACCAAACCTTCAAACTCGAACTAACGTATGGTTATTATATGTTAGGGTCAATGGAGTATTCCGAAATAACATTGAGTTATCATATGTTTGGGGTCAATGTAAAATGCCTAACCAAACCTTCGAACTGGTGACGTGATGAAAGAGTCCAAGCCAAAATATGTATATATAAATAATTGGGGTCGATGTATCATTCCGAACCAATTCTGTACTTGGGGTCAATGAATCATTCCGAACCAAGAGTCCTTTACGTGTGTCAAAAGGACATAGTAGTAATGATTGATATTTAGTATATATTGTGTGTGAAATATATACTTAATGATATTCTACTTCCGTGTGTTAGTAGATTGATATATGATGTGTTTAATGACACACATCAAACTGGTAAGTTAAGTAGTGAAACTTAATTACGAAATGTAACGTTAGATATAGAATATCTAATTAGTAATTTAAGTGGTGAAACATAAATATAAAAGTGGGACGATATAAATTCTGAGAATTGTAGAATTTTATTAGTGAAACTAAATGAGAAGTTTTGAATCATAACATAGGTGAAATGTTACTTGAGAATTAATTAACCTTCGTTAGGTGTTAATAAAATTGATGTACTGTATAGGCGGTACGAGAACTTAGGTATAGATAAGTTCAGATGATTAATGTAGTCCTAGTTATCTTGGGAGATATGGCTAGGTAGGCTAAGAGTAGAACATTAGGTGTGCACAATAGATGAGGAGTGAGTAAACTCAAGAGAGTGTACGAGAACCTAACACGTGTAATTAATAAACGCATTTATCTTGTGATAAACGCTCGCTAAATATTTTCAAAATGTTTTGAGTACTAACTCTTGCTATAAAATATTTTCAAAACCTTTTAGGTGTCTAGCTATAGGGATGCCATGCATGATGATTTCATTCCAGGGACTCAAAGCTGTAGCACAATGGATGCTTACAAGATTTTGATTAGACGATATCTCTCATCAGATCTAGTGCATGATCTCACACTATTCTACGTATGGACTTGTGGTTCTGTATCAGTCCTAGATGTTTAGTTTTAGAATAATGGTTATTCTATTATTGTTTCAGGATTTTAGCCGATGTTTATTTGGTAATACTCTTACGCTTTTGTACTTATACTTTGTTAATTGGGTTATAGTACATAGTGATTATTATACTTTGTTTCATGTGGTTAATTTATCTGTTTTAAGAAAGATAAAATTTGGCACCGGCATAATTTTCACTTAAGGGATTAGTAATTAAAAAGTTTTCGACAGTGATGCTAAGAATGAACCATTTGAGAAACCTGTTTTAATTTAATAAATGCCTGATCACCCGATGTTTAAATTAGGCGGGGTGTCACACCTATACCAGTCTATTTCGTGGAATTAGACCGACAATCTCAAGGAAAGTATCTAACTTATTGATTCCTAGTTAATATATCACCCATGTTAAAATAGGATTGGTAAATACATGTTTTATTGAAGAATTATATGATTTAGGAAATTTAAATCGCATGCTTTATGAGAAATGCATGTATTCTGGAACCCTTGGCATATGTAGAGGATCACCCACAAATTTGTAACGATTTAATAGAAAGAAATCTGGAAAAAGATTGCGAATATTGGAATTTATGATAAAAGTAGGATTCTTGATAATTCTCCTGAATTTTCCCCTTTAAATCCATGCCTTTGATGAATTAGTACATGGTTTACGTAGGAAATCATGTAGATATGTTGACATAACTCTTGGACTAATTGTTTGGGAGTTTGGGATGAATTAAGCATGATTTAGAGGTTGAAAGGTGATGAAACCCATAGGTTGGAATAGCAGAATCTGGACAAGAACTGCTTGATCGATCGATCGACTCAAGAATGTTGATCGATTGATTGATCCGTTTTCATCGATCGATCGACCCCTCCCGAAAATTGAATATTTTATTTTCTTTTTTAATTAATTTGGTTAAAATACGTAGGAGCCTTTGGATATCATTTAAATATCATAATGGTTCATGAAGGGGACCAGTAGGGTCTGAGTAGGTTCTGATGAATATAATTTTATACGAGATGTAATCGTGGGATAACGGGGGTATGGCATTTATTAGAAATCGTGCGTATGTTAAGTAAAGTATTGAGAGATACAAAAAAGACTTAGACTAGCATGGAAGTGAGGGTATACCTACTGAATTTACCTTTAGGAAGACAAAGAACTTCTAGGGATGAGAATTAATTGTGAAATGGTTATAATTAATAATAAAAAGAGATGAGTTCATTATGCATAAGAATTGGGTAATTTGTACTACATACGCTTAAAATATTGTTATAGGTTGCGAGTGAACCTAATTGAAAGATGTGAATATTTATATATAGAACCAAGTGTTTATGTGTGTGTGTGTACATATATATATATATGTATGGGGGATATTGACTCGTACCCTAGAACATATGAATCCTTGGTACAAACTATCTGAGAATGATAGTCAGACGGTCCTAAGAGATGTGAGGGTATGTACTGACCTCTTAGCGACTTAGAACTATGATTTGCCTCCTTTTTGTGTCTATTGTGTTAATACAGTTCGAGAGTGATTCCGATCTAGTATTTCCCTTGTACGAGGTATACGGGGACTTGATAGCAGAGTATGCGAGCACCATAGATTTTATGTGGGGTGCCGTTTAGTATATATATTGTATGAGTGATTAATATATATACCAATACCTGAGATCCTTCTACTGTGCGTATAAGTATATAAGTAATCGAAAAAATGCTCCTAATTATAGTAAGTGTTTGAAACTTCACTGTAGTATTGAGAAATACATAATTGACTTAAACAACCTTTAAGAAGATGTTATCTTAATTTAATCATATACTTATGATCTTGCGAATCAAATCTTACGGGAGGAGTATAAAGCTAGACTTATCATATATTTTAGTAGTATGTTAGGCGTGCACAATAGATGAGAGGTGAGAATTGTCAATAGAGTGTCGTGTACTAACATGGTTATCATATTAGCTAGTAAGCATTTTAAATACTAACTAAACCATTTTTAAAATTATTTTACACTCGATCTCTGACCCGTTTCCTGTCATTTTTCCTTCTCTTGTATATATATATATATATATATATATATATATATATATATATATATATATATATATATATATATATATATATATATATATATTACAGGTGCTCAATTATAGGGGCGTCAGGTGTAGATTCATTTCACTGGACGTACTGCAGCTGTGTGTGAGTTGCAGGTCATTGCAGTAGACGCTTCCTTTTTTGGCTCCTCAGATTTCTATTTAGTCCTTTAAGGCATGTGTCTCCCCTTTCCAGACTCTTCTTTAGACATGATAGGGATTTCATACACTTCTATTATTTCAGTATTTTGTTTTCATTTGGGTTTATTTTATCTATCACATTGTCAGTGGTTGTGGTTATTTATTTGGATTTGAGTAATCTAGTTGGCATGTTTGATTGGATGATTAGTATCTTTATCATTTGTGTTATTCATAATTTAGTTTATGCTTAAAAGGTTTTTACTACGATATTTAATAAATAAAATCATTTAAATTATTTTGACACTTAGTTTAATTATTTAGGGTGATTAAAACGAAAAAAATGTTTTTGACAGTGATGCTAAGAATTATCCACACCATTCACCTTGATTTTTAATTTAATAATGGACTGATCACCCAGTATTTAATTAGGCGGGGTGTTACAGGTGGTATGAGAGCATCAGGTTCTAGTGTCCTTTAGGATCTGTACGGCTTATTGCGCTTTCAGCTTAGCGTCCTTAATATAGAGACCTATTATTAGGACTGTTGCATTCTTATCTATACGATTTACGTCTTTAGCTATTTGAGATTGAAAATAAAGTTGTAGACTAATAAACTTCCTTTTCCTTTCAGATGCTTTCGAGATGAGCACCCCGAGACAGGAATGCCCAGCCGGAGCATCTATCAACTCCGGCTCAGGGATTGATGAATGCAATGTATGTAGCCACCATAGTTGCTCAAGCGGTGAATGCCGCATTCATGTGTAATACCCCGTATTTTTATGATATTTATTTATGGGATTAATTGAATTAAATGTGTATTAATTGGAAATTAATCCCGATAAAAATACTAGCGAGATGCGAGTTGGTATTTGATTTTAATGAGTATATATGGCTATATATGAATATTGAATTATCAAATTGTCGTGAGATTGATATACGACAATTCGGGAAACTTTGTTGAGACGCGTGTGACAGTCGCATCAGGAATGTAATTATTTTAATTAAAAAATGAATTTTATTTCTATTAACTGTACGGTCATTTTGAGTGCACCAACGCATCCGGAAGGGTCGAAATAGTCAGAAAACACTAGCCGGGAGTTTAGTTTGGGTCCCGAGGCATTTTTAGGCCATACCAGCAACGTAAAAGGGTAGTTTGGTAATTTTGGAATTTTGAGAATTAAAACCCACGAAAATTAGGAATTAAAATCTGACTTAACCTTTACCCACTAAACCGACTAACTACATTAATTGACTTAATGGGCTACGGGAGTTATTGGAAATAGGTTTAGGGTTTCCTAAGACAACCTCTAGCCACCATTGTCATCTTTGGAGAAGAAGTTGTAGAGAGAGAGAGAGGGGAGAAATTCTGCAGAGAGAGAGAGAGAGAACAATTCAATCTTCAACATCAAATTCAGAGATATATCAGAGGCAAGTGGTTTAATTACGTTACTTGCATTGAATGTTTCTTCCATGCTTAGACATTTCTGAAAATTTCATTATTTTTGGGAGATTGATGGAAAACCCATTAAATTGGAATTAGAAACTTACATTTTGATGAGGAATCACATGTAGAATTGTATTTAGGTGATTATTCTGATGATAATATATCTTGTATGAAACAAAAAACGGATTTAATTATGACCATTGATGATCTTACAAATTCTAGGGTTCATGTTCTTGAGATTGGGGAAAAATTATAGAGACTTGATAATTGGGTGATGATTAGGATGAATTAACCACATAAACATGTTATTATATGACCTAAGTATGTTTAGGAATGATTAGAAACCTTGAACAATTGTTGGATTGATGTTTAAATGTGATTAGAGGTGAAGAGAAGATGGAAAAACGAATTTGGGAAAATCTGGGCTCGAAACTGGCCTCTCGTTAGAAGACCTGCCCAGGTCGTTCGAACGAGCTCGTTCGAACGAGCTTCTAACGAGTTGAAAGTTTGACTTCTAACGAGAGGGATGTTTGTTCGATGACTTTCGTTCGAACGAGATCTCGTTAGAAGGCCCACTTCATTCGAATGAACTCTCGTTCGAATAGCCTCGTTCGAACGAGACTTCTAACGAGCTGACAGTTTAGGCTTTTAGGCCTCCTTTGATTTTGCGTGTCCCTTAATCTTGTTTAAATGTAGAGATAACATTTCCTTGATGAGTAATTGAGATATTTGGGATATTTGGGATATAATGAGGAGTAAAACATAAAAGTGTGATTTGAACCAAATGGAAATTGTGGAATAGGACGTGAGTGACTATTACGATGCGAGAATTATTGACGGCTTAAATAATTATATCAACCGAGAATATGTAAATTGTGTAACATTATATGTCGGTACGAGAATGAGAAGTGTACCACAAATAAATTATGGCGACTACTAAGATGTGTGCATACTTAGTATATGTATATGATTTTATGTGTATGACATACCTACCATACTTGCTATCACGGGAGGTTTACATTCGCTTAGGGCCATCTCATCCTTGTGTTGCCTGGATTTAGATTGGTACCTCGAGAACATAGGTCAGAGAAGGACTTATTGGGATGTTAATAAGTCTGCTGATCATGGGAGCGTAGGTATGTGCGTGACCCATGTGATGTGACTATGTTCGCCTCCATTGTTTGTGATTATTGTTATCTGAGAACGATTCCTGAGAGATTCGGAATACGTGATCCTTATGTACGTGATGTACCGGGATGGATAGCAGAGTATGTGTGCACCGCAGCTAGTCTCGGGGTGCTTGTATTGTATATTTATGACGTGAATAATATACACTTAAATAATGAGAACTTTCATGTTAAGTATTATGAGTATAATTATGGTAATGTTTTGAGAAGTTATAACGGGATAACCGGTAGAGAATTGTATTGCTAATAATTGAGAATCCGAGTTTAAGTAACGCCCTCTAATTAGTTGTGAACGCTAGAATGCATAATGAGAATCGAGTAGTAAGGGGTAGAACTTTGTAACACCCCAAGACTTTTGAGACTGAGAAATTTATTTTGGGAAAATTGAATTTAATTAAATTGGAGAATTTTAAAATTTGGGAATTTAAGTCCAAAAATAGAGGACGTTTCAAAGTATTCCGGATGATATTTTTGAGGGTACCATCGATCCCGGAAGGGTCGAGATAGTCAAAATGACTGTCATTGGGTCTTATTTCGGCTCCGGAATGTTTTTAAGTTGTTTTGACTTGAATTGGAGTCAACGAGTCATTTAAAGTGTGTATTAGCATTTAAAATTGGGTTTATTGTTTTAAGGGATTTAAGGCTTACGGATCAAGCCTCTCTCATTTTGAGAGAAAGAGAGAAAAGCCCTAGAGAGAGAAGAAGAAAGGGAAGAAGAAGAAAAGAAGAGAGAGAGGAAGAAATCTTGGAGATTCCCGGCCCAACCGCGACATCGAGGACGATTCAACCTCTACAAACCTGAGGCAAGTGTTTAATCTTGCTAAATAGCTATTTGTGTATTTCATTTCATAATTTGTGGGTTAAAGAAATGGATTTTTGGGTATTAATGTCAAAACCTAGATTTTTAGGTTTAAATCTTGAAATCAATGATTAAATATGGATTTAATGGAATAGAAAAGTTTGGGATCAACTTTGGGTTGACTTATGGGCTTAAAATCATAAATTGATGAAGGTTTAATTGTTAGAAATGAAAATTTAGGGTTTAGAATTCGTGGGTTTTGATGAAGAAGAAGAACCCTTCAAAAATTACAGGTCCGAATCGATTCGCCCCCTCAAGCGAATCGATTCGGTTTGGTAAAAATGGCAGGTCTGCATTGACCGAATCGATTCGGACCCAAGCCAAATCGATTCGGCCTATTGCAGAAGCCCAGGTCTTTGGAACCGAATCGATTCGCCTTGGAGGCCGAATCGATTCGCTAGTCCGAATCGATTCGGAACAGGGCCGAATCGATTCGGAAAGAGGGCATTTTGAGGTATTTTCTGAAATGTGTAGTGAAGGATTCCTATGCAAACTCTTGGGTGATAGCCCTAATGTTGAATATATATAGGTATAGATATATACATATGGTTTGGGAGACTATTCATCATAGGAAAATGATCGAATATGTTTCAAGTATGGGATTATATTCACGTATCGAGGTAAATTAAAGGAATTGTGGTGACGGCTTGCATATTGAGGACTATGTATACTTATAGCCAGGTATATATATATCTTATACATATGAACGAGAATTAGTTTATATATATAGATAAGGATATGTGAATATGTGTTGATATATATATATCTGCATGTATATAGATATATGGATATCTTTATGTTGTGGACATACATGGTATGGATATTTAAACCGTATATGATGGTTTATTATTTGATCATATGATTGGATCATATGGATTATATATATTATGCATGTAAATGATATATATATACTTAATTGGTTAAGCATACCCCGCTCATGCTATCATTGGGAAGTTGCGCGCGTAGAGGGTGAGCATCCTGGCTAGAAAAGCAGGGTGTGGATATTCCCCAGGTCATAGTCATCCCGTGTGTTATTATATGATATATATATTTATTTTTGGGATGAGACGTGATGGGTATGTTTCGTCTCATTGCCAGTTTGGAGCTATGACCGCTTCCCGGGACGTCGTGTGCGTGAGTTTACCACGAGATGGGTGTCGTTTAGTCCCACCATGGTGGCCCCAGTATTGCTACGTGAGTCGGGCACTTCGAAGATGATAGCATTGATGCAGTTTATCGGCGATATATATAGCCGGGTATATTATGTGCATGGCCTTGTACATCATATGTAGTATGTACACTTGGCTATTGGATTGATGATGATATATATACGGTTAGAAATAAATACCTATATATATATATATATATATATATATATATATATATATATATATATATATATATATATATATATATATATATATATATATATATATATATATATATATATATATATTTATTTATATATATATCCTATAGACGAAAGGATATGGACTTTTATGAAGTACATCTTAGATGATTATGGTGTACTAGATTGATGGGGGTTGATGTATCGCACATAAGGTATTATTTCGGTTACATCATCCCAAGGATATTATTGGAGGTTCTTTTATTTTATTTTATTTGTTTTCTTTTTTCTTTCTTCTTTCTTTCTTTAGTAGGTATAGTTAGTAGTAATGGTAGTATTAACTTATGTTGAGGATTATGGACCTCTAGGATCGACATTTCCAAGGAGTAGTGTAACGAGGTGGTTCCTGGTTTGGATTTTCTTTGCGAGACACCTCACGCACGAAACGCAGTGCCATGTCGAGATTTGAGAGAAGTAATTCCATAGGTGGCATCTCGGATCTCTGGTCTTGACCTTGTCAGGAGTAGTGTAACGGGGCGGTTCCTTGTTTGGATTTCGCTTTGCGAGACTCCCCACGCACGAAACGTAGTACAATTTTGGGATTAGAGAGAAGTCTTGCCAATATTCCATGTGCATGTTATTAAGTATATTAATTCTTACGTTTTTAGCCTATATATATATATATATATATATATATATATGTATATGTATAGGGGAAACGTTTAGGAATTATGATGATTATAATTCATAAGACTATTAATCGGAATTCATTAAGCCTATTATGGCATAATTGTTGCGATCATAATCTAATAGGATTAGAAATGGGTGGATCCTTAGATTATGACGGGAAGGTAGCTCTCGTGGATATAGGCTAGGCCTGATAAGTTAGGTTGTCCTAAAATAAATCGGGGTAATTTAACTAAAATTCGAGGATGCGAATAGGTGCGCACCTTTAGATGAGAGGTGAGTTGGGGTTCCACGAGAGTGCGGTCTCACTTATTTATGAAATTAAGTACACCGGTATTTATTATGCACGGTTAACGCACTTGCTAAATATTTTCACATTCGGGGCTCTGACCCGTTTTCTTTTCTCTCCTGCTTGTATATATATATGTATTTCCACAGGTATCCTACCGCATGGATGCCGGATGACTTTCTATCCAGAGTCTTGGGAGCCGTGACAGGTGCGGACTGTTGCGGGATGTTTCATGTAGCCGCTTCCTACTTCTTTAAAATTCTAGGTAGGATTCAGGTTGTATATCGGGTTTATATCATAGGGATATTTATATACATGTTTATATTTATTCCATTTCAGTTATTGTATTTGCTGTGACCCGAGAGCTTATTCGGGTTTATTTATTTATGGCATATTCATGTATAGTGATTCCTTTCATTTCTTATAGTGCTTCTTGCATCTCTCTCTTATTCTTTAGTAGTTTCATAGTGTTGGGTGATTGTATGTTACAAGTTTTAATTTATATTAACATCTCGCTTATATGATATCGGGTAGTTAGTCCTATTTTATATAGTACCGATAGTTGATGTTGAGACTGGACCATCTGAAATTCCTGATTTAATATAGTATAGGGCTGGCCACTCGTTATTATTTTAAGCGGGGTGTTACAGATGGTATCAGAGCATCAGGTTCTTGAGTCCTTAGGATCTGTGCGAGCTTTATGCATTCTTCCGTTAACGTTCTTGACATAAAGCCCTACAAATAGGACTGTTGTGTTCACTGCCTTGCTTTCTTCTGTGAAGTGTATTCACTTGATTGACGTTCTGATAACAATTGCTCTTGTTTCGTTTGAGACGTCGCCTAGATTTTGTCGTTTAGCAAAGGATAAGTTTCGAAGTACAATACCCATAGCATATTTTGGGTACGCTTTGATCGGGGGTAGTTGTTTTCCCCGATTCTGGAGGAGTTATTGAGGAGATATCTAACAATGGTTCGAGGTGATTTGTCGGCAGTTGAGTAAGAAAGGAAAATTTACTCGAATGACAAACCTTGGACTTGATAAAGTAAGTCTGAGGAGAGGTTATTGTAGTCTTTGGGAGGTTTGGATTTAGAAACCCGTCAACCTTCGCTAGGAAGGATTTTGAAGAAGATGTTTCTCTTATGGAGAAATAGGTTTAGGAGTAATGATTGTCCTGGAAGAAGTAGAGGGTCTTGAATTGAGATCCTTGGATGAGGTGAAACCATTCGATTATGGAAGTATAAGGTAGAATACCTTTCTTTGGGTTTAAGTCATACTTTGTGCGATACCGGGAACGTCGAGAGTTATAACATTGAATTCCGGAGGTGAGGAATGTTAAGGTTCGCTGAATAGTGACTATAAGACTATTGTCTTATGGGTAGGTAGGGCATGTGATTATAGTGCGCCTAAGAGGGGAGACTTATATTGTGGAAAGACGTTAATGTATGTAAAGAAGTTTTAGAGTTGTGAGATTTAAAGTTTAGTAGGGGTATGTTAAGCGGATAATCTAGCTCATAGTTGTGCTAGTTTTGAGAACTAGATATTGGCTAGAGTATTGTATTTGTTGAGGCCTTGTGTCTTAAACATAAGGTGTTTGTTTGGCATGTCGAAAGACGCGGAATATATTTATATTGTATTATTGTATAGGCCCTCGGGCAATATCTAAAATATGAAAAATCTTTTATAAAACCTTAACCCTGGTTCAACTAATCTCAATCCCCGACGTAGCTACACAGTAGTGTATTGGGAGGGTTTCTTGTTTGGATTTCGCTTGCAAGACCTCCCCCGCACGAAGGTAGCTAGCGTCAGGAATTGAGGAGAGTTCAACCAGTGGAAATTTTCAAACTTTTATATATTTAGTATATTATTATAGATTATATTACCGAGGGTTATCTTACAATTTTGAGGCTAATGGAGCCTGATTAAAATTCTACGAGTGGAGACTCAGGTACGGGGTGTATGGGCGCCCTGAGTAGTTAGTTTGTTTTAAAGGCTATATGGTTCGACGTGAGAACTAGAAAGGATCGGCATAATGATCTTGAGGATTGATGTAAGGACTAGATGATATCGATGTCCTAGGCTCATCTTAAATTTCGCGAACGAAATTTTTGTAAGGGGGAAGATTGTAACACCCCAAGACTTTTGAGACTGAGAAATTTATTTTGGGAAAATTAAATTTAATTAAATTGGAGAATTTTAAAATTTGGGAATTTAAGTCCAAAAATAGAGGACGTTTCAAAGTATTCCGGATGATATTTTTGAGGGTACCATCGATCCCGAAAGGGTCGAGATAGTCAAAATGACTGTCATTGGGTCTTATTTCGGCTACGGATTGTTTTTAAGTTGTTTTGACTTGAATTGGAGTCAACGAGTCATTTAAAGTGTGTATTAACATTTAAAATTGGGTTTATTGTTTTAAGGGATTTAAGGCTTACAGATCAAGCCTCTCTCATTTTGAGAGAAAGAGAGAAAAGCCCTAGAGAGAGAAGAAGAAAGGGAAGAAGAAGAAAAGAAGAGAGAGAGGAAGAAATCTTGGAGATTCCCGGCCCAACCGCGACATCGAGGATGATTCAACCTCTACAAACCTGAGGCAAGTGTTTAATCTTGCTAAATAGCTATTTGTGTATTTCATTTCATAATTTGTGGGTTAAAGAAATGGATTTTTGGGTATTAATGTCAAAACCTAGATTTTTAGGTTTAAATCTTGAAATCAATGATTAAATATGGATTTAATGGAATAGAAAAGTTTGGGATCAACTTTGGGTTGACTTATGGGCTTAAAATCATAAATTGATGAAGGTTTAATTGTTAGAAATGAAAATTTAGGGTTTAGAATTCGTGGGTTTTGATGAAGAAGAAGAACCCTTCAAAAATTGCAGGTCCGAATCGATTCGCCCCCTCAAGCGAATCGATTCGGTTTGGTAAAAATGGCAGGTCTGAATTGACCGAATCGATTCGGACCCAAGCCGAATCGATTCGGCCTATTGCATAAGCCCAGGTCTTTGGACCCGAATCGATTCGCCTTGGAGGCCGAATCGATTCGCTAGTCCGAATCGATTCGGAACAGGGTCGAATCGATTCGGAAAGAGGGCATTTTGAGGTATTTTCTGAAATGTGTAGTGAAGGATTCCTACGCAAACTCTTGGGTGATAGCCCTAATGTTGAATATATATAGGTATAGATATATACATATGGTTTGTGAGACTATTCATCATAGGAAAATGATCGAATATGTTTCAAGTATGGGATTATATTCACGTATCGAGCTAAATTAAAGGAATTGTGGTGACGGCTTGCATATTGAGGACTATGTATACTTATAGCCAGGTATATATATATCTTATACATATGAACGAGAATTAGTTTATATATATAGATAAGGATATGTGAATATGTGTTGATATATATATATATCTGCATGTATATAGATATATGGATATCTTTATGTTGTGGACATACATGGTATGGATATTTAAACCGTATATGAAGGTTTATTATTTGATCATATGATTGGATCATATGGATTATATATATTATGCATGTAAATGATATATATACTTAATTGGTTAAGCATACCCCGCTCATGCTATCATTGGGAAGTTGCGCGCGTAGAGGGTGAGCATCCTGGCTAGAAAAGCAGGGTGTGGATATTCCCCAGGTCATAGTCGTCCCGTGTGTTATTATATGATATATATATTTATTTTTGGGATGAGACGTGATGGATATGTTTCGTCTCATTGCCAGTTTGGAGCTATGACCGCTTCCTGGGACGTCGTGTGCGTGAGTTTACCACGAGATGGGTGTCGTTTAGTCCCACCATGGTGGCCCCAGTATTGCTACGTGAGTCGGGCACTTGGAAGATGATAGCATTGATGCAGTTTATCGGCGATATATATAGCCGGGTATATTATGTGCATGGCCTTGTACATCATATGTAGTATGTACACTTGGCTATTGGATTGATGATGATATATATACGGTTAGAAATAAATACCTATATATATATATATATATATCCTATAGACGAAAGGATATCGACTTTTATGAAGTACATCTTAGATGTTTATGGTGTACTAGATTGATGGGGGTTGATGTATCGCACATAAGGTATTATTTCGGTTACATCATCCCAAGGATATTATTGGAGGTTCTTTTATTTTATTTTATTTGTTTTCTTTTTTCTTTCTTCTTTCTTTCTTTAGTAGTTATAGTTAGTAGTAATGGTAGTATTAACTTGTGTTGAGGATTATGGACCTCTAGGATCGACATTTCCCAGGAGTAGTGTAACGAGGTGGTTCCTTGTTTGGATTTCTCTTTGCGAGACACCTCACGCACGAAACGCAGTGCCATGTCGAGATTTGAGAGAAGTAATTCTATAGGTGGCATCTCGGATCTCTGGTCTTGACCTTGTCAGGAGTAGTGTAACGGGGCGGTTCCTTGTTTGGATTTCGCTTTGCGAGACTCCCCACGCACGAAACATAGTACAATTTTGGGATTAGAGAGAAGTCTTGTCAATATTCCATGTGCATGTTATTAAGTATATTAATTTTTACGTTTTTAGCCTATATATATATATATATGTATATGTATAGGGGAAACGTTTAGGAATTATGATGATTATAATTCATAAGACTATTAATCGGAATTCATTAAGCCTATTATGGCATAATTGTTGCGATCATAATCTAATAGGATTAGAAATGGGTGGATCCTTAGATTATGACGGGAAGGTAGCTCTCTTGGATATAGGCTAGGCCTGATAAGTTAGGTTGTCCTAAAATCAATCGGGGTAATTTAACTAAAATTCGAGGATGCGAATAGGTGCGCACCTTTAGATGAGAGGTGAGTTGGGGTTCCACGAGAGTGCGGTCTCACTTATTTATGAAATTAAGTACACCGGTATTTATTATGCACGGTTAACGCACTTGCTAAATATTTTCACATTCGGGGCTCTGACCCGTTTTCTTTTCTCTCCTGCTTGTATATATATATGTATTTCCACAGGTATCCTACCGCATGGATGCCGGATGACTTTCTATCCAGAGTCTTGGGAGCCGTGACAGGTGCGGACTGTTGCGGGATGTTTCATGTAGCCGCTTCCTACTTCTTTAAAATTCTAGGTAGGATTCAGGTTGTATATCGGGTTTATATCATAGGGATATTTATATACATGTTTATATTTATTCCATTTCAGCTATTGTATTTGCTGTGACCCGAGAGCTTATTCGGGTTTATTTATTTATGGCATATTCATGTATAGTGATTCCTTTCATTTCTTATAGTGCTTCTTGCATCTCTCTCTTATTCTTTAGTAGTTTCATAGTGTTGGGTGATTGTATGTTACAAGTTTTAATTTATATTAACATCTCGCTTATATGATATCGGGTAGTTAGTCCTATTTTATATAGTACCGATAGTTGATGTTGAGACTGGACCATCTGAAATTCCTGATTTAATATAGTATAGGGCTGGCCACTCGTTATTATTTTAAGCGGGGTGTTACAGATGGTATCAGAGCATCAGGTTCTTGAGTCCTTAGGATCTGTGCGAGCTTTATGCATTCTTCCGTTAACGTTCTTGACATAAAGCCCTACAAATAGGACTGTTGTGTTCACTGCCTTGCTTTCTTCTGTGAAGTGTATTCACTTGATTGACGTTCTGATAACAATTGCTCTTGTTTCGTTTCAGACGTCGCCTAGATTTTGTCGTTTAGCAAAGGATAAGTTTAGAAGTACAATACCCATAGCATATTTTGGGTACGCTTTGATAGGGGGTAGTTGTTTTCCCCGATTCTGGAGGAGTTATTGAGGAGATTTCTAACAATGGTTCGAGGTAATTTGTCGGCAGTTGAGTAAGAAAGGAAAATTTACTCGAATGACAAACCTTGGACTTGATAAAGTAAGTCTGAGGAGAGGTTATTGTAGTCTTTGGGAGGTTTGGATTTAGAAACCCGTCAACCTTCGCTAGGAAGGATTTTGAAGAAGATGTTTCTCTTATGGAGAAATAGGTTTAGGAGTAATGATTGTCCTGGAAGAAGTAGAGGGTCTTGAATTGAGATCCTTGGATGAGGTGAAACCATTAGATTATGGAAGTATAAGGTAGAATACCTTTCTTTGGGTTTAAGTCATACTTTGTGCGATGCCGGGAACGTCGAGAGTTATAACATTGAATTCCGGAGGTGAGGAATGTTAAGGTTCGCTGAATAGTGACTATAAGACTATTGTCTTATGGGTAGGTAGGGCATGTGATTATAGTGCGCCTAAGAGGGGAGACTTATATTGTGGAAAGACGTTAATGTATGTAAAGAAGTTTTAGAGTTGTGAGATTTAAAGTTTAGTAGGGGTATGTTAAGCGGATAATCTAGCTCATAGTTGTGCTAGTTTTGAGAACTAGATATTGGCTAGAGTATTGTATTTGTTGAGGCCTTGTGTCTTAAACATAAGGTGTTTGTTTGGCGTGTCGAAAGACGCGGAATATATTTATATTGTATTATTGTATAGGCCCTCGGGCAATATCTAAAATATGAAAAATCTTTTATAAAACCTTAACCCTGGTTCAACTAATCTCAATCCCCGACGTAGCTACACAGTAGTGTATTGGGAGGGTTCCTTGTTTGGATTTCGCTTGCAAGACCTCCCCCGCACGAAGGTAGCTAGCGTCAGGAATTGAGGAGAGTTCAACCAGTGGAAATTTTCAAACTTTTATATATTTAGTATATTGTTATAGATTATATTACCGAGGGTTATCTTACAATTTTGAGGCTAATGGAGCCTGATTAAAATTCTACGAGTGGAGACTCAGGTACGGGGTGTATGGGCGCCCTGAGTAGTTAGTTTGTTTTAAAGGCTATATGGTTCGACGTGAGAACTAGAAAGGATCGGCATAATGATCTTGACGATTGATGTAAGGACTAGATGATATCGATGTCCTAGGCTCATCTTAAATTTCGCGAACGAAATTTTTGTAAGGGGGAAGATTGTAACACCCCAAGACTTTTGAGACTGAGAAATTTATTTTGGGAAAATTAAATTTAATTAAATTAGAGAATTTTAAAATTTGGGAATTTAAGTCCAAAAATAGAGGACGTTTCAAAGTATTCCGGATGATATTTTTGAGGGTACCATCGATCCCGAAAGGGTCGAGATAGTCAAAATGACTGTCATTGGGTCTTATTTCGGCTCCGGAATGTTTTTAAGTTGTTTTGACTTGAATTGGAGTCAACGAGTCATTTAAAGTGTGTATTAACATTTAAAATTGGGTTTATTGTTTTAAGGGATTTAAGGCTTACGGATCAAGCCTCTCTCATTTTGAGAGAAAGAGAGAAAAGCCCTAGAGAGAGAAGAAGAAAGGGAAGAAGAAGAAAAGAAGAGAGAGAGGAAGAAATCTTGGAGATTCCCGGCCCAACCGCGACATCGAGGAAGATTCAACCTCTACAAACCTGAGGCAAGTGTTTAATCTTGCTAAATAGCTATTTGTGTATTTCATTTCATAATTTGTGGGTTAAAGAAATGGATTTTTGGGTATTAATGTCAAAACCTAGATTTTTAGGTTTAAATCTTGAAATCAATGATTAAATATGGATTTAATGGAATAGAAAAGTTTGGGATCAACTTTGGGTTGACTTATGGGCTTAAAATCATAAATTGATGAAGGTTTAATTGTTAGAAATGAAAATTTAGGGTTTAGAATTCGTGGGTTTTGATGAAGAAGAAGAACCCTTCAAAAATTGCAGGTCCGAATCGATTCGCCCCCTCAAGCGAATCGATTCGGTTTGGTAAAAATGGTAGGTCTGCATTGACCGAATCGATTCGGACCCAAGCCGAATCGATTCGGCCGATTGCATAAGCCCAGGTCTTTGGACCCGAATCGATTCGCCTTGGAGGCCGAATCGATTCGCTAGTCCAAATCGATTCGGAATAGGGCCGAATCGATTCGGAAAGAGGGCATTTTGAGGTATTTTCTGAAATGTGCAGTGAAGGATTCCTATTCAAACTCTTGGGTGATAGCCCTAATGTTGAATATATATAGGTATAGATATATACATATGGTTTGGGAGACTATTCATCATAGGAAAATGATCGAATATGTTTCAAGTATGGGATTATATTCACGTATCGAGGTAAATTAAAGGAATTGTGGTGACGGCTTGCATATTGAGGACTATGTATACTTATAGCCAGGTATATATATATCTTATACATATGAACGAGAATTAGTTTATATATATAGATAAGGATATGTGAATATGTGTTGATATATATATATCTGCATGTATATAGATATATGGATATCTTTATGTTGTGGACATACATGGTATGGATATTTAAACCGTATATGAAGGTTTATTATTTGATCATATGATTGGATCATATGGATTATATATATTATGCATGTAAATGATATATATACTTAATTGGTTAAGCATACCCCGCTCATGCTATCATTGGGAAGTTGCGCGCGTAGAGGGTGAGCATCCTGGCTAGAAAAGCAGGGTGTGGATATTCCCCAGGTCATAGTCATCCCGTGTGTTATTATATGATATATATATTTATTTTTGGGATGAGACGTGATGGGTATGTTTCGTCTCATTGCCGGTTTGGAGCTATGACCGCTTCCCGGGACGTCGTGTGCGTGAGTTTACCACGAGATGGGTGTCGTTTAGTCCCACCATGGTGGCCCCAGTATTGCAACGTGAGCCGGGCACTGGGAAGATGATAGCATTGATGCAGTTTATCGGCGATATATATAGCCGGGTATATTATGTGCATGGCCTTGTACATCATATGTAGTATGTACACTTGGCTATTGGATTGATGATGATATATATACGGTTAGAAATAAAT
The DNA here is from genome assembly GCA_949130495.1 of Sambucus nigra. NCBI lineage: Eukaryota > Viridiplantae > Streptophyta > Magnoliopsida > Dipsacales > Adoxaceae > Sambucus > Sambucus nigra. Next base: position 342,906,246 of record OX422221.1, read on the forward strand.
ACCTATATATATATATATATATATATATATATATATATATCCTATAGACGAAAGGATATGGACTTTTATGAAGTACATCTTAGAGGATTATGGTGTACTAGATTGATGGGGGTTGATGTATCGCACATAAGGTATTATTTCGGTTACATCATCCCAAGGATATTATTGGAGGTTCTTTTATTTTATTTTATTTGTTTTCTTTTTTCTTTCTTCTTTCTTTCTTTAGTAGTTATAGTTAGTAGTAATGGTAGTATTAACTTATGTTGAGGATTATGGACCTCTAGGATCGACATTGCCTAGGAGTAGTGTAACGAGGTGGTTCCTTGTTTGGATTTCGCTATGCGAGACACCTCACGCACGAAACGCAGTGCCATGTTGAGATTTGAGAGAAGTAATTCCATAGGTGGCATCTCGGATCTCTGGTCTTGACCTTGTCAGGAGTAGTGTAACGGGGCGGTTCCTTGTTTGGATTTCGCTTTGCGAGACTCCCCACGCACGAAACGTAGTACAATTTTGGGATTAGAGAGAAGTCTTGCCAATATTCCATGTGCATGTTATTAAGTATATTAATTCTTACGTTTTTAGCCTATATAGGTATATATATATATATATATATATATATATATATATATAGGGGAAATGTTTAGGAATTATGATGATTATAATTCATAAGACTATTAATCGGAATTCATTAAGCCTATTATGGCATAATTCTTGCGATCATAATCTAATAGGATTAGAAACGGGTGGATCCTTAGATTATGACGGGAAGGTAGCTCTCGTGGATATAGGCTAGGCCTGATAAGTTAGGTTGTCCTAAAATCAATCGGGGTAATTTAACTAAAATTCAAGGACGCGAATAGGTGCGCGCCTTTAGATGAGAGGTGAGTTGGGGTTCCACGAGAGTGCGGTCTCACTTATTTATGAAATTAAGTACACCGGTATTTATTATGCACGGTTAACGCACTTGCTAAATATTTTCACATTCGGGGCTCTGACCCGTTTTCTTTTCTCTCCTGCTTGTATATATATATGTATTTCCACAGGTATCCTACCGTATGGATGCCGGATGACTTTCTATCCAGAGTCTTGGGAGCTGTGACAGGTGCGGACTGTTGCGGGATGTTTCATGTAGCCGCTTCCTACTTCTTGAAAATTCTAGGTAGGATTCAGGTTGTATATCAGGTTTGTATCATAGGGATATTTATATACATTTTTATATTTATTCCATTTGAGTTATTGTATTTGCTGTGACCCGACAGCTTATTCGGGTTTATTTATTTATGGCATATTCATGTATAGTGATTCCTATCATTTCTTATAGTGCTTCTTGCATCTCTCTCTTATTCTTTAGTAGTTTCATAGTGTTGAGTTATTGTATGTTACAAGTTTTAATTTATATTAACATCTCGCTTATATGATATCGGGTAGTTAGTCCTATATTATATAGTACCGATAGTTGATGTTGAGACTGGACCATCTGAAATTCCTGATTTAATATAGTATAGGGCTGGCCACCCGTTATTATTTTAAGCGGGGTGTTACAAACTTATTACGGTTTGGTTAGTTACGTATATCACTTAGATGGGTATGGTACGTTAGGAGTGCACAATTAGTCTAGAGGTGAGTAGTTCATGTGAGTGCACATCCTAACATGTATTTTGCATTCATTATTTTAATGTTATTAAAACACTTGCTATTTTAAAATACTCTCCACTTTCGGGCTCTGACCCGTTTGCTTTCAAATCTATTTTTGTAAAAACCATTTTAGGTGCCCAGCCACAAGGACACCATGCTTAGGATCCTCATTCAGGTGACGAGTTGTAGCTGTTTGTGGAAGTTACAGGACTTTGCTAGTAGACGCTTCATCTATCTTGACTCTATATTCAACTTTCATCAGTTGTAGGGCATGTCGCCCATTTCTATTAGAAACATTTCCTATTTCAGATTTTCAGACTTTTGGCATGTAATTAATTCAGGATTCATTGTTTTACTTATTTCAGTTGTGGGATTCTTGTGAGGAGTTTTCCTCCGGACTCTTATTATTATTTGTTGGTTATTCTATTGTTTCGTTATGGTGAATGGTTGTTATTCTTTCATTATTCTTTTACTGCATGTTAACCAGACTTAAATTAAAATTTGGCAACTTACTTTTTAAATACTAGGTGGTTAGTAATCATTAAAACGTTTTCGACAGTGATGCTATTAACTGAACCAACTTGGCATTTTGTATTGATTTAATAAAGGAGTAGCTACCCGGTATTTAATTAGTCGGGGTGTCACATCATGATGGTGAATTAGGCTCCACCCCTGGTTCAGACAGTAGTTCCAGTGCCAGGCATGCCTTTCATAAGGCCCATCCCCCGGAGTTCTCGGGTGGTTCCGATATTATCATCGCCAACCAATGGAAGAAGGACATCCAGAGGAATTTGCATATGTATGAGTGCACTGATGTACAGAGGCAGTTACTGGCATCCTTAAAGCTAGTGGGGGTTTCTTTGCAGTGGTGGGAGTCCACCACCACCTTGGAGAAGAGGGACAACATGTCGATTCAGTCATTTTGGGTGAGGTTTGACCGCAAGTATTTCCCATCCGCCGTGCAGACTAAGATGAGGTACATATTACTGAATCTTAAGCAGGAGAGTATGACCATTGCTGAGTATGAGGAGGAGTTCACGATACTTATCACTATAGTGTCGTATGAGGCACCCACTGAGGATAAGAATATTTTACTATTTTTTGGCAAATTAGCCTGGAGTATTCGTCAGTACCTCATAGGTAATCTTTCGTTGGGTACTTTCACTGATGTACTCAAAGCCACTCTATTTCATTGCAAGGATCACCGCTTCTAATAGTAGGGAAGCAAGCGAGTAGGAGATTCCATCGAGAAGGGCCGGACAGGGGGCGGTAGTACTGGTGGGGCACCAGCAGCCCAAGGGTAGACCCGTCACAGTGAGCAGAGTTCCCATCAGGGGGAAGTGCCAATCGATTCTGATCCGGTGATTCTAGGGAGGGATTTAGGGGATTTAGACAGGGCTATCAAGCCCATTCGATTCAAAATGGCCAGCAGGTCCCACACCGCCAACAGTAGGGCCATCGAGGCCAACATCAGGGCCACTAGGGCCAACAGCGTTACCAGAAGGGCCAGCAGGGCCAATGGAGGGGTGGTAACGGCCAGCAGGGCCATGGTCAATAAGGACAGAGGGGAGGAAACAGGGACAGGTGCTTTGGATGTGGAAAGAATGGCCATAGGCGCCAAGATTTCCTAGAAGGAGATATGGCCCCACAGTAGCAGGGTGCTCGTCAAGAACCGTAGAGACCACTTTTTCCAACCTCCCTCCCAGCACCACGTCCGATGCTAGATTTACCAGCTATCCCAACAATCCCCGTCCAACAGGGACAATTATAGTATGGACGTATCCATAACATCCACCAGCCAACAGCACCGCATGTGCCACCCGCGATTGAGGGTACATTTATTATTCATGGAACTATGGGGCATGTTTATTTGATACCGGGGCATCACACTATTTTATAGCTACTAGCTTCGCCTGGCCCATGGGGTTATTAGATACGACAGAGAGTACAGTGACATTCCACTGGGAAATGGGTCCTTAAATTTTTTTATATGCTGGGGAGTAGGTATAAAGATTGGTATCTTAATTTACCTGCATACATGATAATTTTAGATATGCATGAGAACGACGCCATTATTGGCATGGATTAACTCGCTGCGTATAGAGCCATGATAGATTGTTTTGGTAGGAGTATTATCTTTGCTATTATTGGTCAGGAGATATTTTTGGTGGTGATGCCTCGCCCAAAGGGAGGATCTTCCACCCATTTTTATTACATAGAGGAGTAGACCTCTAAGGATATTGTGATTCCCTTGGATTCAATTCCAGTTGTTCGTGAGTTTTCGGATGTGTTCCAGGAGATACCGAGCCTACCTCCCAGTCGAGAGATAGATTTTGTCATACACTTAATGCTGAGCACCCGTTCGATAGCACGTGCAATGTACTATATGGCTTTAGCCGAGACGACGGAGTTACGAGATCAGATAGAGCAACTGTTAGGTCAGGACTTCATTCGTAGGATCACCTCTCCCTGGGGAGCTTCGGTGTTATTTATGAAAAAGAGAGATGGTTCATTGAGATTGTGCGTGGAGTACAAAGAGGTGAATAAGGTCACGATACGAAATAAGTATCTACTGCCCCGAATTGATGACCTGTTCGACTAGCTAAGGGGAGTTGCCTTCTTCTCGAAGATAGATTTGAGATTGGGATACCATCAGCTACGTATTAGGGAGAAGGATGTGTCGAAGACTACTTTATTGACGAGATATGGTTCCTACAAGTTCAGAGTCATGCCATTTGTTCTGACAAATGCTTCAGCCGTATTTATGGACTTGATGAACCAATTGTTCAGAGAGTTCTAGGATCAGTTTGTCATCGTCTTTATAGATGACATCCTAATTTACTCACAAACTGAGGAGGAGCATGACGAACAATTGAGAAGGGTTCTTCAGACTCTACCAAAGCATCAGCTGTATGCGAAGTATGAGAAGTATGGATTCTGGTTACGGGAGGTACAATTTTGGGGGCAGGTTGTATCGAAATTAAGGATATCAGTTGACCCGAGTAAAGTGTCGATGGTGAGGGAGTGGGGATAGCCCACGACACCGATAGAGGTGCGTAGTTTCTTAGGCTTAGTTGGGTACTACAGATGGTTCATTCAAGGCTTTTCAAAAATAGAGGGTTTGTTGACGAATCTGACTCGCAAGGGAGTACCGTATGTATGGGATGACACTTGTCATCTGGCTTTTGATGAGCTAAAGGATAAGCTAACTTTGGCTCCAATTCTTTCTCTACCCAGGTCGGGAGTGGAGTACCTAGTGTATATTGATGCCTCTCTACAGGGACTCAGTAGAGTACTTCAGCAAGAGGAGAAGGATATAACTTATGCTTCCCGCAAGCTTAAGCCGCATGAAAGGAATTACCCCAACCCCAACCTGTAGCTAGTAGTGATCGTGTTTATACCGCATATTTGGAGGCGTTACTTGTTGGGGGAGAAGTTTCTCTTATTCACAGACCATAAGTCATTTCTGCAATACTTGTTCACTCAGCGAGAGTTGAACATGTGTCAACACAGGTGGTTGGAGTTTGTGAAAGACTACCCGTTCGAGATACAGTACCATTCGAAGAAGGCTAACATGGTTGCTGATGCATTAAGTCTTAGGCCGGTAGGTGAGGTAGCGAAAGTATGGAAAGAAAAGTGGAAAGAGTTGGGGCACCAGGACACGGTATCCCATTCCTTTATATTCATTATGACACTCACATTGGATATTATTACTATGGTGATACAGGCCCAACCAACGGATATGTTTTTTCAGGATCAGAATATATGGCTCTTAGCTAAGGGTGCTGAGTCCTATTCAGTGAGTTCTGATGGGGGTTTGAGGTTTAATGGGAGATTGTTGGTCCCGGAGGGAGAAGATTTAAGTCATGCAGTGATGACACAGTCGCACGGGTCTAGATTTACAGTACATACCGAAGGGGATAAAATGTACTAGGATATGAGGCGGCAATACTGGTGGAGTGGGATGAAGAAGGACATTACAGAGTTCGTGTCCAAGTGCGCTACCTGTCAGATGGTGAAGGTGGACCACCAGAGACCGCCAGGGTTACTTCAGTCACTGGAGATACCTACGTGGAAGTGGGAGAGCATTTCCATGGATTTTATCACTGGGTTGCCTACATCACAACGGGGTGACGATTCCATATGGATTATAGTTGATCGGTTGACCAAAGTATTTCATTTTCTACAGTACGGATAGACTACATTAAGGGCTAGTATGCGTAGTTGTTTATCACTGAGGTAGTGATATTGCATGGGCTACCCTTGGATATCGTGTCTGACAGAGATAAGATTTTTTTGCCATGCTTCTGGGAGAGCTATCAGGAGGCCATGGGTACATGGTTGAGATTGAATTCATCTTATCATTCACAGACATATGGATAGATAGCGCGTACTAATTAGATGCTGGAGCATATGATACATATGTGTGTCCTTAATTCTAGAGGGGGTTGGGAGTCGTATCCTCCACTGGTGGAGTTCACTTATAATAACTCCTATCATTTCATGATTGGCATGGCCCCATTTGAGGCATTATGTGGTAGACCTTGTCGTTATCCCACTTATTTCATAGAGGTGGGGACAACAAGTTGCTCGGATCAGAGGTAATTCAGGATATGCCAGCTAAGATAGAGTTAATTAGAAGTCTCATTCGGGTAGCCCAGGACAGGCAGCAAAGCTACGCCGATGCAAAGCAATTCTTCTGAGTGTTTAACGTGGGGGACCAAGTATTAATACGTGTGTCTCCTATAAAAGGAGCGGTGAGATTCAAGAAGAAGAGGATGTTGGATCCGAGATACGTAGGACCATTTCCCATTATTGAGAGGATAGGGCCGGTGGCATACAGATTGGGGTTTCCAAAGCATTTGCACCGTATTCACGATGTATTCCACATCTCGTCGTTGAGATGATATCTGTGGGATGGTATGCCCCACACTTACATCGCGATAGAGGAGATTGATTTATAGCCTGACAGTTCTTATGAGGAGAGACCAGTGGCTATCCTAGACCATAGCGGGAGGAGATTGAGGTCGAAGGTAGTTCTACTTATATGGGTCCAGTGGGAGCATCATAACGTGGAGGAGTTCACCTAAGAGCATGAGGCAGATATGCGCGAAAAATAACTAGATTTATTTTTACCAGGTATACCTTATTTTTTGAATTTTGGGATGAAATTCCATTATTAGGGGGAAATATGTAATACCCCATATTTTTATGGATTTTAAATTGGGGATTTATTAAATTTAATTTAGATAAATTAATTTAATATTAATTCGAAAATTTATTTTAAATATTTACTAGCGTGATGAGAGTTAGTAATTATTGGGAAATTTGTTGAATATTACATAATGAGTAAAGTAATATGTAAAATTGAATTTATTAAAATTTTCACGAGTAAATAATACGACCATTATGGAAATTAAGTCGGGACGCGCATGTGTCGTGTCGGGACGCGCATGTGTCGTGTCGGGACTAAATTATTATAATAAAAAGGGAATAAATTATAAGTCGCTCTTACAGTCATTTCGAGTGCGTCAATGTATCTGAAAGGGTCAAAATAGTAAAAAAAGTGTACTCGAGGGTTTAGTTTAGGTCCCGGGGCGATTTTAGGCCTATTTGGCATCCCAGGAGGGCAATTTAGTCATTCTCCATTTTACGCCTTAGTTAATGACGAAAATTGGGAATTAATATCAGATGTTAGGAGATCCTTCTAGGGTTAAGATTCTCAAAAGTTTAGAACGGCAGTGAGAGGAAGAAAGGAAAAAGCTTTCCCAGAATTCAAGGCCATAAACTAACCAATTTACACCTCCACCCCCCCCCCCCCCCCCCCCCAAAGCATAGATCGGAGCGAGGGGATAAAGCCTATACCAGTCTTTTTCATGGAATCAAACCTACAATCTTAAGGCAAGTATCTATCTTGCTGAATCCTAGTTAATATATCACCCATGTTAGAATAGGATTCGTAAATACATGTTTTATTGAAGAATTATATGATTTAGGAAATTTAAATCACAAGCTTTAGGAGGAATGCAGGTAGTCTAGAACCCTTGGCATATGTAGAGGATAACCGATGAATTTCTAATGATTTAATATAAAGAAATATGGAAAAATATTGAGAATATTGGAATTTATGATAAAATAAGGGTTCTTGATAATTCTACTTAATTTGTTTATATTCATGCCTTTGATGAATTCGTACATGTTTTACGTAGGAAATCATGTAAATAGGTTGACATAACTCTTGGTTTAATTGTGGGAGTTTGGTGTGAATTAAGCATGATTTAGAGGTTGAAAGGTGATGAAACCCGTAGGTTGGAATAGCAGAATCTGAGCAAGAACTTCTTGATCGATCGATCGAACCCTTTTCATCGATTGATCAACCCCTCCTGGAAATTGAATATTTTTTTTTCGTTTTTAATTAATTTGGTTAAAATATGTAGGAGCCTTCGGATATCATTTAAGAATCCTATTGGGTCATGAAGGGGACCAGTAGGGTCTGAGTAGGTTCCGGTGAATATAATTTTATACGAGATGTAATCGCGGGATAACGGGGGTTTGACATTTATTATAAATAGTGCTTACATTAACTAAAGTATTGAGAGATTTAAGAAAGACTTAGACCAGCATGGAAGTGAGGATAGGAAAAGAAAGAACTTCTAGGAATCAGAAGTAATTATGAAATGGTTATAATTGAGAATAAAAAGAGATGAGTTCATTATGCGTAAGAATTAGGTAATTTGTACTACGTATGGTTAAAATATTGTTATAGGTCACGAGTGAACCTAATATATATATATATATATATATATATATATATATATATATATATGTGTGTGTGTGTGTGTATAATCATACCCGCGCTAGTTTCTATCACAGAGATTATCGCGCCGGGACAGTCTTATCTCGATGGGACCTTTATGGGGGATATTGACTCGTACCCTAGAACATATGAATCCTTGGTACAAGCTATCTGAGAATGATAGTTAGATGGTACTAAGAGACATGAGGGTATGTGCTGACCTCTTAGTGACTTAGAACTATGCTTCACCTCCTTTTTGTGTGTATTGTGTTAATACAGTTCGAGAGTGATTCCGATCTAGTATTTCCCTTGTACGAGGTATACGGGGACTTGATAACAGAGTATACGAGCACCATAGATTTTATGTGGGGTGCCGATTAGTGTATATATTGTATGAGTGATTAATATATATACCAATACCTGAGATCCTTCTACTGTGCGTATAAGTATATAAGTAATCAAATAAATGCTCCTAATTATAGTAAGTGTTTGAAACTTCACTGCAATATTGAGAAATACATAATTGACTTAAATAACCTTTGAGAATATGTTATCTAAATTTAATCACTGAATTATGATTTTGCGAATCAGAGTTTATGGGAGGAATATAGAGCTAGACTTATGAGCTATTTTAGTAGTATGGTAGGCGTGCACACTAGATGAGAGGTGAGAATTCTCAAGAGAGTGTCGTGTACTAACATGGTTGTCATATTAGCTCGTAAGCATTTTAAATACTTGTTAAACCATTTTTAAAACTGTTTTACACTCGGGCTCTGACCCGTTTCCTATCATTTTTCCTTCTCTTGTATATATCTATATAATGAGTAGAATATTTTTATTATTCAATAAGATGATAACTTAATTAGGGGTGAGGATTGTGCCAAAAAAGCCATAAATAAAGGGTTGTGTAATAACCCACGTAATTTTTGGGCTATTTTAATTAATTTCTGGAAAATGGAGGAAAATAAAGTTTTTGATAAAATTATTTTTATTGCTCAATTATGTTGGTTATTATTTTTAAAGGCAAAAATTTCAAACGGTTTCGAAAATGGAGTTAAAACGTATTTTAAAATGATTTTTAAATGTTTTTAACTCTTGGAGTTGTTTTGACTTCCAACTCTTCATTTCTTTGCCTTATTTAAAGGAGTCTTTTGGCTTCCAACTCTTCATTTCTTTGCATTATAAAAGGAAGTCATGGGCAACCCTTTTAACCTACTTTTGGCACAACTTTTTGGCGGAAACTATATTTTATATTCCTCTTCTTTTTATATATACTTTGGCGCTTGAGATTTGTGAGTTCCAACCTTAGATTAGAGGTGTTCTTGGGGCTATTTTGTTGGTTGTTCTTGGAGGAGATCTTGTAAATCTTTTGTGTCGACCTTGAGATGTGATCATTGATTTCTCATCATGGTTTGAGGTATGGGGTTTTACACAATATGCTCCTTAAATCTCGCGAGTGTCATTCTCTTTGAATTCTTGTTAATTGAACTCATATTTGAATTGATAAATTCATTGAAATCTGGAAAATAATTGTTGAAATTATTTTGATTCATGTGGTATCATTATATTGTTGATGAGCACGTTGTCATGAGATTTTAATATGGCATGTATGTTGGGCACCCGTCCAAATTCCTGTTTCCCGGGCTATAGCTTGATAAAGCATATACGGATGTGGTGAGGCCTGGTGACCCGGTTAATGTGTTGTTGAGAAATTTATTGATAAATGCTTTGAGATTTGCATTTCGATTTGAATATTCGTACTCGTGTTGTTACGTTTTATTCATCGCTAACATATATTTGTTGAGCATCTTTCGTGTCGTATTGTGTACTTCCCCATATTTTCTTTTAGTGGCAGGTTAGCGTGGATTTGGGCGCTATGGATTATTGGAGATTGATTTTATCTTGGATATTTTGGGAAGAATTTTAAATACATTTGAGAATACTTGTATTAATTTATTTTATTGTATAGAGCATTGCAGATTTGTATTTTATTTTCGAGTTAGATGTTGTATTTATTCGAGAGACTTGTTGTATTTGAAGAATTGAGATTAGTGGATTTATATTATTATGGGTTTATTTAGATGCTCTATACCTTGTTATTTGTGGATTTGGATTTTTGTTATCGCATTAGCGCCCCGTTCGCTCTCCTCGGGCGGGCGGGGTGTTACAGGTTGAGATTGATTTATTTCATTTTACTCTTTTGCCCCTTTATTTTTTGTTTCCATATCTTTTACCTCCTTCCCAATTGGTTTTCTCTCTTACTTTAATTCAAAATCAGGGTTAAATCTGTAATTTCATTTTCTCTGCTAGAAAGTACACACTCCCCCCTCTTGACCTATTTTTCTCTCTCCCCATTTTCTCAGTTCATTTTTCTAGGCTCGAAAGTTCTCACCCGAAAGTGCAATCTCCATCTTCATTTTTCTTTGCTCGGAACTATGATCTCCTTCTCTTGATTTCATCTGTCTCTCGCAACATTAAGCAAAAGGTAAATCTATGATCTGTCTTCTCTCTACTATCTCTCCTCTATTTATTTTGTTCAGGGTTTGTTTGGCTAGTTTTGGGAAACTATCTGCCGCCGGAAGAACGATTTGTGAAGTTTCTCTAACTTTTAATTTATTTAGTCTAAAGCTATGGAATGGTTTTCATTTTTTCTAAAGTTTGCATGATTTGTAGATTTTATTTCATGATGATAGTGATGAGAGTGTTAATTATTGTTCAAAGTGGTGATTTTGCTTTGATCACGAAGAAAATGATCACTAATTTAAACATCACATGGCTCTCCCCTCTCTGCGATTGTATATCTCTCTCATAACATTCAGGGTTTTTTGTTCAAAAGCATAAGAAAGCATTGATCTTGAGAGTAATATGGGGCTTTGATTTTATATTTTATTTGAGCTTTGGTTCTTTCCTCCGAGTGTTAATTTTTTGATACATTTGGTTTGCAGACTATTTGGTTGATAAAAAGCCTACCATTTCTCTTGAACATCAAGGTAATTTTTTTTTTTACTTTTCAATGGGGTAGATGCTATTGATATTTAATTATTCTTATTTTTTTCATTACTTGGGCATGAGCATGTCTTTCATTTCACTCTGATTTTCATAATATCTGATTTCATTCCTTTTCATATTAACTGATTTCATTTCATAGTTGATAATTTCATTTCAACCGAGCAAAGTTTTCAAGTTTTGCATCATAAGATCTCTTTAGGTTTGTTTTTGGTGGATGTTTATGCCTCGATTTCAAAGAACACAATCATCAATTTTATTTGAGTTTTACAAACACTATTTTCTATTGGTTTTGTAAAAAAAGGTACTTTTATGCTTGGCTCGATTAAAAACCTTGGAGTTTGTTGTTAGTCTTGATTTTTGGTCTCAACTACCTAGGGTCAATTGTAATTATGCACATGTTGTGTGTGTGCATTCTAAAGAGAAGATTTTTAATGACGTGAGAATGTGGAAATAGACAAAAAAAAATGTGTCATCATTAAAAAATGATATACAAATATGTATGCTCTTTTTTGTTGATTATTTGTATGCTCTTTCCGATTATTTTTATTCGCATGTATCTATATCTCATTTAATTTCTTCGAGAAACCTAACTTTTGTTTGTCTATTCTTTGTTTCATGATATTTTTTAACCAAGAAGCTCAAAACTCATTACTAAGGTTTTGTTCTCATATATTGTTTAGAATTAGATTGTTATATTTTATGTCATATTTGGGTCTTAAAATTTAAACCAGGGGTTCCAAAATTGGTTTTATTATGCTTAAATTCTTAGAAACTTCGTCATCCTACTTTTATGGACACTTTTGAATTTACAAGAAGCTTAAAGGTATTCTAGGAGTTTTTAGTTTGGGTTGATGTTCAAGTTCTTTTGATTTTAATTTTCACAAAATGAACATTTACGCAGTAATCCTTTCATTATTTTTTAAGAATAACCAAGGTGTTCTCTGTTCTTTTGTAGTTATCATTTATCATAACGACTATGAATTATGATTGCTCAACCTTTGTTTTAGATGTTGGAAAAATGCTAATTTTGCTGTTATATCTGTACATTTGGTATACTTGGTGTTAGATTGGTACATTGGGTACTTTGCACACTACTTTTATGTAGAAATAATGTGTGGAAGTGTAGTCTTTGAGCGTATGAGCTTGCCTAATTGACTTTTTTTCATTATTCACATTTCAGTTCCATGTACTGCGTTAAATTTGTGCAACTCAAGATATCAGCATATATTAAGAAACAATTTGCATTCAAAAGTCTCAAAAAGAAGACATTAAATTATTTTCTAAATTGCAGGGGAAGCTCATTCATGTCCAAATTGATTAATTCACCCATCACCGGATCACTCTTCATCGCTATATAATCCTTATCCTTCTTTTCCATTTTTGCAATTTTCAACACATCAAAATTATTTTATCCTTCATGTATTGTTAATGTACATATATATTACTTATGACATTGAATTTTGTTAGGTGGTAAAAATATATATGATGTTGATTTTTCATAATTGCCTTCATAGTCCAAGGTGTTATTTGGGCAAACTAACCTCATCACGAAAGAATAAGGTATGTTGTTCTACTTAATCATGTTCTTAATATAAAAATTAAAAGTATTGTGTTTTAATTTAGTTATTTAATTATTTCTCTAACGCTCTATTTTATTGTTTCTAAAATTCTATTTTTTTCAACACTGAGGTATTTACTGTATTTCCCATTTTCTGTTTGTGTTTGTTTTTGTCAAAAGATAGTGGGTGCAAATGTGTATGTGTGTTTACTTTTTATTAAGTTGAAGCGCTTTCAAATTTGTCAGTGTAGACTTTTATCTAAGATAATTTTAGGACATGTCTCAGAGTTGTTCAAATTTTTCAGTGTTAGTATAGACTTTTATCTAACATTCACATTTTTGTTGTTTTCTTTAGTCTTTGCAAATGAGAGCATTCAAAGGAGAAACATTGGTGTGGCATTTCCATGTAATTGGAGGCTAAATAAAAAAAAGGTTGCCCTAGTTTATTTGTCCTTATTATCATTGTCCCACTCTATTAAAGTTGTATATGCTAATTTTATCGCATGAACCAATTTACTTTTGCATACTTAGTTTGGCATCTAAACTTTTCACTTCTTGGTTGACTCCCCCATAACTTATGTGACACTGGGTATCTCACAAAGTTCCACAAAATGTATGTATGTCTCTAAAAGTCATTTTGGTAGCCAAAGGCATTTTTATTTCATATTTTTTATGGGGGAAAACCTGATAAGCACAAATAAACAGGGGTTGACGTCGCAATAACACTTTCTAATGGAAATTTTGTCCATAGTGAATTAGTCTACATGCGCTTATTATTGTGTTTTTCATATCTTCCAATTTTGGAAATGTTGGGGCTGAAAAATTGAAGAACCTTCGCTGCAGCTGCTGCAATCAAGTTCAGTGTTGATAGTTCCAATGTAAACATAGTACGATAATATAACAGAGATCAATTGGTACCTTTATATACTACGAAAAGTGACTTATGTGACTTATAATATAACAAAAGCACTCATATTGTGACTCACTCTGCAATCAACACAGTGTATGAAAACTAAAAATAAAACTAAAACTGATACACTCCTAAAACACTACGGCAGTGTATTATGAGTTAAATTGTACGTAACAGTGTATTTGGGCCTAAAACTAAAACTATCGACACTTTGTTTACAAAGGTACGCAGTGTATATAAAGGTACGAATCACTACGTACAATATAACTATGAGTGCCTTAGTTACTAAAACACTGCAAGGTTTATTATCAAGGTTTCTCTCGATCCTTAACTTCTCTCTACCCTAAGAAGACTTTACTTTTAAAATTATCATTTTCATTTACACATTTAAGATCTGAAACATATGATGATTATTTTTCTATTTTGTCTTTTGCTTCAAATTTGAAGCATTTGTATTATATATGTTGTACAAGGTGGAGGACTCCGGGAATGTCTTAAAGGCCCAGGGCATAGTATCCCAATAGGGGCTCCAGTTATGAACGACTCCAACTATTGAGGTTTCTTGGCTTGCAAACTGCTCTCAATGGTGACTTTTTAAAGGTTGAATTTAAACTCTTCCCAACTATCTTTATTTTTATATGTTTATTTCCTTATGTATAAAAAAGATGCTCAATATATATTATCTTGGTGTATTTAGAGATCAGTGTATGCTCATAAATTGCTTGGATGTCATTCGTAAATCTACATAGTTCTTAACTTTGTGGTCTTATAATGGTTGCAACAGAAGTGTTTTGTAGAAGAAAGTCAGATTGCAACTGCTCCAGTGGACACGAATACATATATAGAATATATTTCCAAGTCTGTTACAATCTCCAACTCTAACTCGACTCTAACTAAAGATGTACATACCCACGCTCAGTTCCCATTTCAAAACATATCAAAAAATCTCCCCAAGGTATAGTTTATTATTTCGTCTATCCTTCTCACCTTCTCTCTAATACTCATCTTCTTCCAAGTGCGGAGGTAAAACTCGCATGAGGGAGTGAGTTTTATTCTATATCATTTTTATGAATTATTTACATGTATATATATTAAAACATTTCTGCTCTGATTTACACATTTCTAATTAATTTTTTTACTTCTCAGGTTTTCTCCGAAATCTATACATATTAGGCTTCATTTATTATTCTTCCATCACACTCACTTGTTTCAAGAGAGCAGTAGGCATACAAAAGTCTTAATTTGAACTGTCATCAATTTAATGACATTTTATTCACATTTACCATGGTGCTTTCCTCCACTTTCTCTCTTCACACTCCATTTCGTTCTGCTTAGGGTATAACAAGCATCATGCTGGCTCACATCATCTCTACTCTTCCCTCATTGTCCTTAACCTTCTTTCACTCTTGCCCTTAACGTTATTATTCAACCCCAACTCACATATAACCCTTATAATCTGATTCAAAGGACAGATACTAAAGTGTTGTAATCATTTATTAAAGAACGGATTGGTAATTATAAAAATAAGAAAGTGTGATGAAGGAAAAAAAAGGATGGTTAGGAATCCAAGGCTGATGTTTTGATTCGAATCTCTTCCATAAAACCAACTATCTTCACTTCAAGTTTTGCTTCTTTTTCTCATTATTTTAAAGAATTTCACTTGCATTTTTTTAGTTAAAAGAAGAAAAAATTCAATTTGCATTACTTCTTACTATATATAAATACTGAGAAGACATGGACCTTATTCTATAACTAATTAATTAATATGAAATTAGTAATTTAGTCAATCTCAAAGTTTAATGATATTTATTTATTGATGTTTTGTCATTTTTATTGGACTATATATAATATATACTCTAACCGTATAGTCACTGATATAATATTTTTGCAAATTTTAGGTATATATGTCTACCAAAAGTACTGGATTATGATACAGACAAGTTACATCTTCATTAAATACATCCCTTAGTTGCATCTTCAGGTTCCTCGGGTCATTAAAGGATTTATGATATACACAGGAGATCCGTTGGGAGATGGCACTGGTGGGCAATCTATTTGTGGAAGGAATCTTGAGGATGAGTTTCATTAAATTTTATGACACGATAGGCTTTCACTGTATTAATGGAAAATAAGGGACCAAACACCAATGTCTCTCAGTTATTGATCACCATAGTGACTGTTCCTAAGTCTTAAATGGATGCATTTGGTCTGCCTCATATTATTGGTCGTCTGGGGACATTTTGTGTGTTGTATTTGCTACTACCTGCATGGGTCGGATGTACTCAAAATGATTCAAGAAAAGAATTTTCTTTTCCTATTTGTAGACATTTAAGGTTCAAGCAATTCATGTTGCTACTTTGTTTGGTAAGTGGTAATTATCAGCACTTATGGAATTGAAGGTTCGTTAGTATACATTTAAGGTTCGTTTGGTTGGTTTAGTGGTATCCCCGCACTCAATTTTGTTTTTGGTTTTGTTCTCTCCTTCATGGAGGCAACCTAAGTACACCTCATCTCGATCTTCAAGATTAGTTTACATTCACACAAAACACTTGGACATAATTGATTTAGTTTGCTCGATTATGTGACGCATCCCCTGATTAAAGATGCCCTAATCTAAAAATTAATATTAAAACCCTGATTTTCGATTAGGATTTTGCCCTGATCTCCCCAAATGATTTTTGCATCATCACGAGCGATGATGCGTTACTAATGATGTTCAAAATAAAAATTGCATCACTAATGATGGGAGAAATCACTTGGAGAGAATTGGGACAAATCATTTACATTCGGACAAATCATTTGGAGATAATTAAGATTAATGATGCCCTTATACTAGACATCTAAGTGCTAATGAGAAACCCCTGATCAAAATTGTCCTACCTCTTTCTTCCCCAACTAACCGTAATGAGAAACCCCTAATCTAAAAATAAATCATTAGTGATGCAATTTTTAGAGAAAACTTAGGCATGGCTTTTAGGTACAACCCCAGGTAGCGCATGTTTTGATGTCAATGGGTCATTTGTACTTTGGTACATCCCATCATCTATGTTATTTGTTCTTTGTTATACTATTGTATATATTTCAACATCTTACTCTGTTTTGGCTAAACAACATTATTGGAATGAATTTATAGTTTTGGATTTTTTTGGTTACTTGCCAGGTGCTTGATAAAATTTCCATGTGAGTTTTTATTCTATTGGTTTTCAAATAAAACCTTGCACATATATTTTACTGATCCAATATTTTTTGGGGGGTTTTGCATGATGCTATGTTTATTATAGAAAATGTGCTAGACTGCTGAGATAAAAGAAGAGATGGAGAATCACATCATGCTCTCACGCTAACATGACTACCATTACAAGACATATTATTTCATCTATATTGCGATGTGAAACACCGTTTCCTTAGCCGACGACTCTCACTACCGTTAGCAGTACTATTTTTTGTTCATATCTAATTCATTAATTTTGTTTTTCATATATACCCATATTTATGTGTACAATTTTTTTCTGTGTTTCTCTCCTTTGGGGAATTTATTTTATTCTTTCTATTATTTAAGTGTTGTGACTTCAATTATATGGTGAAGTCATAATTTTATAATATATAACTGTTTTATTTTTTCTGGAAAATGGAGGGTTCTTGGAAAATCTGGTAAGTTGGTTTGTGTGGTGTTATTTAAGATGGGCTCTCTCAAAACATAGTTAAGTTAAATATTATTAGAACTTTATATTTTCATAATTGCAACTTGCTTGGTAGATGTTTGAAAAGGTGCGTAACTTAAATGTTTTCTTTTTTCTGTGATTTTTACATTAGTATTTTGTTCTTTAGGTAAAATAGCACTGTAATAATTTTCTTTTAAATTTCTTTTTAGTTTCTTTTGAATCACTGGAGTTATTAGGAATATTTTCTGATTTCTGTAGCAGACTATTTTTTAGGACTTTTTGTGTCAATGAAATACTATTAAATTACTCTGTTTCTGATTCATTGTTTTGAACAAGTGGGGGAACAATGGTGTCTTCTGAAGCTAAGTTAGAATTTATGTTTTAAATCAACTTGGGAAGGATTTATGAAGTTAAAATGTTCCTCATTTTGGCAATATTTGTGAAAAAGTTAGAAGTTTCAATGATTTAGTATGGGTTAATATAAGTTAGTTCTATTTTAATGTCTATAAGTTAGAATTTCTGTTTTAGCATCCAGTCTCATGTATGTTTTTATTTGCTATTAGTCCTATTATATGTCAATTCTACTAAATGAGGAGCAACTGTCACCTCCAAAGACAAAATGCCCCGAATAAAAATTAAAGACTTGAAAACCAAAAACCATCATGTTCATAACCGATTGTACTCCATCGTAAATTATGGAAAACATATGTTATAGAATTGTTTGTAAATGATATCGACCTATGTGAATCCCTACATCAAGATAACAGTTATATTAAACTTTTATATGGTAGTGAAGGAAATTAAATAGAGGTTTATTACCATGACATAAATAGAAATCTATTTTTCTGCACATCCCTCATTCGCATATGATCTTTTGAGATTTGAGAAGATAGGGATAATGGGTTAAAATATCTTATGAGTAGGTTCAAAATAGGATCTTAATCATTAACAGTTTAGAAATAACTCATCGCATACATAAATAATTTTGATACAAAACAAAAAGTAAATGGCATGGGAGGCTACTAAATTTCATTGTATAGGATGTATGCTAAAATATCTAAAGAATTATATACATGTATGCTATTATTGGGGGGTGTATTTTGAGGTTAACTGTGACAATATATGTGAAGGCATGTATTCGTGTGTGATGTATGAGTGGTGAGCGTAATTAGCTACTATTTAAGTTAAATTTCAACATAAAGTAATGAAACATGTTATAAAGTAAACATGTATTGGTGTTTGCCTCCTAATTTTGAGACTACTCTATAATTATTTATGCCTTTCGATTTTCATTAACTGATTTAAATCTTATGTTTATGTTTGACAGTTTGAGGAACTTGACAGCTCATTTAATGAGGCTTGAAGAAGCTTTTTATGAGGCTTGGTTTTAGGTCAAGTTAAAAAACAAATATAGTCAAAGGTACATATGGGAATGTTTAAAGATGATGATGCGGATAATGGGTAATGAACAAAGAACAAAATGGGAATTCTTTAACTCTGGGATCGAGGCCATCAAAGGGAACTATATACCTCTCAAGTTGTAGATGAAGACTACTGACCACGCTGATTTGGGAACTATCTCTCTCTCAAACTGGATAGAAACAAAGGTATGTTTTTTATTCATTAATTTTGCATATTCGATCTTTGTATATGTGAGTAGCTCACCATCTTCATTTTTTTGATGACATCTACTCTATGCAACCCACATCATAAACCTACCCATAGTCATCTACTCACACACCCTACCCCGCCCATTTAAAACTAAGATTGGGTTTTGCACTCTCTTTCTAAGCGTAAGTAGATATGGGGATTTGCATCACTGTTATTTTATTGTGAAGAATTCTGGATTATTTTATTTTTTTAGCTGTGGGTTTTCTTTGTTGATGGCACTAGAGGCAAATCATTATGCTTTCATCAGTTAAAGCTGCGAAAAAACTTTGTTGTTGGTTTAAACTTTGTTGACTAGGGTTGAATCGATCATTTGAAGATTTGTGTTTAGTCATTGATTTGCATATTTTTTTTCTCCTAATGAATTACGAAGTTGTGGCCTGTATTTTCAATTATTGGTTTGTTCAATTTTATGGTTTGTTCAATTTTAATGACTTCTTATTGATAACTTTGTTTTTTGTATATCATTGTTGAAAGCCAAGTTAGTCAAAACCTCAAATACCTACAAAATAATATAATCTCAAGTGTAGAGGTAAGTAAGGGTATCAATCCACTTCCAAGGGGGTAAGATAGAGACAAATTCAATTGTAATTCAATTTTTATTTTCTTTTTCTGCTTTTCCACTTTTTCTAATTTTTTTAGCCTTTTCAATATTAAAACAATAAGGTGAGGTAATGATTTAAACTAAACTAAACTAAATGTGATATCATAACAACTAACTAGAACGTTACTAAAATGAAAAATAAAGTCTAAAGTAAGAATAAGAGATAAAGTGAGGTAAATAGTTGTGAGAACAATCAAAGAGTGGGACTACACCACAAATTTTAGCTATTCTAATTAATTGATTTAATTATTTGAATTCTCCCAAATTAATATCAAAATTACAAACCAATTCTCGTTGCAAGTGTAATTTTAATAGTAACTTTTTAAAAAATTAAGTTTAACACCCCACAACTCTAGAAAATAGATCCACACTCCTTTTAATTAATCACCCGCTAGGATCGATCAATTAAAATTTATGTCAATCTTAGAAAATAAATTTAGAGTTGAAATTCAAGTTATAATACCCCACTTAAGAAACCCCTATCTATAGTTCGAATCTAAAATGGATATTATAACTAGAATTTTGATTTTCTCTCGAAAATCATTTACCCTCTCTCTAGGCGTAAATTTAAGGATGAGGGATTAAAATTAACATTCAAATGGACTTTTCAAGTAGTTAAAATAATTAAAATAAAATAATATCAAATAAGGGTTTTACCCCACCCCTTGAAAGGGGATTTAGCCTAACATGATATGAAATATGACAAATTAATAATCAAAGGCATAAAATAAATGAGATGAGAAAAGAACAATCAAACCTCAATCTCTTGATGCTTAATTGATATTTAATCCATGAGTTGAAATTAATAATCCATCAACTTGAGCGATCCAAACAATATTACATAAAAATTTCACTCAAATTAATCCTCACACATTTATCACTCAATAATCTCAAAAAAGAAAAATAAAAATATTTACAAAATGGTGTTTATCCTAATTTATTTCTAACCCTAAACTTTCTCTCTCTAAAAATTCCTATATATCTAGATCTTTTTCAAATGGGGTCTTCATCTTCATTTATAGTAAGCACATGGAGCATGGGGGTATTTTTGGGAATTGACTTGAGTGAGCATGGAAATGGTGAGTGTGAGGGCATGTGGGTTGAATGGGGTGACACAATCAGATTTGGTTTAGAGGGTATTTTGGGGAAAAGGAATAAGTGGTTAGTGGGGGGTATTTTAGGTATTTGGGATAAATGGGATAAGTGGGTTTAAGTCAGATGCGGCTTTAATGAGTTTGGTATATAGTATTTGTTTGTTTGGGTTTAGCAGGTGAGTGATGAAATCGTGGCTTGAAGACAAATGGGTTAAAGGGATGCAGGTTTGGCTGGGTCAGTTTTTGACTGGAGATGGGTTCGGATCGGGACACTAGAGGGGGTTCCAGGTTTGAGTGTCCGGTGCCAGAGGTGTGAGTTGTGGTTACAGCAGAGGTAGATCGGGGCTTCGCAGGTTGTCGCCGCCGGGGAGTTGTCAGGGGTTTGGGTCGCGGGGGTTGAGGAGGCTGCGGCGGGATGGAGGTCGGCGTTGGTATGGGCGAGATGGAGGTCGGCATGGGAAGATAGGGGTTTCTGGGTTGCAGTTCTGGTGGGGGTTTCTGGGTTGCGAGTCTGGCAGTGATAGGGGCTGGAAGCAGGGGTCGTCCCCGGCAGTTGGGCGGGAGAGAGGTTGGGTATGGCTGTTGGGAGAGAGGAGAGGTGAAGGTGATGGATGTGGGTTAATGGAGGAGAGAAAAGAAGGATTGGTGGGAGAAGATGAAGTGGTGAGGATAGGGTGTAGGTGGGTGTAGGCTTGTTAGGGTGTGGGAGAGGGTGTAGGATAAGTGTAGGCTATGAGTGGGTTTAGTTTAAGTGTAATGGAATGTAGGTTATGTGTGTGTGTGTGTTTAATTTGGACACCTAAATTAATAAAGACTCAATTAAAATTAATAAAACTAAAACTAAAAATAAAATCTAACTAAAAATAAAACAAACTAAAAAATAAAAATATTAAAACTAAAAAATAAAATCCTAAGCTATTAAAAACTAAAATAAAAAAATAAAAAAATAAAAAATCTAATAAAATATGAAAACAAAAGTCCTAAAATATAAAATCTAATAAACTAAAAATAAACTCCTAAAATTAATCCTAATAAAATAAGACTAAACTAAAAGCTAATAAAAATAAAAATAGAAAATAAAATAAAATAGAAAAATAGAAAATAAAAACTAGAAATTCTAAATAAATCAAAAATAAATCCTAAAAATAGAAATGACTCAAACTAAAAATCTAAAAAATATTACAGAGACGCAAACTAAACACACACAGGGTTGGGGCTAGGTTTAGGGTAGGTTAGGGTTACGGGATAAGGTAATTAACTCTATTTTAACTACAAATTGTCTAGAAATATAGCTTTTGACACCGCAACTGCAATTAATCCTGCATATTGAACAATTAAGCGCATAAGACCCATATTGTCGAGAATTAGCAACTAAAGTACGTCTATTCGGGGTATAAAATGTACAGTTTTGGGTGCTTATCACACCACCCCCAAACAGAGCATTGCTAGTCCTCGAGCAATAAGATAGAGAGAAAGAGAAAGATAAGAAACCAAAAGTGTACCACTTTCGCGGGCACTTGCGATTGCACTTAGCTTATGCAATAAGCCTTTAAACCTATAGGTTGCCCTACAGGAAGAGTTGTGTCTCGTGAGGGTTTGCAGGGAATATACCCATAAAATTCTTATTTGTAAACGGCAGTCAATCTCTTATTAGACGTAGAATAGTCGCACAATCCATCACATGAGAAATATTTTCAGAAATAATAGCTAGAAGTGTAAAAATTTTAGCTAAGTAAATACTCAAGGCACATTCTTCCTAGAACTCAATGTGTGTAGTGTCAATCAGTAAAAACGGGTTGAGTATCACAAGAGTAATTCCTAGATTTCCTTTTCGGAATTAACGCTTCAACTTCAAAATCTCACTCGATATAGCTCTCTCAAACAAACTCACGAGATTAGGGTTAGTGTATCACTCTTGTGTGTGAGGAGGTGAGTAAATGTAAGCAAGTTCAAACGTCTAACACACGTATAAGAAAGAACGAACATTAAGAAATAAAAGTGATCTCGTGAAAGAATGCTAACCACTATAGTGAGAATGTAGAGTTATTCACCACATTGATTATCATTTGACCAAACACCTAGGGGAAATATGGATGTATATGGATGAGGGGAAATGAGATGGAAAGGATATGATAATATGAGGTAGGATGGTGATGTATGGATGAATAATGAGTGATGGATGTGTAATGGATAAAAGATGGATGCGAAATGGATGTGAAAGAAGAGTGTATACACTTTAGGCACAAATGTCTTTATTACTAACTACAAACTCTCTTTCTTTTCTTTTCTTTTCTCTCTTCTTTTTTTTTTCATTTTTTTCTTTTCTTTTCTTCTAATATTTCTTCTATTTTTGCTATTTTTTTTCTTCTGTTTTTTTCTTTTTTTTTTCATTTTTCTCTCACTTTTCAAACTAAGAATGAAGACATTTAACAATTGGAATCAACGCTCTTTTTCTCAATATGATGGATGATATATGAATGTGGTGGGGAATGTATGATGTGGGGAAATATGTGGGAATATAGAAGAGTATGGGAATATAATGGGCAAAGTGAATGGTAAATGGTAGGTGTATGGATGAAAATCTAGTATTCGGGACAAATTTCAAGACACGCATTTCTTACAACTCGAAAGTGATGTCGTTCTAAGTGATCAAGCCAAATTTTAAAGAAGAAAAATGAGATCATACAACGAATTAAATGCGGACCCAAAGGAAGTTGAATCAACTTGTGACTCGGAGATTGCATAAAACACTCAAAAAGGGTGAAAGGCACAAATGTTACAAGTTAAAGTCTCTACTAGTGATCCTTAAGGTTCTCTTTAGAATTGTAGTACTCCTGAACTCTAAACGTAATGACGTGATAAGTGAGCAAATTTTGTTGAATCTAGAAATTTATGGTGCAACGTGCCTTGTTAAGTATTACATAAGCTATTTAGAAAAAAATATTCTCTAGTTTGATTTCTAGACTTAAAAAGATGGATGATTGAAAATTCACATCAATGATTGAGATAAAAGAAACTGCACAAAATTTTAAAAATCAGGTTCAAAAATCAAAAAATTTCCAAAAGAGGTACGATTTTGATAAAATTCCCCACCCCCAAACAAAAAGGAACATCGTCCTCGATGTTAAGTAAAATGATTTTTAAAATTGAGAGCATAAGGTAGGAAAGAGATTAACAGAATTAACCGCTAATGAAGTGGACAGATGAAGCCAAAATGAAACTTGAATTATAAGTGAGAAAAAAATGTGTACAAGTCTATAAGCATGGTAAAGCATAGGGTGATGTGAAACACCACCCCCAAACAGGATGAGACTAGTACAAGAAATACGGGCTACCTCCCGGTAGCACTAAGTTTAATGTCTTCAGCCAGACCGAACCATTCTCACCCTAAAGATAGGAACTAGGAAAGCACTGGGTGGAAGAAAAATTGGGGTGATGAGAATCACCCCCAAACAATACTGAAGCGTCAGTCTTGTTGGATAATGGCTAAAAAGGGTCAATGCACCTGTATGGCAAAGTGCATCACACGATGCAAAGCATCGGTGGACCATGGGTGGGTGGGTATTAGGTTAAAAGCGAGAAAGGCATGGGTGATGAAGCATCGATCACGGGCCTTATTGAGCCGGAAGGTGAGGGCAACTAGGGCCCTGTAAGAATGGTGCTCTATTTGGTGACGAAGGAAATATGGTGGGGTTGGTGGAATGGGGTGGGGCTCATCGAAATTGCACAACCGTTCTATGAATGGGCAATGATAATGGTCACGCTGTGACACGCCAAGGTGCTGTCTCGGGAAGAAATCAACACCACAAGAGAGTAGCGGGCTTGGGGTGACAAGCTCGGTGTCACGAAAGTGGAGAGTATCACCATAACTCTCATGTGTGGTGGAGGATGGTTTTAGGTGAGGATATAAAAATGTATATGGAAACATGAACTGTGTAAAATCAAGATCCAAACCAGGTGGTGGGGTGGAAACAACACTGGGTGGGGTAAAGGGTGGGATAAATGGTGGATCGGGTGGGATAAACAGTGGAGGAAGATGATTCAACTCAAGAGTGGGAGACACACACTCATTTGGAGGAGTAAAGTAATACTCACAAGGGAGTGTGGTTTCTAAGGATGGAGTGGTCAACTTCTCCATAAGAGTAGTATCTGTGACAACCCGGTTATGATAAACCCTGTTTAAATCATGATTACCGTGTGGGATGGGGATAAGGTGTTATTAAAAAATATAATTTTAATTTATTGTGTTTAGTCTAATACTACCTTCATAACTTATGAAATATTGAATTAGTCACAAACACAAATTTGTGTAATCTTCGGTAGGAATGTTCGAGTTCGGGACTAGTTTTGGCCACTATAATATAATAATTGATTTGAGGTGAAAACTAGATAGTTATACATATATGAGTTAAGTTTGTAACACAACAAACAGTTTGTAAATCGGAGGTCCGCACAACAAGTTATTTGGAATTACGAAGCAGGGGCAAATCTGTCCATTCGGTAAGTGGTATTTTGTCTTATATGTATAACAAATAGATGAATCTCATTGGTTGGAGGGGGTGTCAAGCTTGGCCGACTTAATCCCCTTTAAAAGGCTTCCTTCATTAGCCAAACTCATCCATTTGAGAATTTGGCTTGAAGAGAGAGAAGCAGAAGGCTTAGGAAGAGAAGGATGAGGAGAAGATGGAGAAAAATTCTTAGGAAATTACGTAAACGTCCCTTAGGTAAGAAGAACTGGTTGAACCAATGCCAGACAAAGGCAAGGGAAAAACACATGGAGGGGCCAAGGTATTGTGATATCTCTGCCAAATCTAGGAGTTCGGTTGGGTTAGCAAGGGGATGCATAGAACCATAATTTGGTCAAACTTAAATGGGGTAATTTAAGCCTACTTATCTTTTCTGTAAGTTTGAACAAGCATAATTACCTTAAAATTTTGAAAGGCTTTTGGTTTCATTTATTCATGTTAATAATTGAGTATAGATACTAGTGTTTATGGTTTGGATAAGGTAATTATGATGTCACTCACTTGGACCTTCAAACTTAATTATAAGTAACTGGGTTGGGGTGTGTTAGTATCGGTAAATGGTGGGTGGGTAAGACGAGGAACCAAGATAGGAGATAAAGGAATCACTAGAAATATCAGGCTCAAAGGGAGCCATGCATGGAGGAACATCATCCATATCCGGATAGTTAGGAACTATCACGGATTCTATCTCGTGAAAATGGTGAGCACTCGTAGCCGGAGCTAACCTAAAAGATATGGGCATGTCGAAGACATATGCAATTGGGGCATAAGGTAAAAGCTCGTTCATATTTTTGGATTTGTCAGGAAAGGGAATGGGAACCTCAAAGTGGGGTTCAAGATGACATGGTGGGATTGGATCAGGCTCACTATTGAAAGGTAAGTCAACACAATTGTCGACTTGGGGCCCGGACCATGGAATGGTCTCAACTTCGAGATTCTCGGGAGGATAGGGTTGGTCACACTCAAAATTCGTGTCACAAGAGGACACAACATCAACACACTCGGGTGTAACAATGGGTTGAGTAAAGGGTATGTCCAACTCTCTCGCACACTCTAATTAATTTAATCTCTGTTCAAGCCTTTGGAGGGCTTCATTTTGGATTTGAGTGGCTTGCTCTTGCTCGAGTATGAACTTTTGCAAGAGGTTTTCGAGAGGGGATGTGGGTGGTGTTGGTGGGGTGACAGGTGGTGGCAGTGGGTGAGGTCGACACAACGCGCTACTATCGTGAGTGTATGGAGAATACTCACATGAAGTGTGTGGAGTGGGGATAAGTTCATCATACACGAAAGGATCGCTTTCGTGATGGACAATTAGTTGATGCGCATGGGGTGCGTAGTGAGGGAACTGATCGTCAACGGGTGCACAAGGTTGCCATGACGACTGTGGGAACGTGTGAAGATCCACAACATCGAGTTGGGATTCGTATTGCATGGAAGGGTGATCAGGCCTCCACGAATAGCTCGGGTACTCACATAACTCGGGATTAGGTATATCGGGATAATGGGCCGAGGTGTGTTTCGAAACAGTGTCATATGGATACACATGTTCAATGGTGGGTTCAGATGGATATGGAATGTAAGGGAACTCATGAGACATGTGATTTCTGCATAATAACAGTGGGTGCACAACAAAGGATGAGGCACGTCGACACTTGACACCAAGGGTGATGGAATATGTGGTGCGTGTATGTATGGGCCAAGAGTATCAAGGACACTCATGAGAGAGGTGAAATCATTAAAAATATCATAAAGAGACGGCTCAGGATCACTCTCACACGTATCACGTGTCAATGGAAAATGACTAAAGTAGTCCCGTAAAGGATGTTCTTTGGCCATGAGGAGAGAAAATATTTTTTTGGATTTTGAATTTTTTTTCAAAAGGAAAGAAAATATTTTTGAATTTTCTAAAAATAATGGAAGAAAATATTTTTGGATTTTTTATAAAAATGAAAGAAAATATTTTTGGATTTTTTTGGAAGAAACGGGTGGGGGGAAAATATGGACTCTTGATTGGACGAACTAACTAAAATCGAGTGAGTCGGGTGGGCAAAAATATTGTCCTAGTGGGCGACCTAGTTGATTTATTTTAAATTTAATGATGGCTAGGGTAGCACACAATGGTAAGCGAGTGAGTCGGGTGATGAAATCCCTTCTCGTGAGTGACCGGGTGTAGGTCTTAGTAATTTAATTCATCACACCATGTGAAAAATAAATGCGAGAATAAAATCACATAAGAGCACACACAATAATGGACTCGTTAACAGGAGAGGCGCGAGTGTTACAAAAATGTACCTCCCACGGTTTTTACGCCGTGGGAGCCGAAAAATTTGAGTCGACCGGGGGGAGATTATGCATATCTCAGTTGTTCCTGGGAGTCCTACCGATCCAAGGTAGAGAGTCTTCTAAATCCTTGCCTTTGGACACCCTCTCTCTACCTTGTCCGGTTTCCCTATCACGCTTGCTTAGATTATTACAATTTTTAAAATGAAAAATAAAATAAAGGTGTCTCTAAGCATCGCAATACAAGCAATGATAGAATAATCCTAATACAAGCCTTCTAAAAATATAAAAATGGTACAAAAAATAATAAAGTGCAAAAAATAAATGAACTACAAGTTGAAATCCGCTCCAAGTGCTTCACACTCCCAAGAATGGCAACGACGCCATTTGATAGAAAAAACTTTTGCGTTTATCTTTTTTCCTCTGTCGTTGCTTGAAAAGTCCTACTAATCAAAACCTCAAATACCTACAAAATATAATAATCTCAAGTGTAGCGGTAAGTAAGGGTATCAATCCACTTCCAAAGGGCTAAGCTAGAGACAAATTCAATTGTAATTCACTTTTTATTTTCATTTTGTGCTTTTTCACTTTTCTACTTTTTTATAACTTTTTCAAATATTAAAACAATTGGTTGAGGTGATGATTTAAACTAAACTAAACTAAACTAAACGTGATATGATAATAACTAACTAGAAAGTTACTAAAATGAAAAATAAAGTCTAACACTAAAATAAGATATAAAGTGAGGTAAATAATTGTGAGAACAATCAAGGAGTGGGATTACACCACAAATTTTAGCTATTCTAATTAATTAATTTAATTATTTGAATTCTCCCAAATTAATATCAAAATTACAAACCAACTCTCGTTGCAGCTGTAATTTTAATAGTAACTCTTTAGAAAATTAAGTTTAACACCCCAAAACTCTAGAAAATAGATCTACACTCCTTTTAATGAATCACCCGCTAGGATCGATCAATTAAAATTTATGTCAATCTTAGAAAATAAATTTAGAGTTGAAATTCAAGTTATAATACCCCACTTAAGAAACCCCTATCTATAGTTCGAATCTAAAATGGGTATTATAACTAAAATTTCGATTTTCTCTCGAAAACAATTTACCCTCTCTCGAGGCGTAAATTTAAGGGTGAGGGATTAAAATTAACATTCAATGGGACTTTTCAAGAAGTTAAACTAATTAAAATAAAATAACATCAAATAAGGGTTTTACCCCACCCCTTGAAAGGGGATTTAGCCTAACCTGATATGAAATATGAAAAATTAATAATCAAAGGCATAAAATAAATGAGATGAGAAAAGAACAATCAAACTCCAATCTCTTGATGCTTAATTGATCTTCAATCCATGAGTTGAAATTCATAATCCATCAACTTGAGTGATCCAAACAATATTACACAAAAGTTTCACTCAAATTAATCCTCACACATTTATCACTCAATAATCTCAAAAAAAGAAAAAGAAAAACTATTTACAAAATGGTGTTTATCCCAATTTATTTCTAACCCCAAACTTTCTCTCTCTAAAAACTCCTATATATCTACTCTTTTTCAAATGGGGTCTTCATCTTCATTTATAGTAGGCACATTGAGCATGAGGGTATTTTTGGGAATTGACTTGAGTGATCATGGAAATGGTGAATGGGAGGGCATGTTGGTTAAATGGGGTGACAGAATCAGATTTGGTTTAGAGGGTATTTTGGGGAAAAAGGAATAAGTGGTTAGTTGGGGGTATTTTGGGTATTGGGGTTAAATGGGATAAGTGGGTTTAAGTCACATGGGGATTTAATGAGTTTGGTCTTTGGTATTTTTTTGTTTTGGTTTAGCAGGTGAGTGATGGAATCGTGGCTTGAAGACAAATGGGTTAAAGGGTTGCAGGTTTGACTGGGTCAGTTTTTGACTGGAAATGGGTTCGAATCGGGCCGCCGGAGGGGGTTGCGGGTTTGAGTGTCCGGCGCTGGAGGTGTGACTTGGTGGCTACAGTAGAGGTAGATCGGGGCTTCGCGGGTTGTCGCCGTCGGGGAGTTGTCAGGGGTTTGGGTCGCGGGGATTGAGGAGGCTGCGGCAGGATGGAGGTCGGCGTTGGTATGGGCGAGATGGAGGTCGTCGTGGGCATATGGGGGTTTCTGGGTTGCGGGTCCAGCGGTGACAGGGGCTGGAAGCAGAGGTCGTCCCCGACGGTTGGGCTGGAGAGAAGTTGGGTATGGCAGTTGGGAGAGAGGAGAGGTGAGGGTGATGGATGTGGGTTAATGGAGGAGAGAGAAGAAGGTTTGGTGGGAGAAGATGAAGTGGTGAGGATAGGGTGTAGGCTTGCTAGGGTGTGGGATAGGGTGTAGGATAAGTGTAGTGTATGAGTGGGTTTAGTTTAAGTGTAATGGAATGTAGGTTATGTGTGTGTGTGTGTGTGTGTGTGTGTGTGTGTGTGTGTGTTTTTAATTTGGACACCTAAAATAATAAAGACTCAATTAAAATTAATAAAACTAAACCTAAAAAATAAAATCTAACTAAAAATAAAACAAACTAAAAAATAAAAATATTAAAACTAAAAAATAAAATCTTAAGCTATTAAAAACTAAAATAATGAAATAAAAAAAATAAAAAATAAAAAATCTAATAAAATATGAAAACAAAAGTCCTAAAATATAGAATCTAATAAACTAAAAATAAACTCCTAAAATAATCCTAATAAAATAAGACCAAACTAAAAGCTAATAAAAATCAGAATAAAATAAAAATAAAAAAGAAAATAAAAACTAGAAATTCTAAATAAATAAAAAATAAATCCTACAAATAGAAATGACTCAAACTAAAAATCTAAAAAATATTAAAAAGATGCAAACTAAACACACACAAGGTTGGGGCTAGGTTTAGGGTAGGTTAGGGTTACGGGATAAGGTAATTAACTCCATTTTAACTGCAAATTGTCTGGAAATATAGTTTGTGACACTGCAACTGCAATTAAGCCTGCATATTGAACGATTAAACGCATACGTCCCATATTGTCGAGAATTAACAACTAAAGTACGTCTATTCTGGGTATAAAATGTACAGTTTTGGGTCCTTATCACTTATTCAGGTATATTGAACTAGAACTTGACCATTTCAAATAATGCTTATCATAAATTAGATACATGATTGGACACCATTTTAGACGAAGGTATAGATGGCAACTATTGTTTGTCACTTTCAAAGTACGAGTATACAAAAATGCATCAGATTAGAACATAAAACTTGACGTGTGTAAATATCTAGGTATGGATTTTAGCATCAGTCCTGATATAGTGTTGAACTTAGAACTTTAAAGAAAGATGATTGAAAAGAAAAAAGTCATGATACCGGATATGCTGATACCCGATCAACAGTATACCTGGTACTGATACTAAAATGGAACTCATATATGTTGTTTTTCCCTCCATATCAATGTTTTACCTCATATATGAGATCCAATTTTTAGGCTTTAGTTTTGAGTCCTTTTTCTCTTTTATTACTAAATCACTCAATTCGTGGGAATTTCAATAAGCTTTATATTCTGTTTTGAAATCAAGTAATTCTATTTTAAGATCATTAATGGTCTATTTTAAAATCACGAGAACACAATTAGCCATCATATTTAGAGTCGTGAAGCAATACTAAAATAGTATTTTAAAGATGTTTGCTTATATACATATTATAATTTGAAGATGTTGCAATCATTTTATTACGAGGAGCTTAAGTAAAATGATATTTTTACATTTGATTTGAATAAGGTTGTTCTTGATCAACATATTTTAATATATTTTTCTTTAAATTACAAGATTATCCAATGCGTGGGAAATTCAGTAGACTCTAAAATATGTTTTGAGTTTGAAGTTAAGTCATTGTATTTTAAGATCATTAGTGATCTAATTTAAAATGACAAGTACACAGTTCTTATTTATCACCCTTAAGGCAATACTATGATATAATTGTGAAGATGCTCACATATATACATTTGTTTTAACACCTATACTAGTTGTTTGAACAATAATCTTTTAAGATTATGTATATTTCTTAGCTTTTAGGTTCAGTTAATGTTTTTTTTGGGTTAACCATTACACCCTTAGGAGCTATATGGAGGTTTTGTACCTATTATATTTGGTTATGTGTAATTTTGATCCTAGGTAACTATTGCTTTTATTCTTATCAGTCCTAGCCTTAGGTATTGATGTTGACCAATGGTAATTACCCTTTGTATGTCTCCACTTCATGTATTCATTGCTTTTATCTCCAAAACTTTTGAAATTTTGCATCTGCAGTACTATCCATATGGAAAAACTCGTAAACTTCCTTACTATTATCTCCTTGCGTGGTCAAAGGAAAGAAGAAAAAAATGAAGGGGGATTCATGTTTTGCACTAACACTTTTGGTTCTCTCATTCCCGCATTAGAAACAACATCGACAATACCTTTGTTCACTGTTGCCCATGATGGTGAAGTTTCAGGTGTCGACAGAATTTTCTCGATCTCAGCAGGTTCATTTGGTGAAGGATGGTGATAATTAGTATTGTACCTTGATATCTTGCAACATAAACTTAGTATTGTGCCTTGATATCTCAGCTAAAACAGATTTGTTTAGAGAAGATCAGTCTATTCAACCCATTATTCAAAAAGTTGTTGCAACAACATAACATGCCCATAGTACACCGTCTCCATCTTTTTAGGGGTACATTAAATCTGATTTGGCGGAAATTTATACTTTTTTCTCATTGTGATGTTCTTTATTTCTTATCTTGGCCATAAATTTATGCTTTTTTCTTTTCGTGTTGATGAATGTTCTAATATTTATTGTAAAATCAAAGTCAAGAACTCATTTTTGTGTCAAAATTTCTACAAATTGGAAAATAAAGTGAGGAAGAAGTTCAAACAAATTGAGGAAGAATACATGGCATCAAAGATTTCAGATATGAAGAATGGTTTTTTAGAAGTTGTTCATGTTGTGTCAGATTTTCCCAAGGGTTCATTGCCACCACAGTTTGGTGATGGTTTTGATGCAAGCCACTGAATTGGATTCTCCTCTATAGTTTATGGGTGAAACAAACCTGTGTTTAACGTTTCATGTTTCTATTTAGTATATATTGAACCAGATGTTCATTTGAATTTTTTTCGTGATGGTATTTCTTTGTTGGATTATTTTTTTAACATGGTGGATAGTCCTATAAACAAAAGGAACTCTGCCCACATTTTTTAAAAATATTTACCCTTTTGTGTTGTAAACAAAAGTTTCGTATTGTTGTGCAGTTTCATAATGGTATAACTGTGATCGTTATGATGTTTATCTTAGGTCTAAGAAGGACTATTAGTGTTGTAGATTTTTTTTTTAATTTCTTAACAGGGTGGATAAACAAGGGAAATTTTGTCCAAATTTTATAAACTGTTTTCACATTTTTGTTGTAATAAAAATTAACTCAAATTGTTTACTCATTTCGATCGTCAGAAAATTTTCGTCGTGCCTTCAGGCACTGGCATTCCGCTAGTGTATATATATATATATATATTACAGGATCTCAGCTAAAGGGACGTCAAGTGTAGATTCATTTTACAGGTTGTGGTGCAACTTGTGTGGGTGTTGCAGGTCATTACAGTAGATGCTTACGCTTCCACTTTTGGCCCCTCAGATTTATATTTAGTCCTTTTAGTTAGGGTCTGTGTCTCCCATTTCTAGACTCTTGTTTAGACTTGATAGGGATTTCATACACTTTTATTATTTCAGTATTCTGTTTTCATTTGGGATTATTTTATCTATCACATTGTTAGTGGTTGTGGTTATTTATTTGGATTTGAGTAATCCAGTTGGCATTTTTCATTGGATGATTGGTTTCTTTATCATTTTTGTTATTCATAATTTAGTTTATGCTTAAAAGGTCTTTACTATGGAATTTAATAAATAAAATCATTTTAATTGTTTTGACACTTAGCTTAATTATTTAGGGTGATTAAAATGGAAAAATTGTTTTCGACAGTGATGCTAAGAATGAACCACACCGTTCACCTTGATTTTTAATTTAATAAAGGACTAATCACCCGATATTTAAACAAGCGGGGTGTTACATAAAGGAGTAGTTACTCGATATTTAATTAGATGGGGTGTCACAGGTTGTATCAGAGAATCATTTTCTAGAGTCTTTAGGATGTGTACGTGTAAGGACACAAGTCTCCGATTGTGTCATAATGTAGTGTTGGCTCAATTCTAGAAAAAAACGTTTGAGTCATAGGATAGTGTTTCTTATGTATCCTTCAAGCCTATGACATGTTGAAGTTGAAGACGTTGCGGCCTACTTATCAAGAGAACATCATTGCCGATTTACATGTGCCTCGTTTCATGTCATCAACTTAGTTCCAATCTCTCTAAAGGTATGAATGAATTACATATACATATATAGGAGCTTGGAACATTTTCTATTGGGTGTAATTTTATTTTAAAATGAAGTTTATTTTCAGAAGGTTAATTTTAGAACTTTAAATAAAGTTTTTTGGCGTAAAATTGAATTATGAAATTTTTGGGATTTCGTTCGATTGTGTCGTTCGAACAAGTTTTTTGTTCGAACGAGAATTTCATTCGAACGAGTTTGCCAACGAATTTTCCCTTTTGGCCTCCAGAACATCGTTAGATAGGTCGTTTGAACGAGATTTCCAGAGGAAAAACTTTTTGCAGTTTTTGACAGTTTTCTCCACTGTTCCACTCTTTTATTCCCACTAACTTTTCCAGAATTAATACGTGCGGGAACATCTTTTGAAAAAATAACTTTTTCATCTTCTATAATTTCTAGACAGAGTTTTTGGAGAGCCTAATCCTTCCATGAAAAATTTTATGTTTTGAGTGTTTTTTTTCAAGAAAATTATTTAAAAACACTTTCGTTTACACCCATATTAGTTTATTCCAAGTACCATACACACACACACACACACACACATATATATTTGCTTGGAGTTTGTTTGGCACTGGGTTCACTTTTCTTCCTAAGAAGAAAAGAGTTTGGGTTTACTTCTACATCCCATAAAGAACAAGTTCGTTGTTTTATTGTGGCATACTCACATGGTGAAAGGCATTGTGCGAGGGTTGACGGTTGTCCTCAAGCTTCATTGGTGGATTTCAAGGTTTCGGTGGATTCTGGGATTGTCGACTAAGTGGAGGTTGGTATAAGAATACGCGTCAGGGGCTTGAAGGGAGTCGAGTCGAGTTGGGTAAGTCATTTGTCTTGCACTTGTAAAAATACCATACTTAGTGGACTTAAGGCTAGGGCCGTCTGAGGTTTTTTCCTATTGTGGGTTTTTCCTTTTACATCGCAGCATAGTGGTTGTGAATTTATTTTATCGTGCGAATCTCCTAAAACGCATGCTTAGGGTGAAAAGATAAAATATGGTTTAATTCACTTCTCTTGTTTAATTTGGTGCATGTTAAAACTTTGGGAAATGTCTAAGTTAATTTAATTCAAGTCGGAAATTTAATTTGTTAAATTTGGTTTGTCCTCATTTAGTAATTTTGAAAATGTTGTGTAGGCAAATTTTAGGACTTGTGTTAAATTAATTTTGGGCTAAAAGTAAATTTCTCATAGTTAACTTCAAGCGCTATTTTTGTTTGTGAGAAATTCCAAAAATTGGTTAGTGTGAATTTTGTGTGTGTGTGTGTGTGTGTTCACCATAATTTACTCACTTTGGTTTAATTTTAATTTTTTGTTTAGAAATTAAAATTTGTGTTTGATTTAATTTTTCATCTTTTTAAGAAAAGAAAATCAAATAAAATTTTGAAAAATTAAATTCTTGTGTTTAACCATCTTTATTCCGCATTTAAAAGGAAATTCTTTTCTATGAAATTAAAATTGGGGTCCTATCACATGTTTCAAATTGGTATCAGAACCGGAGGGCTAAATTATAGCGTTGAGGTCTTTTTAAATATTTTTGACTAAAAATGGAATTTTTCCCATTTTCAAAATTTCCTATTTTCGATGTTTCCAACTACGCGTATTGGAAAGCGCGTATGAAATCGGTACTTAGGTCTCTATATGAGAGGGTTTGGTTGTCAGTTGTTAACGGGTGGTCCCCACCTACATATTTAGTTGAAAATGAACGTGTTCCCAAACCAGAGATAGATGGAGTGAGAATGAATTTAAACTTGCTAATTTTAATTTCCAAGGTTTAAATGCCTTGTTTAGCACGACCACACCGATTTAATTCCTACGCATTATGATGTGTGAAACCTCTAAAAAATCTTGGGATATTTCACTCACGAGGGAACTAGTGTCATCAAAGATTATAAACTCCAAAACCTCACCACTCAATTTGAAACCATCAAAATGAATGAAAAAGAAACATTTGATGAATTTTTTGTTATACTTTTCGATATAGTTAATTCATCTGTTAATTTGGGAGAGAAAATACTTGACGACCGAGTAGTAAAGAAAATTTTAAGGTCCCTACTCGATAGATTTATTCCTTAGGTGGCCATGTTAAACCCTTTACCCACTTTAGTCTCTACGAAATTAGAAGAGCTCGTAGGTGATTTACGAACCTATGAACTAGACATGTTTCCCTCCAAAACTAAAAATAAAATAGATAAGGGCGTTGCTTTGAAAGCCGGAAAGGATGAAAAATAAGTAGTAGAGAGTAAGTGATAGTGACTCGGAAGACATGTCAATTTTTGCTAGGAAGTTTCATAAATTTCTTAAATTTAGCAAAGATAAATTTAAAAATGATTTTAAGAAATTTAAAAATTCTAAGCATGACAAGGCCAAAAAGATCCCTAAATTTTTTAATGAAAATTTAAATAGGGACGAGTCCAATAGGTGTTATGGTTGTGAAGAGTATGGCCATAGGTTTTTTGAGTGCCCCATTAAACTAAGGAAAGAGGGTAAACAACCAATTTCATACAATGCAACCCTTAGTGATAGTGACAATAAAGAGGGACCCGCTTCCCCCATTAAGAACAACTTTGTCGCGTTCATGTCTAGTCATGTGAGCACCGATAATGAATCTTCCCATGAAGATATACAAATACATGACACTTCCAAGGTGTTTGCTTATGAAGTTATAAAAGATGATGGTAGTGAGAGTGGAGAAGAAAAATAGAGTGAAAGTGAAAATGACATTGATGTGAGTGAACTTCAATTCGCATTTAGAGAATTTTATGAAGAATCTATTAAATTAAAAAGAGAAAATTTGAAGTTAAAAGCTAGTTTAAAATAACGTGTCAAGGTCATTGATGAGAGTGCGTTAATTGATGACCTTAGGACACGTGAGAGAGATCTTCGTGAGAAGCTTGAATATGTAAGGCGAGAGAGATAGCCTTAAAGGTTTAATGGAATCCTTGAAAAAGGAGCTTCTCGTATTTGGAGAGTGCAATGTTTTATTAGAGTCTCACATTGTAGATTTAGAAAATAAACTAAAAGACTCTAATAAAGTCAAATTTGATTTGGAGTGTTGTTTAGAGAAATTAGACAAAATATTAGGGACGGTCTAAATTAAAAATGGCACGTGTGGTTTAGGCTTCTATACAAGTAATGAGTCAACTCATAAAGCCAAAACCAATGTTTTAGGAGACCCCTCTAGGAACAATGTTATGGATCATTACTTAGGTAAGTCTTTTCGCCGAGTCTTTAGGTGCTCACTTTGTGGTCGAAAAGGTCATCTTAAGAAATTTTGTTTTGATCTTAAATGAGTGTAATACCTCGTATTTTTATGGCTTTTAATTTGGGGATTTATTAAATTTAAATTGAGATATTAATTTAATATTAATCCAGAAATTATTTTAAATATTAACTAGCGTGACGAGAGTTAATAATTATTGAGAATTTGTTTCATATTATTAGATGAGTAAAGTAATATATAAGATTGATTTTATTAAAATTGTCACGAGTGAATAAAATGGCAATTATGGAAATTTAAGTTGGGATGCACATGTGTCGTGTCGGGACTAAATTATTATTATTAAAATTGAATACATTATAAGTTACCCATATGGTCATTTCGAGTGCGCCAACATGTCCGGAAGGGTCGAAATATTCAGAAAAGTATACCCGGGGGTTTAGTTTGGGCCTTAGGGCATTTTTAGGCCTAATTGGCATCCCGGGAGGGTATTTTAGACGTTTTGTATTTTTTGGTAATTAAACCCACGAATTTCCCTAAGGTATATCAGCCATTTGAGTTAGGCTTTTAGGGATAACAATCACAAAAGTTAAGAATGGCCATTAGAGAAGAAGGTAGGAAGCTTTACAAAACAATCTAAGGCCAAGAACTCATCCGTTTGCACCGCCACTACCACCATAGATCGCACAAAGAGGAATGCAACCATATCGTTTTCATCCACAAATCAGACGCTTGAATTTCCAGGAAAGTATCTATATTACTTTTCTTCTAGTTATTGTTTCATTCATATTATACACATGTTTCATAAAAGAATTTGAGAAATTTGAGGATTTAATCACATGTCTTGGTGGAAATAAATATATTATGGGCATCCCAATCATAGGTAGAGAATAACCCACATTTGTATGAGTTTAGAAGCAAGAAATCTAGAAAAGAATTACAAGAATGAAAGTTTTATGAAAATTAGGGTTCTTGTTAAATACGATGATTTATCCCATAAACTCAATACATTTGATGAATTTGGACATGTTTCACGTAGGAAATCATGTATATAGGTATATATAACTAGTAGTATTGTTGTTTGGGTGTTTGGAAATCGTTAATGGCATTTTGGAGTAATTTGGTAGGTGAAAGACGTAGGTTGAAAATGTAGTTTCTAGGCAAGAACTGCTTGATCAATCGATCGACCCAAGAACATCAATTGATCGATGATTGATCGATAGACCCCTCTAGGAAAACTTCATGTTTTTCCCCTTTTTGTTTAATTATGTAGGAATCCTTGATTATTATTTATAGAGTATAATGGGTCGTAAGGAGGACCAGTAGGGTCTAAATAGACTCCGTTGAATGAAATTTAATATGGGATGAAATTCTGGGTTAACGGAGAATTTCGGTACACATTAGAGATTGTGTGTAAGTTTGTAATGAATTGACTATGTACATATATTACATACTTTAATTTTGAATAATCATACCCGTGCTACTTGTTATCGCGGGGGTTGCCACGTCCGGACAATCTTATCTCGATGAGACCTTTATGGGGGATATTGACTTGTACCCTAGAACATAGAATTCCTTGGTACAAGGTATCTGAGAATGATAGGCATACGGTCCTAAGAGACGTGAGGGGTATGCGCTGACCTCTTAGTGACTTGGAACTATGCTTTGCCTCCATTGCGTGTGTATTATGTTAATATAGTTCGAGTAGTATGAGTGATACGGGGACTTGATAGCAGAGTATGCCAGCACCATAGAATTTATGTGCGGTGCCAATAGTATATATATTATATGAGTGACTATATATATATATACACACTTATATATGGCAACTTTCTACTGTGCATATAAGTAGTTAAGTAGTGAATAAATGCTCCAACTTTATAATAAGTTTTCGGGAACTCTGTAACGGTACGGTGTTACTCTAAGTAACGTAATAAATCTTGACGAGAATGATTTTGTTTAACTAAATATCATAACCTTTCTACTTCTCGAGATAAAACTTTATGGAAAAATAAGTTAGATAAGCCTATGAGTTAGTAGTACGGTAGGCGTGCACACTAGATGAGAGGAGAGAATTCTCAAAAGAGTGGCGCATACTAACATGGTTGTTACATTAGCCGATAAGCATTTTAAATACTTGATAAACTATTTTAAACTATTTTACACTCGGGCTCTGACCCGTTTTTTGTCATCTTCTCTCTCTTGTATATATATATGTGTGTGTGTGTGTGTGTGTGTGTGTGTATTACAGGTGCCCAGCCACAGGGGCATCATGCTTAGGTTCTTTGGATGGATGTGCTGCAACTTAGGTGGAAGTTGCAGACCCTTACTTTAGACGACCTCTTCGTCAATTCTGCTCTTATTTTAGTTCTGCTTAGTTAGGTCATGTGTCGCCCGTTTCCCTATTCAGTTTGGATTTGTCAGCGATTTATGTTTATGTTATTTCCAGTATTTCTTGTCAGGATGATTTCATTTATAGTTGATAATTTGGTTTGGTTTATCTAGTTGGTTTAATTATTGTGTGGTAATTATCATGCTTATTATTTATGTGACTCTTAAACTCTTGTTATTAAAAAAGTTTTCATATTGGAATTTAAATCAAAATGTAAATAAGACTTTAAATTATTTTGACACTCAGCTTAATTATTTAGGGTGTTTAAATTGGAAACTTTATTTTGCGACAGTGATTCTAATAATGAACCAACTGTTCACCTTGAATTTAATTTAATAAATGACTGATCACCCGGTATGTAATTAGGTGGGGTGTAACAACGAGGTCCTAGAAAATCCCTTCGTAAGGCAATCGAGGTAGCCAAGATTTCTAAATCCCGAGATCGTCATTCGTTATTAGTTTGGGTTAGGAGATCCGACTTGGTAGCTTTACAAGATAGGATTTTTTATTCTCATTTACTTTCACACGATACCTCCCTTGCTGAATCCAAAGGTTGAATGTGTTAGTTCTTTGCATACTTTAGCTTTTATGCTTCATGCTATATTATCATGCTAATTGTATACTTGTTTATCATTTTCTAGACATTGCTTTATCACATATCTCATGCTAGAATTATGATGTTACTTTTTCTTTTATATTATATTTATTTCGTTTGCATTAAATGAAAAATACAAAAAGATTTTTGTTTATCATTTGTGTTTTACCATTTTAGTAATTTTAGGCTTAATGAAAAATACAAATGATTTTTGTGTGTCTTTTGAGTAAATATTTCTGTTTGTTGAGTTAAAAATTTTCAAAAACTCAAAAAATTGTGTATTTCAGTTTGACACACTTTATGTGGCATATACTTATGTTTTAATCCCATCTTTTTCACTCTCATGTGGCTAGAACTTTTGGTTAAGATTGTCAATCCTTAAAATGTTCTTTACCAAGCTTATTACATGGAGTAGTTGAATTTTGTGTTGCTATGATGGATTCTATTTTTATATGCCTCAATTCACACATGCACGAGATCACTTGAAATTTTACCTTCACATGTATATTTGAGCTTTGTGAGGTGTTCCCCTACCAATCTAGTCATCTACGTATTATGTGACCTAGGAAGACTAGTGCATGTTAAAATCCGTTGCATGTGAGATTTGTGTGAGACATAAAAATGATATATATAAATGTGCACGGGGAAGGGATCCGAAAGGAAATATCATCCTTTGCGAGTAAGTCACCGTTTGCTTGGGCCTAAAAGAAACACGTGGTCCAAATGCCTGAACGAATAATGGCATTAAAAGAAAATATTTGCCAAGGCCTATTTTGTTTAGTTGATTTATTCATTCAAAAGATTAAACTATATGTGCATATTTTGAAGGAGATTGGATGGTATCTCAACGGTTTGTACAATGTCCGCTTATCCTAGTTGTACTTTCAATGTCATGAATCTATTGGTTTATAGAATCATCAAAATTCTAGGCTTGTATGCATTGTGTATGTTTGTTCACTGAGTTCAATTTATATTGTCACATGAGGTTATATTCAAATGTGATAAAATTTTGCAATCAAATGAGAACTCCGTGAACATGTTTTAAGTGATTGGGCTTTAATTCATTGGTATCTTGTTCACAACCCTTCACTTATGTTTTCATATGACACATTTATGCTACAAGAGTGTGGAAAACTCATGTTAATTTATTTTGGGTCATTTGTGAGTTTATATCTATATATGTGTGTCTGTATAAATTTTATATCTATTATGTACACATATCTATGATATTATGTTTTATTTTGATACTTTGCCCTTTTAGCTAGTTCACCTATGCATTAATTCATAATTCGTACCTAACTTGTTGAAATTTTTTGTTTAATATCACATGCCTAATTTCTTATGTTTCAAATTGATGTCATTTTTGTTTGCTTCATAGTTAGCATCCATTATTCTTGGTACGATTAGTTATTGTCTATTTGTTTCCCATAGGCTTTCATGTCTTTAACACTTTATGCATCTTCGCTCTACGTGTTTTCCCATATATATATATATATATATCCCTTGTGTAGTTCTTAGGGAGATTCATGTAATTAATTATCTTGGGGGAGAAATGAGTACTTTATTAATTCTATCACCTTTGTTTATTCCTAAACAAAAAGAGGGAGAATTATAGGGGAGAAATGGTATCTAATCCTATTATAATTGTATCTTAGTTTAGGAGATTTATATTAGGGGGAGTCGCGACCTTCTTAGGTTGATCATAGTTTATAAAGGAAGAATTAATTTAGGGGGAGTATTTATTTTACATACATTTAATATTAATATTATTGATATTCCCTATGCTTTTGACAATTTGTTTAAGTGTGCAAAATTTTTCTAAGTGGAAACTTTCAACGGCCAAGTTATTGATCTTTGGGTCTTGAGTCAAGTTTCCTATTTTTGGATGGCATGTTTTTGATGTTTTTGAGTCTAGTAGAGATTGACGTCGCTTTAGGATTTTGTTTTGGTATTTGTCCCGGAATATCCAAAGGGGGAAATTTGTAAGGACACAAGTCTCTGATTGAGTCTTAATGTAGTGTTGGCTCAATTCCGGACAAAAATGTTTGAGTCATAGGATAAGGTTTCTTACGTATCCTTCAAGCCTATTACATGTTGAAGTTGAAGACATTGCGGCCTACTTATCAAGAGAGCGTCATTTCCGGTTTACATGTGCCTCGTTTCACATCATCAACTTAGTTCCAATCTCTCCAAAGGTATGAATGCATTACATATATATATAGGAGCTTGGAACATTTTCTATTGGGTGTAATTTTATTTTAAAATGATGTTTATTTTCAGAAGGTTAATTTTAGAACTTTTAATAAAGTTTTTGGGCGTAAAATTAAATTATGAAATTTTTGGGATTTCGAATGAAATTCTCATTCGAATGAGTCCTTCAAGCCTATGACATGTTGAAGTTGAAGACGTTGCGGCCTACTTATCAAGAGAACATCATTGTCGGTTTACATGTGCCTCGTTTCACGTCATCAACTTAGTTCTGATCTCTCCTAAGGTATGAATGCATTACATATATATATAAGAGCTTGGAACATTTTCTATTTGGTGTAAGTTTTTTTTAAATGAAGTTTATTTTTAGAAGGTTAATTTTAGAACTTTAAATAAAGTTTTTGGGCATAAAATTGAATTATGAAATTTATGGGATTTCGTTCGATTGTGTCGTTCGAACGAGTTTTTCGTCCGAACGAGTTTGCCAACAACTTTTCCCTTTGGGCCTCTGGAACATCGTCAGATAGATCGTTCGAAAGAGATTTTCGGCAGGAAAACTTTGTGGCAATTTTTCTCCACTATTCCACTCTTTTGTTCCCATTAACTTTTCCAGAATTAATATGTGCGGGAACCTCTTTTGAAAAACTAACTTTTTCATCTTCTACAATTTCTAGAGAGTTTTTGTAGAGCCTAATCCCTTCATGAAAAAGTTCATTTTTTGAGTGTTTGTTTTTCAAGAAAATTATTCAAAAACATTTTTTTTACACCCATATTAGTTTATTCCAAGTACCACATATATATATATATATATATATATATATATATATTTGCTTGGAGTTTGTTTGGCACCGGGTTCACTTTTCTTCCTAAGAAGAAAAGAGTTTGGGTTTACTTCTACATCCCATAAAGAAGAAGTTCGTTGTATTGTTGTGGTATACTCACATGGTGAAAGGCAATGTGTGAGGGTTGACGGTTGTCCTAATGCTTTATTGGTGGATTCTAAGGTTCCGGTGGATTTCGGGATTATCGACTAAGTGGAGGTTGGTATAAGAAGACGCGTCAGGGGCTTGAAGGGAGTCGAGTCGAGTTCAGTAAGTCATTCGTCTTGTACTTGTAAAAATACCATACTTAGTGGACTTAAGGCTAGGGTCGTCCGAGGTTTTTTCCCGTTGTGGATTTTTCCTCGTACATCGCGGCGTAGTGGTTGTGAATTTATTTTATCGTGCAAATCTCCTAGAACGCATGCTTAGGATGAAAAGATAAAATACGGTTTAATTCACTTATCTTGTTTAATTTGGTGCATGTCAAAAATTTGGGTAATGTTTAAGTTAATTTAATTCAAGTCGGAAATTTAATTTGTTAAATTTGGTTTGGCCTAATTTGGTAATTTTGAAAATGTTGTGTAGGCCAATTTTAGGACTTGTGTTAAATTAATTTTGGGTATAAAGTAAATTTCTCATAGTTAACTTCAAGCGCTATTTTTTGTGAGAAATTCCAAAAACTGGTTAGTGTGATTTTTTTTTTTTTGCGTGTGTGTGTGTGTGTGCTCACCATAATTCCCTCGCTAAGGTTTAATTTTAATTTTGTGTTTAGAAATTAAAATTTGTGTTTAATTTAATTTTTCATCTTTTTAAGAAAAGAAAATCAAATAAAATTTTGAAAAATTAAATTCTTGTGTTGAACCATATTTATTCTGCATTTAAAAGGAAATTCTTTTCTATAAAATTAAAATTGGTGTCCTATCACGTATTTCAGTGCGACTTGTTATGCTTTTCGCGTAGTGTTCTTTGATATAGAGCCCTATATTTTAGGACTGTTGTATTATATAATTGCACATTTGACGTCTTCTGCCATTTTGTGATAATAATTGTAGACTCATAAAGCTTCTCCCCCATTTCAAATGCCTCCTCGACGTGCACAATGAGTTCCCAGGGGTGCCCAACCTGAGCCTCAACCAGCACCAGTTCAGGGTACTATGAACGCCGCTGAAGTTGTCGCTTAGTAGCAAAGGTGGTAAATAAAGCTTTAATAGTAGTGTAGCAGGGGCCACCTCAGGCCCCAATAGTTTCCCCAGTTCAGGCTCATGCATTCCTATCTTCTTGGGAACGTGTCAGAGATGCCTTTCAGAAGGAACATCCTTCGGAGTTTGCAGGGAGCTCCGATGTTGTAGTGGCAAGCTAATGGAAGAAGGATATACACAAGAACTTGAGGATGTATGAGTGCACAGTTGTGAAGAGGCTTATAATGACCACATTTAAGCTAGTTGGAGCAGCGCTGCAGTGTTAGGAGTCCATTACCACTACTGAGGAGAGAGATGTCTTTACTATTTAGGATATTTGGGTGCGGTTCGATCGAAAATA
Organism: Sambucus nigra; assembly: GCA_949130495.1. NCBI lineage: Eukaryota > Viridiplantae > Streptophyta > Magnoliopsida > Dipsacales > Adoxaceae > Sambucus > Sambucus nigra. The sequence continues at coordinate 342,951,159 of OX422221.1, forward strand.
TTTCCTTTTCGCCGTTCAGACTGAGATGAGGCAGAGATTACTACACCACACCCAAGAGGTAAAGACCGTAGATGAGTATGAGGAAAAATTTACCAAGTTGGCTAATCTGGTATAAGCAGAGGTACCTACTAAGGAGAAGAAAATACAAATGTTAATGGACGGCCTTACCTGGAGGATTCAACAACATCTTCTTGGTAACATCTCATTGTAGACCCATACCGATGTGCTTAATGTTGCACTACTTAACTTCTAATACCACCACTTCCATCTGTCAGGGAGAAAGTGAGTAGGGGAGTCCATCCAGTAGAGCAGGACAAGAGGTAGTGGTGTCAGTGGGGCACAACTAGCACATGGCCAGTAGAGGCAGGGTGATCAGAATTACCAATATGAGGATTCTAAGGGATTCAGATCGGGAGGTTTCCAACACAGTCAGGGAGGTTAGAGGCATAGCTATAAGGGCCAACAAGGACATCAGGGCCATCAGTGATAGCATCAGTATTAACAGGGCCAGCAGGGCCAAGGGAGAGGTGGTAATGGCCAATAAGGCAGAGGGAAGCAAGGACAGAGAGGAGAAACTTTGGTGGAAAGTGCTTCATATGTGGCAAGACTGACTATAAATTTCATGATTGTCCTGAGAGGGGCAAGGCCCCACAGAAGCAGCAGCAGGGTGCTCGACTGGAGCCTCGGAGATCAATATTTCCCGCTTCCCTTCCAGCACCACCACAAATGCCATGTTTTCCAGCTATACCAGCGGTCCCAGTTCAGCAGGGGAAGTTACAGTATGGGCATGTTTACAACGTCCACCAGGCCGTAGTTCCCTAGGCTCCACCCATGATTAAGGGTACGTTTTCTATCCAAGGGACTTTAGGGAATATTTTATTCAATAGGGGGATCACATAGCTTCATTTCCAATAGTTTTGCATATGCCACGGGGTTATTAGACACGATAGAGAGCACAATTACTAGTGTAGATTCCCCATAAGGCTATGGGTCATTGATATTCTTTATATGTCGGGGCGTAGGTATAGAGATTGGGAGATTTACTTTATCGACTGATATGTTTGTCTTAGATATGTATGAGTATGATAGATTATCGGTATGGATTGGCTCATTGCATATAGGGATATCATTGATTACTTTAGTAGGAGTATTATATTTATTATACCAAGTTAGGAGATGTTCTTGGTAGCGATGCCTCGTCCTAAGGGAGGATCGTCCACTCACTTGTATTACATAGAGGAGGAGACTTCTAAGGAGGTAGTAATCCCACTTGATTCGATTCCTATTGTACAGGAGTTTGCTGATGTATTTCAGGAGATACTGAGATTCCCACCTGGTAGAGAGATAAAATTTATTATAGATTTAACACCGGGCACTCGGCCGATAACCCACGGGCCTTACTGTATCGCTCCAGTAGAGATAAGGGAGTTATGAGATCATATTGAGAAGCTGTTGGGATAGGGGTTCATCCGGAGGAGTAAATCACCTTGGGGCTACTCACGTGTTGTTAGTGAAGAAAAAGGATGGATCTCTATGGTTGTGTGTTGATTATCGAGAGCTGAATAAAGTCACAATACGGAATAAATATCTGTTACCCCGAATCGATGACTTATTTGATCAATTGCGAGGAGTTTCCTTCTTCTCGAAGATAGACTTGAGATAAGGATACCATCAGTTGAGTATCAGTGAGCAGGACGTGTCTAAGACTGCATTCTTGACAAGATATGGATCTTACAAGTTCAGGGTTATGCCATTTGGGATAACCAACGCACCAGCTGTAATCATGAACTTGATAAACAGAGTGTTCAAAGAGTTCCTTAATAAGTTTGTCATTGTCTTCATAGATGACATTCTGATATATTCTCGGACTGAGGATAAGCACTCCAAGCATTTGCGACAGGTGTTGTATACACTGCACCAGCACGAGTTGCATGCCAAATATGAGAAGTGTGGGTTTTGGCTGAAGGAGGTCTAGTTTTGGGGGCATATTGTATCTGACAGAGGTATATCCATAGATTCAGGCAAAGTGTCAATGGTGAGGGAGTGGGGGTAACCCACGACATCGACAGAGATATAGAGTTTCTTGGGCCTAGCATGATACTACAGGAGGTTTTTCGAGGATATTTTAAGATAGTGGGTCTGTTAACATACTTGACTTGTAAATGGGTTCCATTCATCTAGGATGAATCCTGTCAGTTAGCTTTTGGTGAGCTAAAGGACAAGTTGGTTCGGCACCCGTTCTAACACTACCCAGGCAGGGAGAGGATTATTTAGTCTAAACTGATGCGTCCTTACAGGGACTCAGGGATGTGCTTCAGTAGGAGGAACATGCTATGTCTTATGCTTCTCGAAATCTTAAGCCTCGTGTGACAGTTACACCTCAAATTATTACGAATGTGCTACAGGCTCAGACAACGAATCCGTTCTACTAGGATTAAATAGTACAACTTCTAGCACAGAGGGCAAATCTTACACAGTTTCTTCGAATGGAGGGTTACGCTTCAATGGGAGACTAGTTGTTCCTAAGGGTGAGGACTTGCAACATGAGGTGTTGACAGATTCACGTGGTTCACATTTTTCGGTACATCCCGATGGAGATAAGATGTACCAGGATATGAAGCGACAGTACTAGTGGACTGGAATGAAGAAGGATATTAGAGACTTTTTTTCGAAATATGCCACTTGTCAACTGGTAAAAATGGACCACCAGAGACCGCCAGGGATCCTACAACCATTAGAGATCCCTATATGTAAGTGGGAGAGCATTTCCATGGATTTCATCACAGGGTTGCCTACATCTCAATGAGGTCACAATTCGATATGGGTGATTATGGATCATTTGATAAAAGTAGCTCACTTTCTGCTAGTTTAGACCAATTAGACCATGGGGCAGTACTCTCAGATCTTCATTTCGAAGGTAGTGAGACTTCATGGGGTGCCTATTGATATTGTGTCCGACCGGGACAAGATTTTTGTGTCCAGAATTTAGGAGAGCTTCCAGGAGGCCATCGGTACATAGTTACGATTGAGTTCGGCCTATCACCCGCAGAATGATGGGAAAACTGAGTGAACGGATCATATGTTAGAGGATATGTTGCAAATATGTATCCTAGATTTTGGAGGGGGATGGGATCAGTATCTCCCATTAATGGAGTTTGCCTATAAGAATTCCTACCAGTTTATGATTGGCATGGATCCATTTAAGGCACTATACGGTAGACCTTGTCCTTTTCCAGTGTGTTGGTTAGAGGTGGGGGATAACAAGATATTGGGTTGGAGGTGATAAAGGATACTTCGTCCAGGATATAGACAATTTGGATTCGTATTCGGGTTGCTCAGGATCGATAAAAGAGCTACGCTGATGCCAAGAGGGACTTCCGTGAGTTCAATGTGGGAGACCAAGTATTGTTGAGAGTGTATCCTATGAACGGCATAATGTGTTTTAGTAAAAAAAAGAACTTAGCACCGAGATATGTAGGGTCATTCCCAATCATAGAGCGGATTGCTCCAGTTGCTTATAGACTTGGGTTATCGAAACACATGCATATGATTCATGACATGCTACATATTTCTTCGCTGAGGAGATACCTTCGGGATGAGTTGGACCATAGTCATATTGCTTTGGATGAGATTGATTTGCAGCTCGATAGTTCCTACGAGGAGGGTCCGATTGCTATCCTCGACCGTAGCCAGAGGAAATTGATATCTAAGGTAGTACCTCTAGTATGTGTTTAGTGGCAGCATCATAATGCCGAGGAGTCTATCTGGGAGCGCGAGGATGAGATGTGCGATAAATATCCCAAGTTATTTTTACTAGTTATACCTCTATTTCTAAATTTTGGGACAAATTCCCTTATTGGGGGGAAGTATTTAATACCTCGTGTTTTTTTACTCATTTTAATTAAAGGATTAATTGAATTGAAAATGGGAAATTAATTGGTAATTAATATGGATTTAAATACTAGCAAAATGAGAATTAGTATTTGATTATGATATTTATGTTGAATATTACTGAGAGAGTATAGTAATATATGATTATGAACTTACTAAATTGCCACATGTGGAAAATATGACAGTTTTGGAAATCAAGTTGGGACGCACGTGTCAGTCGTGTTGGGACCAATTTAATGGATTTTAAAGTAGTTTACTTTTATGTCATCCATATGGTCATTTTGAGTGAGTCAATGTGTCCAAAAGTATCGAGATAGTCAGAAAAGTTTACCAGGGGGTTTAGTTTGTGTCCCGGGGTAGTTTTAGGCCAAACCGGTAACTCGGAGGGTATTTTAGTCATTTTACTATTTGATGAATAGTGACATACGAAATTTAAGATTTATATATCATCCAACCCTTAGGATCATTAGGGTTATTGGCTGTTACAAACTTGAGAGGGAGAAGTAAAGCGAAAGGAAGGGTTTCCAAAGGTTGTTATGGCCAAACAACCACCTTGCACCACCATATCATCTTCCTCAAAGGATCAGAACTTATATTTCTAGGAAAGTGATTTAACTTGTTATGATTCAACAAATATATTATCCATGGTAGTTTAGAATTGGAGGCTAAACTTGAAATATTAATCTATTAATGAATTGTGAGAATTAAATCTTGAATATGGGTAGGTTTTGCATGTAGATAAATTCTGGAAAGATTAGGGAATTAAATCAGATCCTAAATGATAAAAATCATGGATCAAATCTGAGTATTTGGCTCTCTTGAATTGAGAAAAGTTATCTTAGGGTTGAAACATGGAAACTTGATGAACAATTAAATTTGTAGGTAATTTTCCTGATGATTTTGGAACATTAGAAATCATATTTTTATGTTGTTATAACATCAAATACGTTTACTTTGGAGAATGGGATTATGTAATGAATTTTGGAGACAAAACGATGGCAAAAAATACTAAAAATTATGGGTTGTAACTGGTCGATCGATCGACTGGTTTGATCGATCGACATTCTTGAGTCGATCGATCGACTCCCCTATATTTGTGATAAAATTTCCTTTAGAGGTTTAACCAAATTCTTACTTATAATAATTTTTGATGTGGACTATTTGAATATATTGGGACTTATGGAAGGTCAATAAGGGTGCATTTGAGGTCCGAAAAATATTAGTTTGGTTTGGTATTAAATGATAAACTTGCGAGTGCCCGACGGGAGTGTTACAGTGGAAAATTTTGGAAACTTGAATTTGATTAAGATAAACAGTAACTTAAGGTTAGAGATAGTAGTAGGGGGACTTTACTTGACTAAAATAACCTTAGAGACAAGTGGGAGACTTAGTAACCTTTCGGGATAGGTTTAAGCACTCGAATTTACACGATGAGAGTTGTCGTGCTAAACATATTACGTAAAATAATCGGGATGAAACTATACTACGTATGACACTTGTAATATAGGACAGGAGTATACCTATATTGAAATGATGATTACTCAGGTTGTCTGATTACCTAGTATATAAATTATTATGTGTATGACATACATACCATACTTGCTATCATGGGAGGTTGTAGGAAGAGGATTATCATGTCTTGTGTGCCTTTGGGGGGGGGGGGGATTTAGATTTGGTACCTCAAGAACATAGGATTGTGAAGACTTATTTGTGAGTTGATAAGTCAGTTGACCACGGGAGTGTAGGTATGTGCATGATCCATGGGTATGTGAACTATGTTCGCCTCCAATATGTATGGTTTTTATTGATACGGTTCCTGAGTGATTCGAAACTCGTGATCCTCATGTACGTGATATATCGGGATTTGATAGCAGCGTATATGTGCACCGCATCTTAGCTTAGGGGTACCATATGTGTATATACGTACTGAGAGTGGTATAAATATATACTTCTAATTATTCACTATTTCTTAGTGGATGAGAATGGCTAAGATATTTAAATGACTTAAAGATGTGGGAACTTAAATAATACATGAGATAATGGACTCAAATAACGAGTATTTGAAATATAAGTATGTCTTAATTGAGTAATATGTAATACCCCCACTACACCAAAACTGGCGATTGGTCACGGCCAAAATCCCTGACCAAAACTGTGGGTCGCGGACTTGGGTCGTGACCATTTCGGGCATGACCATTTTCGTGGGTCGCGGCCCAAGTCCGTGACCAAAAAATGGTCACGGCAGATGGTCGCGGACTTTGGCAGTGACCCATGCCGTGACGGGGTCGCGGCCCTCATCCGTGACCCACAACCGTGACAAATTGGTCGCGGCCAAAGTCCGCGACCGACGTCCGTGACAAAATAAAAAATAAAAAAATTGGTCGCGGCCCTCATCCGTGACCCAGAACCTTGACAAATTGGTCGCGGACGTCCGTGACAAAAAAAAATAAAAAAATTGGTCGCGACCCTTATCCGTGACCCACAACCGTGACAAATTGGTCGCGGCCAAAGTCCGCGACCCACGTGCGTGACAAAAAAAATTTTAAAAATTGGTCGCGACCCTAGTCCGCGACCCATAACCGTGACAAAAAATAAAAAAAATGGTCGCGGACTTTGGCCGCGACCATTTTTAAGCGCGACAAAAAAAATAAAAATGGTCATGGACAAAGTCCATGACAATATTTATCTATAATTTAAAAAAAATGTATTTTTTTTTGTCCAATCCTATAATTGGGGGTCCTGTGAGTGCACCGTCGGCTGCTACGAGGTGTTACAAATATTTATTATAGGCAAAACAATAAAAAAATCACAAATTGCGAATTGAGAATGTTGTTAATAAACAAATATATATACAAACTTAAAAATATTACACGTCTTAATAATTCCCAGACCAAAAAAAAATTGGGCAGAGTTTCCCCTATTTTCTTGACATTCCAAAACCTGTAAATAAAAAACCTTCTTATTATAAAGCCCGCACGTCTATAAAATTCAACAATCAAATTATAAAAGCCCGCATGGCCATAAAACTAAACAATAAAAGCCTGCACGGCTATAACACATAAAAAATATTATCCTGAATGTCCACAACATATAAAAAATCTACATGTTGTAAACCATTGCCTCCTTCATTTGTTCCACGTGCAAAAATCCTACAAATGATAGGATACAAAAAACAAAAATATCAGTAACCAAGTAGTTCTACAAAAAATTTAATCAAGCTGAAAAATTGCATATTTGAGTTAAAATTATCAGTAACCAAGTAAAAATATGAAAATTACCGTCGTTTTTAGAGGTGTTGGTGGGAGGTGTTGGTGCCACCCACGAGGCCGTTTGGGGACTGTTTCGAGTTTTCACCCTCTAACTCCATGTTTTGCTTAAGTGTAGAAATACGCAAATTACCGTCGTATTCTCAAACCGGGAGACCCGTGGCTGCGGGGTCAGTTCCTACGAGTTATGTTGGTCCCGTGGGAGGTGTTGGTGCCACCCACGGGGCCGTTCGGGGGCTGTTACGAGTTTTCACCCTCTAACGTCATGTTTTTAAGCCTAAGTCTAGAAATAAGCAAATTACCATCGTACTCTCAAACCGGGAGACCCGCGGCTGCGAGGTAGGTTCCTACGAGTTACGTTGGTCCCGTGGGAGATGTTGGTGCCACCCACGGCGCCGTTCGGGGGCTGTTTCGAGTTTTCACCCTCTAACGCCATGTTTTGCTTAAGTGTAGAAATACGCTAATTACCATCATATTCTCAAACCGGGAGACCCGCGGCTGTGAGGTCAGTTCCTACGAGTTACGTTGGTCCCGTGGGAGGTGTGTGTGCCACCCACGGGGTCGTTCGACGGCTATTTCAAGTTTTCACCCTCTAATGCCATGTTTTTAAGCCTAAGTCTAGAAATATGCACATTATTTTCGTATTCTCAAACCGGGAGTCCCGCGGCTGCTGGGTCAGTTCCTACGAGTTACATTGGTCCCGTGGGAGGTGTTGGTGCCACCCACGGGGCCGTTAGAGGGTTGTTTCTAGTTTTCACCCTCTAACGCCATGTTTTTAAGCCTAAGTCTAGAAATATAAAAATTACAGTCGTATTCTCAAACCGAGCATCCCACGGCTGTAGGGTCAGTTCCTACGAGTCACATTGGTCCCGTGGGAGGTATTGGTGCCACCCACGGGGCCGTTCAGGGGTTCTTTCTAGTTCTCACCCCCTAACGCCATGTTTTTAAGCCTAAGTCTAGAAATATGCCAATTATCATCGTATTCTCAAACTGGGAGTCCCGCGGCTGCGGGGTCAGTTCCTACGAGTTACATTGGTCCCGTGGGAGATGTTGGTACCACCCACGGGGCCGTTCGGGGGCTGTTTCGAGTTTTCATCCTAAAATGCCATGTTTTGCATAAGTGTAGAAATACTCAAATTACAGTCATATTCTCAAACCAGGAGACCCGCGGCTGCGAGGTCAGTTCCTACGAGTTACATTGGTCCCGTGGGAGATGTTGGTGCCACCCACGGGGATGTTCGGGGGCTGTTTCGAGTTTTCACCCTCTAACGCCATGTTTTGCTTAAGTGTAGAAATACGCGAATTACCGTCGTATTCTCAAACCAGGGACCCGCGGCTGCGAGGTCAGTTCCTACGAGTTACGTTGATCCCGTGAGAGGTGTTGGTGCCACCCACGGGGCCGTTCGGGGGCTGTTTTGAGTTTTCACCCTCTAACGTCATGTTTTTAAGCCTAAGTCTAGAAATAAGCAAATTACCATCATACTCTCAAACCGGGAGACCCGTGGCTGCGAGGTCAGTTCCTACGAGTTACATTGATCCCGTGGGAGGTGTTGGTGCCACCCACGGGGCCGTTCGGGAGCTGTTTCGAGTTTTCACCCTCTAACGTCATGTTTTTAAGCCTAGGTCTTGAAAAATGAAAATTATCGTCGTATTCTCAAACCGGGTGTCCCGCGACTGCAGGGTCAGTTCCTACGAGTCACATTGGTCCCGTGGGAGGTGTTGGTGCCACCCACAGGGCCGTTCGGGGGCTGTTTCTAGTTCTCACCCCCTAAAGCCATGTTTTTAAGCCTAAGTCTAGAAATATGCAAATTATCGTCGTATTCTCAAACTGGGAGTCCCGCGGCTACGGGGTCAGTTCCTACGAGTTACATTGGTCCCGTGGAGGTGTTGTGCCACCCACGGGGCCGTTAGAGGGTTGTTTCTAGTTTTCACCCCCTAACGCCATGTTTTTAATCCTAAGTCTATAAATATGAAAATTACCATCGTATTCTCAAACCGGGCGTCCCGCGGCTGCGGGGTCAGTTCCTACGAGTTACGTTGGTCCCGTGGGAGGTGTTGGTGCCACCCACGGGGCCTTTCAGGGGCTATTTCTAGTTCTCACCCCCTAACGCCATGTTTTTAAGCCTAAGTCTAGAAATATGCAAATTATCGTCGTATCCTCAAACTGGGAGACCCATGGCTGCGAGGTCAGTTCCTACGAGTTACGTTGGTCCCGTGGGAGGTGTTGGTGCCACCCACGGGGCCGTTCGGGTGCTGTTTCGAGTTTTCACCCTCTAACGTCATGTTTTTAAGCCTAAGTCTAGAAATAAGCAAATTACCGTCGTATTCTCAAACCGGGAGACCCGCGGCTGCGAGGTCAGTTCCTACGAGTTACGTTGGTCCCGTGGGAGGTGTTGGTGCCACCCACGGGGCCGTTCGGGGGATGTTTCCAGTTTTCACCCTCTAACGTCATGTTTTTAAGCCTAAGTCTAGAAATAAACAAATTACCGTCGTACTCTCAAACCGGGAGACCCGCGGCTGCGGGGTCAATTCCTACGAGTTACATTGGTCCCGTGGGAGATGTTGGTGCCACCCACGGGGCCGTTCGGGGGCTGTTTCGAGTTTTCCCCCTATAACGCCATGTTTTGCATAAGTGTAGAAATACACAAATTACCGTCGTATTCTCAAACCGGGGACCCGCGGATGCGAGGTCAGTTCCTACAAGTTACGTTGATCCCGTGGGAGGTGTTGGTGCCACCCACGGGGCCGTTCAGGGGCTGTTTCGAGTTTTCACCCTCTAACGTCATGTTTTTAAGCCTAAGTCTAGAAATAAGCAAATTACCATCGTACTCTCAAACTGGGAGACCCGCGGCTGCGGGGTCAGTTTCTACGTGTTACATTGGTCCCGTTAGAGGTGTTGGTGCCTCTCACGGGATCGTATGGGGGCTGTTTCGAATTTTCGCCCTCTAACGCCATATTTTTAAACCTAGGTTATGATATATGCAAAATTATCCTCGTATTCTCAAACCGAGAGTCCCGTAATCGTGTGGTCTATTCGTACGAGTTACATTGGTTCCGTGCATGGTGTTGATGCCTCTAACATGACCGTTTGGTGGATGTTTCAGGTTTCTCCCCTCTAACGCCATGCTTTTAAGCTTAAGTCTACACATTTTCAAATTATCGTCGTATTCTGAAACTGGGAGTCTAAAATATTTTCAACATATTATCTAATAATTATCCCGTACTCCTTCTAATTATCCCATACTCCTTCTAACATACTATCCAACAACAAGCAACAACCAATAATTATCCAACAGTCAAACCAAACAAAACCAATAATTATCCCGTACTCCTTCTATCATCTAAAAGATTTAATAGATAATGCATATCAATTATATAACTACTTTTGTTAAAGTAAAGCATAGAAGATCTAACCTGCAACAATAGCAATAGGGAATGTTCTTCTCCTTGATCCGAAACAATACATTGTCAATGTAGAACCGTCCTGCAACATACATGGGATTGTTTTTTACTGTGCGTCTAGCATGCATAACACAAGATTTTTTAGAAATATAAATTGGAGCTATAGCACACTGATACTAAAATGAGTCCCAACAAAATATACAATATATTCCCCAGAAGCATAGTTAGCTTTATTAAAAAAAATCTAACGGAATCCGAAAAATCCATTCCAGTAAAACTATAATCTTGGTTGAATTAGGAACATAGCCATTCCGCAAAGTTCAAATTAGACTCACAACACTAAATCGAATAATTAGAAGAATAATTATATAAAGACATGACATTTCGCGGACGAATCTGAATATGCTTAGAGAGAGTACCTAAGGTCCTTTTCGCAGATGGTCCTGCATTTAAACCTGCATTTCCATTGGGATTTTGAAAACAAAAGCATTAAATAAGTAACATTCTTGGAAGAAGAAAAAAACATGAAAGAAATTTATACAAACACCGACTCGTCCTCTAGAACTGGCTCCTAGATATCCAAAAAGAAACCTGATAATCAATCCACCACTCACCTACGTTCTCCGCAAACTCTGATTCTGAAACAAAATATTCTCAAATCTAAACAAATATAGTCATGAGAAATACAATACATATTCCCAGACACCTTAACATAATTCCTCGACGGGTGATTAATTAATAGCATACAGAAATGGTGATATCAGCTCTAACTAAGTAGAATAGCTCGACTTTGGAGATCTTTATTTTTTACTGGTTATAGTTCCGAGTGGAATCCACTTTGACAATATAAATGTCATTCTTTCTCACAGTTCCTATGAGTGTGTCATTAAGTAACATAAGGTGACAAAAGGACACCTTCAGGAGATATGTGAAGAGAGTTTGATAAGCTCATACGGTGAAAAAAGACGCAATATCCATATTCCATTGACATATAATGTTAAAGTCATCTGCCACTTACAATAATGGTCCTTTATTATTAAATGTCGCCCATATTCCAAATCCATCATCATTTTATAAACTTTGTAAAAAAAAAATATTTAGTAGTGCATTTGAGCATATATACAATTATTTCTTCAAATAATTATGGTCCCAAAAAAATTGTATTCAACAAATCAACACAACAACTCTTATGGACTAAGATAAGTATACTATCTATCCAATTCCAAACATGATTCTTTACACCTTAATTATTAGACATTAACATTTCTCAACCTACACATAGATGCACACAAAATACTACATGTGCAATTCGAAAAAAAATAGAAAACAAATCATTTTAATATATAACAAACAGAAAATTTTAGACCTAGAAAAAGAAATCAAAGAAAATTTGAGGAATCTCCATGTATCAAAGAAAAAATCATAGCATTACATATAACAAACACACACACACACACATATATGGATATATTACATATACAGATTGGGGAAGAACCTCCATACGGATAGGGGAAAAAATCTCCACGACTGCTACCAGCGTTTGGGGAAGAAATCTCCACCGTTTGGGGGGAACATCGCATCGCATCACCAACCTCGCATCACCAGCAACTCACCTACACCCAAACTATTCCTCACCCACACCTAAAAATCCTATACCCTCACCACACACAAACACACACCCTCCATCTTCAACCTCACACCGAATATCTCTCTTCGACCATAACCCATTTCCACTCACTCCTTCCCTTCCATTAAACCACCATTATCAAACCTTTAACCCAACCTTGACCCACCTTAAACCCGAGCGGCCTGCGGAATACCAAACCCACTCTGGCGCCTGATCCGCCTGCGGCCAGTACCACCAGCGTCCAGTCGTATACCTCCTGCCGACAGCGACCCAACGCCGGTGTACTCCAACCGAACTCAACCCGTAATCCGGGGAGACTCTCCGGTGCGACCCCCTGCTCCCAACCCGCTTTCAGCTACCGGAACCCCATCGCATCACCAACATCGCATCATTTGGGGGGGGGGGGGGGGAACCAGACATCGCATCGTTTGGGGGGGAAGCAGCGTTTGGGAAAGAAAAAAAATAAGATACGAGCGGGGTAGTGAAAATATGAGGCATTTGAGTTTTGGTTAGGATTGACATTGGTCACGGCCTACTGTCGTGACCCACCTCGCGACCCATTAATGAAAGCATGTCTCGTGTATGCAGTCTACTGGTCACGGCCCATAGCCGTGACCCACGCCCAAAATTGGTCACGGACCCCAGCCGTGACCTAATATGTGTGTATTTGTGCTTCGTCATGCCTATGGTCACGGCCCAAGTCCGTGACCCACGTCAAAAATGGTCACGACCCCCAGCCGTGACTCAGTATTTGTGTGTATTGTGCTTCGTCATGCCTATGGTCACGAACCAAGTCCGTGAACCATACCCGACCAATTTTGGAGGGAATTTTGGCGCCAAGATGGTCACGACCTGGTCACGGCCCAAGTCCGCGACCCACAGTGGTCACGGATTTGGTCCGTGACCACTTCCAGCGCATCCATAATTTAGTGTGGTAATAAATATGGTCACGCCAAAATTGAGTTGGTCACGGCCCAAGTCCGCGACCAGCTGGTCGCGGACTTGGGCCATGACCAATTCAATTTTGGCGTGACCATTCACAGGATTTGGTGTAGTGCCCGTACTTTTATGGATATTTATTTATGGGATTAATTAAATTAAATGTGAATTAATTGAGAATTAATCCGGATAAATTACTAACGAGATGTGAGTTGGTATTTAATTATAATGTGTATATATGTCAATATATGAATATTGAAAATATTGAAATTATCGCGAGGCTGAAATACGACAATTTGGAAAAATTTAATTGGGGCGCGCGTGTCAGTCACGTCGAGAATGAATTTATGAGATTTAAAAATAAATAATTTTTCTTTTGACCAAATAGTCATTTTGAGTGCACCAACGTGTCCGGAAGGGTCGAGATAGTCAGAAAACACTAGCCGGGGGTTTAGTTTGTGTCCCGGGGCATTTTTAGGCCAAACCGGCAACCCAAAAGGGTAGTTTGGTAATTAAAATCCACGAAAATTAGACTTTAATTATAACTTATCATTAAATCCACTAACCCATTTTCAACCCTAATCTAAGTAGTGGGCTACGGGAGAAGTTAAGAAAATATTATAACTTGCAAAAAACCAACCCCCCACCTCCATTGTCATCTTGTGAGAAGAACTTGTCGAGAGAGAGAGAGAGGAGAATTCTGCAGAGAGAGAGGAATTCAACCATCTCCAACCAACAACAAATCTGAAGCATATAAGGCAAGTGATTTAGTTACAATTGATTCAATGAATGTGTTCTTCCATGTTTAGTGTAATTATCGAATTTTGTCTTGGAAGATTGATATAGACCCATGAATTTGAGGATTAAAACTATAAACCATGTTAGGAATTGCATGTAGACATATTCTGGATGAATTATGAATCCAAAACATAATACTTGATGATCTAAAAACGGATTAAAGAAGAGAATTACTATTGTTCTTGAAAGAAATAGAAAACTAGGGTTCTTGAGGATGTTTTGATCTAAATAAGGCCTTTGGGTGATGATTAATTAGTTTTAGAACGTTAACAATGTTGTAGGATGATTATTTGATGATATTATAATGTTAGAATGAAGTTTCATGCATTGTAATGAATTTTTGGGACGATTTGAGGACTGCAAAACGAAGCAGTCCGTAGCCAATCTGGTGCAATCGATCAATCGACATTCATCAGTCGATCGATCGACCACCATCGATCGATCGAACATACAAGGTCCATCGATCGACCTTCCCAGAATGAGTAAAATCTTCTCATTTAAAATTTTAAGGATGTTAACCCTAGAAAATTATTGATGGAGACTTTGTGAGTATTCCGAGACTTAAGGAAGACCAGTAGGTATGGTTGTGAAATCGGACCTTAATTAGAATTTAATTTGGGATAGTTGTCTAAAATCCCATAAAGCTCGACGAGTGAGATAATATTAGGGTTAAAAGAGTAAATTCGAATGATTTGATTAAATGAGGTTTGTGGCAGAAATAATGACCTTAAGAATAATGAAATTAAATGTGGAAATAATAGGAGACTTAGTAACCTCTTTGAGATAGGTTTTAAGTATAAGAAACTAGGATGTGAGATGTGTCGACAGTCTACATTATATATTATCGGAAGACTTAAAATGCATAAAATTGGAATAATGGTATAGGGATGTAGAATATACCTTTATTAATATTAAGATATCTAAGACGTGTGAATGCTTAGTATATGACTTATGTGTATGACATACCTACCATACTTGCTATCACGGAGGTCGTCGTTCGTGTTGGGCCAACTAATCTTTGTGTGCCTACGGGGGGATTTAGATTGGTACCTTAAGAACATAATACTAGAATGACTTATTTGTGAGTTAATAAGTCAGCTGACTATGGAGCGTAGGTATGTACGTGACCCATGGATATGTTGAATTATGTTCGCCTCCATTTTTGTGTGTTGTGCTTATTCTAACAATTCCTGAGAGATTCGGAATTTGTAATACTTATGTACGTGATGTACCGGGATGAGATAGAAGAGTATGTGCACCGTAGCCTAGACTATGGGTGCCTATAATGTATATTTATGATGTGAATAATATACAACTAATGTTCAATGAAATACTTAGTAAAGTAACGATGTGTATACTTGTGCTATTTTAATAGAGATTAAAATGATAACTCCACATAATAAAAGGTTGTTATTAGGGAATTAAGGCACATACATGTTATACTTAATGACTTGAATAAACCCTTAAACCTATAAAGTGAAGCCAGGTTTTTTATTAGACTAGTTAGTTAGTAGCATAACTAGTACGGGCTATGGATGCGTTAGGAGTGCACATTAGTTGAGAGGTGAGGAGCTCATGTGAGTGCACGTCCTAACATGTATTTTGCATTCATTGTTTTAATGTTATTAAAGCACTTGCTGTTTTTAAAATACTCTCCACTTTCGGGCTCTGACCCGTTTACTTTCAAATCTATTTTTTTTTGTAAAAACCTTTTAGGTGCCCAGCCACAAGGACACCATGCATTGTATTTCCATTCAGGTGACGAGCTGTAGATGTTGTGGAAGTTACAGGGCCGTGATAGTAGACGCCTCCTTTTCTAGTCTTGACTCCATATTCAGTTTCATCATTTGTAGGGCATGTCGCCAATTTCTATTTAGACACATTTCATATTTCAGTTATTCAGATTTTGGCATGTAATTAATTGAGGGTACACTGTTCTATTTATTTCAGTTGTGGGATTGTTGTGAGGAGTATTTCCTCCAGACTTATTACTATTTGTTGGTTATTCTATTGCTTCTTTATGGTGAATGGTTATGATATTCTTTCAAAACTCTTTTATTGCATGTTAATCAGATTTAATTTAAAATTTGACAACTTACTTTTTAAATACTAGGTGGTTAGTAATCATTAAATGTTTTCGACAGTGATGCTATTAACTGAACCAACTTGGCATTTCGAATTAATTTAATAAAGGAGTAGCTACCCGATATTTAATTAGTCGGGGTGTCACAGGTGGTATCAGAGCATCAGGTTCTAGTGTCCTTTAGGATCTGTACGGCTTATTATGCTTCCAGCGTAACTTTCTTTGATATAGAGCCCTATATTTAGGATTGTTGATTCCTTTAGTAAAATTTCGTTCTCCTTCTATGATGTATATGATAGTGAATCATATTGTGATTCGGTGTATTTGTGTGCCGAACAATGTAGTACGTCAGGCGAAGACGGTTGGGTGAACAGCAGGAGGCAAATATATATTGAGGTTAATTGATTTATTTAAAGAAAGATGCCGTAGTTGAAGTCACCGATATTATGGCACGGAAGTCCTGGATGATATAGAAGGCTAATGCGCGACTTGAGACTTCCGGGTACAGCTATAGTAGGAATGGGGTCAAATTAGACACATCCAACAAGGTTGGAATGGGAGAGAAAGAGTTAGGTGTAACATTGAAGAGAATCAGCAGTAGCAATACTCGAAAGGTGAAGACGTCATATGCTAGCCAAACGAACGCAATGTATCCAAAGGCTTGGACATATGTCAGGATATGACCAATTGAGAGTGAAAATTTAGAAAAAAATTTCCTTGACTCGTAAGAGCGGAGATTCAATGGTGAGAAACAAGCAACCCACTTAAAAGTGGAATGTGATGTCGAGAGGGTGTACACGTATGGTTTGACCATAAGTTCCTTCATCAGATGTTCAGGTTGAAAGGTGAATGTTATTCTGAACTCACATAAGAGGTCCAAACAGGGTTCAACTTGTGAGGAGAAATTTAATGTTGTAGCGAACCTTACACCGGGTGGAGAAGGTGGTATAGAGAAGAGGATGTTAAAGGGAGAATCTACATACAAGAAGAATTGTTAGCTCTTATGGGGAATTCTGCTTGGATGATAAATACAGATAGTAATTATATCGCGTGGTGTAAATTTGGAGGTAAATGTTCCCTTGGGTATGGAGATACAAAAATTGAAGAATTTTTATAGAATAAGAATGGGAAAATGGTGTTGGAGAAACACCACAAGGAGGAAGACCCAATGGAGAAACCGCTAAAATAAATCGTTAGCGGAATTACTACCGAGCGATGGTAATTTCAGTAAGAGAGGTGGAAAATTAGTAGCGTGTTCCTTAGGGCCGTCAAAACTAAGGGAACAACGGAGGTAGACGTCTGAGTCGAGACTAACAACGTCCGAGAGATGGACCACCTTAACATGATTTGTGAGACAAAAGATAAGTGGAGTATGTGTAGAGGTATTTCTGTGGGGAGTGAAACCCATGCGTTATAAAAAATTTCCTGATACAACAGTAGGGATCAAGGTATTGTGCCTGGCGAGGGCAACAGTTATTGAAATATCTGGTTTGAGACAGACATGTTTGGTAAGTCCAGGAACCATTTGAGAAGCCATGACGATTATTAGAATAGAAGTATGAGTTATATCCTCAGATGAGGATGCATGTTATTTTTGGCATGAATGAGTTACTACATTTGTTACAATTGTATTTTCACTTGAGAGTCGAGTTTAGTGAGTATATCAGTAAGTTTATTATATATACGAACATTTTTCCCTAATAGTGTGGGGGTTACTTTTATTGTCATCCGCGGAGGATGAATGGGTATATTGATAGCAGTACATGATTGATTGATTGAAATTACTCATTTTAGTGCTGTATTATACAAGTATGATATTATCCAAATTTTGTTTTTATATAATTGTACCGATAGTGTGCTGGTATTACAATTTTATCGAAGTTACTACCTTAGGTTAGAATGTTTTGGTTCTGGAGAGGCCCCATTTGTGAGAGGGCTGGGCTCAAAATTGTACTATTGTATATATGTATATATATATAAATATTGCTGTGATTTCAAAGGCATAATGGTCTCGGGTACTTAATTCTAGTATGCGCGGAGATTTAAATGATATGATTAGTATGTAATTTATTTACTAGTTAGCAAAACGGTTTAGCTGGTTATTGTAATTAACACTCAGGATGTCGTAATAAGTATAGTTCATTATTTTATTGCCATTTAGAGATCTGGGAGTTCATACTCATAGTTGTGTACCTGGGGACGGGATTTTGAGAGCCCCGAGTATAATTGCATAGTGTATATGGAATGTGATTACCATCAATGTCAAGAAAAAGTGTCTTTCGGAAAGAGTTCCTTGTTTAAGTTAAATTGAGAAAGGAGATGTAACTTTGTTGTTAAGAGACGGGAACATAGGGGTACGTGTTATGGACTGAGGGCTTAATAAATCTCGATGACCGACAAGGTTAGGTAGTAGTGTATCGGGGGGGTTCCTTGTTTGGATTTTGCTTTGCGAGACATCCCACGAATGAAACCTAGCTTAAGGTTGGTATTAGGGGAATATTTAACCATTCATCCATAATTTGGAATCCCTTGATAATTACAAAAATAGTTAGTTAGGAAAATTACGATATAAGGTCAGTAGAGCCAGTGGTGTGGTGAAGAAGTACTGAAAAGTTTGGTTTTATTTCGGAAGGTTGAAGGATGCATTGAGGTTAAGAAGTATTTAGGATTTCTAATTCAGAAGCGATTGAGAATGCCCAAGTGGAATAGCACCGTTGTATTTACAGTGACAATAAAGAGTTTGGGATTTGTATGAAGCGTATATAATGTTTAAAAAACCATATGGTTGGGTTATAAGGGGCGTAGACATCTTGATTTGCTAAAGTGTAAATCAAAGGAAGAGGGAACATAGACGGGTGAGATTATTACTTATGAGATTAAACGTGATAAGAAAAGGTGTAAGTGAATATCATGTGTAGTCAGTGTAGCACGTTCAAATTTGGAGGAAAGGCAGTAGAAAGACATTTAATAAAAGGATATCTCTTGAGAAGGCGAATAAATTATTATGAGCAATTTGGAGTAGAGTTCCGATCAATCGAATGTTGAGGGTGACTCAAGAGTAAATAGAGTGAGAATGTTAATAAGGTATAAGGAGTCCGGATTTTCACAAAGAGGTGAGAAAGTGTAAGGGTCGAAACTTTGGCATACGCCAAGAAAAGCAGAGGATCGTTAAGTATCACTTAACGGGAAGGAACATTTACAAGAAATTCAGCATTTAAAGGGGTGTAGTAAGTAGTAGAATGATTGGGTGTTAGATGATTAACCAATTAATCTTGTATCCAACCGATGATACCAAGGATGGAAGAGTCAAGTTAGTAAATTCCTTAAGGGGTAACAAATTCCTTCAAATACGTGAGTCATGTTGTTCAGAAGGAGACAAATTGTTATATACTTGAATGATTTACACTATTAGATAGTGAACACGTCGGTACGTGGTTCGATGTAGTATTATTTAGAACTGGGATGAAATTCCCGAAATCCACATTTAGGTGGGGCGACAATAAGTAGTGGGAAATAACAATTCAAACTGAGGGTTGTATCACCTATAACCCGAGGTGCAGGCGCAAGGTGACTAACGACTGATGGATTGTATGAAAGAAATTTTGGATTCATTACGATATTTTCAATTCCAAATCGGGTATAACTAGTGAGGTATATTGTAGTCATGAGGAGGAGATATTACCTAATGGTAGAGTTGGGGGAAAAGCACCCGTATCTATTTATGGTGGACATGGTGCTTACAAAGGTTTGTGTGACAACAACAGGCTGAAGTAGTTTTCCCTTGTGTAAAAGTCACAACGTCGAGATATTTCAAGGAATGGACAACCGTAGTCAGATGTGTTATTGATTCATCCCAGGATGGGAGTTTGGAGTTTTGATAAACGCGGGAGTTAGTAGTGAGGTGCGGACTCACAATACAAATAAAAATAATGCGGCTAATGATGTATAGGCTATTTTTATTCGAATGTTGTTTAATAAGAGCACAACGTGAGGTGCATTTATCTAAGACTATTCTGATAGGGTATCAAGAATGTTAAACAAGCTTATTGTGAAGCGAGGGTTTTAGTGATTTGGGCTTTTCATTATAATTGTTTTGAATACTGGAGGATAACAAATTTTTCCAGGTGTGCCTTACTTATCCGAATTTCGGGACAAAATTCTGTTATTAGGGGGGAAGTATGTAATACCCCGTACTTTTATGGATATTTATTTATGGGATTAATTAAATTAAATGTGAATTAATTGAGAATTAATCCGGATAAATTACTAACAAGATGTGAGTTGGTATTTGATTATAATGTGTATATATGGCAATATATGAATATTAAAAATATTGAAATTATCGCGAGGCTGAAATACGGCAATTTGGAAAAATTTAATTGGGACGCGCATGTCAGTCGCGTCGAGAATGAATTTATGAGATTTAAAAACAAATTATTTTTCTTTTGACCAAATAGTCATTTTGAGTGCTCCAACGTGTCCGAAAGGGTCGAGATAGTCAGAAAACACTAGCCGGGTGTTTAGTTTGGGTCCCGGGACATTTTTAGGCCAAACCGGCAACCCAAAAGGGTAGTTTGGTAATTTCAAAAATTTGGTAATTAAAGACCACGAAAATTAGACTTTAATTATAACTTATCATTAAACCCACTAACCCATTTTCAACCCTAATCTAAGTAGTTGGCTATGGGAGAAGTTAAGAAAATATTATAACTTGCCAAAAACCAACCCCCCACCTCCATTGTCATCTTGTGAGAAGAACTTGTAGAGAGAGAGAGAGAGAGGAGAATTCTGCAGAGAGAGAGGAATTCAACCATCTCCAACCAACAACAAATCTGAAGAACATAAGGCAAGTGATTTAGTTACAATTGATTCAATGAATGTGTTCTTCCATGTTTAGTGTAATTATCGAATTTTGTCTTGGAAGATTGATATAGACCCATGAATTTGAGGATTAAAACTATAAACCATGTTAGGAATTGCATGTAGACATATTCTGGATGAATTACGAATCCAAAACATAATACTTGATGATCTAAAAATGGATTAAAGAAGAGAATTACTGTTGTTCTTGAAAGAAATATAAAACTAGGGTTCTTGAGGATGTTTTGATCTAAATAAGGCCTTTGGGTGATGATTAATTAGTTTTAGAACGTTAACAATGTTGTAGGATGATTATTTGATGATATTATAATGTTAGAATGAAGTTTCATGCATTGTAATGAGTTTTGGGGATGATTTGAGGACTGCCAAACGAAGCAGTCCGTAGCCAATCTGGTGCAATCGATCAATCGATATTCATCAGTCGATCGATCGACCACCATCGATCGATCGAACATACAAGGTCGATCGATCGACCTTCCCAGAATGAGAAAAATCTTCCCATTTAAAATTTTAAGGATGTTAACCCTAGAAAATTATTGATGGAGAATTTGTGAGTATTCTTAGACTTAAGGAAGACCAGTAGGTATGGTTGTGAAATCGGACCTTAATTATAATTTAATTTGGGATAGTTGTCTAAAATCCAATAAAGCTCGACGAGTGAGATAATATTAGGGTTAAGAGAGTAAATTCGAATGATTTGATGAAATGAGGTTTGTGGAAAAAATAATGACCTTAAGAATAATGAAATTAAATGTGGAAATAATAGGAGACTTAGTAACCTCTTTGAGATAGGTTTTAAGTATAAGAAACTAGGATGTGAGATGTGTCGATAGTCTACATTATATATTATCGGAAGACTTAAAATGCATAAAATTGGAATAATGGTATAGGGATGTAGAATATACCTTTATTAATATTAAGATATCTAAGACGTGTGAATGCTTAGTATATGACTTATGTGTATAACATACCTACCATACTTGCTATCACGGAGGTCGTCGTTCGTGTTGGGCCAACTAATCTTTGTGTGCCTACGGGGGGATTTAGATTGGTACCTTAAGAACATAATACTAGAATGACTTATTTGTGAGTTAATAAGTCAGCTGACTATGGAGCGTAGGTATGTACGTGACCCATGGATATGTTGAATTATGTTCGCCTCCATTTTTGTGTGTTGTGCTTATTCTAACAATTCCTGAGAGATTCGGAATTTGTAATCCTTATGTACGTGATGTACCGGGATGAGATAGAAGAGTATGTGCACCGTAGCCTAGACTAGGGGTGCCTATAATGTATATTTATGATGTGAATAATATACAACTAATGTTCAATGAAATACTTAGTAAAGTAACGATGTGTATACTTGTGCTATTTTAATAGAGATTAAAATGAGAACTCCACATAATAAAAGGTTGTTATTAGGGAATTAAGGCTAATAAATGGTATACTTAATGACATGAATAAACCCTTAAACCTATAAAGTGAAGCCAGGTTTTGTATTAGACTAGTTAGTTAGTAGCATAACTAGTACGGGCTATGGATGCGTTAGGAGTGCACATTAGTTGAGAGGTGAGGAGCTCATGTGAGTGCACGTCCTAACATGTATTTTTCATTCATTGTTTTAATGTTATTAAAGCACTTGCTGTTTTTAAAATACTCTCCACTTTCGGGCTCTGACCCGTTTACTTTCAAATCTATTTTTTTTTTGTAAAAACCTTTTAGGTGCCCAGCCACAAGGACACCATGCATAGTATTTCCATTCAGGTGACGAGTTCTAGCTGTTGTGGAAGTTACAGGGCCTTGATAGTAGAATCCTCCTTTTCTAGTCTTGACTCCATATTCATTTCATCATTTGTAGGTCATGTCGCCCATTTCTATTTAGAGACATTTCATATTTCAGTTATTCAGATTTTGGCATGTAATTAATTGAGGGTACACTGTTCTATTTATTTCGGTTGTGGGATTGTTGTGAGGAGTATTTCCTCCAGACTTATTATTATTTGTTGGTTATTCTATTGCTTCTTTATGGTGAATGGTTATGATATTCTTTCAAAATTCTTTTATTGCATGTTAATAAGATTTAATTTAAAATTTGACAACTTACTTTTTAAATACTAGGTGGTTAGTAATCATTAAATGTTTTCGACAGTGATGCTATTAACTGAACCAACTTGGCATTTTGAATTAATTTAATAAAGGAGTAGCTACCCAGTATTTAATTAGTCGGGGTGTCACATAATATGGGTGGATCCATGTAGTAATACCTATAGTCAGATTCAATACAGACTAGTTAGTTAGTAGCATAACTAGGATGGGTTAAGGGCATGCGTTAGGAGTGCACAATAGTTGAGGGATGAGAATCTCAAGTGAGAGGACATGACTAACATGTATATAATATTTACTGTTTGATGCAATTAAACACTTGTTGTTTTTAAAATATTGTAATACCCCGTATTTTTGTGATATTTATTTATGGATTAATTGAATTAAATGCGTATTAATTGGAAATTAATCCGGATTAAAATACTAGCGAGATACGAGTTGGTATTTGAATATAATGTGCATATATGATTACATATGAATATTGAAGTATGAAATTTGTCGTGAGATTGAAATACGGCAATTTGGAAATTTTATTGAGACGCGTGTGACAGTCGCGTCAGGGAAATATTTATTTTAATTAAAAAGTGAATTTTAGTTCTATTAACCGTATGGTCATTTTGAGTGCGCCAACGCGTCTGGAAGGGTCGAAATAGTCAGAAAACACTAGCCGGGGGTTTAGTTTGGGTCCCGGGGCATTTTTAGGCCATACCGGCAACGTATAAGGGTAGTTTGGTAATTTTGGATTTTTGGAAATTAAAACCTACGAAAATTGGGAATTAAAAAGATGACTTGGTAATTACCCACTAAACCCACTAACCACATCTTAGGACTTAATGGGCTACGGGGGTTATTAGAAATTGTTCCAAAAGTTCCTTAGGCAAAAACCCTAGTCACCATTGTTACTTGGAGAAGAAAGCTTGGAGAGAGAGAGAGAGGAGGAATTCTATAGAAGAAAGAGAGAACCATTCATCAGATTCATCATCAAATCCAGAGATACACTAAAGGCAAGTGGTTTAATTCCAATTAATTTCAGAGAATGCTTCTTCCATGTGTAGGAATTGATAAAATCTTATTGTTCTTGGGAATTAATGAAAAACCCATTTTTAATTGGAAGTGAAAATTACATTTTTGATGAGGAATAGCATGTAGATTTGTATTTAGATGATTATTCTGATGATATTATAATTTGGATGAAATGAAAACGGATTTAATTAGGCCCATTGATGATTTATAAGTTTTAGGGTTCATATTCATGTGATTTGGGAATAATTTTGGAGATTTGATAATTTGATGTAGTTTAGGGTGATTTGAACCTAGATAAATGTGGTAATACGGTTGAAACATGTTTAGGAAGGATTAGATACCTTGAACCATTGTTGGAATGAAATTTAGGTGAGATTAGAGGTGAAGAGAATTGGGAAAAACGAGATAGGAATTTCTGGGCTCGAATCTGGCCACTCGTTAGAAGACCTGCCCAGGTCGTTCGAACGAGCTCGTTGAATGAGCTTCTAACGAGTTGACAGTTTGGGTTCTAACGAGAGGGATGTTCGTTCGAAGACTTTCGTTCGAATGAGATCTCGTTAGAAGTCCCAGTTCGTTCGAACGAACTCTCGTTCGAACAGCCTCATTTGAACGAGACTTCGAACGAGGTGATAGTTTAGGCTTTTTAGCATGTTTTGATCTCGAGTGTCCCGTAACCTTCTGTATATGTAGATATAACTTCCCTTGATGATTAATTGTTACATTTGGGATGTTTGGGATATAATGAGGAGTCAAACCTAGAAGTGTAGTTTGAACCTAAGGGAAAATATGAAGTAGGACGTGAGTGTCTATTACATTGCGAGAACTATTGACGGCCTAAATTATTATATTAACCGGGAACATATAAATTGTGTAGTATTATATGTCGGTACGAGAATGAGAAGTGTACCTCTAATATATTATGGTAATTACTAAGAGGTGTGCATACTTAGTATATATATTGACTTTATGTGTATGACATACCTACCATACTTGCTATCACGGGAGGTTTACGTTCGCTTAGGGCCTTCTAATCCTTGTGTTTCCCGGATTTAGATTGGTTACCTCGATGAACATAGGTCAGAGAAGGACTTATTGGGATGTTAATAAGTCTGCTGATCGTGGGAGCGCAGGTATGTGCGTGACCCATGTGATGTGACTGTGTTCGCCTCCATTATTTGTGATGTTGTTATCTGAACGATTCCTGAGAGATTCGGAATGCGTGATCCTTATGTACGTGATGTACCGGGATGGATAGCAGAGTATGTGTGCACCGCAGCTTAGTCTCGGGGTGCTTGTATTGTATATTTATGACGTGAATAATATACACTTAATTAATGGGAACTTTCATGTTGATGTTGTGTATATATTTATGATAATGTTTCGAGAAAACATAACGGGTTAAACGATAGTGAATTGTATTACAAATTGAAAATCTGAGTTTAATTATAGCCCTATATTTAATTGATAACGCTAGAATGTATTATGGGGATCGAGTTGTAAGGAGTAGAACTTATTACGTCTTGGTTAGATATATATGTCATTTAGATGGGTAAGGTACGTTAGGGGTGCACATGCAGTCGAGAGGTGAGAATTTCATGTGAGTGCACGTCCTAACATATATTTTGCATTTAATGTTTTAATGTTATTAAAACACTTGCTGTTTTTAAAATGATTTCCACTTTCGGGCTCTGGCCCATTTGCTTTCAAATCTATTTTTGTAAAAACCATTTTAGGTGCCCAGCCACAAGGACACCATGCTTAGGATTCTCATTCAGGTGACGAGCTGTTGCTGTTTGTGGAAGTTACAGGACTTTGCTTGTAGATGCTTCATCTATCTTGACTCGATATTCTTCAGTTATCAGTTGTAGGGCATGTCGCCCATTTCTTTTAGAGACATTTCATTTATTTCAGTTATTCAGGCTTCTGGCATGTAATTATTCAGGATTCAGACTTGTCATATTATTTTTCAGTTATGGGATTGTTGTGAGGAGTTTTCCTCCGGATTTATATTTATGTTGTTGGTTATTCATTACTTCATTATAGTGAATGGTTGTTATATTTTCATTATTCTTTTACTGCATGTTAATCAGACTTAACTTAAAATTTGGCACTTACTTTTTAAATACTAGGTGGTTAGTAATTATAAAAATGTTTTCGACAGTGATGCTATTAACTGAACCAACTTGGCATTTTGTATTGATTTAATAAAGGAGTAGCTACCCGGTATTTAATTAGTCGGGGTGTCACAGGTGGTATCAGAGCATCAGGTTCTAGTGTCCTTTAGGATCTATACGGCTTATTATGTTTCCGCTGAGCTTTCTTTGAAGTAGAGCCCTATATTTTAGGACTGTTGTATTCTTTTGTATATGCTACGTTCTTCAGCTATTTTAAGTTTATAACTGCGAACTTATAAAATTCATTCTTATTTCAGATGCTTCCATGACGTGCACAACGGGTTCCCAGGAATGCAACGCCAGAACCACAGCCCGCACCAGTTCAGGGCACGATGAATGCCGCCGAGGTTGCAGCCATTGTGTCCCAGGCGGTAAATGCCGCACTTGCCGTAGTTCAGCAGGCACCACCTCAGGCACCGATAGCCGTGCCAGTTCAGGCACATGCATTCCCGTCTGCTTGGGAACGTGTACGTGATGCTTTTCATAAAGTACACCCTCCGGAGTTCGCAGGTAGCTCCGATGTGGTAGTTTCGAGTCAGTGGAGGAAGGACATCCAGGAACACCTGAGGATGTATGAGTGCACAGATGTCTAGAAGCAGATACTAGCTACCTTTAAGCTAAAAGGGTCTGCACTGCAGTGGTGGGAGTCTATTACCATAGTGCAGGAGAGAGATACTCTCACTGTTCAGGAGTTTTGGGTGCGGTTTGACCGCAAGTACTTTCCGTCGGCTGTTCACACAGAGATGAGGAGGAAGTTGATGAGCCTCAAGCAGGAGGGTAAGACTGTGGCCGAGTATGAGGCCGAATTCACTGATCTTATGAACATTGTTCCGGATGAGATACCGACGGAGGATAAGAAGATACAGAAATTTACGGATGGGTTGACATGGAGGATTCGTCAGCACTTGTTAGGGAACCTCTCGTTAGCCACTTATTCTGATGTGGTTAACGCTGCATTGCTCCATTGCCAGGATCACCGCTTGCACATGGCTGAGGGCAAGCGATCGGGAGAGTCTAGCTATCAGGGCAGGATTGGAGGAAATGGTGCCAGTGGGGCACAATCTATTCAGGGGCAGAGACAGGGTGATCAGGGTACCCAGCAGGGGGATCACAAGAGGTTCAGGTCAGGAAATTTCAGGCACGGACAGGGAGGTTTTCGGCAGGGCCATCAGGGTTCGAACGGCCATCAGCACCAGCAGGGTCAGAATGGTCAACAACAGTTTCAGCAGGGCCAACAGGGCCAGTGGAGGAACGGTAACGGCCACCAGGGCCGGGGGCAGTAGGGACAGAGAGGAAGGAACTTCCCGGGGAAGTGTTTCGTTGATGGCAAGACTGGCCATAAACGCCAGGATTGTCCTGATAGGGGCAGGGCCCCGCAGCAGCAGCAGGGTGCTCGACATGAGCCACAGAGGCCACTTTTTCCACCAGCCCTCCCAGCTCCAGCCCAGGTGCCAGCCCTTCCAGCCATTCCAGCAGTTCCTGTGCAGCAGGGACAGTTACAGTATGGATGAGTCTATAACGTCCACCAGGCAGCAGCTCCGCAGGCACCACCCGCGATTGAGGGTATGTTTCCTATCCATGGTACTATGGGTCGGGTTTTGTTTGATATGGGGGCAACACATTACTTTATAGCTACACATTTTGCTAAAGCCTTAGGGTTGTTAGCCACAGCAGAGAGCACAGTGACGTGTGTAGACTCACCATTGGGGAGTGGGTCACTTATTTTCTTTATATGCCGGGGAGTGGGGGTAGAGATTGGTAGTTTGGTATTACCAGTAGACATGTTGGTATTAGATATGCATGTTCACGATGTGATTATCGGTATGGATTGGCTAGCGGATTATAGAGCCGTGATTGATTGCTTCGGTGGGAGCATTATTTTTGCCATTCCGGGGCAAGAGATGTTTATAGTGGCGATGCCTCGCCCAGGGCGAGGTTCGACCACTCATTTGTATTATTTAGAGGAGGATACCTCTAAGGAGGTTGTGATTCCTTTAGATTCGATCCCAGTTGTCAGGGAGTATTCCGATGTGTTTCAAGAGATACCAGGCCTACCCCGCAGTCGAGAGATAGACTTTGTCATAGACTTATTACCAGATACGAGACCTATAGCACGCGCACCATACCGTATGGCTCCAGCTGAGATGAGGGAGTTACGGGATCAGATTGAGCAGTTGTTGGGTCAGGGGTTTATACGGAGGAGTACTTCACCGTGGGGTGCCCCTGTGTTATTCGTGAAGAAGAGAGATGGTTCACTGAGATTGTGTGTGGATTATCGAGAGTTGAATAAGGTCACGATACGGAATAAGTATCCGTTGCCTCGAATCGATGACTTATTCGACCAGCTGAGAGGAGCTTCTTTCTTCTCGAAGATTGATTTACGATCGGGATACCATCAGTTGCGTATCAGGGAAGAGGATGTCTCGAAGACTTCGTTCTTATCGAGATATGGATCTTACGAGTTTCGGGTTATGCCTTTTGGTTTGACCAACGCTCCAGTAGTGTTTATGGACTTGATGAATAGGGTGTTCAGGGATTTCCTAGATCAGTTTGTCATTGTCTTCATCGATGATATTCTTGTTTACTCCCAGACAGAGGAGGAGCACGTCGAGCATTTGAGGCAAGTTTTACAGACACTACGTCAGAACGAGCTGTATGCAAAATATGAGAAATGCGGTTTTTGGCTGAAGGAGGTCCAGTTTTTGGGACATATTATTTCCGACCAGGGGATATCCGTTGATCCGAGGAAAATATCCGCGGTGAGGGAGTGGGGACAGCCCATGACACCGACAGAGATTCGAAGTTTCTTGGGCCTAGCAGGATACTATAGGAGGTTCATTCGGGGATTCTCGAAGATAGCAGGTCCTTTGACACATCTGACTCGTAAGGGTGTGCCATTCATCTGGAGTGATGCCTGTCAGTTGGCATTCGATGAATTGAAGGATAAGTTGACCTCAGCACCTGTGTTAGCATTGCCGAGACCGGGAGTTGTGTATTTAGTTTACATCGATGCGTCCTTGCAAGGACTTGGAGGTGTATTGCAGCAGGAGAGTCAGGACATTGCTTATGCATCCCGTAAGCTAAAGCCTCACGAGAAGAATTACCCCACTCATGACTTGGAGTTGGCAGCAGTTGTATTTTCCCTTCGGATATGGAGACATTACCTTTTGGGGAAAAAGTTTTGATTGTTCACAGACCACAAGTCCCTACAGTACCTATTCACGCAAAAGGAGTTGAATATGCGGCAACGAAGGTGGCTTGAGTTTGTGAAGGACTATCAGTTTGATATCCAGTATCACCCGGGGAAGGCTAACGTGGTAGCAGACGCGTTGAGCCGTAGGCCAGCAGATGAAGTGGCAGGGGTGTGGAAGGCCAAGTGGAAAGAATTGGGACACCAGGATGCAGTGGCCCGATCGTTCATGTCTGTAATGACGGTTACACTGCATATTGTCACGAAGATAGTAAGGGCACAGGCAAATGACTCGTTCTGTCAGGAGCAGATAGTTCGATTATTAGCAGAGGGAGCCGAGTCCTATACCGTTAGCTCAGACGGGGGATTACGCTTCAAAGGAAGATTGGTAGTTCCGGAAGGGGAGGAATTGCGGCACTCGGTGATGGCAGAGTCGCACGGCTCACGGTTCGCGGTACATCCCGGTGGGGACAAAATGTACCAAGACATGAGACGACAGTATTGGTGGAGCGGGATGAAGAGAGATATTGCCGAGTTTATTTCTATATGCGCCACTTGTCAGTTAGTAAAAGTGGATCATCAGAGATCGGCAGGACTGCTACAGCCGTTTGAGGTCCCGATGTGGATGTGGGAGAGCATATCCATGGACTTTATCACGGGGTTGCCTACGTCACAGAGAGGTCACGACTCCATTTGGGTAATTGTGGACAGGTTGACCAAAGTCTCTCATTTTCTACCCGTAAGGAAAGACTACACTATGGGACAGTATGCCCAGTTCTTTATTTCAGAGATAGTGAGACTTCACGGTGTGCCCCTAAATATCGTGTCTGACCGAGATAAGATATTTATTTCACGGTTTTGGGAGAGTTTTCAGGAGGCCATGGGCACGAAATTGCGGTTGAGTACGACGTATCATCCGCAGACCGATGGGCAAACCGAGCGTACAAACCAGATGTTGGAAGACATGCTACGTATGAGTATCATTGATTTTGGGGGTGGATGGGAGCAGTATCTTCCACTGGTGGAGTTTGCTTACAACAACTCCTACCAGTTCACCATTGGCATGGCTCCATTTGAGGCGTTGTACGGTAGACCTTGTCGTTCCCCAGCATGTTAGTTGGAGGTGGGGGGCAACAAACTGCTTGGGCCGGAAGTGATTCAGGATACTTCGACGAGGATAGAATTGATTCGGAGTCGCATTGGGGTAGCTCAAGATCGGCAGAAGAGCTATGCTGATGCGAAGAGGTTCTTCAGGAAGTTTTAAGTGGGGGACCAAGTTTTGCTCAGAGTATCTCCTATGAAGGGGATTATGCGTTTCGGGAAGAAAGGGAAGTTGGCACCGAGATACGTGGGACCATTTCCTATTATTGAGCGGATTGGACCGGTTGCGTATAGGCTTGGGTTACCAGAGAATTTGCATCGGATTCACGATGTGTTTCATATTTCCTCGCTAAGGAAATATCTTAGAGATGATTTGGCTCATTCTCACATTGCTTTGGAGGACATTGATCTCCAGCCCGATACCTCCTACGAGGAGGGGCCGATTGCTATTTTGGACCGAAGTGAGCGGAAACTGCGGTCAAAGATAGTCCCGTTAGTGTGTGTTCAGTGGCAACATCATAATGTTGAGGAGTCCACATGGGAGCGTGAGGATGAGATGCGCGAACGTTATCCAGAGTTGTTCTTACCAGGTACTTTCTAGTTCCGAACTTCGGGACGAAATTCAGTTATTAGGGGGGAAGTATGTAATACCCCGTATTTTTGTGATATTTATTTATGGATTAATTGAATTAAATGCGTATTAATTGGAGATTAATCCGGATTAAAATACTAGCGAGATGCGAGTTGGTATTTGAATATAATGTGCATATATGATTATATATGAATATTGAAGTATGAAATTTGTCGTGAGATTGAAATACTACAATTTGGAAATTTTATTGAGACGCGTGTGACAGTCGCGTCAAGGAAATATTTATTTTAATTAAAAAGTGAATTTTAGTTCTATTAATCGTATGGTCATTTTGAGTGCGCCAACGCGTCCGGAAGGGTCGAAATAGTCAGAATACACTAGCCGGGGGTTTAGTTTGGGTCCCGGGGCATTTTTAGGCCATACCGGCAACGTATAAGGGTAGTTTGATAATTTTGGATTTTTGGGAATTAAAACCTACGAAAATTGGGAATTAAAATGCTGACTTGGTAATTACCCACTAAACCCACTAACCACATCTTAGGACTTAATGGGCTACGGAGGTTATTAGAAATTGTTCCAAAAGTTCCTTAGGCAAAAACCCTAGCCACCATTGTTACTTGGAGAGAGAGAGAGAGGAGGAATTCTGCAGAAGAAAGAGAGAACCATTCATCAGATTCATCATCAAATCTAGAGATACACTAAAGGCAAGTGGTTTAATTCCAATTAATTTCAGAGAATGCTTCTTCCATGTGTAGGAATTGATAAAATCTTATTGTTCTTGGGAATTAATGAAAAACCCATTTTTAATTGGAAGTGAAAATCACATTTTTGATGAGGAATCGCATGAAGATTTGTATTTAGATGATTATTCTGATGATATTATAATTTGGATGAAATGAAAACGGATTTAATTAGGTCCATTGATGATTTATAAGTTTTATGGTTCATATTTATGTGATTTGGGAATAACGTTGGAGATTTGTTAATTTGATGTAGTTTAGGGTAATTTTAACCCAAATAAATGTTGTAATACGGTTGAAACATGTTTAGGAAGGATTAGATACCTTGAAACATTGTTGGAATGACATTTAGGTGAGATTAGAGGTGAAGGGAATTGGGAAAAACGAGATAGGAATTTCTGGGCTCGAATCTGGCCACACGTTAGAAGACCTGCCCAAGTCGTTCGAACGAGCTTCTAACGAGTTGACAGTTTGGGTTCTAACGAGATGGATGTTTGTTCGAATACTTTCGTTCGAACGAGATCTCGTTAGAAGGCCCAGTTCGTTCGAACGAACTCTCGTTCGAACAGCCTCATTCGAACGAGACTTCGGACGAGTTGACAGTTTAGGCTTTTTAGCCTGTTTTGATTCCGAGTGTCCCGTAACCTTGTGTATATGTAGAGATAACCTTCCCTTGATGATTAATTGTTACATTTGGGATGTTTGGGATAGAATGAGGAGTCAAACCTAGAAGTGTAGTTTGAACCTATGGGAAAATATGAAGTAGGACGTGAGTGTCTATTACATTGCGAGAACTATTGACGGCCTAAATTATTATATTAATCGGGAACATATAAATTGTGTAGTATTATATGTCAGTACGAGAATGAGAAGTGTACCTCTAATATATTATGGTAATTACTAAGAGGTGTGCATACTTAGTATATATATTGACTTTATGTGTATGACATACCTACCATACTTGCTATCACGGGAGGTTTACGTTCGCTTAGGGCCTTCTAATCCTTGTGTTGCCCGGATATAGATTGGTTACCTCGATGAACATAGGTCAGAGAAGGACTTATTGGGATGTTAATAAGTCTGCTGATCGTGGGAGCGCAGGTATGTGCGTGACCCATGTGATGTGACTGTGTTCGCCTCCATTAGTTGTGATGTTTCTAAATGATTCCTGAGAGATTCGGAATGCGTGATCCTTATGTACGTGATGTACCGGGATGGATAGCAGAGTATGTGTGCACCGCAGCTTAGTCTCGGGGTGCTTGTATTGTATATTTATGACGTGAATAATATACACTTAATTAATGGGAACTTTCATGTTGATGTTGTGTATATATTTATGATAATGTTTCGAGAAAACATAACGGGTTAAACGATAGTGAATTGTATTAAAAATTGAAAATCTGAGTTTAATTATAGCCCTCTATTTAATTGATAACGCTAGAATGTATTATGGGGATCGAGTAGTAAGGAGTAGAACTTATTACGTCTTGGTTAGATATATATGTCATTTAGATGGGTAAGGTACGTTAGGGGTGCACATGTAGTCGAGAGGTGAGAATTTCATGTGAGTGAACGTCCTAACATGTATTTTGCATCTAATGTTTTAATGTTATTAAAAGACTTGCTATTTTTAAAATGATTTCCACTTTCGGGCTCTGACCCATTTGCTTTCAAATCTATTTTTGTAAAAACCATTTTAGGTGCCCAGCCACAAGGACACCATGCTTAGGATTCTCATTCAGTTGACGAGCTGTAGCTGTTTGTGGAAGTTACATGACTTTGCTTGTAGATGATTCAGCTATCTTGACTCGATATTCTTCAGTTATCAGTTGTAGGGCATGTCGCCCATTTCTTTTAGAGACATTTCATTTATTTCAGTTATTCAGACTTCTGGCATGTAATTATTCAGGATTCAGACTTGTCGTATTATTTTTCAGTTATGGGATTGTTGTGAGGAGTTTTCCTCCGGATTTATATTTATGTTGTTGGTTATTCATTACTTCATTATAGTGAATGGTTGTTATTCTTTCATTATTCTTTTACTGCATGTTAATCAGACTTAACTTAAAATTTGGCACTTACTTTTTAAATACTAGGTGGTTAGTAATTATAAAAATGTTTTCGACAGTGATGCTATTAACTGAACCAACTTGGCATTTTGTATTGATTTAATAAAGGAGTAGCTACCCGGTATTTAATTAGTCGGGGTGTCACAAATATTTTCACATCAGGCTCTGACCCATTTGCTTCTAAATCTATTTCGTTTTTGTAAAAGACTTTTAGGTGCCCAGCACCAGGGATGCCAAGCATAAGAGTTCCATTATGTTAATGTGTTTTAGCTACTATGGATGTTACAGGATCTCAGTATTAGATGATTTCACATATATCTTTGCTTCCTTCGGAGTGATTCATATCAGTTATGGCATTTTGCCCATTCTTATTCAGAGATAGAAGTTTTAGACTTTTATTTATTTCAGTTGTTGGATTTATTTATTCAGACTCTTATATTGGGATTATTTGGCATTTTGACTTATTGGACTGTTTACTCCAGACTCTATTATTTCTTTATATTTATTATTCCTATGAGATTTTATATGAATGTTTGAATGGATGGTTATTCATTACTTGTTTCTAAGTTAATTTACTTAATAAAATTTGTCATCTCACTTTTTAAATATTAGGTGTCTAGTAACTAGTTAAATGTTTTTCGACGGTGATGCTAACACTGAGCCAAATTGATATTCAATATTAATTTAATAAAGGAGTAGCTACTCGGTATTTAATTAGAAGGGGTGTCACAGAAAGTACTAAAATTTCACTATATTGTCCCCATACAAATATATCTCATTATATATTGTCCCCACAGAGATGCATTCATCTCCCTTCCACCATCCACTTTCCCTTTTTAACCCAAACGAGGTATCGAACTATCTCAAAGTCGCGATATCTTGCACACCCCATACAATGTGCAAAAACATACACATATTAATCACCACCGAACTACATAGTCTTTGATCCCATGTCCTCTTAGTTATGTAACCACAAAACCGAGTCTTTATCGTGAGCATGATCCATTTACTATATGACGCGACTAAGAATGTGTCTCAGAAGTGCGTACTCTCTAGGCTCAAGTGCAAGCCTGTCGCTCAAGTAATAATCTGATAAGTCGGGTATCGATCCTCAGGGAAATAGGATAATGGAATTGTAACGACTTTGGATAGACGAAGAAATCCTAACCCTGACTCTAAAAATAAAGGAAAAGATGATTTGTTTTGAGAATTGGCTACAACTAAATGCAATTTTGAAATCATGAAAGAAATGCAACTATTCTAAATTACCTAAATTACTAGCGATGAACGATTTAAAACTCGAACTATATGATGAAGAAACAAGGACGGGAAGATAATCCCTCAACCCTAGTGTATTAATGGGATAAAACTAATTGTAAATTTAAGTGATTAATTAGACCCAAAATTTTGTACTCCCAAGCATTATGTACATGCGGTTCAATCCCGCACCATATTTAATCAGAGGACGAGTAAATCGGTATTGCGATAGTTACACTCGAATTGAATTCTGAAGCATCTCGATTACCCTGAAGCAAACGAGATCCAAATATGTATAATTGTCGCGTTTCTACGCAATACGGTCGTAATAAATCATTAAATTTAGAGGATTAATTTTATACACATTGAACTACCACATCAGGTTGAGTTTATGTATCCCTACCCTTAAAAAAAATTAGCCTACCATGATGAAATTAATTTTATACACATGTAAGAAATCATAATTTAACTAAGGGAGAATTGAAGAATGATGTAGAAGGAATCTTAGACAGAAGAAAGTAATCAACTAACTTACCCAATCACTAAAAGCATCAACTAAAATTACTTGTAATCACAGAAATCTGAACAAACTTCAATCTTGGAATTCAAATTGCAATAGATCTTCAAACTATGGTTTTATAGCAACTTTCTCTCTCTAACTACCTCTAAAAGTTTTAACTGAAAAAGGGGAAAATTTAGATGAATTTTTCCGCCCCTTACAATGATAATAAATCGGGTTTAAATACCCTACAAGACTCTAAGAGTTTTAGCTCAACCATTACTCTCCATTGGAGGAAGAGTAAAAAACAAAACTGCGACAGTCGGACTGGTCCTGTCCTCCTTAGGTTCGGTTTGGCTTGGATTTGGATCGGTTCTCTTAATTTCTTCTCGGATCGGTCCTATCTGGATTGGTTCTTTTAATTTCTTCCTGGATTGGTCATATCCGAATCGGTTCTTTTTAATTTTCATCAACTTTTATCCGTCTTCAGTCTGGGGTTCACTGAAACTTTGTATTCCGGATCGGTCCTATTCAGATTGGTGCTATCCTTCTTGGACTTTTTCTTTTATCTTTGTCTGCTCATAAATTTCACACCAGGACCCTGATTGAGGTACCGTTTCTTCCTATGTACTTGTAAACTTGACATCTTTAACTTTTCTTTAGATGCCTCATCCGAATTTCGGGTAAAAATTACAACTTTGCACTTTTGACTTTCCTTCTTTTATTTCTTTATTCTTCGAGTTTCTTTCATTCTTTAGTGACATCAAATACCTATAAAATTAGTACGAAATACCAGAAACTTGGGGTACTCATTAGAATAAGTCAGTATAAATATTATGAGATAAAATCAAATCGATTACATTGTTCGAGGTGCTAAAAGTGACTAAATTAAAGGGATGAATTTGGAAGAATTTATGCCTAATCAAATCCTCCTAACTTAGAACTTTGCGCATCCCGAGCAATGTAAAAGAATCCTAGCAAGTCTCAACTCTTGAAAATAATTTTATTGGGATAGAATACCTTTTTTTTTCTGGCAAGCGATTGCATTTAGCGTATGCAACAAGCCTTTAAACCCCTAGGTTACCCTAATAGGGCGAGTTGTGTCTCGTGAGGGTTTGTAGAGAATATACCCATAAAATTCGACTCAAAGAAACTTCAAAATACGCAAAAATTGTATAATTCAAACTTTCACAGAAAATAATCATCATCAAGTCATGTTCAAGAGTGTCAAATCATAGTGCGTGTGTGCGAAGCCGAAAAATTTAATCGCAGATTTCCTCCGATTGATCATTGCCTTACTTTTCAAAAATTCATTTTGATTCAAATGCTCACAGGATGCGCTCTCAAACAAATCTCTCGGATTATGGCTATTTTCTCGGTATGCATGATAAAAAAGAGTAAATATATTGGACGTAAATTCACGCACACAAATTGAAAGACGAAAATTTTTGGGTGATAAGATTTCTTCATCGGAATACGGTCATAGGGAAACGGGAAACATCATCTGTTCTTCACGCCATGTAATCTCTTTTAATATTTTTTTGGTGTCTTAGCTCTCCATGCGATAATTAATTTATCAATCAGAACTCTGTTAGGACTTTTTCGGGCTATAGGTGTATTGGGTAACAATGAAATGGTTGGGAAATTCGAAATTGGAAATTTTTTCTTATGATGTCCCTTAGTGCTTTTTCGGGCTTTTGCTCATTTTCTATTCCTTTCTCTATTTTTTTTGTCTTTCACTTCTTTTCTTTTCTTGCTATTTTTTTTAGCATTTCTATTCTTTTTCTTGCCCCTTCTTATGCACTTTTCGGACTTTAATCAATATTCCATTTTCGCAATTCCAGGCTACTTGGGTTTTTCGGGTTACCAAACGAAAAGGATAAATTTTATTCGGCTCAATTGGGTCATCAAAGGGATAATTTTTCACATCTTTTTATGGCTAATGTTTTTGGGTAACAACTGATGGCCTACTTCATTATCCGAATTACTTATTAATTTACCGTAAGCGTCTCGAGATTAATTCAATTTAGAGATTTCTTTGGCACGTTCTTTAAGGCAATATCACACACGTTTCTCAAAACCTATCAAAGTGAAAGGCATGAGATCCTCAACGACTTTTTAGACGTCGAAAAGGACTTTGAGTTAACAATTAACTCGGATTGATTTATAATTTTCACAAAGATGAAAGGCTCGAATCTCACCGGGGTTGTTAATCTCCACATTTATTCGTTAAGTCGTCTATGTTCGCTCAATTTCCATCTTTGGTCAATTTCAGCTTTGTATATTTTGAATTTTATAACTTGAGACTTTAAACCGACTTTTAATAATATTTTTGAAAATTTTGAATTCCAATTTTTATTTATTTTGAAGAAAAATATTTTTGGATTTTTCAAAGTTTTATGATTTTTTTGAAATTTTTGGGCATTTTTGAAAATTTGTGAAGTTATTTTAGAAACACGCACTTGTGCCCCCCCCCCCTAACTTAGACTTTTGCATTGTCCTCAAGCAAAAAGGACTAAAATCTAACTCAAAATGAATTAAAAGTGCGGAAAAATAAAACAAACAAATATTTAAAATGCATAAAGACACTAAATGACCCTAACACAAGACTCAATAATATAATAAAAATCACCCCATACACGTCGGGGGTGCGACGACCTCTCATCTCTCCACAAACTCACCTGACCCAACTCACGGGGTTCGGTGATCTCCTCGTCTCTCCCATCTTCATATCGTAAACCAATAATTGGAATAAAGTGGGACCTTGCTCATAGATAAGGGGGAGACCGGGAGATTTATTGTGACTAGTCGAAAAGGGTTCCTTGTTATACTTATTCAAAGTGTGGCTTGCGTGCATCGACTCGGAGGGAACACCTAAGTTGCTTTTAATTTTTGGAACGCATGGGTCGGGCTCTAAGTCGCATGAAACACAAATTTTCTCCTCTATTGCCTTCGGGTCATCAAATGGTATGGGTGGATGGTCATTGTGATAAAACTCATCAATTTTATCTTTCCACTCACTCTCTCCTAAATGACTACATGTGTCCAATAGAGATTGGACTTCATCATTAAGGCTCTCATCCACCTACCCAAATTCTCTCTTAAAGTCCGCTAGGCTCAACTCTTCTAGCTCTCTCTCTTTCTTTGTTTCCACATCCTTCCTTCCTTGCTCCAATTCAGTATATGCCCCCTCGATCTCATGGCTCGACACTAAACAGGACCCTAGGGCGTCTTCACAATAATTTTCCTCAAAATACTCTTCTATAATCTCGTCTATTAAGCTCACCACGTGAATATCATCTTCTCCCCCCGTATGTTGGGCTATGGAAGATATTAGTCTCTAAGGTCATGTTCCCAAAAGTGAGTTGCATCTGCCCATTCCGAGTGTTATTAATAGCGTTAGCCGTGGCTAAGGATGGGCGCCCAAGAATGATGGGAACATGATTGCTCGAAGTGAAAGAGGGCTACGTGTCCTAAATGACAAAGTCTACCGAGAAGTAGAAAGTGTCAACTTGGACGATCACATCCTCAACTACACCTCTTCGGATCTTCACGGTTCAATCCACTAATTGGAGAGTGATCTTTGTGGGCTTAAGGTCGCCCACATCAAGTTGCCTATAGATGGCGTAAGGGAGGATATTAACACTTGCTCCCAAGTCAAGTAAGGCTTTTTCAATTTTATTTTCTCCAATGGTGCAGGAAATGGTGGGTGCACCGGGATCTTTGAATTTGGACGGGGGATCATTGAGTAGGATGGAGCTCACGTTCTGTGCTAGAAAGATGTGTTTCTTTACCTTCATCTTCCTCTTCATTGTTAACAAGTATTTGAGGACTTTCGCATAAGCTGGAATTTTCTTAATGGCATTGAGAAAAGGTAAATTTAATTTTACTTGCTTAATCACGTCTAGCACTTCATCACGGGGGTCTCCTTTGTGGGAAGAAATCAACCCTTGAGGAAACGGTTCCACGGTGGGTGGTTTCACTACTACGCCAGGCTCACTAGTGTCTTCTTTATCACTCTCTTTCAAAGGGACATCTTCAACCTCTTTTGTGCTGAGAGAAATCTCCTTGTCCTTAGGTGCGTCGTGTGGGGGAGGTGATAAATCAATGACTCTCCCACTACGAGGAGTGGTAATTGAGCTACATTGCTCAGGATGGTCATAGGGTGTCGAGCTAACACTAGTTTGACCTTGGAGAGGTCTTTGACCCTGGGCAGGAAACTTACCTTTATCTTGGATACTCAACGATGATTGAAACTTTAAAATGTTCGCATTCATGTCATTGATCATGTGCTCATGCCTAGCATTAGTTGCATTCTGGGTATTGATAAAGTGGTTGATCGTATTCTCGAGATTTCTCCGCAGTGGAGTGATATATGCTCCTTGAGGTGGTGGTGCTTGCACATGTCCTTGCATGTGTGGAGCTTGTTGAAAGTGTTGTGGTGGAGGAGGGTCAGCATGTGAATTAGGATTCATCGCAGCATGTTGTTGCCCGTAGCTAAAACTAGGATGGTTTGTCCATGAAGGGTTGTAATAATTCCCGTGCGGTGCATTGAAATTACCCTTGAATCCTCCTACAACACTAACTTGCTCTTGAAGCATCACTTTGTAGGTGGGTATAGTCGGGCATTCCTTAGTTTAATGACCTTCCTCACAAATCGCACACACCTTCTCGACGGGGTCCGGGATGGATCCAGTTGGTACTCTTCCATATACCTCACATAGGTCTCGCAATCCTTTCTCAATTACATCGAGTCGACTGTCCGTCATAGAATTCTTTTCTACGTGCAATAGGTCGGACGCCGATGGAGTGGTGGTTACTTGGAAATTTCAATTTTGAGCATTAGGGTCAGATGTATCCTTGAATTGGGTAGTCTCGGTGACATACCTCAGGTGAAGCTCAGCATCGTTAGCGTCTAAGTCAACAAATGGACCATTGCACATGGTTTCAACGAGTTGCTTGGAATTAATGTTCAGCCCATTATGGATGAAGGAAATGATTTGAGTTTTATCAAAACCATGATGGGTACACGAAGTAATTAACTCATTGAAATGATCGTAGCATCGATCGAACGATTCATTTTCTACTTGTCGAAAAGTTTGAATTTGATCCTTCATGGAGTTCGTTCGATGTGGAGGAAAGAATTTCTTAAGAAATTTAGATTGTATCTCGTTCCATGATGAAATCGAATTTGGGGGTAAAGACCATAGCCAGGTCTTAGCCTTATCCTTTAGCGAGAATGGGAAGAGTTTAAGGCAGAGCACATCTTTTATGCAAGTTTGATCACTGAGAGTCTCGAACGCCTCCTCAAATTCCATGATGTGGGCATATGGTTTTTCTGAATCCATCCCATGGTAAGTGGGAAGTATCTGGATCATCCCATTCCTAAAGAGAAATTGCCCTGCATTATACGGGAGTAAAATGCATCCCGAAGTGACAGTTCACTCGGGATATTAGACGTCTCTCAAAGGACTATACGAGGCCTCTCCCTCACCGACGGCTGCACTACCGTGTTAAGACATACTTCTCTCACTCAAAGGCTCTGTGTCCTCACTTGGTATACTAGGGGAGCGCTCTAAAGTGTGTCCTACGAGGGAAAACGGAGTGTTATTTGCAATTGAGTGTGACGGTGTGGGAGGTGGAACCCAGAATTGTGGATCGTTAGGAGTGTGAGGGCTATCAGGGTTGTACTCACCTATAGGGTTTTCGTGAATACGAATTGGAGTATTATGGGGAGTTGGAGTGAGTTCAGAATTTTACATTAACGAGCTTATGAGAGATGATGATGAATATTTTTGTGCTTTTAAATTTTTTTGTTATGTTTTTAGATTTTTGGAAATTTTTGGTCGAAATTTGAGATTGACTTGATCTAATCCTAACTCTACCTAGTTCCCCGGCAACGACGCCAAAAACTTGATGCGACTAAGAATGTGTCTCAGAAGTGCGTACTCTCTAGGCTTAAGTGCAAGCCTGTCGCTCAAGTAATAATTCGATAAGTCGGGTATCGATCCTCACGGAAATAGGACAATGGAATTGTAACGATGTTGGATAGATGAAGAAATACTAACTATGACTCTAAAAAGAAAGGAAATGATGATTTGTTTTTATAATTGGCTACAACTAAATGAAATTTTAAAATTATGAAAGAAATGAAACTATTCTAAATTACCTAAATTACTAACGATGAACGATTTAGAACTCAAACTATATGATGAAGAAACCAGGGTGGGAAGACAATCCTTCAACCCTAGTGTATTGATGGGATAAAACTAATCATAAATTTAAGTGATTAATTAGACCCAGAATTTAGTACTCCCAAGCATTACGTACATGAGATTCAATCCCGCACCATACTTAATCAAAGGAAGAGTAAATCGGTATTGCGATAGTTACACTCGAATTGCATCCTGAAGCATCCCGGTTACCCTGAAGCAAACGAGATCCAAAGATCTACAATTATCGCGTTTCTACGCAATACGATCGTAATAAATCATTAAATTTAGAGGATTAATTTTATACACATGCAACTACCACATCAGTTTGAGTTCATGTATCCCGACCCTTAAAAAAACCTAGCCTACCATAATGAAATTAATTTTATACACATGTAGGAAATCATTTTTAAACTAAGGGAGAATTGAAGAATGATGTAGAAGGAAGCTTAGATAGAAGAAAGTAATCAACTAACTTACCAAAGCACTAAAAGCATCAACTAAAATTACTTGTAATCACAGAAATCTGAACAAACTTCAATCTTGGAATTAAAATTGCAATAAATATTCAAACTAGGGTTTTGTAGCAACTTTCTCTCTCTAACTACCTCTAAAAGTTTTAATTGAAAAAGGGGGAAATTTAGATGAATTTTTCCTCCCCTTAAAATGATAATAAATCAAGTTTAAATACCCTACAAGAATCCAAGTGTTTTAGCTTAACCAGGACTCTCCATTGGAGGAAGAGTAAAAAAAAAAAATTGCGACAGTCGGACCGGTCCTGTCCTCCTTAGGTTCGGTTTGGCTTCGATTCGAATCGGTTCTTTTAATTTCTTCCTGGATCGGTCCGGATCAATTCTTTTAATTTCTTCCCGGATCGGTCCTATCCAGATAGGTTATTTTACTTTTCATCAACTTCGATCCGTCTTTGATCTGGGGTTCACTGGAACTTTGTATTCCGGATCGGTTCTATCCGGATCGGTCCTATCCTTCTTTGACGTTTTCTTCTATCTTTGACTTCTCATAACTTTCACACCGGGACTCCGATTTAGGTACCGTTTCTTCCTATGTACTTGTAAACTTGATATCTTCAACTTTTCTTAGATGCCTCATCTGAATTTCGGGTAAAAATTATAACTTTTCACTTTTGACTTTCCTTCTTTTCTTTCTTTATTCTTCTGGTTTCTTTCTTTCTTTAGTGACATCAAATACCTATAAAATTAATACGAAATACCAGAAACTCGGGGTACTCATTAGAATAAGTCAGTATCAAGATTATGAGATAAAATTAAATCGATTACATTGTTCGAGGTGCTAAAAGTAACTAAATTAAAGTGATACATTTGGAAGAATTCATGCCTAATCACTATATCTCCTTATATTTTATCACAAAATAGATGCACCAATATCTCATATTACCTTTTTATCTCTCCTAAAACCTCGTACGAGATATCAAATTATTTCAAGACGTGGCTTCTTGCACATACATTCACATACATATTAACAACCTTCCATTAACAAAGATGAGATCTCTCTCACTATTACATACGTAGTAATGGCCACCCATTATACAAGAATTATTTCATACAAAAGCACCCACGTGTACCTCCATCGGTTAAGTGATGTTCTTATACCTCTCACTGATAATGTTTTCATACCTAAGAACCTATCTATGTTTAAGGTATCCTTAACCTTAGGTATATAAACTAGTTCTAAAAATAACAAAAAAACTAATTAATTAATGTTAAAAGCGATAATAAGAATAATATTAAGGAATCATAAAGAACAAGCATGGTACCAAATACATTTCTCGCTTATAACCCGGTGCCTGAATCCACACAATAAGAATCTTCGGACTAATTGAAGAATTAAACCTTCCTTAGGATTAGACCAAAAGGGATAATCTGA
Organism: Sambucus nigra; assembly: GCA_949130495.1. Classification (NCBI taxonomy): domain Eukaryota; kingdom Viridiplantae; phylum Streptophyta; class Magnoliopsida; order Dipsacales; family Adoxaceae; genus Sambucus; species Sambucus nigra. Next base: position 342,994,911 of record OX422221.1, read on the forward strand.
ACTTTTTTATTATTTTGTATAAAATAATCCAGTAACTCCCGACAAACAACCAAAATGCCTTATTCTACAAAACACATTTAGTCCCCAGGCCTAAAACCCGAGGTGTGTGACTTAAACTGGTCATGGATCAAATACCTTAGAGGGGCAAAGTTTCCCCATCGACCCACATCGATCCGACAAAATTGACCTCGAGGGAAGTGATGGCCTGATAGACAAGAACTCCCAAACATCCTCCGTTGAACACAAACAAGTGGTCATCTCACCCGTGTGCATCATCGCTTGGGGCCCATAATGTCAGAGTGAAGACTTTATTAGGGACTGATTTTTCTACCAACGAAAATTGTTATTATAAGTTGTAGGTTGATTTCCTAACTATGTCACAATGGCAACTCCATTTGGGATAAATAAATAGAGCCAAACTATCTTTATGTTTCTTTCCTAATATTCTGAATATCGACCCCCTACTTGATTACTTAACATAAATTTTAGAACTTTTTAATGCCTTAGTTTTAGAGCCCCTTAATATGAAGATACACACTTAGGTCCCCTTGTATAGCATTATAAATTTCTCCATACCTATAGGTATGCATGAAGATCTCACAATAAAATAAACATCAAAGTACGTAAAAATAAATAATACATGTTTGCATCACCCACTGCAGAGACTTCATTTTCATATTGTTTAAACCATATACCCTCATGGACAATAAGCGGTAATCTTTGAGGAAGTTCGTACATTAGAAAAGGTGCTTCACCCAAAAATTGGTTCGTATTTTAGAAAAACAACTTCTCCTCGAGGGAAGTTAGTACTGTTGAAAAATCACTTCCTCAGGTTTAGTTTGTAATTTTGAAAAGTTATTTCCTCGAAAGGCTTATCACTGATGAATCCTCACTCTTTTTTTCCCACTCGTCTGATATATCAAACAATAAGACCTGGTGATAGGTAATGTTTGAACTTTATTTAGTACTCGGGTATATGTAATAGGCTTTCACAACTATTCAATAATGCAGTATAATGTCTTCACAAGTACCTTAAATATTGTTGAGTCTAAACAGTCCGATATATCGTGATCCATAGTAATGAAAAGTGATCCACCGATCATTGAGTATCATCTCGCTTCCGCATAAAGAAAATATATTTATGAACACACCATGATGAACAAAAAAGAAACGGTACATGTGGTATGCTTTGAAAAAGTTTCAAAAACATTATTAGATGGCTGGAGGTGTAACAACCTTACAACCTTATGAGGCTGTAGCCATGTGGGAGGCTAGGATTTATAGTTGAACAAGTGAGAAACCTAAGTTAGAAGGGATATCCGTAGACATTGGAAACCTAGAGGCTACAAATTTTTATCCAAAGGTCGTGGACATACTCTTGAAGACCTTGACTTAAGGTTATAGTTACAAAGCTTAGTTTTCTTGGTAGCACAATGGGTAATGATAAGGCGTTATTAAGTCATGACTTGAGGAGCAAGTTTAGGGAATTTTATAAGAACTTTTAGAAGGGTAATTATGGAAAATAATGTCCAAAAGAGGGGAACCCAAGTTCCACACTAAAACCTATAAATACCTACCATTGTCAAAATTACGAAGGGTATTAGAAATAGTGCAATCAGTTCTAGAGATAATATGTCTTGTGTGTGAAGAAGAGAGGGTTGTTGGAGTAATTGCAAAAGGTTACTATTCATCTAAAAAGAAAGAGGCTCTAGAGGTGGTGAAAGGATACTATTTATCAGAATGATCCTCTAAGGTAAAGGATTTGTCCTCACCCTCTTCCCCCTTGTTAAAATCCTACTTTTCCATTTCTCGGTTGATTGAGATTCGCCCTTCTACAAAAATATGCAAATGTCCATGGATCTCTATTTTTCATCTGATGCGATGGGTTTCATAAGCCATGGGCATCTACTATTCATCAAGGTTTAGAGGTCTTCCAGTGACACTAATTCATTATGATATAGAGACCTATGCATATTATAGTTCATTGAGTAAATTTATGATTTTAGACGTTTTTTACTAGGATTACTGAGATGAGATTCTATATATGGAAAATGGGATTTTGAGGATTTTTTTTACTTGAAATTAGGAGATTAATTATGGGGCTTTCATTTAATCTTTGAGGATTCAAGTTAATAGTAAATTTTGGTTTTAAAATATTCTTTTTACTATAATGAGCTTATTGTTGTCAACTAAGAGTTCTAACTCATTTTTTGAGGCTGGGGCCTATTAGAATAAGCCGTGGATTTAGCAAGTAATATCACGTGGGGGATTATGTGTTGAGGTTAAGAAATTCGTTAGCCAGGTTGAGACATCATGTCTATTTTAGGACATCTTTCACAGTGCTTGAGATCAACACAGTTATCGTGTGATATTGAGCCTAGGCTAACTATGGGGCTTAATATTGCAGAAGAGCTCGACCAAGGTGTAGATTCAATAATAGACCATGGATTGATTATCCTAGAATTTGGCAGGAGGGAAGACTACAACATGTGGCATGGCTAAGTCAAAGACACATAGAATAAGGCTGCTGAGTTTGAGAAGTCTAAGGTTATAAACGTGTATATGAAAAATTATGAGGGCAAACCATGAGAGATTGGTCCATAAGTCATTGGGGAATCTGAGGGGTTGTAAAATATCACTATTTCCTTTCCTTATTACTCATATTGCATAATTATTATTGTCACATTATATCATTTGAATATCTGTTGCCATTTATAAAGACTAACCTTAACAGATGGTTGAGGACCCTTGAGTTAACCCTTATTGAGCTATTATAGATCAACACTCATGTAATCTTTATTTCGTAATGTTAGGAGTTGAGGACCTTATTCGAGGCCATAATGTTCACAATGACTGCGAAGGTAGTTTGCATAGTACTCCTCTAGGAGTTTTTATATAAATTACCCTTACTTGTACTTTTTTAGCTTTACAATGTTTATGTTAATGATTTTATGACGAAGGGCTCGTTCTATGGTACATATTAAAGATTATTATGGCATAACTAAAATTTTAAAGATCATGTTGATGAGAAACTGAGGCCCCCCTTATAGGTCGCGATAGTATAAGAATTTTCCTACATTATTCAAGTTCTAAATCCTTACAAACTCAAGTGACTTAATATCCGCAACTAACTAGGGAAGGCGACTAGACGTTACGTATCGTATTAGAGAGTTTGACCTAGGAAATCATTTGGATCATTAAAAATATTTTGATATAGTGGAATTTACTTGGAGACTAGTTATAGGAATATTTACATATGTGTGCGTGATTTTGGTCAAACAAATCATGGAAAGAGGAAATCGTAGAGCTCAGGGTGCAAGAAAACCATAACAACATGGTTGTGGAACAAGTGTCGAAAGCAATAATGGGGTTCATGGAAACCCTAGCTAGGCCCATGGTTTAAACAAAATTTGAGCAATGGTCAATGGGTTGCACCATTGTGCATTTTAAGAAATTAAGACCGGAGGCTTTAAAGGGAGAGGCTGACTCTTTAAAGTTTGACGTCTAGATTTGATAGATGGAGAAGATTTTTGTTGATTTGAATTGCATCGAGGACAAAAAAGTATCCTTTGCCTCATCTATGTTTGAGGTTGGGGCATATCAATTGTAGTCCATGATCAAGAGAATACAGTTAGTAGAAGAATCCACAAATATGTGTTGGTCTATATTCAAAGCACTCTTTTTTTAGAATTACTTCCCAACCATGGCTAGGGAGAAATTAGAGGTAGAATTAATGTAGTTAACTCAATAAAACATGTTATTGTCCAATTATGAAACAATGTTTGTAGAGTTATCACACATTCACCCTATCTTATTGACAGTGAGGAAAATAAGTCTAATTAGTTTGAGAGTGGCTTGAAGCGAGAACTCCGCAACAGGGTGGTGGGACTAAGGCTACGAACATACCCAAAACTGATCGGGGTGGACCAAATCATGAAACATGATTTTGAGTATGGTTTAAATATTAAGGGTAAAAGATAAAGGACAAAGACGATGGAAAAAAGAAGGAAGACAAGCCACGATAGCAAACACAAAAGCCAAGGACGAGTCAAGGGATCCCGAAGGGAAAGGTTGTGCCTATGAATATTGTGCCCCTCAATTGCGGTACAAAAGGGAATTTTATGAAGGCCTTCGCATTAGGAATAAGCTTCTTCAACTATGGCAAATTCGATCACAAGGTTAAAGACTGCAAATTGCCAAAGAGGGATGTTGAGATGTCGTGAGCTCCTTCCAACGTCTTTTCCCTCAACGCTAAGGATACTAGGAAACTGACGTGATATGAGGTACCATTACTATTGATGACACAACTGATTATATAATTTCTAATTTCTGTGTAACACAATCCTTTGTATTTACCACTTTTGCATAAAAATCTAAGAAAAGGCCGCAAACCTTAGACCCGCCATTATTAATTGATACTCTGTTAGGAACTTCAGAGGTCATGGTCATATATGGGGGTCATATCACAGATAAAAGAGATCATAATTTTGAAATTAGTTTAATTCCCTTATAAATGGAAGACTTTGACATGATTTTAAGGATGTATTGGTTATCCACCCACTTTTCTAGAATAGATTGTGCTACTAAGGATATTAGCATATGTAAACCTGAGGAGATCATATTGGTTTTATGGGAAATAAACCTAGGAAGTTGACTTTGTTAATATCATTCCTGAGGAATTGGAAGATGATTAACGTAGGGTGTCGTGGATACTTAACATATTTCAAGGATATTAAGAAGGTTGTTGACACTTTAGCAAATGTCCACATGGCCGCGAACTATAATAATGTTTTATCTAAAAGAATTGCCAAGGTTTCTCCTGGACATAGAAATTGAGTTTACTATTGATCTTTTTCCAGAGATCACACATAGTTAAAAGTCTCCATATTGAATGTCCCCCGCGTGGTTGAAGCAGTTGAAGGAATATTTGGAAGACTTGCTAGTACGCAGCTTTATTATGTCTGCTACTTCCAATTGGGGTGCCTCAGTGCTATTTGTAAATAAAAAGGATGGATTTGTGAGGTCATGCATAGATTATAAAAAACTGAACATGCACTACACCAAAATGGACAAATTGTCACCTTTCAGCCGGCCACCCTTGTCAAGGTCATTGACCGTGACACAAATCTCGCGTTTTGTGTCACGGTCATTGACCTTGACACGACCTTGACAACTTTTGCAGCAAAAAAAGCCCTAGGATTCTTTTTTCCCACCTTTTTTGGTTTTCCCCCTCTCTCTCTCTCATCCGCGATTTTTGTTCTCTCTCTCTCTAAGGTATATTTTTTTTCCTCTCTTTCTCTTTCATTTCTATATGTATGTGTACGTGTATGTGTATGTGTGTATATATATGTGTGTATATGTATATGTGTATGTGTGTGTATATATGTGTGTGTATATATGTGTGTATATGTATATGTGTATGTGCGTGTATATATATGTGTGTATATATATGTTAGTGATAGTTAGAATTGTGTAAATGTTAGAAAAGTTCTAGAATTCATATGTTAAATTTAATTATATAAATATTTAAATTGATAATAATTTTATTCATGAAATTAATTCAATTAGGTAAAACCCTAGATAAATTTTTAACAGAATTTGATAATATTATATAAAGTTTAGTAAATTCACAAAATGTTGCCAATTGTATGTTTTTAGGAATATCATTAGTTACTTTCGTGCCCAACTATGTAGAATCCATACACATGCATGTTGTTAGAAAGTCTTAAATTTAATTCTCACTTTAATTTGTAGAATCTCTGTACTTGGTTGGATTTATCCCTTTATGATAATGAAATTTATGCTCCAATTATAATTATCTCATGTCATAATTTTATTGATAAACAATAAATGTAGTTGTCACGGTCGTGGTGGGGGGAGGGGGTGGGGGTGGGGTGTGTGTGTGTGTGTGTGTGTGGCGGGGGGAGGGGGTGGGGTATGTGTATATGTGTGTGTATGGTGGTGTGTGTGTGTATGGTGGGGGAGGGGGGTAGTGGGGGTGGGGTGGGGTGTGGTGGGGGGAGGGGAGGGGGTGGGGGTGGGGGTGGAATTTTCTAACTAAAAATATGATAATATTTTGTTATAATTTTTTAAAACTATGTAAACCTTAGTATAAATGCAAGGTTAGTGATAGTTAGAATTGTGTAAATGTTAGAAAAGTTCTAGAATTCATATGTTAAATTTAATTATATAAATTTGGCGCCCTTCAACAGACCAATGACGACACTTGGTTGGCCGAGCGTGTTCATATTGGACGTATTTGATGGCCAGCGGATAGGGCGAGGGTTGAGGGACCCGAATATCGTCGAGGGTGGAATAGTTCATGGACGTGTGCTTCAACAGATGGAGTCCAGGGTGCTCGTCACGCATGTCATACCCGGGAAGGAGAACTCCCTCTTTTGGTTGCGCGAACAATGCGCACGACGTATATTAGTGGGTGCGTCAATTCGTATGTCGTGTGGCCTACTCATCTCCTCACATTTACCCAAGACATGTAGTAACATTATTTTTAAGTTTGTCCATTTTAATTATATTTGGATTATATCGTCATGTATATTATTTCTATTTTGAATATTTGGATTATATCGTCATGAATATATATTTGCATTATCTTTAGTTTGTTTGGATATATGATGTTTGGTTCAGGTACAACGTTGCTATAACAGGTACAAATATACTTATTGGCAGTGGCAGTGGCAGTGGCCATATTGCCCAGCAGATTTTTTTTAAATTCTGCCCAGAATCGTCACGGTCATTGACCGTGACACGTCCGTGACAAAAAGTTATCACGAACGTGTCACGGTCAATGGACGTGACAATTTTTTTAAAAAGGGTCACGGCTTTGTCACGGTTTATAACCATGACAAACATGTCGCGGTCAATGAGCGTGACACGACCGTGACACAAAACTCGAGTTTTGTGTCAAGGTCAATGACCGTGACACGGCCGTGACAAAAAAAGTTCTCTCACCTCGAAATGTCACGGTCATTGACCTTGACAAGTTGGAATGTCAAGGTCAATGACCTTGACAATTCGGTAGATTTGGTGTAGTGATGTTAACTATGAGGAATAAATACCCTTTACCTAGGATTGATTATGTTTTTGACCAATTAAAGGATGCTTGATATTTCTCTAAGATTGATCTAAGATTAAGATATTGCCAACTTAAGATGAGGAATGAGGACATTCATAAAGCATACATTAGAACTAGGTATGGTCATTATGAATTTGTAATGATACGTTTTGGGCTAACCAATGTCCCCATCAACTTTTACAGATTTAATTAATAGGGTGTTTGGAATTTTTTTTATTATTTTCATTGATGATATATTGATTTATTCTCAGTCGTAAGAGGAGCATTAGGAACACCTCAGTGGAGTGTTTGAGGTTCATAAGAAAGATGAGTTACGTGCAAAGTTTTCTAAGTGTGAATTTTCGATGGTTGATATTGCTTTGGCCACGTAGTAAATAAAGATGGGTTGGTCATGGACTCGGGAAAGGTTGTGGCTATTATTGATTAGGATGGACTATCTAGCGTCAGTGAGGTTATAATCTTCATTGACCTCAAAGGATAATATAGAAGGTTTTGTAATACCCCCTAATTTTACTGATTTTATTTAATGGGATTAATTAAATTAAATGAGAATTAATTGGAAATTAATTCAGATTTAAATACTAGCGACACGTGAGTTGGTATTTGATTATGATGATAATATTGACTATTACTGAGTATATATGGTAATATATGACTATGGAAATTATTAAAATTGTCGCGAGTCATAAATACGACAAACTGGGAAATTAAGTTGGGACGGGCGTGTCAGTCGCGTCAGGAACTAATTTAATTAGATTAAAAAGTAAATTATAATTTTATCGACTGTATGGTCATTTTGAGTGCGCCAACATGTCCGGAGGGGTCGAGATAGTAAAAAACGCTAGCCGGGTGTTTAGCTTGGGTCCCGGAGCATTTTTAGCCCAAACCGACAACCCGGGAGGGTATTTTAGTCAATTTAAAATTTAAGGAAATAAGACCAACGAATTTTAGGGTGTATTTATTTATTATTGGGAAGGCCATTAGGGCCATTATCAGCCAAAAACAAAGAGTGGGATATGTGAGTTAGAGGAGAAGTTTTAGGAGGTTTCCAAACCTTAGCCACCACCCACCACCACCACTTTTGACGGAATTGTGACTGGAAAGAAGGGAAGAATCAGCCCTCGAACACCACTAACGAATCTGAAAAACAATCTTAAGGAAAGTGATTTGATTCCATTAGTTTTAGCGAATATTTCTTCCATGATAAGTGTAGAAATTGTAATTTTCCTTGAAAGATGATGAAAACTCATGAAATTTGGTGGAGAACTCTAAATCTTGGATATGAATTGCATGTAGATTAGTTATGGAGGAAATTTAGTAACCAAAACTTGACCCTTGATGGATTAAAAATGAATTAAAGAAGATAAATATCATGGTTCTTGAAGAAAATAGAAAACTAGGGTTTTTATGAAGATTTGATCCATATAAGGTTAATTGTTGATGATTTAATGGTTTTGGAACGTTAAAAATAATGGATTTAGGTTGTAAAAAGATCCCATATCCTTAGTTTATAATTTTTTATACCTTGTAATGGATTTTCGGGATAAATCTGGGACTGAAAAATGAAGCAGTCCGTAACCTCATCTGGTGCGATCGATCGATCGACCTTCCCAGAAATTGTGATATTTTTTTCCCTTATTGAATTTTAGTAATTTCGACCCTAGAAAATTATTGGTGGGAACCTTGTGAACACTTTTAGATTAACGGAAGACCAGTAAGTGTGTATATGAGACCTGGATTATTATTAGAATTAAATTTGGGAGTGATGTTAGACCTAATCAGGTTCGACGAGTGAGGTACTATTAAAGACTGCGGTTAAATGAGTTACATCTATATAGTTGGTAATATAAGGTTAGTGGCAGAAATATGGACCTTAAGAGTATTGGATAAAGTATGGGAATAATAGGAGACTTTGTAACCTTTATGATTTAGGTTTTAAGTACTTGAACCTAAGACGTGAGATATGTCGGTGGACAATGTTATATAGCTGTCCGGAAGTATAAAAATGTACTAATTGGATTAATGGTATAGGGATTGAGAACATACCTTTAATAATATTATAAAGTATCTCAGTTGTGTGAATGCTTAGTAAATGGATTTATGTGTATGACATACCTACCATACTTGCTATCACAGGAGGTCGGCTTTCGGAACAGGGACATATAGTCTTTGTGTGTATACAGGGGGATTTACATTGGTACCTTAAGGACATAGGGTTGTGAATGACTTATTTGTGAGTTGATAAGTTGGTTTACCATGGGAGCGTAGGTATGTACGTGACCCATGGGTATGTGAACTATGTTTGCCTCCAATATGTGTGATTTTGCTTATTAAAACGGTTCCTGAGAGATTCAGAATACGTAGTCCTTATGTACGTGATGTACTGGGATTCGAAAGCAGAGTATGTGTGCACTGCAGCTTAGCCTAGGGGTGCCCCAATTGTATAATTATGTTGAAATTAATATATTGGTGATGATAACAGACTCCTTGTTAATGTATGTGAATATTTCCCACACTTTGAGTAAAGTTAGAGGTTAGAATTTCCTGTATGATTTAATATAAATTAATCTGAGAAATGAAAAGGTATGGATTCACATAAGTTAGATTGAAATGTCTTAAACAAACCCCTATATTATCATGTGAGGGCAAGTTTCAGTATAGACTAGTAGTTAGCGGCATAACTAGGATGGGTTATGGATATATGTTAAGCGTGCACATTAGTTGAGAGGTGAGACACTCATGTGAGAGCACGGAACTAACATGTTCTTAATACTCATTGTTTAATGCAATTAAACACTTGCTATGTTTTAAACTGTTTTAACATCGGGCTCTGACTTGTTTTCTTTCAAATCTATTTTCTTGAAAAACCTTTTAGGTGCCCAGCCACAGGGACGCCAAGCTTAGGAGTTCCATTTCAGTGACGTGTTGTAGCTGCTGTGAAAGTTACAGGATCTTGATGATAGATGCCTACACCTTCTATATTGATTCCATTTCAGACTTATTCAGTTGTTAGGGCATGTCGCCCAATTTATTTTAGAGACGGTTTTATCATACTCTGTTTCATTGCAGTTTTGGAGTTAATTCATTTATTATTCAGACGTTGTATTTGGTTTTATTCAGTATTTGGGATTATTCAGAGGAGTGTTACTATAGACTCATTTATTATTCCATTATTATTTTGATGTGACTGTAATGTGATGGTGGTATCATTTGGCTAATAATTTTAATTGGTTGCATGTTAATTTAATTTAATAAAATTTGACAACTCACTTTTTAAATATTAGGTGGCTAGTAATTGTTTAAATAAGTGTTTTCGAGAGTGATGCTATGAACTGAACCAACTTGACATTTTGTATTAATTTGAATAAAGGAGTATCTACCCGGTACTTAATTAGTCGGGATATCACAGGTTTGCGGAAGAATTTTTTAAGATTGTCGTGCCCTTGATCCAGTTGGAACACAAGGATAAGAAATTTCTTTAAACCGCAGAGTGTAAGGACAATTTTCATAAGTTTAAATATAAACTAGTGGTCGCACCCGTCTTGTCCTTACCCAAGGAATGTGGAGGCTATGTGATTTATAATGATGTGTTTTGTTGGAACCTTGGTTATGTGATGATGCAGAACTGAAAGATGAATGCTTATGCCTATAGGAAGTTGAGTCCTCATGAGGAGAATTACCCACCCCATGACTTTGAGTTAAACCTATTAGTCTTTTCCTTTAGAATTTTGAGACATTATTTATATGGGGAATGTTATAATATATGACGATAAGATTTTAACCTATATCTTCACCCAACAAAAATTGAACATTAGGCAATGGAGGTGGTTGAAATTGATTAAAGATTATGATTACTCAACTATGTATTATACAGGAAAGGCTAATGTGGTGGCCAATGCTCTTAGTAGAAGAGGATCTCTTTGCATTTTGAGGATTACTAGATAAAAACACATTCTAAGAGACATAATGGAAATGGGGATTGAGTTCATAAACCATGGATGCAACAAACATATTCGGGCATTGACAATTACACCAAGATTAACTGAGAGCATAAGTGAGGCGCACGTCGCAAACCTGAATCTCCAAAAGATTCATGAACTTGTAGAGAAATGAGTGAAGTCATCCTTCATAGTTGATGACCATTGATCCTTTCAATTTGGGACCATATTATGCGTGTCATGGAATGATGGTATTAAGACCAAGGTGTTGGAAAGGGACATTCCTAACCCATTTCAATTCACCACGGAAGCACCAAGATGTACCAAAACATGAAGAAAAATTTATGGTGGGCTAACATGAAAAGAGAGGCCACGAAAATTGTGGTCAAGTGTTTAATGTAACAAGTCCAAGCCCTAGAGACCATTAAGTAAGTTACAACCCTTTCTTATCACATAATGGAAGTGGGAAAATATATCCATGGAATTTACAACTAGACTACCATGGACATAAAGAGGAATGGATTCCATTTGAGTTATTGTACATAGATTGACAAAGTCCATGATATTTTTTGCTGTCAATACCACGACCAATACCACAACCAATGCTGGTCAGTTGGCCAAAGTATTCATTAAGGATATTATAATATTCCATGGATTCCGTGTGACCATAGAATCTGACTTCGATGCTAGATTTACTTTGGTAGTTTGGAAGAGCTTTCAAAGAGAAATGGGGCAGTTGATAGACTTTAGTACAACTTTCCATACATGGATAGATGGAAAAATGGAGAGAATAAATCAAACCCTTGAGGATATGTTTAGATAATGTGTATTACATTCCCAAGGGATTTTGGAAGACTGCCTACTCCTAGTTGAGTTTTCTTATAACAATTGTTACCAAGACAGTATTAAAATGCCATCTTAAGTGGTATTATATGGACGGAAATGACGTCCTTTATGTTGGGATGAGATGGGGGGAAAGATAATTTTTAGGGAAAAAAATAGTAGAAGAGTTCGAGACTAAAGTTAGGTTAATTCAAGAGAGGATGTGCTCATAGCAGACAAAAATGTTGGGCCAATTTCAAAATAAAGAAAGTGAACCTTAAAGCTGGGCACCTCGTCTTTCTTAAAATTTCCCCATGGAAGGGAGTTAGAAGGTTTAGAAAGAAGGGAAAATTAAGTCTTCAGTATATTGGAAATTTTGATATTTGAGAAGGTTAGTAAACCTTCATTTAGGCTAGGTTTATCCCCAAACTTGTCCCGTGTGAACAATGTGTTCCATACTTTAATATTCAATAATTACATTAGGTGTCGTAGCCATATACTGAACCATGATTCCATTGAGATCCGTAGAGACTTAAGTTTTGATACAACTCCTGCCAGTATCGGGTAAAGAAAAGAAGAAAAGTTGAGGTCAAAGACAATCTTCCTAGTCAAGGTGCTTTGGACACATCAGTCCACAAAACAGGCCACTTGGGAGATGGAGTCTGTTGTCAAAACAATGTATACACAATTATTCAAAGGTATGAATTAATTTATACTTTTACATCATTTAATTCTGAGGATATAATTTTCTAAGTTGGGAAGCTTATAGAAACACTAAAACCATAAGAGTTCGTGGCCCTGTGGGAGGCTACAATTTGTAGTTGAATAAATGAGAAACCTAAGTTAAAGAGAGATCAGCAGACACTTGAATCCTCGAGAATAGGACTTATTGTCCAATGTACGCGATCATAATCTAAAAGATCACGAGATAAGGGGATGGTCGCGGAGCTCAGTTACCTTGATAACATGACTCACATGGCCTTATTATGTCATGACACGAGGAATAAGTTTTGAGGATTCTAAAAGCCTTTTTAAAAGGGGTAATTATGGGGAAAATTTCCAAAAGAGGAAAACCCTAGGTTCCCCACTAAAACCTATAATTACCCACCCTTGAAAAACTTTATAACACTATTAGAAACCCTAATATCCATTCTAGTAAGAGAGAATAAAGTTTGTGTGCAAAGAAGATATGGCTATCAGAGTAAGGCAAAGGAGGGCTAATCGTCACCAGATAAGAAGGCGGTGCTATAGATAGAAAAAGGTTACAACTTGTCGCAATAATCAACTGAGGTAAAGGATCTATACTAACCCTCTCCTTCCTTGTTATAATCGTAATTTTCTATGTCTTTATTGATTGAGATGCACCTTTGTGTTGAAATCTAGATATGTCTATGGAGTTCTACTATTCATTTGAGATTCTGGGTTTCATAAGCCATGGACAGCTACTATTCGTCAAGGTTTAGAGGTCATGGAGTTCCATTGATGCAATATGATTACGAGACTTAGTCATATTATAGTAAATCTATGATTTTATACATTTTTACAAGGATTCTTGAGATGAGATTTTATAGATGGAGAATGGGATTTTGAGGATTTTCTTACTTGAACTTAGGAGATTTATTTAGTGTTTTTCTGTAATCTTTGTGGGTTCAAGTTAGGATTAAATTAGGGTTTTAAAACCAAGAGTTACAACTCTTTCCTTACGGTCGCGGCCTACCGAAATAGGCTGTGGAGTTGGGAAGCAGTTTCATATTATGCGTTTATTGAGTTGGAGATTAGGTAATGAGGTCGCCTCATTCATTAGCCAGGTTGAGGCATCATATCTATTTGGGGAACTATTTCTTAGTGCTTGAGATCACATGACTAATCAAGGGATTGAGATCACATGACTAATCAATTGATTGTTGGCTAACTATGGGGTTTAATATTGCAGAAGAGCTCGACCAATGATTAAAGTTAATAGTAGACCATATATTTCTCATCCTGGAATTGAACAGGAGAGGAGGCTATGGCATATGGCATGACTAGGTCAAAGACACCTATAATAAGGTTGCGGAGTTTGAGAAGTTTAAGGTTATAAACATATATGCCACCGACTATAAGGGTGAACCATGGGAGATTGAGTAATGGGGGAAGTTATGGAATTGAGACCTTTAGTAGATTGAGTCGTATGTCATTAGGAATCTGAGGGGTTAGAAAATACTATTATTTCATTTCCTTATTCCTCATATTTCATAATTATCCCTCGTTGTTTTGTCGTTACAATATATCATTTGTATATCTGTTTCCTTTTGTAAATACTAACTTTGGCAAGTGGACGAGAACTTTTGAGTTATCCCTTGTTGAGTTGTTAGAGCTCGCCCTTTTTATATTCTTTATTTCCTCAGGTTAGGAGTTGAGGACCTTATTAGAGGCCACAGAGTTCATAGAGATTGCACATATAGTTTTCATATTGCCACTTTAGGATTTATTTATATACATTTACTCTTGGTTGTACTTTTTTTAGCTTTACAATGTTTATGTTGATGATCTTATGTGGAATGAGTGGTTCTAAAGACTATTATAGCGTCAATAAAATTTAAAAGATCATGCTAGTGATTATTCTCATACGGTGTAATCTAAGACTAATGAACTATTAAATCTACCAAATTTGATGTAGAAATGGAGTCCCCCTTACCGGCTGTAGAATATAAGAGATGTCCTATATTGTTTAAATTTTAAATCCCCGTGAGTTTAAGGGACTTAACGTTTGCAGATGACTAGGTAGGCGGCAGGACATTATGTATGATATCAGAGAGTTCAACCTAAGAAAAATTTATGAGCATTAAGAATATTTTGATTAAGTATACTTTACTTATAGAACTAGTGATAGGAATATGTACATATATGTGCATGAATATGGTCAATAAAGTCATGGTAAGCGATAATCGTAGAGCTAATGGTGCCATAAGCCATAATAACTTAGTCGCAGAATAAGTGTCAAAAGCGCTAGTGAGGTTCCTGAAAGCCCTAAATATTGCCATGATTGTAAGGGAAGTCGAGCAAAGGCCAATGTGATACACCTATAAAAAATTTAAGAAATTGGGATGGAAGGCCTTCAAGGAAGAGGCTGACCTTTTAAAGGTCGACGCCTAGATTTGAATGATGGAGAAGATTTTTGTTATTTTAAATTGCACTAGAACCAAATAGTCTCCTTCGCCTCTTTTATATTTGAGACTGAGGCAGATCATTTTTGGTCCATGATCTAGAGAACACGATTGGGAGGAGAATGTGGAGATATGTGCGGGGACATATTAAAATCACTATTTTTAGAGAAATACTTCCCGTCCATGGCTAAGGAGAAGTTAGAGGTAGAATTTATCGAGTTGACTCAAGGAACCTTGTTTATGGCCTAGTATGAAGCAAAGTTTGTACAGTTATCACACTATGACCCTATCTTATTGATAGTGAGTAAAATAATTCTAATAAGTTTCAGAGGGGCTTGAAGTGAGGACTCCGTAGCAGGGTGGTTGGACTAAGGCTATAAGCTTATGTCGAACAAACCGGGGTGGCCTAAGTAACTAAACAATATTTTGAGTATGTTTTAAAGCTTAAGGGAAAAAGACATTGGGCAGAGAAGATGGGGCAAAGAAGTAAGATAAGGCAGGATAGAAAGCATAGAATCCGTAGACAATACCAATGAATGCCAAAAGAAAGGTCAAAGCCACAAATAGTGTGCTTCTTTCCCATTAGGAATGAGCTATTACAATTGTGGCAAACTCGATCACAAGGTTAAAGACTGAAAATTGACAAATAAGGATGTTAATAATATGCGAGCTCATTACAGAGTATTTTCCCGCAATGCTAAGGATGCTGGGAAAGTGGAGGACGTGATCGAATGTACCATTACTATTGATGACACAAATGCTTGATAATTTTTTATTTCTGGGCCATACAATCCTTTATGTATGCTAATTTTGCACAAAAATTACAGAAAATGTCGTAGACTTTAGATCCATAATTAGTAATTGATATCCCAGTAGGAGTTTGATCAGAGGACTCAGTCATATATGGGGGTTATGTTACTGATATAAGAGATCAGAATATAAGAATTAATTTAATTCCCTTATAAATGGAAGACTTCGGCGTGATCTTAGGCATGGATTGCTTAATCACCTACTTTTCTAAAATATATTGTGCTATTATGGATATTACCTCATATAAACGTGGGGATATCGATGTAGGTTTTAAGGGAGCTAAACCCAAGAAATATCCTTCATTAATATCATACCATACTTAACATATGTCAAGGATATTGAGAAGGTCATGGGCACTTTAGCACATAACCAACTGGACGCGGACTACATTAATGTTTAAAGAATTGATAGGGTTATCCATAAATAGAGAAATTGAGTCTACCATTGATCTTGTTCGGAGGCTTCACCTAGATCTAAGGATCCATATAGAATGTACCCCGTGTAGTTGAAGGAGTTAACAGAATATTTGGATGACTTGATAGGGTGTGGCTTTATTTAACCTAGTTCTTCCTATTAGGGTGCCTTGGTGCTATTTATAAATAAAAAGGATGAATCTATGAGGATGTGCATATATTATTAGGAATGAACATGATGATGATGAAGAATAAATTACACAGGATTAGTGATCTTTTTGACCAATTGAAGGATAGTAGATATTTCTATAAGATTGATTTGAGATTAGGATATCACAAACTTAAGATCAAGAATGAAGAGATTCATAAAACAACCATTTGAACTAGGTATGGTCATTATGAGTTTTTAGTGACGTGTTTTGGGTTAACCAATGCCCCATCAACTTTAATGGATTTAATGAATATGGTGTTTTGACCATTTTTGGATTTTTTTTATTTTTTTCATTGATGATATACTGATTTATTCTAAGTCAGCAAAGGATCATAAAGAGCACATCATGGATTGTTTGAGGTTCTTAGGAAAGATAAGTTATATACAAAGTTTTTTTTCGTGTGAATTTTGTAGGGAGGATATTGCCTTCCTCTTCCACATATAAAATAAGGATGGGTTGGTTGTGGACTCAAGTAAGGTTATTACCATTCTTGATTGGGAGAAACTATATACACCTAGTGAGATTACAAGTTTCCTCATCTGTAAGGAAATAGTCCGTCATATTTAGTATGTCATATACCGCTACAAGTTTGTCGAAGATTTGGGAAGCTATCATCTACAATCGACGATCCAAATTTCAAAACGACTCAACAATCATTCCCAATAAGGATGAATTTGGTAAAATATGTTTTCGTTCCATTTACATTTTACATTAAAAGTGTTGGGATATTTTTGTGAAAAATAAAATATTTTTCTAAATTTAAAAAATCATTTTTGAAATGTTTTTAAAAGGTTTTAATGTTTCAAAAATATTTTATTTCGGGATAAAATTTGTTGATCTCATAAACAATCTTAACAATTGAGGTTTCCAAGTTTTATAAAAGACTGAAGGATTGTGGAAAATTGATATGATGTGGTTCGAACGACACCGTATCTCGTTCGAATGAGATAACATATTGTTCAAACGACATTGTATGTCGTTCGAACGAAAATAGCTTTTACCTGACACGTCATTGCCTTGAATTTTAATATTTAAAGGGTGTCAGACTATTGCTTTTCGTGTGGAGAAATATTGATTTTCACAAAATACGTTTTTCTATTCTCAAACCAATTTTCGAGGGCTCAAAGCTATGTTTTACAATTCACAAATCCCAGACTTTTTGTGTGAGTTATTTTGTGGAACTTGAACCATATTTTTACTGGGAGTTTGCTTTTGAATCATAGGTTCCTTGGAAAGGTACTGGGCTGACTATAGGTGCCACTTGCGGGAGGTACTGGGCTGATCAACTACGAGTCATAGGGAGTGCTGCAATGTTCCTGGGCTGTCGACTATGAACCAACACCTGCAGGTATTTCGTAAGTCAATTGTATTTTTGCTGTAATCCAATTATAAACCGTTCCTTTACAAATTATAGTGGAAAATAAAGTTTTTTGCCCTGCGGGGATTTTTTTCCCGAAAATTTGTCTTTGTCAGCTTATTCATCGCATGATTTAATTTGAGACTTGAATTGTCATGTAAATGCATGTTTAGAGGCTGATTTAATTGGTATTTGGTTTTAGAAAATTTTGACGTCCAATTAAATATGTTTAAGTTGGAAATTGCAAATCTATTTGAATCATTATCCCACACGGTCTATTAAATAGGTATCATAGTAGGTTACGCTAATTTATCATGTATTCCTATTTTCCGCAAACTTGTGAGATATTGATTTTTTGAAAAATATGATTTTTAAAAGTGTTTCGCAATGTTTCCAAATGAGCACTTATATAATCGACTGCAGATTTTTTATGGGTCCAATTATACCTATTAGAAAGCTCGTATGAAATCCCAGTTTAAAGCCATTGACGAACGTGCTTGGCTTCTTTGTGAAAGAGGGTGGACTCTTCCCACTATCATTGCTAATAGCATCACCTCTTTGAAACCTGTGTGAGATTGGACTGAAGATGATTTTAAAATGTCTAATTTTAATTCCTATGGTTTAAGTTCTGTTTCTGGAGCTTTCACCCTCGATGAGTTCCTCCGAATTATGATGTGTACCACATCTAAAGAGGCATGGGATGTCCTCTAATTGACACATGAGGGTACGAATGCTGTTAAAGAATTAAAGTTACAAAATTTGGCCACCCAATTTGAGACAATTACCATGTTTCAGTCTGAATGTTTTGATGAGTTTTATGCATGGTTGTCGGATATTGTTAACTCGAGTTTTAATTTAGGTGAGCCTATTGATAACACGCGTGTCATTAAAAAGATTTTGAGATCTTTTCCAAAACTTTTCATTCCTAAAGTCACTATTTTGAATTTGTTGGGAAAGTTAGAAGAGCTCATAGGTGACCTACAAACTTATGAGATTGACATGTTTCCCCAAACCATTAAGGATAAGGATAGATGCGTTTCTTTACAAATTTAAGTTAGGAAGAAAAATAAAGAGAGAGTGTATGAGTCCTATTCTGAGGAAGATTTTAGCATTGATGATGTGGCCTTATTTGCGAATTTTTTTTAAAAAGTTTCTCAAAGTGAACAAAAATAATTCTTTCAATAAAAAGTCATTTGAGAAAAATAAAAAGAAAGAAAAGGACACAGAGGGCAATGAAAAAGAGAGTGAGAGAGAAAAAGAGGAAGAGAGTGGTGAAGATTTAGATGAGATGATTTGTTTTGAATGTCAAGGGAAAGGACATAGGGATTTTGAGTGAGCTACTAGGTTTGAGAGAAAAGGGAATAAAGTAGCAATGTCTGCCACTCTTAGTGATAGTGAGGGAGATGATGAGAAAGATGAGTCCGAAAAGGGTCTTGGACATGGCATGTGTGAGCTTTTTTGATTCATGTGAGCACACCCACTTTGTACAACGATGATAGTGTTCACGAGAGCGACGGTGATGACTCGAGTGTTTCTAGTGGAGATAAAAGTGAGTTTGAGAGTGGAGATGAAAGTTATCTCCAAAAATCTTTTAGGGATTTGTACACTGAGACCTTGAAAACAAAGAAATATAATAAGTATTTTGGTCGTCGGGTTTTAGATTTGGAGAAAGAGAAGGAAGTTTTAAGGAGGGAAAAATGTGACTTAACCGACACGGTGTCTAGTCTAACAACACGTCTATCCCAACTCGAGCGTGATCTCGAACGTGATCGGGAGGTCAAAGTCCCTTTAGAGAATGCATTTAAGAAATTTGAAAAGATGGTTCTCATTCCCATTTTGGGTGGTGATGAGAGTTTAGGAAAAGGTCATGACGGTGCATTCACTTCTTTTGTTGCACCCGAGCCGATTCCCACTTTGGTGATGGATTCACGAGTTTCTCATCCGAACCCACCTTGGCGTCCCATTCCCGTTGGGATATAACGTCCTAGAATTTTTGAAAAATCAATTCCTAGGCCGGTTTATGTTTGCTCCCATTGCAAAAAGAAAGGACACCATAGGGAATTTGGTTTTCAAATGGGGTATGTGTCACGCTTTGCTCCTACACATGTTCACGCACATGCACCCACTCATGATACTTTTCTTGCACATAATGACAAAGAGTTTGTACATATTTAAGAGCAAGTAAAGTTTTTGGTGAGGAATTCTCATGATTTGATGAAGTTGTTTCAAAATATGTCACCGTCTTTGGAAAACTCCCTCGCACTTCCCGGTTGAGGTATAGACATGTTTTACTAGCATAGGATGATTTACATGATGACACTTTTGCCTATTTCTAGGATGTACCATTTGTATTTTATTCACTTTTCTTACTTTTGATACTATTTTAGCACGGTTTTGAAACTGTTTGCCCTTTCCAGGAACTGTTTTTATGAAATTTTCCACTGGACTAAACTGTATGCCATTCTGTGTAATTTGGGAAATTTGTGTTTTCTCATTCTAATGAGATTGCCTATCATTCAAATGACATGGCATCTCATTTGAATGACTTTGGATTTTGTTTGCGGTCCCCTGTGTCTTCTGGTTATATTTAATTGGTGTTGCTGAGTTATTTATGAGCAGTGTTCGAAAAATACAAAAAGATTTTCATTTTAAGAAAAATTTGAAAAATTCAAAAAGAGTTTTTTTATTTTGTTTGCTTCATTTATGAATGAAAAATTAGGATGACCAAATCATAACTTGATGCCATATCCTTGTGACTATTTGATAGTGTTTTGAGACAATATATTATGTCATTCATGTGCTTTACAAAGTTTGGAGTCTTTGAGATGCTATAGTGTTGCTTCCTACATGTTTGACTCCTTTTATCCTTTATTACACACGAGGACGGATTTTTTTTACGTTAGTTCTTATTGAATCACATGTTGGTTACATGTTTTCATCTCAATTTTGTCTATTAAAATGAACCAAATGCGATAAAACAAGATAATAAAAGGTGTGCATGTTTTTACCATTTGACGTGAGTTTGTGTGGATTTTGAATACTGAAAAGGGCAGCAAAAGGTATTTCATTTTTCCTATGTGATAAATCCACCATTTAAAAGGACCTAAAAATTGAGGCATTTTAATTATCCAGGGTCCAATGAGGTTTAAAAGAGCCCGAAAAAAATTTAATGGCAATAAAAAGAAATTTATGCCAATAATTGGCCAATAGGTTTATTCACCAATTCTCCAATGTTTGAGAATTTAGATCACCTCAAAAATATAATATATATGAGGGAGTTTGGTTGGAGAATTAAAATGGCTTTGCACGTCATTAAAAAGTCTTGAAAAATCATTAAAAAGTTTTTAGACGTTATTGGTGAGAAAATCATGTTGAATTTAATTTGTTGATTTTGACTGAAGACGATGTTATCTAAATTCAACACTTTTACACCTAAGGATGATTTTGATGTTCATTCGTTAGGAGTGCATTTATTCATCATGCACATATGATACAATTGAGTTGATTTTCCTATCAAAATTGTTCACACTTTCATTCCATATCAATGATTTGGTTATCTTAGTGTAAATTTAGGGTGTGTGATTTTGTAACATCATTTTTGTTTTTGTATGAAAAAATGAAAATTTCAAAAGTAGTTTGTTTGTGGTGTTTAACCTGACACCCCAATTTGCTTTATGTGATTTATTCTTTTCTTTGTTTATTTCGAACATATAAAAAGGGGGAGAATGAATTATGATTTTATGGGGAGTTTTAAGTATGGGGGAGATTTGATTATGCTTTAATTTGATTATGCTTTGTATCATATCAAACTCGATACATCACATGTTTTTTTCTTTGTCTCAAGTGTGTGGGTACGATTTTAGATATTTGGATTGCACACCCTGATGAGAAAAGCTTGAAGTTTTGAAAAGTTGATTGTTGAAGCTTCGTTTGAAAAACTTTGAAGACTTATCATTTTATCTTTCCGCTTTTGAGGTTATGGGATGGTAGATTTGTATAGGTCGTATTTTGAGATTGATAATTTGGATATTTTTATTTTGTACCGGTATAGACATAGGGGGAGATTTATAAGGACATAGTCCATCACATTTTGTATGCTATATACCGCTACAAATTTGTCGAAGATTTGGGAAGCTATCATCTACAATCGACGATCCGAATGCCAAGACGACTCAACAATCATGGCCAACAAGGATGAATTTGTTAAAATATGTTTTTGTTCCATTTACATTTTACATTAAAAGTGTTGGGATATTTTTGTGAAAAATAAAATATTTTTCTAAATTTAAAAAATAATTTTTGAAATGTTTTTAAAAGGTTTTATTGTTTCAAAAACATTTTTTTTCTGGATAAACTTTTCTAATCTCGTAAACAATCTTAACAATTAAGGTTTCCAAGTTTTATAAAAGACTAAAGGATTTTGGGAAACAAGTATGATGTGGTTCGAACGACATCGTATCTCATTCGAACGAGATAGCATCTCGTTCAAATGACATTGTATGTCATTCGAACGAGAACAGTTTTTACCTGACATGTCACCACCTTGAATTTTAATGTTTAAAGGGTGTCAGGCTACTGCTTTTTGAGTGGAGAAATACTGGTTTTCACAGAATTTGTTTTTCTATTCTGTAACCAATTTTTGAGGGTTCAAATGTGTGTTTTACAATTCACAAATCCCAGACTTTTTGTGTGAGTTATTTTGTGGAACCATTAGCATATTTTTGCCGGGAGTTTTGTTGTTGAATCATAAGTTCCTTGGAAAGGTACTGGGCTAACCATACGTGCCTTGGAAACGTACTGGGCTGACTATAGGTGCCACTTACGGGAGATACTGGGCTGATCGACTTCGTGTCATAGGGAGTGATGCGGTGTTCCTGGGTTGATGACTACAAACTGACACCTGTGGGTATTTCGTAAGTCAATTTTATCTTCGTTGTAATCCGCTTGTAAATCGTTCCATTACAAATTATAGTGGAAATAAATGGGCAAGCCATGGGGGAAACCGGGGAGATGATACATTTGGGAGATTAATCCATAGTTCATAGGGAATCTTAGGGGTTAGGAAAAACTATTATTTCCTTTCCTTATTGATCATATTTCACAATCATTTTTATTTTTTTTCGTTACATTATATAATTTGTATATATGTTGTTTTTGTAAATATAAACTCTGGCGGGTGGCTGGGAACCCCTGAACTAACCCTTGTTGAGATATTCGAGTTCACCTCTATTGTATTTTGTATTTCTTAAGGTTAGGAGTTGAGGACCTTAATAGAGTCCGCAGAGTTTGTAAAGATCGCGAAGATAGTTTTCATAGTCATTCTATGTCTCCCCTGACTTTATTAGGTTAAAATCATCCTTTCATTTAGAGATAAATTTTCTTAAACAATACTTTACTTTAAATCTCTCGAAAGATAGCACAAGAATTTTTTTTCTTTTCAAAGGCATGTTTAAATGAAAACATAACTACATGTACATATAACTTACAATTACTAAACAACTTTACATATACAAGTTCCTCTGTTTAACATGGACACAAAAACCTTGTTGATATTCAACCCATATTAGATATTCGTCACGCCCCCGTTTTAAGGTCCTAACATGGCAGTTAACTCCATACCATAAGCATACCTAAAACAAAATATTATAGGAGTGTAAGCTATAAATGTGTAGTGAATAACCATATACCACATATATAACCATGAGTCCCTCGCAAGCCTGGACCCGCCACAGTCCAATTAATGCACTACAGTTATTGGGGACCACCACGTCCCTTTATTGGGCCCGAGTACACAAACATTTAAGTTGGATTAACAGGACCGCCACATCCCGTAGGACCCATAATAGTCCTTAACATTAGATAAAGGACCCGCCATAGTCCATAACAATAAATAACATTGCTTAACACTTTTAATCATATGTCTTATAAATACCACATCACTCCATAAGCTTTCTAATACATGTATTTAAATAGGCATTTCCATATGAAAATATAAGCATTGATATTTCATAGGGCAGGTCACTCACCTTGAAGTAGGTAATAAAATCAACACCAAAATCTACTTCCTTTGTATGGTAGTATTAGTCATTTCCGTACCTATCAATTCGACATCATTAGTATTTGAATACACCAAATAACATTAAACTTCGTAACACATCACCTCAATTGGTCAACCAGAAACAACTGAAAAGAAATTAAATATGATGCTTAACATTTATATAAAACCCTATTAATTAGGGTTCTAACACAATTTATGGAATTAAATTACGAATTCTCTAAACAAATTTATGCTCATTCTATAATAACCTTTTCCAAATTATTTCTCAAGAAAAAAAGCAAAAAAACTTGAACTTCAATATGACCCCAAAGCCAAACTAGAAGGTATTTTATTCTCATCTTCGAGTATGTCATACTCATACTTAGGCTTAAAAACATGGCGTTAGAGGGTGAAACATCGAAACATCTCCTAAACGGCCCCGTGAGAGGCTCCGACACCTCACACGGGGCCAGCGTAACTTATTGGAACTGACCCCATGGTCACGAGACAGCCAGTTTGTGAACTCGATGATAATTTGAAAATATACAGACTTAGGCTTAAAACATAAACATTCCTTTAGAGGGAGAAACTACCAAACACCCCCTAAGAAGCCACGTGAAATTCCCCAACACCTTGCACGGGACGATAAAACTTCACAGGAACTCATCGCGTGGTCACAGGACCCCCAGTTTAAGAACACGATAATAATTTGATAACATCTAGACTTTGGCTTAAAAACATGTATTTATAGGGTGAAACCTCGAAACACCCCCCAAATTGTGGGCTTTTATAATTTATTATTTATCATTATGGCCATACAGGGTTTACATTACGCAAGTTTTAGAATGTCCAGAAAACATAGGTAATTCTGCCCAATTTTTTTTAATTGTAGTTAAAAATGGTCATGGACAAAGTTCGTGACCATCTCTATTTTTTTGTAATGCATAAATAGGGTAAAGACCTAAAGCCTTGACTATTTGGTGATGTCAAAGTATGGGTCACGACCTAGGGTTGTGACTAGAGCCGTGATCAAAATCGTATACCAAGTTATGGGTCATGGCCTTAAACTGTCACCATTGATGTGAATAAAATCACATACCAAAGTACAGGTCATAGCTTTGAGCCGTGACCAAAGCAGTGACCAAAATCATATACCAAAGGATGGGTCACGACTATTATACGTGACCAGAGCCGTGACTAAAATCATATACCAAAGGATGGGTGATGACCTTTAGTCGTGACTAGAGGTGTGTATGGGTCACGTTAATAGTTCGCAACCATCTATTATGACCCCTAGGTCTGTGACCCTTCATTTGGTCAAGAATATGGGCCGTGATCCATGAAAATGGTCATGCTCAAAATAGTCACGGCCCTTGGCGGTGACCCAGAGTCCTGATCAGGGATTTTGGTCGTGACCATTTGCCTGATATGGCGTAGTGAAAGAATAAAGATGGAAACAAAGTTTATGCTGTTTGGACTAATGATATGTCTACGTCCAAAACTTTAGTAGTGATTTATATTAGTTTTAATGGAAAAAATGTATAGATCAATGGTGGATTACAAGCTCTCTAACTCAGTCTAGTAAAGGGAAACATAATAGTAACGAATTCAACTCTCGATCCTTTTCCCAGGGTATTGTCTGCCATATTTATGAATATTAAAAGTGGGATTATAGAGAGAGTAGTGGAGATAAAAATAATGTTGGGTGACATGTATCATGACTTTACAAAAGAGGCAAGTACACCTTTATATGTCTTTATGGGATGATGGGATGGTTACACATTACTCGTCAATAATGATGAATAATATACCTTAAATCCTTCATGCTTGTCTAAGTGATGCTGACATAAATCGCACTACCTATTGTCCACCAAAACATAGTGTTAACAAAACACCATTAATGGTTGTAGGCCAGGTAAGCTAAAGTCATTGCATGACATGCTAGGGCTGAGAAGAATCTACGGATGACGAGACTAGGTCTGAGCCGACCTCTTTCTAATCAATGAAAAGCCTAGTTGTCGCATCATAATTATATATCCAAAAAAACCATATTTTGTGGTATAAAAAAATTCATAAGACTTTACTAACGATTGAGGTATGAGGCGGATCCTACGAAGTGTTGTGCCTTGGGAGTATCTGCTGAGCTGAAATGAGTAAGTGAAGTTTTTCCCAAAAATAATGTCATCAGACTTAAAATTGTCTCGATGCGCCCCGAACAGATTGACTTGTAATGTTTTCTTCTCGAAGGTAAAACTCGATGCGTGTCACTAGCTGGGCTTTTGCACCCAACGTAATAATCACACGGGCCCAGGGCAGTGTGCGTGCGTTCTAGCTATCAGTGTTTATTCTTATTTCCAAGCATGATGTCTTGTGTCTTGGTTAATTATTACCACTCCTTTTAAGTATAAATACTCTTTTAAAAATTGTATTTTCTTCTTCCAATAGATTTACTTCCTCATGGTGAGTTTTAGGGAGTGAGGGAGAAAAAGAAAGAGAGAGCCTCGTGTTTAACAAATAAACCTCTCTTCTTCAAATTTCTTCATCTGCTATTGATTATGGTTTCTTAGGCTTCTCACTCTCTGTTTCTCCTAGAGTTTGAACTTTTCTAGTTGTCTTCAAAGCACTATTGGGTTTTTTAGGTATGCCACCTTCCCGTTTTTACAATTTTAGGATTTTTTTTTATAAGGAACCCTCTTTTCTTGAAATTTCTACGATCTTTATCTTGTTGTGGATGACTTACTGGTTGGAAATTTGTTGATTTATTGGAGTAGTTGTTTATCCGAGGACTCCTATATTAGTTTGGTTTTCCCCTAAAACTGACATTTGTTTATTCCACCTGAGTACCCTCTAAACATAGGGTATTGCACTTCATCTTTGATGAGCTAGATACCCCACATTCAGTGACTATTTTAGATTTTACCTGAGTTAGAAACTACTTGTCCCGGTATTAAAGCTGGGAGTTCCCCAATCCTCTTCAGGTTCTCCA
This sequence comes from Sambucus nigra, assembly GCA_949130495.1. Classification (NCBI taxonomy): domain Eukaryota; kingdom Viridiplantae; phylum Streptophyta; class Magnoliopsida; order Dipsacales; family Adoxaceae; genus Sambucus; species Sambucus nigra. The sequence continues at coordinate 343,021,725 of OX422221.1, forward strand.
TCCTGAAAACAATCCAGATCACTATAGGTTTACCCCTCTAGATGCTTCTTCCATTGGGTCTGCCTTGCATCCCGCAATAGTAAGGCTTGAGTATCCAGTCACTATAAATACAATAGTGGTAGACAGTTCTATTCATAAGGAGAGGATTTTCAACACTATATCCGTGTATATAATTGACATGGATATTTTTCCTCTTTGGCTTCCCCCTAATAACAAGATGGATTCCACATCTTTTATTGTGGTGCCCCTCACCGATAAGGGAACATCTAGGTCTTGTAATTCTTACTGTCCAACCATCACTGATGTTAAAAACCATGGATGTGACACTATAGAGGATGACCTGGATGTTCTAAGAGACATGTATGACATCCCAATAAGCATTTATCTACAACTTTCACACACTGAGGAGGGGGTTTACGATCGGTATAACATCGGGGAGACCCTATACGAGTTTTATAAGTGGTAGTTATGATTCCTCTTCACCCCGTCATAAGATCAATTCTACGAGGCTGTGATGTAGCTCCTACTCAGCTCCCACTAAATGCCTACAGGTTCATCCTTAGAACATGGCGTATTGGTAACTCGGGGGTTAGACCAAACTAGAGACATCTTCTGATTAGTTTATGGTTCCAAAGACAATGGCTATTATTACTTTTTGCCTAAAAAATGCGACCAAAAAATGGTGCAGGTTGTATAGACGAGCAATCATAGTTGGAAAAACCAATTCATCTTAATATAATGTCATTAGGAGTTCCATTCTGATGAAAGGGATTGATCTTGCAGTATCCCTCATGATTGGTACTCTCCTCAACAAATTGGTACATTCTCTATTGTTTATTTCTATTGTATTTTACTTCACACGTATTCACTTACCTTAATTTTATTTGTCTCTTTGTAAAAAAGAAGGTTCGAATGCTCCCCTAATCAGAACTAGTTGGTCCGGACTACTTGTACACCCAATCCCCTAGAGTTTAGGATGTTGTTCTCTATACAGAAGTTAATTGACTTAGGTTATTACTTCCACCTATATGGTGTGCCTCCTAGATACAAGCATGTTAACTTGTCTGCTAACTGCAAGGTTCGTGAGGATTTTACGGAGGAAGAGGAGATCGCAGAAGGTACGAGGTTTTATTTTGTGGTCATCAAGCCAAGAACATTTACTTTCATTATCCTTGTGATGTAATTCTGATCATATCTCCTTATATTCAACCTCTTCTTCACGTTCTCTTGAATCAGCAAACTTAGTAACACCTCCAATTCTTGACCATGCAATGATAGAGATCACCCGAAAGAGGAATTTAGATGCAGAGGCCAAGAATAGAAAGGTCGCTTCCACTGTTGAAGTTAGGGAGAAGAAAATGATAGAGGATGAGAAATAGGCCAGTAGAGAGGATAAAAAAATTATGAATATGCAACTAATAGGAAAAATTTATGTCCAAGCCGCCCCCAAGGCCAAGCATAAGGTCAAGGCCATTGCTCCTAAAGATGGGCATGTTATTCACCAAAATAAGCCAATGGAGAACCCCCTCCTCAATATATCTCCAAATAATAGGTAACTAGGGTCAGGGTGGAAAGGGTTACCATTAATAGAGATCCTTCTCAAAGATTGGTCCGAGGTTATAGATCTCCCATCCCTTATGGAATGGTGGATCCCTTTAACTGGGACCATGAAGGTAGAGAAGGATTCCTTCAACTTGAAGGAGGTAATGCTTTTGAGGTGCTTGGATATCATTGGTATGCTTGCAACTTCCAACATCTCAGGTAGTTTAATGCATGATGGTGGTAAGCCCCAAACTAGATTTATGATTTTTTAATCTCTCTATGTTATGTCTCATATTATGTTAATTTTTTGTCTCATGCGAGAGCAGGTGGCCTCCTCTTAGGATGCATAACATATACTAAAGGTCAGCCATAGTGAGATTTTTACTCAGTATGAGACATTGTTTAACAAACTAAAGGATATTAAAGTTGATCGTGATAAGGTCCACTCTGAGTTAAAGGAGAAGTATGATCGTTTGGTGGCCAGAGTGAGCATCCTGAGCCAGGAAGAAGAGAAGATCAAGAAGCTAAAGGAGCAGACATATATGAATGCATCCAAGCTCAAGTCCTCAACGGAGGCAATTGTAAAAAGGGAAAAATATTTGAGGAAGGTTACGGACGTCGGGGATAAGGCCATTTATGCCCTCATGCATGCTAAAAAGGAGGGAGTGAGGAAGTTCAAGAAATCGAGTGAATACAACATTGAACTGATGAACATCTTCATGAAGGGATATGATGAGCTCGAGAATAGGGTTATTAAGAACTTCCAAGATATTATAGAGATGGTGTAGGTTGGGAAGGTGATGCCGACAATGTTAAGGCTCTGACTACTGAATATGAGGCAATGGCAGTGGAGGTTGCTACTGAAGAAATTATGGATAAGAAGGTCGGGACTACTGCTGACCAACCCAGTGCTTCCAATGGTATTTCTGCCGCTATTGTGCATGGGCAAATGATAGGGGTTGGAAATCAGCACGTTCCTGAAGCCTGAATCTCCCTCTTTTGATAACTTTTTGTGAAGCACTCTATTTCTGATTTCATATATAAGCATTTTGTAATTTATAACTAACACATTTACTTCTTTGCTATTTATAATTTATGATGAATGCCTTTGCTTACTTGTAGTGATCTGCCTTTTATAATGGCTGTTATTTTCCTTACATGCTTATTCCTATCATGGTATCTGTGATCATGTCACATCAGCCTTCCGTTCACATGTGCTTGACTATATCATACTATAAATGAGGTTATATGTCTTCCATTAAATTAGTTCTAGTCTTATAGATTTATGGTATCATATTGATTTTTTTTTTTTATCTTAACTTGTTACCTATTTTGGTGCTTAGGGTGGGTCTACTAGTATTTTAGTCTTCTGATCGTGTGGGTAGCTTATCACCAACTAGAATCATTTTACTAGTGATTAATTTTGGACGAACATGAGTTGCCCTGGACCAAGTTCTACCAATGTTTGTGTTGGCTTATAGTCGTATGAATGGATAGCATTATCCTAACCATGCATCACCATAGGATACCATAGTTTACCATGTTCACTAGGATCTATCCTTGCGTTAGTCCGTTATGGTCAGATCTTGTCATCCAAAAGATTGCACTAGATTTACCAAACTTGGGGAATTCTTATTCTTGATCTTTCATAAGATGAGATCATACAGGAATTTGAACTAGTTGATTGTGACCTTTCTAGATGCGTGATCATACGTGAAGTGTTTAGATTGTCTTATCGAAAATCTAGGCGAATAATTATGTGGTTTGTTAACTTGATTGGCCTTACCAGCTACTATTTTTGGACGAGCCTGAGTTGTACTGACCTAAGTTCTACCAATGCGTGTGCCGGCTTACTAGTCGTGTGAACTAATGTTGTCATCCTGACCATGTGTCAGCATAAATTACCATAGTCAACCAAGTTTACTAGGATCTATCCAGTCATTAGTCAGCTGTAGCCGAATTTTGTCATCCACAAGATTGCATTAGATTTCCTAGACTTGGAAGGACTTCTTATTTGCGATCTCTCTTAAAATGAGATCACAAATGAAGTTCAACCTCATGATCATGAGATAAGTTTTCTGATGATATATCTTTATGTTCTTGGCTTTAAGGTGCTTTCTACCTAAGCTTCTTGCACACCTCTCACACCGAAGAAATTGTCATTGAAATAATTCATTAAAGTTTGATATAACCAAATATATAGAAAATGAAGTTCTTCTCACTAATCACTGAGTGGAATTACAAAAGAGTGAGAAAGAAGTTTTGCATTTTACTTTCTCTTCAAACTGGCATATGTTGCCACCATTTACTAGTAGTATCTCCTCATGTGCTCGAAGTTCCAAGGATTCTTGAACTTCCCACCATCTGGAGTCCCAATTATGTAGGTTCTTGATCACACGATAACAGATACTCTGTATGGACCATATCTTTTGGGGTTCTACTTTGTTCATTTTCTAAAAAACCTTTTTAAAAACGTAGTCTCCTTCCTTTAAAATGATTAGTTTTACTCTTTTATTGTAAAACTAAGAAGTCCTATGTTGATAGGGGATAACTCATAGAGTTACGCTTTCTCGAACCTCTTCAACCACGTATAAATTGAGTCTTCTCATTAGATCATTCTTTGGTGATTCAAAGTTGAGTACCCAATGGGTGGGCTGACCAATCTCAGTGGGTGCCACTTCTTCAATGACAAATGCCAACATGAATGGGGATTCACTTGTTGTCGTTCTAGGTGTTGTTCTCCATACCCATAGTATGCTTTGCAATTTATTTATCCAATTCCCTTTGGCATAATCTATTCTCTTCTTCATTTCTTTGATTAAGGTTTAGTTTTTTATCTATGTATTCCCATTGCATTACGGGTGATCAGGTACACAATATTGTTTCTAGATCTTTGAACTTATTCAATAGTCTTAAAACTCTTTACTGTCAAACAAAAAGCCATGGTCTGTGATGAAGGCATATGGCATTTTTATATCGATAGATGATGTTATTATATATAAAGTGCAAGACTTTTCTGTATGGAATCTCTACCAAGGGCTCGACTTCAACCCACTTAGTGAAGTAATCAACTGCCAGAACCAGATATTTGATTTTTCCCCTTGTCTTTAACAGTGGACCGACCAGATCTGGCCCCCACATGGACAAGGGCAAAGGTGATATGATCGAGGGTCATGCTTCTCATGGGATTTTATGTATTATAACAAACTTTTGACACTTTTTGCATTTTTTACATATTTTAAACAATCCTCTTCCATGTTTGGACAATAATACCCTTTTGTAGCCACTCGCTTCACTAATGATCAACCTGCCAACTGGACTCCACATGATCCCTTATGAACTTCCTTAATCATTTTATTTACCTTGTCTATATGAACACATCTAAGGAGTGATATCACAAATCCTCTTATGAATATTATTCCTCCATCCAGCACATAACTAGTTGCCTTGTATCGAAGCCTCCTTATATCTTTTGATCTGCTGGGACTGTCCCAAACTCTAAATATACTAGAATGGGATCCATCAATGAGGGCCCCTAGTCAAACTCCATCACAACCACACTTTCCTCATATATGATGCAATGTATTAATATTTTTATGGGCACTATTCTGCGCATCTCGATTCTTATGGCCGATGCTTGTCGGGAAAGTGCATTCTCTCAAGCATTCTTAATTTTTAGTATTCTAACCATCTGAAGAGTTGAGAACTTTAACAACAATGATTTTTCTTTTCCAAGTATTTCATCATATATTCTTCCCTCGCCTCATAAATTCCAAGGACTTGATTGACTAAAAGTTGGGATTCACTGTGAGTTGACAACTGCTAAGCTTTAAGTGATGATGTCAGTTCCATACCAGCTATGAGGGCTTCATACTCTCCCTTATTACTCGAGGCCTCAAAATGGAATATGAGGTCTTACTCCACATCACCTTTGTCTAGCATTATGACTATTAGACATGCCCCTTTGTCCTTGGTATATGATGAGTCATCTACGAATAGTTTTCAATCCGGTGGTTCTTTTTCAAATCTTCCTTCGACTAAATTATCATTTTTGAAACAATTTATCATTTTATTGAGATCACAAGATCTTTCTTCCTATCAGGATGATGACTTTATTATTTTAATAACCTGGTCAGTTGTATATGTTGTTGAGATATATTCCCTAGTGGGCTGCTCGATTGGTTGAATCTTTAAGTTATCTTTTATAAAAGTCTCCTCGGCCAGTTTTTGGGTTGAGTTCTCTTCCTTAGAAGTTTGTTATATAGATCATGCCATTGAGATCTCTTTTGTCGAAGTCTTCTCGGAGTTGATCCCTCCTTCTCATAAGTCTTCTCTGTTGATCTTGCCATTAAGCTATCTTCTGTAGAAGCCTGCTCTTCGGTCTTTCATCATAAATAAACTCGATTATAAAATTAGCCACCGCCTAGATTTTAGTTGTTATTCTGGGTCCATACCTAATGTCATACTCTACTAGTTCTACTGCCCAAGCCATCAATCTACCTGATTTCTCAGGTTTATGAATGGCTTGGCGTAGGGGAAGGTCTGTATAAATGACAATGCTATGTCCCTAAAAGTACAATTTCATTCATCTAGAATCCTCAATCAAAGCCAAGGGTCACTTCTCCTATCTAGGGTACTAGATTTTGGCTCCACGATGAGCCTTGATAGTGTAGTAAATATGTTTTTTCACTCTGACTTCTTGTCGAACCAGTGTCAAGCTGACAGTTAACTTTGAAACTGATAAGTATCAATAGAGTTTTCCACCTTCGATTATCCTAAACAATAGTGGTGAAGATCCCCTGTATTTCTTTAATTGTAGGAAGGTTGTCTTGCATTCATCATTCCATTTAAAGGTATTCCTTATACGTTTAAAGAATGGGAGACATCTTTCGGTGACCTTACATACAAATTTGTTCAGCGCAGTAACTCATCCCCCTAATCATTGGATATCTTTTTTTCTCGTGAGAGATTGCATGCTTATCAGTGCTTGGATCTTATCCAATTTTCTTCTATACCTCTTTGGTTGACTATGAAACCAACAAATTTTACCTCTTTGACCCCAAAACACATTTTATTGGGTTAAGCTTCATTTGGTATTTTTCTAATTGGTATAAAGTTCATCCCATATCACTAATGTGGTCAGAAACTTTCTTGCTCTCTATTAACATGTCATCAATATAAACCTCCATGGTTTTACCGATCTGATCTTCGAAGACCTTATTCATCATCCTTTTGTATGTTGCTCCAGAATTTTTAAGCCCAAAATCCATAACGTTATAACAATATGCACCTCGATTGATGATGAGCGAGGTTTATTCCCAGTCTTTCGGCTTCATCTCTATCTCGTTATTCCCCTAATAGGTTTCATAAAATTGAGGAGCTCGTGCCCCACCATAACATCGCCTAGTTGGCAGGCAAATGGTAATGACCTTTTATTAAGTGTTATTAAGGTCGATGAAGTCTACACACATGCGTTGTAATATCCATACTTGAATTAAGATACCCTAATCTCAATTTAATCCCTCATAGAATGTATAAACTCAAGAATATTCAAAAGAAGAATTAAACTACTCTATAAAACTTTAAAATGGCTAAATTAACCAAGTATCTTTGAAGTTTTAATAATTCCATATTAGACCCTGAATATTTCAAACTACCATAACTTGATATATACTCAACCCCTAGACCCCAACTTTATGTCAAATTGACCCTCTAGACTTCAACAAAACAAAAATAAAATTTTAGCCCCCCGCCACTTTTTGAAATAAAAGATATAATGCCTAACGTTACGAAAAATGCACTTTTAAGGCTATATAAGTATATAACTTAACAACCAAGACTACAATCCAATTATTTGACATTTACACAAAACCCCCCTATCCAACTCAACCTCCACATAAGAAAATAATGCCAAAAATCACATGTTTGAACCATGAACATAAGTTAGGTTCAAGTAAACATACATTTATACTTCCAAAACCTAGACAAAATCACCTCCCATTCAATCCAATCAGACCCTCGGCTCATACACTATAAAAGCCCATGAGCTAATCCATTAAAACTCACATATTCAGTGTATTCAAAACTCAAAATTTTCTCTCAAATCAAATAACCTATCATTTTATTCACTACATTCAATTCTTTAAATTCCAAATGATTAAATTCATCAAAACAATTGAAACTTAGTGTAAAATAACCCCTGGGTGAAGAAATATAAAATTTTCTCCATCAAAGATTAAGATTTAGTTCTAGTCCTGGTTGAAGAAATATAATACTTATAAATCAGGTTTGAATCTATGAACTAATTCATTAGGATCTTAGGAACTCTTGTGCAATGATCAAAATCCACGAATTTAAACAATAAGCTTCAATTGATTGAAAGTGTTTTCTAATTCAGAAAATCCATTACTTTGAATTCTCTTCACAGAAACTACCTTAAGCTTTGAAATCAAAACAAAACTCCGCCTTAACATAGAAAAAACCCAACCATGCTCATAATAATCCTTGCCATGCTCTTAAAAGTTTCGAATGTTAAGTTAGACTTTCTCAAAACACATAGTTATGGAACTCAATATATACTACACCTCAATCTATCAAACTCATATACTTGGAATCCTTATGAAATTTTGGTTGAGTTTGTTTAGAAATCATCAAGAATGGTTTTGAAATGATGAAGATATCTCAGGTCAAAGATTTCAAACCCTAAAGTCAAAAATCGAGAGGTTTAAGATAAACCATTTGACCAAAAAAACTTGACCACGCGCATGAGGGCACGTGGCCAATAAAAAATATCTGAATATTTTTCCAATATTTTTATTTTATTTTTCTAATCAAAATGGTATAAGGTAAGGCTGTGTTTGGTCAAGCCTAGCCAAAGTTATGGATAAATGAGGTTTTAAGTTTAAAATACTTTTCCTAAATTACAAATTGACCCCTCCCAACTTTGTCAACTTAGGAATTTTAATCTCAAACTTTGTCTATAAGTACTTTAAAATATTTTAAGTAAAAAAAGTCACCAAAGTTCAAAATTTAGCCCTAAGTCTATGATTTTAAAGTTCCAAGTTAATTGTAATTAAACCCCTTAAACTTTAAAATACACAGTTTTTGGTATAAATTGATCAAGACTAACCTAAATTCCAATAATACTTATTCACCCAAACATTTGTATACATGTAATCAAGTACCAGATCCTCCAGATATCCTCGTTTGATCCGAAAGTGGTTCAAAAATACTGATCAAGTCGGTCATTTTACCCCTTAAAGGTAAATTTTGCCTACCCGTTTAACTGCCATTGATATCTTTCTAAGATAGCCCTATTTGATTCCAATTATGTGTAGAAATTACCGGACTCATATTTTATTGTATCAGTCTTTGTTTTAGTTATGACCAATAGGATCAAATTGAACCCCTTTCATCTAATAACTAATTTTATAACCATTTGTTGTAATGATTTAGTTCACCTTGCACTTTTGTGCATTATTAGTTATTACAAAGCATCAATAATAACTAGGGAGTAGACTGCCAAGTACTTCACATCCTAGTTAGCTTCAACCTCTTTCTCAAAAGATCTTAGATACAATCCATAGGTCATTACCCTCATCACTTCACATGAAAGTCAGGTTCCCATTCGATACAAAGATTGTCACGGTCTTTAGGACGACGGCTATGGCATAATTGTAGTACTAGTGTTATTCCCCTCCTAGATACTCACCACAGAAATAGCGATATCTAACTTAGTGAATTTTGAGTCGTCCCACTTTCTCGTATGATAGTAGATTTTATTATTTAAAGTGCAGCGGCCCGAATCCTCCATAAAATGGGATACATTCTATGGTTCATCCTTGGAAGGAATTTATAAGGAACCCACGATTCTATCACTACCACAGAACATAAGGGAAAGTCCAGTATTAAGTATACCCCTAACAGTATATCTCCAGTCCCTTATCCCAACCCCCCCCCCCAATCAAGGGTATAATTATCATTTTTGTCTCCAAGGAGAAGAATTTTTCTATCAAGGACTCTCTAACCATGGTGGGATGAATCAAAGAAGTCACTGCATCTAGTGATGGATATCCTCTATGAAGAAGGATTGTATGTGAATTATGGCAATATCCAATAGGTTAGCTAAAATGAGCTCAACACATCGTGGGTCTCAGAGAAGATAGAGAGGTCCCCAAGCCATAACCTGAATGGGGATTACCCGCCCTATTTTTTGATGAAATTGTATTAGTAGCCATATTTGGGGTCCTAAAATCTAACCCTAGTAGAATGCCTCCACGATTGGTACACCACCTCGGCTACCCTATGTATCACTACTAAAACGGGACGATTATTCATGATACCTGAACTCAATCTCTACCTTCAAGTACTTGATTCAGTATACCCACCACTGAAACACAATCTTCGGTCGATATTTAGGAGGCAACCAACTAGCCCTTGTGGCACTATCAATGCAACAAAGATATCTACCATCTCTTACCATAATATTTTTCCAAGGTACTCCACTACACTAACCCTGTGGTAGGACCAACAAATGATCCCTTTGTAAACTCTAAGGGAAAAGCAGTCCAGATCAAGTAACACTGCCTGCCTAGCCTGCAGTCTCTGCCAAGGTCCCAGATCCCTCGAGGACCACTGAAAAGGTCCTCCTATAGAGTCCTTCACACCTTATGCAGTACTCAATAATGCATCTTGACACCTATCATCAAGTGTCCCTTTGAGTATGTCCTATCACCACAAGAGCCCTCTTGTCCCCTCTCCTAATGTATCACTTTATAAAGTAGATTTTTTATTATTATTAATGTTGTCATTCTTCAATTTGATGGCATAATAAACATTGAGTTCTAGTAATTGCCTATGTGTGTTGCATATGATGATTATGAATCCAATGATCGATTAGTACTCACACTGAATAATGATGACTATATAGATCTAAAATATTTAAAACACTTACGAAAACTTGACCAAAGCCAAAATAAATATATGTATACTAATGAGGATGACATAATAACCATGAACTTGGTCACTCGCTAAAACCCTAAATAGTTACAAATAATATCCTCCCTAGATGAGAATGAACAAAAGGATCTCACAAATCTCCTCTCCAGCTTTATAGATGTATTCTTTGTATCTTACGCTAAACATGCTCGACATTGACCTGACAATCGTTATGCATAGGATTCCTAATTTTCTTGATGAAAACCCCATAATGAAAATACTTTGTAAGCTAATACCCGAATAGCCTTTGAAAGTAAAGGAAGAGGTAGAAAAACAACTCAGCATCGGTTTCATTTGAGTAATAAAATATCCCACTTGGCTAGCCAACATTGTATTAGTCCCTAAAACCAATGACAAAGCATGAATGTGAATAGACTATGGAGACCTCAAGTAGGCCTTCCCTAAGGATAATTTTCCTCTACCCTTATTAGATATCATAGCCATCAACACACGCAAATCCTTCATATATTGATTTATAAGATACAACAAGATAAAAATGCACCCTGATCACCAAGAGAAAATTGGGTTCATTACCCATAGGGGACATGCTGGTCATACAATCTTGCCCTTTGATATCAAGATTACCGATGCCACTTACCAAAGATCATCCACAACCAACCTACACTACCTCGTATATAGAAAGTGGAAATACACATAGATGACATGATCATTAAATCAAATGACCAAGAATGACACATTTCAACACTCTGAAAATTCTTCCAAAAGTTACGCCTCTTAAAAATGAGGTTGATCAACATAAATGTGTATTGGAGTCACAAAAGTGAAAATTATAGAATTAGTTGTTAGTAAGAATGGAATCAAGGTAAACTCCGCGAAAATCAAATCCATACGAGAAATGCCCCCACCCAAAATAGCAAAAGAGGTCAGAGGGTTCCTAGGTCAAATACAATTCATAAGCTAGTTCATCAACCAGCTTACCACCATTTGTGAACCCATGTTCCATAACTTGGTAAAGACTCGGCAAAAGAATGGAATTCTCAGTTTCAATAAACATTCAAGAAAACACAAGAATACATCGCTCACCCACTAGTGTTAGTACCTCCTCAACCGGAACGACCTCTCCTTCTCTACATGATTGACACGCTTGTCAGAGCCATGTTGGCCTAATACCTAGAAAGTTCCCGAAAGGAATGTAACATTTATTATGTCAAAAAAAAGTTCTAGTCTCTAATGAGGTCAAATACACCACCTTGGAAAAGGTGTGTGTATCTCTCATATGGACCACTCGCAAGCTCCCACATTATATGATATAATTCAACATATGACTCATCTCCAGGATGGTTCCCTTTTCTCTCTCTCTTTATCTCTATCGACGAATGGACTAATGGATACTAATGCTATTGGAATTTGATATTATATATGTGACATAAAATGACACCAAAGGATGAGCCATCTCCGACCTTCTAGCATGTCATCCCCTCGTAGTTGACGAAGACCAAAATAAATAAGAATTCCTCTACGAATGTCTCTTCTCTCCAAACGATAGAGAAACTAGAGAACTCTATTTAAATAAAGCCTCCAACAAGAAATGATTTGGCATCGGAATGATCCTTATCACTCCATAATCGAGGATACTCACAACTTTGTTTAAACTCACCTACGAATTAACTTGAAACATGGCCGCGTACGAGGCTTGTATAATGGGTCTAGAAATTTCCTTGGAAGTGGGAATCAGCCAGAAAGCCCATGACAAACTGAAAATGACAAACTGACTAACTGAAACAAGATATTAAGGAAATGGGAAATTCAAATTGACAAACTAAAACAATACCATGCCTACTTAGAATAGGTAGCTTCTCTATTCGAACATTTTGAATTCTACTTCCACCCCAGGACTAAAAAAAATTTCACTGACACACTTGTCACCCTAGTCTCCATGATACACATGCTAGAAAGAACTACAAATATCATGTTTATCATCACCAGGTAGAGCTTGAGTTTGATGCCATCCAAAAGATAATAATAAGACCCACAATATGGTAGTATAACATATGAAACTTTCACCACAAAACCACTACCAACCCAACTCTTCTCCAAGTGACCAATTCATTCTAAGATGATTGTCATGCCAAGTCATTACATGGGGGTTAAGTTGAAAGATTTACGGATGGAGGTCAAAATAAAAGTCCATTTTTAATTTTGTGAAATTAAATTTAAAAATTAAACAAGTTAGCCCAAATAAAACTTTGTACTGATTTTAAATCGATTGTTGTGTTAAACAATTTACCAAATTTTATCTTGTCCTAAAACATGCATCTATATGAGTACAAGAATAAAATAAATCCGTAAACCACAACATGTTGATATATGAGGAAAACCAACAATGGAGAAAAAAATTGGATGTCTGAGCCACAAAAATTTAACTATGTATGGAATTACAAGGACACAACAATAGACTTACAACACATACTCGATGGCCTCTCAAGCCTTGACGGTCTTCATTCCTCTAGCTCCATATAGGGACATACAGCAGTCCACATACAAAGATTCCACAACATGTGAATGCACATCATATTTACTGATCTAGGATCAACAATCTGTAATACCCCGTATTTTTGTGATATTTATTTATGGGATTAATTGAATTAAATGCGTATTAATTGGAAATTAATCCGGATTAAAATACTAGCAAGATGCGAGTTGGTATTTGATTATAATGTGCATATATGATTATATATGAATACTAAATTATGAAATTGGTCGTGAGATTGAAATACGGCAATTTGAACATTTTATTGAGACGCGTGTGACAGTCGCGTCCGAAATATATTTATTTTAATTAAAAAGTGAATTTTATTTCTATTAACCGTATGGTCATTTTGAGTGCGCCAACGCGTCCGGAAGGGTCGAGATAGTCAGAAAACACTAGCCGGGGGTTTGGTTTGGGTCCCGGGGCATTTTTAGGCCACACCGGCAACGTATAAGGGTAGTTTGGTAATTTTAGATTTTTGGGAATTAAAACCTACGAAAATTGGGAATTAAAAAGCTGACTTGGTAATTGCCCACTAAACCCACTAACCACATCTTAGGACTTAATGGGCTACGGGGGTTATTAGAATTGTTCCAAAATTTCCTAAGGCAAACCCTAGCCACCATTAGCACCTTAAAGAAGAAAGCTTGGAGAGAGAGAGAAGGAATTCTGCAGAGAGAGAGAGAGAACACTCCATCAATTCGTCATCAAAATCAGAGATACACATAAGGCAAGTGGTTTAATTACATATTTTGCAAAGAATGCTTCTTCCATGCGTAGGAAATTTTAGGAAATTTACAGAATTTCATTGTTCTTGGAGAATGATAAAAACCCATTGAATTGGATGTAGAAATTTATAATTTTATGAGGAAATTGCATGTAGAACAATGTTAGGATGATTAGTCAGGGAAAAATACATCTTTTATACCATAAAAACGGATTTACTATTGCCTATGGATGAATTTAATTTCTAGGGTTCATGTTCTTAAGATTGGGGAAGAAGATGTGGAGATTTAATATTTGGATGAGATTTAGGATGAATTAATCCCACTAAATACGTTAATATATGACCTAAGTATATTTAGGATTGATTAGAACCCAAGTACAATTGTTGGTTTGATGTTTAGAGGAGATTAGAGGTGTAGAAAAATTGGAAAAACGAGTTAAGGAATTTCTGGGCTCGAAACTGGTCCCTCGTTAGAAGACCTACCCAGATCGTTCGAACGAGCTCGTTCGAACGAGTTTCTAACGAGTGAACAGTCTGCCTTCTAACGAGTTGAATGTTCGTTCGATGCCTTTCGTTCAAACGAGATCTCGTTAGATACCCAGTTCGTTCGAACGAACTCTCGTTCGAACGAGACTTCCAACGAGTTGACAGTTTAGGCTTTTTAGCCTGTTTTGATTTCGCGTGTCCCGTAACCTTATTTAATGGTAGAGGTAACCTTCCCTTGATGATAAATTGACATAGTAGGGACATTGGATATATATAGAGGAGTAAAACCTAGAAGTGTGATTCGAACCAAATTGAAATTATGGATTAGAACGTGAGTGTCTATTTCAATGTGAGAACAATTAATGGCGGGTATAATTGTATCAACCGGGATCATATAAATTGTGTAACATTATACGTAGGTACGAGAATGAGAAGTGTACTACAAATAAATTATGGTGATTACTAATATGTGTGCATACTTAGTATATGTATTGCTTTTATATGTATTACATACCTACCATACCTGCTATCACGGGAGGTTTACGTTCGCTTAGGGCCCTCTAATCCTTGTGTTGCCCGGATTTAGACTGGTACCTCGATGAACATAGGTCAGAGAAGGACTTATTGGGATGTTAATAAGTCTGTTGATCGTGGGAGCGCAGGTATGTGCGTGACCCATGTGATGTGACTGTGTTCGCCTCCATTATTTATGATTGTTGTTATTTGAGAACGATTCCTGAAAGATTCGGAATGCGTGATCCTTATGTACGTGATGTACCAGGATGGATAGCAGAGTATGTGTGCACCGCAGCTTAGTCTCGGGGTGCTTGTATTGTATATTTATGACGTGAATAATATACACTTAGTTAATGGGAACTTTCTTGTTGGTATTGTGAATATAATTATGGTAATGTTTTGAGAAAACATAACGGGTCAACCGATAGTGAACTGTATTACAAATTGAGAATCTGAGTTTAAGTAAAGCCCTCGATTATATTGATAAAGCTAGAATGTAATATGGGAATCGAGTAGTAAGGAGTAGAACTTATTACGGTTTGGTTAGATATGTATGTCATTTAGATGGGTATAGTACGTTAGGAGTGCACATGTAGTCGAGAGGTGAGAATTTCATGTGAGTGCACGTCCTAACATGTATTTTGCATTTAATGTTTTAATGTTATTAAAACACTTTCTTTTTTTAAAATGATTTCCACTTTCGGGCTCTGACCCATTTGCTTTCAAATCTATTTTTGTAAAAACCATTTTAGGTGCCCAGCCACAAGGACACCATGCTTAGGATCCTCCTTCAGGTGACGAGTTGTAGCTGTTTGTGGAAGTTACAGGACTTTGCTTGTAGACGCTTCATCTATCTTGACTCTATACTCATCATTTATCAGTTGTAGGGCATGTCGCCCATTTCTTTCAGAGACATTCCATTTATTTTAGTTATTCAGACTTCTGGCATGTAAATAATTCAGGATTCAGACTTATGTTATTATTTCATTCGTGGGATTGTTGTGAGGAGTTTTTCCTCCGAACTTATTACTATTTGTTGGTTATTTCATTACTTCGTTATGGTGAGTGGATTATGTTGTTTTTCCATTATTCTTGTATTGCATGTTAATCAGACTTAATTTAAAATTTGGCAACTTACTTTTTGAATACTAGATGGTTAGTAATCTTTAAAAATGTTTTCGACAGTGATGCTATTAAATGAATCAACTTGGCATTTTGTATTGATTTAATAAAGGAGTAGCTACCCGGTATTTAATTAGTCGGGGTGTCACAGGTGGTATCAGAGCATCAGGTTCTAGTGTCCTTTAGGATATGTACTGCTTATTATGTTTCCGCTGAGATTTCTTTGATGTAGGGCCCTATATTTTAGGATTGTTGTAATATTTTGTGTATGCTACGTTCTTCAGCTATTTTGAGTTTATAACTGCGAACTTATAAACTTCATTCTTATTTCAGATGCCTCCACGACGTGCACAACGGGTTCCCAGGGATGCTACGCCAGAACCATAGCCCGCACCAGTTCAGGGCACGATGAATGCCACCGAGGTTGTAGCCATTATGGCCCAGGCGGTAAATGCCGCACTAGCCGTAGTTCAGCAGGCACCACCTCAGGCGCCTGTAGCCACGCCGGTTCAGGCACATGTATTCCCGTCTGCTTGGGAATGTGTTCGTGATGCTTTCCAGAAAGCACACCCATCGGAGTTCGCAGGTAGCTCCGAAATTGTGGCTTCGAGTCAGTGGAGGAAGGACATTCAGCGGCACCTGAGGATGTATGAGTGCACCGATGTCCAGAAGTAGATACTAGCTACCTTTAAACTAGTGGGGTCTGCACTGCAGTGGTGGGAGTCTATTACCACCGTGGAGGAGAGAGATACTCTCACTATCCAGTAGTTTTCGGTGCGGTTCGACCGTAAATATTTTTCGTCAGCTGTTCACACGGAGATGAGGAGGAAGTTGATGAGCATCAAGCAGGAGGGTAAGACTGTGGCCGAGTATGAGGCCGAATTCA
This sequence comes from Sambucus nigra, assembly GCA_949130495.1. NCBI lineage: Eukaryota > Viridiplantae > Streptophyta > Magnoliopsida > Dipsacales > Adoxaceae > Sambucus > Sambucus nigra. The sequence continues at coordinate 343,038,492 of OX422221.1, forward strand.
CTGATCTTCTGAACATTTTTCCGGATGAGATACCGACAGAGGAGAAGAAGATACACAAATTTATAGACGGGTTGACTTGGAGGATCCGTCAGCATTTGTTGGGAAACCTATCGCTGGCCACTTACTCTGATGTGGTTAACGCTGCACTGTTACACTGCCAGGACCACCGCTTTCACATGGCTGAGGGCAAGCGATCGGGAGAGTCCAGCCATCAGAGCAGGACTGGGGGAAATGGTGCCAGCGGGGCACAATCTGTTCAGGGGCAGAGGCAGGGTGATCAGGGTTCCCAGCAGGCGTATCACAAGAGGTTCAGGTCGGGAAATTTTAGGCACGAACAGTGAGGTTTCCGGTAGGGCCATCAGGGTCCGAACGGCCATCAGAACCAGCAGGGTCAGAATGGTAAATAGCAATTTCAGCAGGGCCAGCAGGGCCAGTGGAGGAACGGTAACGGCCACCAGGGCCGGGGGCAGCAGGGATAGAGAGGGGGGAACTTCCCGGGGAAGTGTTTCGTTTGTGGCAAGACTGGCCATAAACGCCAGGACTGTGCTGATTGGGCCAGGGCCCCGCAGCAGCAGCAGGGTGCACGACATGAGCCACAGAGGCCACTTTTTCCACCTGCTCTCCCAGCTCCAGCCCAGGTGCCAGCACTTCCAGCCATTCCAACAGTTCCTGTGCAGCAGGGGCAGTTACAGTATGGACGTGTCTATAACGTCCACCAGGCAGCAGCTCCACAGGCACCACCTGCGATTGAGGGTATGTTTCCTATCCAAGGTACTATGTGTCGGGTTTTGTTTGATACGGGGGCAACGCACTGTTTTATAGCTACACATTTTGTGAAAGCCTTAGGGTTGTTAGCCACAGCAGAGAGCACAGTGACGTGTGTAGACTCACCATTGGGAAGTGGGTCACTTATTTTCTTTATATGCCGGGAAGTGGGGGTAGAGATTGGTAGTTTCGTATTACCTGCAGATATGTTGGTATTAGATATGCATGTGCACGATGTGATTATCGGTATGGATTGGCTCGCAGATTATAGAGCCATGATTGATTGCTTCGGTGGGAGCATTATTTTTGCCATTCCGGGGCAAGAGATGTTTGTAGTGGCGATGCCTCGCCCAGAGGGAGGCTCGACCACTCATTTGTATTACATAGAGGAGGATACCTCTAAGGAGGTTATGATTCCTTTAGATTCGATCCCAGTTGTCAGGGAGTACTCAGATGTGTTTCAGGAGATACCAGGCCTACCCCCCAGTCGAGAGATAGACTTTGTCATAGACTTATTACCAGATACTAGACCTATAGCACGCGCACCGTACCGTATGGCTCCAGATGAGATGAGGGAGTTACGGGATCAGATTGAGCAGTTGTTGGGTCAGGGGTTTATACGAAGGAGTACTTCACCGTGGGGTGCCCCTGTGTTGTTCGTGAAGAAGAGAGATGGTTCACTGAGATTGTGTGTGGATTACCGAGAGTTGAATAAGGTCACGATACGGAATAAGTATCCGTTGCCTCGAATCGATGACTTATTCGACCAGTTGAGAGGAGCCTCTTTCTTCTCAAAGATTGATTTGAGATTGGGATACCATCAGTTGCGTATCAGGGAAGAGGATGTCTCAAAGACTGCGTTCTTAATGAGATATGGTTCTTACGAGTTTCGGGTTATGCCTTTTGGTTTGACCAACGCTCCAGCAGTGTTTATGGACTTAATGAATAGGGTGTTCAGAGATTTCTTAGATCAGTTTGTCATTGTCTTCATTGATGATATTCTGGTTTACTCCCAGACAGAGGAGGAGCACGCCGAGAATTTGAGGCAAGTTTTGCAGACACTACGTCAGAACGAGTTGTATGCAAAATATGAGAAGTGCGGGTTTTGGCTGAAGGAGGTCCAGTTTTTGGGACACATTATTTCCGACCGGGGAATATCTATTGATCCGGGGAAAGTATCCACGGTGAGGGAGTGGGGACATCCCACGACACCGACGGAGATCCGTAGTTTCTTGGGACTAGCAGGATACTACAGGAGGTTCATTCGGGGATTTTTGAAGATAGCGGATCCTCTGACACATCTGACTCGTAAGGGTGTGCCATTCATCTGGAGTGATGCCTGTCAGTTGGCATTTGATGAGTTGAAGGATAAGTTAACCTCAGCACCTGTGTTAGCATTGCCGAGATCGGGAGTTGAGTATCTAGTTTACACCGATGCGTCCTTGCAAGGACTTGGAGGTGTATTACAGCAGGAGAGTCAGGCCATAGCTTATGCTTCCCGTAAGCTTAAGCCTCATGAGAAGAATTACCCCACTCATGACTTGGAGTTAGCGGCAGTGGTATTTGCCCTTCGGATTTGGAGGCATTACCTTTTGGGGGAGAAGTTTTGATTGTTCACGGACCACAAGTCCCTACAGTACCTATTCACGCAGAAGGAGTTGAATATGCGGCAACGGAGGTGGCTTGAATTCGTGAAAGATTATCAGTTTGATATCCAATACCACCCGGGGAAGGCTAACGTGATAGCAGACGCGTTGAGCCGCAGACCTGTTGATGAGGTGGCAGGGGTGTGGAAGGCCAAGTGAAAAGAATTGGGACATCAGGATGTAGTGGCCCGATCATTCATGTTGGTAATGACTGTTACGTCGCAGATTGTCATGAGAGTGGTAAAGGCAAAAGCAGATGACTCGTTCTGTCAGGAGCTGATAGTTCGATTACTCGCAGAGGGAGACGAATCCTATACCGTTAGCTCAGACGGGGGATTACGCTTCAATGGGAGATTAGTAGTTCCGGAAGGGGAGGAATTGCGACACGAGGTGATGGAAGAGTCGCACGACTCACAATTCGCGGTACATCCCGGTGGGGACAAAATGTACCAAGACATGAGACGACAGTATTGGTGGAGCAGGATGAAGAGAGATATTGCCGTGTTTGTTTCTAAATGCGCCACTTATCAGCTTGTAAAAGTGGATCATCAGAGACCGGCAGGACTTCTACATCCATTGTAGGTCCCGATGTGGATGTGGGAGAGCATCTCCATGGACTTTATCACGGGGTTGCCTACGTCACAGAGAGGTCACGACTCCATTTGGGTAATTGTGGACAGGTTGACCAAAGTCGCTCATTTTCTACCCGTAAGGATAGACTACATTACGGGACAGTATACCCAGCTCTTTATTACCGAGATAGTGAGACTTCATGGTGTGCCCCTTAATATCATGTCTGACCGAGACAAGATATTTGTTTCACGGTTTTGGGAAAGTTTTCAGGAGGCCATGGGCACGGAATTGCGGTTGAGTACGACTTATCATCCGCAGACCGATGGGCAAACCGAGCGTACAAACCAGATGTTGGAGGACATGCTACGTATGTGCATCATTGATTTCAGGAGTGGATGGGAGCAGTATCTTCAACTAGTAGAGTTTGCTTACAACAACTCCTACTAGTTCACCATTGACATGGCTCCATTTGAGGCGTTGTACGGTAGACCTTGTCGTTCCCCAGCATGTTGGTTGGAATCTTAGAGACGATTTGGCTCATTCTCACATTTCCTTGGAGGACATCGATCTCCATCCTGATAGCTCCTACGAGGAGGGGCCGATTGCTATTTTGGACCGAAGTGAGCGGAAGCTGCGGTCAAAGATAGTTCCGTTAGTGCGTGTTCAGTGGCGACATCATAATGTCGAGGAGTCCACATGGGAGCGTGAGGATGAGATGCGCGAACGTTATCCAGAGTTGTTCTTACCAGGTACTTTCTAGTTCCGAATTTCGGGACGAAATTCAGTTATTAGGGGGGAAGCATGTAATACCCCGTATTTTTGTGATATTTATTTATGGGATTAATTGAATTAAATGCGTATTAATTGGAAATTAATCCGGATAAAAATACTATCAAGATGCGAGTTGGTATTTGATTATAATGTGCATATATGATTATATATGAATACTAAATTATGAAATTGGTCATGAGATTGAAATATGATAATTTGGAAATTTTGTTGAGACGCGTGTGACAGTCGCGTCCGGAATATATTTATTTTAATTAAAAAGTGAATTTTATTTCTATTAATTGTATGGTCATTTTGAGTGCGCCAACGCGTCCGGAAGGGTCGAGATAGTCAGAAAACACTAGCCGGGGGTTTGGTTTGGGTCCCGGGGCATTTTTAGGTCACACCGGCAACGTATAAGGGTAGTTTGGTAATTTTGGATTTTTGGGAATTAAAACCTACGAAAATTGGGAATTAAAAAGCTGACTTGGTAATTTCCCACTAAACCCACTAACCACATCTTAGGACTTAATGGGCTATGGGGGTTATTAGAATTGTTCCAAAATTTCCTAAGGCAAACCCTAGCCACCATTAGCACCTTGGAGAAGAAAGCTTGGAGAGAGAGAGAGAAGGAATTCTGCAGAGAGAGAGAGAGAACACTCCATCAATTCATCATCAAAATCAGAGATACACATAAGGCAAGTGGTTTAATTACATATTTTGCAAAGAATGCTTCTTCCATGCGTAGGAAATTTTAGGAAATTTACATAATTTCATTGTTCTTGGAGAATGATAAAAACCCATTGAATTGGATGTAGAGATTTAAAATTTTATGAGGAAATTGCATGTAGAACAATGTTAGGATTATTAGTCAGGGAAAAATACATCTTTTATACTATAAAAACGGATTTATTATTGCCTATGGATGAATTTAATTTCTAGGGTTCATGTTCTTGAGATTGGGGAAGAAGATGTGGAGATTTAATATTTGGATGAGATTTAGGATGAATTAATCCCACTAAATACGTTAATATATGACCTAAGTATATTTAGGATTGATTAGAACCCACGTACAATTGTGGTTTGATGTTTAGAGGAGATTAGAGGTGTAGAAAAATTGGAAAAACGAGTTAAGGAATTTCTGGGCTCGAAACTGGTCCCTCGTTAGAAGACCTACCCAGGTCGTTCGAACGAGCTCGTTCGAACGAGTTTCTAACGAGTGGACAGTTTGCCTTCTAACGAGTTGAATGTTTGTTTTATGCCTTTCGTTCAAACGAGATCTCGTTAGATACCCAGTTCGTTCGAACGAACTCTCGTTCGAACGAGACTTCCAACGAGTTGACAGTTTAGGCTTTTTAGCCTGTTTTGATTTCGCGTGTCCCGTAACCTTATTTAATGGTAGAGGTAACCATCCCTTGATGATAAATTGACATAGTAGGGACATTGGAGATATATAGAGGAGTAAAACCTAGAAGTGTGATTCGAACCAAATGGAAATTATGGATTAGGACGTGAGTGTCTATTTCAACGTGAGAACAATTAATGGCGGGTATAATTGTATCAACCGGGATCATGTAAATTGTGTAACATTATACGTAGGTACGAGAATGAGAAGTGTACTACAAATAAATTATGGTGATTACTAAGATGTGTGAATACTTAGTATATGTATTTCTTTTATGTGTATGACATACCTACCATACTTGCTATCACGGGAGGTTTACGTTCGCATAGGGCCCTCTAATCCTTGTGTTGTCCGGATTTAGACTGGTACCTCGATCAACATAGGTCAGAGAAGGACTTATTGGGATGTTAATAAGTCTGTTGATCGTGGGAGCGCAGGTATGTGCGTGACCCATGTGATGTGACTGTGTTCGCCTCCATTATTTGTGATTGTTGTTATCTGAGAACGATTCCTGAGAGATTCGGAATGCGTGATCCTTATGTACGTGATGTACCAGGATGGATAGCAGAGTATGTGTGCACCGCAGCTTAGTCTCGGGGTGCTTGTATTGTATATTTATGACGTGAATAATATACACCTAGTTAATGGGAACTTTCTTGTTGGTATTGTGAATATAATTATGGTAATGTTTTGAGAAAACATAACGGGTCAACCGATAGTGAACTGTATTACAAATTGAGAATCTGAGTTTAAATAAAGCCCTCGATTATATTGATAAAGATAGAATGTAATATGGGAATCGAGTAGTAAGGAGTAGAACTTATTACGGTTTGGTTAGATATGTATGTCATTTAGATGGGTATAGTACGTTGGGAGTGCACATGTAGTCGAGAGGTGAGAATTTCATGTGAGTGCACGTCCTAACATGTATTTTGCATTTAATGTTTTAATGTTATTAAAACACTTGTTGTTTTTAAAATGATTTCACTTTCGGGCTCTGACCCATTTTCTTTCAAATCTATGTTTGTAAAAACCATTTTAGGTGCCCAGCCACAAGGACACCATGCTTAGGATCCTCATTCAGGTGATGAGTTGTAGCTGTTTGTGGAAGTTACAGGACTTTTCTTGTAGACGCTTCATCTATCTTGACTCTATATTCATCATTTATCAGTTGTAGGGCATGTCGCCCATTTCTTTCAGAGACATTCCATTTATTTCAGTTATTCAGACTTCTGGCATGTAATTAATTCAGGATTCAGACTTATGTTATTATTTCATTCGTGGGATTGTTGTGAGGAGTTTTTCCTCCGGACTTATTACTATTTGTTGGTTATTTCATTACTTCGTTATGGTGAGTGGATTATGTTGTTCTTCCATTATTCTTGTATTGCATGTTAATCATACTTAATTTAAAATTTGGGAACTTACTTTTTGAATACTAGGTGGTTAGTAATCTTTAAAAAAAAATTCAACAGTGATGCTATTAACTGAATCAACTTGGCATTTTGTATTGATTTAATAAAGGAGTAGCTACCCAGTATTTAATTAGTCGGGGTGTCACACAATTGTCTACAGATATGGAACATGGGTGCACCACTTCTTCACACCAACATTACACCATATAGTCCACTGTGTGTAAACAACAGGCTAAGTATGGAATCCACCGCACATAATTTTTCTCTATTAATATGATGACAGAAACAAACAGTGCTTCCCACAAACGAGATCTCAAATCATATATAGGTTGAAGCTTGGATTTGTAAGAATTTTGGTGAAACTAGGGTTTAGGAACTTTTGAATACGTATTGGGAAATGATTTTCACTATAAGTCTCACTAAAAAAAAATTCCAGAACCCGTTTTATATAAAAACAAATTACACTTTTTGAGTAAGCACATTTTTTAAGAAAACTCATTCGAACCAAAATAAGGATTCGTTCGAATGAAAACACAATCTCGTTCGAGCCAACTCAAAACTCATTCGAACAAACATTCGATGTCCTTTGAACCAGCTCTGAACGAGCTTTGAAGGACATTAGTTCTGGTAACAAAGAAATTCCGTGTGATGTTCATTAGAAAAAACTCTTGGACTTGTTCGAACGAAACCTATAAAGTCATTCGAATGACTTATTCTTTTAAAATCTTTTTGTAAAAATTCCTAAATATTTTGTAAAAACAAATACCAAAAATAAAATTCCATGGATCAATATGTATATGCATTCGTATATACTAAAAGACAAAATGTGGCATGAAACACAACACGATAATGAAGTATTTGATGATTTGTCGCTACATCTTCAATAAAACACGTCATATTTGGAGAAGGACAAAAAAAACTTTACACTTACACCCCTGTCATACTTGGACTCCTGGTAGCTTAATAAGCAACTTATATCACATGTGTTCACATGGCAACAACATCCCCTGAAATGTTACGTAAACACAAACTAAATAAATTTTGGTTGAACTTCACCACCGCCTACATCAATCAACTCCTCTCACCAAAGAGTATAAAAACCCAACACTAAAACAGTAAAACATACTTCTCTGACGTAAAATTCCCAGGGTAAAGTTGAGTTAATTGGTATTTCTTTCATTTTATTTAGAAACTCAATTGTTTTTATTTTCACTAAGTTACTTCACATTCATATATTATATTTATGCTTTTACGTTGAAGTTTTAACCCAAGAATAGCAATGAAAAGGCTTGAATATGAGAAAGCACCATTCAAGCTTGAGCCTCAAGGGTGGAATCTTGATCCTGACTTTGAACGAGTTTCAAATTGGAACAACTCAAGCTTTAGGTCTAAGGAACCTATATGCATATGTTAATTTGAGTTTCATCACATTTTAATGCCCCAACTCAATGTTTTTTTAATATAGAACTAAAACTTTCAGAGAAACAATTCAGGCATTATACTAAACCATAATTCATAAAATTAAAGTAGTTTAAATTGTTTTTTTTTTCCTAGATAATAAATATAAACATGACATGGTTCGAATATTAGCACAATTCCACGAATGTTTTGATCAAGTTCCCACCATTTTTACAGAAACCAATAGTTTAACACAATGCATCTCAATGTCTAAAATAGATTTGGTTTGATTCCTCTCAAGAAAAAAGGCAAATTTAATTGAGCAATCGACCTAACTTGTATTCAAAAGAGAGAGCTATTTGGAGTCAAACATTTTTCAAACCCTGGGCCAACATTTTGAAACAAGATGATGAACAGTGGTCCACGCGAGGCGCATGTGGTCAACACATGCACGTTTATTCTTTGACCTAACGTGTGAATGCGTGTCTCTAATTAAAAAATTCTGTTTTTTCCCAAAAATTTTATTTTATTTTTTTGGTCGAAATAGTATACTGCATTTTCCCGTTTGGTTACCAATAAATCATTTTCTAGATAAAATAATTTAGAAAGTTAAAATCTAAACTTTTAAATTACGCATACCCCCTGAATCGTCATACTACTAGAGTGTACCTGTGCCAATGGCACGGTGATAAATTTGATCCCGAGTATTTGTCATTATAGCAGTCTGACCTTCCTCTCGAGTATTTCTGGCTATAATACACTCACACTCCCATGTCTTGTGTTACTCATTTGACATTTTTGTAACACTACATATTTTACCTAAAAAAATATCTAGTAAAAATTTCTTATTAGGTAAAAATAATACAATTTTGCATCCTATTATGTCATTCAATTCTTCTCAAATTTCTTATCAAAGAAACAAACGTTAAATTTGTTATTGACAATAAAATATAAACCATGCCTACCAACTAAATTTAGTATGATCCTAACATGTGTTGCCATAATAGTCATATGAATATAAAAATTGTTTTACATAACTATACTTGGCATACACAATATTTTAGTCTCAAAGTTTATCCAGGAAAATATTTAGTTAAAAAGGTCATATAAACATTAATTATAAATTAATAAAATTCAAATTTGTATAACACAAAAACCACAATAATATAATATTGTAATGCCCTCATTTGAATCGTATAAATGTTCTATAGTGATATTACTTAGAATCACAATGAACTCTCAAAGATTTTAAAACTAATTTGTTGGTACAACATCTTTCATGTCAAATAAATTTACTGAAATAAAGTCCACGAAAAAAGCTATGTGAACTGGAAGGTAGGTGTAGGACTGCTTTTGGAAGGAAAAGGTGATAACTCACTTCCATGACATCTAGATGTGGCAGTGGTACGTCTTTTCCTATAATTATCAATTAAGAACTGAACTCTCAAGCAAAATAATTAAGTATCAAACTACCCAAAAGGACAAAGGGCAAGGTTATTATTACCCAAAATGACTGCGCCAACCCCAAAATTACTGGCCAAACTATAGGTGTTCTATACTAAGAGACTATAAATTTAAAGGATAAGAATATGAAACCTGCATATTAAAAATACAGATAAAATTTGAAATATGGTGTCATTATCTTCCAAAAAATTAAAGGCGAGAAAAAAAGTTATAAAATGGGAACTAAATGTAAAATATAACTGATGCTTCAGAGTTCGAAGCAGATGAAAATGGAAATAGGCCTTATCTAATTAAACGCATAGAAAGCACAAATTTTCATTAAACCTAACAAACTAAATTAAAAATTTCAGTAAGCCAGCCAACAACAACCTCCGAGTCTTTCAAAATTCCCAAAAATCTTTGGTAAAATAAAATATCATAGTATGATAATCCAAATTATGAAACACGCATAAATACAAGAATGGGATCGTCATCAAATCTCTGAAATGAAACAACAATTTCTAATGTTGCCCTTTTATTTGCCACCAAATCTATGAAATGGATACATCTCTTGCTTAAACAGTGTACATTACCATAATATAAATTAGATCAGCTCAACACTTCCCAATTATTAAACTAAAATCCTACACAAAACTAAGAGTATAAGAAATTAACACCGAACAAACCCAAAACCCACTTTCTTCCTTCCAAATTCATATATCAATACTAACTTCTTGATCCACCTCAAACAGTATCATCCCTACAAATTATTGTTGGTAAAACATTAAAGCCAAAAAATAAAAAGAAAAAAATAGACCCGTGGTACCAGTGGTTAAGAGGCGCTATAAAAATAGAGATTATATCTCTTTCTTCTGCAACACAAATTCACTTATAAACTAATTAAAAAGTCGGTTGAAATTAGGAGAACAATACCAATAACCTTCCAATTTCAAAACATGTGCGTAGGTGGTCCCAATCATCTCCATGCATAAAACATAAATAACCAAAGAACCGATGGCCACGCAATACGCAACTCGCAGATCTATGTTTTTCCTCTCCGATATGGGTTTTTTCTCTCCCATCTGACCTTCCATTTCGACATGGGTTTTTTCTCTCCGATCTATGTTTTTCTTGTTGAAGAAGAGGACATGTGATTCTTGCAATGAATAGATGATTTTTTCTGAATGAAATAAAGGGAAGATATAGTATATAAGAGAGAGAGAGAGAGAGAGAGAGAGAGAGAGAGAGAGAGAGAGAGTCTTTCGTGTTGAGTATACTTTTCCCGTTGAATATTTTTTGTACCCACTTTTCAATATGAGAGAGAGAGTACCATTTGGTCTTATTACGGTGATTTCTCTATTTTTCTATAGGTGTCTTCTGCATGCAAAGGTTCTTGTGGGATGAATCTTTATTGTTTTGAGGAATAGTTGATTTGGTCTCTTGTGTGGGATTTGACGAAGCTTGGTGAAAGATCTTTCTATTTTCAGAGATTTTAGTTGATTTCTTGGCTGAGTTAGCTTGGTTGAGTTATCTTGGTGGTAAGGGTAGAGGTTGGGCACTCGGTGACTGAAAATTGAAGGCAATAGGGTTTTTCTAATGGGGTTGTTTTGATAATAGTTGGTGAAACAATCAGGTCAATACCGTGATGGGGTTCAGAAAAAATAGAAAATGGTCATCTTCACAAAGAGACGAAAATAATTATTTTGTGCGAGTGTGGAGAGAGAAAGGGTTCTATAAAGATTATGGTGGATTGTTTGTGAGGAGTAAGGACTTTTTTAGAGGCTCGAGGTAAGATCTCATATGTTTGAGAGGCTCGAGGTGATTTGGGCAGCATTTCAAAAATTGAGATGAATGTGCAAATGAAATCTGCAATGTGGAAAACTATTAAACCGTTAGATTCAAACTCTTAAGAGTTCATCTCAGCCACGAGTTGATATAGGTTTATAAAGATAGATACAAAACCTGCTTATAGGGTTTTGCATACAAAGTCTTTATGATGTGGCAAAAAGACCATCCTCCTTTATTATATAATAGGATGTATCCACGCCAATGGCACGGTGATAAATAGGTTCCCGTGATATTTGTTACCAATTAATCTCGTTTACTAAGTATGTAGATCAATAGGTCCTAACATTTTTTTTGCTCCATCAGGTTCCACAAAAAAAGATCCCTATTTTTTACCCGTGATAAATTTGTCTCATGTAAATAGGACCTATTAGGAAATGTCTCATGCAAATAGGAGTTAATTAGAAGATCCCCTATTTATTACCCGTGCCAGCAACACGATGGTAAATTTATTTTCGTGATAAATTTGTTCCCGAAATATTTTTTATTTTAAACGTATCACTAATAGTGCAAATATAAAGATTGTTGATCATACCGTGTTACACTTACTCCTCTTGGGAAAGTGACATCATTTAGACTAATGGTTTTACACATGACAAAAAAAAATTCATGATTTATTATTGATTAGATTTTTTAGTTCCAATCGTTATAGAGTAGTTAATAATTTTATATACAAAAGGAAAATCGACACATTTATTTTCAAAATGGAATAGAACGTTTAATCCAAAAGGTGTAATTTTGTAAATTCTTAAATTTAAGCCCCAAAAATAGAAACTTGCCAAACACCACAAAAATAAATTAACTGTTAACTTGGATTAAATATAAACAATAGTCTAAACATCGAAGCAACTAAATGTCAAATAACGAAATGAAGTATATAATAACATTTATCCCTTAGATTTTTTTTAGAAGTAATGCAAAAATTCATTTTTCTCATTGTTGATACCAAATTTAATCTGCTGACATGGCCCAATTGAGTGAAGACATCTGGCAATCTACATGGCAACAATAAATACTTCCGAGGAACTCACACGCTCCGAGGAACCATACTACAACGAGGAACACTGCTTCCCCGAGGAACTCAGACGCTCCGAGGAACTCAGACTCTCCGAGGAACAAGAACTCTCCGAGGAACTTTTAAACAGCGAGAAGCTTAGGCAGTCCGAGTAACTTAGGCGGTCCGAGCTGCACCTCGAACAAAGCATTAATAGCTGGATAACCAACAGTTCGACTGATTCATTAAATGCTTATCATTCAGACACACACGCTTAAAGGGCATTGAATGTATTACCCTTTCATATGTACATCATTTAATGTATTACCCTTTCACATTACAGCCTCAGGGCTATAAATACATTGTACAATCCTCATTGTAAGGGGACGGGAATTTCTTGATAGAACTTGTAATCGAGAATTCCCAAAACATTCAGCAATAACATAACAGTGGATGTAGGCCATTCTTATAAGGCTGAACCACTTTAAAATTCTTTGTCTCATTTATTTATTTATCTGTGATTGAATAATTAGAGTGATCTAATTTTTTACATCAACAGATTGGCGCCGTCTGTGGGAAATGACTGGTAATATCGTTTTTCACCAAAAGCGATCCATCACAAATGGCTGATATTCCAGAATCCAGCAATCGAAACACTGGGACCCCTCCAAATCCATCTGCTCCACCAAATATTCCAGATCTGGCTGGCATAATGACAAATCTGGCTCAGGGCCAGACCGTCATGCAAGAAACAATGCGACAACTCATACAAACCCTCTATGGCGGTGCATCAACCCATTCAGGACTACGGAGTATTCAAAGAAACACCCGTGCACCATCCTCGCGTACTAGGCGTACCAATTCATATCGCAATGAAGAATCTGAAGATTTTTCTTATCAACCTGGACGAACTTCGTCAGTGCGAGCCACAGATACTGAACAACGTGTCACTCTCTCTCCAGAAAGGACTAGTGCGCTAGAAAGGTTAAGCAGAGTATCACCTTTTGATCGATTAGGACTTAGAGGGAGTAGAAGTCCTCTTAACGTCGTATCGAGGAGTTTTCGATGACCATCAGATTTAAGGGAAGGATCTGCCCAATCACGACCAGCTGCTCGTCAAGATAGACCCCATGAGCGACTAGCTGCTCGTCAAGATAGATCTCCGGAAGCCACTTCAACGCGATCAATTACTCGAAACAACAGGCCCGAGGAAGGGAATGATGCATGGAAAGGCTCTATTCAAAGTCTAGAGGATATATTAGGGGAAATAGCTAAGGTAAAGAATCCTCTACAACGAACCTTTGTTCGAATAACACATTTTGTCCAGGCTATTATAGATTTTCCAACACCATCAAAGTTCAAAGCACCTGTTGTGACTCCCAAGTATGATGGAAAGACTGATCCTGTCCTTCATATAGAACAGTATCAGGCTGCAGCCGACACCTACGCTATTCCAGATGAGATGAGATGCAGGGCATTCTCGGGAACTCTTACCGGATCTGCTCAAATATGGTATAATAATCTTCCTCGGGGTAAGATCTCAACCTTTCTTCAACTGGACAAGTTATTCATTGGGAATTTCTGTTTTGGGGCAAAGTCAGTTAAATGGGTAGCACATTTGTTAAGTGTTAGACAAAAAGCTGGTGAGAGTACCAGAGATTATATAACTCGTTTCAATAACGAGAAACTTGAAGTCATTGATTATGAGGAGAAGACAGCTATTACTGCCTTGATGAGTGGACTACTGCCGAACAAGTTGTACTACACCTTGGCCAAAGATCCACCTAGGACCATGTCAGACCTGATGGGAAAAGCGTCCAAGATTATGAATGCCGAGCAGGCTATGGATGCGAAAAAGAATATGAATGCCAAAGAAACCAAGGTGGAAGGTGACAAAGCTAAGAAGAAAGAGCATAAGAACAATGGTAATGACAAACATTCAAAAACTAGGTCGGTATGGGATGTAATGAAGAAATATGATAATTATACTCCTTTGAAGAAGGATATCAACCATGTTCTAGAAGAAATCAAGAACAACGAGGAATTAAACTGGCCAGAGAAAATGAAGGCAGACCCTGACAAGAGGAATAAGGCAAAGTATTGCGAGTTTCATAAAGATCATGGACATATGACCAAGAATTGCATAGCTCTTCAGAATGAGATTGAAACACTCATCAGACGAGGAAAGTTGTCAAACTATGTTGATTGTGGAAACGAAAGAAGAAACAACGACCGAGCAAGAGAGAGGTCTAGATCTCCTCGTCGAGGAGAGGAGAACAAGAAAAGAAACCATAAAGTTGATCCAGAAGACGACCCCGATCTTCCCAAGAGACCAAGGTAGCTAGAACGAGAGGTATTTTCAATACGCTTTGGGTCAGTTAATTGTAATGTTATAACAGGTGGAGATGCAGGAGGAGGAGACCTTACTTCAGAGAGAAAAGCTTACCTCGGTGAGGCTCAAGCTTGCTCGTACATTCAGCGAATACATCTAGCTGAGGATGATCGCCCAAGAAAGGTGAACAAAGAGAAGTTGGTCATTGGGTTCTCAAAGAACGACCTTGTAGGTGTTCTATATCCTCATGATGACCCACTGGTGATCAAGATGAGAATGAAGGAGGTTATGATTTCAAGAGTACTGGTCGACAATGGTAGCTTGGCAGACATCATGTTCTACTCGTGCTTCGATAGTTTAAATCTAAAGCTATCTCAACTGGAGCCTTACCAAAGACCCCTCATCGGTTTTGCTGGCGAGAAAGTATTTCCACTTGGGACGATCAAGTTGGATATATTCATTGGTACGTGGCCTGCTTGTCGGACAGAAAGAATACGTTTCTTCGTGATGGATAAGAATGTCCAGTCATCATACAATATCATCATGGGAAGAGTAGGATTGAAGAAGTTCGAGGTTGTACCATCTACAGTACATCAATGCTTAAAATTTCCAATAAATTTTGGAGTAGGAGTTGTGAAAGGTGATCAGAAAGTAGCTCGGGAATGCTATTATTCATCCGCCGAGTAAGAGGAATTGGAAGAATCAAGGAAAAAGACTACTACTTATCAAGTGGAAGAAGGGACAGAAATTGAAACATTGGATCCTAGAGATGAGTCGCAACTTGTGAAGGGTCAAGTGGTGGAAGCTACTGAAAACATCATTCTGGACGACGAACACCCTGAACGAACTACTCAAGTAGGTTCGTCGTTAGAAGCCTCATTAAAACAGGAATTGATAACTTTCCTTAGAAGCAGAAGACAAACTTTTGCATGGAGTCATGAAGATATGCTTGGGATAGACCCAAACTTCTTATGTCACGAACTCAATGTGAATAAGGAGATCAAGCCTGTGAAGCAAAGAAGAAGAGTATTTAGCCCCGAGAAGAATCAAGCTATACAGGAGGAAGTCGAGAAGCTCCAGAAAGCTTGCTTTATTGAAGATGTTAAATATCCAGATTGGTTAGCCAATGTGGTGATGGTAAAGAAGAAAAATAACAAGTGGAGGATGTGTGTAGACTTCACCGACCTCAACAAAGCATGCCCAAAGGATCACTTTCCATTACCCCGAATTGATCAACTAGTGGATGCTACCTCGGGACACGAGTTGTTGAGCTTCATGGATGCTTATTTCGGCTACAATCAGATTAAAATGAAACCTGAAGACAGGGAGAGTACTTCTTTCATTACCCCTAGGGGAACTTATTGTTATAATGTTATGCCTTTTGGTTTGAAAAATGCAGGTGCGACATATCAGCGGCTGATGAACAAGGTCTTCGCTGAATAAATCAGTTGCAATATGGAAGTCTATATTGACGACATGCTGACAAAGAGCAAGAAAGTTGTCGATCATCTAGTTGACTTAAGTCAGACTTTTGACCAACTGGATAAATATCAAATGAAGCTGAACCGGACGAAGTGCATATTTGGAGTACGAGAAGGCATGTTTCTCGGGTACATTGTCAATCAACGAGGCATTGAGGCAAATCCTGAAAAGATCAAAGCTCTTTTAGGGCTACGATCTCCAACGACGAAGAAAGAGGTGCAAAGTCTTATAGGACGAGTAGCAGCAGTCAACAGATTTGTGTCACGAGCAACTGATCGATGTCTCCTATTCTTCAAGACACTCAGAAAGACTTTTGAGTGGAATGATGAATGTGAGAAGGCTTTTCAAGACTTGAAGAAATACTTGGGAACACCTCCACTGTTGTCCAGGCCGGTGATGGGAGAAAAATTGTATTTGTACCTTGCAGTGTCCGAGAATGCAGTTAGCTCGGCGTTGATCAGAGTGGAGAATGGAGTGCAAAAATAAATTTACTACACAAGTAAGGCCTTCTGAGGAGCAGAGATCAGATATCCAAGGCTGGAAAAATTGGCACTGGCGCTGATTGAGGCGAGTAGGAGAATGAGGCCATATTTCCAGGCTCATACTATAGTCGTATATACTGATATGCCATTGAGGCAAGCCCTTTATAAGCCAGAAAAATCAGAGAGATTGATGTACTGGGCAATAGAGCTCGGTGAATATGATATAGTTTATGAACCCAGATCATCATTAAAAGGGCAGGCTATAGCAGATTTTATAGCAGAGTTCACCTATCCTGATACCCCCGAGGAGCAAAAGTTGCTCGCTGATCAACCTATGGATGTTACAGGATCAACAAACACAAGCTCAGACCAACTCTGGTTGGTAAAAGGGCAAGTATTATTATAAGATCATCAAATTCGAGTTCAGACCAATTCCGATTGGTAAAAGAGCAAGAAGAGATGATCGACGAAGAGCAAGAAATATCCGGGGAGGATGAAAGGAAGCAATAAATATTTCACCGAGGAACTCTGACTGATCAGAAATTTGAAGACGAGTTACCTATATGGAGGCTATATGTAGATGGTTCATCTTGCACTACAGGATGTGGCGCGGAGATAGTTTTGAGCACTCCGGACGAGGTCGACATGGAATACTTTCAATTCAAAGCTTCCAACAATGAGGCTGAGTATGAGGCCATGATTGCAAGACTTAGTTTGGCAAAAATTATGGAGGCGCAGCAGGTTATGGTCTTCAGTGATTCTCAATTGATCGTAAACCAAATGATGGGAGTATATGCAGTCAAAGGAGAATTAATGATCAGATATCATGCAAAGGCGAAGAAATTAGTATCAGAATTTTCTGCTATTCAGCTGGTCAGGATACCAAGAATGAAGAATTCAAGAGCATACGCCTTAGCTCGACTAGCATCAGCTACTCGAACCGAGCTCCGGAGAACAATCCCAATTGAAGTTTTAGGTGGTCGGAGTATAGATGAAGATCTGACGATGAACTTTATTACCCTTGATTTAGGACCATCTTGGATGGATCCCATCGGGGCATATATTGTGGAGGGAGAATTACCAATTGACAAGCTCGTGGCCAAAAAATTAAAGTTTAAAGCTGCTCGGTACTTATTAACTAACGGTATTCTTTATAGACGAGGAATTATGGCAGGTTTGCAGAGATGTGTACATCCCTCCGAGGTGAAAGAATTGATTGAACAGATCCATGAAGGGTCCTGTGGAGCCCATGTAGCAGGTCGGACGCTTTTGCAAAGGGGTGATGACGCATGGATACTACTGGCTGACGATGAGAGCTGATTGTGTAGCCTATGCCAAGAAGTGTGACAAGTGCCAGCGCTTTTCCTCCATCTGAAGAACTCCATAAGCATTGTTGACACCCATAACTTCCCCTTAGCCATTTTCCATGTGGGGAATTGATTTGGTTGGGCCACTGCCAACGACCCGAGGAAGGTTCAAGTACCTCGTCGTCGCAGTGGATTATTTTACTAAGTGGGTAGAAGCTGAGCCAGTCATTGATATGACGTACGAGAAGGTGTACCAATTTGTTTGGAAGAACATCATTTGTCGATATGGTCTTCCTCATGCTTTCATCACAGACCATGGAACACAATTTGATAACGAGGAGTTCGCTGCTTATTGTCATCAGTCAAATATTTTGAAGGTCCACTCAGCACCAGGCCATCCTCAAAGCAATGGAAAAACTGAAGTGACAAACAGAACGCTGCTAAATGGTTTGAAGAAAAGATTGGATGATGCAAAAGCAAACTGGATCAATGAGTTACAATCAGTACTTTGGGCTTACCGAACTACTCCCCGAGTAGCAACTGGAGAATCACCATACATGCTGGAGTTTGGAAGTGAAGCTGTTATACCTGCCAAGTTGGGCCTCCCAACACATAAGGTACTGAATTTCAATTCCCCTATCAGCGACTTAATGAGAAGATTGGATTTAGACATGCTCGAGGAAGTTAGAGAAGAAGCATCCATTAGAAATGCTATTTACCAGCAGCGAACAGCTTTGTTCTACAACAAAAGGGTGAAGAGGTGCGACCTGAAAGAAGGAGATTATGTGTTGAAGAATGTCATTCAAAAGCCCAATAAACTGGAGGCAAACTGGTATGGACCATACCGAGTTACTGAAGTTGTTCGACCAGGAACTTACCGAATAGCAACTCTAGAAGGCGAGGAGTTTAAAAATGCCTGGAATGCAGAGCACCTACGCAAGTATTATCAATGATGAATAAAATGAAGATATTCTGCTGAATTCTTTCTTTTTATTGAAAGTTTTTCGGGGAATAGTGATATACACTACTCGGGGCAAAACTCGGCAAAGCTCAGACTACTCAAATTTTTTCTCGAAAATGCCAACTAAGGTTGGTCGAGAAACCAATATTCTTCTGGGAAGTAAAGCTACCTATATTCCTCCGGGAAGTAAAGCTACCAATATTCCTTCGGGAAGTAAAGCTACCTATATTCCTCCGGGAAGTAAAGCTACCAATATTCCTCCAGGAAGCAAAGCTACCAATATTCCTCCGGGAAGTAAAGCTACCTATATTCCTCTGGGAAGTAAAGCTAAAGCTACCTATATTCCTCCGGGAAGTAAAGCTACTTGTATTCCTCCGGGAAGAAAAGCTTTGTATTCCTACGGGAAGTAAAACTATATGTTCCTCGGAAAATAAAAGTATTCCTAAAAATGCCAACTTATGTCGTTTAGGAAGTATATATATTCTCGAAAAGGCCAACTTGAGTTGGTCGGAAAGTAAAATTATTTCAAAAAGACTAACTATAGTTGGTCGGGGATAAAAATCCACCAACTGTAGTTGGTCGACAAGGAAAATTTATCGACCTTGGTTGGTCAGAATCATCTAAGAGAAAAATATACTAACTATGGTTGGTCGGGGATAAAAGCCCACTAACTGTAGTTGGTCGACAAGTATAATTTAACGACCTTGGTTTGTCGGAAACATGAAGCTTTAATTGCTTCATCCTTCTTCAGAATTATATTAAAGCAGCTCGTCAACTATGAAAGTAAAAAGGAAACAAGTCAGAAACAAAAATGACAAGGGAAATATGAAAAGTTCAAAGTAAGAAGACTTACAGAAGCAAGGTGGCGACAGCTAACGAAGTGACCATGTCCCGAGTAAGGTTTTATTCAGTACCTTGGACCTCGAGAATGATCCAGGACTTTACCGAGCTCATGGCAGAGCTCGGGGGAACAAAAGTTGGAACACCAGTTCCAGAAACTGGAGGTTGAGTGATGGTGTCAGCCAAATTGACCGAGGAGCTCTTCTTCAGCCTCCTCGGGGGAACATGAACAAATTCAACCAAGGAAGAACCCTAGGTCGGTGATATTACAATCACCTCTCCAGGAGAAGCAGACCTGCTTGGAGCCATTGCGGGCTTCTCAGCAATTTTATAGCAGCAGCTGAGGAAGGTGCATCAATTTTCTTGGTTCCTTCTGGGACATCAATTTTACTCCTTTTAGCCTCTCCAGCACCAGAGGCATGTTTCTCAAAAAGGGTGGGAGGTCTTCTCTTCTTCATCCTTTCTCTTAAAGGGACGTGAGATTCAGGTGAAGAACTAGTGGAAACTGGTACTGGCTCTGCGTCACTTATTACTGGACGAGCAGTAAAAGAGGTTGTGTAACTCTTGTACTGCAGCAAATATGAGGCTGATCTAATGTGCTCATCGGCAACACTCTGATGCGGACTCCAGATAAGTTTCAAATGTCTTATGTTAACGTCTGCTTCCTTTAGACACTTTTTTTACTGTCAACTACAAATAAATAAATAAACATTGAAATATCAGTGGCACATTTTATCAAACACAAAAGAAGCATGATTTCAAAATAAATAAAATGAAATAAAAATAACATATCCCATTGCTATAAGTAGGGCATCTGGGACCCTGATAAACTTCATCTCCAGATAAAGGAGCATGTTGCCAATTTTTTATGACAACCCCGTGCTCAAAACAATCCCTATTGGCATCCGGGAGATTGACCACTAAAGCCTTATTTAACATTCTAGTTTTTAAATAAAAGGTGTTATCACCAACTGCCCATCTATAAAAAAACATAATCTCAGGAATTCCTATGCGAGTTCCATGGATTTGATTTAATCTATGCACCCCATTAACTATTCTCCATGTGTTGGGGGCTATTCTTGCAGGAACAACGTCAAAGTACTGACAGAATTCCAGACACAAGGGATTTGGTGGAAAAGAAAATCCACACTCAGCAATAAAGAGACTGGGGAACCAATGTCCCTCAGCCAAACGAAAATAATCAGAAGGCTCAGAAAGCTCTTCCAAAATAACCCAGGAGGGAATGGAAAAATCAGAGCGAAATTTATCAAGAGATTCAACAGGGTAAACCATGGTGAATAAAGGAAATGAAGAAGAAGGAAGAAGATCTTACAGAAAAAGAGTGGAGCTGTTGACAACGAACGATGAAAAGGATGAACGCACAAGAGAAAGAGACGACGGAAAACTCGAAGATACAAATTTGAAAAGGTAGAAGACGATGTGAGTATCTGTGAAGTTTAAATACCTTGCCTTGGGAAATGGTAAAGTAATGATTACAAAAGGAAACAATTACGCTACCGGTGGCTATAGGAACTAAAAAGGGCGCGGCAATCGAAGCGAAAATAAACGATTACGCTACCGGCGGCTAAAAGGACAAAAAGTACGCAGAGATCGAGGCGGTTATGAAAATTCAAAAAAGCCTGATTCTATGAATTTGGAAAGAGAAATAAATACAAGGTAAACACTCCTAAAAATCAGGAAGACTATTTAAAGCTATCATATTCCGAGAAAGAATGTTCCACACTCCTCAAATTTTGAACTATGAAACATTGGGGGCTTCTGTTGATACCAAATTTAATGTGCTAACATGGCCCAATTGAGTGAAGACATCTGGAAATCTACATGGCAACAATAAATACTTCCGAGGAACTCACACGCTCCGAGGAACCATACTACAATGAGGAACACTGCTTCCCCGAGGAACTCAGACGCTCCGAGGAACTCAGACTCTCCGAGGAACAAGAACTCTCCGAGAAACTTTTAAACACTGAGAAGCTTAGGCGGTCCGAGTAACTTAGGCGTCACTGTTGTTTGGGAATGGAAGAAAATATAAATATGTGTGGTATCAACAGTGACGTATTTCAAATACCAAATCACCTCATGTTATGTCGGATTATATATAAACAAAAAATCCTATTATCAACTTAATCATGACGATTTTGCATTCATGAAATATTAAAATATTCAACATCTCCCCACATATTTATTTTTATTCAATTTTCCTACAAAAATACAATATTTTAAATACCAAACCAGCATGCTTAATGTCAATTTTGTTACTAAATGATGTTTATTAAAAAAATTATTCATAACATGTTTGGTGGCATATGTAGAAATAATGTGCATATAACCAAGTAAATTATCTTCATCACTCCATATATAAATCCATACTTCTCCTGATGTATAAAAATGTTCGTGTCATTGGCACGGTAATAATATGGTGCAAGAAAATGCCCGTGTCGTTGGGGTGGTAATAATATTGTTCTTGTTTGTGCTCAACGTATATTTCAATTTGATAGAAGAGTGAAAAAAATATTTGGGTAGAGGATATGCTTTAGAGATTAAAATAATTTACCACGAATGTTAATTTCAAATTTCAAAACCATAATTCGAAATATATTATGATTAAAAATGACATAAAAAATATAAATTTTAAAATTTACTAATTTAACAATGATGAGTTATTATTAATTTAACGGTTTTTAAATATTAACAATAATACCCCACTCTTCACATGACTCAAGCACATTTTATACGTTATTTACAAAAAATGCTACTTAACCGAATTTTTAACATAATTTTTGCTGATATAATGACGTGTCGGCTTGCTATTGGTTGGTTTATGAGGTCTACAATAGCAAGCCAACACGTCATTATGTCGATAAAAATTATGTCAAAAATTCGAGTCCAATAAAACTACTCATCAATCTTACATAGGGTTGTAAACGGATATTCAAAAATCCGCATCCGTCCGATATCCGAATCCGAATTTGCGGATATTTATTCAAAAATATGGAAACGGATACGAATATGGATACTCTTTAAAAATATCCGAGAAAACGGATACGGATACGGATAGTACTAGTATCTGACACAGATAATCCGTATCCGATGCGGAGTATCCATTTTATCGGATATCCATTTTACTGGATATCCATATCCGTCAAACATATGTTTAAAATGTTACTAATAATATTAGTATTAGTTGTTGATGCAAAAAACTGGACCGAATCCCATTTTTATGATCACAGATAAATAGATAAAAGCAATCCAATCAAGCACATGAGAGACAAAGATTTTTAAAGTGGTTCGGCTATAAGGAAAAGCCTACGTCCACTGTTATTTTATTCCCAAGGGTTTACAATAGCACAATGTGGTGTAGAGAGAGAAAAAGGTGTAGATCTTGTGTATAGTGTCTCTCATCCTTGTCGGATCTCCTTAGTTCTCTTGGATCTCTTGGATCTATCCTCCTTTTGGCTAAGGGAATACATGTATTTATAGTGATGGGAAATAAAGAGATTCATTGTATGTAGACATTTATACATTATGTCAATATTCAATGAATCTAATTGTTGAATTGCTTGGTATGCTATGTGTTGTCATCTATTAATACAGTATAAATGTACATTAAGGCTCATTAAATGCGTTGCCATCTTCATTAATGCACATTAAATGCATAATTATTCTTTTGATCTTCCTGGTTGATATGCCGACCAACTCTCCTCGGGTGCCGACTAACACTCCTCGGATATCGAATATTGCCACATAGGATGGCATGTGTCCTTTTCTGATTGGTCCTCATAGATGGAGAATTTTTGCGTTAACAGAAGCCCCCAATGCTCCATGCTTGATGGTTTACTTAAAAGGATGGAGTATTTATTCTGCAGTGCTGCTCGGTGCTCGTGAAATTCTTGATCTACCTTCTTGATTTGTTCAACATAAAGTGCATTATCTCCTGGATGACATATGATGCGGGATGATCGGTGGTTTCTAATCTTTCTTTTGAGGAACTCCGTGTGCTATGTATCACCCCTGGGAATTTGGATACAGCCACGCTATAGTATGCAGCTTGTAGCTTGTAGCTTGTCATAATCTTCAAGTATGTTGATTGGTTTGCTAGCCGACCAATTGCCTCCTGTGCCGAGTAACTGAGTGCTAACTTCACGTGCTTGATTCTTCTAATTTATGATCTTCTGAATACTTTGTCGAGTAACATACTAGCTTTTGAACCCAACTCTTCAATCTGATTAGTACCAAGCTAGTGGTGGACTTCGAAACATTTTCACACACCTTCTTCTTCATTATTCGTCGAGACAGTAGTAGCAAAGATCTCAGTGCTGTAGATGATGATTTTGACTTCTACCTCTGCTCGGGGATGAGCAAGAGGTTCTCTGGGACGAGCAAGAGCTGCTCAGGTAACTGTCGAAGAATAGAGAACTCAATCTGCTTTGGAGAATCAAGCCTTCCAACTAATGGCAAAGAACCAGGCCTTGGCTGAGATGTCCGAGAAGATCATGAGTCTTGAAGAGAAACTTCCTGCTCGGGGATGAGCAAGAGCTTCTCGGGGACGAGCAAGAGCTGCTCGGACAGACCATCTGTGATGAACATCAGAATGCTGAAAGATTTTAACTTCATAAACTCCCCTTATGCTTTGGATGATCCTCCTGCTGGCGAGGAACCTGTTTCAAAAGAAGAGGGAAAGAAACCAATAGAGTAGGAATCTCAATGTAATAGTTAGTATACATTTTCATTCTCAATGTATTTTGTTTTTGATTTTAATGAAAGACTTTCATTTTTGTTCGCAATCTTAATTGTTATTGTCTTGTAAAATACTCTACGTCTACGCATATGTATAAGTTAAAAAGATAACAATATTGTGTTGTTCATCGACCAACTTAGTAATAAAAAAGTTACAAGTATTAGTAATGTTGCTCGATCACTTAATAATAAAGTAATGAGTATAAAAATGTTTAAAATTTTTCCAACCAACCAAGGTTGTTAAATTGTGATCGTCGACCAATTATAGTTAGTTAGAGTTTATACCCTACTAACCATACTTGGTAAATTTTTGTCTTATGATCTAATAAAATTTGATTTCTTTCTTTCCATATGATTATCTCTTCTTTATCTGCACTCTGTCTTGATTTTCTTTTTCTTTCTCTATTAGTTTCTGGCCAGGATGGATCTTTTGTCTGCTAACGACACAAAGTTGATGCAGCAATGCCATGAGTATTATAAAGCTGGTCACACAGACCTCAGTACATCCGAAATTGCCGATATCATTTAATGTCCGAGGAGAATTGATAAAATTCAAGTCCTTCAACATTATGACATTCATTACTGAAGGAGTATCCAAGAGATGCTCGGGACGAGATACTTCAATTTGAGAATGAAGATTATAGTCACCAAGATATTTTGAAATTAAGCTCCGAGGAATGGCGCGAGCTGGGATCCATTCCATGTCCAATTTATAGGGTGGTACAAGCAAGTCTAGTAGCCCCGGAGTATGATAATCCCACAGGTAGTGCCCCTGTTCGAGCTTCAGCACACCTAGGGCGTTCAACTTCTATTGCTTGTTCTGAATCACCATGACCAAGGATATCGGCAATTTCGGATGTACTGAGGTCTGTGTGACCAGCTTTATAATACTCATGACATTGCTGCATCAACTTTGTGTCGTTAGCAGACAAAAGATCCATCCTGGCCAGAAACTAACAGAGAGAGAAAAAGAAAATCAAGACAGAGTGCAGATAAAGAAGAGACAATCATATGGAAAGAAAGAACTCAAATTTTATTAGATCATAAGGAAAAAATTACAAAGATCTGAGATATAAAGTACAAGTAAGGAGAAAAACAAAAAGATAGTACCGAACAACTTCACACCTTTTCCTTGTCTCCAAAGACTTTCTCGGGAGGCTGGGACGAGGAGCTTGGTTGCTCGGTGGGAACACTGATTTGATCGGTTGGAGTTGGGATTTGTTCAAGAGGAGCAGGCAAAGAAGAAATCTCCTCAGCAGATGTATGGTTGGGTTGAGGAGCAAGGATTTGATCACCCACAATCATTGAAGATTATTCAGATGCAGCTTCGTCTTCATCTTCATCTTCAATAACTGGAGGAGGACCAGGGAGATGTTGTTGAAATAGCTCGGAGTCCTCGCTCACCTTCAATTCCTGCAAGGCAGCAACCCAACCATCATGGAAGAATTTCAAACTTCCATAATTCACCTGGGTCATCATTGCTGCTACCCCCCTATCCCATCCTTTATCCCAACCAGTTCAAAAGGATTTCTTCACAGCTGTTTTTCTCTTCATCTTCTCCGAGGAGAGCTTCTCGGATAGAAGGTCCTCGGAGGCTTTCAACTTAGCCTCCAACTCCTCCTTCTGACGATTTGCTTCGCGCAGAAGTGTCAGCTCTTCCTCAGCTGATTTCAGCTTCTTTTCAAGCTCCCCAAAAGTAGTGAGCTTCTCGGAGTATTTCTTGTTCTCCTTCTCCAAATCCTTCACTTTGTTTCCCAACTGCACCTTTTCTGCTTCAGATGCAGCCAATTTATTCTCCCATACACATTTATCCTCGTCATACTTCTGATGGGATTCCTTCAGAGATTGGGCCAAACCCTGGAATGCATCCTCTACTCCAGACGAGGAGCTTGAAGCCTTGAGCGCTTCATCTTTCTTCACAATGGTGTTAAAACAACTCACCAGCTGAAAAAAGAATGTAGTGATGAGTTAATGCCGAGATACATATATTGATAGAAGGAAAAATTCAAGATAAAAAGAAACTTACTGAAGCAATGTGACGAGTAGCCAGGGATGTCAGCATATCCCTAGAAATGTTTTCCTCGATGCCTTGGACTTCAGGAATAATCCAAGTTTTTACCGAGCTCATTGCAGAGCTCGGGGGAATGATGGTTGGAACACCAGCTCCACTAGTTTGGAGCTGGGGAATGGCTTCAGAAAAACTAACCGAGGAGGATTTCTTTAATCTCCTTAGTGGAACTTCAGCAGTTTCAGCCAAAGAACCCTTGGTGGGGGAAATAGTGATCACTTCCACAGAAGTACTTTTCTTGCTCGGAGCCATTGGAGGCTTCTCGGCAGCGTTCTGAACAGTAACAGAAGGAACAACATCAATTTTCTTGGTCCCCTTTGGGACTTCAGCCTTGTTCCTCTTTCCATCGCCGGCAGAGGAAGTCTCCTCGAAGATAGCAGGAACTATTCTCTTGCCCATCTTCTGACTTAGAGGAATATGAGATTCTGGTGAAGATTCCTCGGAAGCTGGCAATGGGTCACTAATGTTGACCACGGTACGAGCAGTAAAGGATGATGTGTAGCTCCTGTACTGCAACAAATATGAAGCAGACCTGATGTGCTCGTCTGCAACTCTCTGATGCAAACTCCAGATATGTTTCAACTGCTTTATATTGACTTCTGACTCTTTTGGAGTTTTTCTCTTGCTGTCAACTGTAAACAAGAACATATTGAAATATCAGTCATACATTTTATCAAATACCATGAAATCATAATTTCAAAAACAAAATAAGATGAAAACGACCTATCCCATTGCCATATGGGGGGCATCTGGGACCCTCATATACTGCATCTCCAACCAAAGGGGCATGTTGCCAATTTTTTAGAACTACCCCGTGTTCAAAATAATCCCTGTTGGCATCAGGGAGGTTGACTACTAAGGCCCTATTCAAAAACCTAGTTTTTAAATAAAAAACGTTGTCTAAAACAGCCCATCTGTAACAGTACATAATCTCAGGAATTCCTATACGAGTTCCATGAGTTTGATTTAACCTATATACCCCATTAACTATTCTCCATGTGTTGGGGGATATTTTTGCAGGGACAATGTCGAAGTACTGACAGAACTCTAAACATAACGGATTTGGTGGAAAAGAAAATCCACATTCAGCAATAAATAGGCTAGGGAACCAGTGTCCCTCAGCCAAATCAAAATAACTTGAAGGCTCAGAAAGAACCTCCATAGTTACCCAAGAAGGAATAGAGAAGTCAGAGCGGAACTTCTCAAGAGATTCGATAATGTAAACCATGATGAATAAAAGAAGAAGGAAGAAGAGCTTACAGGGAAAAAGGAAATCTGTTCACAAACGAAGGAGGAAATGAACGCACAAGAGAGAGAAAAGCTTTAACTCAAAAGCAGAAATTGAAAAGGTAGAAGACGATGGGATTGCCTCTGAAGTTTAAATACCTTGCCTTGGGAAACGGCGAAAGAAATGATTACAAAAAGGAAATATTATGCTACCGGCGGCTAAAAGGACAAAAAGGGCACGAAGATCGAAGCGCCTATAAAAATGCAAAAAGGCGGATTCTACGAATTTGGAAGGAAATTTAAATACGAAGAAAAGGCTAGTAAAACCCAGGAAGGTCATTTAATATCGCCATATACCGAGAAAGAATGTTTCATACTCCTCAAAGTTCAAAATATGAAACATTGGGGGCTTCTGTTGACACCAAAATTAGTATGCTGATGTGGACGAATAATAAGAAGACACGTGTCAATCTTCGTGGCACAATAGCAACGAGGAAGATTGTTTCCCCGACCAACATACTCACTCCGAGGAACACCAACCCTCCTAGGAACTCTTATCCTCTAAGGAACTCCAATGCTCCGAGAAACTTTTGGACGACGAGCAACTAAGGCGGTTCGAGCTGCACCTCGACCACAGCATTAATTGCCAGATAATCAACAGTTCAGCTATTCATTGAATGCTTATCATCTTGACGCGCACGTTTGAAGAACATTAAATGAATTACCATTTCATATGTGTATCATTTAATGTAACACCCTTTCATGTACAGCCTAAGGGCTATAAATACCTTGCATCACCCTCATTCAAAGGGACCGGAATTTCTTGATAGAGTTTATAATCGAGAATTCCCAAAACACTCAGCAATAACATAACAGTGGACGTAGGCCATTCTTATAAGGCTGAACCACTTTAAAAATCTTTGTCTCATTTTATTTATCTGTGATTGAACAATTAGAGCTATCTAATTTTTTACATCAACATTAGTATTACTAATAAAATAATATTAAAACAAATCTTAATCGTTTATTCCCAAAACAAAATAAACACATACTCCACTCAAAACAGAAACACCATAAAGTTATTGTTTTATTGGGTATATTATAAAATGTTACGTATTACTATTTAATTGTGTATATTATTATGGAGTTACACTAAAGTTACAATACACCTTATCACACACAACATACACCGATTAAAGAACATATTCCCCACTAAAAAAAAATAACTTCGTTTCATTTATCCTTCGTACAAAATAAGAGAAAATAAACTCTCATGTGGTTGTTCGTTAGTTTCCTTAATTATTAATAAATGTAAGAGAGAAACATAAAAGAATGTAAGAGAGAATCATAATAAAATGTAAGAGAGAAACATAAAAGTAAAGAAATGATTTTGATTGTAATAAGAACTGAAGTTAACAACATGTATATTATATACAAAATAAAAATGTATACTTATTAAAATAAAAATATCAGTATGTTTTGAAGACAAATGGTCCATGAGGTTATCATTCTCAATAAATTTGTTTAATCTAAAAGGTGCATATTTATTTCTACTGTCATGGAATGCTAATGTTATTTTTTTTTAGATGGCTTTAAGATTCTATGGTTGTAAAGTATGGATGACTTTAAGCCATATTATCATTATGAAATGATACTATTATTATGGAATCCATAATTGTTGATGATTTTGTTACATATTTATTTGGATTGGATTGGATATTTTAATTGTTATTTTTTGCGATGGCTAAATAATGTAAACGGATACGAATATTATCCGAATCCGAGGTATCCAAGCGGATACGGATACGGATAGTTGTTTTAACTATCCGGGCGGATACGGATATGGATATGGATAGTACATTCAGATAGAGGATACGAATATGAAAAAATGGTATCTGATCCGTATCCGTCCGTTTACCACCCCTAATCTTACACCTCCCGCATTTCTGTCTACACAACTCAATCATAAAGTACCACAACAAATCTGCACCGAGCCAAACTCATTTCGACGCTCCAGCTCAACCCCAACCCTTTTGTCCTAACCATTTTATACATCTATTAGATCCTCCATTTTCCCCTCACGCTACCTGTTACAGCGGTAGTAAACTCGGTTCTTATCCCAAAATTATTTCTATAATATACCCATTTCATAATCATCCAGGATAAACAAATTTCGCATGCCCAGAAATTTCAAGCAGTCAAACACATCCAATAAGCTCAGAATGCTGAAAATGTTACAAACAAATTGAAGAATTAGAATGAGAACAAAAGGGATAGAAATATTGCATACCCAATAATAAGATTAAAAATACTGAAAATGATGCAAAAGTTTAAAAGAATCAAAAAGAGAACATACCCGAAAATGGATCTCTTGCTTTTCTCTGCCCCTAAATTATACAGGGTTCTTAAAGGAACAAAATGAGAACATACCTGAAAATTAAATAAATGGATATCTTGCATTTTTCTACCCACAAATTATGACCAAGACAATGGATATCTCTCTAGATTGACACATACCGTGGAGATATCTTTTTTTTGAAACTTGTGCTCTGTTGAACCCCCTTTATTAGCTTTAGAACATAGAAAACTGAGCATGTAAACACACGCAAATCTAAGATTTTGATAAAAATAAAAAATTAGACAAATTTGGGAAACCGGTGACAAAACTGAAACTCAAACTCAAAGTTATCTGTCAAATATTAATCTTCCGTTTCAGAGATTGATGAGAGAGAATGCTCTGGATTACCCCTAAACATAAAAGAGAGAGAATCAAAATTTTGGAATGAAAAAAAAGTATCAGAAATTAACTTTCTTTGATTTCAGCACAAATTTGAACAAACTCAAAACTAAAACCCCTGTAACGTGTGCAAACCAAAAGGTAAACCCCAAAACTGAAACCAATAATAGTTACAAAAATGAACAAAAATCATCCATAAAACGCAAGATCTTCCCAAAAAACTTTAGTTTTTTCGACCATCGGGAGTTAGGTCCGACCACCAGAACCAAGAAAAGAGGAGGAGTGAAGAAACCCCATTTTTAATAGCACCAAGCTTCCGTTTCAGATGTTGATGGAAGAGATTGCTCTGTATTTCCCTTAAATATAAGAGCAGATTGCTCTGGATTGCCTTGATTTCACCACAAAACTCTTGTACCGTATGCAAACCCCTAACCAAATGGCAGACCCCTGTATCGTGTGCAACCCCAAAACTCAAACCAATAATAGATACAAAAATGAACAACAAATGAACAAAAATTCATGATTGAGGTGATACCTGTAAGAGTGTGCGAGAGAGGGAGGCAACAGGAGTGAGAGGGCACGGTGAGAAGAGAGATTGATGAGGGGTCTATTGTTGAGATAAAGATTCACCGAGAGAAGAGAGATTAGCGGGTCATTCTAGAGGTTGTAAATTAAGAGGCTCGAGGCTTTTAGTTGGTAGGGTATGGGATTGGATTAAGTTGTGTACTTAGGTTGTCTGCTTCACCACACTATTTTTGTAAAAGTTCCATATCCAAAGGTTTTTAATGCCCCATATCCAAAGAGATAAAAAAATCAGAGGATTTAAAAGTTGTGTAAACACTTCCATCTTTTAAGGTGTTTGGAGGAATATAAGCTATTGAATACAAATCCTTAAGATTTCATACCAAAGATTTCATCTTAATCATTAGTTGATACAGACCAAGTTTATTAACTTTCGATCTCAGCCATGAGTTAGCCAAGACAAAAAAGTTCTCTTCCTTTATTATATAGATTGAATAGTACCCCACAACTTAAACAGAAGCCTTTGTATTCAAATACAACATAAATATCTCTTACCACCAATCCTAAAGATGCATACAA
This sequence comes from Sambucus nigra, assembly GCA_949130495.1. Lineage (NCBI taxonomy): Eukaryota > Viridiplantae > Streptophyta > Magnoliopsida > Dipsacales > Adoxaceae > Sambucus > Sambucus nigra. The sequence goes on from OX422221.1 coordinate 343,070,039, forward strand.
CGTAGCAAAATATTAAACTTAATAGTAATAATTTTAGAAATCACACCATATAATTTATATTTTAAATAAATTACTTATAAACCCTCCCGCTTTACTCAAATCCTTCTTTATTCATCATACCCTAAACATTCACTACATACATATTTTTAGAATCCCCTATTTACACAGTTGTACCAGAAGATAATACAAAACCAAGCCTGAAATTGCAAAGTAGATGAATTCAATTTCAATAATATTTCAAGCTTATACCATGAATTATTGCAATTGTTTATATCATTATGTGATAGTCCTTGAACTCTTGTTCTCATTTATGATATTTTTTCTATAGTTCACACAACCCGTTGAATATTGATTCAATCTTTATCTAAGAAAGCACTTCCCTATGGTATCACGCAACCGACTATTTTTATAAATCAATGATTTCATGAATAGGATGTGATTTCATTAATCCCTAGGAGCATACATTATAATTTAGGGAATATATTGTTGTTATACCCATGGGAGTGTTATTTGTCTTGTAGGGCTTAGGGTTTGAGTGCCTATATTTGCTTAACATATGGATGCCACTCTTCGGAGTTGCCTAGCAGTGTTATTTTATCTATAATTATGTTGGATTGATTATATCTTCAAAGATTTTGGGATTTATTATTATCCAAATATTTTGGATGATTGTTATTATAAGTGTATTTTTTTCGCATTTGAATCCTTTATAACCGGCAATTATGGGTTATCCGATTAAAGAAAATCTTAAACCATTATCTTTATGACTCGATAGCACTTATCTAGTTATAATCACCATACCGTCCTCATAAATAACAACAGATTCCACTATGACATTATTCATTACCGCTGATATTTCATATTGCTCTATATTGCTTTATTTTTTATTAACTAACTTGTCACTCGTTTCATATACTATCAAACCATTGAATTATCAACTTGTTATATATGTAAAATTATCTACTTGGAAAATGTTTTCTTATTCGTTTCCCTTCCATATGGAAATTATAGTCGAGGAAGGAGAGATACCCCTGCCCCCATCGACTCTTAATCTATTTTACCAAGGAAAACATTTTTAGCTACTTACGTATGGGTAGTAACCAACGAAGACGATAACATAGAATGGAGTTTATTCACTATTACTAACCAATTTATGTAACCCTAATATTTTCATCTTGAAACTTTATTTACATTACAATTATTATTCTATTATTATCACTGTATACAAAATACTGGGTGTGATAACATGGTATCAGAGAGAGCACCAGGTTTATTCTACGTATGTCGAACTTAGATATCATATTAGTTATATTAGTTTCATAACTTCCTTATTTCGTTATGTAACTAATTCTTTCTTTAATGCATGAATATATGGGATAAAATTTACCTGGATATGTGTGGCATGACTCGTGAGCAGTTTAAGAAGGCTATGAAGTAGGAAGGGTATGCTAACTTTTGCAAAACCATTTGAAATATCGATTATGAGTGTCCCATTACTACTCCTCAGATTAAACGTAGTTTGATAATTATTCAGCAGATGCGGGAAAAATAAGCAACGAATCTACTATGAATGTCTCCCGAGGACCCAAATATTCATCTAGCTTGGGATGTGGCTCCAAAAGAAGAAAATGTTGTTACTCCACCAGTTATCCAAAAGACTATGGATCTGTATCATTAACCTTAAGCTGCTTCACCTCCACTTTCTTGTCTTAAAGTTCCACCTCATGTGAATCCGAATACGAGACAAATTGCATCATGACCCAGCTCATTTAAAATAGCATTTGAAGGGAATGTGATTATATATAAATAACGTCACAAGGGATCGAGTTATATTACATATTTGTGTGTGGTTGAAAGAAGTTGGTTATCATATTCCTATTAGAGGTTCATAAGTGTGAAGGATATATATCGTTTCTTTAGTTCCTAAAATTTCGATTGTATCATATAAAGGAATAAATGTAAAATAATACATAACACTAATATAAATGTTTGTTTAGTTTCCTCCAACTATCTTTACATCTTTACTATGTTGTGTATATAGGATGAAATAGACCCGAGCATCTAATAGTGAATCCCAACATCAAGAAGAGCATCAAAGTTGTCAAAATCTATGATCCCTCCCACTTCCATTAAAGGTATAATGTGTTATCTAGAAGAATTTACTACAGTAATTAGGTTGCAGCAAAATTTACCACCTTAATGCCCTGTCAATAGGGATACTACCAAAGAAATATGAAGAATGAAAGAACTCAAAGAATCTATTCGGTAAAGACCTTCTATTTTTTATGGAACCCGATGCTAGTGAGGCTAAAATGTCTGCACATAAAATAATTAAAGTCCTCAATGGAGTAGATGTCATAAAATAACTAAGCGTAGTATTACAAACGAGACTCTTTAAAAGAGAAGTAGATTTTTTATGGCAGCTCATCATTCGCATAAGACTAAAGAAATACCATGACGCGTAGGAGTTTAAAAAATAAATAAAATCCCCCTCAATTTGTTTTCCCCTTTTTTCCATAATAAACAAAGGAGTATAGTCTAAAAATGAATAATAATCATCACATCAAGAAGTAAAGACATCATAACAATGATAATCATTAAGCACCAGTAATGATATTCCAAAAGGCATAATGTGTTCTCCCCTTATCAAACAACTATTTTTGAAATTGTTCATTTTTTCATCTATAATCTATACAAAGTACGTATAGGTACAAAAACACATAGTCACCGTGGAATAACACTAAAATACTCAAATTATTAAAACGACATCTAATTGTGTGAACATTTTCCATATGCAAATCAACATAAATATTCATAAGATAGGTTCACGAAGTCATGAGATACTTCTAAAGAAAGAAAGAAATTTCTACCTTCGGTTTCAAATTTTGAACTTAAATGAAATTGACTCGACTTATGCAATGTGACATGAATTTTAATAATTCTCAAAGAAATAACTTCAAACTATTTAATGCTTTTCAAGAGACTCCATTATGAAAACCCATTGGTCTTCTACTCTGTAACACCCTCAAAATCTCACACATATAAGAATTCACTCTCAAATATTTTGAAGATATCATAATGCTCATATGTAGTGAAGCATCAACAGGTATAAAATAAATGGCTTTGGCTCTTCTATTTTTCTATATCGTTAATCATTGTACGCTCTTTTTACAAATGGTGGATTTTAATGCAAAGAGAATTTTTCTCTTTCGTAGACCCTTTCCATTTTTGGATATATTTGGTAAACGAAATCCGAGCAATGTTTCTCACAAGCACAACGTATGTCTCTTTACATTTAGTTCATAATTAACCATGATCAAGATGAGAACATCGTATTCGACACATGATAAGCAAGTACAATGTTCAAAAAATTTGTGCACATGTGCAATAAAAGTGACAGAGTTTAACATTTAGAGCGTAATCATCAATGATCAATGAAATGTTATCCACATATTATTATCCCACTAACAAAATAAAGCCATGTCTCAAAGCACTATAAAAAGTTCACATGAATGGATGAAATGTAGGGGTGATCCGAATGTATTAATTATTCATCCATGTATGGTGAAAAAAAAAGAAAAAAAATTGTCTTTTTCAAATATTTTATCAAAATAAAATATTTTCCCAATTTTTTTATCTTTTTTTAAGAAAACAAAGAATCTTTTTGAAGTTTTTCAAAATATATCAAAAAGAAAAACATATGAATACAATAGAAATACAATATAGAAATGGGAATATAAGATATGAATATGATAATCACCCTATTCAAGAAACAAGTCTCAACCTCAATCATTATGCACATAGGAGTTCTCAACAGGAGAAGCCATCCTATTAAATTCCTCCATCAAACATTGTTAAGTCTTCATTAAAAACTTTACTTTCTCCTAAAAACTAGCAAAATATCTATGATCACATGTGGGGGCATGTGGAGAAACACATTTGGCAGTGAATGCAAGAACATGTGTACGAACTCAAGTGGGAGCATACCAGAGAACACGTATGTGAGAAACTCTCTATATTTTAAATCTAATGTGACCTTTTTGTTTGAAATAGGAACAAGCATACACGGGCTTGGGCTCTACCTTGATCAAAATGTATAGGATGAACTTTCGTAGGTACGTTACATCTCCTAGGTGGGTTATGATGAGTGCCATATGGATCGATCACAAACTCGAGAACCAATTAAGGTACGACATGGGAAGTGGATGAACCTTCATAACCTATTCCTTACCTCTTAATGTTACCTAACATGGGACTGAGGAGCATCTTTCCAACATTTTTAGATGTATCCTATAATATGACCTTGACCTCCCGGGCACATTTGAGACCAATATCGAGTTCGGATACACGAGCTTCAAGTTTCTCATGAGTCTCTAATCAAGCTTGAATATTTCTCGTAAGACAAGCAACACTGTTATTCAAATCAGACTTCTCCCTACTTACACCAATCAACTACTCACACAAAGAAATTCTTACCTTCTCGAGTTGACTCATCGATGCCTCACACTCTCTCAAAAGATTCACCTCCTTATTTAAATAAATAACCCTATAAGACAAATCTTTATTAAGTTTTTTTTTTCTTTTTAAAATATCAGGGTAAAGATCAAAAAAGGCTTTTGGGAGTCTACCTTCTCCTAACTTAAATTCTCTTCCTTAGTCTTACTTTCTCTAGAATTATTTGAAACATCATCATGGCACCCACATTTTGAAATGTCCTCATAAGAGTGTGATAAACTAGAAGTAATCACATGACCGGACATGAAAATGAAACACGATTCATTTGGTGATTCATCCTCGAAATTAATTGATCTCGATGTCACTATCACTAAGAGTGAATTTATATGTAACTTTCTATTTCCCTAGTTTCGTTAGCCCTAATGGGACACTAATATGCCTTATGCCCTTTTTTGTCACATTCAAAGAATGTCACCTCATCTTTCTCACAAACATTCTTTCCCTCATTTTCATTATTATTTTTCTTAAACATATTTTCTTTGAAAGAATTTTCTTTGTTAAATTTGAGAAATTTTTCACAAAAAGGGCTAAATCATCCATCTCAAAATCAAATTTAGATTCGGAATTATAAAGTTTTTCTTTCTTCATTTTGGACTGGGATTTCAAAGGAATCCCAATTTCCTTTTTCTTTTTAGTCTTGGGAAACATATCATAAGTTTGAAAGTATCCTATGAGTTCTTCTAACGTAAGAGTATCTAATATTCCCAACGAATTTAGGATAGTGACTTTTGGGACAAAATGGACAGGCAGGGATATCAAAATATTTTTAACGACATGCGTCTTAAGAATTTTCTCACCTAAATTAAAACTAGAGTTAATGATATCAGACAATTATGCATAAAATTCATGAAAACTGTCACAATTATGCATGCTAATAGTCTCGAACTGTGTGGTGAGATTTTGAAGCTTAGAAGATTTCACAATATTTGTACCCTTGTGAGTGAGTTGGAGGATACCCCACGCTTCCTTATACATGGTGTACATGATGATGCGGAGGGACGCGTTAGGGGTGATGGATCCAAAAATGCCACTGAAATCGCATGAATTAAAATTACTCCATTTAAATCAACCTTATGTCCAAGAAGAGACATGCTCAAGACTTTTGAAATTGTCATTGGTCATAGTGGGTGGTGTCCACCCTCTTTCATAAACAAGTCAGATTCTTTTGTCAATACCATTTTAAGCAAACCTAATCCTAGCTTTCGCGTACGCATAATAAAACCCACTAAAAATAGGTAGCTTAGAATAACATATTATACATAAAATAACGAGCTCTGATAGCTATTTTAGAATGAAGATTCGTATGGAATATTCGTGTTTGGGGTCAAATACACAAAAATTCAATTTTTAACAAATTTTATCTTGAATTGTTTTAGTGTGCATGCAATGATGAATTCCAAATTAAATAAGCCTAACAATATAAAAAACTAAACATGCGTAGAAATAAGAAAAAAATCTTTTGGGAAAAACCTCTATTTCATTGTTGTATCAAAATGGGTAGACACTTAGACGACTTATAGATTACTTATCACACTAAATATAATGGGTGGTTTTTTAAGTCTTCTATAGACACAGTACAGTCCAGAACCATCCACAAGAAGCGATATTTCCTCGGTATCCACTGATCAACCTTCTTATTTAGCAGTAGCTCATCGGCTTCATAAATCAGTAGTAGAGAAAATATTTATAAGAGTCTTTGCACAAGGAATTTGTCCTTCTTGAATTGATAAAGTGATCTCTATAATGTTCCAAGGGTTTTGGATGAATATTTGGTAGAGTTTGATCACAAAACATCTATAAAATGGATTAGAAAAGTGTTTAATCTCGTATGTCTATTTATAGGGAAAGTAGTTACAAAGAGATAAGAATTAGACATTTGGATCGAAATTGTTTAATAATAAAAACTTATGCACTCATTCGAATGATCTATCACCTTGTTCGAACGAAATAACCTTTTTCATTTGAACAGGTTTCCAACGAAACTTTGAACGACATTCTAGTGATTAGAAAAAGGCCTCGCTCCACATCTTGTTCAAACGTGGGAAACTCATTATAACTATGTATACATTCTCGTTTTAATGATATCCAATAAAACTTTGAACAACATTTGAGGACTGACCCAAAGCCATCATCCTAGATTTCGTTTGACTGAAGGAGTCTCATTCTAAACACACTGTACAAACTTATCTGAACAATCTATAAATTCTCATTCTAATGAGTTTGTGAGTTTTACAAAAAACATTAAAAAAATCATTTTAAACATTGTGCAAACTTTTCATGCGAACTCTAATTAAAAATGACACCCAAAAAATTAAAGTTTTTACCAAACTACCTCATAACTCTTCTCGGGAAACGTTATGATGAATGTTATTCAATCTTGCAAATGTCATCCATTTCTTATCTTTGAATACATGGAAGTTGTCAAGAATGTGCAATAGAGTATAATGACATAAGCCAAATAAAAATTTAATTGAGTAATTATAAAACATGATGTGACTAGTATGGTCGGGTTTTAATCCAAATTGATCATACTAGAAGATGATCTATGATACGATGCCATGAGTGTGATAGACCAGGTCACATAAGGTCATAATGCCCAAAATTGGAAGAATATCCCTTCTTCACCGCCAAAAACAAAATAAATCTACCAATTTTTATCAAACCCCAATTTTTTAACCAACTGGTAACTCCAACATTCATGGGTCACAAAAAATTTCATGGAAATAGACAGGAACATATAAATACGACTTGAGGTAGTAACTTTGCAATTTTTCCAGCCAAAGATTCGAACAACTACGATGTGGTGGAAGGTAATATATTTTTCCACAATATTTTGGCTCATATATTGCTTGATTCTCCCTCAATTCACTCCCTCATTAGCTATGACTTCATAACTAGTTTAAAATTATCTACTAGTAACTTTGAATATCCATTATCCATAGGAATGCCAATATGGGAAACAATTATAATGAACAGAGTTTGTAAATAGTGTACCATGCGAATCGGGACTGGAATTCTTATAGTATATCTGGTAGTATTAGAACTAAAAGAATTCGATTTGATTATAAGGATGGGTGTTTTCTCACTAAACTATGCTCATATTGACTCTCACAAGAAGTTAGTAATATTTAATAACCCTCATCAAACTTCATTCTATTTTCAAGGAAATAATCTCTCTAATGAAATATTTTCGTATCTTCAAGGAAAATATCCTTCATTATCCCTTGCTATTTCGGATAAACATAATGACGTGTTTCATGAAGAATTACCTAATATAACTCCGCGGTGAGAACTAGAATTTATAATCGAATTGTTAAGAAATAGATCTCTTATTTCTATGCCTCCTTATCGTATGGCAACCTGAGAATTATGAGAACATCGAACCAAACTTGATGGGTTATTGAGGAAAGATTTTATTCTTCTCAGTACGTCCCCTTAGGGAGAACCAAACCAATTTGTGAATAAAAAGGATGGAATGTTTTGTTTATGCATTGACTATCTTTAACGAATTCAAGCAACCATCATGAATATATATCCCTAGAGTGTGAACATGCATTCCATACATTAAAAGAAAAATTGACAGTTACTCGAGCCCTTACTATTCCCTTTAGTAATTTTGTTTAGGATGTATATACATATGCCTCGTTACAAGGATTATGATGTGTACTTATGAAATGAGGAAGGTGATAGGATATGGGTCGCATAAATTAAAAATTTAGCAGCATAACTACCCAGTACATGATTTTGAACTAGCCACAATAGTTTTCACATTGAAAATTTTGATATCTCATTTATATGGAGAAGATTTTCAAGTATTCTCATATCATAATAGTCTTAAGTATATATTCACAAATAAAGATTTAAATCTTTGACAAAGACGATGGATTTCATTTTTGGATCATTATAAATTTTACTTACAATACCAAGCATGGAAAGGTAATGTAGTTGTCGATTCCTTAAGTCGAAAGCTGAGAGGGAAACTCAATGGTATATTTACATTTATAACCACTATCGAGAGTATAACTTAGAGGGAGAAACATAGGAAATTTCAATTATTCATAAAAATATCATTGCTTATCCAATGTTCTAGAAGGAAATTTTGGTACAAAAATTTCATGATGTATTTCTAAAAAGTCAACAACAAAGATTGGAATATAATAAACAAGAGAAAGATCGGTCCTATAGCCCAGAAAGATGATTGAGATTTAAAACTCAATTATGTATACTGTCCCTCCTTACGAAATGAAATAATTAGATAAGAGTATCATTAGGAATCTATGACTCGTCCAGGAATTACAAAAATATATTAAGATATTGAACAGAAATATTGGTGGCAAGGCATGAGGCGAGACGTAGCTAATTTTATTGCAAAATGTTGTGCATATGAATAAGTAAAAATTGAACATAAATATCCTAGACGATTATTACAACTTGTTCCTCTCCCATAGTGGAAATGGTATTATATTACAATGGAATTTGTTTGGGGATTGCCCAAAACATCTCGAGATTAAAATTTAATATGGATCATTGTCAATTAACTTACTAAATCAGACAATTTTCTACAAACAAAAACTATTGGTTCCTTACAATGGCTTGGTGAGCTTTATATCGAGAAATTATTCGACTCCATAGAGTACCTGTGTCCATTGTATCGGACGGAGACCCCTGATTCATTGGAAGATTTTGGCAAGCATTGCCGAAAGCCATGGGAACAAAAGTTTAATTAATTAATGACTTTCAGCAACAAATGGATGGTCAACCTGGAAGGGTAATTCAAACTCCTAAAGATATGTTACAATAGTATATATAGAAGGAATTTTTTCTTCTTGATTTGATAAAGTGATATTTAAGTTTCTAAGGGATTTGGATGAAAATTGTGTAGAGTTTGATCACAAACAGATCTCTAAAATGTTCTAGAAAAAAATCTAACCACATACCCTTATTTACAGGGAAAGTAGTTGAAAACACATAGGCATTAGGGATTTGGATCGAATTTTCCTAAAAATTAAAAACTCATGCGCTTGTTTGAACGACTTGGTACTTTGTTTCAACGGAATACCATTTTTCGTTCGAATAGGTCTCCAATGAAACTTCGAATGACATTCCAGCGCATGCCAAAAGCAATCGATTCAGATCTCATTTTAACATGGGAAACTTATCCTAACAATGTACCCAATCTCATTTGAATAACATCTAACTAAACTTCAAATAACATTCCCGAACTGACCAAAAGGCATGGTCCTAGATTTAGTTCAAACGAAGGAGTCTCGTTTTCATGATAATTTATAATCTCATTCAAACGACCTATCGAATCTCATTTTAACAAGTTAGCGAGTCTAAAAAAACTTCAAAAAAAATAATTTTAACATTTAGAATTTTTTTAACGGAAACTCTAATTAAAAATGATGCCTTGAAAATGAAAGTCATGTTGCAAATGTCATCAACTTCTTGTCTTCAAATAACTGGAAGTATTCATGAAGGTGTAATGCAGTGTAATGAGACAAGCCAAATAAAAATTAAATTGAGCAACAATAAAACTTTCTCTTACAAATCTCCCCTTTTGGCTATTTCAATACAAATAAAAATTGAAGCCAAACTGACCCCCCAAACTAATACAACTAATGCCCTCCCAAATCAAGAAATGAAAATGCATAAATCTACAAGCCTTCAACTGAAAAGTCTTCATCTTGGGCGGACTAAGAAATCATCATCAAGGCGAAAGGAACTACATACATAAGACAAAGGAAATACCATGACGCGTAGGAGTTTAAAAAATAAATAAAATCCCCCCCAATTTGTTTTCCCCTTTTTTCCATAACAAACAATGGAGTGTAATCTAAAAATGAATAATAATAATCATCACATCAAGAAGAAATACATCATAACAATGATAATCATTAAGCACCAGTAATTATATTCCAAAAGGCATAACGTGTTCTCCCCTTATTAAAGAACTATTTTTGAAATTGATCATTTTTTCAACTATAAGCTATACAAAGTACTTATAGGTACCAAAACACATAGTCATCATGGAATAACACTAAAATATTAACATCATTAAAACGAAATGTAATTGTGTGAAAATTTTCCATATGCAAATTGTAATACCCCGTATTTTCATGGCTTTTAAATTTAAGGATTTATTAAATTTATTTGAGATAAATTAATTTAATTTTAATCCGAAATGTTGTTTTAAATATTTACTAGCGTGACAAGAGTTAGTAATTATTGGGAATATATTATTTGTTGAATATTACTGGATGAGTATAGTAATATATGAGACTTATTTTTATAATATTGTCACGTGTGAATAAAATGACAATTGTGCAAATTTAAGTCGGGACGCGCCTGTGTCGTGTCGGGACTAAATGTGGATTAATAAAAGTGAATATTTTATAAGTTTTTCATATGGTCATTTTGAGTGCGCCAACGCGTCCGGAAGGGTCGAGATAGTCAGAAAAGTATACCCGGGGGTTTGATTTGGGTCTCGGGGAGTTTTTAGGCCTAATTAATACCCCTGGAGGGCATTTTAGTCATTTTGTATTTTTGGGTAATTAAACCCACGAAAATTAAAGGGGTTATATCAGATGTTTAGGTTATATCCTAGGGTTAGATAACTCAAAACACTATAACGTCCATTGGAGAGGAGCAGAGAGAGCTCTCAAGGCATTCCAAGGCTCAAAACTCAACCGTTTGCACCGCCGCCACCGCCAACGCGTAGATCGCGAGACGGGGAACGCAACCACACCAAATTCAACACCAAACCAGATTTTTGAAAATCCCAGGCAAGTGTTTATCTTGCTTATTTTGTTGATGCATCTTTCATATTGGTTTAGGAATGATTAGGATGAATTGTATGGAAGAAAAACCTAATTTGAGATAGGAAATTGCATGTAGTGATGACTTAAATGATATTCTGGAAACCTTTTGTGATGTAGAGGATTAAACCACGAAATTTTGATGTTGTATAAGACGGAAAACTTAGAGCCAATCTGAATAAAGGAGGCAAATTCGCGCATCAGGCCCCCCGAACCGGTTCGCATGTACCCCGAACCGGTTCGCCCCCCAAACCGGTTCGTCCCTGGGTTCGCGAATGTTTGCTGGTCTGGGGTGCTTTTTCTTCCATTCAACACTTAGAATTTTTTTCTTGTTTTCTTTCCTTTCTTCCTTGGATTTTTCTTCAACTTCAACAAGTCATAACTCATCAACCGTAGCTCGGATTTGGGTGTCGTTTCTTCCAATGTTCTCGTTGTTCCGAGCTCTTAAACTTTCCAGTTGACTCCTCCTTTGGGATCTGGATGCAGAATTACCAAAATATCCTTGAACTTGCCTTCTTAGCTTTTCTTTCATTGTCTCGCTTTCTCTTTTGCATTACTTGCATAATTAACCTGTAAAACCAATAAGAGAAGCACGAAACACGAAATACTTGCCAACGAAGATTAATAGCATAAATGTGCATCAAATCCATATAGGTTACATCACTCGGGTTCACAAATGCACTGAAATTAGGGGAATAAATATACAATATTTATGTCCAATCACGTAGTAAGTTGGAAAAACCCTTCGAATTAAAGTTAGAAACGGACCATTATACTTGATATATAATAATGGGAAAATAAGGATAAATGTTGTGAATGTGGGTTATGGGATAAACCTAAATTGATATAATAAAAGTGGTATATTTATATGATTGTGTATGCATATATTATATACTTGTGAAAATCATGCCCGCGCTACTTGTTATCCCTGAGGTTACCGCGCTGGGACGATCGTATCTCGTGTGCCTTATGGGAGATATTGACTCGTACCCTAGAAGATAGAAATCCTAGGTACAGGCTATCAAATCGGTAGTCACGGTCCTAAGAGACGTGAGGGTATGTACGGACCTCTTGGACTTGGAAACTATGCTTCGCCTCAATATTGTTTGTGTATGTATATATACAGTTCGAGAGTGATTCCGAACTTGTATTCCCTTTAGTACGATTGATACGGGGATTGGATAGTAGAGTATGCCCGCACCATAGTTTTTATGTGGGGTGCTGTTATGATATATATATTATACGAGTAGTTAATATATATATGAAATTCTGAAATCTGGAACTACCTATTATGATTTGATATGTAGGACATGGTTGATGACTCAAATTATAAATAATTGTTTTGAGAAAGTATAATATGACACTGGAAAACTTTATTGATTAATAAAGTTAAAAGGAGAACCTTGGTTACAAATTGAAATCTTACGTTTTAAATACTTGTGCTATTCAGTTGTAAATCCTGCGAATAACCTAAGATAAGTTAAATCATTGGGGAAAGATAGTGTGATATATGATGAGATAAACCATTGGGAAGGTTAGTGCGATAGGAGTGCACATTATAAGAGAGGCGAGAATTTCTCAAGAGAGTGTCGCACTAATATGTTGTTGCATTGGCCTGTATCAATTTAAATACTTGCTAAACGAATTTTTAAATCATATACACTATCGAGCTCTGACCCGTTTCTATTTCCTTTTTTCTCTTGTATATATATGTATGTATTACAGGTGCCCAGCCACAGGGGCGTCTTACTTAGGATCCTTTGGAAGGAACGTGCTGCAGCTTAGGTGGGAGTTGCATGCCTGTTATTTAAACGACTTCATCCATTTGATTCTACTCCTAGTTCAGTTTTATCCAGCAGGGGCATGTGTCGCCCTCTTTCTATTATTTAGTTGGTATTGTCAGAGATTGAAATTTTTACTTTTAGTTCATTTATTTCGGGATTTATTACTGTCAGGATGTTTTCCTTTAGTGTTTTAAATGTTGAGATTTATTATTAATGATTAAATTCGTGTATGTTCAATTCTATTTTTATTCTTAATGTGTGACTCTTTAGATGTTAATGGTTTAAGGTTTTATAACCGGATTTAATAAAATGAGAATAAGGTTTTAAATGGTTTTGACACTTAGCTTAATTATTTAGCGTGTTTAAATTGGAAAAGTATTTTTACGACAGTGATGCTAAGAATGAACCAACTGTTCACCATGATTTTAATTTAATAAAGGAGTGATCGCCCGGTATTTAATTAGGCGGGGTGTCACACAAATCAACATAAATATTCATACCATAGGTTCACGACGTCATGAGATACTTCTAAAGAAATAAATCAATTTCTACCTTCGGTTTAAAATTTTAAACTTAAATGAAATTGACTCGACTTATGCAATGTGACATTAATTCTATTAATTCTCAAAGCAATAACATTAAACTATTTAATGCTTTTCAAGAGACTCCATTGTGAAAATACATTGATTTTTTACTCTATAACACCCTCAAAATCTCACACATATAAGAATTCACTCACAAATATTTTCAAGATATCATAATGCTCATATGTAGTGAAGCATCAATAAATATAGAATAAATGGCATTGGCTTTTCAGTTTTTCTATATCGTTAATCATTGTAGGCTCTTTTTTACAGATGGTGGATTTTAATGCAAAGAGATTTTTTCTCTTTCGTAGACCCTTTCCATATATATATATATATATATATATATATATCAATATTTTTTGGTAAACGAAATCCGAGCAATGGTTCTCACAACCACAACGTATCTCTCTTTACATTTAGTTCATTATTAACTAGGATCAAGACGAGAACATCGTATTCGACACATGATAAGCAAGTACAATGTTCAAAATATTTCGTGCTCATGTTCCATAAAGGTGACAAAGAGTTTAACATTTAGAACCTAATCATCAATGATCGATGAAATGTTATCCACATATTATTATCCCACTAACAAAATAAAGCCATGTCTCAAAGAACTATAAATAAGTCACATAAATAGATGAAATGTTGGGGTGATCTGAATGTCTTAATTATTCCTCCGTATATGGTGAAAAAAAAGAAAATAAAAAAATTTATCTTTTTCAATATTTTATCCAAATAAAATCTTTTCCCAATTTTTCTATCTTTTTTTAAGAAAACAAAGAATCTTTTGGGGTTTTACAAGATATATCAAAAATAAAAACATATGAATAAAATAGAAATACAATCTAGAAATGGGAATATAAGATATGAACATGATAATCACCCTATTCTAAAAACAAGTCTCAACCTCAATCATTATGTCCAGAGGAGTTCTCAAAAGGAGAAGCCATCCTATAGAATTCCTCCATCAAACATTGTGATGTCTTCATTAAAGACTCTACTTGTTCTTATAAACTAGCTAAATCTCTATGATGATGTGCGGGAGCATCTGGAGAAACACATTTGGAAGTGCGTGCAAGAACATGTGTACAAACTCGAGTGGGAGCATACCACGGAACACGCATGTGAGAAACTCTCCATATTTTAAAACAAACTCTCCAATGTGACCTCTTTGTTTGAAATCGGAACAAGCATACACGGGCTTAGGCTCTACCTTGATCAAAATGTATAGGATGAACTTTCCTAGGTAGGTTAGGTCTCCTAGGTGGGTTATGACGAGTGCCATATAGATGAATCAAAAACTCGAGAACTAATTGGGGTGCGACATGGGAAGTGGATGAACCTTCATAACCTATTCCTTGCCTCTGAACATTACCTAACATGGGACCGATGAGCATTTTTACAACCTTTTGATATGTCTCCTCTAATGTGACCTTTACCTCCTGAGCACGTTTGAGACCAATCCCGAGGTTGGATACACGAGCTTCAAGTTTCTTATGAGTCTTTAATCAAGCATGAATATTTCTCATAAGACTAGCCAGGGTGCTGTTCAAATCAGTCTTCTCCGTAATTACACCATTCAATTACTCACACAAATTTTTTTTACCTTCTCGAGTTGACTCACCGACGCCTCACACTCTCTTAAAACATTCACCCTAAGAGATATATCTTTATTAAGTTTTATTCTTTTTAAAATATCAGGGTAAAGATCAAAAAAGGCTTTTGGGAGTCCACGTTCTCCTAACTTAAATTCTCTTCCTTTGTCTCACTTTCCCCAGAATTATTTGAAACATCATCATGGCACCCATATTTAGAAATGCCCCCATAACAGTGTGACAAACTAGAAGTAATCATGTGACTAGACATGAGCACGAAACATGGTTCATTTAGTGATTCATCATCATAATTAATTGACTCGACGTCACTATCACTAAGAGTGGATTTATGTGTAACTTTCTATTTCCCTAGTTTCTTTAGCCTAGTGGGACACTAATATGCCTTATGCCTTTTTTCATCACATTCATAGAATCTCAACTCATCTTTCTCACAAACATTCTTTCCCTCATTCTCATTATTATTTTTCTTAAACATATTTTCTTTGAAAGAATTTCTTTGTTAAATTTGAGAAATTTTTCACAAAAAGGGCTAAATCATCCATCTCAAAATCAAATTTAGATTCGAAATCATTACGTTTTTCTTTCTTCTTTTTGGACTGGGATTTCAAAGGAATCCCAATTTCCTTTTTCTTTTTAGTCTTGGGAAGCATATCGTATTAATAATTTTGAAGGTATCCTATGAGTTCTTCTAACCTAAGAGTATCTAATATTCCAAACGAATTTAGGCCAGTGACTTTTAGGAAAAAATGGACCGACAAGGATGTTTAAATATTTTTAACGACACACGTCTCGGGAATTTTCTCACCTAAATTAAAATTAGAGTTAATGATATCAGACAATCATGCATAAAAGTCATGAAAAGTGTCACAATTATGCATGTTACTAGTCTCAAATTGTGTGGTGAGGTTTTGAAGATTTCACAATATTTGTACCCTTGTGAGTGAGTAGGAGGATATCCCACGCTTCCTTAGACATGGTGTATGTGATGATGGGGAGGGACTCGTTAGGGGTGACGGATCCAAAAATGGCACTGAAACCGCGTGAATTAAAATTACTCCATTTAAATCCATCTTATGTCCTAGAAGAGACAGGCTTAAAACTTTCGATATTTTCATTGGTCATAGTGGGTGGTGTCCACCCTCTTTCACAAACAAGCCAAATTCTTTTGTCAATAAAATTTTAAGCAAACCTAATCCTAGCTTCCGCGTACGCATAGTAAAACCCACTAAAAATAGGTAGCCTATCTATAACTATTATAAAACGCAATACAATGCTTTTAATTATTCTCAACAGCTAAGTTGTCCACATGGACATCTTTTAGCAACATCTTGTCTCTCTCTTTTGTCTATCTCTCTCTCTCTCTCTCTCTCTCTCTCTCTCTCTCTCTCTATCTATCTCTCTCTCTCTCTCATATCAAACACCATTTGATCTTTCCCCATCCTAGTAAACAGAAAGTGTAAAGGAAACTTTTCTTATAATTTAACTTCTCACTCTCTCTCTCTATCCTACCAAATGCCATTTGATCTTTCCCCTTCCTATTAAATAGAAAATGTAAAGACAACCTTTATGTATATTGTGCTATTATGAAGAGGCTTTTGAGTTAGGAATTGAAGCTCGTGAAATGTCATGTATGTTGTTATACCATATTTTGTAATTGTTTCAACTTTTGTAATTGTTTTCCATTTTAAAATCAGGGTGTGACCTAGAAATGTAGGATTCATTTTTTCATATTTTGTAAATTTTTCCACCTTGAATTGGGATGTTAACTCAGAATTGTAGGATTTTTTTTCAATTATTTCCATTCTTTGAAATTTAGAAGTTATAGGGTATTTGGGTGTAAATTCATTGTTATGCGGATTTTTTTGATGGTGAATTTGTAATAGGTTCATGGGGTGTGAACTGATTACATCATAGACATGCTTTGAATTGATTGAGTTTAAGAATGGAGAACCAACATTCTGTAGTCATTATATATTTTTTGTATTTTAATTTCTTTTCATATTTTATAATTTTTGGCATTTTTAGGGTCTTGGGGTTTTATACAATCATGTTGTGTCAAGAAATAATCTTATGATGTCAACAGAAAAATCTTGCAAATCAATTATATGCTTTAGTGAAATTTAAGTAATAATTTATTTATTTTGTCCCATATGCACATTAACTATTAGACCAAAGGCCCCAAAGAAAATAATTCTCATCATCTAAGTATTCATGTCCTTTCTTTTCATAAATTAGTTATTATATTTTTCACAGCTACATTGGAATTGATTGGAAGTTGGAGATTGTATTTGTTGTGGCTTAATCATCGAAATTTGTGTCCTGTTTATAGACATGAGTTAACAATAGATGGACAAAATGAACAAAGGTCTAATGAAATGGATGAGGCGACTATGGGGTTAACGATATGGAGATTTCCTGGAGGTGGGTTTTCATTTGGAAGATTTTTTTAGCGGAATGAGAGGGGGAGGTGAGAGAGAATTGTCTGATGTTTATACAAAAATGGATGGGGGTTTTAGTGCTGGTCCTAGTTCTGATCCTGGTCCGTCTGATAGGAGGGTTTCTTGAAAGTGCGATTGATAGATTCCATGTGGAGAATGCGATTGGAGAAGGTGAATATGGTGTTACATATAAAGGAATATTATCGGATGGTTATGTTGTGGCTGTCAAGAATCTTTTGACCGACAAGTGAGTTCCGATTTACAATTATTAAATCAGAAATGATATTGTAACTGAAATTTTGATCCAAAGTGGAGATACCGAATAAGGTGGAGTGGTTCTATTGGTTAGTTTTTGAGGTCCACGCCAGTGGGATCAAAGAACCCACCAATAACACGCTGTCACGTGCGATTTCCGCCAAAATTGCAGTTCCAATAGAAGCACTCTTGTTAAACTACGTAAAAAAAATTGTTTAATAATTGATTCATTGGTTTCACAATTCATCGAGTGGAAAACTGTTTGATGGACAAGCCATCGGAACTTCTTATATCTGGGTTGTATTATTGCGTTTGTTGGTCATAGTTTTTGTCATTTTCATGCATTAAATATTTAATTAATTTGGGAATTGAAAATTACTTGTGAGTCGTAATTTAATTGAATTAATTAAGGAAAATTTTATTTAAATATTAATTGATGAGTAAAGGATTAATATTTACGGGAAGTTATTTACTAAGTGAATAGTAATTATTTATTTAAGTCATTTCGAGTGTTAATGACAGGGTATGCACTTATCTCAACCGGGAGTCGGTATAGACTAAAGGGGTGGGGGATAAACATTTTTATAAATTAGTTCGGATGCCAATTCTGAGTGTACGGTTGAGTCCGGATGGGCCGAGATAGTCGAAAAAGTATACCCGGGGGTAGTAAACGGGTCACGGGACGTTTTTAGACATAGTCGGGCCCACACGGGGGCATTTGGGTCACTTGGGCTTGGACCATTAGGTAAAAAATGGGATTAGGTAAATTCAGGAATTTGGAGGAATGATAAAATGGCTGATAGAGTTTTAGAAAAAGGGTAAGTGGATTAAGGAACCCTAATAGCAGTTAAAGGCAATTTTGGGATCACTAGAGAGCCAACAAGGATCATCTTCAACCTTGGAATTCATCTTCGAATCAGACACTACGAAACCTAAGGCAAGTGGATAACTTGCAATAGTATTAAATCTATTTTTTTGAAATTCATATTCATGTGATGTGTTTGATAAAAATTCGTTTTGGGCGTTCATGGCATAAACATGAGGTTTTGAAAAATAATAATCTGATTTACGAATTTAAATGAAAATTCTTGTAGAAATCTAATATTATAAATTGATACATATCTGGTAGGATGATATCTGGATAAATAGAAACGAATTTGGTGTAGGGATTTGGGATGTAAATGTGTAGGGAATTAAAGATGGATAGTTTCCCAAATCGAGAAATCGTAGTTAATGGACGAATTAATGATGTTAGTGGACATTCTGGAGGTCCCTAATAAGGTTTCTAACATGTATTAATGCTAAGAGGGCTTGAGGTTACTGGTAGAAGGAATTAGGGTTTGAGAATTTTCATCCATGGCTGATTCTGTTTTCGCGAAGAAGACGAAGACCTGCTCGATCGATCGATCGAAGGTCTAGGGTCGATCGATCGAAGGTCGGTAGATTTCGGCAATTCTGCCCAGTTATGTATATAAAAGAAAATTTATATAATAAATCTTTATGTAATTTATTATGGGGAAATTATTACATGAGTTTAAACCTAATTAATCATGAGTAAAGTTAATTAGGATTTGAGGAATTTTTGGTGTCACATAATGAAGAAAATTCGGGAGTTAGGTATTTAGACTCGGGTGAGGTTATTTCGGACTACGAGAGTAAGTTTAATTTTACGGTGGGAGCGACACCAAAGGTGACTTAATTAATTAATGTGCGAATTAATTAATAATTAGAGTTGGGCCATAAAACTCTTAATGAATTAAATGGACTTATGTTACGGGTTTTGTACATAGGGTAGACGGGACATTTTATATATATATATACGAAGTGTGGTAGTATATATATATATAGTGTATGTGCATTAATATTAGTGATTGAATATTATTAATATGTACTCTAGTGATATGGGGGAGGTTGCGCGCAGTGGATGAATCCCCTAGCTTGAGGAGTAGGGCGAGTATAAATCCCAGGTCATAGCATCCGTTGTATGGGTGAGGGTTATCTCACTTTCAGGGAAGGAATATGACCGCCTCCAATTCGTATGTTAAACTAAGTTAGTGAGCGAATCTAACTTGGATAACTAGGTTACGTGAATACACCTAGTGGGATAGCACTTGGGAAAATTTATACTTTGTGAGTATTCTTACTCGGTCGAAAGTTTGTATTAAATGTTATTTCAGTATGTTTGTGAATACTGTAATATGATTAAATATATAATTAGGTAAATAATTATATAGGGGATAATTAATACATAGTGAAAAAGATGTATTATGTGCATAACAGGTGTGAATGTTATATGAAATTAAGAGGATTAATGATTCAATTAAGTTGACGTTTATAATAACTTAAAAATCATGAATTAAGGCATACTCGGTTAGAGTAGGTAAAATTCAAGGGTTAAAAATAAGCATTGGGTCAGGAGCGTAGGACCTAGTAAATTAATTGGAAGCGTTAGTAGTTCACATTAGAGGAGGGGTGAGGAAGTCCTCAAGAGAGTGCGGCACTAACTAAAATATGAAGAGCATGCAGATTTATTTATTACTGCAAGTTAATCATTTGTTAAATGTTTTCAAATGTTTTTGGGTACTAACCCTTGCTATAAAATTCTTTTAAAAACCTTTTAGGTGTCCAACCACAAGAGCGCCAAGCTTGACTCTATTCCAGGTATCCTTGCTGCAGCATATGTGGATGTTGCGGGGTTTTGTTAGACGCCTCTTTCTTCCATTCTTGTAGAGACTCTCTAGTAGTTATCTGAGCTTGTCGCTCACAGTTCATTTATGATTAGTAGACTTGTTGAGATGTTTTCTGATATTTACTTGTATTGGATATTTGGACCGATGGTTTGTTCGGTTAAGTGTTTTAATTGTGGATGGTTATTTTAATTAACTGTGATTGTGTATTGTTGTATGTTCCGCACGATTTTTATTTAATTAATTGAAAGATAAAAATTGGCACCAGTCTACTTTTCTCACTTAGGTGATTAGTAATTTAAAAAGATGACAGTGATGCTAAGAATGGACCAACTGAGAAACCTTTTCTAACTTGATTTAGGACTGATCACCCGAGATTAATTAGTCGGGGTGTCACAGATGGTATCAGAGCATCAGGTTCTAGTGTCCTTAGGATTTGTACGGCTTTCTACGTTTCAGTGTAGCACTCATTGTTATAGAGCCCTATTATTAGGACTGTTGATTCATTTTCCGCTTGTGAGATATCGTATTTCTGCTGTGTATTTTTGTATAAAATGTGTACTTATACAATTCAATCTATTTCAGATGCCACCGAAGAGACTGAGAGTGGAGAGGGCTGAGGCTCGGGATGAAATCAGGGAGGCTCATCAGGAGCCACAGGTACCACTACCACCACCCCCACCCGAGTTGATTTTCACTACTCAGGTGGCAGTGATAGTGGCCCAGGCGGTCGAAACAGCAATGAGAGCTATGGCAGCTCACTTTCCATAGTCCCAGGCACCGCCTCCAGTGGCACCAGCAGTTCAGGCTCCAGTGGGGCCACCGTCTTGGCAGAGAGTTAGGGAGACATTTCAGAAGGGTCACCCACCTGAGTTCTGGGGTAGTACAGATGTGATAGAGTCTTGTGACTGGAAGAAGAACATTCAGCACCATCTACGCATGCTAGAGTGCACCGAGGTACAGAAGCAGATGCTTGCTACCTTTCGTCTATCAGGGGCAACCTTATAGTGGTGGGAGTCAGTTACCACCGCCGGTAAGCGAGACTTGATGCCAATAGCAGAGTTTTGGGTGCGGTTCGATCGCAAATACTTTCCACCAATAGTAGAGACTGAGATGAGGAAGAAATTCAGTGATTTAGTTCCGGGAGACCGATCAGTGGAAGACTACGAGGAAGAGGTCACCCGTTTGGCAAACTTTGTGCCAAATGAGGTGAGCGATGAGGAGCGGAAGAAATCGAGGTTTATGGACGGTTTAGCCCGGAGGATCAGGCAACACTTGTTGGGAATCCGGCGTTAGTGACGTATACAGACGTCGTTAATGTCGCACTTGTACACTGCTAGGACCATCGCTTCCATGCGAAGGGGAGCAAGCGAACAAGGGAGCCGAGCCAGCCGGGAAAGGCTGTTACTAGTAGTGACACAAGTGGTACTCAGCAGCAGGTGGGTAGTCAGCAATGGAATCAGGCTAAGAAGTTTAAGCCTGGTGGTTTCTGACAGGGAGCACAGGGGTTCAGGCAGGGGCAGCAGAACCCGAACCAGCAGCAGCAGGTTCCTCAGGGCCGTCAGGGCCAAGGGAACAATGGGGGAGGCCAACAGGGCCAGGGCCATCCGCGTCAGGGCCAACAGGGCCAACGACGGGGGGATGGTTAGAGACACTGTTTTGTGTGTGGCCAGCTAGGACATTTCAAGAGGGAATGCCAACACAGGGGCAGAGGTCAACAGCAGGAGGCCCAACAGGGGCAACGGGGGCAATTACCACCAGCAGCACCAGCCCCACCCGCCCCACCTCAGCAGGGGCAGATGCACTACGGACGTGTGTATAACGTCCGGGATGTTCCTAATCCCCTGGCGTAGTAAGCACCGCCAGCAGTTGAGGGTATGTTTCTCATTCATGGTTATGAGAGTAGTATTCTTTTTGATACGGGAGCATCACATTCATTCATTAAATTAAATTTTGCTAAACGGGTCGGACTACTAGAGACCGCGGGAGGTCTTAGGATGTGTGTAGAGTCGCCAATTGGCAGCGGGGCTACGATTCACTCGATTTGTCGGGGTGTAGACATTTTGATTAGGAGACTCGGTTTAGCAGCGGATATACTAGTGTTAGATATGGAGGGGTACGATGTCATCTTGGGTATGGATTGGTTGGCAGGTTATCGGGTGACGGTGGATTGCTACGAGAGGACTGTCATGTTCTCCATTCCAGGATAGGAGATGCTCTTGATAGCAATGCCAGTACCCGAGGGAGGGTCACGCATGCATTTGTATTACATTGAGGAGGAAACCTCATAGGAGGTGGCTATTCCATTGGATTCAATCCCAGTGGTAAGAGACTTTGAGGATATGTTTCAGGAGATACCAGGGTTGCCACCTAGCAGGGAAATCGAATTTGTGATCAATTTAGCACCGGGGACGAGGCCAATTGCTCGGGCCCCATACCATATGGCCCCTTAAGAGATGCGTGAGATGAGGGAGCAGATTCAGCAGCTTCTGGGTCAGGGTTTCATACGACGGATTACTTTGCCGTGGGGTGCACCGGTGTTATTTGTGAAAAAGCGAGATGGCTCACTACGGTTATGCATGGACTATGGAGAGATGAATAAGGCCACGATACGGAATAAGTATCCGTTGCCTAGGATTGACGACCTATTTAACCAGTTGAGAGGGGCGTCTTATTTCTCTAAGGTCGACTTAAGGTCAGGATATCATCAACTACGTATCCGAGAGGAAGATGTTCCGAAGACCGCTTTCCTGTCGCGGTATGGATCTTACGAGTTCAGGGTGATGCCATTCGGACTCACCAATGAACCAGCAGTGTTCATCGACCTCATGAACAGAGTATTCAGGGAGTTTCTTGATCAATTTTTTATCGTGTTCATTGATGACATTCTGATCTACTCGCGTACCGAGGAGGAGCACGCAGAGCACCTACATATAGTGTTACAGACATTACGGGATCACCAACTCTATGTCAAATTCAATATGTGTGGATTTTGGCTAGGGGAGGTTCAGTTCCTTGGCCACGTGGTGTCAGACCAGGGTATTGCGGTGGATCCAAGTAAAGTATCGGCGGTGAGGGAGTGGGGACAGCCCACGACACCGACAAAAGTGCGCAGTTTTCTGGGGTTGGCCGGTTATTACAGACGGTTCATCAAAGGATTCTCGAAGATTGCGGGCCCTTTGACGAATCTTACCCGGAAGGGGGTACCTTTCACTGGAATGATCACTGTCAATTAGCCTTCGACGAGTCAAAGGACAAGTTGACATCTGCACCCATGCTTGCATTACCGAAAGGAGGATTAGAGTATCGGGTTTACACTGACGCATCCTTACAGGGACTTGGGGGTGTTCTTTAGCAAGAGGAAAGGGCTATAGCTTATGCGTCCAGGAATCTAAAGCCTCACGAGAAGAATTACCCCACTCACGACCTGGAGTTAGCAGTAGTCATTTTTGCTTTGAGGATATGGAGACATTCTCTCCTGGGGGAGCAGTTCACGCTATTCACGGATCATAAATCACTTCAGTATCTCTTCACTAAGAAGGATTTGAATATGAGACATAGGCGATGGCTAGAATTCGTGAAAGACTATCAGTTTGATATTCAGTATCATCCTGGTAAGGCTAATGTGGTGGCAGATGCATTGAGTCGGAGACCGACTGGGGAAATATCAGAAGTCTGGAAAGCGAAGTGGAGAGAACTTCGATACGAGGATGATGTAGCCAGGGCTTGCATGTCAGCATTATCCATCACACCCGAGATCATTATGCGGGTTGTGAGGGCTCAGGTAGAGGATCAGACCTGTCGGGATAGGGTGAGCTCGTTACTATCTGAGGGAGCTGAGGGAGCAGAGGGTTACTCGATCAGCTCGGAGGGAGGCTTACGCCATAATGGGAGGTTGATTGTGCCAGAGGATGCGGAGTTGAGGCACGCGGTTATGAAGGAGTCTCATGGGTCGAAATTCGTGGTACATCCTGGTGGGGATAAAATGTATCAAGATATGAAGAGGCAGTATTGGTGGGCAGGGATGAAACGGGACATAGCAGAGTTTGTTTCAAAATGTGCCACGTGTCAGCTTGTGAAAGTTGACCATCAGAGACCATCAGGGATGCTACAGCCACTTGAAATTACTGTGTGGAAGTGGGAGAGCATCTCTATGGACTTCATTATAGGATTACCGACATCACAGAAGGGTCACGATTCCATATGGGTTATTGTGGATCGGGTGACCAAGGTAGCCCACTTCCTACCAGTTCGCACAGACTTTGAGACGATGCGTTATGCACAGCTATTCATAGCGAAAATTATTAAACTGCACGGGGTACCGATTAATATTGTGTCGGATAGGGACAAGATCTTTGTGGCCCACTTTTGGCAGAGTTTTTAGGAGTCCATGGGCACGGAGTTACGTTTGAGTACAGCCTATCACCCACAGACTGACGGGCAGACCGAGAGAGTCAATCTGATGTTGGAAGATATGCTCAGAATGTGTATAATAGACTTTGGGGGAGGTTGGGAGAAATATCTTCCTCTGGTAGAGTTTGCGTATAATAACTCTTACCAATTCACTATCGGCATGGCACCATTCGAGGCATTATACAGGAGACCTTGTCGTTCACTCGCTTGTTGGTTAGAAGTGGGGGACAACAAACTGTTGGGGCCGAAGATTGTTCAAGAGACATATTCCAAGATAGAGCTGATCCGAGGGAGGATTCGGATAGCTCAGGATAGGCAGAAAAGTTACGCCAATGCTTCACGGAGACACGTGGAGCTAGAGATTGAGGATCAGGTATTGGTCAGGGTGTCTCCCATGAAAGGGGTGATGAGGTTCGGCAAGAAGGGTAATCTAGCACCGAGGTACGTGGGACCTTTCCCTATTATCGAGAGGGTGGGGCCTGTAGCCTACAGGATGGGATTACCGGAGCATCTTCAGCGGATACACGACGTGTTCCATGTAGCATCGTTGAAGAAATATCGCAGGAGTGAGAGGGCCTTCTGGCACATTCCACTCGAAGAAATTGATTTACAGCCAGACATCTGATATGAAGAGAGGTCGGTCGCTATCCTAGACCGTAGCGAGCGAAAATTATGATCCAAGGTTGTTCCACTAGTTAGAGTACAGTGGGGTCATCACAACATTGATAAGTCTACCTGGGAGCGGGAGGAGGATATGCGGGAGCAATATCCAGAACTTTTCATCACAGGTATGACCTAATTTCGGGGACGAAATTCCTTTGTAAGGGGGGGAGTATGTAACACCCCGCATTTTCATGCATTAAATATTTAATTAATTCGGGAATTGAAAATTACTTGTGAGTCGTAATTTAATTGAATTAATTAAGGAAAATTTTATTTAAATATTAATCGAGGAGTAAAGGGTTAATATTTACGGGAAGTTATTTACTAAGTGAATAGTAATTATTTATTTAAGTCATTTCGAGTATTAATGACAGGGTATGCACTTATCTCAACCGAGAGTCGGGATAGACTAAAGGGGTGGGGGGATAAAAAATTTTATAAATTAATTCGGATGCCAATTCTGAGTGTACGGTTGAGTCCGGATGGGCCGAGATAGTCGAAAAAGTATACCCGGGGTAGTAAACGGGTCACGGGACGTTTTTAGACATAGTCGGGCCCACACGGGGGCATTTGGGTCACTTGGGCTTGGCCCATTAGGCAAAAAACGGTATTAGGTAAATTAAGGAATTTGGAGGAATGATAAAACGGTTGATAGAGTTTTAGAAAAAGGGTAAGTGGATTAAGGAACCCTAATAGCAGTTAAAGGCAATTTTGGGATCACTAGAGAGCCAACAAGGATCATCTTCAACCTTGGAATTCATCTCCGAATCAGACACTACGAAACCTAAGGCAAGTGGATAACTTGCAATAGTATTAAATCTGTTTTTTTGAAATTCATATTCATGTGATGTGTTTGATAAAAATTCGTTTTGGGTGTTCATGGCGTAAACATGAGGTTTTGAAAAATAATAATCTGATTTACGAATTTAAATGAAAATTCTTGTAGAAATCTGATATTATAAATTGATACATATCTGGTAGGATGATATCTGGATAAATAAAAATGAATTTTGTGTAGGTATTTGGGATGTAAATGTGTAAGGAATTAAAGATGTATATTTCCCCAAATCCAGAAATCGTAGTTAATGGACGAATTAATGATGTTGGTGGACATTCTGGAGGTCCCTAATAAGGTTTCTAACATTTATTAATGCTAAGAGGGCTTGAGGTTACTGGTAGAAGGAATTAGGATTTGAGAATTTTCGTCCGTGGCTGATTCTGTTTTCGCGAAGAAGACGAAGACCTGCTCGATCGATCGATCGAAGGTCTGGGGTCGATCGATCGAAGGTCGGTAGATTTCGGCAATTCTGCCCAGTTATGTATATAAAAGAAAATTTATATAATAAATCTTTATGTAATTAATTATGGGGAAATTATTACATGAGTTTAAACCTAATTAATCATGAGTAAAGTTAATTAGGATTTGAGGAATTTTTGGTGTCACGTAATGAAGAAAATTCGGGAGTCAGGAATTTAGACTCGGATGAGGTTATTTCGGACTACGAGAGTAAGTTTAATTTTACGGTGGGAGCGACACCAAAGGTGACTTAATTAATTAATGTGCGAATTAATTAATAATTAGCGTTGGGCCATAAAACTCTTAATGAATTAAATGGACTTATGTTACGGGTTTTGTACATAGGGTAGCCGGGACATTTTATATATATATATACGAAGTGTGGTAGTATATATATATATATAGTGTATGTGCATTAATATTAGTGATTGAATATTATTAATATGTACTCTAGTGATATAGGGGGAGGTTGCGCGCAGTGGATGAATCCCCTAGCTTGAGGAGTAGGGCGAGTATAAATCCCATGTCATAGCGTCCGTTGTATGGGTGAGGGGTATCTCACTTTCAGGGAAGGAATATGACCGCCTCCAATTCGTATGTTAAACTAAGTTAGTGAGCGAATCTAACTTGGATAACTAGGTTACGTGAATACACCTAGTGGGATAGCATTTGGGAAAATTTATACTTTGTGAGTATTCTTACTCGGTCGAAAGTTTGTATTAAATGTTATTTCAGTATGTTTGTGAATACTGTAATATGATTAAATATATAATTAGGTAAATAATTATATAGGGGATAATTAATACATAGTGAAAAAGATGTATTATGTGCATAACAGGTGTGAATGTTATATGAAATTAAGAGGAGTAATGATTCAATTAAGTTGACGTTTATAATAACTTAAAAATCATGAATTAAGGCATACTCGGTTAGAGTAGGTAAAATTCAAGGGTTAAAAATAAGCATTGGGTCAGGAGCGTAGGACCTAGTAAATTAATTGGAAGCGTTAGTAGTGCACATTAGAGGAGGGGTGAGGAAGTCCTCAAGAGAGTGCGACACTAACTAAAATATGAAGAGCATGCATATTTATTTATTACTGCAAGTTAATCATTTGTTAAATGTTTTCAAATATTTTTGGGTACTAACCCTTGGTATAAAATTCTTTTAAAAACCTTTTAGGTGTCCAACCACAAGGGCGCCAAGCTTGACTCTATTCCAGGTATCCTTGCTGCAGCACATGTGGATGTTGCGGGGTTTTGCTAGACGCCTCTTTCTTCCATTCTTGTAGAGACTCTCTTGTAGTTATCTGATCTTGTCGCTCACAGTTCATTTATCAGTAGTAGACTTGTTGAGATATTTTCTGATATTTACTTGTATTGGATATTTGGACCGATGGTTTATTCGGTTAAGTGTTTTAATTGTGGATGGTTATTTTAATTAACTGTGATTGTGTATTGTTGTATGTTCCGCACGATTTTTATTTAATTAATTGAAAGATAAAAATTGGCACCAGTCTACTTTTCTCACTTAGGTGATTAGTAATTTAAAAAGACGGCAGTGATGCTAAGAATGGACCAACTGAGAAACCTTTTCTAACTTGATTTAGGACTGATCACCCGGGATTAATTAGTCGGGGTGTCACAATACCGAATAAGGTGGAGTGGTTCTATTGGTTAGTTTTTGAGGTCCACGCTAGTGGGATCAAAGAACCCACCAATAACACGCTGTCACGTGCGATTTCCGCCAAAATTGCCGTTCCAATAGAAGCACTCTTGTTAAACTACGTAAAAAAAAAAATTTAATGATTGATTGATTGGTTTCACAATTCATCGAGTGGAAACCTGTTTGATGGACAAGCCATCGGAACTTCTTATATCTGGGTTGTATTATTGTCGTTGTTGGTCATAGTGTTTGTCATTTTCTTTTGTTTAACTATTACTAGAAATAATACAACGGTTACTTTAGTATTTTTTTTCCAGTTCTATTTATTCTTTTCGCTTTCTAATCTTCTTCTTTATTTTTTCCCTTTATATATTTTATTCTTCTATTTCTTATCTTCTTCTTTATATTTATACACTTTTTCTAAGCTTCACTTTCCATTTTTCTCACTTAATAAAGGTTACCATGGCAAAGAACCCATTGTACGAATATTTTTATAATAATATTGTTTAAAACAATAGATTGTAAGAGTTATTTTAACACTACTAGCAACATTCAAATTTCAGTTCGTTTCGCATAACAAAAATGCTAAAATTATGTAGAGATGATCTAATTGAAGTGAGAATAACAAAGTTGGATAACATATTTTGGTGTCGAAACATGGGTTTAGGACAAAACTCAACTTCTATACTATTATTAATTCTTGAGATGTACTTTTTGGAGTCCCCTTTTGTGATGTACTTCTTGAAGCACCTAAGGGATTGGTTGAGTGATTGATCACTCATGACTAAAAGCTTACATACCACATACCACATATGCATATAAATTATTATTAATTATAATTTTTCTTCTTGATCTTTTTTATAATCTCTAAGTTGTCTATGAATATGGTAATTTGTAATTTATAATTTTGGATAGTCAATTGAGACTCACAACCACCATTTGAAAAAATGTGATATAAAGTAAGGAAAAAACAGACACAAGAAGATCTACTCATTGCGGAATCTATTAGAATATAAAAACTTACAACTTTCTTACAAATTTGTAGGGAGAAGCAGGAGATGATATTTTGATAAGAGAGAAGTGGAAGAGAATGGGAAGAATGATGGAAGAAAAAAAATTGAATTTACCTTTAATGAAAAAAAAAAGATTTTAAGTTGAAATTGTATTTTTTTGTCACCACACATGTACTAAAAATGACAAGAATCTAAATGATACAAAGTAATCAACTTAACGTGCGAAATGATTATCACAACCACGTAGCCTGCGCATCGTGCGGGTTTACATCTAGTTATATATATTATACATAAAATCCAATATGTTAAAGCTTCACACAAAAACTTAGTGTAATGAGCTCTGATAGCTATTTTAAAATGAATATTCGTATGGAATATTCATGTCTTAGGTCAAATACACACAAATACAATTTTTAACAAATTTTATCTTGAATTATTTTAGTGTGCATGCAATGATGAATTCCAAATTAAAAAGCCTAACCATATAAAAACCAAACATGCAAAGAAGTAAGTAAAAATCCCTTTTGGGAAAAACCTCTATTTCAGTGTTTTATCAAAATGGATAGACACTTAGATGACCTATAGATTACTTATCACACTAAATATAACGCACGATTATTTACGACTTCTACTGACTGTGACACCCCGCCTAATAAAATACCGGGCGATCACTCCTATATCAAATTATAATAGGAGTCTCATATGGATCATTCTTAGCATCACTATCGAAAAACCATTTAATTACTAATAACTTATTAGGCCGGTGTCGAAATTTAACTTGACTACTCTTTTTAACAACTTCAAAATTAAAACATCCACACAGTTTTGCGGAAATGAAACTGAAATGAAATAAAATAACCGAACACTCGGTCAAAATATACAACCATATCGAATGCCGCACTAAAAGAATATATAATGCAATTGGACCATTGGCCCGAATTTGTATACAGTACCTCCTATCTAGAGTACAATGATAGAAAGGTCTATCGAGAACCTGCACGCATCCACAACTGTTGCAGTTGATGTCTGACTCGAAAGAAGTGTCATCCAGGCGTCCCTGTGTCTGGACACCTATACAATATACATATATAGCAAGAGAGGAAAAGTAGATAAACGGGTCAGAGCCCGAGTTTTAAAAATATTTAGCAAGTGCATAAATGCCTTTTTTTTTTAGAAAAAGATTTTATCTCATATTTAAATTTGGTATCGCACTCCCATGAGATACCC
Organism: Sambucus nigra; assembly: GCA_949130495.1. NCBI lineage: Eukaryota > Viridiplantae > Streptophyta > Magnoliopsida > Dipsacales > Adoxaceae > Sambucus > Sambucus nigra. The sequence continues at coordinate 343,101,017 of OX422221.1, forward strand.
CCCACCTCTCTTCTAACCGTGCACTCCTAGCGCATCCATCTAAACATCCTAGTCAAGCTACCCAGCTAAACTAGTCTATCACCCAACTACTATTATCCCTAGACAGTCCAAGTACTAAGGGATAAACTTATCCCCAGTCTCGACACTATGCCAAGTTCGTGTGTGGGGTGACTCGCAAAGCGAAATCCAAACAAGGAACCCCCCAATACACTACTATGCGGCAAGGTCGATCGTCGATATCCGTCAGACCTATATATATATATATATATATATATATATATATATATATATATATATATATACACACACCATATAATAAATCTCAATATTAGAGCACTAAGGATTAAACTTCTCCCCAGTCTCAACACTATGCCATGTTCGTACGTGGGGTGTCTCTCAAAGCGAAATCCAAACAAGGAACCCCCCGATACACTACTACGCGGCAAGGTCGATCGTCGGGATCCATTAGACCCTCGGTACTCGATTTATACATATATATTCATATTACAATATAAATCCGGATCTATATCCCGATATGAGAATTCATTTTCATTTCAATCTTAAAACTTTCCATTTCCCTTCTTATATCAAGGAAATGTATAAAAAAGCCAATTGATTATCATGAATTGCTTCAACATATCATATAACTTTTTAAAAGCCAGTTTTATTATCATAAAAATGCTTTTCCGTTTTATAACATTCCATTTCACTTCTCATATCTAGGAAATGTATTTAAAAGATAATTTTATTATCATAAAAATGCTTTTCATATCATATGATTCCATTTCCCTTCTTCCATCCGGGAAACGTATCTGAAGCCAATCATTTATCCCATTTCCCTTCTTCCATCCAGGAAATGTATTTAAAGCCAATTTATTATAATAAATTGCTTTAACAAATCATATAACGCGTTCTAAGACCGCCCGTACGGGTTTTCCCACTGTGCGCGCCCCTAAATGGCTATCATCTTCCAGGGCCTATCATCAAGACAACCTTGGATCCTACAACAGAAGACGTCGGGAAGCGGCCATATGCCTGCCGAATAGTCATGACCACACCTAGAATCACCTAACCAGCGCAGAAACATATAATAATCGCTCATATGGCCTATAAGACTATATCCACCCTGCATTCATTAGCCATGGGGCTTCACCATACATACGCAACTTCCCTTATGATAGCGATTTAGAGAGGTGTGTATCCATAAATTATTATTTATGAAAAATCATTTCTTTTTCCATTTTGAAAACATTCATTTTTACATTTTCAAAAGTCATTTATATCACATCATATATATACTTTAATCACATAGTATACATATACCAAATATTCCTCCTCGAATATATATAAATGGCCATATTTCCCAAACACATCTAACGATGACCAATAATCCCAAAGATTCTCTCAAAGAATCATAATCATGCATTCATATTCGCATGATACTAAACCGAAGGTATTTTCCTTACTTTGATAATCAATACATACCTTAATCCCATCTACGAATTTATTGGATATTTCCAATTATAACACTCCACACTAAATGGATATATATCTATATTCCCACATTATCCTAATTATCCCATAGGATACACTCAACAGTAATCGATATAATTATGCTTTCTATACGCATAATTATATAGGCCTAAATGCCTGCTTAAAATATCCTAGGGATTTATCTTTCCCAAAAAACCTTAAATTTAGTGGGTTATGGATTTCATTTCCATAAACCCAAGGACTACATCTCGTCCAAATAATCATTCAGGGATCCCCACCCTATTTTAGGGACCCCAACATTCTAAATCCTCAACTTATCTATTTTCCTCGAAAATATAATTTAAAGGTTATACATTTAAAACCCTCACTTTACCCTCCTAAATTCCCTTAGTTAGAGGACCATATAGTCCTAAAAGGTCCCTTATGTTATCACATAATTAACCTCGAAGTAATATGAATTGGAATCTATCCCATCCAACTCACCCTAGAAAAATTTCCAAATCTTTTAGCAGGGGTCGATCGATCGACCCATAGTCGTCGATCGATTGATGGCTTCGATCGATCGATCCCCTATGATCGATGGACCGATCATGGCGTGCAACTTCTTCTCCGAGAAGCTGTTTCGTCCATGAAATCTTCTCCCAAGCCTTCATCTCCTCACCCAACGGCCCACAACTTCATCCAACAATAACTACACATATAATACGTGTTTTAAACGTCTTAGAACCTGAAATCACCAATTAATTTAGGTTAAAACCTAAGTTTCTCTGATTATGAAATTTTAGGGGTTTATTCGTTTTAACTCCCGAAAACCCGTTTTATCCACGAAAACCCAACCCAAAATCTTTAGGGTTTGTTTATACCAAACTACGATATGAGGTTTGTGCTCAAAAGTAAATAAAGCAAGTAAACACTTGCCTCGTGGATACAATCCGATGACCTCGAGCCGAATCCCGCGGAGTTTGTCCGGAACCTCCCATTTTCTCCTCTTTTCTCTCCTCCTCTCTCTCTTCTCTCTCTTCTCTCTCTTTTCTTTCTTTCTTTCTCTTTTCTCCCTCTCTCCCTCTTTATAAAGAAAGAAAAAAGGGTTTAACCCCTTAAAACCCAAAAACGACTCGTTTACTCATTTACGAGTCCTTTTAACTCCAAAATTCCCCGAAACTGAATTTCGATAATCGGACACTCTTTTCCGACTATCTCGGCCATTTCAAGACTCACGGCGGATGGCTTTTCTACCTTCTCCTATCGTAGGAGAAGGCATGCAACCCCTCCATCAGAATGCTTCTCCTTCTTTCCTTTCAAAATCCTCACCTAATCTTCAAAACCACGTCCAACTTGACCCAAAAAACAAATCTTTTGCTGATGTTGTGTGTTCCAAAAACATGACTCAAACCATTCTTCAGCCCATATCTTCTTATAAAGGTGAACCTGCTATTATATATGAGGATTCCAGTATTCAAGAAATGGCTGCACCTTTCAAGTACACCTTGGTTGGAAAGTTCTCACATGGTCGACCTTCGGTGGATGATATTCGTAAGTTTTTCTGTTCTCTCAACCTTAAAGCCTCTGCTCATATTGGATTGATTGACAACAAACATGTATTGATCCGTCTTGACCATGAAGAAGACTTTCATCGTATTTGGCTTAAAGACTCTTGGTTCATTCATGGTTTCCCTATGCGATCCTTCAAATGGGATACAGATTTTCATCCAAATAAGGAATCATCAATTGTTCCTGCTTGGATTTTACTTCCTCTCCTCCCTATTCATTTGTATAATAAGAGTGCTATGTTCTCTATTGGACAAGTAGTAGGGAGGCCTCTCAAGATTGATGGTGCGACTGGTTCAATTGCTAGACCAAGTGTTGCTAGGTTGTGTGTTGAAGTTGATTTAAAACAAACTTTGCCTTCAAGGGTCTGGATTGGCAATAAGGATAAAGATTCTGGTTTCTGGCAACCTATAGTATATGAAGATTTACCACCATTTTGTTATTTTTGTGGTAAGAAAGGTCATGATCAAGGTCAATGTCATTTCAAGAAGGTTTCGGACGCTGAAAAGAATAGGATGAGCAACAAGGAAATTCAGAGAGCGAAGCAAAATCAGAAAGAGTCTACAAAAGAATGGGTAGCTAGATCGTTTGAGACAAATCCAGTAGAAGATCAAATTGTTAGTGCAATAGCATTGGAGAAAGAAGATGGAGAGATTTTGGAGAAGAATCAGTCCAGCCCCATACAAGTAAGACAAACTTTGATTTCAAATTTTTTCAAAAAACAGGATATGGTAGTGGAGTTGAGGCATACTGTAGAAGAACAATATAATGTGAAAAATTCTAGAAAGGAGATCCTTACAAATGTTCCAGAAGTAGGAGAAATTTGTGCTACAGGTGATACTGTATGTATGCCTGTTTCAGATCTAGAAGAGGCTGATGTGGATAATTGTATTGAGTCTATGGTTGGTGTAAGGGAAAAGTCCTGCAATGATGAGGATTTTGTCCAAGCATATCAGGAAGAAGCCATTCAAAACAATTTTGGGGAAGGTTGTTCTTCTGATGATAGAGAGCAAATGGATGGGTTTACAACAGTAGTAAGGAAGAGGAAATCTCCAATTATGAAGGGACAAAAAAATATTAGAATATTAAGGTCCAACTCAAACTCAAAAAAATCTAATAAGTCCATATGATTGAAGCTATGATCTGGAATGTTAGGGGAATTTCTAAGAAAGGGGCAATGAGGAGAATAAGTAGACTTAACAAAATCCATAGGCTGCAAGTAATGGTCATTTTAGAGCCAAAACAGGAATTGGGGAAAATCCAAAGCTATATGATTAAATTAGGCTTTGCATCATGCAAATCTAATTTAAATAGTAAAATCTGGTGCTTTTTCAAGGAAGGGGTGGAATGGGAACTCATTTCTGATATGTCGCAGTGTATAACAATGAAAGTTAAGCTTAATGGTGTAGCACAGTCTGTTCAGTGTAGCTTTGTTTATGCTAGCTGCATCAGACTGGAAAGAAGAGTTTTGTGGGAGCACTTGTCAGATATATGTATAGACTCAGCTTGGATGATATGTGGGGACTTCAACATTATAACGAATCAGGATGAGAAGGCTGGAGGTAATAATATTAATATTGGTGCTATGTTTGAATTCGTTGAGTGCATTGAAGGTAATGGCCTAGAAGATTTGGGGTATAAAGGGTCGAAATTCACTTGGCATAACAAGAGAAGTGGAGGGAGCAGTATATGGTGTAGGCTTGATAGAATTTTAATGAATCAGCAGTGCTTAGATTGTGGAATTAAATGGACAGTTAATCATCTCAATCGCAGTATGTCTGATCATAATCCTCTATTGCTATCTGGTAACTTAATTAGTCATCAGATTTCAAAAGCCTTTGTATTCCTTAAGTTTTGGACTGAGAAAGAGGCCTGCATCAAAATTGTGGAAGAAACCTGGAAGGAAGTGGAGTGCTCTAATCCTATAGTAGCTATATCCCTCAAACTCAAAGCTATCAGAGGTAAACTTAGCAGGTGGAGTAGATCATATTATGGGGACATTTTTCAGGCGGCTAGGCATGCTGAAGACTTACTCTTGCAAGCAGAAATTTCTTATGAAAATGATCCCTCTGAATTTAATAGAGAGGTCCTTTCCCAGGTAACTGCTTCCCATAATCATTGCCTAAAAATAGAATATGAGTTCTGGTCGCAAAAAGCAAATGAGAGATGGGTTCAAGATGGGGATAGGAACACTGCCTATTTTCATAAGTGTGTTAAAAATAGGCAGCGTCGTTTAGCCATTGATAAGATAAAGAAGGATGATGGTACGTGGATTCATTCAAAAGAGGAGATAAAAGCTGAAGCAATTGATCATTTTTCTGCAGTTTTTCGATCAGATGAGAATGTGTATCCAGAAGGGGAACAAGATCTGCTAAGGCATATTCCAAAAACCATTACAGAAGATATGAACAAAGCTCTGATTGTGTGGCCAGATATGGAGGAGGTGGAACAAGCTATAAAAGGTCTAAGTTCTTCTAGCAGTCCAGGTGTTGATGGCTTCCCTGGGTATTTTTTTAAATTTTTTTGGGGTATAATAAAAGCTGATGTGTTGAAGGCAGTCCATAGTTTCTTTGCAGGATCTATTCTTCCAAAAATTTCATCAACTACCAAAATTGCTTTGATCCCAAAAACTTTAAACCCTCAATCGTTTAATGAGTTCAGACCTATAAGCATGCAAAATTTTATAAATAAAATCTTCTCAAAGATTTTGAATGACAGGCTTTCAAAATTCTTGAATCAAATAATTTCTCCAGTTCAATCAGGCTTCATCAAAGGCAGGTCCATTACAGAAAATGTATTGTTGGCTCAAGAATGTATCTCTCGTCTTCATCATAAGAATTTTGGAGGGAATATCATCTTTAAATTGGACATGGCTAAGGCATATGATAGGGTCTCTTGGATGTTTCTTATAAAGATTATGCGAAGAATGGGATTCTGCGAAATATGGTTGGATTATATATGGAGGATTATTTCTAATGCATGGTTCACTATAATAATTAATGGAGAGACTTCTGGATTTTTCAAATCTTCTAGAGGTTTAAGGCAAGGGGACCCTCTATCCCCAAGTCTATTCATTATGATGGCAGATGTCCTATCCAAAAACCTTGAATTCTTGCTTACTAACTCAAATTATGTGGGGTATAAAATGCCAATTGGTAGCCCTCGATTTAATCATTTGTCTTTTGCAGATGACATTATCATTTTTAGCTCAGGCAATGTGAAGGAAGTGAAGCAGATTATGAGAGTGCTAAGACTCTATGAGCAGGTTTCGGGTCAACTTATCAATACTAGAAAGAGTAATGTCATGGCTTCGAAGCATATTAATCTCAGAGCCATCAATAAAATCAAGGAAATTTCTGGTATGCAACTGAAGTCAGATCCAATAAAGTACTTAGGCTGTCCTATTTTCAGTGGAAGGAAAAAGAGTATTTATTTTATAGAGATGGTGCAGAATATAAAGAATAGAATTCAAGGTTGGAAGTCTAAATGTTTGAGTCTTGGAGGTAAGGTTGTTCTCATAAACTCAGTGCTCTCTTCCATGTATCTGTACAATTTATCTGCTTTGAATCCTCCAAAAGCAATTCTCAATAAAATTACTGCTAGTATTGCAAATTTTTTTTGGAGTAACAGCTTTGGGGAGTCTCGGCATCACTGGTGTGGCTGGGAAAAAATAGCAAAACCCATATCTGAGGGTGGGTTGGGAATCAGAAACTTATATGATGTTCATTCGGCTCTGAGTATGAAATTATGGTGGAATTTTAGACAGCAAAAATCTATTTGGGCAAAATTCATGATGGCAGCTTATTGTAGGGGTCAGCACCCATGCTCAGCTTCAAAGAGAGGGTCAGCTCAGACTTGGAATCGTATGTGCAATGTGAGGGACAAAGCTGAAGAGCACATGATGTGGATTATTGGAGAAGGAAATATTAATATAGCAAAGGATAACTGGGGTGTTCCTGAATGTAAATTATCAAATGCGGTAGAAGCGGGGCAGATTAAAGAATACTGGAACCAAAGCAAAATATGGGAAAAAGAGAAATTAGAGCAGGTCTTCAACTATGAGATCACTTATAAAGTGTTAAATTTTGAAGAAATTATGCCTAAGTCTGCTGATTCCCTGATTTGGAAACCATCTAGCACAGGTATCTTCAATATAACCTCTGCTTGGAACATTTGTAGGCAGTCTAGTTCATCATGTTTGAGTTCGAAGTTTATCTGGCATAAACATCTTCCCATAAAAATGTCTGTTTTTATGTGGAAGATGATGAATAATCTTCTTCCTACTGATGATAAGATAAAAGCTATTGGTTTTAGAGGGCCTTCAAAATGTTGTTGTTGTCAAAAGCCTAGAGAAGAAGATGTTGATCATATATTTGAGGCTGGAGATTTTCCTTCTGCTATATGGGATCAAATTAATAGAGAATATGGGATTACTAGAATAAGAGGTGGAGGTGTGCGAAATCAGCTTTTTCAATGGTGGATTCATGGGGTTAAGATAGACCAAATTGTTAGCAAAGTGGTGCCATCAATTGTATGTTGGTACCTATGGTGTTATAGAAACAAATGTCGGTATGATGATTGCTCTCCTAGTGTGGCTTCAATTTTGGTTCTAATTAAAAATGAAATTTCTCGAAGGGCTGTTATGCGTATGGAGCATGGTAAAAAAGATATAATGTTTATAAAATGGAATCCTCCTATATATGGCTCTTTGAAGTTAAATGTGGATGGGAGTGCTATAGGAAATCCTGGGCAGGGAGGAGGAGGTGGAGTGCTTAGGAATCAATCAGGAGATATGGTTTGGGCGTTTCATGCGCATTTTGGTGTGGTGTCTAATATGGAAGCTGAAGCTTTGGCTTTACTAAAAGGCCTTGAATTCCTTTTAGACTTTATTGGTTATGATTTATTGGTAGAAAGTGATTCAGAGGCTCTTGTGAACATCATCAATTGTCAAAGAAATCCTCCTTGGAAAATAAGTTGGGTTATTCATAAAATCAGGAACTTAATGGATATGATGAAGATAAATCTTGTTCATGTATATAGAGAGGCGAATAAAGTGGCTGATTTTCTTGCAAAGCTAGGAGCATCTGAGAAAAAGGACTGTTTCTCTATAGTCCTTCGAGACTTTCCAAAGCATCTCAAAGGTCTTCTAGTAGTGGATAAATGGAGACTCCCATCCATCAGACATGTATAGTGGTCATTGGAGTTCTATTTTGTCAGTAGGTGGTATTATATGGCTCTGTAAGGGATCTAATCTATAAAGATCCTCATTTATGTTTCCATATAAAGTTCTCTGTGTTCTTTGGATGTAAGCCATTTAGAAGAGGCAAGGTCTTCTAATTATTGCAAATAAACCTTATAAAGTTAGAAAAAAAAAAAAAAAAAAAAAAAAAAAAAAAAAAAAAGACTCACGGCGCAGTCGAAATTTCCATCTGAGGTACTTGACCACAAATCACTATTCTCACCCAATATAACTTAATGCGGGTTTCCAATAAAAATCTTAACTTTTGTCGCTTTACTCAACTACGACATATAATTAAAATACTTCGAACCTATTTAGTCCCAAAAATAATTACAACACCCACCGAAAATCATTAAATCCTCAAAAATCCCAAAAAATACTATTTTGAGAAATTCTCCAAATTGTCAATTTATACTTAATTATGTAATTTAATTGTCTCCAAAAGGACGGGTTGTTACATACTCCCCCCCTTACAACGGAATTTCATCCTCGAAATTCGGATACAACCTACATCACCAAACTAGGATCACAAATCCCACTACATCTTAGTACCCCCCAAATCAAAAGGTGTTAACACGATAGTCCTTTACCATATTCCACCTACCTCAAGGTGTACTCCAAAGTACTAGTTTTACGATAAGCTCATCTAAATCTCTACCCATAGCACACAACAACGATGCGTTACTCCGATGGCTTCTCTTGTTTCCAATAAGAGAAACGAGTCCATAACTACCGCTTTAACATCTAGCAAAGCCTCAACTTTATATACTACACCCCTTCTATTTCAGGCGGTATATAAACCAACTCACTGAGGTGCCCATACACCTTTCTAACCCGTGCACATCTGCACATCCATTGTGAACGTCTAACACGTAACACTTTCTCTAAATAAGGGTCTCCTTTCCTCGGTGTAATACTCACACATAGGTCCTCCCAACCCGCGAAATCCAATTCTCCGTACATCGACGCCACTAACTCTATTAAACTTACATTCTAACAATACTACGGTCTATGCGTTACCCTACCTACGTGTAACGAGTATAATCCTAAGTATATCCCTAGTGCCTAAGGCCTTTCTCAACTTCCGACATTTGCTTGGTTTCATGCGTGGGACGTCTCGCCAAAGAGAAATCCAAATAAGGAACCCTCCCGTTACACTACTCCCTCGCGTTGTCGGTCATCGAGATATAGCGACCTAAGGCACACCAGCGGGACGTCCTAAATCCTACCTCTCTAACCTACGAACGCATTTCTACTATTCTATCTTCCCGCCCAAGCGGAAAGGAAATCTAACTAATCGAAGTGCCAACTCTCTGTAAAAAGCACTACGAACATCATATCCAAAACATATTTTCTCAAAATTTTCCTTTTCATCAAGTCCTGGCTGTAATCACCAAGTCAATTTCTTTAAGTCCTACTTCACCCACCCACATGTGGCGAGAGGACCACTTTAGTGCTTTTCCATAGCACAATATTTCCATACGCATACCATCATCACATGGCTCACAGTCTATAGTGTTTCATCCACACTATAAGATTTATCCACAAAATCAACATCCTCGCATCCTATAACATCTCTCCACTCCCGACGTCGTTATGGTTCATGCGTGGAGCATCTCGCAAAACGAAATTCAAATAAGGAACCCCTCCACACACTACCACTTAACTTAGTCGGTTATGGAGGTCCGTTATTTCAAACATGCAATCGGGATAACCTATCCCCTATTTCAACAAAAAGGTGGTATGAACTCCTATCTCTAACTAAGAGTCACACCACCAGCGCTCGCACTAATTTGAAGTCCTTGCATAATCAATAATGAGCTTAATCTTACAGCTCAACAATAATCATGCGGCCTTAAATCATATCTATAAGGTCGCCATATACTCAAATCAGGATAATGAAACCTCTGCTCATCGAAGTTCCATCTATGCACACAATAAAGGCGAACTCAACCTGTATCTAGGTGAGATATCGCAACAACCACCCGTTCCACCCTGGAACTGCGGACACGATAGTCATGTCATCCTTAGCCTGCTATCCCTCCGAAAATACCATGACATCTTATACTCACCATATTATCATACTCGTATAATACTTATAAAATGAGTATCACAAACCAAATATATATATATATATATATTCAAGATGTCAACACCCGCCTTTATGGCGAATGAAGAAAATAAAACTCTGCTACCGCGGAAAACACATAGGCCTACATTATATAATGTTATCGAGACCGCCTCAAAACTCAAATTTACACACACGAGTCTAGGGCTAATAACCACCGCGACTTTATCTAGCCACGCCAATTATACCTCTTCCTTCTGAGGTGAAACTCATAACAACATTCTTCGTTTCAATAAATTCCCCGGGTGGATGTCCACCCATGGGGTCCTCAACCATACACATTCTCCATAAGTGTTAGCAACACTTCTCTATTGAGTCTTTCTTTCCTCGAAAGGACTCATTATTCCTTGTACCTTCCTCACCTCGGTACAAGGTTCGCTCCTCCATTATAATCTTTATCCACTGTCGGTCTCTGACCGATCCTTATGTGAATAACCCAAAACAACATTCTTCTCATTCCTGCTAAATCGTGGGGACTCACGGTTAAGACTATTCGTAAGATCCCTTTCAAACCCTTAGCTTCACTAAAATTTAACTCTAGTACCACACTCTACTATGGCGGTACTACGATACTCATACCTATTGTACTTTAGTAGTCGTCACCAAAATCCTTAATAATTGCCATAGAGAGAGTGACCTCTACTAAGGTCCTCGTCCCCAATATCTACCAGCTGCTCCAGCTAAGCCCCACCTCCTGCTGCCATTCAAGCCCCGCACACGATTCTCAAAGGAGCGCGCAAAAGATCACTACAATCTTATAATATGGCAGGAGAACGAAATCTCACAAGAGAAATCAACAATCCTAATCCTCAGGCTCTATAACAAATCAAGAGCCACGCTGAAAGCGTAGTACGTCCGCACAGATTCCTAAGGACACTAGAACCTGATGCTCTGATACCATCTGTGACACCCCGCCCAATAAAATACCGGGCGATCACTCCTATACCAAATTATAACAGGAGTTTCATATGGATCATTCTTAGCATCACTGTCGAAAAATCATTTAATTACTAATAACCTATTAGGTCGGTGTCAAAATTTTACTTAACTACTCTTTTTAACAACTTCAAAATTAAAACATCCACACAGTTTTGTTGAAATGAAACAGAAATGAAATAAAATAACCGAACACTCGGTCAAAATATACAACCATATCGAATGCCGCACTAAAAGAATAAATAAATGCAATTGGACCATTGGCGTGAAAGTGTATACAGTACCTCCTACCTAGAGTACAATGATATAAGCGTCTATCGAGAACCTGCACGTATCCACAGTTGCTGCAACTGACGTCTGACTCGAAAGAAGTGCCATCCAGGCGTCCCTGTGTCTGGACATTATATAATATACATATATAGCAAGAGAGGAAAAGTAGATAAACGGGACAGAGCCTGAGTTTTAAAAATATTTAGCAAGTGCATAAATGCCTTATTTTTTTTTAGAAAAAAGGTTTTATCTCATATTTAAATTTGGTATCGCACTCCCATGAGATACCCTTCACCTCTCTTCTAACAGTGCACTCCTAGCGCATCCCTCTAAACATCCTAGTCAAGCTACCCTACTAAACTAGTCTATCACCCAACTACTATCATCCCTAGATAGTCCAAGTACTAAGGGATAAACTTCTCCCCAGTCTCGACACTATGTCATGTTCGTGCGTGGGGTGTCTCGCAAAGCGAAATCCAAACAAGGAACCCCCCGGTACACTACTACGCGGCAAGGTCGATCGTCGAGATCCGTCAGACCCTCAGTAATAATATATATATATATATATATATATATATATATATATATATATATATATATATATATATATATATATATATATATATATATATACACCATATAATAAATCTCAATATTAGATCACTAAGGATTAAACTTCTCCCCAGTCTCAACACTATGCCATGTTCGTGCGTGGGGTGTCTCGCAAAGCAAAATCCAAACAAGGAACCCCCCGATACACTACTACGCGGCAAGGTCGATCGTCGGGATCCATTAGACCCTCGGTACTCGATTTATCCATATATATTCATATTACAATATACATCCGGATCTATCTCCCGGAATGAGAATTCATTTTCATTTTTATCTTAAAACTTTCCATTTCCCTTCTTATATCCAGGAAATGTATATAAAAGCCAATTCATTATCATGAATTGCTTCAACATATCATATAACTTTTTAAAAGACAGTTTTATTATCATAAAAATGCTTTTTCCATTTTATAACATTCCATTTCCCTTCTCATATCCAGGAAATGTATTTAAAAGCCAATTTTATTATCATAAAAATGCTTTTCATATCATATGCTTCCATTTCCCTTCTTCCATCAGGAAAACGTATCCGAAGCCAATCATTTATCCCATTTACCTTCTTCCATCCAGGAAATGTATTTAAAGCCAATTTATTATCATAAATTGCTTTAACAAATCATATAATGCTTTCTAAGACCGCCCGTGCGGGTTTCCCCACTGTGTGCGCCCCTAAATGGCTATCATCTTCCAGAGCCTATCATCAAGACAACCTGGGATCCTACAATGCAAGACGTCGGGAAGCGGCCATATGCCTGCGGGATAGTCATGACCACACCCAGAATCACCTAACCAGGGCAGAAACATACAATAATCGCTCATATAGCCTATAAGACTATATCCATCCTGCATTCACTAGCCAGGGGCTTCACCATACGTACGCAACTTCCCTTATGATAGTTATTTAGAGAGGTGTGTATCCATAAATTATTATTTATGAAAAATCATTTCTTTTTCCATTTTGAAAACATTCATTTTTACATTTTCAAAAGTCAATTATATCACATCATATATATACTTTAATCACATAGTATACATATACCATATATTCCTCCTCGAATACATATAAATGGCCATATTTGCCAAACACATCTAACGTTGACCAATAGTCCCAAAGATTCTCTCAAAGAATCATAATCATGCATTCATATTCGCATGATACTAAACCCAAAGTATTTTCCTTACTTTGATAATCAATACATACCTTAATCCCATCTACCGATTTATTGGATATTTCCAATTATAACACTCCACACTAAATGGATATATATCTATATTCCCACATTATCCTAATTATCTCATAGGATACACTCAATAGTAATCGATATAATTATGCTTTCTATACGCATAATTATATAGGCCTAAATGCCTGCTTAAAATATCCTAGGGATTTATCTTTCCCAAACAACCTTAAATTTAGTGGGTTATGGATTTCATTTCCATAAACCCAAGGACTACATCTCGTCCAAATAATCATTCAGGGATCCCCACCCTATTTAAGGACCCCAACACTCTAAATCCTCAACTTATCTATTTTCCTCGAAAATATAATTTAAGGGTTATACATTTAAAACCCTCACTTTACCCTCCTAAATTACCTTAGTTAGAGGACCATATAGTCCTAAAAGGTCCCTTATGTTATCACATAATTAACCTCGAAGCAATATGAATTGGAATCTATCCCATCCAACTCACCCTAGAAAAATTGCCAAATCTTTTAGCATGGGTCGATCGATCGACCCATGGCCATCGATCGATTGATGGCTTCGATCGATCGATCCCCTATGATCGATGGACCGATTATGGCGTCCAGCTTCTTCTCCGAGAAGCTGTTTTGGCCATGAAAGCTTCTCCCAAGCCTTCATCTCCTCACCCAACGGCCCACAACTTCAACCAACAATAACTACACATGTAATACGGGTTCTAAACGTCCTAGAACCCGAAATCACCAATTAATTTAGGTTAAAACCTAAGTTTCTCCGATTATGAAATTTTAGGGGTTTATTCGTTTTAACTCCCAAAAACCCGTTTTATCCACGAAAACCCAACCCAAAATTTTTAGGGTTTGTTTATACCAAACTACGATATGAGGTTTGTGCTCAAAAGTAAATAAAGCAAGTAAACACTTGCCTCGTGGATACAATCCGACGACCTCGAGCCGAATCCCGCGGAGTTTGTCCGGAACCTCCCATTTTCTCCTCTTTTCTCTCCTCCACTCTCTCTTCTCTCTCTTCTCTCTCTTTTCTTTCTTTATTTCTCTTTTCTCCCTCTCTCCCTCTTTATAAAGAAAGAAAAAAGTGTTTAACCCCTTAAAACCCAAAAACGACTCGTTTACTCATTTACGAGTCCTTTTAACTCAAAAACTCCCCGAAACTGAATTTCGACAATCGGACACTCTTTTTCGACTATCTCGGCCATTTCAAGACTCACGGCGCAGTCGAAATTTCCATTCGAGGTACTTGACCACAAATCACTATTCTCACCCAATATAACTTAATGCGGGTTTCCAATCAAAATCTTAACTTTTGTCGCTTTACTCAACTGCGACCTATAATTAAAATACTTCGAACCTATTTAGTCCCAAAAATAATTACAACACCCATCGAAAATCATTAAATCCTCGAAAATCCCAAAAATTACTATTTTGAGAAATTCTCCAAATTGTTAATTTATACTTAGTTATGGAATTTAATTGTCGCCAAAAGGACGGGTTGTTACACAGACACAGCACAGTCCATCACCATCCACAAAAAGCGATATTCCCTTAGTATCCACTGATTAGTCTTCTTCTTTAGCAGTAGTAGGTCATCGGCTTCATAAATCAGTAGTAGAGAAAATCTTTATAAGAGTCTTTGCACAAGGAATTTGTCCTTCTTGATTTGATAAAGTTATCTCTATAATGTTCCAAGGGTTTTGTATGAATATTTAGTAGAGTTCGATCACAAAGCATCTATAAAACGGATTAGAAAAGAGTTTAATACCATATCTCTATTTATAGGGAAAGTAGTTAAAAAGAGATAGGCATTAGACATTTGGATTGGAATTGTTTAAAAACAAAAACTTTGTCACTCATTCGAATGACCAGGAACCTTGTTCGAACGAAATAACCTTTTTCATTTGAATAGGTTTCCAACGATACATTGAACGACATTCTAGTGCTTAGAAAAATCCCTCGTTGCACATCTCGTTCGAATGTGGGAAAGTCATTCTTACTATGTATACAATCTTGTTTGAATGACATCCAATAAAACTTTGAATAACATTCCAGAACTGACCAAAAGCCATCATCCTAGACTTCGTTTGAATGAAGGAGTCTCATTCTAAACACATTGTACAAACTCATTCGAACGATCTATAAATTCTCATTCTAATGAGTTAGTGAGTTTTAAAAAAACATTAAAAAAATCATTGTAAACATTGTGAAAACTTTTCATGCAAATGTTAATTAAAAATGACACCCATAAAATTTATGTATATACTAAACTACCTCATAACTCTTCTCAGTAAAAGTTGTGATGAATGATCTTCAATCTTGCAAATGTCATCCATTCCTTGCCTTTCAATACGTGGAAGTTGTCAAGAAGGTGCAGCAGAGTGTAACGAGATAAGCCAAATAAAAATTAAATTGAGTAATTATTAAACATGATGTTACTAGTACGGTCGTGTTTTTATCCAAATTTATCATACAAGAAGTGGATCTATGGTACGATGCTAAGAGTGTGATAGACCAGGTCACATAAGGTCATAATACTCAAAATTTCAGGAATTTCCCTTATTCACTGCCAAAAACCAAAAAAATCTACCAATTTTTATCAAACACCTATTTTTTAACCAACTAGTAATTCCAACATTCACGGGTCTCAAAAAAATTCATGAAAATAGAGAGGAACATATAAATACAACTTGAGGCTGTAACTTTGCAATTATGCTAACCAAAGATTCGAACAACTATGATGTGGTGGAAGGGAATATATTTTTCCACAATACTTTGGCTCATATATTGCTAGATTCTCCCTCAATTGACTCCCTCTTTTGCAATGACTTCATAACTACATTGAAATTATCTACTAGTACCTTTGAATATCCATTATCCATAGGAATGTCAAGAGGGGAAACAACTATAAGGAGTCGAGTTTGCAAATAATGTACCATGAGAATCAGGATTCGAATTCTTATTGTGTATCTTGTAGTATTAGAACTAAAAGAATTCGATTTGATTGTAAGGATGGGCATTTTATCACTAAACTATGCTCATGTTGACTCTCATAAGAAGTTAGTAACCATCAAACTTCATTATATTTTCAAGGAAATATTCTCTTTAATGAAATATTTTCATATCTTCAAGGAAAATAGCCCTCATTATCCCTTGCTATTTAGGATAAACATAATAGTGTCTTTCGTGAAGAATTGACTAATATAACTCCACGCCGAGAACTAGAATTTATAATAGAATTGTTAACAAATAGATCTCTTATTTCTATGCCTCTTTATCATATGGCAACCTTAGAATTGTGAGAACATCGAACTAAACTTGATTGATTATTGAGGAAAGATTTTATTCCACTCAGTACGTCCCCTTAGGGAGAACCAATCCTATTTGTGGAAAAAAAAGGATGGAACATTTTGTTTATGCATTGACTATCTTTAACAAAGTCAAGCAACCATCAAGAATATATATCCTTAGAGTGTGAACATGCATTGCATACATTAAAAGAAAAATTGACAGCTACTCGAGCCCTTACCATTCCCTTTAGTAATTTTGTTTAGGATGTATATACAGATGCCTCGTTAAAAGGATTATGATGTGTACTTATGAAACAAGGAAAGTGATAGGATATGGGTCGCATAAATTAAAAATTTAGGAGCATAACTACCCAGTACATGATTTAGAACTAGCCATAATAGTTTTCACATTGAAAATTTTGAGATGTCATTTATATGGAGAAGAATTTCAAGTATTCTCAGATCATAAGAGTCTTAAGTATATATTCACTTAAAAAGATTTAAATCTTCGACAAAGATAAAGGATTTCATTTTTGGAGCACTATAAATTTTACTTACTATACCACGCATGGAAAGGTAATGTAGTTGTCGATTCCTTAAGTCGAAAGATGAGATGGAAACTCAATGGTATGTTTACATTTATAACCACTATCGAGAGTATAACTTACATAGAGAAACATAGGAAATTCCAATCATTCATAAAAATATCATTGCTTATCAAATGTTCCTGAAGGAAATTTTGGTACAAAAATTTCATGATGTATTTATAGAAAGTCAACAACAAAGATTGGAATATAATAAATAAGAGAAAGATTGGTCCTGTAACCCAGAAAGATGATTGAGATTTAAAACTCAATTATGTATATTGTCCCTCCTTCTGAAATGAAATAACTAGATAAGAGTATCATTATAAATTTATGATTGATCAACGAATTACAAAAATATATTAAGATTTTAAACAAAAATATTGGTGGCAAGGCATGAGGCGAGACGTAGCTCATTTTATTGCAAAACGTCGTGCAAATGAACAAGTAAAAATTGAACATAAATATCCTAGAGGATTATTACAACCGCTTCCTCTCCCATAGTGAAAATGGTATTATATTACAATGGATTTTTTTAATGGATTGCCCAAAACATCTCAAGATTAAAATTTAATATCGATCATTGTCAATTGACTTACTAAATCAATCAATTTTTTATAAACAAAAACTATTGGTTCCTTCTATTGACTTGGTGAGATTTATATCGAGAAATTATTAGACTCTATAGAGTACCCAAGTCCATTGTATCAGATGAAGACCCCTGATTCATTGGAAGATTTTGGCATGCATTGCAAAAAGCCATGGGAACGAAACTTTAATTAAGTAATGACTTTCACCAACAAATGGATGGTCAATCTGGAGGAGTAATTCAACGTTTAAAGATATGTTACGATCTTTTGCTTTAGACTTATTCCGCAATTGGAGTGATCATCTTGCATTAATCGAATTTTCCTTTATTAATTGATATCAAACAAGAATTCAGGCAAGCCCTACCCTATATGGTAGACCTTGTTGTTCACCATTATGGGGGAATTGATCAGGAGAAAATACTATCTTTAGGTGTGAATTTATAGCCAAAACTATAGAAAATATATGATTAATTTGAGAAGGATTCCATATTGCTCACAACTGACAAAAGAGTTATGCTGACACTAGAAGAAAGCCTTTAGAATTTTTGGTAAACAATAAATTATTCTTGAATGTATCTCCCCGATAAGTAGTTATTTGGTTGTAAGGAAAGGGAAATTAACACCTCGTTATATTGGACCTTTTAAAATCACCGAACATGTAGGATCCGTAACCTATCGTCTAGAACTTTTTTCACAATTATCCAACATACATGATGTTTTCCATATCTCACAGTTACAAAAATATTTACTTGATCACAATCATATTATTACCTAGGACGATATATTTGTATGACCAAATCATTATTTGAAGAAAAACCTTTAAAAATTCTTGATATTCAAAACAAGGTTCTTTGACAAAAAAACATTCCTTTGGTGAAGATTATTTAGCAACACCAAGGCAAGGACGAAGCAACTTAGGAATGTAAAGAGTTTATGAAATAGCACCATCCAACACTCTTTTAAGTTAATTTTGAGGATGATTTTTTTAGTAATGTAGAATGTAACAACCCGTAAAAATTCAGTATCCCTTTTTATCTTATATACCACAAAACTTTATTATCGAACTATTCTTACATAAAATAACTTACCGCGGGAATATATAAACCATGCCCTATCAATACAAAAGCCTCAAAGAACTCAAAGATGAGTTAAATATCTCAAAA
Organism: Sambucus nigra; assembly: GCA_949130495.1. Lineage (NCBI taxonomy): Eukaryota > Viridiplantae > Streptophyta > Magnoliopsida > Dipsacales > Adoxaceae > Sambucus > Sambucus nigra. The sequence continues at coordinate 343,120,080 of OX422221.1, forward strand.
CAACCCTAAAACATGATAATTACCCTAGTAACCCTCAAGTTTTAAAATATCTAAAATTTCGTTATAAGTTCCAATATCCTTATTTAAACCATACACTACTCCTATAATCCAACATCAATCAACAAAATAATCCATATTACTTATACTTAACAAAATTATAGAAAACCGTCCTTCAAAGTTTGAGAAATTACCCACTAACCCCCTAAACTTTAAAAATATGTATAACCGTCCTTAAAATGATCCCATAAACTACCCAAGGTCCAAAACAAAACCCCCCAAACTTTACACTTACATACCCCCATCATATTTGGACACCTGGAAGGTCAATAAGCAACTTGTATCACATGTATTAACATGATAACCACATCCTCTCACATGTTTCCTGAACACAAAAGTAAACAAGTCTTGATTGACATCCACCACCACCTCTACCAATCAACTCTTCTCACCAAACAGTATAAAAACTCCATATTATAAGAGTAAAAATGTACTTACACACAGTTAAAATACCATACCACAATTGTTCTAAATTGGTATTTGTATCATTTTATGTAGAAATTCATTTGGTGAAGTTTCTACACGTTCATAGCTTTACATTTATGGTTTTCCATTCAAGTTCTAATGTAAGAATAACACTGAAATTCTTGAATAATAAAGACCACCATTAAAGCTTGAGCTTCAGTGATGGAATCTATAATCGTGACTTTGAACTAATATTAAACTTGGAGAACTCAATCTTTATGTCTAAGGAACCTAGGTACATAGGTTTATTTGAATTTCAACACACTTTAATGGTCAAAATAAAAAAAATGAAACAAAAAATTTCAGAGAAATAATTCTAGCATTATAATGAACCATAATCAGTAAAACCAAAGTAATTTGATATGTTTTTTTATCCTATAACATAAATATAAACATGTCATGGTTTGAATATTGGCACAACTCCATGAATGTTCTGGTTAAATTTCCATAATTTTTACAGAAAACCAGTACCTTGATTGCACCTCAATGTCTGAAACGAATATGGTTGCATTCTTGTTAAGAAAATATGCAAATTTCACTCAAGAATATAATTAAACAGTATTCGGAATGTAGAGTTATTCATAGTCAAACTTTTTTCAAACCCTAGGTAAACATTTCTAACGAAGATGATGAATAGTAGCCCACACAAGGCGCATGTAGTCAAACCAGACATATTTGATGTTTGAACCAATCCGTGAAGATCTCCAATCAAATGATAATGATTTTTTTCAAATTTTCTATTTTATGTTTCTTTTCAAAATAGTGCAGTACATTTTCTTATTTAGTTACCCATAAAGCATTTTCCAGAGAAAATAGTTTAGAAAGTTAAAATCTAAACTTTTAAATTGCACATAAACTCCTAAATTTTCATATTATAGAATCTTACGCCCAAAACTTAAACCGAATCCTTTATTTACAAATACAACATAAATGTCTCTTATCGCCAATCTCAAATATGAATAAAACTTAGTAAAATAATTAAACTTAAATCATAGTAATTATACAAATCATTCCATACAATTTTTATTTTAAATCAATTACATATAAACCTCAAGATTTACTTAGATCCTTATTTATTTACCATACCCTAAACATTACCCATATACATAATTTTAAAATCCCATGTTTATGCCTTTGTACTATAAGATCAAACAAAACTTAGCCCAAAATTTAAAAGTAGATAAATTTTATTTCAATAGTATTTCCAACTTATACCTTGAACTACTGCAATTGTTTATAGTAGTATGTGATAGTCCCCGAACTCTTGTTTTTATTTATGACATCCCATTGAATATTAATTCGATCTGTATCTGAGAAAGCCCTACCCTATAATTTCATGCAATCGAATATTTTAGTGAATCAATGATTTCATAAACATGATATGATATCATTAAACCCTTGTAGCATACATTATAATTTAGGGAATAGACTATCGTTATACCCACGGGAGTGTTATTTTCTCTATAAGATTCAAGGTTTGAGTTTTTAGATTTTCTTACCATATGGATGCCGCGCTTTGGAGTTGCTTAATAGTCTTATTTTTATCTCCAATTATCTTGGATTGATTATATCTACAAAAGTTTTGGGATTGATTATTCTCCAAATGTTTTGGATGAATGTTATAATAATTGTATTTCTATGCATTTCAAGCCTTTATTACCGATAATTATCGGTTATCATGTTATAGAAAATCCCGAACCCTTATATTTATGACTCGATAATAATTATCTAGTTATAATCACCATACTTTCCTAAAAAAATATCAATAGATTCCATTATGCCATTATTCATTACCGTTGATATTTCACATTTCTCTATATTGCTTCAATTGTGATTTATTATCCCCTGACCCATTTCATTATGCTATCAAATCTCTTAATTATGAACTTTCTATAAAAGTATAATTTCCTTCTTTGCGGAGTTTTGTTTATTCATTTTCCTTCCAAGTAGAAAGTGAACTCGAAGAAGGAGAGACTTTTATTTTATTTTACCAATGAAAACATTGTCAGTTAAGTAAAAATGTGCGATAACTAGAAAAGATGCAACATAGAATTGAATACATTCACTAATACATATTAGATTATGTAACCCTAATAGTCCCCCTTCACTTATTTTGCATGAGTCCCTGAATAATTTAATAAGGTACAGTTGCATCCTATTTGAATATAGTTCTAATTTTTCTGCCTGAAACTTTATTTACTTTACAGTTATTATTTTATTATTATTATTATTATTATTATCACCATATACAAAATACTAGCAGCGACACTCAAACAATGAAACTAGAGGCTGAGCGAAATTCTCTAGTTTAGATAAAAGCTTGAAATTAAAGGATTTACAGGTATCCCCATTACAAAGAATCTATGCAAAATGAAACTTGGGACTTTATAAAAAGCCCATTACATAAGATTATTTTATTCTAAGTTGACGAATACCTTGCCCGTTTGAATTCAAAAAGACTTTAATAATAGTGGTAAGTGAAGATAAGGACCAATAATTTTCTAAAATTTGAGAGGAGACAGCCTTTGATGCAACACCATCAACTGTTGTACTGAATTCTCTCCAAATTTGTTTGATATGAAATATAGGGAAGTGGCTAATTTTTTCTATCAAACCTTTAATGGAACAAGGAGGTTTTCCTTTTTTCAAAATCAAGTCAACAAGCACCTGCTCTAGATTTAAAACCTTGCATAATTTAAAGCATTCCTTAAGATCTTATGCTTTTGCTTGAATGGATGATTGAACATCCAAGGACAAATTAAAACCTTCTAAGAAAACTCCTCTACGATCCCTAATAACCCCTATACCACTTGGACTGGGGTTGCCTTTAGACGCATCCTCTATGTTAAGCTTGAAGGAATCTTCTAATGCTTTGGACCACACACACTTCTGGATTGAGACTTGAGGATTGTTGATGATAATATTAAACCAGTTGATTGCAATTTTATCTTCAACTTTGCAACCTAACTTTGAAAACACTGATAGAGGCTAGGTTAATCATGGAAGTGAACACAGTTTTAATGATGTTAGCTGACTGGAAAATTTTGTTTTCAAAATGGTTTTGATTCCTAGGCTTACAAATTTCCCACATGATAGTCTTAGGTAGTTAGAAACATAAGAATTTTTTATGATCCATAGTAGACATATGCATCCACCACGACATGAGCATTGATTTTAAAGAGGAGAATTTTAATAGAAAGACCATTTTTTAACCAAAATAATCCTCTATATCATTCGCAATGTGAAAAGGTACAAGTAAGTGATCCTCATTTTCTGTGTTATTTGAAAAATCTGTTACTTTGGACGTTTAATACAAGATTAAATTATTGAAGTAACTTCAAACTGTTTTTTGAAGAAACTCTTTCCTTCAAATCAAATCAGTTTAATCATAATATGTGTTTAATAAAACATGCACGAGATATGTTCAAGATTAGTTAACAAGTTTTGAAAAACAAAATTAAAATGTTTAAATCATCACACTAGCAATAATGAGATGAGGAGATGTAGAAATATTAAGGACAATGCATTTTTAATGTGGTAAAACCTCACCCAACTGAGGAAACATCCACAGTGACTTCTAAGTCACAAACCAAAAATCCACTAAAACAAAATATTCAAGTTGCAAACTATTTAACATACATGCACACAAATCAGACCTATACAAGTTTAGAAATGTACCCACTCATTTGATTCTAACTTCTCTGCAGTTTTGTTATTGATGTGGCTTTCCCAGTTTGCTAACTTCTCCACTTTGTTCGAGTCTTTATGTCGACTCTTGTTAATTCAAGATCTTATAACCAACACTTTTGTGTTGTAGTGTGACAAGTGTTTGTGATGGTGCTCTAACACATGAATGCATGCACACACACACACACACTTATTTTATACAAATAATCCTATCAAATTATAGATCAGATCTATATGCTGTGATTTTCAGTTTCTCTCTTCTTAGGAAACAAAATAACGTTGTTTGCCCTTTTAATTAATCCCGAAATCCAAGGTTATCTTGCTCGTAAGTTTGCCAAGGTCATATCCAATTTCAGAGGGTTTTGAAAATGATTTTGAAATTGGAAACCACCAATTACGATTCCAACTAGGTCAGAAGTTTTGTTTCAAAAGAACTAGAAACAAAAAATAATTTTGTTAATTCTAGAGTTGTGAAAAACATTTACAGAAAATAAATCAACAAAGTGATTTCTCAATATGAGAAACTAAATATGCAGATCTAAGTGTAATATAACATAAAATGATCATATCTATAATTTCTATAAAAAAGAAATACAGATCTAACCTAAATGTTTAAGTTGGACAGAAGATCTCAAACTCGAGAGGATAAACCATGAACAGGCTTTCAAACCAACTCGAAAACAACTCTCAAACACTCAGGTTTGGTTTTGATTTAAGTTGACTTTGGAAAAATGAGTTTAGGGTTTGAAATCGGGTTAGGACAATTTATGGTTTCTTTCTCTCTCTAGTTTCTCTCTTCTCTCTCTTCTCTCTCAGTATGATTTGAGTCACAAAATTGCGAGATACTAAGTAGATTAGCCTTAAGACCTTTTACTAGAAGAACATTTTTAAGAACAGGCATTCCTTTTTCTTGGAGTGTTCCTTTACCAATGATTTGAGATGATACACCATCACCAAAAATAAATTTTCCCCTAGCAAAGTTGGTTTTGTTTAAAAGTTTGGTATTATCCCCAGTCATGTGCTTTGAACATCCAGAATCTAAATACCAACCAGAAGTGGTGTGTTCATCTTTTAAAGAAGTAATCACAATGTTACACTTCATCTGGGGTAATAGCTCATCCTTTCTAACCCGAACTGCTCTTGTTTTTGTTTTGCGAACATTTGCTCTCATTTGATAAAATTTACAAGCATTAGATTTTTGTTTAAAAATGTTTTGCGCATGAGTTTGAATTTTGTGAAAAATATGAACATTTGGTTTAGGAAAGTGCCTTGTTATCCTTCTTGAAAATGATCTTTTAGGTTTGGTCTTTCTCTTTCTATAGTTAGAGTTTTTGTCTGGCTGTCTAAGCAGGACATAATTGTTACGGCTTCTCCTAGAGTAGTTAAAGTTCTAGTATAGAGGAGCATTACATACAGGTTTTACTAAACGTCTAGAGTAGCAACCTTCAAAAGAGTGACCGTATATGGCACAGTATGAGCAATATAGATTGCTTGAAGAGGGTATCTCGTTAGGAAAGTCTCTAAACATAGGTTTCATGAAATTTTGATGTTGAGCCTTATTCCTAGGGAGTACAGTTTGGAACGAAGAAACACTCTTCCTAATAGAAGGGCAGATGTATTTAGCCTTAGGTTGACTATCACACTTAAAGTAACTTGATTCCCCAATATCAAACTTTTGTTGTTTTTTGTCAAACTCATCTTTTAGGGAATGAAAATCTAAACAAGTTTCTATAGGTCTTTTGCCCCCTGACACAAACTTTATTGATTCAAAGTTTTAGTTTGTGTATTTAAATTAGGACAAAACCCTATTCTAGTTCGATCATCAGAATTGGTTTTTGAATCAACAACAAAACCATCAAAACAGTTGGAATTATTTTCAAATTTTGCAATTTTTTTGAAAACAGTTGATGTCTTTCTTTAGATTTTTCCAATTCTAATAATGTCCCTTTATATTTTTTCTCCAGAGTTTCATTTGTTTCAATCAAATCTTTTAATTTTTGATCAAAATTTTTGACTTCATTCTCATGAGTTAGACATTGGGTAATATACTCTTCAGCATTAAGTTTAACCATTAGACTTAGTTCTTCTAGTTTCTTAGTGAGGTCTTTCACAGTCTTTTCTAGTCTAGAGCTTTTCTTAAGAGTTTTTGCATAAAGTGTGTGAATATTAGGGAGGTCTTCAGTGTCCTAATCACTAAGTGTAGTGTGTGAAGTGACCCCTAAGGATTCATTTCTTTAACTCACACACACATTGACATCGTCATTATCACTGTCCCTTTGACTCACACACCCTGTTGTAGAACTAGCATTGTTCTTAGAAATTAAAGCATCTAAACCAGTAGCAGCATGATTCATAACAGCAGAGGTAGAGCTACTAACATCATTCTCATACATAGGCATAGGCATATCATCATTATAGATTATCTTGGCAAATAAGGACATGCAAGGATAAAAAAAAATCAGATGATTCAGGTTCCTCATTTTCAGAATCACTTGAATCATCCCATGTTTTGCAAATGTTGGCCCTAGTATGTTTATTGGTCATGTTCAGTTTCACTCTACAGTCTTGTGCTATATGACCCAATTTTCCCCATCTAAAACATTCAAAATTCTTAAGGTCTTTGTTAGGTCTCGTATGAATGTCCTTGTGATGTTTTTCTTGACCTTTCTCATGAGTTTTGTAGTTAGACTGAGTTGGATAATTTGGCTTGCCTTGTCTGTTTGCCATTTTATTTATAAATTTGACAATTTTCTTAAACTGTTTTGACATCAAGGCAATTTGATTATCCAAACTATCTAATGTTGGAGGTATTTATAAGGAGGGAAGATTATCCGAATGACCTTCCCGTAATTAAATCTTTTAATCCCTCTTGATGATAATAATCTTGTCTATTTAATGCCAAAGATATTGCATTAAATGAGCTAAACATGATATTTTTACGATAACACCGTTCAGACTCTTTAGAGTTGTGAATGCATTAAATAAGAAGACACGATGTACCAACTATGGACCTATAGGAATATCTTCACTTGAGTGCTATTTTATCAAGTTCCTGAATATCATACATGCTGACGTTAAAGAGTTGGTAAATAGTAACGTGCGAGGGATGCGCTGCCACATCACTCAAAAAGTTGGTTAATTGAATTTAAGGTTGTTCGACTAATGACTTGTTTGAACAAATTATGGTGTGTGTAGACTTTAGAAGTTACTCTTTTGGGTGACTCTTTATGACTGAGGACCCTTGAACGGGTTCCTAGAGATGGTATCTTGAATGGATGGTTTCTCAAACTACAAGTCGTTCAATCAACTTATAATTTGTATACAAGTACCATAAGCTAACACTTGGACAACTATTTAGGACTAGGAACCCTCGAGTGGGTTCCCAGAGATGGTATCTCAAGGTACTATTGACCCATATTATGTATAAACCAAGGTTTTAACTAAGTACCCTAAAGGAGCTTGTCTGTTCCAACGTTACCTTGCACCCAATCCTCCAAACTAAATCCATGTGAGATACCCAGGATGAGGTTTTTGATAGATCATGTAAGCTCTCCCATGTACTACCAATTGTGGGCCCTCAAAAATATCGAACAACCTCAAAGATTTACAAAGTATTTGTTATTTATATGAAGAGGGCTAATTATATGTACATTAATATTTCTATTACAATTTGTGTTTTCCAAGTTTATCTCCTAGTCTTGGTATTTATGGGAGGCCCTTCCAACAGATTGTCTTTGTGAGAGCAACCATCCTTTTCATGCTTGCTCAAGCAATTTCATATTTGTGCGAGCAACCATCCCTAATCTTTCTTGTGAAGTGTTTGTGCTATTTTAATTATCTTTAAACCTATACCGCCTTTACATTTGCCCCTTCGTAGAGATATTTATTTGTTTGATGAAATATATGTACGAAAAAAATGATTTCCCGTGCTATCTCAAATTATGTGCACATGTGTTTGTTAGTAGTAAAAAAGAACTCACAAATTTATATATTTATACAGTATAATAATAAAAATAAAATTAAAAAAATTTGGGTAATTTTAGCATGTGTTCAAGTTACTGAAAGATCTCCCTTCTTGCATGGTATTACACCTCCAGTTACTTCTGTTTCTCAGTCTTTTACCTTGGTAAATTACAATTTTTTTAATAAAATTACCCCTAAAACTAATTATATCCCCAAGTGTGAAAAGGTAGAATTTCGCCCCCAAATGTCTCTTGAGTTTCCCCCAAAAGATAATCATTATTGCGTCTCTTCAATTTAAATGCAACTGGTAGTCTTTTCCCCAGCTATACACGTGTCGATTGATTGCGCATGCATGTAATCCATGTGAGCCACTTGAGCCAGTGAAAAAGCTAAATGTGATGATAACATTTCCCACTCATGTCTTTTCGTATCAGCCACGTATTCTTTTTTAAATAAGATGACCCTTATAAAGGGTTCCTTTGATACATAATTCTTTTTTACCTTTGGTTATTTTGAATTTTTTTTTTCTTAATTTGTTAGAGCAAACAAAATCCTTTCATTCCCAAGCTTCTTAATTTCCTTATCTACTTGCTTTCATGTCTCTCGTTGTGAAAAGAACTCCCTTCGTTACTAGTGCTTCCGTTGGGGAAACTTCCTCCAACATTGTTGATCATCATTTGTAGTGGGCAAAATACCGACGTAACCCTTAGTTTGGTCCTATAGACAAGTTTTGGGAGTCTGCCAATGCTTTTCTTGGTTCCCTTGTGTCTAAGTCTGATAATTTGAAGTTTTTGGTTGGTGAAGACGATGTGATTGGGAATTATGACTATGTCCCTAGTTCCATTGTTACTAGGTTTAGGTTGAGAGGGGGGACTATCGCTACTCAAATGTTGAGTTTGAGTCAGTTGGTGGATCCTGTGAGGGACTAGGTGTGTGGACTGATTACATCCATAGCAAGTACTCTAGGGAATTACTGACAGTTAGTTTATCTTGTACCAAATAGTTTGGCAATGTAACTTTGGCCAAGAACAACAATACTTTGAGAACCCTAGTTTCTTGTTGGAGTCATAGGACCCACACATTTATTGTTCCTTAGGGGTGAATTCACCATCACCTTGGAGGATGTGTGTGAGATCCTAGGGTTAGAAGAGGCTAGAATTAATACTAATTTTAAGGAAGCCATCACAAAAGAAGAATGAGCTAAATGCAAAGAACTGAATGGTGTGGTGAAGAGGTGTATGAAGACCTATAATAAATGTACTTGTTTGTAGATTATAAGGTACTTCTTTTACATGGAGGATAGGGAGAGTGTCCTTTCTCGTGAGTATGCCAAGAAAGATACTAGGGGCAAAAATGCCATGGAAATGACATCTACTAGATAATGGTATGACATAAGTATTGAAATTGCTGGGTGTATTTGGATTATCCTCTCTAGGTTCTATTTGCCTGTGAAACTCCACCACTGCCCCTCGAAGGACCTCATAAACCTTGTTGGTCGCCATGCCTCTAGGATCAAGGTCCCCTTAGCTTCCATGACACTTGGTTCCCTCTACACTTGGTTGGATAGGGTTCAAACTGATTATGCCCAGTGTCTTTGACATTTTGATGTGTCTAATTAGCCAACCATAAACTTCTGACTGCATTCGTCTATGCTCGGTTTCCAGAGTATGGCCCATACCACTTACTTCCCTCCTCTCGCAAGGTTAAAATCCCTCGAATCCTCTCCTGGAACCATAAGCAATCCAGTAAGTCTTTCCATTCTTATATTGACAATGTCAAACGTTTTAACTTTCACCCATATGTAATACCCCGTATTTTTATGGCTTTTAATTATGTGATTTAATAAATTAAATTGCCTTGAATTATGAGATTTATTAAAATTAATTTGGGATAATTAATTGGAAAATAATCCGAATTTAAATGCTAGCGAGACGAGAGTTAGTATTTTATTATTATAATGTTGTTGAATATTACTCAATGACTATGGTAATATGTGATTATTGAATTTATTAAAATTATCGTGAGTTGAAAATATGACAGTTTTGGTAATTAAGTTGGGACGCGCGTGTTAGTCATGTCAGGACCCAATTTAATGGATTTAAAAGTATTTTATTTTATGTCATCCGTATGAGCATTTTGAGTGTGCTAACATGTCCGAAAGGGTCGATATAGTCAGAAAACACTAGTTGGGGGTTTAGTTTGGGTCTCAGAGCATTTTTAGGCATAACCGGTAACCCGGGAGGGTATTTTAGTCATTCCTATTTTTGGTGAATAGTGACCCACGAAAATTAGGAAATATTTATCCGCCAACCCTTGAGTCCCTTAGGGTTTTCACAACCAAAAAGTATCATGGAAGTTAGAGAGGAAGAGAGGAGAAGTTCTAAGGTTTCCATGGCCATAACCACCACACACCACCACCATCGTCGAATTTGTGAGCAGAAAGAGAGGGGGGAACAACCAATACCATCATCAACGGATCAAAATTTGTATTTTCCAAGAAATTGATTTATCTTGCAAAGATTCAAAGCATATATTTTACATAATAATCTAGATTTGATGATTTTTCGTAAATAAATGAATTAATTGTGAAATTGGAGAATTGAAATATTGAATATGGGTACGATTCATGTAGATAAAACTTATGGGCATAAACTAGTTATGAAACCATGATCCATGCGTAGAAAATTGGGAAATTAAGTAAAGATATATGAATATCTTGAAAGAAATAGGAGAAGTAGGGTTTTTATGATAAATTGGGTGTTTTGATTTAAGAAACTATTGATTCATGACGATTTAATGATTCTACTACGTTAAAGATGATGCTAATATGTTAATAGGATATTTAGTAAACTTTCTTGGGATTTTGGGATGTTGTAATGAAGATTTAGAAGTGTAAAAAGGAAGAAACCCGTAAATGTTTATGAGAATATGGGCAAGTATCTACTTGATCGATCGATCGATCCAAGAATGTCGATCGATCGATGGTATCGATCGATCGATATTTTTTATCGCTCGATCGACCTCTCCTAAATTTTGGCAGTTGTTTTCCTTTAAGGTTTAATGAATATTCCAAAGCCAATATTGATTCTTAGGGTGATTAATATAATAGTTTGGGACTTAGTTAAGGTCAGTTGGGTATTAGTTATTGCCCGGAGAATATTATAACTTATGGGATGGAACGTTGTAAGTACGAGCAGTTAACGAGTGAGAATGGTTTGGAACCTTTCGATTTGGGACTGAATGTGGAATGAAAGATAATTTAAGGGATTTTATATTTACTGAGATAACCTTTGGAACAAATGGGGAACCTAGTATTCACTTGGGATAGGTATAGGTACCCGAATCCGTATGATGAGACGTGTAGCGTTAAATGAACATTACGTAGAATATCTGGAACGTAAATATTATGGGTGAGACTTAATATATTGGGGAGGTGTATACCTATATTGAAATTGTATATATATACAGTTTGTGTGACTTTCTAGTATATGGATTATTGTGTGTATAGCATACCTACCATACTTGCTATCATGGGAGGTCGTTCGTAAGAGGATAGTCTGGTCTTAATGTGACCTTCGGGGGGACTTTAGATTGATACATAGGATTTGGAAGGGCTTATCGCTGAATGGATAGGTTTTCTAACCTTGGGAGCACAGGTATGTGCATGACCCATGGATACGTGAGCTATGTTCGCCTCCATTATGTGTGATTTTTATTGAAACGGTTCCTGAGCGATTCAGAACTTATGATCCTCACGTACGTGATGTACTGGGATTCGATAGCAGAGTATGAGGGCATCGTAGGTTCTATCCTTGTGGGGTGCCTAATTTGTATATGGGATATTATACTAGATTATATATATATATATACTTGTGATAGTTCTGTTGTGTTGCTTAGTAGATAAGAATAACTAAGATAATTGAATGGGATAAGAATGGGTTAGTGTAATTAACACTGAGATAAGTAAATTAATGAATGTGAATATGGGTTATGATTATCACTGGTTTGGGTGTTAATAGTAGATACCCTATGGTAGAATACGAAAGTATAAGTGGTACAGACTAGTTAGTTAGCGGCATAACTAGGATGGGTTAAGGGTATACGGTAGGCGTGCATATTTAGTTGAGAGGTGAGAAACTCATGTGAGAGTACGCAACTAACATGCTCATAATATGTGTTGTTTAATTATAATTTAAACACTTGCAATATTTTTAAAACTGTTTTCACCTCCAGCCCTGACCCATTCGCTTCCAAATATATCTTTTTGTAAAAACCTTTTAGGTTCCCAGCCACAGGGATGCCAAGCATAGGACTTCCATTCTGAAGACGTGCTATAGTTGTTGTGGAAGCTATAGGATTTTGGTATTAGATGCCTCTACATTAATCCTTGGTTCCTTCAGAGTCATTCATACCAGTTAGGGCCTGTTGGCCATTTGCATTTCGAGGTTGTAGTTATAGACTTTCATTATTTCATTTATTGGTATTTATTTAGACTCTTGTATTGGGACTTTATTTAATCTGGTATTATTGTTATTGGAGTGTTTACTCCAGACTCAGTTGATTTCATTTCGTTGGTTACTTACATGAGATTGTTTATGTGATTAATGGTTGTTGATTTAATTACTTGGTTATGTTAACTTAATTAATAAAATTTGGCATCTCGCTTTTTAAAATATTAGGTGGCTAGTAATAAATTAAATATTTTCGACAGTGATGCTAAGACTGAACCAACTTGATATTCTGTCTTAATTTAATAAAGGAGTAGCTACCCGATATTTAATTAGACGGGGTGTTACACCTTACTCTATCACTAATCAATTCTTTACCAATTCCTTTTTAGAAGATGTTGCTCACCCAGTCCAGGTAGTCAAGAAATGTTTTGATCTGAATTTTCCTTCTTTTAATGTTATATTGGTTCTTACTCCCTTTTACCTTCCCTCGTGTAATGAATGGTATAACTACTGCACCGCCTACTCACCCCATCGAGTAGCTTTGCAGTTTGGTTTTGATTAAGGGGTGCCCCTTCTCAACCACAATACCACCAAAAGACCTTTAATTTTTTCCAAGGCATGCAGCTATTTCTTAACCAAGATGGAATCCACTCTCTCTATACATTTGAAAGGATAATTTTTTATCCCTGCCCGACGTACACGTTGTATTAGATTTGCTAAGTACCTTAATGTATTCTTACCCAACAACCTTAGACGTTTCCTTAAGGTTGTTGAGAGAGAGCCTATTACCCCACTGTTGAATGCTTCCCCCTTCTAAGTTGGGATTGTGAACTTCTATAGTCAATGAATCAAAATTTCCCCCGAGCGATACCAATAATACCACCTCTAAAAAGCTTCCACCTTTGGCACCTCTCAGTGAGGTTATTATGAAGAAAATGAAAGGGGCTTCCAGTTTTCAGTAGGTTCAGGAGGTTGTAGATGCCCTTACTACTTCTCGACCTGCTATTAAGGAGGATGCTCCTATTGATGTCTCCAGTGTTGTAGTGGCTAAGTCCAGGAAAAGAACCCCCAGTAAGAAAATAAAGGTTACACCCCCTAGTTCTTCTAACACATCTCAATATCACGTCTTCTCCAGACCCATAGTTGGTCGATCAATGCACAAAACTTCTTGATAATATATTAAGGAAATTTGATAAAGGGTTTGGGGATGAGTGGTCTATCTTATCCCAACAGATGGATGAACGAGTTATATCATTTACTCCTCCTACCCCTATTCCTGTTCGTAAGAGGATGAGATCCTTCCCCAAAGTCCAACTTCCTCATGACGATATTGAGGATGAGTTTCTTCTAGAAAAGGGTAAAGAGGTGTAAGAAGAGGAAGAAGAATAAGAAGAGGAAGAGGACTCCCCTTTGGTTCGACCATCTCACAGGCTGCATCGAATGTACTAAACTGAGAAGACTAGTTCCATTCCCACGGACTATATAATTCTTGATGATTATAGCGATGACCCTGAGCAAGAGAAATCCAAAGAAACACTTAGTATTAAAGACCTTTCTTCTCAACATACTCCTAGTGTTTGTCCTCATTCATCATCCCCTTGACGTGAAGGTAATATGCCCCTTATCTTAGAGTGCAGTCCCTATTTGGAAGTTATTCTTCGGGCCAAAAAAGTGGTTGAAGTTGCATCTACAACAGCTATTGGTCCTATAACTATGGAAAGTGTGTACTGATTTCTTGTACTTTGTGCATCTCAGTTATGTATACATTACACTTACATTTTGCAATGACTTTCGCAGGTTGCCTCTATTGAAGAAGTTGATCCCAACCCTTATAGGGATATTATGATTGTTCCCCCTAAAATCAAAATTAGTGAACAAATATTAGTGGGACTATTTGGGCCCTCTATACTCGAGGGAAAAGCAGCCACTCCTGAGGAGAGGCCAGCTGGAGCAGAAGTAAAGTCTTTGGATCAGATAGTTATTGCCCCAGTTCAGTTTTTTCACGAGAATTTAGCTATTTGGGAGGAATTCAGACTCCCCCTTTCTTTGGTCAAACCATCCATTATTCCTATGATTAAAATAAGTATTTTTTTAAGCCTCAAGTAGTTCACCTAGTCAAGCTACCCCATGGGTGCTTTAGGTAAACTGAGTCTTGAAGATGCCCAGTCTTACTTAGTCGAGCAACTGTAAAGGTGATTTAAGTAAAACTGTGACTTTTGAAGTGATAATAATTTACCTAGTCGAGCAACCATATAGGTACTTTAGGAAAACTGAGGCTTAAGACGACCTGTCTTACTTAGTTGAGTAGTCATAAAGGTGCTTTAAGTAAAATTAGGACTTTCGAAGAGACAACAATTTACCTAGTTGAGCAATCATATAGGTGCTCTAGGCAAACTGAGGCTGAAGATGCCCACTCTTACTTAGTTAAGCAACCATATAGGTGCTTTAGGCAAACTGAGGCTTAAGATGCCTAGTCTTACTTAGTCAAGCAACCATAAAGGCGCTTTAAGTAAAATTAGGACATTTAAAGCAACAATAGTTTACCTAGTCGAGCAACTATATAGATTCTTTGGGCAAACCGTGGCTTAAGGATACCTTTTATGCTCGTACTTTATTTTCTCTTCCTTTAATTTATGCTTCATTCTCTCAAGTGGAAATTAACGTGCCAATGACTTTGGGGGACGTTGTTTCCCCAACTGAGCAAGTACCTCCCGAGAATGTTCCTGTAGAATCTGTTGGGAATTTTACTGAGCCCAAATCTATTCCCAGACAGCCCAAAACATGGAGAGAGTGGGAACAAGACATAACTCCAATTTTGCAGCCCAAAACTGGGACTTTTAAAGTGACAACAGTTTACTTAGTCGAGCAACTATATAGGTTTTTTAGGAAAATTGAGGTTTAAGATGCCCACTCTTACTTAGTCGAGCAACCATAAATGTTATTTAAGTAAAACTGTGACTTTTCAAGCGACAACAGTTTACCTAGTCGAGCAACCATATAGGTGTTTTAGGAAAATTGAGGCTTAAGATGCCTAGTCTTACTTAGTTGAGCAACTATAAAGGTGGTTTAAGTAAAACTGAGACTTTTGACGTGACAATAGTTTACCTAGTCGAGCAACCATATAGGTGCTTTAGGCAAACTGAGGCTTAAGATGCCTAGTCTTACTTAGTCGAGCACCCATAAAGGTGTTTTAAGTAAAACTGGGAGTTTTGAAGCGACAACAGTTTACCAAACCTAGCAATCATATAAGTGCTTTGGAAAAACTGTAGCTTGAGCATACCTTTTATGCCCGTAATCTATTTTCTCTTCCTTTAATTCATTCTTCATTCTCCTAAGTGGAAATTAACCAGCTAGTGATTTAGGGGACGTCATTGCCCCTACTGAGCAAGTACCTACTGAGAATGTTCCTACATAATCTGTTAGGAATTTTACCAAGCCCGTCCCTGTTTCCAGATAGCCTAAAACTTGGAGGAAGGGGAACAAGACATAACTCCAATTTTGCAGCCTAAAACTGGGACTTCTTAAGTGACAATAGTTTTCCTAGTTGAGCAATCATATAGGTGCTTTAGGAAAACTTAGGATTAAGATGCCCAGTCTTACTTATTTGAGCAACCATAAAGGTGCTTTAAGAAAAATAGGGACTTTTGAAGCAACAACTATTTACCTAGTCGAGCAACCATATAGGTGCTTAAGGCAAACTAAGGCTTAAGATGCCCATTCTTACTTAGTTGAGCAACTATAAAGGTTCTTTAAGTAAAAATGGGACATTTAAAGCAACAACAGTTTACCAAGTCGAGCAACCATATAGGCGCGTTAGGCAAACTAAGGCTTAAGATTCACAGTCTTACTTAGTCGAGCAACCATAAAGGTGCTTTACGTAAAACTGGGACTTTTGAAGCGACAACAGTTTACCTAATCGAGCAACCACATAGGTGCTATAGGCAAACTGAGGCTTAAGATTCCCAATCTTACTTAGTCGAGCAACTATAAAGCTTCTTTAAGTAAAACTGGGACTTTTGAAGAGATAACAGTTTACCTAGTTATGACACCCCTACTAATTAAATACCGAATATCTACTCCTTTATTTAAATTAATACAAAATGTTAAGTAGGTTCAGTTCATAGCATCACTGTCCAAAACATTTAATTAATCACTAACCAATTAATATTTAAAATAGTGAAGTTTCAAATTTTAATATTAAAATTAACCATTAACTAAATAATTTAAATCATCATCCAACAATCACATGAACAATCACATAAGATAATAAACGAAATGAAATAAATGATGTCTGGAGTAAACTCTCCAATAATAGTAGCAATGTAAATAATCCCAATACAAATGTCTAAATGAATAAATAAATCCCAAGACTGAAATAAAATGAAGGTCTAAAACTATTGTCTCTGAATAAGAGTGGGCAACAGGCCCTAACTGGAATAAATGACTCCGAAAGAAGCAAGGCTAGATGTGAAGGGGTTTAGTAACGAGATCATGTAACTTTAACAGCAGCTACAACACATCATTGGAATGGAACTCCTATGCTTTGCGTTCCTGTGGCTGGGGACCTAAAATGTTTTTACGAAAATAGATTTGGAAGCAAACGGGTCATAGCCCGAGGTTAAAACAGTTTAAAATATAGCAAGTATTTAATTGCATTAAACAGTAGAAAATATACACATGTCAGTTACGTGCTCTCACATTAGTTCCTCACCCCTCAACTAATGTGCACGCATAACGTATACCCTTAACCCATCCTAGTTATGCAACTAATTAACTAGTCCGTACTAACTCATGTCTTCATATTTTAATACAGGGTGTCTATTCATATTACCCAAATATACCCTACGTAAATCTTATATTTACGTTAATCAAACTTCTTATCTCAAGTATTATATGAATTCTCACATTGTTAACCCATTTAAATATCTTAATTATTCGCATCTACCAAGCAACTGTGAACCAGTCACAAGTACATATATATAAATCTCAGTACATATATACATATATGGAACCCCTAGTCTAAGCTACGGTGCACGCATACTCTGCTATCGAATCCCGGTACATCACGTACATAAGGATCACACATTTCGAATCGCTCAAGAACCATTTCAATAAAAGTCACACATATTAGAGGCGAACATAGTTCACATACCCATGGGTCACGCACATACCAACGCTCCCATGGTCATCTGACTTATCAACTCGCAGATAAGGCATTCACAGTCCTATGTCCTTAAGGTACCAATCTAAATCCCCCCGAAGGCACACAAAGATAAGATGGTCCATTTTTCGAAAATCAGCCTCCCGTGATAGCAAGCATAGTAGGTATATCATACACATAATAATCCATATACCAAGCATTCACACAACTTAGATAATCATCATATTACTATAGGTATTTTCTAGTCCTATACCATAAGTCTTATACGTACTCTAATATCATCCCATTTATTTCACGTAATACATTTAGCTGATAACTCTCTCGTCGTATAATTTCGAGTACTTAAACCTGGCCCAAAAGGTTACTAAGTCTCCCACTTGTCCCTAAGGTTAATTCAGTAACTTAAGGTCCCTATTTCTACCTCTAACCTTAAGTTATCACTTATATAAATTGAATTCATTTTCTTGCAACTTCTAATAGTAACTCACTCGTCTGACATTCGTAAGTTTAGCACTAAGTCCCAAATCAATTCAAATATGTTTTGGGCTTCAAATACACTCCTATTGGTCTTCCTTGAGTCAGTATGTTCACATAGTCCCCGCCAATAACTTTCAAGAGTCGGAATCTATTAAATCTTAAAAGGGAAAAATATCACAAGTGCAGGGGGAGTCGATCGATCGACTCGTGAATGTCAATCGATCGATCGAGCAGTTATAGCCCATATTTTTCTGCATTTTTGGAATGGTTTAATCTCCAATTTCCATTACATGATGCCATATTCTAAAGTAAATGTATTGGATGGTATAATAACCTAAATACATGATTTCTAACGTTCCAAAATTCTTAAATCATCATAAATCACCCTTTTATTGAATTAAATCATCTAATTATCATAAAAACCCTATTTCTCTATTTTCTTCAAGAACATCATACAACTCAACATAAATTCATAATTATCTATGAATGGATCATGATTTCGTGAGTGATGTACTTCTAGAATTGAGTCTACACACAAATCCTACCTAGATTAATATTTTTGTCTCCAAATCTCACAAATTTTGAATATTATCAAGATTGTTCTCAATTCCTAAACTATCATAGGTAACTGATAAAAAGACTTTTGCGTGTATTTCTTTCTTTGTCGTTGCTTGAAAAGTCCTTCTAATCAAAACCTTATGTACCTACAAATAATAATAAACTCAAGTGTAGAGGTAAGTAAGGGTATCAATCCACTTTCTAGGGAGTAAAGCAAATGGAACAAATTCAAATGTAATTCACTATTTATTTTCTTTTTGTGCTTTTTCACTTTTCTATTTTTTTAGCTTTTTCAATATTAAAACAAAAGGGTGAGGTGAGATCTAAACTAAAATAAACTAAATGTAAAATGATTATAACTAACTAGAAAGTAACTAAAATGAAAATAAAGTCTAACACTAAAATAAAAGATAAAGTGAGGCAAATAATTGTGAGAGCAATCAAGGAATGGAATTACACCACAAATTTTAATTATTCTAATTAATTAATTTAATTATTTGAATTCTCCCAAATTAATATTAAAATTACAAACCAACTCTCGTTGCAAGTGTAATTAGAATAGTAATCTTTTAGAAAGTTAAAATTAACACCCCACAACTCTAGAAAATTAGATCTACACTACTTTTAATTAATCACCCGCTAGGATCGATCAATTAGAATTTATGTCAATCTTAGAAATTAAATTTAGAGTTGAAATTCAAATGATAATACCCCACTTAAGAGACCCCTATCTCTAGTTCGAATCTAAAATGGGTATTATCACTAGAATTTCGATTTTCTCTCGAAAATCATTTACCCTCTCTCGAGGTGTAAATCTAAGGGTGGGGGATCAAATTTAACATTCAAAGGGAAATTTCAAGTAAGCAAACTAATTAAACTAAAATAATATCAAATAAGGGTTTCACCCCACCCCTTGAAAGGGGTTTTAGCCTAACATGATATGAAACATGACAAATTAATAATCAAAGGCATAAACAAATCAAATAGAAGGGTAAGAGGACAAATCTTCAAACAAGTCTCCTTGATTTGCAAAATTGGACTCTAATCCTCCATTGAAATTGATCAACATCTATTCCAAATGAGCTTTCCACCATATTCAATTACATACAAATACTCATTTGAATTGCTCAACAATTAATCTCTCACAAATATCTAAAAAGATAAAAATAAAATTATTTACAAAAATATTCTACCTAATTTATTTTCTACTCTAACCTATCTCTCTCTCTAGAATTTCATCTCTAGTTGATGATCCTCCAAAATGGTCTTCAACTCTCTTTAAATATGCAATGGAGCAAAGGGGTATAAGTGGGAATTGGCTAGAGGTGCATGTGTATAAGGTGAGAGCACATGTGCATGGGGGTGTGAGGTGAGGGAATATTTGGAAAAATCTGATTTGTTATTGAGGGTAATGTGGGTAATGCACACAAGTGTGCATGTGGGATATGTGTTGGGGTATTTTAGGTAAATGGGTATAAGAGGTTTATGTTGGTTTTAAGCACATGGGTAATTGTTTGTTGATTTTGGTCTTTGGTTTTGTTGGCAAGGGATATAGCAGAACGTGGCTTAGTTTTGGAGAAAGTGGGTTCTTGGTTCACATGGGTATTGGGTGGAGGGTTCGGGTTTTGGGCGGACACGGATCCGGGTTGGGGTCGGGTTTGGACAGTTGGGTTGCAGCTCATGGCTGGTCGGAGTGGATTGGTGAGCTGGTGTGGGTCCGCTTGGTTTTCCGGGTTTGGAGGTCCGGATTGAGGAGAGAGAGAGGGACACGGCTGCTGGGGGTTTGGACGGAGGTGGGTTCACCGGAGATTGGAGCAGCGCCGGGGACTGGGATCGAGTTTGGTGTTTGTTTTCCGGTGGGTAAGGGCTGGTGGGTTCGGTTGTGGGTGAGTTTGGAAGTGTGTGGTTGTAAGAGAGAGAGAGAGTTGTGGGTGTAGTGAGAGGAGAGAGAAAAAGGTGGGTGATGGGGGAAGAAGAAGGGGGTGAGGGTGATAGAGTGTGTGAGTGTGTATGGGATAAGGGTGAGGGTGAGGGGTTGTTGGATAGGTTAGTGGGTATAGGTGTGTAGGATAAGTTGGGTAGTGTGTGTATTAGTTTGGACCCTAAAACTAAAAAAAAATAAAAATAAAATCTAAGTAATAAAATAAAACATATAAAAACTAAAAATCTAAAAATTAAATTACTATACTAAAAATTAAAATCAAGACTCAATAAAAATAAAACTAAAAAGAAATAACAATGTAAATCTATTAAACTTAAAACTAAAGTCCTAATAAATAAATAAAAATAAAATCTAATAAAACTAAATTCCTAAAAACTAATCCTAGTAAAATAAAATAAGATAAAAACTAAAACTAAAAACTTAATAAAATAAAATAAAATTATATTAATAAAAATAGAAATAAAATATAAAAATAGGAAATAAAACCTAAAAAATGCTAAAATAATCCTAAAATTAAAATGACTCAAACTAAAAATCTAAAAAATTAAAATAAAATAAAAAGGGAACAAACCAACACACACGGGTCTTGGGTGACGGTTTAGGGACAAGTTTAGGCTAGGTTTGGGTAGAATGAGGTTATGGGGCAAGGGTATTTAGCTCCAATGTAACTGTAATTGACCTCGAAATGTAGCTTTTGGCACCGCAACTACAGTTAAGCCTGCATGATAAACATTTACGCGCATAAGACCCATATTGTCGAGAATTAGCAACTAAAATACATCTATTCGGGGTATAAATTGTACAGTTTTGGGTGTTTATTAGTAACATATACACTGATTATTGCAAGTTAAATCACTTGACTGAAAAATAAAGATTCTGATCCTTTGAAGCAGATGATATGGAAGTGATCCTCTCTTCCCGATCTACCCGGTGGTGGTGATGGTGGTGCAAAAGCCTCTAAGTGGTGGTTCTCCTTTGGGAACTTCCTGCTCTTCCTCTCTAATGGTCGTTTGTGATTTTTGGTTGTGAAAACCCTAGGAGAACTAAGTGTTGGCTGATATAATTACTCTAAAATTCGTGGGTTACTATTCCTCAAAAAGTCAAAATGACTAAAATACCCTCCCGAGTTGCTGATTAGGCCTAAAATGCCCTAGAACCCAAACTAAAACCCCAGCTAGTGTTTTTTGACTATCTAAACCCTTCTGGACACGTTGGCGCACATAAAATGACCATATGAATGATATCAAAATAATTTACTTTTAAATTCATTAAATTGGTTCCTGACATGACTGACACACGCGTCCCAACTTAATTTTCTAAACTGTCGTATTTATAGTTCGTGATAATTTTAATAAATTCAATAATCATATATTACCATATTCACTCAGTAATATTCAACATTATTATCATAATCAAATACTAAATCTCGTCCCGTTAGTATTAAAATTCAGATTAATTTTCAATTAATTATCCCACTTGATTTAATTCATCCCAATAAATATAATCAATAAAAATACGGGGTATCACATACCTCCCCCCTAATAACAGAATTTCGTCCCAAAATTCAAAAATAGGATATACCTGGCAAAAATAACTCTGAATAACACTCGCGCATCTCATCCTCACGCTCCCAATTAGACTCCTCGACATTATGATGCTACCATTGAACACGCACTAGCGGTACTATCTTCGACCTCAATTTACTCTCGCTACGTCTAGAATAGAAAGCGGCCCCTCCTCGTAGGAACTATCAGGCTGAAGATCAATCTCCTCTAAAGCAATGTGAGTATGGGCCAAATCATCACGAAGATATCTCCTCAGCGAGGAAATGTGGAACACGTCACGGATTCTATGAAAGTGTTCCAATAACCCAAGTCTATACACAACTGGCCCAATCCGCTCAATGATAGGGAATGGCCCCACATATCTAGGCGCTAACTTCCCCTTTTTCCCAAAACGCATAACCCCCTTCATAGGAGACACTCGGAGTAACATTTTGTCCCGAATAATAAACTCTCTGAAGAACCTCTTGGCATCGATATAACTCTTCTGTCGATCCGGAATAACCCAAATATGGCTCCGTATCATCTCTATCCTCGTCGAAGTCTCATGAATCACTTCTGGTCCAAGTAGTTTGTCGTCCCCCACCTCTAACCAACATGCTGGGGAAGGATAAGGCCTACCGTACAATGCCTAGAATGGATCCATACCAATAGTAAACTGGTAGGAGTTATTATACATAAACTCCACCAGTGGGAGATACGGCTTCAACCTCTGCCAAAATTGAGGATGCACATATGCAACATGTCCTCAAACATATGATTCGTCCTCTCGGTCTGACCATATGTCTGCCGGTGATACGATGTACTCGACCGTAACTCAGTACCCACAGCTTCCTGAAAACTATCCCAAAACTGAGATACAAATATTTTATCTATTTCAGACACGATATCGAGAGGTACCCCATGAATTCTCACTATCTCGACTATAAAGATCTGTGCGTACTGTCCCGTGGTGTAATCTGTTCGGGCTGGCAGAAAGTGAGCAACCTTGGTCAACCGATCCACAATCACCCATATGGAATCGTGACCCCTCTGCGATGTAGGAAACCCCATGATGAAGTCCATGGAAATGCTCTCCCATTTCCATCTAGGGACCTTTAATGGTTGTAGGAATCCTACCGGTCTCTGATGGTCCACCATTACCAGCTAACAAGTGGCACATTTCAACACAAACTCGGTAATATCCTTCTTCATCTCGCTCCACCATTACTGTCGCCTCATATCCTGGTACATCTTATCCCCACCGGGATGTATCATAAATCGTGAACCGTACGACTCTATCATCACCTCATGTCGTAAGTCCTCTCCTTCCGGAACAACCAATCTCCCATTGAAGCATAATCCCCCGTTTGAACCAATAGTATAAGACTCGGCCCCCTATTCTAGTAACTGTACTATCTGCTCCTGATAGAACGGGCCCGCTGCCTGAGCCTATACTACTCTCATAATGATCTGGGGCATAACTGTCATCACAGACATGAATGATCGGGCCACTGCATCCTGGTGTCCCAACTCCTTCCACTCCACTTTCCACACCTAGGCCACCTCACCTACTAGCCTACACTTCAACGCGTTTGCTACCACATTAGCCTTCCTTGGGTGGTATTGGATATCGAACTTATAATCCTTCATAAACTCGAGCCACCAACATTGAAGCATATTCATCTCCTTCTACGTGAAGAGGTACTGTAGTGACTTGTGGTCTGTGAATAAACGAGATTTTTCCCCAAGAGATAATATCTCCAAATTCGAAGTTCAAACACGACGATCGCTAACTCCAAGTCATTAGTGGGGTAGTTCCTCTCGTGAGGCTTAAGCTTAAGGGAGGCATAAGCTATAGCCTGACTCTCCTATTGCAGTACACCCCAAGTCCTAGTAAGGATGCATCAGTGTAGACTAGATACTACACTCCCAGCCTGGGCAAGGCTAACACTAGGGTTGAGGTCAGTTTCTCCTTCAACTCATCAAAAGCCAACTAGCAGGCATTGCTCCAGATAAATGGCACCCCCTTGCAAGTCAGATGCATCAACGGACCCTCTATCTTTGAAAACCCCCGAATGAACCTCCTGTAGTATCCTGTTAGGTCCAAGAAACTACGTATTTCTATCGATGTCGTGGGTTGTTCCCACTCCCTCACCGCTGATACCTTCCCTGGGTCTACAGATATATCCCCCTGTCTGAAATGATGTGACCCAAAAATTGTACCTCTTTTAGCCAAATCCCGCATTTCTCATATTTTTGCATACAATTCGTGCTGACGCAATGTCTACAAAACCTGCCTCAAGTGCTCGACATGCTCCTCCTTCGTCTGGGAGTAAAACAGAATGTCATCTATGAAGACGATGACGAATTAGTCCAGGAACTCTCAAAACACCCTGCTTATCAAGTCCATAAACACGATTGGGGCATTTATTAGACCAAAAGGCATAACCCTGAACTCCTAAGAACCATATCTCATCGATAAGATAGTCTTCAAGACATCCTGCTCCCTGATACACAACAGATGGTATCCCGATCTCAAGTCAATCTTTGAGAAGAAGGAAGGTCCTCTCAACTGGTTGAATAAGTCATCAATTCGGGGTAACGAATACTTATTCTGTATCGTGACTTTATTCAACTCTCGGTAATTGACACACAACCTCAAAGATTCATCTTTCTTCTTAACGAACAGCACAGGAGCACCCCACGACGAAGTACTCCTACGGATAAACCCCTGACTCAACATCAACTCTATATGATCTCGTAGCTCCCTCATTTCTGTTAGATCCATTTAGTAAGGTGAGCGAGCTATCGGACGGGTTCTCGGTACCAAATCTATAACAAAGTTTATCTCTCTACTCAGTGCTAAGCTAATCTCAGAATATCCTGAAACACATCAACGAATGCCCAAATAATAGGAATCGAATCAAGTGGTATCACCACCTCCCTAGAGGTCTCCTCCTCTATATAGTACAAGTGAGTGGATGATCCTCCCTCGGGATGAGGCATCGCCACTAGTAAAATCTCATGATCGGCTATAGCAAAAATAATACTCCTACTAAAATAATCGATCATGGATGTATATGTAACTAGCCAATCTATACTGATAATTGCATCACACTCGGACAAATCTAATATGAGCATGTCAGCAGGTAAGGTAAATCTACCAATATCTGTACCCACACTTGTACATATAAAGGAAATCACAGAACCCTTAGTCAATGGAGAATCTACACAAGTAATAGTTCTCTTTGCTGTATCTAATAATACCATAGCGCGTGCAAATCTGGTGGCAAAAAAATAGTGTGTGGCCCCTGTGTCAAATAAAATATGCCCCATAGTCCCCTGAATAGAAAACATACCCTCAATCGAGGGTGGATACTGCGGGACTGTGGCCTGATGATGGTTATAAACCCGACCATACTGAAGGTTCCACTGCTAAACTGGGACTGCTAGAATTGGTGGCAATGCTGGCATCTATAGTGGTGCTGGGAGGGAGGCGAGAAACATCAATCTCTGGGGCTCCTGGTGATGTTGCTACTGCGGCGGGGCCCTGCCCCTCTCAGGACACTCCTGGCATTTGTGGCAAATCTTACCACAGATGAATCATTTCCCTACAAATTTTACTTCTCTCTGACCCTGCTGCCCACGGCCCTGATGATCGTTACCAGCTCTACATTGACTATGCTGGCCCAGATAAAACTGTTGCCCAGATGGTCGTGCTGACCCTGCTGGCCATGCCTAAAACCTCCCTGGCCATGTCGGAAACCTCTTGATCTGAATTTCTTAGAATCCCCTTGCTGAGAACTCTGATCGCCCTGCCTATGCTAACCCTGAGCTGGTTATGCCCCACTGACAGATGAAAGTGGTGGTCCTAGTAGTGATGTAGCACTGCGTTAACCACATCTGAATAGGTGGCCTATGAGATATTCCGTAGAAGGTGCTGGCGAATCCTCCATGTCAACCCATCCATGAACTTCTGAATCCTCTTCTCTTCAGTTAGCATCTCATCAGGTAATATGTTCAGAAGATTGGTGAACTCGGATTTATACTCTGCCACTGTCCTCCCTTTCTGCTTAAGATTCATTAATTTTGGCCTCATCTCTCTCTGAACTGCAGATGGTCCTAAATAGTAAGAACATCTCTCTCCCCAGCAGTGGTAATAGACTCCTACCACTGCAATGCTTCTCTTACCAGCTTAAACGTAGTCAGTATCTGCCTCTGCACATTTGTACGCTCATACATCCTCAGGTGCCTTTGGATGTCTTTCTTCCACTGGCTCGCCACTACAATATCAGATCTCCCTTAAACTCCGAAGGATGTGCCTTCTTAAAGGCATATCTAACACGTTCCTAAGCATATGATAATGCATGAGCCTGGAATGGGCCTACCACTGGTGCCTGAGGTGGTGTCTGCTGCACTACTGCTAATGCTGCATTTATCGCCTGGGCTACAATGGTGGCAACTTTAGTAACGTTCATAGAACCCTGAACTGGTGCATGCAGAGGCTCGGGCTGGGCATTCCTGGGGAACTCGATGTGCACGTCGAGGAGGCATCTGAAATGAGACAGAATTTTTTTAAGTCCATAGTAAATATCTCAAAATAGCTGAAGAATGTAAGATACACAAAAGAGTACAACAATCCTAAAATATAGGGCTCTATATCAAAGGACGATAGACGAAAACATAACAAGACATACATATCCTAAGGAATCTAGAACCTGATGCTCTAATACCAGCTGTGACACTCCGACTAATTAAATAATTGGTAGCTACACCTTTATTTAAATTAATACAAAATGTCAAGTTGGTTCAGTTCATAGCGTCACTATTAAAAATATTTAATTAATTACTAACCACCTAATATTTAAAATAGTGAAGTGTCAAATTTAAATATTTTAATTAACCATCAACTAAATAATTTAAATTATCATCCAACAATCACATGAACAATCTCATAAGATAATAAACAGAATGAAATAACACATGTCTGGAGTAAACTCTCCAATAATAGTAGCAACGTAAATAAACCCAATACAAATGTCTAAATGAATAAATAAATCCCAAGACTGAAATAAATTGAAGGTTTAAATCTGTTATCTATGAATAAGAGTGGGCAACATGGCCTAATTGGAATAAATGACTCTGAAAGAAACAAGTAAAGATGTGAAGGCGTCTAGTAACGAGATCCTGTAACTTCCACAATAGGTACAGCACGTCATTGGAATGGAACTCCTATGCTTGGCATCCCTATGGCTGGGCACCTAAAATATTTTTACAAAAATAGATTTGGAAGCAAACGGGTCAGAGCCCGAGGTGAAAACAATTTAAAATATAGCAAGTTTTTAATTTCATTAAACAGTAGATATTATACACATGTTAGTTACGTGCTCTCACATGAGTTCCTCACCCCTCAACTAATATGCACGCTTAACGTATATCCTTAACTCATCCTAGTTATTCCACTAATTAACTAGTCCGTACTAACTCCAGTCTTCATATTTTAATATAGGGTGTCTATCCATATTACCCAAATATACCCTACGTAAGTCTTATATTTACGTTAATCAAATTGCTTATCTCGAGTATTATATGAATTCTCACATTGTTAACCCACTTAAATATCTTAATTATTTGCATCTACCAAGCAATCATGAACCAGTCATAAGTACATATATACATATATGGAACCCCTAGGCTAAGCTGCGGTGCACGCATACTCTGCTATCGAATCTCGGTACATCACATACATAAGGATCACGCATTCCGAATCGCTTAGGAACCGTTTCAATAAAAGTCACACATATTTGAGGCGAACTTAGTTTGAAGGTTCCTATATAGAGCACTCTTAGGGTTTGTGTTCCGTGATTTAGCTATATAGGACTTCATCTAGTTGGACTTTGATTTTGACAAAATTATACGTGCAATTAGGGTGAGTGTCGTTGGCTCCGCCAAGATCCTATTGCTCTCTACTTCATCTCAGCGATCGATTGAATTCTCATTACTGTGTAAGGTTGTTTTTCACACCCTATACGGCTCATATGATTGATTCTGTCACATAGGACACAATAGTGCATTTGCCTATCATTTTATTATTGCGCGGGTGTGTCTAAAAAGTTTATTTTCAAAACTGTTAAGAAATTAATTTTGGAAGTTATAAATTTGTTTTAATATATCTCAGAAATAATTTTTCTAGCAAAATCTTTTAATATCTCTTGTATGTTAAAAGATATTGTCACAAAATTTAGTTTGAGATTTATTAGAATGATTTTATAAAATCTAGAATCAATTTAATTTGCAACTGAAAATAAATTTTTATTGTAGCATTATGTTTATATGCCTGCGTGTGTTTTTATATAGTAAATGTATGCATTGATTGATTTGACCGAGATTTGAACCATGCCTTGTTTGTGGCCATAACTGTTGGTGCATCATACTTTATATATATATTGTCTTAGCTGAAAGATGGCCTTTCCTTGTGCCATCTATTTCGGCCTTGACCCGCTTACATCAGCAGTTAGCATGTCATCTTAGCTAGGCAAGTTCCCAGGCAAAAGCTATTACCAACAGCTATATATGGCATTCGATGTGTTGGTCTGACCGTTTCGACCGTGGCAGGTCTTTACCACTAGGATTTTGGTATAGACCTTGCAGCTTGATTTTGTCTCGGTTCTCTTAATTTCCAAACGACTTTATTTTAAATAACAGTTAGTTTTTTTTATATCCTTGAAATGACACCGTGTGTCGAGTTTGTTACAACAGGTAATATTTTGAAGTGCGTTATAGCTGAATTACAGTGTCTTTATTCGAGTTGATTCCGCCCATGGTTTTGATAAAAACCAAAGTTGGTATTTTTATTGGCGTATTCAGTATGCAGTTGATAGAACAGCTGGCACAACACGTGTTACGTTTTAAGCTGATCATTTTTTGTTTCTTGTTTGGCCGTGCGATCTATTTTTTATCAACATATGTGTGTGATTTATATCAATCCCTGTGAATCTTTTTTCACCAATCAGACATGTTCCTATTTCTCTATAAATAGAACCTTTTGGGTCTTCATTTTCTTAACCGAGAAAAATTATTTTTAAGCTAAAGCTCTGACAAATTTTCTAGAGAGAGAGATATTATACACCAATATTTTCAGAGATAAATCTTTTGTGTATTTTTCAAAAGCCATTGCTGAGTCTCAAAGTCTCCTTGTGGATTCAAGCTTGGACGGTTTTATTTTCAGAACCTCTTCATCTTCGATTTTGCTGATTTTTCATTTTGAAAAATCTGGTTATGAGTATCTTTTTTTGTAGTGCCTATTTTAATTGTACATTCAGATATGTTTTGTGTATAAAGTTTACTAATCTTGTTTTTGTTAAAAACTTAAAAGAAAAACTCATTGTTTTTTGGGGGGCTTATTCATATCTGAAATTAAAACAAACTATCGTGTACTGTTTGTTGGCTAATTTTTCTATTTATATATATATATATTATTTTGATTAGTCATGTTCCTATTTTAAAACGTTTTGTCTTAAAAAAACTTGAGAATATTTTTTCCTGAAAATAAAGTTAAGATTTCAAGAGGTTTAAAAAGTTGGAACCTAATTTTTAAAGGACTGAAATTAATAGAAATTACCTTGAATATCCTGATATTTGAATTGAATCTTAATCGTTGACTATATGCCTAACTTCATTATATTTTTAGTAATATTTTGTGGATATAATTTCTTGGTTGTTTAAGTGATTTTTAGGAAATGTTTTCATCTCATATCACTTACATATATTCACTCACGTTGTATTCACGTAGACACATTTATTTGTGTAAATATTTGAACAAGTCTAGTGTTCAATATTTAAAAAGAAAAGAAAGCTTTTCAAACTGTATTGAAAGTCAAGAGGACTTGACTTGAGTTGACATAAGACTTGCAAAGATATAAATGAGATATAATATGTTGCATAGCATTCGGTGTGTATCATTTAAGTGCGGGTGTTTCATCTAGTATATAACACCACACACAATTACTTCACTAAAAAATAACACAATAGGCACTGATCTAATCTTGTGCTATAAGAGCAAAAGGGAGAATCTGCCAAGTGTAGAACGCAATATCAAACTAGGAAAGACTTAAAGAGAGAGCAGAATAAGCGACCAGGGAGGAGTCTTGGTCGTGTGAGGTAATAGCTACATCTATCTTCTTTAGTTGTCGTGTTTATTGATTGTTGATTGTAACTCGTTCCTATTATTTTTATTGTTTTAGTGAAAGTACATTAGGTGACTCCTAGAGGGGTCCGTAGTTTTTCCCAAGTAAGGGTTTTTGCGACGTAAAATAAATACCTTGTGCTTTACTTTACAAATTTGCAATATCTCGCCTCATACGAAAAAGTAGGTTTAATACTAGAAACGCACCTAATTAATTGAATCATTTATTGTCTGTTTTGACACCTAGCTAACTCAAGATAATAAATAGGACTATTAATTGACTTGGCAAACTAAAACTTGTTTTAGCCAAGTTAGCAATTCAAGAAAAGTTTGAATTGGTTCCTTCTTAAACAACAAAGATAAATTGTAGGTAATTGGAGTTTATTTCGACAAATTATTTTACTTTCGCATTATAGTCTATCGTAAGTCGCACTCTCAAGTGGTATCAGAGCTAGACTTTAAAAAGATCATTATCCAAAACTTTTGTCAAACTCGTTTTACCTTGTTTTCAATGGATGATTCAAGTCAATTGCTTAGTCTTGGAAATTTTAGTAGACCTCCTATTTTCGATGGCTCAAATTTTTCATACTAGAAAATTACAATGGTTGCATTTATTCAAGGAACTTTAGGAGATGACGTGTGGGATTTGATTAAAAATAGGCACCCCACTACTCCCATAACAAAAGGAGGTACTATCTTTAGAAAACTTAAAACTACTGAATTAAGTGTTGATCAGAAAAAGATAAGCAATTTCAATAATAAAGGCAAAAATGCAATTTTCATGAGTTTGAGCGAGAACGAATTGAAACGTATATGTCACTGCACTACTAGCAAGGATGCTTGGGACACTTTAGTAATAGCACACGAAGGCGATGCTAGGTTAAAGAAGTGTAAAACTCAAATGCTTTTTCAAAAATATAATATGCTAGTTATGAAAGATAACGAACCATTTGATGATTTTTATATACATTTGACTGATATTATTACCCAACTGCATGCTAATGATGTAGAGTATACTGAATAGGAAGTATGTTCTAAGATCTTAAGGTCCCTTGCCCCTAGGTTTGACCATAAACGTTATATCATTGAAGAAATGAATGCTCCATCTCTCACTCCTGAATTGTTAAGCTCTAAATTGAGAACTATGGAACTCGAAACATCCTTCAGAAAGACTCTTACTTCTTATGCTAAAAATGATATGACCAACTCTTCTATAGTTTCATTCAAAACTTCCTGCCCTAATAAAAACAAGCATAAGGTAGTTAAGCAACAATCTGAGTCGGATAATGAGTCTGATGAGGAGTCGGATGAAATTGACAAGATTGACAATCAACTTGCACTTATGTCTTCCCAATTTAAGAAACTTTTGAAGCATAGAAACTCTATTGCTAAAATACGTATGCAAGAAAATAATCAGTCTCATTAGTACAATCGACCTCATAACAAAAATTCTAAATCGAAGTCTGATTATGATAGTTCTAGTAGTAAGATTAATCAATCGAAATTGGCTTGTCACAATTGTGGGAAACTCGATCATTTCATTGCTGAATGTAGATCCAAACCACAGTCCAAGTATCCTAAGACACAAAAGGCTAACATTACTAAAACTTGGGATGATTCTTCCGATTTTGAATCAGAAGAAGACCAAGTAGAATCTGAATCAAACTACCTTGCATTTTTTGGAGAAGTTTACGACTGTTGTGGACATGTATATCTAGCTAGAATGTCTGATTCCGAAGATGAACGTGAATCTGATGAAGTGCTTAATTTAATTGATGCTGCTAAATCTTTGTTAGCTAGTCAGCCTTCTATGCTTGAATTAACTTCTCCATTTGATGCTAAAAGTGCATGTTTGTGTGACACTAAGTCTGAAGATTGCAACAATTCACACACTGACACGGAGAATAATGAAAATTTTGCTGCCTATGACGATTATACGGAATTATATGTGAGGACTTTGCAGAATAGACAAGAATTATCTAATCTGGTTAAATTGTTTAGTGAGTCCCTAAAAAATCACTCTAAGATAATTCAACAAAATTCAGTTGAAATGAGCAATGTTAAAATTGATTTTGAAAAATAGTCACTTGACTTTAAATTTCAGATTATGACATTAAACGAAAACCTGATTTCTTTAGTAAAAAAGTATAATGATGCGTTTTTACAACTTGAAAAATCTAAAGAAGTTTGTGAAATTGATTTTAAAATGTGTCGTAGTTGTGATATAAAATCCTTTGACCTTGAAGAGTTGATAGCTTTCTAGCTCTATCATGGCGATACTAGAGGGTTTGGTTATGAAGGTCCTAATGTGAAAAATGATGATCTAACCAAACCAGTCCACTTTGTAAAAGACGAAGAAGAAATGGTTTTTTAGTTGGAAAGCAAGCCATATGAAAAGGCCAAATGAAAATAAGTTTTAATTGAAAATGATTTTGAAAGTGACATTGATACTTTTATTGAAAATTTTGTTGAGACATCTACATCTATATACTACCCCCCTTCTAAGAGACTTTCTAGACCTTTTATATCTAATGCCCGTAAGAAATCTGAAACGAGTTTTAATAGAAAACTTCACAATTCAGGCCTTCCTACGTCTAGTAAATTATGTACTAAATGTGATGTTTTTGGAAAAAAAAAACTGTGAGTGCCAACGGTTTCCAAAGAAAAATGACCATTTTTACTTTAATACAAGAGTTGGGAGATTTGGCAATAAAACCTCAAAATGTAATGGATCATTTCGTTATTTTAGTAAGTCCAGAACATGGACTGATAGCAAATCAAAACCATTAGGCAAATCCT
Organism: Sambucus nigra; assembly: GCA_949130495.1. Lineage (NCBI taxonomy): Eukaryota > Viridiplantae > Streptophyta > Magnoliopsida > Dipsacales > Adoxaceae > Sambucus > Sambucus nigra. The sequence goes on from OX422221.1 coordinate 343,153,369, forward strand.
TTTTCAGATTCCATTTAATGGATTAAAACAAATTTAAAACTGTGCCTATATGGATCGGATTTGATGATCTAAGAACCCAGCTAAATCATTTAAATTTGAAATCTTTTATAGTCTTGACAGCCCTACGCTGTGAGATGAATAATGTTGGTTGGTACTTAGACAGTGGATGCTCGCACCATATGACGGGAGATATTACCAAACTAAAGGATTTTGTTCTTTGTAAAGGTGGAAACATTACCTTTGGAGATGGTAAGACCTCCCAAATCATTAGTAAAGGTGTTCTTAATGAAGAGGGTTTACCAAATGTCAATGATGTGTTGTTAGTTCATGGAATGAGAGCTAATTTGTTTTCCATCAGTCAATTTTATGACAATGGTTGCCAAATTAAATTTTCAAAAACCTTCTGTGATGTTTTGACTGGATCAGGAGAAGATTGCATTAAAGGCTAACGTAATGGAGACAACTGTTACAAAGCTTCTGGATCCTTGTCTTGTAATATGACTCTTTTAGATGATTCTGACTTATGGCACAATAGGTTGGGTCACATTAGTTATCAAAACTTAAATTGGTTATCATTACAACACCTTGTTAGAGGCTTACCTAAAATAAAGAAATGCCCCTCTGTTGTTTGTGGTCCATGTCAAGTGAAAAAGATTACTAAATCCCCTCATGAAAAGGTTAAAGACGTTAACACCACTGCACCTCTTGAACTTCTCCACATGGATTTAATGGGTCTAACTAGGACTGTCAGTTTAAATGGAAATTCTTATATCCTAGTCATTGTGGATGATTTCTCTCGGTTTACTTGGGTAGCTTTCATGAAAGCTAAGTCAGAAACATTTAACAATTTTTTAAAAATACTGACTAGAATAGAAAATGAGAAGGACACCCAAGTAACCCGAATTCGAACTGATAGAGGTGGAGAGTTTAAAGAAACTGATTCCATTGAATATTATGAAGCTAATGGTTACTCTCATCAGTTTAGTGCTCCAAAAACTCCTCAACAAAATGGGGTTGTTGAACAAAAAAATAGAGTCATACAGGAAATGGCTAGAGTTCTTATACATGCTAAAAAATTACCGTTATATTTTTTGGAGGAAGCTTGTATTACTGCCGTTCACATTATTAATCGTTTATATCTTAGGAAGAATGCCAAAATGACCCCTTATGCATTTTGGTTCAACAAAAAGCCCAATGTAGAGTATTTTCGAACCTTTGGCTTTATTTGTTATGTTTGCAATGATCGCGAAAATATTTCTAAATTTGAAGCCAAATGTGATAAATCAGTTTTTCTTAGCTATTCTCAAAATAGCAGGGCTTTTAGAGTTTACAACTTGAGAACCAAATCTATTGTAGATTCCATTAATGTTGTTGTAATTGACAGCACTGTTGATTCTATTATTAAATCTCCACCTATTGAAATTGATTTGGATACAAATATCTTAAAATGATCCCGTTTTGACAGAAGATGAATCTTTACCAGCACCAACCCTTGTTGTGCCTAACTGGGTTTCAAAATATCATCCCTTCGTAGAAGTTGTGGGTGATATTCGTGTGCCAATGAGGACTAGAAATCAATTACGTCAAGTAGCTCATATGGCTGCTTTTGTATCCCTTGTGGAACCAAAATCAGTAGATGAGGAACTTTTTTATTCATATTGGATTCATGCGATGCAAGAGGAGCTAGATCAGTTCACGGATCATGAAGTTTGGTATTTAGTTCAGAGGCCCAAATATATCAAAGTAATCAGAACAAAATGGATTTTCAAAAATAAGACCGATGAACAAGGGATAGTCATTCGAAATAAGGCTAGACTAGTAGCACAGGGTTATTCTCAAATAGAAGGAATAGACTGTGACGAGACATTTGCCCCAGTAACTCGTCTTGAATCAGTGAGATTACTTATAGCTGTTACTTTTCACTTACAATTTAAGCTTTTCCAAATGGACATAAAATCTGCTTTTCTTAATGGTATTGTTTATGAAGAAGTTTATGTTGAGCAACCCAAAGGATTTAATGATCCCAAGCACCCAGATCTTGTTTATAGACTTAAAAAGGCTTTATATGGTTTAAAACAAGCCCTTCGTGCTTGGTACAAACGCTTAACTGATTTTTTTATCTTCACATGTCTTTGTTAGAGGAGGATTTGACCAAACTCTATTTGTTAAAAAGTGTAATAAAAATGACATCTTAATTGCTCAAATTTATGTAGATGACATTATTTTTGCGTCAACCTCTCCAGATGAAGTTAAAAAGTTTTCAAAAGACATGAGTAGTGAATTTAAAATGTCACTTATGGGGGAGTTACAGTATTTTCTAGAACTTCAAATAAGACAATGAAGTGATGGTTTTTTATATCGCAATCTAAGTATGCTAAGGATTTACTTGTTAAATTTGTACTTAAAAATGCTAAAATATCATTTACGCCTATGGCTATAAAAACCAAAATAACAAAATTTGATAGTGGCTCTGATGTATATCCCACTTTATACCGTAGCATTATTGGAAGTTTATTATACTTAACCTCTTCTATGCATGATATTCAATATGTTGTTTGTATTTGTGCGCGGTTTCAATCTAGTCAAAAAGAGTCTCACCTCACTTGTGCTAAAAATATTTTGAAATATGTTAAAGGCACAATTGAGTTTGGAATTTGGTATACCAATGACTCCTCATGTGAGATAATTGGGTACTCGGATGCGGATTGTGGCAGTAACACAAATGGTTTTCGTTTCACCTCGGGTGGTTGCTATTATTTAGGGCAGAACTTAGTTGGATGGTCTAGTAAAAATAAGACTAGTGTAACTTTGTCAACTGCCGAATCTGAATATGTTGTTATTAGTGCATGTTGTGCTCAACTAATTTGTATTAAACAGATGTTATCTAATTATGGTATAATTCAGTCCAAAGTTCACCTTTATTGTGATAATGAGAATGCTATTTGCATTGCTAAAAATCATGTCCAGCATAGTAGGACTAAGCACATTAATATTATGCATCATTTCATTAGAGAGTTGGTTGAATCGAAAGAGCTAGTAATAGAACATATTCCTACCGATAATCAACTTGCAGATCTATTTACAAAACCATTAGATAAACCTCTCTTTGAAAGATTGAGACATGTGATAGGAATGACCGTACTTGATAACTAGTTTGTGTTTAATCTGCATCCTGTTTACAAGATCTCCGAGATTTTAGTATGAAGATATCTACTAACAACCGATATCTCTTAAAATCATGTTTAATGTAGGAGACATTCATTCTGCAGTTTTTACACATTTTTCTATGTTAATTTCTTCCATTGTACTATTTAGTCAAAATGGGGCAGAGTTGAGTACATCATTCTGTTTTATTTGTTCATTATTCTTCCATGCATATTGTCCTATATCATACATTCCTGCACAATTATTTCTATTGTATTATTTTGGTAGAGCAAATGCTTCTAACTTTGATCTCGGCAGCAAGGTATTTATGTTTTGCAAGTTTTCAATCATGCATCTGAGTCGCGTGTCTTTTCTTTTCTAGGATGGGTGGATAGTTTAATACTCTTTCGTATAGGACATTTTAAGATTTATTTTCTCCTTAGTATATCATTTTATGTACTCAAGGGTTTTGTCAACATAAGTCCAATGGGGGAGTTTGAAGGTTCCTATATATAGCACTCTTAGGGTTTGTGTTCCGTGCTTTAGCTATATAGGACTTCATCTAATTGGACTTCGATTTTGACAAAATTATTCGTGTAATTAGGGTGAGTGTCGTTGCCTCCGCCATCTCCTACTGCTATTTACTTCATCTCAGCGATCGATTGAATTCTCATTACTGCGTAAGGTTATTTCTCACACCCTCTACGGCTCATAGGATTGATTCTGTCACGTAGGACACAACATTGCATTGGACTTTAATTTTATTATTGCGTGTGTGTGTCTAAAAAGTTTATTTTCAAAACTGTTAAGAAATTAATTTTGGAAGTTATAAATTTATTTTAATATATCTCAGAAATAATTTTTCTAGCAAAATCTTTTAATATCTCTTGTATGTTAAAAGATATTGTCACAAAATTTAGTTTGATATTTATTAGAATGATTTTATAAAATCTAGAATTAATTTTATTTGGAACTGAAAATAAAGTTTTATTGTAGCATTATGTTTATATGCATGCGTGTGTTTTTATATAGTAAATGTATGCATTGATTGATTTGATCGAGATTTGAACCATGCCTTATTTGTGGCCATAACTCTTGGTGCATCCTACTTTATATATATAGTCTTAGCCAAAAGCTGGCCTTTCCTTGTCCTATCTATTTCGGCCTTGACCCGCTGACATCAGCAATTAGCATGTCATCTTAGTTAGGCAAGTTCCCATGCCATAAATGTTACTAACAACTATATATGGCATTCGATGTGTTGGTCTAACCGTTTGGACCGTGGCAGGTCTTTGCCCTAAGGCTTTTGGTATAGACCTTGTAACTTGATTTTGTCTCGGTTCTCTCAATTTCCAAGCTACTTTATTTTAAATAACAATCATATTTTTGTTATATCCCTGAAACGACACCGTGTGTCGAGTTTGTTACAACATGTAATATTTTGAAGTGCATTACAGTTGGATTACAGTATCTTTATTCGAGTTGATTCCGCCCATGGTTTTGATAAAAACAAAGCTGGAATTTTTGTTGGCGTATTCAGTATGCAGTTGATAGACCAACTGGCATAACACGTGTCATGTTTTAAGATGATCATTTTGTGTTTATTGTTTGGCCGTGCGATCTATTTTTTATCAATGTATGTGTGTGATTTATATCAATCCCTATGAATTTTTTTCACCAATCAGACCTGTTCCTAGTTTTCTATAAATATAATCTTTTGGGTCTTCATTATCTTAACCGAGAAAAATTATTTTTAAGCCAAAGCGCTGCCAAATTTTCTAGAGAGAGATAGTATACACCAATATTTTCAGAGATAAATATCTTGTGTATTTTTCAATAGCCATTGCTGAGTCTCAAAGTCTCCTTGTGGATTCAAGCTTGGACAATTTTATTTTCAAAACCTCTTAATCTCCGATTTTGTTGATTTTTCATTTTAAAAATTTGGTTGTGAGTATGTCATTTTGTAGTGCCTATTTTAATTGTACATTCATATATGTTTTGTGTATAAAGTTTTCTAATCTTGTTTTTGTTAAAAACTTAAAAAAAAACTCATTGTTTTTTTGGGGGGGTGGAGGGGGGCTATTCAGATCTGAAAATAAAACACACTATCTAGTTCTGTTTGTTGGATGCTTTTTCTATTTAGATATATATATTATTTTGATTAGTCATGTTCCTGTTTTAAAACGTTTTGTTTTAAAAACACTTGAGAATATTTTTTTCTGAAAATAAAGTTAAGATTTCAAGAGGTTTAAAAAGTTGGAACCTAATTTTTAAAGGACAGAAATTAATAAAAATTATCTTCAATATCCTGGTATTCGAATGAATCTTAATCATTAACTGTATGCTTAACTTCATTATATTTTCAGTCATATTTTGTGGATATGATTTCTTGGTTGTTTAAGTGATTTTCAAGAACTGTTTTCATCCCATATCACTTACATATATTCACTCACGTTGTATTCACGTAGACACATTTATTTGTGTAAATATTTGAACAAGTCTAGTGTTCAAGATTTAAAAAGAAAAGAAAGCTTTTCAAAAATGTATTGAAAGTCAAGAAGACTTCACTTGAGTTGACACAAGACTTGCGAAGATATATAGGAGATATAATCTATTGCATAGCATTCAGTGTGTATCATTTAAGTGTGGGTGTGTCATCTAGGATAGAACACCACACACAATTACTTCACTAGAAAATAACACAATAGTCACTGAGCTAATCTTGAGCTAGAAGAGCAAAAAGGAGAAGTTGTCAAGTGTAAAATGCAATATCAAACAAGGACAGAGTTAAAGAGAGAGAAGAATAAGCAACCAGGGAGGAGTCTTGGTCGTGTGAGGTAATAGCTTCATCTATCTTCTTTAGTTTTCGTGTTTGTTGATTGTAACTCGTTCCTGTTGTTTTTATTGTTTTAGTGGAAGTAAATTAGGTGACTCCTTGAGGGGTCTGTCATTTTGACCGGGGAAGGGTTTTTACGACGTAAAATAAATACCTTATGCTTTACTTTACAAATTTGCAATATCTCGCCTCATACGAAAGGTAGGTTTAATACTAGAAGCGCATCTAATTAATTGAATCATATATTATCTGTTTTGACACCTAGTTAACTCAAGATAGTAAATAGGAGTATTAATTGGCTTGGCAAACTAAAACATGTTTTAGCAAATTTAGCAATTCAAGAAAAGTTTGAATTGGTCCCTTCTTGAATAACAGAGATAACTTGTATGTAATTGGAGTTTATTTCGAGAAAATTAGTTTACTTCAGTATTAAAGTCTATCGTAATCCGCACGCTCATAGTCCACAAACCCATGGGTCACGCACATACATACGCTCCTATGGTCAGCTGACTTATCAACTCCCAGATAACTCATTCACATTCCTTTGTCCTTAAGGTACCAATCTAAATCCCCCCGAAGGCACACAAAGATAAGATGGTCCTTTTTATGAAAATCAACTTCCCATGATAGCAAGCATGGTAGGTATGTCATACACACAATAATCCATATACCAAGAATTCACACAACTTAGATAATCATCATATTTTACCATAAGTCTTATACGTACTCTAATATCATCTCATGTATTTCACATAATACATTTAGCTGATAACTCTCTCGTCGTATAATTTCGAGTACTGAAACCTGGCCCAAAAGGTTACTAAGTCTCCCACTTGTCCCTAAGGTTAATTAAGTAACTTAAGGTCCCTATTTCTTCCTCTAACCTTAAGTTATCACTTATATAAATTGAATTAATTTTCTCGCAACTTCTAATAGTAACTCACTCATCTGACACTCGTAAGTTTAGCACTTAGTCCCAAATCAATTCAAATATGTTTCGGGCTTCAAATACACTCCTATTGGTCTTCCTTGAGTCTCAATATGTTCACATAGTCCCCGCTAATAACTTTCAAGAGTCGGAATCTATTAAATCTTAAAAGGGAAAAATACACAAGTGCAGGGGGAGTAGATCGATCGACTCGTGAATGTCGATCGATCGATCGAGCAGTTATAACCCATATTTTTCTGCATTTTTGGCATGGTTTAATCTCCAATTTCCATTACATGATCCCATATTCTAAAGTAAATGTATTGGATGGTATAATAACCTAAATACATGATTTCTAACGTTCCAAAATTCTTAAATCATCATGAATCACCCTTTTATTGAATTAAATCATCTAATTATCATAAAAACCCTATTTCGCTATTTTCTTCAAGAACATCATACAACTCAACATAAATTCATAATTATCTATGAATGGATCATGATTTCATGACTGATGTATTTCCAGAATTGAGTCTACACACAAATCCTACCTAGATTAATATTTTTGTCTCCAAATCTCACAAATTTTGAATATTATCAAGATTGTTCTCAATTCCTAAACTATCATAGGTAACATATACACTGATTATTGCAAGTTAAATCACTTGAATGAAAAATAAAGATTCTGATCCATTGAAGCAGATGATATGGAAGTGATCCTCTCTTCCCGATCTACCCGGTGGTGGTGATGGTGGTGCAAAAGCCTATAAGTGGTGGTTATCCTTTAGGAACTTCCTTTTCTTCCTCTCCAATGGCCGTTTGTGATTTTTGGTTGTGAAAACCCAAGGAGACCTAAGTGTTAGCTAATATAATTACTCTAAAATTCGTGGGTTACTATTCTTCAAAAAGTCAAAATGACTAAAATACCCTCTCAGATTGTCGGTTAGGCATAAAATACCCCGGGACCCAAACTAAACCCCCGGCTAGTATTTTCTTACTATCTCGACCCTTACAGACATGTTAGCACACTTAAAATGACCATACGGATGATATCAAACTAATTTACTTTTAAATTCATTAAATTGGTTCCGAAATTATCGTATTTATAGTTCGCGATAATTTTAATAAATTCAATAATCATATATTACCATATTCACTCAGTAATATTCAACGTTTTTATCATAATCAAATACTAAGTCTCATCCCATTAGTATTTAAATTCGGATTAATTTTCAGTTAATTATCCCATTTGATTTATTTAATCCCAATAAATAAAATCAAGAAAAATACGGGGTATTACACTAGTCGAGTAACCTTATAGGTGCTTTGGGAAAACTACGACTTAAGGATACCTTTTATGCCCGTACTCTATTTTCTCTTTCTTTAATTTATTCTTCATTCTCACAAGTGAAAATTAACTAGCCAATGACTTTGGGGTACATTGTTGTCGCTTCTGAGCAAGTACCTCACGAGAATGTTCCTGCAGAAGCTATTGAGAATTTTGTTGAGCCCAACCCTATTCCCCCGACAGGCCAAAATATGGAGGGAGGGGAATAAGACATAACTCTAGTTTTATAAGAAGATGATAGGAATTCAAACTCTGTAGTTCCCTCTACTAGTGATAGCACCTTCAGTGTCCATCCTCCAGAATTGGTTCCATTTGAGGTTGTGAGGCATTTTTTGAAGGAATTTGTCTATATTATAAATCCAACTTATAGCGACCTGATCGAGCGATTGGTAAAACGTCATCCATCAACTTTTACAACTCTTTGCGTTCAAGCCATCCCTATTATGATGGCTTGAAGATTGTTGGATTTTTGCTACCGTATTGTCTGGTGTGTTGCATGCCCCTCTGCCTTAATTCCCAAGAAGATTAAAAAAATAATGGGGCAAATCAATATTCTTATGGATGAGGATTTTTCTTTGCAATGGATGATTGATCTACTCAAGTCCTTCAAGAAAGATGACTTTCCCTCTTATTTTGCAAAAATCCAAGACACTACCCATTCGCAGAGTGACTTAGCCGAGAAAATGGACGCTTTCAATTCTGAACTTGCTAAAGCTAATTAACAGGTTGTCATTGCCAAGAAGTATTTGGTTAACAATGAGGGTAAAGTTGATAAGCTTTAACATGAGATGGATTATTATCAGCAGGAAATGGCACACTTGTCCAATGAGGAGGTTTCTTTAGCCTCTTTATTACCCGATCATCACCACCAAACTTTGGACTCTTATAGCTTGTGGTTTGTTATAGACGACCCAAGTGATTATTAAGGGGACTTTTGAGTTATTGCTAGTTATAACACCATGTACTGCCCTATTTTATTTTTCCATGTATCTCGAGGCAGTATACCCTTTTTTATGGCTTAATTGAAATTTGGGGTTTTTGATTACATAATATTGGATTGCTTGTAACAACCCGCGTAATTTTTAGGCTATTTTAATTAATTATTGGAAAATGGAGGAAAATAAAGTTTTTGATAAAATTATTTTTATTGCTCAAATATGTTGGTTATTATTTTTAAAGGCGAGAATTTCAAACAGTTTCAAAATCGGAGTTAAAACGGATTTTAAAATGATTTTTAAATGTTTTTAACTCTTGGAGTTGTTTTGACTTCCAACTCTTCATTTCTTTGCCTTATTTAAAGGAGTCTTTTGGATTCCAACTCTTCATTTCTTTGCACTATAAAAGTAAGTCGTGGGCAAGCCTTTTAACATACTTTTGGCACAAATTTTGGCAGCAAATATATTTTATATTCCTCTTCTTTTTATATATATTTTTGCCCTTGAGATTTGTGAGTTCCAACCTTAGATTAGAGGTGTTCTTGGTGCTATTTTGTTGGAGGTTCTTGGAGGAGATTTTGTAGATATTTTGTGTTGATCTTGAGGATGTGATTATTGGTTTCTCATCATGGTTTGAGGTATGGGATTTTACACAATATGCTCCTTAAATCTCGCGAGTGTCATTCTCTTTGAATTCTTGTTTAATTGAACTCATATTTGAATTGTTAAAGTCATTGAAATCTGGAAAATAATTGTTGAAATTATTTTGATTCATGTGGTATCATTATATTGTTGATGAGCACTTTGTCATGAGATTTTATTATGGCACGGATGTTGAGTACCCGCCAAAATACCTATTCCCGGGCTATGGCTTGATAAAACATATGCGAATGGGGTGAGGCCTGGTTACCCATTGATGTGTTGTTGAGAAATTATATTGATAAATGCTTTGAGATTTGCGTTTTGATTTGAATATTCGTACTCGTGTTGTTTCGTTTTATTCATCGCTAATATATATTTGTTGAGCATCTTTCTTGTCGTATTGTGTACTTCCCCATATTTTCTTTTAGTGGCAGGTTAGCGCGGATTTTGGGGCGCTATGGAGATTGATTTTAGCAAGGATTGTTTGGGAAATATTTGTATTATTTTGATGTATAGAGCTTTGGAGATTTGTATTTTATTTTCGAGTTAGATGTTGTATTTATTCGAGAGACTTGTTGTATTTGAAGAATTGAGATTAGTGGATTTATATTATTGTGGGTTTATTTAGATGCTCTATACCTCGTCACTTGTGGATTTGGATTTATTTTATCGCATTAGCGCTCCGTTCGCTCTCCCCGGGCGGGGTGTTACAAATGGTATCAGAGCTTTGGTATACGGCAACCCTCGGGCTTGGGTTTTGGGTTCATTGCGTGGTTAGCAATTTTTTAAGATAGCAAATTTTAGGTGATATTCGTGATAGTTTTCGAGATTATATGTGAGGAATTTATTTTTGGAGACGAGATTATTTTTGGAGATTGTTGGCCTGATTTTTGGGAGTTAGGCATTCGGTGAATTTTGAGGGCGAAATTCCATTGTTAGTGGGGAAGTGTAAGAACCCACGTAATTTTTGGGCTATTTTAATTAATTGTTGGAAAATGGAGGAAAATAAAGTTTTTGATAAAATTATTTTTATTACTCAAATATGTTGGTTATTATTTTTAAAGGCGAGAATTTCAAACGGTTTCGAAATCGAAGTTAAAACGAATTTTAAAATGATTTTTAAATGTTTTTAACTCTTAGAGTTGTTTTGACTTCCAACTCTTCATTTCTTGGCCTTATTTAAAGGAGTCTTTTGGATTCCAACTCTTCATTTCTTTGCACTATAAAAGTAAGTCGTGGGCAAGCCTTTTAACATACTTTTGGCACAAATTTGGGCAGCAAATATATTTTATATTCCTCTTCTTTTTATATATATTTTTACCCTTGAGATTTGTGAGTTCCAACCTTAGATTTGAGGTGTTCTTGGTGCTATTTTGTTGGAGGTTCTTGGAGGAGATTTTGTAGATATTTTGTGTTGATCTTGAGGATATGATTATTGGTTTCTCATCGTGGTTTGAGGTATGGGATTTTACACAATATGCTCCTTAAATCTCGCGAGTATCATTCTCTTTGAATTCTTGTTTAATTGAACTCATATTTGAATTGTTAAATTCATTGAAATCTGGAAAATAATTGTTGAAATTATTTTGATTCATGTGGTATCATTATATTGTTGATGATCACTTTTTCATGAGATTTTATTATGGCACGGATGTTGAGTACTCGCCAAAATACCTATTCCCGGGTTATGGCTTGATAAAGCATATGCGAATGGGGTGAGGCCTGGTTACCCATTGATGTGTTGTTGAGAAATTATATTGATAAATGCTTTGAGATTTGTATTTTGATTTGAATATGCGTACTCGTGTTGTTACGTTTTATTCATCGCTAATATATATTTGTTGAGCATCTTTCTTGTCGTATTGTGTACTTCCCCATATTTTCTTTTAGTGGCAGGTTAGCGTGGATTTTGGGGCGCTATGGAGATTGATTTTAGCAAGGATTGTTTGGGAAATATTTGTATTATTTTGATGTATAGAGCTTTGGAGATTTGTATTTTATTTTCGAGTTAGATGTTGTATTTATTCGAGAGACTTGTTGTATTTGAAGAATTGAGATTAGTGGATTTATATTATTGTGGGTTTATTTAGATGCTCTATACCTCGTCACTTGTGGATTTGGATTTATTTTATCGCATTAGCGCTCCGTTCGCTCTCCCCGGGCGGGCGGGGTGTTACATTGCCCTTTACTTGCATGCAAATCGTCTAAAAAAGAAAAGAAAAAACAAACTTGTGGTTGTATCAACACTATCCCCATGCTTTCTATATAATTCGCACGAGAAAAGTTTAAACACATTGTGAGAACATTCTCTCTTTCCAGCTTACTTGTACCTACACTTTACAATCCCCCAAAAAAATCTAGGACAAGTATACAACTTAAATAAAATAAATTTTGATCCACTTGTTGTTGAGTTTAAAAGTCTCTTCATCCTCAACCTTCAAGATTTTACAATATCTTGAATCATGAGCTTTTCGAACAACATAAGGTCCTTCCTAATTTGCCTCAAACTTAGGCAGCGAGAGACCTCGTATGTGCCTTGTACAAGCCTTCAAATCTAGATCGCCTTCCTGGAATTTTCTTAGCTTTACCATTTGGTCATAATATCTGGACACCTGTTTCCTGTACATCTCAAAATGCCTTTTTACATTATCTCTGTGCTCTTCCAATGCTTCCAGTTGCAATTCGAAGGTTGTAGTGTGCATAAGGTATCAAGAGTTCTACTAGGAGAATTGCTTCAGCGCCAAACACTAATGAGAAGGGGTGTACCTTGTAGTTTTCCTCTTTGTGGTTCGATATACCCTCATGACCTCTAGTATTTTATCATCCCATTTTCCCGGGAAATCTTCTAACATATTCGAGAGGATATTTACCAGAGTCTTGTTCGTGGCTTCAGCTTATCGATTGCATTTCAGGTAGGCCATTATTGACTTGTGGTGAATAATGGAGTATTTTTCAGTTCGCATTCGCACATCACTATGAACAAATGGGGTCCCATTATCTGATAGGAATACTTTCAAAATACCAAATTTGTAAATAATTTACTCCTTCATAAAGCGTGCTACTACCCTCACTATAGCTTTATTCAATAGTATGTCCTCTGCCCATTTGGTGAATCACTCCATAGCCACCCGTATCCAGATCTTGCCTCTCGAGGAGGGGTTAATTTCCCCTATGAGATCGAATGCCCATGTATGGAATGGAAAAGGGGTAAAAGGGGAATGTAGGTCCACCGAGGGAGCATGAATTGTATTCCCATGGAGAGATGGCTTGCCTTTCAATTTCAAACAAATTTTACTGAATCTTTCTCCATTATTGGCCAAAAATAACCCAACATTAATAGTTGGTCATAGATTTTATCTCCCCTAATGTGCCCTGGCTCATGTGCTTGCTTTAGTACCTGGTCTGCTTCCTCTAGTCTAATGCACCTTAGGGTCCTATCGTGGTAACCTTTTTGATAAAGCTGCCCCTCCTGGATGTAATACCTGAACACTTATCGTCGTAGTCTTGTGGCATAATCTTTATCCATGAGAACAATCCCATCAACCAGAATGTTTAGATATGGTTGTGTCCAATTTAATGGTTGATCTATGAAGTTGCACTTTGTCGCCTAGTAATACAACAGATATTTTTCACATCCTTTATGTAGTTACGTGGCATTTTGTTTCATCGTGGGCTAAAAATACCCTACCCTCAGAATTCTTCAATACAAAGGGATTTTCGTTGTCTCACAACCTTTGTCATGTATCTCTATCAACCTCTTCTTTGCTTTTTTGGGTCACACGCACCTAGATAGCCACCCCCTTTGTTTTTATATTACAAGTTACCCGAGTTGGTAAAGGACTATGTTAGCTCTACCAACGTCAGTGTCCCTTGTCCCGTCTCCAATTGTTTTTGCATCCCCCCCCCCCCCAGTCAATGATACCATTAGCAGGAAACATTTCTAATATAGTTGAGTGTGTTGTTCTCTTTGTGATTCAAATAACCATCGATTCTCCATTAAAGGAAAATTTTTGGGCTATTATGGTGTAAGCATCTGCTTGTCTATTCACCATTCTTGGATGTCTCTTAATATTTACTTTATGTAATTTTCTGAGAAACCTCTGTACAATTGTTCGATAAGGTGCTTAGCTCATGTTCTTGAGAGCATACTTGTCATTCACCTACTATACCACCAGATTTGAATCCTCTTTTATTATAAGAACCTGTATACCCCTTCTTGGAGCCTCTAATAACCCAAAACTAAAGCCTCGTACTCAACTTTGTTGTTTAAACATTTGAAATCAATCTTGAAGGACAATCAGACTTCTTTTTCCCCTTGATGTAACATCATTCATGTCGCTCCTGTGTTTTCATTTGAATACCGTTCGAACTTCATGCTCCATTCTTCTAGATTTTCTTCGAGATAGTTGTCTTGGAGATCATCCCTAAAAAACTCCTCAACAGGTGGCATGAACATTCTCGAAGGTAATATGACTATCAGATCTGCATAAGCTTGACTTTTTCTCGCAGAACCTCCATCAGTGGGTGAGTGACTTTGGCAAGCCCAGTCACGAATCTCCTCAAGTAAAAAAATTTCCCTTGAAAACTCTTCGACCCTTTCGCAGTCTTTGGTCTTGGCATGTTGAGGATACCTTCTTATTTGTCTAGATCCATTTGCACCCCTTATCTGTTCACTATAAATCCTAGGATCTTAACACTAGTTACCCCAAATGCGTATTTCAAGGGATTCACTTTAACTTGTATTTTCTGCACCTCTGGAACACTCTCCTCAGATCTATTAAATGTGTGGCCTCTACCTTAGACTTTATCACCAAATCATCCACATAAAACTCTATAACCTCATGAAAGAGATCATGGAATATGTCCATCATGTTTCGTTGGTACGTAACTCTTGTGTTCTTTCGACCAAAAGGCATAACAGTGTAGATGAAGTTCCCCAATGGTGGGCGAAAGGCCATATTCTCATCATCTTCAATGTCCATTTTAATCTAGTTATACCCCATATAGCCTTCCATAAAGTTGTACATCTCGTGCCCTGTAGTTGCATATATGAGGCTAACAATGGAAGGTAAGGGGAAATCATCTTTTGGACATGCTCGATTCAAATCCCTAAAGTCCACACAAATCCATATTTGGTTCTTATCCTTCTTCCCCAAAGGCACAATGCTGGACAACCAAATGGGGTGTTGGATGAAGCTAATAAAACCTACCATGAGTAACTTCTGGACTTCTTCCTTTATCTTCAAATCTAGATCCGATTTATACGTTCGAGTGGCCTTCTTTACCGGTATTGCTGATGGTATAATATTGAACTTATGACAGCTCACCTTCTGGTCTACTCCAGGTATCTCAGTATATTTCCACGCGAACAAGTCTATCAGCTAAGTCTATCAGCTCTAGCTCTTAGACTTGGGATGTTGGTCTATCCTTTATACCTTTCGGTTCCTCCTCAATTTCCTCCACAAATTCCTAGATATTGGAGTTGTCAATCACCAAAATTTGGCCTAAATTATCCACCAAAAAACATTCGTAGACCGGTGAGCCTCATCATCCAGGTCTTCGCTGCCTGATTACCCTTCAGAGTTTATAAATGATCTTGCCATTGGCTAAAACCACTATTTTACATTGGTGTGGCTTCTCCTCCTGGCAAGGTATTTTGCGTGCATTCTCTTCTAACTCCCTTGCATGAACTCCACTTAGCACACTTTGTTGCTAGACCTGATGTTCGATTGGATCAATTCGTGGCATCATCCGATCACGAAGTGGTATCTAAGGGCTGGGAAGCCTAACTGTCTAGCCCACCCTTTCTTTCTCCTCATAAGAAACTATCGGGCGAGCAGGTGCACGTACCCTTTCCCTAGTACTTGGGATCTTAATCCACCCAAGTTTACCGAGAATATTCTGTAGCTAACTCTATATAGAAGTCTGCATCCACCAAATTAGCTTCCTCTCTCGCGAAAGGCTTCTTGGATGCTCGAATGACTACTTCCTTTCCTTTGATATTGGACTTTGCACACTTGTGATATGTCGAAGGCACCAAACCATGGTTATTGATTAGGCATAAATTCTTCCTAATTTATCCCTTGATTTAGTTACTTTTAGCACCTCAAACAACGTAATTGAGTTGGATTTATCTCATAACTGTGCTACTGACTGATCCTAATGAGTACATCGAGTTTCTGGTATTTTGTAATGATTTTGCAGGTATGTGATGTCAAGAAACGAAAGAAGGAAATCGGTAGAATCTAGAAAGAAAGAAGGAAAAGTTTCAAGGGCAAAATCATAATTTCTACATGGAATTCGGATGAGGTACCTAAAGAGAAGTTGAAGACATCTCATTCACAAGCACAAAGGAAGAAACGGCACCCCAATCGGAATCCCGGAACAAAAGTTATGAGCAGTCAAAGATGAGCCAGAAAGTCAAATAGCCGGACCGGTCCGCCCCTGCCTCGGACCGGTCCGCCTTGCCAAATTCCAGAAGACCCCGGATCGCATGCAAACCGAAGGAGGCCAAAATAAATAGAACTGGTCCGCCCCCAGACCAGTCCGCCCCAAAATAAAAGGAACCGATCCGCCTTGGGGGCAGACCGGTCCTCCTAATACCTGGACCGGTCCGGTCATTGAGATCTGGAAATCTTTTCTCTTCCTAAAAAGTCTCCTAGTGCAGTTGACTTTCGATATTATTGTAGGATATTTAAGACCCGATTTATTGTTGTTATTGGTACGAAGAATTAGTAGGGTTTCCTGCTTCTTTTCCAAAAAAACCCTAGTTTAGCTAAGAATTGTAGTTTTATTTCAAGAATTGAAGATTGATCCAGTAATTTTTGTGAGTATCGGTTTCATTCATTGTTGCACTTATTGTTTGGATAATTTTAGTGAGTACTTTTTAGTTCTAATTCGTTTCTACATCTAATTATCATTTTTCTTAGATTAATCATGAATTCCTGCACATCAATTATTGTTTTCATTAAATTCAACATGTTAGGCTAGATTTACCAAGGTCGGGGTACATGAACCCAACCTGAGGTGTTAGTGTATGTGTATAAAATTAATCCGATGAATTTATTGATTGACTATGATCGTATTGCATAATGATACAATAATTGTAGATCTTTATATCACCTTTGCCTCTGGGTACTCGTGATGATTTAGAGTGCAATTCGAGTGTCACTATTGCAATACTGATTTACTCATCCTCAGATTAGGTATGACGCGGGCTTGAACCTCGTATACATAATGCTTGGGAGTACTAAATTCTGGGTCAGATCAATCAGATAAATTTATGATTAATATTACCATTGCACTACACTAGGGTTGGGGGATTGTATTCCCGTCCTCGTTTTTCCCATCACTTTGTCAAAAGTTTCAAAATCAATTTTTATTCATATTTTAGGTAACTTATTGTAGTTGCATTTTTCATAATTTCATATTTGCACTTAGCTGTAATCATTCCCAAAATCAAATCATTTTCCCTTTATTTTTAGAGTCAAGGTTAGGATTCCTCTGTCTTTTCCGTCGTCACAACTTCGTTGTCCTTTTTCCCTGAGGGTCGATACCCGACTTGTCGGATTATTACTTGAGCGACAGGCTTACACTTGAGCCTAGAGTGAACGCATTTCTGAGACACATTTTCAGTCGCGTCAAGTTTTTGGTGCCGTTGCCGGGGAAATAGGTAGACTTAGGATTAGATTGAGTCAATCCAAAGCTTTGACCAAAAATTTCAAAAATCCAAAAACATAAAAAAATTCAAAAAAAAAAAGATTCACCATCATCTCTCTTAAGCTTTAATGCAGAATTCTGAAACCACTCCCACACCCCATAATACTCCAATCAACATTCACGAAAATCCAATTGTTGAGTATAATCCTGATAGTCCCCACACTCCAAACACCCCACAGTTCTGGATCCCACCTCCCACACTGTGGCACTCAATCTCCGATAACACTCCCTTCCCTTTCTTAGGACACACTTAGAGCATGCCCAGTGAGAATACCGAGTCAATAAGTGAAGGAGAGATGTCACAACACGTCAGTGCACCTACCGGTGACGAAGAGCCCCCATACTGTCCGATTAGAGAATTCTTATATCCCGAGCGTACTGTCACTCCGGGATGCATTATACTCCCGCATAATGCCGGGCAATTCCGTTTCAAAAATGGGATGATCCAGATGTTACCGCATTACCACGGTATGGATTCTGAAAAGCCATACCTCCATATTAGGGAATTTGAGGACGTGTGTGATACTCTAAATGATCAAACCTGCACACAAGAGGTAATCCGACTCAAACTCTTCCCTTTCTCGCTCAAAGATAAAGCTAAGACCTGGCTATGGTCTTTACCTCCAAGCTCGATTCCATCCTGGAATGAGCTACAGTCGAAATTTCTCAAGAAATTCTTCCCACCACATCAAACAATCTCTTTAAAGGCTCAAATTCAAGCATTCAGACAAGCTGAAAATGAGCCCTTCCATCGATGTTATGAACGTTTCAACGAGTTAGTTACTTCATGCCCCCATTATGGATTTGATTCAGCGCAAGTCATCTCTTTTATCTATAATGGGTTGAATCTTAACTCTAAACAACTTGTTCAAACAATGGGAAGTGGTCCGTTTATCGATTTAGATGCCCAGGATGCTGAGCTTCACTTGAGGTATGTCGCCGAGACTACCCAATCCTAGGACACTTCTGATCCCAACACTCAAAATCGAAATAGACAAGCGACCACTACTCCGTCAGCATCCGGCCTATTCCATGTAGATAAGAATTCTATGACGGATAGCCGATTGGAGACTCTTGAGATAGGATTTCGAGATCGGTGTGAGATATATGGAAAAGGACCAGCTGGACCCATTCCAAACCCAGTCGTAAATGTGTGTGCTATTTGCTAGGAGGGACATTCAATTGAGGAATGCCCGACGATACCCGCCTACAAAGCAATGCTGCAAGAGCAAGTTAGTGGTATAGAAGGTTTTAAGGGCAATTTCGGTGCCCCGCACGGGAATTCATATAACCCTTCTTGGAAAAATCATCCCGGTTTTAGATATGGGCAACAACATGCCGCAATGAACTTACCTTCGCATGTTGCCCCTCCTCGACCACAACACTTTCAACAAGCTCCACACATGCAAGGACATGTGCAAGCACCGCCACCTCAAGGAAATTATATTCCACCACAGCAGAGAACTCTCGAGGATACCATGAATCAATTCATTGCAAACCAGACCGCCACCAATGCCAAATATGACCGTCTGATCGGCGACATAAATGCGAATCTGTCTAAAATACAATCCTCATTGAGTGTTCAAGAGAAGGGCAAGTTTCCTGCCCAAGGCCAACGACCCCCCCAAGGTCAAACTAGCGTTAGCTCCACCTACACTGAACATCAGGAGCAATGTCAAGATATAACCACTCTTCGTAGTGGGAGAGTTGTTGATTTATCACCTCCCCCACCCGACACATCGAAAGCCAAGGAGATTTCGCCCGACACGAAAGAGGCCGAAGATGTCCCCTTGAATGAGAGTGACCAATAAGCTGCTAGTGAGCCAGAGGTAGTAGTGAAACCGCCTTTCGCAGCACCGTTTCCTCAAAGGTTGATTCCCTCCCACAGAGGAAACCCACGTGATGACGTGTTAGAAGTGCTAAAGCAAGTCAAGCTTAATTTACCTTTCCTTGAGGCCATTAAACAAATTCCAGCATATGGCAAAGTCATCAAAGACCTCCTGACAGTTAAAAGAAAGATGAAAGTGAAGAAGAACGTCTTTCTAACACAAAATGTGAGCTCCATCCTACTAAATGAACTCCCTCCTAAGTTCAAAGATCCCGGTGCACCCACCTTTTCCTGCATCATTGGAGAAAACAAAATTGAAAAAGCCTTACTTGACTTGGGAGCAAGCGTAAATATACTCCCTTACTCCATTAATAGGCAACTTGACTTGGGCGACCTCAAGCCCACAAAAGTCACTCTCCAATTAGCGGATCGAACAGTGAAGATTCCACGAGGTATAGTCGAGGGCGTGATCGTTCAAGTTGACACTTTCTACTTTCCAGTGGATTTTTTCATTTAGGACACGGAGCCCTCCTTCCACTCGAGTAATCATGTTCCCATCATCCTTGGGCGCCCTTTCCTAGCTACGGCTATCGCAATCATCAATACTAGGAATGGGCGAATGCAACTCACATTTGGGAACATGACCTTGGATACCAACATCTTCCACATAGCCCAAAATGCAGGGGAGGAAGACGATCTTCACGCGGTGAGCCTCATAGATGAGATTGTAGAGGAGTACTTTGAGGAGAATTACTATGGCGATGTTTTAGAATCCTGTTTAGCGGTGAGACACGAGAGTGAGGGGACGTACACCGCCTTCGAGAGGGAGGTTGAAGAATTGAGCGAGCTACTCGATGAGAGTAAGTCGGACGAGAACATGAGAGAGATTAATTGGGTTTCGAGATTCGAGGAATTACCTCCGAGGGCTACGCACATGGTTCCCTCCAGTGAAAAATTTCCAACCCTCGAGTTAAAGAAACTTCCCGCCCATATTAAATATGCATATCTAGGAGAGGATGAGATATTTCCTGTTGTTATCTCCTCTAGCCTAAATGAAGGGCAGGAGGGTCAATTATTAAAAATTCTGAGGAATCACCAAAGTGATTTTGGTTGGTGCATAGATGATTTGAAGGGGATAAGTCCTTTAATTTGCACTCATAAGATCCATCTCGAAGAGGATGTCAAACCTTCTAGAGAAATGCAAAGAAGACTGAATCCCAACATGAAAGAAGGTGTGAGAACCGAAATAATCAAATTGTTGGATGCCGGGATCATCTACCCAATCTCGGATAGCAAGTGGGTAAGCCCTATTCAAGTCGTCCCGAAGAAGTCGGGTATGACTGTGATCGAGAATGCCAAGGGAGAGTTAGTTCCCCAACGTACCACCACCGGGTGCCGCGTTTGCATTGATTATCGAAAACTCAATGCGGGAACCAGGAAAGACCATTTTCCCTTGCCATTTATTGATCAAATGCTTGAAAGAGTAGCGGGACACCCTTACTATTGCTTCCTTGATGGTTATTTTGGGTATAACCAAATTGAGGTAGATGTACTTGACCAGGAGAAGACGACCTTCACTTTCCCTTTTGGTACGTTTGCCTACAAACGTATGCCATTTGGCTTGTGTAATGCACCCGCGACCTTTCAGAGGTGCATGTTGAGCTTATTTAGCGACATGGTCGAGAGAGGACTCGAAGTGTTCATGGACGATTTCATCATTTTTGGCACCTCTTTCGATCATTGTCTAGAAAAACTGGAAAAAGTACTTACCCGATGCGTGGAAAAGAACTTAGTGCTGAACTGGGATAATAGCCCTTTCATGGTCACCGAGGGAATAGTTCTTGGCCACATTGTCTCATCCAATGGAATAGAAGTTGATAGGGCAAAGATAGATGTCATAGCTGACCTTCCCCCACCGAAATCGCTGAAAGACGTGCGCTCCTTTTTGGGTCACGCGGGGTTTTATCGAAGGTTCATTAAGGACTTCAGCGCCATCGCTAGGCCCTTAAGCAACTTACTCATGAAGGACTCCCCATTTGAGTGGACTGAAGCATGCCAAAGCTCTTTCAACAAATTGAAGAACATGCTTGTATCCGCCCCCATCATGCAAGTTACGGATTGGTCCTTACCATTCGAACTTATGTGTGATTCCAGTGATTACACGATCGGGGATGTTTTAGGACAAAGTCAAGATAAGCAAGCTCATGTCATCTACTACGCCAGTCGGACTCTTACCGGACCTCAACTCAACTACTCTACCACGGAAAAAGAGTTTCTAGCGGTAGCCTTTGCCCTCGATAAGTTCCGGTCCTATCTCATTGGTTCTCCTATTACTATTTTCACCGACCACGCGGCTTTGAAATATCTACTTGCGAAGAAAATGCCAAGCCGTGCCTCATAAGGTGGATCCTACTCCTACAAGAGTTCAATCTCTCTATCAAAGATAAGAAAGGAGTAGAAAACGTCGTTGCCGACCATTTATCTCGGCTTTCGTTCGACGTACCTAGTGATCCCGTACCCATAGACGAACATTTTCCGGATGAGCAGCTTTTCGCTACCTCTTCATATCCCTGGTTTGCGGACATAGTGAACTATCTTGTCACGGGAGCCGTCCCTCCCGACTGGACACCGCAAGATAAGAAGAGGTTTCTTACTTGGTCGCGCATGTTCTTTTACGATGATCCATTCCTTTTTTAAATACTGTGCAGACCAAATCATCCGACGATGTGTACGGATGACGAAATCCCAAAAGTCATCCAGTTTTGTCATTCGGAAGCTTGTGGAGGTCATTTTTCGACGAGAAAGACGGCCGCTAAAATTCTGCAATGCGGACTCTATTGGCCCACAATCTTCCGGGATGTGAACGATGCTTGCAAATCATGCAATAGGTGTCAACGGATGGGAGCCATCACTCGAAGAGACATGATGCCTCTTACCCCTATACTCATCATTGAGATATTCGACTGTTGGGGTATTGACTTCATGGGTCCTTTCCCTCTATCCTTTGGTTTCCTATACATCCTCGTCGCGGTAGACTACGTTTCTAAATGGGTGAAAGCTATAGCTACCAAGACTAATGACACCAAAGTGGTGATAAAGTTCCTGCAGGAACACATACTTTCCCGCTTCGGTGCACCGAAAGCAATAATCAGCGATAATGGTACGCACTTTTGCAATAGACCATTCGAGAAGCTTATGAGAAAGTATGGTGTCGTTCACAAGGTTGGAACGACATATCACCCACAAACGAATGGACAGGCCGAGCTAGCCAATCGGGAAATCAAGAACATTCTTGAAAAGACCGTCAATCCTACCCGGAAAGATTGGTCCCTTAGATTGAACAATTTGATATGGGCCTATCGTACCGCATACAAGAATCAACTCGGCATGTCCCCTTTCCGCTTTGTGTATGGCAAACCTTGCCATCTTCTTGTTGAGCTCGAACACAAGGCGTATTGGGCGATTAAGCAATTGAATTATGCCATGGACAAGGCCAGTGAAGCCCGAAAGCTTCAATTGAATGAGTTAGAAGAACTACGCAATGATGCGTACGAGAATGCCAGAATTTCAAAAGAGAGGATGAAACTCGCTCATGACAGCATCATTCGACGAAAAGAGTTTCTCCCCGGGAAAAAAGTTCTCCTCTACAACTCTCGGCTTCACCTCTTTCCGGGCAAGTTGCGGTCACATTGGTCTGGCCCATTCGTCGTGAAGAATGTTTTCCCCCACGGAGCTGTTGAACTAGACGATTTAAAAGGGGGAAATACATTCAAAGTTAATGGACAACGCCTAAATCCATATCTAGAGGCGTGTGCAGAATAAGTCGACACCGTCTGGTTGTCGGACCCCGTTTACGGGGTTGAGTGAGCTGTTGAAGTGAGGTCGTCGCACCCCCAACGCATATGGGGTGAGAGTCGTGTGTGTTAGAGTCGTGTGTGTTTTGAGAGTCGTTAGGACTAGGTTTCGTTCGGGAGAAGCATTCGTGTGTTTTGGGGAATTCTTAGTCAAAGGGTGTTGACCAGTGAAATCAAGAGGGTCCTAGTTCAATTGGATAGAGAGGATATCGGGAACGTGAAAATTTTTTAAGAAGAGAGCTCAAAACCGAAGTAAAAGAAGTCCAGCCCAAAAACCTGGGCGGACCGGTCCAACCCAGATCGGTTCCTTTTATTTTTAAAGGAACCGGTCCGCCAATCGAGGGTTTGAAAAGTCCAAAGGCCGGACCGGTCCGCCCCTACCCCGGACCGGTCCGCCTTCTGCAGACCTGCCTCTTCCTCTTCCCAAGATTTACTCCCCTTTCCCCCCAATCCCATTCATTCCCTCCAATCCATTTTTCCTCCTCCCAAACCCAACCTTTCCCTCCCAAATTCATCCCCTTTTCCCTCCCAACCTTTTCCCTCCCAAACCACCATTTCCCCTCCCCTTTCCACTATATATACACATCCATTCCTCCCTTTCTCCTCACACCTTCAACCCAAATACTCTTTTCTTCCTCTATATTTTTACAGCACTACTTCCCTCCCATTTCCATGGCCCCCCGTGCTGCCCCCACCAAATACGACTCCACCGTGATCAACCCCTCCGGTCACGGCGAATACCGCTCCCGCCAAGAGGAGCGATGGTGCGCTCAATACTTCGGTATGGGCCGCAAACTCCATATGGAGCACGCGGTCCAATGGGAAGCTCTGCCCAACTCCGTCACCGCCCTTTTCATGGCCCGAGGATGGTGCCGTTTCCTCAACCAACCTCACGAAGCGGTTTGGGCAACTGAAGTCCTCTCCTTCTATGGTACACTCGTCCGGACGGGTTAATTCGAGGCCGAAGCTTTCATAGATGGGAATCCCATACCCTTTTCCTTGGCCCATCTCACGGCCAAGTTGGCTGTGTTTGATGTCCCGGATGTCCAAGAATTCACTTATCCCCAAAATGTCCCCCCGATCGATAAGGACATTATCATGGCCCACATTGCACCGAACGTGGCTTGGGCGGGGCAAACCGTCACCGTTGGATGACTCAACGAGAAGGCGCGCCTTACATTTCAGATTGTGTGCGCCAACCTATTGCAAACGTCTAATGACTCTGCCATGCGGCCCCGGCAAGCTACCTTGACATATCATCTCTTCGACCCCCAAACTTCCATCCATTTGAGTCGCACCTTATACGCGGATATCATCAATGCGTCTTTGGATGAGAAGGGCATCACCCCACTTCCTTATGCCCGATTAATCACATCCATCCTTAAGGATGCTGTCATAGAGGCGCCGAGCGACCTTACGCGCCTCCCCGGTCCTTTTGGACAAGGGACCCGCACCAAAAGTGCCAAACAGCTAGCCGTCCTCCGGGCTCGGCGGGGTGATGATGTCGACGAGGAGGCTGCCTCGAGCGACAACGAGGAAGACATAGGGGTAGCTGGAGAAGACATTGAGATGAGGGATCTCGGTCTGGACGAAGAGTCGACGGACGAGGAGGATGACCCAGATTTCGAGTGGGAGGGCACGGACTTAACCGCGCGTATGTCGGCTCGAGACCAACTTCAATACCTTCCAGACCAACTACGAGTGCGACATGAACATTGTTCTCTGCTTCAAAGCGGACATCTATCGACGCTTAGGGGATCCTAATGAGTCACTACCTTCCTACTACCAAAACCCCTATGACCCCAACGCGCCCGGTTCCTCCCATCCCACACCCCGGTGATGCTTTAGATGGTGTTGGTAGCATTTTCTTTTTTTCCCCTGATTCACAGTTGTATGTTTTCCCCTGTACATATAACACAGTCTTGTTGTAATAAAAACTGCATTTTCTCTATTTGTTTGTTTTATTTTTCCGCACTTTTTATTCGTTTTGAGTTAGATTTTAGTCCTTTTTTGCTTGAGGACAATGCAAAAGTCTAAGTTAGGGGGGGGGTCACAAGTGCGTATTTCTAAAACTTCACAAATTTTCAAAAAATGCCCAGAAATTTCCAAAAAAAAAAAATCATAAAATTTTGAAAAAACCAAAAAATATTTTTGTTCAAAATAAATAAAAATTGGAATTCAAATTTTTCACAAATATCATTAAAAGTCGAATTGAAGTCTCAAGTTGTAAAATTCAGTGTACACAAAGCCAAAATTGACCAAAGATGGAAATTGAGCGAAAATTGACGACTTAACGAATAAGTGTGGAGATTAACAAACCCGGTGAGATTCGAGCCTATCACTTTTTGCGAGTTTTTAAATCAATCCGAGTTAATTGTTAACTCAAAGTTCTTTTCAGGGCCTAAAAAGTTGTCAAGGATCTCAATTCCTTTCATTTTGATCGGTTTTGAAAAATGTGTGTAGTATTGCTTTGAAAAACGTGCCAAATTGATCTCTAAATGTAAAATTCATCTCGAAACGCATACGGTAACGCAATTAGCATTTTGGGCAATGAAGTAGGCCCTCGTTTGTCACCCAAAAATATTGGCTAGAAAAAGTAGCGAAAAATTACCCCTTTTGTAACCCAATTTGAGCCAAACAAATTGTCCCTTTCGTTTGATAACCCAAAAAAAAAACAAATAGCCGGAATTGTGAAAAATGAGAAAATTCAGAATTTAAGTCCGAAAAGTGCATAAAAAGGGGCAAGAAATAAATAAATATGCTGAACAAAAAAAAAAAAAAATTTGAGCAATAGCCCGGAAAAAGCATAAGTGGACATCATTAATGGCTTTTCCAATTCCAACCTTCCCGACAATTGTCATTGTACCCCATATACCTTAAAACTCGAAAAAGTCCTAACCGAGTCTAAATTGCGAAATTGGTTACCGCGTGGAGAGCTAATACACCAAAAGATAATAAAGGAGATTAAGTGCGCAAAATAAAAGCAATGTTCCCATTTTTAAAACCGTAATCCTTTGATGAGGTCCTTTCACCACAAAATTCCGTCTTTCTAACCGTATGCGTGATTTTGCTTCCATTACATTTACTCTTTATATCACGCATACCAAGAGAATAGCCATAATCCGAGAGATTCGTATGTGAGAGCATTCCGTGAGAAATTGAAATCAAAATGAATTTTCGGATAAGTAACGTAATGATCAATCAGTGGAAATTAGCGGTTATATTTCTGGCTACGCACACACACACCACGGTTTGAGACTTGTAAATATTACTTGATGATGACTATTTTCTGAAAAAGTTTGAATTGCACAATTTTTGCGTATTTTGAATTCTCTTTGAGTCGAATTTTGTGGGTATATTCTCTGCAAACCCTCACGAGACAACACTCGTCCTACTAGGGTAACCTAGGGGTTTAACGGCTTGTTGCATACTCTAAATGCAATCGCTTGCCCGCGAAAAAGGTATTTTATCCCAATAAAATGATTTTTTAAAAGAGTTGAGCCACGCTAGGATTCTTTTACATTGCTCGGGACACGCAAAGTTCTAAGTTAGGGGGGGTTTGATTAGGCATAAATTCTTCCTAATTTATCCCTTTATTTAGTTACTTTTAGCACCTCGAACAACATAATTGAGTTGGATTTATCTCATAACTATGCTATTGACTGATCCTAATGAGTACACTGAGTTTCTGGTATTTTGTAGTGATTTTGCAGGTATTTGATGTTAAGAAACGAAAGAAGGAAATCGGTAGAATCTAGAAAGAAAGAAGGAAAAGTCTCAAGGGCAAAAGAGTAATTTATACACAAAATTCGGATGAGGTACCTAAAGAGAAGTTGAAGACATCTCATTCACAAGCACAAAGGAAGAAACGACACCCCAATCGGAATCCCAGAACAAAAGTTATGAGCAGTCAAAGATGAGACAGAAAGTCAAATAGCCAGACCGGTCCGCCCCTGCCTCGGACGGGTCCGCCTTGTCAAATTCCAGAAGACCCTGGATCGCATGCAAACCGAAGGAGGCCAAAATAAAAACAATCGGTCCGCCCCAAAATAAAAAGAACCGATCCGCCTTGAGGGCAGACCGGTCCGCCTAATACCCGGACCGGTCCAGTCCTCGAGATCTGGAAATCTTTTCTCTTCCTAAAAAGGCTCCTAGTGCAGTTGACTTCCGATATTATTATAGTATATTTAAGACCCGATTTATTGTTGTTATTGGTACGAAGAATTAGTAGGGTTTCCTGCTTCTTTTCCAAAAAAAACTAGTTTAGCTAAGAATTGTAGTTTTATTTCAAGAATTGAAGATTGATCCAGTAATTTTTGTGAGTATCGGTTTCATTCATTGTTGCACTTATTGTTTGAATAATTTTAGTGAGTACTTTTTAGTTCTAATTCGTTTCTACATCTAATTATCATTTTTCTTAGATTAATCATGAATTCCTGCACATCAATTATTGTTTTCATTAAATTCAACATGTTAGGCTAGATTTACCAAGGTCGGGGTACATGAACCCAACCTGAGGTGTTAGTGTATGTGTATAAAATTAATCCGATGAATTTATTGATTGACTATGATCATATTGCATAATGATACAATAATTGTAGATCTTTATATCACGTTTGCCTCTAGGTACTCGTGATGATTTAGAGTGCAATTCGAGTGTCACTATCGCAATAATGATTTACTCATCCTCAGATTAGGTATGACGCGGGCTTGAACCTCGTATACATAATGCTTGGGAGTACTAAATTTTGGGTCAGATCAATCAAATAAATTTATGATTAATATTACCACTGCACTACACTAGGGTTGGGGGATTGTATTCCCGTCCTCGTTTTTCCCATCACTTTGTCAAAAGTTTCAAAATCATTTTTTATTCATAT
This sequence comes from Sambucus nigra, assembly GCA_949130495.1. Lineage (NCBI taxonomy): Eukaryota > Viridiplantae > Streptophyta > Magnoliopsida > Dipsacales > Adoxaceae > Sambucus > Sambucus nigra. The sequence continues at coordinate 343,181,483 of OX422221.1, forward strand.
TTTAGGTAACTTATTGTAGTTTCATTTTTCATAATTTCATCTTTGCACTTAGCTATAATCATTCCCAAAATCAAATCATTTTCCCTTTATTTTTAGAGTCAAGGTTAGGATTCCTCCGTATTTTCCGTCGTCACAACTTCGTTGTCCTTTTTCCCTGAGGATCGATACCCGACTTGTCGGATTATTACTTGAGTGACAGGCTTACACTTGAGCCTAGAGTGAACGCATTTCTGAGACACATTTTCAGTCGCGTCAGTTATGCATCCACACGCTCCTCATAAGCAACTAGTAGGACGACTCACAATCCATGAGGTGGAATTTAATATGGGAAGTGATGTTCCCCATTGTGATCCCCGCATTCACATAACCTATCGACTTACTCAAGTGGTTATCATGTCCTGCTATGGACAGTGGACTTTGTACAATCCTTGTCTCGGAAATATTGCAGGCATAAAATGATATCATGGGCATAATGTTGATAGATTATCCCCCATCCATTAAGACACAGTTAAAACTACACCCATTCACGTTTGTCATCACATAAAGTGGCATTTCATGGGGTATATTACCAACTGATCGATATCCGAAAAGTAACTTCTGAAAGGAACTTTTTTACTAGCTTGTTTATTGGCCCTTTCCATCACAAGTTTGAGTCCATGTTTTTCTTGGCGATTTTCAGTAGAGTCGCAAAATATAAGAGGTGAGTTCTTGAGATGATATTCATGAGAAGGGAGGCGTAACCCCTTATCAAGATGGTAATTATGGCCTTAGAATAATTAATGACAACAATAAATCAAAGTCTCAAGTCAGTACATTCAATATACAAAACTCTTGTATTAAATGTGTTCTTTCAACATAAATACTATAACAAAAGAATCAATGAGGAAGGCCCCACAGTTGACTTGGTTAGAGAGAGTGGGAACAAGCACCTTTAGGACACTGAAGGCAAGGCAATAACCTTAAACAAAAATGGAGTAAATGGGGTTAGTCTCTCAATAAAGGTTCTCACGATAAACTCTCTTGTATGGGAGTATTTTGGCAGCAATTCTAGGCTAGGGAAGTGCGATGCCCAAATAGTGTAATGTTGGAGGTATTTATAGGAGGGGAAGATTATTTAAATGACCTTCCTATAATTAATACATTTAACCCCTCTTGATGTTAATAATTTTGTGCATTTAATGCCAAAGATATTGCATTAAATGAACCAGGCATGATATTTTGGCGGGAATATTGTTTAGACTCTTTAGAGTTGTGAACGTATTAAATAAGAAGTGATGTGCCAGCTATGGACCTACCATCATAGGAATATCTTCACTTGAGTGCTATTTTATCGACTTCCTAAATGTCAGACATGTTGACATCAAAGAGTTGGTAAACAGTAACCTAAAAGGGATGTGCTATCACATCACTTAAAAAGTTGGTTCGTCTAATTGAAGGTTGTTCGACTAGTGACTTGTTCGAACAACTTATGGTGTGTGTAGACTTTAGAAGTTAATCTTTTGGGCAACTGTTTAGGACTGAGGACCCTCTAATGGATTCCCAGAGATGGTATCTCGAATGGATGGTTTCTCGAACTATGAGTCGTTCGAGCAACTTATATTTTGTATGCGAGTACCATAGGCTAACACTTGGACAACTGTTTAGGACTGGGGACCCTCGAGTGGGTTCCCAGAGATGGTATCTCAAGCTACTACCAAGCTATGTTGTGTAGAAACCAATTTTTGCCTAAATACCCTAAAGGGGTTGGTCTCTTACAATATTTCCTTTCACCAAAACCTCCAAACCAAATCCCTGTGAGATATCCAGGATGAGGTTATTCGATAGAGCATGTAAGTTTTCCCATGTACTGCTAACCATGGTCCCTCGAAGATACCGAACAACCTCAGAGATTTACAAAGTAATTGTTATCTGTACAAAGAGGGATAAATATAAGCACATAAATATTCCTATTAGAATTTTTGTTTTCCAAGTTTATCTGTCTTGGTATTTGTGGGAGGTCCTTCGAACAGATTGTCTTTGTGTAAGCAACCATCCTTTTGATGATTTCTCGAGCAACTTCAGTTTTGTGCGAGTAACCATCCCTAATATTTCTTGCAATGTGTTAGCGTTGTTTTAATCAACTTGAAACCTGGACCTCCTTCTACAGTAAGTTTCCAACCAATCCATCCCAAATATAACGTCTAAAGTACCCATGTCCAATAATAACAAGTTGGTGGCTAAACATAGCATGTTGATCTCTACAATAAAGCCTTTAAAAAATTAGCACAATGAAACTCCCCCACCTGCTGGAGAATGTACATTCATAGAAACCTCGAAAGCAACACGTATCATGCCCGGTGTAACAACGAATCCAAAACTAGCAAAGGAGTGTGAATCTCCCATATCAAAAAGCACTTGGAAAAAAATTACCATAAACATAAAACATACCCTCTATAGTGCGTGATTGTGTGGACAAGTCCTGTTGGTAGATGTTGAACACACTTCCCGGATGCACTCGAGGGAGCCCATGCACATGATCTCTAGGAGGAGGCCATGTTGGGTGCTGAGGTGCGAGTGGGAGGGCTTGAAACTGAGGTGGTACGTGAAGTGCTGGCTGACGTCCCTGCTAAAACTTTATTAGGCTAACCTGAAGCCCGTTAGGCCATTAATTAAATGATTATCCCCCCAAAAGGGCTGCACTGCTGGAGATCTTATCGCCTATAATCCTAGCATTGTGCGTGGCCCGACTAGCCCTGTCCTCTTTGGCTCAATTGGCCTTGATGTTTCCTACCCGAATACCCAAACTAACCCTGGCCCGAGTTGCCTTGCCCTTGTCTACCCTATCGACGATGGTCATCACCTTTAAATATCTTAGGGGTTTGCTCCCCCTATGGTGGCAGTATAAGAAGTTGGCTAGAGACTACTTGTGTTTGGTAAGACTCCCCACCCTCTGAAACCTTCGACCATTGGCTAACTCCTAATCTCTCCCTCTTGGGTTACTTTTCTCTTTTCTCTCAAGAAATCGTGGTGATGATCACAATGTAGAAAAGTGGGATTTACCGTATGAAGGTATGTGGTATGCGTCAAATGTCCTAGAAATAATTATCTAATCTTCCAATCCATACTCCTCATAAATCGATCCATCTTCAAATCCTCAGATCTCTCCACCTCTAGGTAAAAGTGTATAAGACAAGTGAACTCTCTCTCGTAGTCAACAACATTCCTCTCCTCTTGCTTGAGTTTTTCACACTATGCTCTTAGTTTCCTCTACTGCTAAGATGGGAAATATTTTCCCTCAACTCCCAAAACTACGATAGAGCCATCTAAGACCTCTCTTGTTGGGTGGTAAAAGTCTTCCAGCAATCTAGGGTATCTTCCATCAACCTAAAGCTTTCCAGCATAGTCGTTGGACATCAATACACCCAACCAACCTCAAATGCCACTCAATTCCATGCCTCCATTAAAGTCCCACTATGGGATTAGAAAACCCCACAAACTTTAGAGGGTGTCCCTTACCAAAGGAAATCCTAACACGCTCCCTGTGGTCTCTCGAGGAGAAAGTATAAGTATGGCCACAAGCAACTGCGACTACTACTGGAGAGTTATTATTGTCTCTACAATGACATAGGCTATAATTGTGGCTAAATTAATCGGTACCATAGTTGACTCCTACCCATGTGGTGCGACAGGTGGTGGATGTTGTTGTGGTTAAGGTTCATTGGTCTCATTCTCAGCACTCCATGTAGATCTTTTTTGTCCCTAACATCTCCGAATGTTATCCATCCGAAAGATGGTAATCCAAAATAAATTAATTAAGCGTGCAAGACATAGAATTCAATTTCTAAATGTATGGATTTAAACTATTAAAAAATGAAAGCACGAAAGTAGTTATGAACGCACTTATAACACCTAGTACAATATATACTAGAATGCTCCGATACCAAATATGACACCCCATAATATTTAAAAATAGATTGATCACTAGTACCATAGTATAAGCGAAGAGTACCATTCTAAGCATGCATGAAAATAAATAAATAGAAAATAAAACTCCATCAAGAAAGATATCCCAGTACTCTCATACCGTCCACATGAGTCAAAATTTACATGTCAATGCAACAACAATATACAATACAAAATATACGAGTATGAATGTATATATCTTTCTTCAAAAATATAAAATGAAAGAATCGATAGATCTAACATGCAGGGCAGCGACACCCATATCCTAAAGTAGACCTGTAACCGAAGGATGAATGAAAGCAACACCATCGATCAAGGCTTCATAACGGGCGGCCTCGATCCTGAAACATTATATCCACGGCGTTGACAACAAATTTAAAGAGAATAAAAGTATAATAGAAGTTGTCAAAAGTCATAACTTTGCATATGCCTCTAGATTTTTAATATCTTTTAGAATAGCCCCACCATGCAATTCTAATATCATGAGCATTTATAAAAATAAGACATGGAGGTTGTAGATAACATTATTCTAATTAAGTCTAGCGTTATAAACTAATTAAGATAGTCTTAGACTATCAAGGTCACATAAGTAAATCAAGTAACAAAGGCATAGCTCTAATGCCTTCAGGGATCACTTGCATGTACTGAGTATAATCTTAGGTCGTATCGAACCTAAGACCTCATCAAGGCAAGTAATAAGTCACCATGTCTACCCATAAATCATATAACCTACCATACCAAAGGTTATGTAAAAAAATCTCCCTCCAATAACTCTCGTACGTGGGTGCCTAGATGTGTGACCCAGGGGTAAAATTAACTAACCCATCTCAACTACACACTGAGGTACAATAATGGTCTGAGTCATACGTGCCCCTTTTAAATGTAATTTCCCCTTAACAACGTTTTCCACGAGTATTCACGCATAGTATGCATCACACCAAGAACATAAGAATTTGTAACCATCTTAACCACGAAATTATAATACATAACTAAATCCATCCAATTCAATTTCATTTAAAAGAGATTAAGGAATCAATCCATTACATTGTATTTACGTCATCCGATTCATACTATAAACAAAGGTAATATGAATCAATCTAGGCCAGGAGTTATCCTAAAGCAATCCCTAACTGCCAACTTCAAAAGAAAAATAATAAGAGATAATTGTCAAATAACTTAAGCCATAGGTCGACCACGGGGCAGTGTTGGTCGACCACGTGATTCAGTGTCTGAAGATGTTTACCCTTATGGGATTTGTCTTCTCCAAAATAAAAAAAAATCCAACTTAATCATCCGTTAAATATAAAAAAAAAACCTTCATCTATATATATATAACATATTCACAATGTATCCACATACAAAACACGGCCGAAACCCAATTATAACATCAAGATCCTAATAAAAGTTCAGAAATCCTATTAAACACTATTTTCTCTCTCAACCTAACATTCAAATTCTCAACCATTCGATTTCAATTCTTTACATATATTATAATAAATCCTAAGGTTTTGAATGGATTATGACAACAATCCAGAACCTAATCAAAGCCTAATAAAAACACAACGATTATTGGGAATATTCAATTAAAATGATGTTAAATCGATCACAATTCATTTTCAATTGTGCTAATTATGAAATTACTTGATTAAATAATCTATATCAGATTTTAATTACATAGTTAGGGTTTTGATTCAAATGTACAAACATAATTTACAACAATTTCAATTATATAAGAATTAAAGTTAAACTTGCCTCCAATTTTATAGAACTGTGGCTCAAATCTCAAAAAGCTTCTCTCTTCCTTTTATCCATTTTCTCTCGCTATGCCTTTGGATCCCCAATTTGTGCTTTGGGTTAAAATGAGCCTCCTAATGGTACAATACTAATTATTAAAAGCCTACTTGGGCTTTGGCCTAATTTAGGGTCTTAAGTAGCTAATCCCAAAATGGCTCATTTTAAAACAGTCTTAACCCTCATAATCCATCATCCACATAACCAATAATAGGAAATAACACCTATCTTATCATTAGCCCCACTAATCATATTTTTCTTAAATCATTATTAAAAATACTAGGTGTAAACCTACGCGATGCGCGGGCAAGACTATCGATGGCAGTCAATCTGACGTTTGAGTTAAAAGTATTCAACAACAATAGACTTGAAATTGGGACATCAAAGTTTTATAGATTTCATAAAAAAATGGACTATCATAAGAAAAGATAAGACAACTTATACAAAAAAGGGATCAAATCTCACAATTAAAAACTATGTTAATATCAAATATATCTTCCTATAAATAACAAAACTCAAATTCATACCAGTAAACAATCAAAATGGTCATTCCATATTGAATCAAACGACTAAAAAAAAGTTATCCCGAGAGTTTAAATAAAAAAAAATGGAAATTTTAAAAAATATTCTTTTGGCAAGCGAAACTTCAAATCCTCCAACACAATTTTCAAACTGGTTTTCCTCTCCGCTTAGAACCAGTTGGATGAAGACTGCAAAAATTATTCACTACTTAAAGATGTATGCTTAAACGTAAAATTCACATTAACATACATATATTCATTGATTATTATTCTCAAATCTAATAAGAGTGGACTAAAAGATTACATTTGAAAGAAAAATAAATATACATAAAAATGATAATCAGATTTATGAAAGAAATAAATGGTTATTTTTTTTCTAAATACAGCTTTTATTTACGTGATTTAAAATATTTGTCGAAAATATTTTTACTCGTTTTTCGTCAAAAAAATTTTACAATTTTTTTTAATATTTTTTTTCTAAATAAGAATTGTATTTCTAAAACTCTAAATAAAAATTATTTTTTTAGTAACTTATTTTTCTAAAACTATAAATAAAAGCTTTTTTTAGTAACATATTTTAGTAAAAATCATAAAAAACGGTAAATAAAATGTACTTTTTTTACTTGACTTAACGTTTTTTAAATAGTTGTTTTAAAAAACCTAAAAGAAGTTCTTTGGTGTTTTTCGGAATTTTGTAATGATATTTTTGTAATTTAAAATATTTTTTTATATTATTTTCATATTTATCATAGTTTTTTTCAATGTATTTCCTAAAATCATTGTCAATACACTGAAAAATAAAACAATGATTTTTTAGCGGAATGATTGCCGACTTAGTTTTGGGACTATTTTGTTCAGATATAAAAAACACAAATAGAAAAAAAGATATTAAGAAAATCAACTAATTCAATCATATACAAATCCACCAAAATAACTAAAAAAGAAACCCTAGATTTTTAAATAAAAATAAATTACAAAAGAGACGGTTCTTGAATTTGGACTTTTGACTCCTCTTTGTAGTTCACCTCCCAAGCCAATGCCATATGAATGAGGTTCCAACCTATTATCATCAAATAACATTTTTTAGCCGGTCCCAAAAGCTTATTTTTTTTCTTTGTTTTTTTAATAATGAAAGGCTCCTCTTACATAAAAAAGTAACAAAAAACGATATATAAGTACTACTAAAGGTTGTAAAAAAATACAACTAAAGGTGTTTGCTTGCAGAACACAATAAAGGAAAGAAAAAATAATGAAAATTGTCTTGATGAACCAAAAGAAATGGCGCATATACAGTACTAGCACCGGCAAAATTATGGGTTCAGCCTAATTTGGGCGAGTCAAATATGGGTTGGGCTAAATGTGGATTGGGTCAAATATGGGTTAGGTTAAATGTGGGCCGCGCCAAATATGGACGGACCAAATATGGGTTAGGACAACCCATTGTTTTTTTACTAAAGTAAGTATTACAATTCGAGGTATATATAAAAAAACTCATATTTTACTCACAATTTTTAAAAATGAGTAATATATTTAATTTGTATCTTTTAAAATTGGGCTCTATATTTGATTCTTAGCGTTGAAATATGGGCTCATATTTATCTCATAGCTTTGAAATATGGGGCCCATATTTAACTCATACCTTTTAAATATGGGCTCCATATTTAGATGAGTGGACTAATATGGATTATTTTATTATTTGGGCGATATTTTGCCACTACTATACGGTACCTTGCACAAGTAATCATTTATGCAATCTTCGCAGAGGAATACAATCACAGCTGTTGTTCAAGAGGGTCCACGTTCGATTTCCCGCCACCTTAAATAAAAATATCTAGCCTATACACTTGAATAAAAAAAAAATCCAAAATGTAGAGGGTTAGACGAATCTAGGGAAAGGGAAACATGTTTCTGATTACTTATAGAAATGCCGCATCGACAAAATTCCAATTGAGAGGTAAGCAAAACAACAAAGCCTATTAACGAAAAAAATCATAATGATATTTTTCCAGTGAAAGGGACAGAACATAAGCAGATAAACAGACAACCAACAAATAAACGAAAATCAAATTATTTAAGAAATTTCTACCTTACAGTGGTGGGAGAATCATTTTCAGGTTGTTTATGTCTCAAGAGAATGCAAATCGCCATCAGAACAAGCGTGCATCAATACGTTATTATATAAACTTATAGAACAGAGGGGATGGGTTTAACCGAATGGAAGAGGGTTAGGTTGAGTAAGTTTGGGACGGTAGAACGTTTGGGAATGTTTAACTTAATGGTTAAATAACTCGGGGTCCAAAACTCAATAAATGTAGGCTGAGTTTCTATTTTTGGAAAGTTCCCTCCATCCATTTTTATTAACGCTTGATCCCAAACCTACGCTACTATTTTCTTTGGAGATATATTTCATGCATTATTATCGTGGTCCTATCTTAATTTATCATGGATAAGGGAAGCAATTAGAGTTTTGGGATGCCAGACATCTCATTTTTGTTATTGCTCTCAAGTAGCCTCCCGGTGGAGATGAGAGCACTTTGGTGTCGATTGCCCTGATGGGTTCAGAACACGCCACCTTAATTTATATATGTTTTGTTACTCCATCTTCATCGTCTAGTCGGGTTAGTCATTGCACTCTTCTGGTTCTACCATCTTCTTTTATGGTGGCCCTTCATGGGGATGACCAAGTTGTGCTGGTTCATCAACGCAACTTTGTGTTTGGAATGTTGGCATTGTCTTTGGACCTTGCCCTTTTGTGAATGACATTTTCAATAATTTACATTTTGTACATTTTTTCTTGATTTTTCACTTTACAGTTTTGACTGAGTTTATGGTTTTAGAAACTTTTAGCAAATGTTGGTTGATGCTTCCCAACTGCGGGAGATGCTGACGTGCTTGTCGTCTGCGCACTTGGCTTTATGCCAATTGATTATGGAGGTTGTGGGAGAAACCTCTTGGTATTACCTAAGGCTTATGATAGTCTCAATCATTGTTTGGATGGTTTGGTTTATGCACGTGGTGTGTCTGTGCCCGGAGTAAGGGCTAGGGTGTCGAGTTCAAGAATCGTGAAAAAGAGTTATGTCGATGGTTCTCTGTAAGAGAAAGAACTTATAATTTAGATATTTTGACGTATCCGGTTACAAATCAAACACTACATCCACATATGCTTCAGCGATATTTGAAGACAAGTTAGTGACTGAGCAACGTTTTGAAGATCAAGATGTCAAAATCGTCATGGCACAATATGGACGTACATAGGATTTTTTTTTTTTATTTAACTTAGTCAAATTTATCATGTGATGTTTTCTTTTAAGCACAAAGCATTTTTATAAAAGGATTTTAAAATAAATTACTTTATTTTTTAAAGTTTGTTAGAATGAAAATCCGAGCTCGTTAGAATGAGGTTGGTATCTCATTGGAATGACTTATATAGTTCGTTCGAACGAGGGTTATTTTTCATTGAAACAAAGTTATGAGTTCATTGGAATGAACTTCTAACAAGCTTCAAATAGGATCTCTCTAATTGATCGAGTTGCACCTGTTGGAAGTCCGTTTAAAGTTCGTTAGAATGAGCTAGGTCTTTCATTTAAACAAGAATGGACCTAATTAAAACAAAGCTATGGTTTTTGTTCAAACGAAGTCCCATTTTTGTTCGAATGAATCTCTCCACCTTGATTCTTGTGCTTTTAATAAATTAAACTCTTGTTAACAGATTTTACAACTCTTTTTGGCAAAAATGAATTTCTATAGTTGTTCCATAAGTTTTTTCTTTTAGTTTCATCAAAATAAGTTTTTGTTTTCCAAATCACTCATCCTTATAATGCTTTGTTGAGTTTTTAAAACCTTAGTTCATATACTTTGTCAAACCCATGTAGAATGTTCTCTACTGTAGATTTGTGAAGTTACGACTCTACTGCTAAAGAAGAAAGGATTTTGCAATCCTGAGCCTGATCGGTAGATACCGAGGGAAGAACTGCTTCTTGTGGGTGGTGTTGAACTGCATCACATTCTCTTAAATATTTTAAGATCCTTTGCATTATACTTAGTGGATCTCTAACTAGTCTGTAAGTCATTCGAGTCTGTCAAAATCTTAAATAGCGCTGAATTAAGAGGATTTACTTGAAAGGTAATTTTCCTCAAACATTCTTTTTCTTCTTGGTTTTGTTTTGGTTTTGGTTTGTCATATTTTTTGGTTTTGATATTATCTTTCATGCACACTTAATTCTAAACAAGATAAAACCTGGGTAAAAATAGAATCTTTATATGTGTGACCTAAGTTACAACTGAATCCATATAACCCACCATTTTTAAATTGGTATAAGAGTTGGTTACACTAATGTATTATGTCATCTTTACTTCGGGATTATATGGATAATTTGTATAATAGGCTAATAGTCTTTGATGGGTCAAATTATTTATATTAGAAATCTCAAATGAGGTAGGCACTGAAGTTGATTGACGAGCGAGGCTGGCTTGTTTGTGAAATAGGGTGGACACCACCCACTCTGACTAACTATGATGTTATAAGTCTTAAATTTGTCACTTCTTGAACAGAGGATGATTTTAAATGGAGTAATTTTAACTCCCATGGCTTGAGTGCAATTTTTAGTGATGTCACTCCCAATGAGTTTTGTTGCACTATGACGTGCACCACGTCCAAGTAAGTGTGGGATATGCTCCAACTCACTCATAAGGGTACCAACGCTCTGAAAGATTTTAAGCTACAAAATATCACCACACAGTTTAAGACCATTACCATGCTATAGACTAAGACTTTTTATGGGGTTTGAACACGTTTATTAGATATAGTCAATTCTATATTTAATTTGGGTGAGAAAATTCCTGACACAAGAATTGTGAAAAGGATTTTGAGATCCTTGCCATCCCTTTTTATCCCTAAAGTCACAGTCCTTAAAGTTTTGAGAATTTTAGACATGCTTAGATTAGAATAACTCTTAGGAGACTGATAAGAACTCAAAGGTGTACATTTTACACCCCGAATAGACATATTTTAGTTGTTAATTCTCGATAATAATGGTCTTATGCGCGTAAATGTTCAATGTGCAAGTTTGATTGCATTTGCGGTTCAAAAAGCATTATTTCAAGGCAATTTGCAGTCAAATGGAGCTAATAACCTCTCCCGTAACCAAACTCGAGCCTAAACCTAGTCCAAACCATTACCCCAAGCCTGTGTGTGTGTTTAGTTTGTGCCTTTTAATTTTTTAGATTTTTAATTTGAGTTGTAATTTTATTTTATTTTGATCAGTTTTTATTTTATTTTATTAGGCTTAGTTTTTTTTTAGGAATTCATCTATTTTAGTTTTATAATATTTTACTTTTTAGGATTTTAGTTTTAGTTTAATAGATTTTTATTTTAATTTTCATTTCTTTTTAGTTTCATTCTTAATTGAGACTTTATTTTATTTTTAGAGCAAGTTTTTTTTTTAGATTTTAATTTTTAATTTTATTAGTTTTTTTTGTTAGTTAGTGTTATTTTTTTAGGTGTCCAAGGAAGTGTGGGATATGCTCCAACTCATTCACCTCACCCACACCCATCTCCCCTACACCTCACCTACACACTAAGTCCACTCCACTTCATCTTCCTCAAAACCCCAACAACCCACTTCTCTCTCCTCCATAGCCATACCCCTTTCTCCTCTCTCATCACCTTAACCAACAAACCCATTAACCCAAACACCCACCTTATACCACCTAAGAAACCACCCAACCACCCGGCTGCCAACACCCGACCTCCGACGATCGTTGTCGGCTGACAACCACCCTAACTCGTGAACCAAATTCGGTTCCTATCTCAGTTAAATCGACCCCCGTCCCTTTAACCCGGTTTGCGACCAATGAAACCTGGAACCCCATCCAACCAACAAACCGAGAACCAGCTGCCAACCTCCAAGTCGCTGCCAGCAATTACCAAAACCCGACCTCACCCGAGTTCAGCCACAACCCAACTACGATCTCAACTCAAGATCACCCCAAACCAAACCTGGATACCTGCCTCTTGCTTCACTATCCCCCACTCGATCCAACCCGAAAGCCCGTCACCTATTCAACCCGCCAACAGTAACCAACAACTCGTGACCCATATGCATCCAAACTGATTTCATATTTAACACACCAAAAGCCTTTCAACTATTTCTAAAAGTCAAACACGACTCCACCTGCTAAAGGACACGATTTCTCTCACTAGCCAAAAGCTAAATAAAAATCCAAATGTCCCACATGTCTTAAATGTCACTTAACCCTAATACCCATTTTACCCCCGAACTAGCATCTTTTACCCTAATGCCCAAAATGCCCATTAAGCAAATCTGATTTTTATATCCTCTCACACCGCATGCTCCTCTCACCATTTTCAGGCACACTCATGCCAATTCCTAAATTTGTCCCTAACTCCATATGCCACACTATAAATGAAGACCCAAAAGCTCATTTGCAAGATGAATATCAAAATAGGAGGATACTTCTAGAGAGAGTGAGAGATAGTGAAGTGTAGAAAATAAATTAGGATAAACATCATTTTGTAAATGGTTTTATTTTATTATTTTTAATTTTTTGTTAGATATTTGTGAGGATAAATTTTGTAAGAGATTTAATTGAGTGGATATTTAATTGCAAATCACTTGGATGCTCAATTAGATGGATTGTATGCTTCAAATTGGAAGATTGGAGTTCAACTTTCTCAAAGAAATTTTGTTTGATTATTCTATTCTTCTATACTTTTATTTTAATTGCCTATTAATTGTTTGTTTATCATGTTTGATATTATGTTAGGCTAAATCCCCTTTCAAGGGGTAGGGTGAAGCCTTATTTGATGTTATTTTAATTTAATTAGTTTGATTACTTGAAAATTCCCTTTGAATATTGATTTTGACCCCTCACCCTTAAATTTACGCCTTGGGAGAGGATAAATGATCTTCATGAGAAAATCGAAATTCTAAGTTTTAATACCCATTTTAGATTCGAACTAGAGATAGGGGTTTCTTAAGTGTGGTATTATTCCTTAAATTTCAACTCTAATTTCATTTTCTATAATTTTTACAAATTTCAATCGATCGATCCTCGCGGGTGATTAATTGAAAGGATAGTAGATCTATTTTCTAGAGTTGTGTGGGAGTAAAACTTAATTTTATAAAATATTACCATTAAAATTACATTTGCAACGAGAGTTGATTTGTAATTTTGATATTAATTTGGGAGAATTCAAATAATTATATTAATTAATTAGAATAGTTAAAATTTGTGGTGTAGTCCCATTCTTTGATTGGTCTCACATATTATTTAACTCATTTTATCTCTTATTTTTGTGTTAGACTGTGTTTTTCATTTTAGTCACTTTTTATTTTGTCATTAGATATTTAATTTAGTTTAGTCTTATTTCACATCCTCACCCTTGAAAATTGTTTTAATATTTGAAAAGCTACAAAAATTAGAAAAAGTAAAAATCCCAAAAAGAAAATAAAAGTGAATTACAATTGAATTTGTCTCTAGCTTTACCTCTTTGATGTGGATGGACATCCTTACTTACCATTCTACACTTTAGTTTCATATTATTTTGTAGGTATTTTAAGGTTTTGAGTAACTTGGCTTCAGCAACGACTACAAACACACAAAAAGCTAGTTATCAAATGGCGTTGTTGTCATTCTTGGGAGCGTGAAGCACTCGGAGAGGATTTCAACTTGTAGTTCATTTATTTTTCGCACTTTATTGTTTTTTGTACCATTTTTATATTTTTATAAGGCTTGTATTAGGATAATTCTATTCTTGGCTTGTATTGCGGTGCATAGAGACACCTTTATTTTATTTTTTATTTTTTAAAATTGTAATAATCGAAGATAAGCGTGATAGGGAAACCAAACAAAGTAGAGAGAGGGCATCTAAAGGCGAGGAAAATAAGCCTCTCTACCTTGGGTTGGTAGGACTACCGGGGCCGACTGAGATAGGCGTGATCTCCCCCAGATCGACTCAAATTTTTCGGAACCCCACGGCCTAAAAATCATGGGAGGTACATTTCTAAACCCTCGGGCCTCTCCTGTTAGCGAGTCAATTATTGTGTGTGCTTGTGTTCTCTTGTGTGATTTTATTCTCGTATTTATTTTTCAAATGACTAAGACCTACACCCGGTCACTCACGAGAAGGGATTTCATCACCCGACTCACTCGCTTACCAATTGTGTGCTACCCTAGCCATCACTAAATTTAAAGTCAATCAACTAGGTAGCCCAATAAGAGAATATTTTTGCAAAGGCGTTCATTAAGATATTTTCGTGATTTTTTATCGCCCGCGGACTTAATTGAAATTTGACTATCCTTTCACTAAATTCAAAGATAAAAATTGGATATGTGATAGTTAGGATTTCTCCTTGGCTTGTGTGTGTCCAATTCATTTTTCGGTAGTCGATTTTAGTTAATTCGTCCAAAATCAAGAGTCCATATTTTCCCCATCTTTTCTTCAAAAAAAAAAAACTCCAAAAATATTTTCTTCTATTTTTATAAAAACTCCAAAAATATTTTCTTCTATTTTTATAAAAACTCCAAAAATATTTTCTTCTATTATTTTTATACATAATCCAAAAATATTTTCTTTATTTATTTTTATAAAAAATCTAAAAATATTTTCTATCTTTCACTTTTAGAAAAATCAAAAAATATTTTCTTTCTTTCATTTTACAAAAATCAAAAAATATTTTCTTTCCTTTTGAAAAAAATTAAAAATCAAAAAAATATATTTTTGTCGTCATGGCCGAAGAACGTACCTTACGGAACTACTTTGGTCATTTTTCATTGACACGCGACACGTGTGAGAGTGATCCCGAGCCGTCTCTTTATGATATTTTTAGTGGTTTCACCTCTCTCACGAGTACCATAGATACTCTTGACCCATCCATACATGCACCTCCTATTCCATCACCCTCGGTGTCAAGTGTCGACGTGTCGCATATTTGTTTGTGAACCCATTGTTCTTATGCTGATCACATGTCCCATGAGTGCCCTTGCTTTTCATATCCTTACGAACCCACCATGGAACATGTGTATCTATATGACACTGTTTCGGAACCCACCTCGGCCTATTATCATGATGAACCCAATCCCGAGTGGTGTGAGTATCCTAGTTATTCGTGGAGGCCTGATCACCCTCCCACGCAATACGAATCCCACCCCGATGTTGTGGATCCTCACATGTTCTAACAGTCATCGGGGCAACCTTGTGCACCTTATCCCGATCAGTTTCCTCACTACACACACAATGATATTCAGCATTTTGTCTCTCACGGAGATGATTCTCCCGTGTATAATAAACTTATCCCCACTCCACACACTTCATTTGAGTATTCTCCGTACAGTCATGATAGTAGCGAGTTGTGTCCACCTCAACCACTGCCGCCACCTTCCATCACTCCACCACAATCATTCGCCTACACTCTCGAGGCACTCTTACAACAATTCATCTCCAAGCAAGAGCAAGCCACTCAAATTCAAACTTAAGCTCTCTAAAGTCTTGAACAATACCTTAATGAATTTGAGTGTGCGAGAGACTCGGACATTCCTATGGATCCACCCATCGTTGCAATCGAGTGTGATGATGATGTGTCATCTTGTGACACGGATTTTGAGTGTGACCAACCCTATCCCCCCAAGAATCTAGCATTTGAGACCATTCCATGGTCCGGGCCCCAAGTCGACAATTGTGTTGACTTACTTTTCATTAGTGGGATTGATTTTCTCCCGTCAAATCCAAAGGAACCCACACTTGAGGTTCTCATTCCCGCCGAATCCAAAAATCTGCCCGAGCCTATACCTATTGATCCCGCCGTGTGTGTTCTCGAGGAACCACTTCATTTTAGGTTAGCTCTGGCTACGAGTGCTAATCGTTTTCTCAAGATATAATCCGTGATAGTTCCTACCTATCCGAATATGGATGATGTCCCACCATGCATGTCTCCCTTTGAGCCCGATATTTATAGTGATTCCTGTATCTACGATCTTGGTGCCTCGTCTTACCCACCCACCATAATCACCGATGCTACTCTTATGGAGAAGTTGATCACTCCATCTTTAGAAACAACACTCCCTTGTGAGTATTCCTTTACTCCTCCCAATGATTGTGTCTCTCCCATGCTTGATTTGTATCATCTTCCTCCACTATTTATCCCACTCGACCCACCCATTGTCCCGTCTACCCCACCACCTGGTTTAGATCTTGATTTTGCACATTTCATGTTTCCATCTACATTTTTGGATCCTAACCTCATACCATCCTCCACCATTTATGAGAGTATATGTGGTGATACTCTCCACTTTCGTGACACCGAGCTTGTTATTCTATGCCTGCCACTCTCTTGTGGTGTTGATTTTTTCCATCGACGGCTCCCTAGTGTGTCACGGCGTGACCATTATCATCGCCCATTTATAGAACGGTCGTGCAATTTCCATGAGTTCCACCTTATTACAATTTCCAAACCATTTTTCCTCCCTATACAACTAGAGCACCATGCTTATAGGGCCCTGGTTGCCCTCACCTTTAAGCTCAATAAGGCCCGAGATTTATACCTTTTCACCTTCACCCTTACCCTAATACCCACCCGCCCATGCTCCACTGATGCTTTGCATCGTGTGATGCAGTTTGCCATACAAGTGCATTGACCATTTTTAGCCTTTATCTATCAATACTGACACTTCAGTCTTGTTTGGGAGTGATTCTCGTCACCCATTTTTCTGCCGCCCCGTGCTTTCATAGATCTTATCTTTAGGGTGAGATTCCATCAGTCTGTCTGAAGACATTAAACTTAGCGCTATCGGGAGGCAGCCCGTTGTACTTGTATGAGTCTTGTCATGTTTGGGGGTGGTGTGTCACTCCACCCAATGCTTTACCATGTTTATAGAATGGTACGCATTTTTTTCTTTCTTATCATTCATTCAGGTTTCATCTTGGCTACTTCTGTCCACTTCATTAGCGGTTGATTCTGGTAATCTCTTTCCTCCCTTCTACTCTCAATTTGAAAAATTATTTTACTTAACATCGAGGACAATGTTCCTTTTTGTTTGGGGGTGGGGAATTTTATCAAAATCGTACCTCTTTTTATTTTTTATTTTTATTTTTGTACTTGATTTTTAAAATTTCGTGCAGTTTCTTTCATCTCAGTCAATGATGTGAATTTTGTATCATCAATCTTTTTGAAGTCTAGGAATCAAACTAGAGGATTTATCTTTTATAAATAGCTTATGTAATACATAGCAAGTCATGTGGCACCATGAATTTCTAAACTCAACAAAAATTCGCGCACTTATCACATCACTGCGGTTTAGAGTTGAAGAATACTACAATTTCCAAGAAAACCTTAAGAATCACTAGTAGAGACTTTAGCTTATGAGATTTGTGCCTTTCACCCTTTTAGAGTGTTTTACGCAATCTCCGAGTCACAAGTTGATTCAACTTCCTTTGGGTCCGCACTTAAATCGTTGTATGATCTCATTATTCTTCACTAAATTTTTGGCTTGATCACTGAGAACGACATCACTTTTGAGTTTTAAGAAACATGTGTCTCTAAGTTTGTCCCGATCACTAGGTTTTCATTCATAAACCTACCACTTTTCCATTTCGCATCCATTTTTCACCCATACACTTCACTCATTACACTCCCATGCTCTTCCATATTTTCACATATTTCCCCACTCCATTACCTATCATCTCCATATCATCTTTCATTTTCAAATAAAAGAGTGTGGATTCTAAATGTTAAATGTCTTCAGTGTTGGTTTGAAAAGAGAGAGAAAAAGAAAAAAAATAGAAAAAAAAGAATATAGAGAAAAAGAAAAGAAAAATCGAAAAAAGAGAGAAAAGAAAAGAAAGAGAGTTTGTAGTTAGTTCTTGTGTAACAAAGACATTTGTGCCTAAAGTGTAGTACACTCTTCTCACATATCCATCATATCATACCACACCTCATACCATCCTTCTCATTTCATTTACCCCTCACCCATTATCATCCATATTTCCCCTAGGTGTTCAGAAAAATGAAAGTCAACGTGGTGAATAACTCGATGTTCTCACTATAGTGATTAGCATTCTTTCATGAGATCACTTTTCTTTTTTAATGTTCGTTCTTTCTTATATGTGTGTGAGACATTTGAACTTGCTTACATTTACTCACCTCCTCACACACAAGAGCGATACACTAACCCTAATCTCGAGAGTTCGTTTAAGAGAGCTATATCTAGTGAGATTTGAAGTTAAAGCGTTGATTCTCAAGAGGCAATCTAGGAATTACTCTTGTGATGCTCAACCCGTTTTGACTGATTCACACTACACACGTTGAGTTCTAGGAAGGATGTGGCTTGAATATTTACTTAGCTAACCTTTTTACGCTTCTATCTTGTATTTCTAAAATCATTTATCTCATGACAGATTGTGCGATCATTCTATGTCTAATAAGAGATAGAATGCCTTTTGCAAATAAGAATTTTGTGGGTATATTACCTGCAAACTCTCATGAGACATAACTCGTCATGTAGGGCAACCTATAGGTTTAAAGGATTGTTGCACATGTTAAGTGCAATCGCAAGTGCCCGCGAAAGTGGTACACTTTTGGCTTCTTATATTTCTCTTTCTCTCATTCTTATTGCTTAAGGACTAGCAATGCACTGTTTAGGGTTGATGTGATAAGCCCCCAAAAGTGTACATTTAATACCCCTAATAGACATATTTTAATTGCTAATTCTCGAGAATAATGGTATTATGCCCGTAAATGTTCAATGTGTAGGCTTTATTGCGTTTGTGGTTCAAAAAGCATTATTTCAAGGCAATTTGCAGTCAAATGGAGCTAATAACCTCTCCCGTAACAAAACCCGAGCAGAAAACTAGCCCAAACCATTACCCCAAGCCTGTTTGTGTTTAGTTTTTGCCTTTTTATATTTTTTATATTTTTAGTTTGAGTCATTTTTATTTTTAGGATTTATTTTTGATTTATTTAGAATTTCTAGGTTTTATTTTCTATTTTTATATTTTATTTTCGTTAGTGTAATTTTATTTCATTTTTATTAGCTTTTATTTTATTTTATTAGGATTAGTTTTTTTAGGAATTCATTTTTTTTAGTTTTATTATATTTTACTTCTTAGGATTTTAGTTTTAGTTTAATAGATTTTTATTTTTATTTTCATTTCTTTTTAGTTTCATTTTTAATTGAGTCTTTATTTTATTTTTAGAGTAGGATTTTATTTTTAGATTTTACTAGTTTTTTAGTTAATTAGTGTTATTTTTTTAGGTGTCCAAATCAAATACACACATAAACTCACTCACACCATTAAACCATACACACTCACACATCCAACTCACTCACCTCACCCACACCAATCTCCCCTATACCTCCCCTACACACTAAGTCCACCCAACTTCATCTTCCTCAAAACCCCAACAACCCACTTCTCTCTCCTCCATAGCCATACCCCTTTCTCATGTCTCATCACCTTAACCAACAAACCCATTAACCCAAACACCCATCTTATACCACCTAAGCAATCACCCAACCACCCGGCTGCCATCACCCGACCTCCGGCGATTGTTGTCGGTCGATGACCACCCTAACCCGTGAACCAAATCCGGTTCCCATCTCACTTAAATCGACCCCCATCCCTTTAACCCGATTTGAGACCAATGAAACCCGGAACCCCATCCAACCAAAAAACCGAGAACCAGCTACCAACTCCAAGCTGCTGCCACCAATCACCAAAACCCGACCTCACCCGAGTTCACCCACAACCCTACTACGATCTCAAACCGATGTCACCCCAAACCAAACCCGGATACCTACCTCTTTCTTCACTATCCCCCACCCGATCCAACCCGAAAACCCGTCACCTATTCAACCTGCCAACAGCAACCAACAACTCGTGACCCATATGCATCCAAACCCATTTCATATTTAACACACCAAAAGCCTTTCAATTATTTCTAAAAGCCAAACACGACTCCACCTGCTAAAGGCCACGATTTCTCTCACCAGCCAAAAGCTAAATAAAAACCCAAAAGTCCCACATGTCTTAAATGTCACTTAACCCCAATACCCATTTTACCCCCCAACTAACATCTTTTATCCCAATACCCAAAATGCCCATTAACCAAATCTGATTTTTATACCCTCTCACACCCCATGCTTCTCTCACCATTTCCATGCACACTCATGCCAATTCCCAAAATTGTCCCTAACTCCATGTGCCACACTATAAATGAAGACCCAAAAGCTCATTTGCAAGAGGAATATTAAAATAGGAGGAGAATTCTAGAGAGAGTGAGAGATAGTTTAGTGTAGAAAATAAATTAGGATAATCATCATTTTGTAAATGGTTTTATTTTATTATTTTTAATTTTTTGTTAGATATTTGTGAGGATAAATTTTGTAAGAGATTTAATTGAGTGATTATTTAATTGCAAATCACTTGGATGCTCAATTAGAGGGATTGTATGCTTCAAATTGGAAGATTGGAGTTCAACTTTCTCAAAGAAATTTGGTTTGATTATTCTATTCTTCTCTACTTTTATTTTAATTGCCTATTAATTGTTTGTTTATCATGTTTGATATTATGTTAGGCTAAATCCCCTTTCAAGGGGTAGTGTGAAGCCTTATTTGATGTTATTTTAATTTAATTAGTTATATTACTTGAAAATTCCCTTTGAATGTTAATTTTGATCCCCCACCCTTAAATTTTTGCCTCGAGAGAGGGTAAATGATTTTCTAGAGAAAATTAAAATTCTAAGTTATAATACCCATTTTAGATTCGAACTAGAGACAGGCGTTTATTAAGACCTTCAAGTTATAAGAGACCTTCAAACTTATGAAATTGATATATTTCACAAAATTCAAATGAAAAGAGCAATACGAATTTCTTTGAAAACCAATCTAAAAAAACGAAGGTTTCTTTTAACTCTGAATTTGATTTTGATCTTAATGATCATTCCATTTTTTCAAAAAAGTTCAAAAAAATTCTCATACTAAAAAAATAATATTATTCCAAAGAAAACAAAGGTTTTGTGAAAGAAAAAAAGTTTAAATTGGGAAAGAAATCTTTTGAAAATGTGAGAGGAGAGTACCCTAAAAAATACTAAGAGAGATGCTTTGAGTGTGAGGGTAGGGTTCATAAATCCCACGAGTGTGCTATGAGGCTAAAGATATTGGGAAAAGGCAAAGACACCAATAATGCTACTCTTAGCGATAGCGATGTCGAGTCGGTGGACTTCAAGGATGAATAATAAGTACATGGATGCAACTTTATTGCATTTATGGCCAGCCATGTTAGTACATTGAGTATGTCTCATGCCGATAAGGATGTTTATGAACATGATGACCTCAACAATGTGTCTAGTCATTTCGAAGAGAGTTAGGGAGATGGCGATTTGAGTGGGGAAAAAAGTGACCTCTGACTCGCCCATGCTGATCTTTACACCAAGTCTTTAAAACAAAAAAACTAAATAAAAATTGAGGTATTATCTCTAGAGAAAGAGTTGTGAGAGTGTTGAGAGAGAGAAACTCCTATGAGAGTTTCTTTTGGGGAGAGAGTTATTTTAGTGGAGATGGAAAATAATGAATTACCTAATAAAGTGGCCAGTCTTATGAGAGATCATCAAGCTTTATTGGAGAATCATGAGAAACTTACAGCCCTTGTATCCCAACTCGAGAAAGATCTTAAACATTCCCGTGAGTCCATGGTTACTATCGAAGACACATCTAACAAGGCAAGAATGATTTTTCTCGATCCCGCATTATGTTACAGGGAGAGGAAAGGAATAGGTTACAACAGTGCATCGACTTCTCATGCAACACTTAAATCAGTTCTTCAATTTGTGGTGGATCCATATAGGCCTTAACCAAACCCATCAAATAGAGTTCAACCTAAATAAGGTAACCAAGGTAGACCCAAACAAGTCTATGTTCACACCCATTTCAAAAGGAGAGGTCACATTTGGGAACTTTTACTACAAGTTAGGAAATACTCCACATACATATGCTCCTACACACCGCTATAGCAACTTTGAAAGTCTAAGAGATTAAGTTGAGTTCCTCGCCGCCATTTTTCAAAGCTTAATGAAATAATTTTAAAGGATATTTATGCCTCTTGAAATGCTTCGAACGCTACGACTAAATACAATAATAATAAGGGCAAAACAAAGGTTACCTCTACTTGGGTACATTAAAATGACGAAAAAGCTCTTATTGTTCACGTTGCTCTCAAGGTTCAAGATACCTCCCAATGGTATTCTGATAATGGGTGCTCTAGGCACATGGACGATGACAAGTCATATGTTACGGACCTTGTGGATCGCAAGGAAAAGTCATCTTTGGAGATAGAAGAAGGTTTAGCATTTTAGGACGTGGTTGTCTTGAGATACCTGTATTTCCTAAGCTAAATAATGTGTTGTACATAGAAGGATTGAAAATAAACTTAATCATCATATGACAACTGGGCGACACAAAGTTTTTATAAAAGTTTTACCATTCTAAGTGTAACGTATATGATCAATTCGGTGAACTATAACTACAAGGAGTGAGGACCAAAGATAACTGTTATGGTATCATTCCAAAGTCCTCCTTTGTGTGCAAAAATGCCATGATATCCTCTATGGACCTTTTGCATCAATGACTAGGCCATATGAACTTTAAAGATCTTGAGAGATTAGTGAAGAAAGACCAAGTTCATGGCTTACCATCGCTTGGTAAACCAACTTCCTCGGGTTGTGGTCCTTGCCAATAAGGAAAACAAATTCGTAGTTGTCATCGAAAGTTGAAAACCATTACCACCTCTTATGTGTTGGAGTCAATACAAATGTATCTTATGGGTCCTACACATGCGAAGAGCCTTACTGGTAATAGATACATTCTCGTGATGATCGATGACTTTTCAAGATACTATATCGTGGGGTTTCTTATAGAAAAATCTGGTGAGATTGAGTTCCTAACAACTAAGTGTTATGTCCTATAAAACTAACATGGTGTTACTAATAATCTAATCCATAGTGACAATGGCATTGAATTTAAATAAGCTAGAGTGGATAGCTATTATGATGGAGTGGGAATCAAACATGAGTTTTTAATCATTCATACTCCTTAATAAAATGGGATAGTTGAGAGGAAAAATCTTACGATTAAAGAGATGGATAAATCCATGCTTTTTAGGGGAAACGGTCCTAGATGTTTTTAGGTAGAGGCAATTAATACTTCATGACATACAGTGAATCAGGTATATCTTCATCCACACATGTCACACACACCATATGAGTTATGGATCGAGAAAAACCCGGTGTATCGTATTTTCGAGTCCCTGGGAGACTTTAATTACATTTTGAGAGATAGTGCGCACTTAGGAAAGTTCAACTCCCGAATAGATGAGGGGATATTTTTAGGATAATCATCGTCAAGTAGGGCTTATAGGGTGTTTAACCTTGCAAGATCTAAGGTTATGGAATCAATAAACGTCACGGTTAGAGATGATGAGATGCTAATGTTTATTGATCCTGACCTCGAGTGTGAGAATGATGCACCCCCTGGTGATGATCTCATCATTCCTTAATTACATCGGTGGACCCTGCCCTTGATTTAAAGGATCCACCCTCTTAGGTTCTCAAAAGAGTCATAACCCTTCTGACATACTTGGTGATCATACACTAGGTGTCAAGACTTGTTCTCAACTTGAGAATGTGGTTAGTTACTTTTTCTACGCCTGCTTAGTAGAGCCCAAGAATGTGAGAGAATCACTCTAGGATGAGTATTGGATATGTGTTATGAAAAATGAGTTTCTTCAATTTCATAAGAGCGATATCTTGGAGTTAATCCCCTGACTAAGAGAGACTAATATGATTGGTACCAAGTGGATTTAAAAAAATAATATAGATGGGAAAGGTACCATAGTTCCCAATAAGGCTAGGTTGGTCATTTAAGGCTACATATAGATTAAGGGTATAAAATTTGATGAGAACTCTCCTCCTATTATTAAAATTTAGTCTGTCCACTTACTACTTGCCATAACATGTCATCTACGATTCAACTTATAAAAAATGGTTGTAAATAGTACCCTCCTTAATGGAATTATATAGGAGTAAGTGCACATGAAACAACTAAATGGGTTTGAATACCCAAAGCACTCGTGACATGCCTTTTATCTTAACAAGGACTTGTATGGTTTAAATCAAGTACCTTATGCTTGGCATGAGAAGCTAACTTCTTATCTCTTAGCTCATAGCTTCAAGAGAAGTGGAGTGGATAAGATATTATTTGTGAGGAGATATAGTGGTGCTATCTTATTTTCCCAAGTCTTGTTGGATGACATAGTATTTAGACCCATGTGTTCCTAACATGTTCATATGTTTGAGGAGAAGATGAAGAGTGAGTTTGAGATGAGCATGGTTAGTGAGCTTATGTTCTTTTTATCTCTCCAAGTATGTCAAATTAAGGATGGGATATTCATATTTCAATCTAAATATTATAGGGACCTAGTGAAGAAATTTAGTTTAGACTCCGCTAGGCACTCACACACCCTTATGAGTACTTCAACTAAGTATAGGAAAGACACTAAAGGAAAGGATGCATAGAAAACCCTTTATAGGAGAATGATAGGTAGTCTTCTCTACTTGATCGCTAATCCTCCCAACATTACCTTTAGCATTAGAGTTTGTTTGCATTACCAAGCAACCCTGAAAGATTCTTACTTTCTCGCACTTAAACGTATTGTCAAATATGTAAGTGAGACTCTTTCCTATGGTATTTGGTACTCTTTTGATGACAATGACCTTTTTCCTCCTATTTGGATGTCGATTGGGATGGGGATGTTGATGGTTATAAAAGCACCTTAGGTGGATATTTTTACTTTAGGAGTGATCTTGTCTCTTGGTTGAGCAATACGTAAAACTCCATATCTTTGTCCATGATAAAGGCCGATACATCACGATCGGGAGGTCTTTCACACAACTCTTATGGGTAAAGCAAATGTTTGAAGATTATGGGATCACACAAGCCACAATGACTATTTCGTGTGATAATACGAGTTCAATTCATATATCCTGTAATTCGGTCCAATATTTGTGCACGAAGCACATTAGGATACGTGAGAATTTCATTCTTGATCTCGTTGAGGAGAAGATTGTTTCCTTGATCTTTATGAGCACCGAATGCAAATTAACTCATATATTCACGAAACCTTTAGATGAACTTACCTTCGAGAATCTTAGAAAGTCTTTAGTTATTTGCTCCATTGATTGAGTTCGGGTACTTTATCTAGTGTAGGGTGGTTATCATGTACATATCATTTCTCCTTATTGATAGATTGTATTTCTATGTTAATATATGCTTTTATTTTGAATATTCCAAAAATATTTTTGGTTTTTAAGAAAAATTTTGAAAACAAATTAAAAAGATTTTATTTTTGATAAAAAAATTTGAAAAACACAAAAATATTTTAGTATTTTGTTTTTCACAATATATGGATGTGAATTTAAGATGATCAAATCACCCCTTCTTTCCATCCATTCATGTGACTTTTTCATGATATTTTAATACATGACTTGGTTTCTTTAGTGTGTGTAATAATGTGTGGCTAGCATTTCGTTGTTCATTGATGATTATTATCTTCATGATAGAATTTTTAACAACTTTATTGCACACATGCACGGACTTTTTGAACATTGTACTTGCTTGTCATATATTGAATACCGTGTTCTCATATCAATAGTATTTAATAATGAACCAAATGTACTAAAAATAAATTGATCTTGTAAGAACCATTTTCCGGATTTCTTTTCCCGAAAAATTGATTTTAAACAATTGAAAGGGGATACAAAAGAGATAATTCTCTTTGCAATAAAAAGTCACCATTGACAAGAGACCAAAATCTTAACGACACACAAAAACAACAATGCCAAGCCTTTTTTTATTTCATTGATCATTCTCCATACATGAGTATTATGATATCTTTAAAATTTTGAGACTAAATTCTTAAATATGTGAGATTTTGAAGGTGTTATAACGTAAAATATCAATGGGTTTGCATAACGGACTCTCTTAAAAAAATATTAAATAGTTTGGCGTTATTGTTTTGAGAATCATTTAAATTCATGACATGTTTCATAAGTCGAGTCAATTTCATTTTTTCAACATTCTTACACCTAAGGTTGAAATTGATATATTTCTTTTGAAGTATGTCATGACTTCATACAACTTTTTTAGGTATGCCTATGTTAATTTGCCTATGGAACATGTTCACACAATTACATTTCTCTATAATAATTCAGATATTTTAGTGTTATTACATGGTGTGATGCATTTGAGCCCATGTGTATTTTTTATAGTCATATTTGTTCATATACTTTTTATACTTGAGAATTTTTAATATTTTCAAAAATAGTGTCTTTTGGAAATTTACTCACACGTGATCATTTGATTATCTTTGTGATGTTATTTCATTTGAATTGGATGATGCTGGTATTTCATGCTTAGTTTCATACACTTGGTCTATTATGGACAAAAAGAGGGAGAACAAATTGAAGAGGAGTTTTTATTATATTTTAAACTCTCGTATGCGTCACGGTATTCTTTTGTTTCATGTGTGTAGGTTTCTTTTACTTTGATGATGAGCTCACAAACCACACAAGCAGAACAATTTCGGTTGAGAACAAACTTTCCAAATTCTTTTCGTTTTTGGATTTGGGAAGGAATTTGTAGTTCATTGTCTTGGGGGTTTAATTTGATTCGAGTTTTCTTTTTGTACTGGAATAGCCAAAGGGGGAGATTTATAAGAGAAGGAATTTGTAATTTCTCATAGTTTAAATATTTTGGTGTATCCCATTATAAATCGAACGCTACATCTTCATATGATTCCATGATCTTTGAAGACAAGTTAGTGATTGAGCAACGTTCTGAAGTTCAAGCCCTTGAAATCCTCACCAAACAACATGGAGGTATATGGCATTTAGAGTTTTCATTTAATATAGTCAATTTATTATATGAAATTTTCTTTTAAAAATGATTTTTTTTATTTAAAAGGATTTTAAAATCAAATATTTTTTATTTTTATGGGTTTCTTAGAACGAAAATCCCAACTCGTTAAATGAGGGTGGTATTTTATTAGAAGGACTTTCATATCTCGTTCGAATGAGGGTTCTTTTTTATTTGACACGGTTCTGAGCTCGGTGGAATGACCTTCTAACGAGCTTCAATCGGAGTCTCTCTGTTTAACAGAGTTTCACCCATTGGATGTCCATTAGAAGCGTGTTAGAATAAGCTAGGCCTTTCATTCTAATGAGAATGGTCTTCATTCGAACGAAACTATTGTTTTTGTTCGAACGAAGTCCCATTTTCATTCGAACGAATCTCATCGCCTACTTTCGTGCTTTCTATAAAATGCACTATTGTGAATATATTTTTACAATTATTTTGGAGAAGAATAATTTCTCTAGCTATTCCAAAAGTTTTCTTCTTTTTGTTCTAGCAAAATAAGTTTTTGTTTTACAAATCAATCTTCTATAGAGTGATTTGTTGAGTTTGTCAAACCCTAGTTACTATACTACATCAAACCCTTGTAGAGTGTTCTCTACTTCAGATTTATGGAGTTATGAATGTATTGCTAAAGAAGAAAGGATTTCGCAATCCCGAGGTTGGTCAGTGGATAGATAGGTAAAAGATACTTCCAATGGGTAGTGCTGGACTACATCACATTTTGTTGATGATTTGAAGACCTTGTGCATTTTACTTAGTGGATCTCTAAGTAATCTTTAAGTCATCCGAGTCAATCAAAATCTCAAACAGTGCTTATTAAAAGTGTTTTGCCTAAAAGGGATTTTTTCTCAAACATTCTTCTTTTTCATAGTTTGGTTTTGGTTTGACATATTTTTTCATTGGATATTATCGTGCATGTACACCTATTTCTACGTAACATAAAATCTGGTTAACAATTGAATCTTTGTGTGTGTGACCAAAGATAGAAGTGAATCCATAGAACCCAGCGTTTCATCATCATGAGAGGAGGCCTCGTGCATGATAGTCTAGTGGAATAGTATCTTTGGGTGACCTTTTGGGTGGGATTTGATGTAATGATTCGTATCAAATATTGCATATTTCCGCCCTATATCTTTATGCATTCTAGCACTTTTATGGTTCTTAATGCCTATATTTATGCTCATTAACCAGAAAACCTTGGATTTCTATGTTAACATGCTTTGCAGGGTTTAATTATGCTTTATAGGTATTGGAACGCTAAAAGTGAGGATCCGTTGCATTTCGGAGAAGTTTCATCGTCGGACGCTACTTCAAGGACATTTTAGTCAATTCACATTTCATCTTCGGCTCATGTAATTTCCACGATTCCGTAGTTCATGGAACAAGCTTCGCGTGGCCGCAAATGGTGCGCGATTCCGAGTCCAAACGATAAAGTTATGGCCGTTTCCGTTAATGGACTTTCCCCCCTCTTTATGGACCAAAGAGCTGCCAAAAACAGAGTGCCGGTCGTCCACGGTTCAAGGCCCGGTAGGCCGCTGTTTTATGTTTTGTCATAGGAAGGAGACAGTAGGCTTCAAATTGAAGGCGCGGTCTACCGCGCCCCTACGACCGGTCGACCGCGTATAACAGATATTTTGTGGTTGTTTCCTTTTCTTTTCTTTTTCTTTTAATTCTTTTTCAACTTACTATATAAACCAATTTTGGTTTCTTATCAGACATAATTCATTTTACGTTAGTTTAAGTTAGGGTTTGGGGATTTGAGAGCTCTTCTTCTTCCTCTCTTGGTTTGACACCCTTTAGGGTTTGTAATTGGTATTTTCATCTTCCCTCTCCATTAATATAGCTTGTATTCCTTAATTTCTTACTTTGTAGTTAGTTTACTTGCTTTCTAATTTAGGTTTACATGCTTTGTTTACTTGCTTTGTAGTGTAGATTTATCGCATTTATTTACCACTTTCATTTATTGCGTTTTTACCATGCTTTCTAGCTAAGTTAGTCTAGGTTGTGCCGGATTGAACTCATTCCGGGTTGACATGTTTCTTTGCTTTGATGATGGAGTTTAAGAGTCTATTTCGGGTACGTTGTCCTAGTTATTATGCCTAGGGGATTTTACGGGGCATATCATGTATGCTCCGTGCTTACGACCTTACGTGCGTAATTTCTGGGGTATTTGTTGATGCCAAAATCGTATTAGGCTTTTATGCGAATTTAGGGGTGTAACAACCCTTGATTTAATTAACTGTCGAAATGAGATGCATTCTAAATAACTCGTCGATCCATGTAACCATTTTATACTAATTAACTCGGATGAGGGATATTCGATGCAACTTATAGTTTTTACTCGCTTTATTAGTCTAGCTTTATTTTCCCTCGCCTAGATTAATCTTTCCCTTTTTGCATCTTTTCCTTTTTGTTGTAATCATCTTTTACACTTTTATTTAGGAATATTAAACCAATTAAATTCTAGCAACTCGTCTCTGTGGATTTTCGATACCCGACTTACCGCTACACTTGTATCGCAAGTGCAGTCGTAATTTAGGTTTTTGTATTAAGGCGGGGAACAAAAAATAACGATCGGCGTTTGACACTCGCTACTTTTCACCCTTGATCATATAACCTCCCCCAAAGGTGTTTTTTTATATAGTTTATGGTTAGGGATAGACCCCATTGTACTTATGTAGCTTATTCCATTAAGAGGAACACGATGAATCCTCAATACAGTTTTTTGCATGTCCGGGGATCCTCATTCATAAATCTTGTTTATAAATAATATCATCTTACCTTTTAGTGACAAATGGTTCATACTTTATATTTCTTTCCTTAACTTTGTTGTAACTTTATGCATCAGAATAATTGACATTGTGTGTATGAACATAACGAGCCTAAGTTTTATTTTATTAAAATGATGGTAATACTCAGGTACACATGCGAAGAAAAAAATAAAAGGGACATATATGTGTAGATAAACCACAATGATTTTAAGCTCTTTTATTAAAATGGGGGTGACATGTTTAAAAATAAAAGATGCATATATATATGGGAAAAAGTGAACATTCTCCTCCCCATGTTTTCCCATGATAACTTTACAATTATGATACCACTATCTTCTAAAGTGTGTACTTATTTATTCTATAAAAATAAGACCCTTGATATATTCAAGTGGATCATTTTTATAAGTCCATTAACAAACACTCCCACACCTATATTTAAGGAGGCATGGAGTAACCCAAAAAATGGCAATCAATCAACCATATAACCTACTGCTAGGCAGAGAAATATTCTGACATTCTCACTATCTTGATAGTGATATGTAACGATTGTAATGTTGTGGTACTAGTGCTAAAAAATAACCTGTGAATGTGAGTTTATTATTGAGGGTTGAACCATGTAACTCCGATATAATTCCTATTATTCTGCCTCATGTCTTCATAAATATACGTTTAGCAATTATTTTATTTTCTATCTCAGATTGGATCTCAACTACCTAGACAAAAGCTTAAAACATATTTTAGACGACAACAGAATGGCTCTGTTTCTAGAAACAACTAAAGCCTTGTCGTTTCTCATTTGATTCCTAATTGCGGAAATACGGGAACTTTTTATAAAGGACCCCCAAATTCCATTGATGACCATCTTGTTAACCAAATTTGCAAATTCGCTAGATTCCTTACTATAAATCCTTGATTTAGTATTCCATTATCTAATTATGTGTAAACCGTACCTAGATACACACATTTATAGCCAAAAATAATTTCTCCATTTTAAATTTTGCAAATATCGAGTCATTCTCTATTTTCCTTGTAAGGACAAAATTTTCAATTGAGTCCGTTGTATGTTTATTTAACCTATTCCCGGAACAAAACACGTTTGAGTCATAGGTCGTATTTTTATTGTCACGGTCCCACACAGACTATGATGAATTAAATTTTATTGAAGACGTTGCGGAAAAAGGAATTATTTATGCTGAAGGTTTAATTGGTGCAAGTTAATTCGTCTTCAAGTTTAATTGCATTCCGAGATCACTCAGGTATGCATGTGTAATATTAATGGGACTTAGAATTAATTTTAAATTATTTAAGGATGTTATTCTATTAAGAATATGTTTTTAAAGTGTTTGAAATAGTTTACACTTCGTTTTAAATCTGATAAGGGGGGATTAGAGTAGTGTTTGAGTTGGACTCTAATTCGATGCATCGTTCAAATGACCTAACCAGTCGTTCGAGCGACATGCTAGTTTCACTCGAACGAAGTACCACCTTAAGGAAATTATTTAATGGCGCATTTCCATCATTTTTCTGGTGTGCATTTTGTGAAAACAATTTATAATCCAGTACGTTGTTTGCTCATGTTTTATAAGGTTTTCTAAAGATAAAAAACATCCTTAGAGTTTCAAAAGATTTGAGTTATCATTCACATATGCTATTGTGATCTTTGGTCACACAAAGAAGTGTTTGTTCTACATTGAATATTGTTGGTTTTGCAAAAAAGATGCGAAGGAGTTCATGCTCTAATTTCGTAGACTTACCAAGCCATAGAGCATCGTGGAAGGACCTTCTACGTGGGAACTGTGAGAGGAGTGCTTAAAGATCATAAGAGCGTCAAGTCTTGTGGGAATCGAGTCGTTGAGTAAGACTTATGTCTATTCATTGTAATTCCACATAGATATTGATTGTCTGGCTTGGGCCATCCGAGGTTTTTTCCTTTAGTGGTTTTCTCATACCTCTAGTGTTGTGAGTTTTCTAATCGTTACTTTATTTTACTTGATTTAATCACTAGATGAATATCTAGGATTTATCAAGATAAAATTTGGATAAGTTAAAAATGGTTCACAACTTCATGCAAATTAAAAAATTAGGAAAAGGTTTTTCACAAAAAGAGAAAATTATTTTGTCAGCCTTAAAACACTTTTCGCATAGAAAATAAGGGACCCACATTCTTGTTATCATATTCTATTTTTCTAGGAATTTTATTAAAATGACTAAACACCGAGAAAGTAGTATGGAGAAAGAAGTTGTGCTACCCTTAACCCCTATTGGAATGGGGGATCTGGCAAGATTCTTTCACAACTTATTTAAGAGCTAGGAAGCTATGCAAGAAAACATGAGATAGCTCACCTAAAGCAAACTGGCCTCATAGAGCCAACCAGTTCATCTAAAACCGATTCCAATAATCCCTGTTGTGGAGAAAAACTGAAATAAACACAGGGAATCACATACTCTTGCCCCACATAGAGATAGAAGGAAATCAAACCAAAGTAAAGCGTGAAAAATCTTCGAAGGTTAAATCTAGGATCTGATACGAGAAGATCTGATCGGATAAATGGCCCATAACATGAAGAATACTCCTACTAAGTGGGTATAACCTCGACCATGACGTCAAATGGGTAAGATTGTGACCAAATATATTCAGTCGAACACACAACTGCCTTCTAAGCTCAATATAATTCCAGTCTATGGTAGATTGGGAAGAAGAGGGATGCAAGAACATCCTCACCCTAAAGGAAGTACAAGGAAAGAATATTATAGAAAAAAAAAATAGATGATGGCCCAAGATATAATGGAGCATAAGTCAAGTCCAAAAAAGGTGGTCAAAGAGAATAGGGATCGAGTGAATGTCATAGATGAGCTAATTAAGGTACACAGACAGTAGAATCCCAACCATGCAGGGGATTAATCCAAAGGATAGAAGACCACTTGGGTGACTTGGGTAAAAGTAAAAACCCACTCCAAAGAGTGTTTGTGCAGGGATCTCCATTCACAACATCCATAATTAGCTATCATACACCTGTAAAATTCAATCCGCATGTGATCACTCCCAGGTATGAAGGAAAGTTAGATCCAATTTTGCATGTCGTGCAATATGAAGTAGCATGCGACATATTCTCAGTAGATGAGGAGATGCGATGAAGAGCGTTTTCAAGAACTCTCATAGGACCCCCCCTCAAATCTAGTATAATGGGTTAATAAGAGAGATGGTCTCCTCTTTTAAATAATTAGATGATCTCTTTGTTAATAATTATTATTTGGGAGCAAAACCTAGTAAGTGGGTAGCTCACTTATTCAGCGTCCGTCAACATGAGGATTAAACGACAAAGATAGTATATCACCAGGTTTAAGGCTAGAAAATTAAAAGTGTTAGACTACAAAGAGAATGTGGACATTAAATAATTATGAGTGGATTTTTGCCTATAAAGTTATACTATGCATTGACCAAGTATCCTTCAAACCGCATGGCCAAGATTTTAGCCAAAGCATGAAAGATCATTACTGTAGAAGAAGTAATGGCTTCATTACTGTAGAATAAGGTAAGAACTTAGAAAGAACATAAAAACCTAAAGAGGTCCCCAAGACAAATAGAGATAGGAGGACATACCATAATTTAATGAATATACTCCCTTGATAATGGGAGAACATCACATCCTTAGTGAGATCCGAAGAAATGGTGAATCTAAGTGGTCTGAGAAGTTAAAAACTCCTGCTAGAAGAAGAGATAAGAACAAATTGTGCAAGTTCAATAAAGACAATGGGCATGAGACCAATGACTAACTCTCCATGGAAGATGAAATTGAAGCCATCAAAAGAGGGAAGATAAATAAATACGTGGAGAAAAATGGCATAATACTAGCTCGTGATGATTGGAAGGCAAGGAGAAGATAAAGATCACCTTGTGCAGGAAATAAGGATAAAAAAAGAGCTCAGGAGAATAATGATGAGGAGAATTGAGACCTCTATGCAAGGCCCAAGCAACATGTAGAAGAACTGAATATGATTTCTCTATCGTGCAATTGCTTAGCCGGAGGGGATGCTAGTAGAGATGATGGACCAGCTGAAAGGAAAGCATATCTTAATGAAGCAAGATCTTGTGTAGACAATAGAGACATCAACATGGCAACAATAGCGAACATCCGACCTCATAAGGTTGCCAAGGATTGGCTTGTAATAGAATTTTTTAGAGATGGCCTCTTAGGGTTTTTATATCCTCATGACGACCGACTAGTAATAACCACGATAATTCACGACATAAAAATGAAAAGAATTCTAATAGATAATGGGAGATTGGTGGATGTATTGTTCAATGACTATTTCAAGAGGTTGAAGTTGTCTTACAAAAAATTGGAAGCATACCATAGTCCTCTAATCGGATTCTCAAGTAAAAAGGTATACCCACTAGGTACAATTGAGCAAGAAGTTATTATTGGAACCCCGCCAAACTACATAATTGAGGCGATGAGATTTTTCATCCTTGATAAGATTATTTCATTGGCCCAAAATATTATCTTTAGATTAGTGGTTCGAAATAAATTTGAGGTTGTAGCCTCAATGATTCATCAATATCTAAATTTCCCCACCAACTTTTGTGTGGGAATTATGAAAGAAAACTAGGTAGAAGCACGCAAATGCTACTACACTTCGATATACAAGAAGAAAAGGAAGCAGTTTGTAGGAGGGTACTTTAGATTATATATAGAGGCGTAACCCCTATTGAGTATGGTACTGATAAGTCAGTTGGTCAAAGCTTAGGATCAATGACAGAACATATAAACATGAACCCAATGAAGGTAAACTCAGCTTAAACTCACAGAGTCTCTCGTGTATAACTCAGGGAATAATAATGAACTTTAGAAGTGGCTTAGCTAGAGGGAGAGAGAAGTAAGCACCCTAGATACACCTTGGTGGGCAGGTAGAAACACACAAAACGCCCTGAGGAATCTCTGTCAAGTATTAAAAGCTTTGTAATAAATGACAATGGTGAGTGAGTGAACTCTCTGGTTTGCAATAACTCTTTTCAACTCTCCAAAAGATCATCTCTCCTCAGAGGTGGTTGGGGTCCTTAAATAGCCCCCCCACACCACCCCCGAGGCAACTCAGTCATTAAGGACTATGAAAGATATCCCTCATACTTTATGTCACAGCATTAAATGCCTGATGCACTAGTTGTCTCCACGCCATAAACATTAAATGCCAAGACATGCCTTTTGCCTAACCATTGTGTGTCAGGGGGTTGTTGTCGCAGAGGTAGCTCACCAACTGCCTGACAGCCCCAAATACCACGGTGGTTTACTCAAGTGCATGTCTGACATTGTTTAGATGGCTAGTGACATCACCCACAGTAGATGTGACATTAAGTAGAGGGTTGTTTGGTCCATAACTCAATGCCCGATGGAACTCCAAGCTGCTCCGCTTGAGGTTCCATGGTCAGGGTCCTTCGGTGTTTTACCAGGTGTATCTAAGATGGCCAGGACAAGCCCCAACGGTGCCTTACTTCTCAATCCTCCAAACCAGGTCCCTCTAAAGTTCCCACAATGAGGTCATTCGATAGAGCATGAAAGCTCTCCCAGGCCCTGCCAAGCCTGGTCTCTCGCGAGTACCGTTTGACCTCATACAAACTCTTTTGTTATTATCGTTACGTCATTACAACCATTAAAGCTTACAGTCATCAATAATGAAAATACAATATGACTAATACAACAAGCTAAAATATGAGCTGCCGCGCTAAGTTGCCACGCTTGAGCTTCCTCGGTTGCTTAATCTCGAACACTGTTGCTAATTGGGAATTTGTTCCTAATCTCGAGATTACCTTCAAGCCCCCTCTACATTTGCCCCCTCGTGGAGAAATTTGTTGGTACAAGAAATGTCTGCACGAAAATGACTCAAATTGATGGATTTTTCTTTGTGTAAAAAAAATAAAGATTCAGGACTTTTCCCTTTATGCGAAACCGTTGGGACATCTTATTCATTGGGGCTTTGTTAGATAAGTCTGGAAAATTTGGCGCCAAAAACTCAAGCTTGTTGAAGAAGGTAACGCTTTCTGTTCTCTATGCGTCATTTCATTAATGACGTGGTGCTGTCTTTTCAACTGTCAAAGCGCTTCCCGAAGTGCCACATGTTCATGTGAAATGATTACAGGCGGCCGTGCACGTGCGAGGGTGGGGAAATCTAAACGCCAAACTCGAAATTTTCAACAGCCATATTCAAAATACTTTGAACCTTCTCCTTTGTTTTTTTCCTTACTTCGTTATTATCTTCTTCATCAGACTGTCGTTTCTTTTTTAGAAAGAGAGAGAGAGACTCCATTGTTGCAAGAGCTTTATTCTTCATCTGCTATACCACCACTTGTGATCGTCCGTCTCCATTCTTGCCCTCAATCCCTTTTTTCTCGAAGCTTTCTCTGTTACAGCTTCATTGTTTGTCATGGCGTCTTCAAGCAACCCTACCATTTCTGCCATCAGTGTTCCATCTGCCACCACCACTGCTGCCTCCGCCCTGGGTGCTGCTCGCCAGGAACAGCTGAGATTTTACCGTCGCTCTCCCATTTTTGGGGAGGGTGATGGATTTGCTGTATTTCTAAGTTCAAGTCACCTTTAATGCAGAGTGAACGAATTCCCCTCCGAAGAGCCTCCAGAAGCCCTAGTACCAACTCCTCGTATTCTGCCTCGTTATTAGAGCAAGGGAAATCTAGTTTGTAGGAAAGGCAAATCTCTTCCATCCCTTTTGAAAGAACAACCCCTGCTCCTCCCTTCTTTTCTGTCTAAGATCCATCGAACTGCATCGTCCATTCCTCCTCGGTTGCATCCAAGTAATTGGTCTGCAAATCATCTCCTGGAATGTCTTCCCTAGGTGGCTCGAAGGTTCCTGAAGGGAAGATGGCCAATAGGTCGGCATACGCCTGGCTTTTGATTGTGCGAGGGACCACACATTTTAAGTCATATTCAGAGAGAATGAGGAACCATCTAGCTGCCCTACCAATCAATATAGTCTTTGCGAGCAAATACCTAATTGGGTCACATCTAGTTACAATATGAATGGTAAAAGACAGCATATAGTGCCTAAGTTTTTGTGCTACAAAGGCCAGGGCTAAACAATGCCTTTCTAAGCTAGTATATCTAATTTCTGGCCCATGTATAATTCTGCTGAGGTAGTAGACCGACCGTTCTTGACCGTCTACTTCTTGTGCTAGCAGAGATATAATGGACCTCGTGGTGGATGTGAGGTATAGCTGCAACGGAGCTTCCGCCTGGGGAGGAACCATGATTTATGGTGATACGAGCAGCTTCTTCAACCCAACCAGGGACTTCTGGTGAACCTCTTCCCATCTGAATTTCGTGTTCCTTCGCAGCAGCTGCATCAGTGGGTGTGTTATTTCAGCCAATCCAGGCACAAATCTCCTGAGGTAGGAGACTTTACCGAGAAATCTTTTCAGCTCCTTCGTCATTTTTGGACATGGCATCTCCAAGATTGCCCGCTGTTTATCCTGGTCCATCTGTACCCCTTTTCGGTTAACCACGAAGCCTAAGAACTTACCACTTGTTACTCCGAAGACACACTTTAACGGGTTCATCCTTAACTTGTACCTCCTGCACTGAGCAAACACCTTCCTTAAGTCGTTCAGATGGGACTCCTCCTTCTTTGATTTGATGACCAAGTCGTCTACGTAGAATTACACAAATTTGTGGAAGAAGTCATGAAAAATGGCCATCATTGTTCTTTGGTACGTAGCCCCGGCGTTCTTGAGTCCAAACGGCATTACCTTGTACATGAAGTTGCCCAACGGCGTTCTGAATGCTGTTTTCTCTGCGTCAGAGGGGTCCATCTTGATCTGGTTGTATCCCACATATCCATCCATGAAGCTATACATCTCATGACCAGCCGTGGTGTCTATCAAACTGTCGATTGAGGGCAGGGGAAACTCATCCTTGGGGCAAGCCCTATTCAAGTCTCTGAAGTCCACGCAGATCCTTATTTGGTTTTTGTCTTTCTTCCCTACTGGCACAATGCTGGATAGCCAGAGGGGATGTTGTATGGGCTTGATAAATCCTGCTTCCAATAAGCGTTGGACTTTTTTTTTAATCTTTAAATCTATTTCAGGCTTGTAAGTTCTTGTTGCCTGCTTCATCCAAATAGCCGAAGGCATCACGTTCAACTTGTGGCAGCTTACTTCCTCATCCAGCCCTTCCATTTCAGTGTACTTCCATGCGAAGACATCTATGAACTCCCAAATTAGGTCAACCAAGGCTTCTTGTCTCTCTTTAACAAGATCTTTCGAGATGAAGATAGGCCTTGGATCTCCCCCTTCCCCTACTAGGTTTAGTTGCTCCAACTCTTATGCCTGGGGCCTTGGTTGGTCTGCCATGTAGTCTGGTTCTTCGGCGACATCTTCTACGAACTCTTGTATGTTGGAGTTGTCTATCACCATACACTGCCCCCGTTGATCCACTAAAAAACACTCATATATCGGGTCAACCTCATTATCAGTCTTTTCGGCCGCCTGTTCACACCATTACAAGTTGTACACCACTTTTCCCTCTTCAGTAATAATCTTCTTGCATTGCCTGCTGGTAGCTGTTACTACGGCTTTTCTCTTCCTTTCTATGGAAGCCTCAGCGATCCTTTCCCCTGAAAAATGACTTAACACGCTTTGTCGTTGGGCCTTGTTCTCGCCTGGGTCTCATCTTTTCTTTGAGCTGCTTCGAGATGTTCTGGGGTCAAGGGACCGCCCGATATGCTTCCTCGATCCTCTTCCCTTCACCACTCTCATTTAAAGGTCCCATTCTTTCTCTAATCAAGGGGAACCATGCTCCCTCCATTCTCCTTGTTAGGACCCGCGCGTCCTCTTCGAGCTCTGTATAGAAGGCTGCATCCACCAAGTGTGCTTCTTCGATAGCAAAAGGCCTTTTAGTTTCCCTAATAGTTACTTCTGTCCCCTTGATATCCGCCTTAGCACATTGATGGTACGTTGAGGGAACTAACCCTTGGTTATGCATCCATACTCTCCCTATTAATAAATGATAGGAAGTTGCGCTTTATATTACATGGAACTTGATATGGGAACTCAAATTTCCCATCACTATTCCCACGTTTACATACCCGATGGATTTGGAAGATTGATTATCGTAGCCCGAGATTACCAAGGGCATGGCAACCAACCTTTCTTCCGGAATATTAGCCGCGTGGAAGGAGTTGATCGTCATAATGTTGATGGAAGCACCCCCGTCCATAAGAGTCCTGGCAAAGGTAACCCCGTTAACACTGGCGGTTACATACAGAGGCCTATTGTGGGGGAACCTTACAGCTCTATCTGCATCGCTGAATGTTACCTCTGATAGGAACTTATTTACCAGCCTAGCCATGGGTCCCCTCCACCTTAGCGAGGGGACTGCATTTCTTCTTGTAATATCCAAGATCGCCTGAGTTATCTCCATTCTGCTCTCTTTTGGGATTCCCACTCGGTTGAAGAACGAAGTGAACTTTGGAGATTTTGAAACTGCGCTATACTCTACGACTGGGTCCGTTTCCTCGCCCTCAACGCTGTAGGCATCTTCTATGTCCCTAACACTTGCTTCATCATAAGCCAGAACTACGTTAGCCATTCCCCTAGTGCAATGCTCCAGTGCCTTATCGAACTCCATTGTTGCCCCTCCCCCCTCCCGTTCTGCCTCCTTATCGTAGGCCGTTACAACATTGGCCCCATGTGCCGGGAGTGGGTTATTGTTAACGTTCTGTGGGGGGATTTGTAATGTTCCCGCCTTCATGTACTTGTTGATGATTCTTCGCAGCGTGAAGCAGCTTTCTGTTGGATGCTGGACCTTTCGATGGACCTGACAATATTTGGCATTGGCCCTAGTTGCCGTGTCGGGATCTTCCGTCGGGACACCTTTTGGTTCGTAAACCGTTCCGTCTTGGACCATTGCATTATAGTAACTCACAGCCTCCTCCACCGTACAAGGTAACGGTGGTGGGTCTTCTCTATCTCTTCCGAACTTTCTTTTGTTGTCCTTCCTCTGGGCCTTGCCCCATTTTCCCTCTCAATATATCCCACCCGTGGGGCCTGAGACCTTCCTCCAATGGGTTGTATCGGCTATCTGAACACCATGGGAGCTACTACCTGGCTAGGTCGCACCACCAAAGAGATATTTCTCACGGATTTCAAGAATGCTGAAAATGTTCCCTCGCGTGTCTCATTGATCAGGTGACAGATATACTCAGGAAGTAATCCCTCAACACAAATATGTAGTGCCCTGGCCTCCTTATCTTCTTCCCTCACATCGAGGGACCTTTCCCTAAACCTCCGAATATAGGCCACTACCTCTTCTCCTGGCCTTTGCCTCTCCCTGCCAAGTTGGGTTAGGGTGAACTCATCTTCTGCCAAGAAGAACTTTCGGACAAACAATACATGCATCTCCTCCCACGTGGAGACACTATTGGGAGGCAGATGAGAGTACCAAGTGTATGCTTTATCAGTCAGGGATTTGGAGAACTCCCTCAGCCTAAGATTTTTGTCATTGCAGTGCGCTCCCAAGTGTTCAACGAAACGCTTAATCTGTTCCTTCGGGTTCCCACCCTTCCCTGAGTATTTTTCAAAGGTAGGAGGAATATAGTCCTTCGGGTAGGGTTCGTCGTTGTACTCCTGGGGGTAAGGTGTTCGGAAGTCATCGTAGACCGCTGCCACCTCGCCCACAGCCTGTGAGGAAAACTGCATGAACTTCAGCATCTCCTTTTGCATCTTTTTTCTCATCACTTCCAAGGGCGAGGCTATTGGGGCCACCTGCAATGGGGCCGACGGTTGAGCGCTCGTTGCAACCGGAGCGAACGTTATTGGTAGTACCGTTGAAACTCCTGAGCCGCCCACAGTTGGGTTCACAACAGAGGGTACACTTGCTGGGACCGCTCCTGTAATACCTGCCCCTGGTGGGGCCCCTGGGGCCACTCCTGGTGTTACGAAAGCGTTGGCCTCCAATCCTCCCAGCATAGTTGAAGCTACTGGGGTTTGCAAAAACTCATAAAATTTGCTCATGAGGAGCGCCATCTGGGCAGGTCCCAACCCCGTGCTCATGGAAGGTTGTGTAGCCCCTGGGACGCCTATCGTTGTTGGAGCCAGCGGTGCCTCTACTCGAGGAGCCCCATCTCTTAGGGCCTCCTGCTCCCTCGCAGCCTGTTCTTCATTATGCTGAACGTCATCGAAATTGAGTCTTCGAGTAGCATTATCTTGCGCCATACTCCTTATCTAGAAGGATGCCTCCCTAGCAGAGTCGCCAAATATAGGAGGGTACTTTAGATTATATATGGAGGCGTAACCCCTATTGAGTATGGTACTGATAAGTCAGTTGGTCAAAGCTTAGGATCAATGACAGAACATATAAACATGAACCCAATGAAGGTAAACTCAGCTTAAACTCACAGAGTCTCTCATGTATAACTCAGGGAATAATAATGAACTTTAGAAGTGGCTTAGCTAGAGGGAGAGAGAAGTAAGCACCCTAGATACACCTTGGTGGGCAGGTAGAAACACACAAAACGCCCTGAGGAATCTCTGTCAAGTATTAAAAGCTTTGTAATAAATGACAATGGTGAGTGAGTGAACTCTCTGGTTTGCAATAACTCTTTTCAATTCTCCAAAAGATCATCTCTCCTCAGAGGTGGTTGGGGTCCTTAAATAGCCCCCCCACACCACCCCCGAGGCAACTCAGTCATTAAGGACTATGAAAGATATCCCTCATACTTTATGTCATAGCATTAAATGCCCGATGCACTAGTTGTCTCCACATCATAAACATTAAATGCCAAGACATGACTTTTGCCTAACCACTGTGTGTCAGGGGGCTGTTGTCGCAGAGGTGGCTCACCAACTGCCTGACAGCCCCAAATACCACGGTGGTTTACTCAAGTGCATGTCTGACATTATTTAGATGGCTAGTGACATCACCCACAATAGATGTGACATTAAGTAGAGGGTTGTTTGGTCCATAACTCAATGCCCGATGGAACTCCAAGCTGCTCCGCTTGAGGTTCCACGGTCAGGGTCCTTCGGTGTTTTACCAGGTGTATCTAAGATGGTCAGGACAAGCCCCAACGGTGCCTTACTTCTCAATCCTCCAAACCAGGTCCCTCTAAAGTTCCCACAGTGAGGTCATTCGATAGAGCATGAAAGCTCTCCCAGGCCCTGCCAAGCCTGGTCTCTCGCGAGTACCGTTTGACCTCATACAAACTCTTTTGTTATTATCGTTACGTCATTACAACCATTAAAGCTTACAATCATCAATAATGAAAATACAATATGACTAATACAACAAGCTAAAATATGAGCTGCCGTGCCAAGCTGCCTCGCTGAGTTGCCACGCTTGAGCTGCCTCGGTTGCTTAATCTCGAACACTGTTGCTAATTGGGAATTTGTTCCTAATCTCGAGATTACCTTCAAGCCCCCTCTACACAGTTAGCCCAAACTTATCAGATCGAGGCATTAGATCCTTAAGATGAAGACAAGTTGATAACTTGAGAAATAATTGAGAAAACACAGCTAGTAATATTGGATAATGAACATCCTAAAAGGACAACCCAAATCGTCTTGTCCCTGGATCTTGTCCTCAAGAAGTAACTGTCAAACTTCCTACAAGCTAGGAAATGAAATTTTACTAGGAGGCATGAATACATGCATGGAATTGATCCCTCCATTATCAGTCACGAGCTCAACACAATTAAGGAAGATAAACCAGTAAAGCAGAAATGATGGGTATTATCAGAGGAAAAGAACATGGAAATTCAAAAAGAAATGTCCATGCTGAAGAAAGGCAACTTTATTAAAGATGCGATGTGTCCCATCTGGATAGAAAATGTGGCAATGGTACCGAAGAGAAATGAAAAATAGTAGATGTGTGTGAACCTGACAGATTGGAATAAGGATGTTCCAAGGATTATTATCGTTTGCCTCAAATTAATCGGCTGGTGGATGCAATGGCTAGGCATGAACTATTGAGATTCATGGATGCATTTTCTTATTATAAGCAGATTAAGATGAAGCTCGAAGACAAAGATAAGACATCCTTAATCAC
Source organism: Sambucus nigra (assembly GCA_949130495.1). Classification (NCBI taxonomy): domain Eukaryota; kingdom Viridiplantae; phylum Streptophyta; class Magnoliopsida; order Dipsacales; family Adoxaceae; genus Sambucus; species Sambucus nigra. Next base: position 343,224,545 of record OX422221.1, read on the forward strand.
CGATCGATGTACATTTTATTATAATGTTATGCCCTTTAGACTAAAAAATACAGGTGCCACATATCAAAGGGTGGTGAATACGTTACTTTTGAAGAGAATAGGGAAGAATATAGAGGTTTATATGGATGATATGCTGACCAAGATCATAAAATTATATGACCACATCAAAGACCTCATCTAAACATTCAATGAGTTGGAGATATATAAGATGAATCTAAATTCAGTCGAGTGCATGTTCAGAGTAAAGGCTATAATACTATTGGGTTTATTATTAACCTAAGGGGAATAGAGGCCAACCTTGATAAGAGCCATGCATTGATCAATATGCCTCCTCAAAAGAGCAAGAAAAAAAATCTAAAGCCTAACAGGCCGAGCGGCAGCTTTGGGTATATTTGTATCTAGAGCCACATATAAGCTCTTTCCATTCTTCTAAGTGATTAAAAACTCTTTTGAATAGATGAAAGATTCTCAAACTTATTTCCTAAAGCTAAAAATATACCTAGGATAGGCTTCATTGTTTTCAAGGCTAATTCTATAGGAAAAACTATACTTGTATTTGGCAGTGTCGAAGTTAGCACTTAGCTCGGCTTTGATCATAATTGATGAAGGAGTAAAAAAGTCGATATACTACACGAGAAAATATTTTTCTAAGGAAGAAATAAGATATTATGTAATGGTTAAATTGTCTCTAGCTTTGATAGTGGCATCTAAGAAGATGAAGCGGTATTTCCAATCCCACTTTATAGTGGTCTACACTGATCTCCCACTTTGATAAACCTTCCACAAACCTGAGAAGTCTAAAAAATTGATGGCATTTGCAATAGAACTGACCGAATAATAAATAACATATGAGCCAAGGTCTACAATCAAAGGCCAGCGAATAGAAAATTTCATTACAGAATTCACCTATGAAGAGAAAAGACCAGTCAAAGTGGTAACTCTTATTCCAGTCAAGCAAATTTAAAGACCAGTCGAGCAACCTACTATAGTTCTAGCTGAGCAGATCTTATGATCAAGGATGTCCTCATTAGAGAAAAATAAGATTGAATATATGGAATAATTTCATATAAAACTATTTAAAGATGGTTTTTTAGTACAAGGAGACTTTGAGCATGAACTCCTAGTATAAAAGATATTAATAGATGAATCATCATGTGAAAATGGTAACAGAGCTCGTCTGATAGTTAACACACTTGATGGAGCTGATATAAAATAAGTTCTTCACTTTAATTTTAAAGCATCCAACAATGAAGAAAAATATGAGGCTTTGATTACTAAATTGGATTTAGCTGTATCACTGAGAACCGAGCAGATAATGGCTCATAGTTACTCATAATTAATGGTAACTTAAGTGCTAGGGTAGTATGAAGAAATATAAGGGAACATGATAAAAGATCTTGCAAGGGTAAAATTATTGTTGCCAAAGTTAAAAGCACACAAAATTATCAGAATCCGCAGAATTGAAAATACTAGACTAAATGCATGAGCTCATCTGGCATGAACCACCAGGGCATATCTAAGGAGAACTGTGCCTGTAAAAATACTGTCACAAAGGATTATTGATGTAGAAGAAGTTAATTTTATTGAGTTATCCATGATCCCATCCTGGATAGAGCCAATTATGAGGTACTCAGAAGAATGCATTCTTCCAGTCGATCAGAAAGAGGCAAAAAGACTTATTTAGAAAGTGACTAAGTTTATCATGAATAAGGGAGTGATATACAAAAGAGGTTTTACGGTCTCAATAATGAGATGTAGCATGGAAGAGATAAACTTAGTCAAATAAATACCTAAAGGAGCATATGGTGCCTATGCAGTAGGTCAGACATTGGCAAAGAGAATAGCCATCCAATGATATTATTGGCCGACAATGAGGAAAGAATGCGAAAAATACATGCAAAAGTGAAACTAATACCATAGATTTGGAGTTCTAAATAAGATACCAGGAGTCGATATGGTGACGATCATATCATCTTGGCCATTTTCCATCTAGGGTATGGATCTATTCGACTACCATCGAAGGCCAAAGAAAGATTCAGGTATCTGGTGGTAGCTGTAGATTATTTCACAAAATGATTTGAAGCCAAACCACTCAAATAAATTACCTATGAAAAGGTCTCCCAATTTATATAAAAAAATGTGATAAGCAAGTATGGGATCCCCCACACCTTTATTGTTGACCACGACACCCAATTTGACATGATGAGTTTTAAAAGTATTGCGACAAGGCCATAATCATAAAATTGCATTCATCACCAGCTTATCTATTATACAACGGGTAAACAGAGGTTATAAACCAAACTTTATAAGATATAATGAAGAAGATGTTGGACTCAACCAAGGGAAATTGGATAATTAACTATAAAGCATGATGTGGGCCTACAAGAGAACATCGTGAACAATAACAGGAGAAACCTTGTAGTCAAGCCATGATCCTAATTGAGGTTGACCTCCCATGACACAAGGTCATCAATTTCGATTCTCCCAAGAGTGATTTTACAAGAAGAATGGGTCTACAGAGAGAGTTATTCCCACATTCAGACAATATTCTTCTCCGGCTACAAACCCTTCATTATTTTCTTCTTTAATAACCAGGTTCATCTGTGAAACTTTTTCTAGCTGAGTGTATCACTTTACCGAGTGTTCTAGTTAATTTTTTTCTCATGTCTTTATTACTTCGAGAACGTCTCTTTTCCATTCTAGTGTTCTTAGGGTTTCTATGAATATATTACAGTTCTAGTCACGATTTTTCATGGCCGTTAAAGGTGGTGGTTTGATTTAACTTCTAGTTGGGATTTTAATTATCTTAGGTGGCCATCGAGTTGTTTGTCTAAGGGGTTCCCATTTTTAGGGCTTTTAAGTGCTTGGAAAAAAACATAAGGTTCATTTTTCTATGTTAAAACTCCTCTTTTTTGAAACCAAACAGCCCCTAGGCCTTTGCTTTAACCCCCTTAAACTAGCGTCCACAAATTTCTTATATTTCTTAATGAGTCATGAACCTTGGGCCTAGAGATGGATAGAACATTTGATTGAGTTGAAGCAATCACAAACCGATATTATTGTTAGAAGAATTCCAAATTCTCTCTAAGTCGTGCATCCTAAGGACGATCCGGGTCATCCCCGATATTCCCCTCTTGTAGATTCTTCTTTAGGCCATGCACCACAACCCCTAATTATTGAGAATTTGTCCCCTCAGTTCCTAGAACCTCCAAAAGTTTGTTGTCCTGGATCATACTAAGGGTGGTGAGAAACTTATAAATACCATATTTGATGTGTTTATTGTTGACTTTAATGGCTTGACTGAGAGAGCTATGCATGCGAAATCTTGGGCGTTTACCTCCCAATAGTTGTACCCCTACAGAGGAGAACCCCTTTGGGAGCTCTGATTCTTGGTAGGCAGCCAACATCGATGCTCAAAATCACAGTTCAAGTACTATTGAGGATGAGCTAAAAGATCTTAAGGATAGGTATGAGATTCATATTTGCATCTCATTAAGGTTATTTGATTCAGACGAGCGAGATTATGATCATTCCAATGCCGATGACATATGCTTTCCAGTTTGGGTTGTCTAAGTTGGAGTCTGTTTCCCTTTCCACCCCTTTATAAGATCTATCGTGGGGGGTATGGGTGGTTTCATGTCCAATATTGCATGTTATTCCCCTTTTTACATACAATAATGCAATCCCATGCTCGTTAAACTATTTTATAGTCATTTACCGTATAACCTTAAACATTCGTCTATAATCACTTGTGCAAGGTTTATTTGAGTATTTATAGGGTTTACGAGACTATTGATGAAGATGAAAAGAAATAGGAGCAAGAAAGAGTCACTTACTCACCATTAGGGGCTAATTGATAAATTCAGATGACCAACTTCAGACTCAAAAAAATCATAAAAATTTAGTCCTTGAATTAAGGGATGCCTGGGTTCAAACGGCATGTCAGTCGGAGCCCAAATGAAGAAGTTATGATTGTGTAAAGTTTAAAATAGAAAGAAAGTTAAAGCCAAAGCCCCTGGTCATCAAAAGTCAAACCCCGTGACCAGAGCACTATAAAAATATTATCGGCATCATTCATCGTTTAGAGGTTATATGTGAAAGATATGAAGATTACGATTTAATGGGTAAATATTGAAAATTGGGAAAATATTAAGGCATAAAATATATTTTGCGCATTTATTAATCAAGTCATTTGCGTAGCTTAATGGTAGGCGCATGTTTTGCAAACATGAGGTCATGGGTTCGAATCCTCAGAAAACCCCAACCCTTTTCTTTTTTTTTTTACCTCCCGCAAGGTGCGCCGCAATCCTTCCCACCGGACCAACATATACCAACGAGCGCGTGGTCCTATCACCTTCTCTTTTGTTGGCCATGTGTGGGACAATGCTCTTTTTTTTCTTTTTTGCCAATATTCCTCCATTTAGGGTTTTATCCCATCTTTGTGTTTTTATTACCTTTTTTTATTTATCTTATCATTTCCTTTCCACTTTGTAATTTGACCTAGATTCCTTTCGTCCACTATTTATTCCCACGATTTTCAAACCACCAGTTTCCATTCTTCTTTTCTCCCATTTGTAGGATATTCCGATAACTAGTTACTTTCTTTTTTTATTTGTTTATTTCTTTTATTTTATTTTCTTTATTTTACATTTCTACCCATAGCACATTTACTTCCACTTACATCATTTTTAATCATTCTTTTTTTTCCTTCACCAAATCTCAAGCCCAACTCCTTTATTCTTTTTTCCCACCTTTACCCAATATACTCTCTACCTATCGTACTCCCTTTTTAGCTCTATTATTCATATTTGTAGTATCAAAGTGTTTCACCCATGCCATTGCTAAAATATAAATAAGGACTCAAAACACCCAATTTTGGGCAGAGTTAGTTTTAGAGTACGATAGTTCATTTTTAGAGTTAGTTTATGATAAAATTCTTGTTTCAATAATTTTTTCTTTCAATTAATTTAATTGCTTTCATAATTAATTTTTCAGTATAAAATCATTTTTCCCCCTCTTAAAATTATTTCTCACATGCACTGCTTTATTTATTTAATTAAAAATGCTTTCCAGATAATTTTTAGTTAGATTGAGATTAATGAAATCATTTTGAGTATGTAGTTGTTTCGTTATGATGTAATGGAATATAACAGTTTTTAATGGGTTTGATATACATAAGTGTGGTTTGGTCCATGACAAGATCCAACTGACTTAACCCTACTGAATATCTATCAAACTCATCTATATATGGGCCCACAGCACGTAGGCCCACATCAACCAGTCTCGACCTCTGAGACCTCATCCTCGTAGCATTTGCAATCAAACACGAAGGTTTACTCTGTAATCCAAGTTGCCTCTATGTGTTGGCCTTGTACCGCACTTATAGGACAAGACCTTCATGAGTTTCCTAAGACGATCTCTATAGTCTCGGCGTTAAAACTGGGAAGACCACCTCCATAGTCTCGTCTTGGATGATACCAACGAATATGACTATAGTACCTTATGTGGAACACGCGACTTGTGAATCATCAAGCCACATGGACCATACCTTTACAAGAGATTTCTAATCCATGTGGGGGAATATTTCATCATCATGACATACTTGTGTAGAGGACTGGTGGCACTCTTTTAGTGGATGGCTCATCTCGTGCACACCAAGTGAATGCTTAGTGGGAACATTGTTCTCCCCAAAGCCTATATATACACACTTCATCTTCCTCATTAAGGATCAAGCAATTGTTAACCTAGCAGAAACTTTGCCCATTTGTAATCCTAGAGAGAAATCTTGAGTAACTGTAAAACATGGCCTTTAGTGCCTAATAGTAATATAATACTCTCATCCTCTTACATAGTGGAGTAGGCTCAGGCCAAACCACTTACATCATTCTATTTTTTGTATCTTGTATCCCCTTCTTTATATACATATATCTCTGTGATTGTATTCATTGTTAACTTAGTTAGACCTTGAGTTTCATATATATTTGAGGTGGTGATTATTAACATCATCATTTTGGCTCCATTTATGGGAAGATATTTATTCTTCCTCTACATTTTCTTATCTTAGATCCCACTTTCTGCCTTTAGTGGTGATTCAGATCCACTATTATTGGACCTATATCACCATTGAAGAATATTATGTGGTTATTTTTCAAGCTTCCTTTTAATCACAACTCATTTTTAGCTTTTGTTAATTTTTCTCTCTCTACATGTGAGTTGATCTCACCTGAGATATGGCATATAACTTTCCTCCAGGAATCGACCCAAGATCCAATCATCCACCACCTCAGTCAGAAATGGCTGATGTGGCGGCAGCACTGCGATCCTTGGTGGTCAGCTAATAGAAGATGCTAGAGAAATTCATGGCATTAAGCCAAAACATTTTAGGAAGATATCCCGGTGATTTAGTGACATAGATCATTATTTTGACCACTAGATAAATGGTGGATCCAATGACAGGGGGACCACCCCCAGCCCCATCGAAGGAATTCCAATACCATCAGCGACCGAAAGATGTTGATCTTAGGCATCTTCGTTTGGGAAAACAAGTCAAAGACTGTCCAGTCAACTAAGTCTGTAACAAACAGGAGTATTGGGAGCCATATGAGGTTTCTAGTGACACAATTCACCCAGGACCAACCTACTATGGAAAAAGTCCTCAGTCATCCCAAGCACCTTAGCTTTTAATAAACTCAGCAAGGGGTCAGGCTTTTACTATCTCTGCCCTAAGGGAGATGAGCAAGACCGACACTCTTGCTCTTGTAGCATCACTACTTCTAGTTGAAATGCCAAACGTTGTGATGATCTGCCGAAGCAAAGCCAAGACAAGTAGGAATAGAGAGAAGTCAACAGCCAATAGAGGACTATTGGTCGAAAGCCATCGCCAGTTGTAGTCATGATGGAAGGAGGTGCTGATAATGTCATTACTAAATACAAGACTTAGAATAGATCCATTCAGAGTCTAGAATACAAGATTGACACCCAGCTAAAAAGTTGAGACCTAAGCCACTGAGGCTACATAGATGGGTCTCCTTTCATCGCGAGAATCATAAGTTATCCAACTGTGAGTCCCAAGTATAATAGGAGTTCAAACCAAGTACATCACATAGAGATGTACCAATCATCGGTCGATATCTACTCCACTCCTAATGAGACGAGGTGCATTACATTTTTTATAACTCTCGCAGATGCTTATCATATATGGTATACAACCTTGCCCAAAAACTGTATTAAAAACTGCAAGAAATTAGCTATGAAATTTATACATAATTTATGCTTCGATGTGAATCCACTAAATAGGGTAACTCACCATTTGAAGGTGAAGAAATAAAAGAATCAAGCTCTTTTGGATCATATTTATCGGTTCAACAAAGAAAAATTAGAAGTAGAGGATTATAATGAGAGTATTACTATGGCAGCCCTTATCGGTGTGTTGTAGCCAGGCAAGCTCCTCTGGAAACTCTCTGAAGATCCACTAAAAACCATTACTGAACTCCTATCATCGGTCGGGAGGATCACAAATATAAAGGAGGAAACGGCATCTACGAAAGGATACACAAAGGAGTTCATTGAAAACAAGTCCAATTAGTTAAAGAAGAAGGAAGGAAAGAAAAGGTCGGCTGAGATAAATTTGCCAAATACACTCCTCTGATGTGAGTCCTAACTTGATTCTAAATGAGATCAAGGATGACACAGAATTTCGATGGACATAAAATCTCAAGCCCCCTCCTCACAATAGGGACAAGAGCAAATGATACGAGTTTCACTTGGACTATGGCCACACAATTAACAAGTGCTTTGCCCAAAAGGATGAGATTGAAAATTATTGACACAGGATAAACTCAGGAAGTATGTAGACAAAAGTGGTGAGAAGGATGATTATAGAAAAAAAACACTGGAAGGAAGGATGACAAATCGAGACGAGAAGTCTAAACTAATAATGATGACTCTGATAGAAGTGGGGAAACCGACCTCAACCATCCAGCAAAGATCCCTGGTCCAAAAGGTTGGTTTCATACGATCTCATTTGATGTGAAGACGATCTTTAGAGTATTGGCTAGTAGAGGAATTGAGTTTGATGATCGAAAAGCACATGTGGTGGAAGCCTAAACAACACTGAAATTGATGGATGTGAATTCATCCATGACCGAGGCAAAACAAGGGAAGATAAAGAAGGCGAATATGGACACTCTAGTTGTCGACTTTTGTAAACTTGACTTTAGGGTAATCTTGGCTTTGCATGATGACCCTTTGGTCATCAGTACGAGGGTTCATGGGTGTGATGCTTCATAAATTCTTATTGATGGTGGGAGTTAAGTAGACGTTATGTGTGACACCCCGCCTAATTAAATACCGGGCGATCACTCCTTTATTAAATTAAATCAAGGTATACAGTTGGTTCATTCTCAGCATCACTGTCGATAAAAATATTTTTTCCAATTTAACACCCTAAATAATTAAGCTAAGTGTCAAAACCATTTTCATACATAACTTTCCAAATTTTATTTTAAGAAACAGATTTATTTAATTATTAACAACATTCCAACTATTAAGAATCACACCACATTAAATCAAATAATATAATACATTCGTCAATCGAATGTCAATACATGAAAACTAAAGTCACTAATCCAACTGAATAAATCCCATAGAACAATACTGGAAATAACTGAAATATAAATGTCCCAATAACAATGAGATAAATAAGATGGAAAGGGCGACACATGCCCAATAAATGATAATGCTAGAAGTGGAGTCAATAAAGGAAGCCGTCTACGCAAGTGACCTGCAACTCCCACCTAAGCTGCAGCACGTTCCTCTCAAGGGATCCTAAGCAAGACGCCCCTGTGGCTGGGCACCTGAAATATATACATATATATACAAGAGAAAGAGAGAAAAAGAAACGGGTCAGAGCCCGAAAGTGTGTTTGATTTTAAAATACGTTTAGCAAGTATTTAAATTGATACAGGCCAATGCAACAACATATTAATGCGTCACTCTCTCGAGAAATACTCACCTCTCTTCTATTGTGCACACCTATCGCACTAACCTTCCCAAGGGTTATTCTTAACAAATTTTATTATACTAACCTTTCCAATAATTTAGATTATCTTAACTAACTCATAAGATTTCAAAACCGAACAATGTTTTTATTTAAAAAAAATAATTCCAGATTAGCAGCACGACTCTCGTTTTAGCTTTTATTAATTTATAAAGTTTCTCAATAACATATTATACTTTCACAAAACAAGTATTCACTATCTGAGTCATCAACCATGTCCTACTTATCAAATCACAGTAGGCAGTTTCAAATTTCCAAATCTCATATATATATATATATATATATATATATATATATTAACTACTCGTATAATGTATATAAAATAACAGCACCCCACATAAAACTATGGTGCGTGCATACTCTACTATCCAAAGCTCCATATCACTCATATTAAGGGGAATACATTCGGAATCACTCTCGAATTGTATTAACATAAATACACAAACAATATTGAGGCGAAGAATAGATTCCAAGTCTCTAAGAGGATGGCACATGCCTGCGTCTCTTAGGACCGTCTGAACTATCACATCGATAGCCTGTACCAAGGATATCTATCTTCTAGGGTACAAGTCAATATCCCCCATAAAGGTCCCATCGAGATAAGACTTGTCCCAGCGCGGTAACCTCAAGGATAGCAAGTAGCGTGGGCATGATTTTCACAAGTATATAATATATGTACACACAATCATATAAATATAACACTTTATCATATTAATATAGGTTCTTCTCGTCACCCATAATTATACCATATATCCTTAATTTCACATTTATAGAATTACGTATAAGGTTTCATCTTTAACCTTAACTCAAAGGGTTTTCTCACTTAATACGTGACATTCGTTGACTCTATCCTTCCAAGTAGGAAAATTCAGTAGGTATACCTCTATCTACTATCGTAGCTATTCGTCGCATTCTCTCACTTGAAATACGTAGTTTCATTGTTCATTATATAATTATCCCAAAAATAAGATTCTCGTCTTATAATAAAGTTCTCAACACTAATTCATATGTCCTACTGGTCTTTCCTATCTCCCAAAACATTTCATTAAGGATACCCAAGAATTATTTCATGATAATTTAATTTAACTAAGTACATAAGGGAAATAAGAGTCTTTCAGGAGGGGTCGATCGATCGAGGTCTAGGGCTCGATCGATCGATCCTTCGATCGATCGAAGCTCTAGGCTCGATCGATCGATCAAGCAGGTCTGCGAAAATTCTGCAGAAATGCAGTTACGGGTTCTACCAAATTTCTTCATCAAAAACCATGTTTTTCCATTCCAATCGTCCCACAGATCCTACTACTATCATTATAACAAAATACCAGATGTTTTCAACGTAAAGCATGTGTAAATCTAACATTAAACATGGATAATTAACCCAAAGTTCATCTAATCATCAAGAACCCTAGAGTTTTTCTTAATCAAGGTTCTAATCTGTTTTTACCAGAATTTCCTTCTAATATATCATCAAAATTTCGTGGGTTATATTTCTCTACATGGCAAGAATTCCAGAATTTCATTATAATCAATACTACATGCATTTTCCTAACACAAATTGGGTTTTCTTCCATAGTTTTCATCTCTAATAAATCCTAAACTAATATGAGATTGCACTAACGAAAATACGCAAGTTAAATACTTGCCTGGGATTTTCAGAAGTCCGGTTTGCAGATGAATCCAGTGTGGTTGCGTTCCCCTTCTCGCGATCTACACGTTGGTGGTGGCGGCGGTGCAAACCGGTGACTTTTTGGCCTTGAATTGCCTTGGAGCTCTCTCCTCTCTTCTCTAATGGCCATCACTTGATTTCTGAATATTCTAACCCTAAAAGACTAACCTAAATGGCTGATATAGGTTGCTGAATTTCGTGGGTTTAATTACCCAAAAAGGTGAAATGACTAAATTGCCCTCCCGGGGTACCAATTAGGCCTAAAAACGCCCCGAGACCCAAACTAAACCTCCGGGTACACTTTTCTGACTATCTCGATCCTTCCGGACGCGTTGGCGCACTCAAAACGACCATATGAACAAATTATAAAATATTCACTTTTTATTTAAGAAACTTAGTCCTGACGTGACACGGGCACGTCCCGACTTAAATTTCCGAAATAGTCATTTAATTCACTCATGACATACTAAATAACCAATATAATATATTACTTTGCTCATTTGTAATATTCAAAAAGTTTCCCATAATTACTAACTCTCATCACGTTAATAATTATAACATAATTAATTTCCGGATTTTTATTAAATAAAACATTCACGTTAAATTTTATAAATCCCCAAACTAATATAGCATAAAAAATACGGGGTATTACATACTTCCCCCCTAATAACGGAATTTCGTCCCGAAATTCGGAAAAATAAGACATACCTGGTAAAAACAACTCTGGATATCTCTCGCGCATATCTGCCTCACGCTCCCAAGTGGATTCCTCCACATTATGATGCTCCCACTAGACTCGCACAAGTGGAACTATCTTCGACCTCAATCTCCTCTCACTATAGTCTAGAATAGCCACTGGTCTCTCGTCGTAAGAGCTATCAGGCTGTAATTCGATCTCATCTATCGCAATGTGAGTATGGGCCATATCATCCCGAAGATATCGTCTCAACGACGAGATGTGGAATACATCGTGGATGCGATGTAAATGTTCTGGCAGTCCCAACCTGTATGCAACCGGCCCAATCCTCTCGATGATGGGAAATGGTCCCACGTACCTCGGAGCCAACTTCCCCTTCTTTCCGAACCTCATCACTCCCTTCATAGGGGATACGCGCAATAACACTTGGTCCCCCACACTAAACTCCCGAAAGAATCGTTTCGCATCGGCGTAGCTCTTTTGCCTGTCCTGGGCTACCCGAATACGACTCCTGATCATCTCAATCCTCGCGGAGGTCTCCTGAATCACCTCTGGTCCTAACAACTTGTTATCCCCCACCTCGAGCCAACAAGTTGGAGAACGACAAGGCCTGCCATACAAAGCCTCAAATGGAGCCATGCCAATCGTGAACTGATACGAGTTATTATAAGAAAACTCTACCAGTGGAAGGTGTGGCTCCCAACCTCCTCCAAAATCGAGAACACACATGTGTAGCATATCTTCTAACATCTGATTAGTACGCTCTGTCTGTCCATATGTCTGTGGGTGGTAAGCTGAACTCAACCTCAACTCAGTACCCATAGCCTCCTGAAAGCTTTCCCAAAAACGTGACACGAAAATCTTGTCCCTATTTGACACAATATTCAGGGGCACCCCATGTAATCTAACAATCTCAGCAATGAACAACTGAGCATACTAACCTGTAGTATAATCTGTCCGCACTGGCAGAAAATGAGCCACCTTGGTCAAACGGTCTACAATCACCCAGATAGAATCGTGGCCCCGCTGTGATGTAGGCAACCCTGTAATAAAATCCATGGAAATACTCTCCCACTTCCATGCGGGTACTTCCAATGGCTGAAGTAATCCTGACGGTTTCTGGTGGTCCACCTTTACCAGTTGGCAGGTAGAACACTTGGACACGAACTCGGCGATGTCCTTCTTCATCCCACTCCACCAGTACTGTCGCCTCATATCCTGGTACATCTTATCGCCTCCCGGATGTACTGCAAATCGGGACCCATGAGAATGAGTCATCACTGCATGACGTAGTTCTTCTCCTTCTGGAACCACCAATATCCTATTAAACCGTAAACCTCCATCAGAACTAACAGAATAGGACTCAGCACCCTTGGCTAGAAGTCGCACAATCTGCTCCTGGCAAAACGGGTATGTGGTCTGTGCCTGTATTACCTTCGTAATAATCTCGGGTGTGACTGACATCACAGATATGAAAGAACGTGCCACTGCGTCCTGGTGACCCAACTCCTTCCACTTTGCTTTCCAGACGTCCGCTACATCGTCTACCGGTCTACGGCTCAACGCATCAGCAACTACGTTGGCCTTCCCCAGATGATATTGTATATCGAACTGGTAGTCTTTCACAAACTCTAGCCATCTGCGCTGATGCATATTCAGCTCTCGCTGGGTGAACATGTACTGCAATGACTTGTGGTCTGTGAACAAACGGAATTTCTCACCCAATAAGTAGTGCCTCCATATCCTCAATGCAAAGACGACAGCTGTTAACTCCAGGTCGTGGGTGGGGTAATTCTTCTCATGCGGCTTAAGCTTATGAGAGGTAAAAGCTATAGCCTTCTCTTCCTGCTGAAGTACTCCCCTAAGTCCCCGTAAGGACGCATCAGTGTAAACCAGGTACTCCATACCCGGCTTCGGTAACGCAAGGACTGGCACTGAAGTAAGCTTGTCTTTTAGCTCGTCGAAAGCCAACTGACAAGCGTCATCCCAAACATATGGTACCCCCTTGCGAGTCAGATTCATCAATGGACCCGCTATTTTGGAGAATCCCGAAAATGAATCTCCTGTAGTAACCAGCTAACCCCAAGAAACTACGTACTTCCGTCGGTGTCGTGGGCTGTCCCCACTCCCTCACCGCCAATACTTTATTCGAGTCAACTACTATCCCCTACTCAGAAACAACATGGCCCAAGAACTGTACTTCTCGCAACCAGAATCCACACTTCTCGTACTTAGCATACAACTGATGCTCACGTAGAGTCTGAAGAACCTGCCTCAAGTGCTCGGCATGCCCCTCCTCAGAGTATGAATATATCAAGATGTCATCTATGAAGACGATGACAAACTGATCCAAGAACTCTCTGAATACTCGGTTCATCAAGTCCATGAAAACGGCTGGGGCATTTGTGAGTCCGAACAGCATCACCCGAAACTCATAGGACCCATATCTCGATAAGAAGGCAGTCTTTGAAACATCCTGCTCTCTAATACGTAACTGATGGTACCCCCGACCTCAGATCTATCTTCAAAAATAAAGTTGCTCCCCTTAACTGGTCAAACAGATCATCGATTCGAGGCAAAGGATACTTATTCCGTATCGTTACCTTATTCATCTCCCGGTAGTCCACACACAATCTCAGCGAACCATCTCTCTTCTTTATAAACAAGACTGGAGCGCCCCAAGGTGAGGTACTCCTACGAATGAAGCCCTGACCTAAAAGCTGCTCTATCTGATCTCGTAGCTCTCGCATCTCTGCCAGAGCCATACAGTACGATGCGCGTGCTATAGGTCTCGTATCTGGCAATAAATCTATAACAAAGTCTATCTCTCGACTGGGAGGTAGGCCTGGTATTTCCTGAAACACATCAGAATACTCCCTGACAACTGGGATCGAATCTAAGGGAATCACAACCTCCTTAGAGGTATCCTCCTCTATGTAATACAAATAAGCGGTCGAACCTCCCTCTGGGTGAGGCATCGCCACTACAAACATCCCTTACCCCGGAATGGCAAAAATAATGCTCCCACCGAAGCAATCAATCATGGCTCTATAAGTTGCGAGCCAATCCATACCAATAATCACATCATGCTCGTGCATGTCTAAAACTAACATGTCTGCAGGTAATACCAAGCTACCAATCTCTACCCCCACTCCCCGGCATATAAAGAAAATAAGTGACCCACTCCTCAGTGGTGAGTCCACACATGTCACTGTGCTCTCTGCTGTGGCTAACAACCCTAAGGACTTCACAAAATGTGTAGCTATAAAACAATGAGTTGCCCCCGTATCAAACAAAACTCGACCCATAGTACCATGGATAGGAAACATACCCTCAATCATGGGTGGTGCCTATGGAGCTGCTGCCTGGTGGATGTTATAGACACGTCCATACTGTAATTGCCCCTGCTGCACTGGAGCTGCTGGAATGGCTGGTAAGGCTGGCACCTGGGTTGGAGCTGGGAGGGCAGGTGGAAATAGTGGCCTTTGCGGCTCATTACGGTCTCCCTGTTGCTGTGGGGCCCTATCACCCTCGGGATAATCCTGACGTCTATGGACATGTTTGCATCACCCAAAACATCGGCCTTTGAAGTTACCTCCCCTCTGACCCTGCTGTCCATGACCCTGTTGGCCGTTACCTCCATGCCACTGGCCCTGTTGGCTCTGATGATTAGGCTGGCCCTGATGGCCCTGCCTGAAACTCCTGAATCCTTGCCTAGAATCACCTGAATGGAATCGCTTAGCAGGGTCCCCCTGATGGGAACTCTGCTCGTGCTGACGAGTTTGTCCTTGAGATGGTGCCCCACCGGCACTATTACCCCCGGCCCTGCCCTGCTGGCTGGACTCTCCTGCTCTTTTGCTTCCCTGAAGATAGAAGCGGTGATCCTGTCAATGTAGCAATGCGGCATTGAGTACATCAGTTAACGTACTCAGGGATAGATTCCCAATAAGATGCTGACGGATCCTCCAAGCTAACCCGTCGACAAATAACAAAATCTTCTTGCTCTCAGTAGGTGCCTCATCTGGCACAATGGTGAGAAGTCTCGTGAACTCCTCCTCATACTCTGCTACGGTAAGACTCTCCTGCTTCAGATTCAGTAATCTCCGCCTCATCTCAGTCTACACTGCGGGTGGAAAATACTTGCGGTCAAACCGCTCCCAGAATAACTGAATAGGGATCGTGTCCCTCTCCTCCAAAGTAGTAGTGGACTCCCACCACTGTAAGGCGGCTCCCACCAGCTTAAAGGAAGCCAATAACTGCTTTTGCACGTCAGTGCACTCATACATACGGAGATGCCGCTGGATCCTACTACTATCATTATAACAATATACCAGATGTTTTCAACGTAAAGCATGTGTAAATCTAACATTAAACATGGATAATTAACCCAAAATTCATCTAATCATCAAGAACCCTAGAGTTTTTCTTAATCAAGGTTCTAATCTGTTTTTACCAAAATTTCCTTCTAATATATCATCAAAATTTTGTGGGTTATATTTCTCTACATGGTAAGAATTCCAGAATTTCATTATAATCAATACTACATGCATTTTCCTAACACAAATTGGGTTTTCTTCCATAGTTTTCACCTCTAATCAATCCTAAACTAATATGAGATTTAACTAACAAAAATACGCAAGTTAAATACTTGCCTGGGATTTTCTGAAGTCCGATTTGCAGATGAATCCGGTGTGGTTGCGTTCCCCTTCTCGCGATCTACGCGTTCGTGGTGGCGGCGGTGCAAACCGGTGACTTTTTGGCCTTGAATTGCCTTGGATCTCTCTCCTCTCTTCTCTAATGGCCGTCACTTGATTTCTGAATATTCTAACCATAAAAGACTAACCTAAATGGCTGATATAGGTTGCTGAATTTCGTGGGTTTAATTACCCAAAAAAGGTGAAATGACTAAATTTCCCTCCCGGGGTACCAATTAGGCCTAAAAACGCCCTGAGACCCAAACTAAACCCCCGGGTATACTTTTCTGACTATCTCGACCCTTCGGGACGCGTTGGCGCACTCAAAACGACCATACGAACAACTTATAAAATATTCACTTTTTATTTAACAAACTTAGTCCTGACGTGACACGGGCACGTCCCGACTTAAATTTCCGAAATAGTCATTTAATTCACTCATGACATACAATATAACCAATACAATATATTACTTTGCTCATTAGTAATATTAAACAAGTTTCCCATAATTACTAACTCTCGTCACGTTAATAATTATAACATAATTAATTTCTGGATTTTTATTAAATAAAACATTCACGTTAAATTTTATAAATCCCCACATTAATATAGCATAAAAAATACGGGGTATTACATTATGTTCAAAAATTATTTCAAAAGGTTGAAGTTGAGCAAAAAAATACTCATCCCTTATCAGCAGTCGCTGATCGACTTTAGAGGAGAGAAAATTCACCCCTTAGGAGTATTTGAGAGGGATGTGTGCATAGGCACCTGGAAAAGATCTCTCACCAAGAATATTAGTTTCTTTGTCATGGACAAGCATTTGTTCTTGGCCTATAATATAATTTTGAGAAGAGTAACCCTCTAGGAGTTTTAGGTTGTACCTTCCATGGTTCACTAGATGATATAGAGTAGGGAAAGTACTGTATGACCAAGTGGAGGCTCAAGAATGATACTTCACCTCAAATGAGGAAATGGAGGCCTGAAAGAGAGCAACCACTTCATACAACATCGAGACTCTCGACCCGAGAGATGAATAAATCTAAAAAAGAGTGAACCAGCTGAGGAGGTAAAATCCATCATCTTTAATGAGAACGATATGAAAATACCATCCAAATCATTTCATCCCTAAAAACTGAGATCAAGGAGGAATTCGTAAAGCTACTGAGAAAAAGGCAGAGTATTTTTTTCATGGAGCCATGGAGATATGTCGGGGATAGGTCCCGATATTATCTGCCATCGACCGAATGTTGATTAAAGAGTTAATCCTATCAAACAGAGATTCAGAACTTTCGTGAGGGACAAATGCGAGGTTATTCAGGATAAGGTAAAAATCTTCAAGCGAATGAGTTTATTCACGAAGTTCAATATCCCGATTGGTTGTCCATCATTGTTATTATGCCCAAGGCCAATGGGAAGTGGAGGATGTGTTTTGACTTCACCGATAAGAACAAAGCTTGACCTAAATATAGTTTTCCCTTACCCCAAATCAATAAAATGGTTGATGCCACGATCGGGCAAGAACTAATGAGCTTTATTGATACTTATTTGGCGTATTATCATATCTTTATGCACGAAGATGATGCCGATAAAACTTCCCTTATAATAGATAAAGGAACCTATTGTTATAAATCCATGCCATTCGGCCTAAAAATGCAGTGGCAACCTATTAGAGGTTGGTTAATAAAATGTTTGAAGATAAAATAGGGAAGACGATGGAAGCTTATGTAGATGACATGCTCATGAAGAGTTTAAAGACCAAGGATCATATAACCAATATAGAGAGCACTTTTGACATAATGCATTAATATAAAATGAAATTGAATCCAACCAAGTGCGTGTTTGGTGTCGGTGTTGGAAAGTCCCTCGATTTCATTGTGAATCAAAGGGGGATAGAGGCCAACCCCGTGAAAATCAAAACACTTATTGACATGAAGACACAAAAACCCATCAAAGATGTTCAGTGACTAATGGATGGGTTGCGACCCTCAACCATTTTATCTTTATAGAAGCGGTTAAGTATCTGCCATTTTTGAGATGCTGAGAAAAGCCTTAATCTAGGACGAAAAATGTGAGAGAGATTTTTAAGAACCAAAAACCTATCTGGGGTCTCCTATGTCTTAGCCTATCCAAGGGGAGAAATTTTTTCATGCGTAGCGATCTCATAATCGACTATCAGTGTGGAAATAGTCTAAGGTGATGAAGGAATGTAGAAACCAGTATAGTTTAATAGCAAGGCCCTGCAGGGGGTGAGCTCAAATACACGGAGATGGAAAAATTATCCTACGCACTGATACTTACTTCCAGGAAGATGAATCCATACTTTTAAGCCCATACAATGGTGGTACTTACTCACACTCCTTTGAGGCATATCATTCATAAGCCTGAGAAATCGAGTAGGATAATGGCATGGTCAATTGATCTAGGTGAGTTTGACATCATCAATCAGTCTAGGAACGCAATAAAAGGGTAGGCTTTAGCAGACTTTGTGGCATAGTTTACATCGGTCGATGCCAATAATGAAGTTACTAAAGAAGCAGACCCTACACCGGGTTATATTGTGAAGTCGATGCTGTAGAAAAGGATTTTTTATTCAAAGATGGAATTTTATATGAGGGTACTTTCTTGGTGGAAGGCCCAACCCAGAGTTTGTTTGTAAATGGGTCGTTTTGTGAAAATAGTTGTGTCATAGGGTTGATACTCTCGGCCCCAAATAGAACTGACATGGAGTATGCCTTAAGGTTCAGTTTTAAGGCATCATATAATGAGTCGGAGTACGAGGCCCTTCTGGTGGGTCTCTCCCTCCCCAAATCATTGAATATCGACCAGATGATTGTTCATAGTGATTTATAGTTAGTTATCGACCCGATGTTGGGAATTTGTGAGGCCAAAGATAATAAGATGGCTAAGTATTTGTTAAGAGTAAAAAAGATGATGGTAAACTTAAATGAAGTTAAGATCAAGAGGATTCCTAGACTTGAAAATAATCGAGTTAACGCTCTCGCTAGATTAACATCGGATACGAGAACCAAAATTAGACAATCTGTTCCTATTGAAATCCTACACAAGTCGAGCATTGAAGAAGATGAAAATGAACTTATATTTTTCTTAAACTTGGATTTGGGGGAATCGTGGAAAGATCAATTAATCAAATACATTCGGGATGAATAGATCCTAGAGTCTAAGGACGAGAAGAAAAAACTTTGATACCGAGCTACAAAGTTCATCATCATTTGTGACGTACATTATAAGAGAAGGTTTTTGGTTCCATTACTCAACTGTGTTCTCCCCACTGAAGTAGATTACGTACTATAAGACATCCACGAAGGTTCTAACGCAAGTCATATCGGTGGTCGAACTTTTACGAAAAGGATTATCACCTAAGGGTATTTTTGGCTGACACTTGCCAAGGACGTGGCCGAATATGTGAAAAAAGGTGATATGTGTCAGAGGTTCGCAAGCTTCCCTCATCAAACTCATCAACCTCTTCGTCTATCATAGCAACCTGAACATTCGCAGTTTGGGGTATCGACTTGGTCGGCCCTCTCCAAATGGCAACGTGAAATTACCAAAATATGATAGTAACAATTGATTATTTCTCAAAATGGGTGGAAGCCGAGGCTATGGTATCTATAATAGAAATTGAAACGTTCAAGTTTAATTGGAGGAACATCATATGCCAGTATGGTTTGCCCCACACATTGATATGAGATAATGATAAATAGTTTAAAAACTAGCCACAAGAATCCTACTATAAGAAAGGTCAGTATAAAATAGTTTTTCTCTGCTCCGAACCGACACCAAGACAATGGTCAGACAGAGGTCACTAACCAAACGATACTTGATGGTATAAAAAAGAAGTTGGAAGATGCCAAAAGTCTGAGAACAGGAGAGTGCATGGGGTCTTATGGTCTTATAGGACGGTGAAAAGGACGTCAATAGGTGAAACACCATTTATGCTGGCATATGGGTCCAAGGAAATTATCCTTACCGAGATTGGACTTCCCAATCATAGAGTTCAAACTTACAACCTGGAGGCCAGTATAGAAAAGAGAAGGCTAGATTTATACCTAATTGAAGAAAGACGAGAGGATGCAGCAGTTTGATAGTCAATGTACTAACAGAGAGTTGCCAGATTTTACAATAAAGGGGTCAAGGTTAGGTCGATAATCGTGGGTGATTTGGTTTTAAAGAAGGACTGGCAACAGCCAAAGAATCTCTATCCCAATTGGCACAAACCATACAAGGTGACTAAAGATGTCGTGTAAGGCATTTTTTAGGCTGGAAATCTTAGAGGGCAAGCCCTTTTACAACCCCTGGAATGTTGACCACTTGAAAAGATATTATCAATAGTTAAAATTGTACAAAGTGTAGCCTCTTAAATCAATGTAATTTAGTATTAGTTTCAATGGTGTGATCAATGAAAAATCAAAGTGTTGGCTCATATTTATCCTACTTATTATCATCAATTATTGTAGGGTTTGAACAATATTAAACTAAAGAACATCATTTCTATGGTGAATTATTTTACAACTCACTCTCGACGATACGAGAGTGTATGAGGAGTTTCGTCTCCTCCATACCCTCTCAATAACGCTAAGAGGTGGATTAGTGTTATAAAATCACTCATGTGGTGACAAACAAAATTTAAAAATCATTTTGTATGGTTTCTGAAACATGAGATTATGGTGAATTAAAGATCGTAATAACTCTCTCGACGGTATGAGAGTGCATGAGGAATCTCATCTCCTCCATAGCCTCAGAATAACGTCGAGGGGGGGGGGGGGGGTCAGTGTTATAACATCATTTATGTGGTGAAAGACAAAATTTAAAAATCATATTATATGGTTGCTTAAACATCAACTTATGGTGAATTAAAGATCATAATAACTCTCTCAGTAATATGAGAGTGTGTGAGGAGTCTCATCTCCTTCATTCCCTCCCAACAACGCTAAGAGGGGGGACTAGTATTACAATATTACTCATGTGGTGAAAAATAAAATTAAAAATCATTTTATATGGTTGCTTGAATATCAGATTATTATGGTGAATATAGTTTATTAAAGACAAATTTTAATCATAAGCGTTATGTTCAAAACATCATTAAATGGCTGAGAAACTACACATTGATTGTACCCAACACAAGATTGTGTATATCATCAAAAGATCATCAAAATACGATAAAAAATTATTAAGTGTAATAGACATTCAAGAATATGAGGAAGAGACAACATTGTTAAAGCATATGATTACATTAGACAGGGTATAAGGCCATAAATAACCACTAAATAAAAAATGAAGTTCAAGCTTCCTTTTCCTTCTCGACTTCGTTGTGGACAATAGCAGCTGCAGGAGATTTTGTTTGAATTTCCTCATCAACATTGGCATCGTTTATCACCTCAGTGTCATCTTAAATTGTTGCCTCAGCCACAGTGGCCTTAGTAATAGCCTCAATATCCATTTCACCAAGAGCAACTACAGTTGTCGTGTCAGAAAGATCGAAGGCCTTTAGGTCCTCTTCCAATTGGGGCTCATCCTTATCGAGCTCAGGATACTTATTAAGTTCCCAAAGACAAACCATCTTATTTCCTCTCTACAAATACTGAAGATCTTAGCTAGAAAACTCTTCAAAATCCTTGAAGGCCTTAATAGCCGTCTTGACAATTTCTTTAGTGTCGGCCTTATGCTTTTTCTAGAAACTAACAATCTCATCCCGATGTCCATCCTTATGACTCTTTAAGTCAATTATCAGCTTCTCTATTGCCTTTTAATTATTTAGCTTGGCATCCTTTAACTCTTGCTTCGACGACTTATTAGCCTTAAGGGCCTCATTTGCCTACTAGACCATATGAAGTTGTCATGAACCCATTTATTCAGTTGGTAAAGGGCAAGTAGCGACTTTAGTACAAAGAAAGTAGAAGTTATAAAAATATGAGACAACACTTGAAAATAATGAAGAGCAATTTCAAATATTTCTACCTCGGTGGCCTTATGAAGAGTAAAGTCTCAAAGGCGAGATGGTCCCGTAGCTTGGAGAAATTTTCTATTATATTTTCCAGTATGGAACCGACAGCTTACTTTCCTATGTTCTTGTCACCAATGAGAGCGTCGGTGGAGATTGCTAACTAAGACATTTGAGAAGGGAGTACATCATCGCTTGATATTAGGATACTCTGGTTGACAAAGGTCTTGGATGGGACGTCCTTGTTTATCTTTTTGGTTATTGGAGGAGGGACATCCTTAGGAAAGTCTTTTCTCTTTTTGGATCCCTCAACCTGATCTAGCCCCTTATTCTCATCTTTTTCCCCGAGGCCGATGGAGTGCTCTTCTTTGTCATCATCTTGGCAATCATGTTGACTAGGTTTTAGGGTGGCCCTCTTAAAAATATCCTCAAAGGTGTTAGCTGGATGATTTGTAAATAATAGACGATGATTATTATCGGCATTTAAATAAAATACAATAGTAGAACTATAAAAATTTGGAATTGACACATCTCAATGAGGGGGTCAACCCCCAGACCCATCTTTACCATAAAAGCAGTGGTTATCAATTGTTCGAACTCGACCAAGTCGCCCTATTTTCCTTGAGTTCGTAAATGATCTAGTCTTTCTCAGTAGTCTATTAATCCAAGGCCATGCCTAGCTGATATTGATGCATTACCCCACTTATGTAGAACCCTTAATTCATTTGCACTATATGGAGAATCAGTGTCGAACTCCCAAGATCCTGACACAAAGAAGTATCGATGCTTCCAATGATGGTTAGATGTTTGATTTATAATCACAACCTTCTTATCGGGCATCCTTGGTATGAGAAGGAAGTAGCGAGATTGAGATTTAGTTATGGACACAGTGTAGAAAGCCCGAAAATGCTAACTGGAAGGTCGATTTCAAAAAACAGTCTCTATAGCCAAATAAAGTCGAGAATGATTCTCCAGGAAATAGGGGAAATCTGAGTTGGAGAAAGTCTCATGATCGCAAGGATGGTTCTAATATTAGGGTGAATGAGCAATCTGAAGCCGACCGTAAACATCTGTTGATAGACACCTACCTCGCCCTCTCGGTTATCATATGTTCTCACCCTCAGATGGTAATTTCATGTTAATAGAGGATTTTATCTCATAGAGATGCCTCCGAAAAAGAAGATATGTCTCTCAAAAAGTTCTACGAAAGGTTATAGAATGGGATGTGTCAAGTGGTTCCTCTTCCTCATTATCATCCTCATCCTTAACATCAATGTTAGTAACAACACTTGGGAATCTTATGGAGAACTTAATGCCAGTCAAGGCCGAGAAGGGAACAACTATTTAGGGATGTGTGTAAGAAACCTAGACTCTTGACTCGTCTTGGTCTGAGGACTATTGAGGATTTTTTCGGTTGTTGTAATTGACAACATTATGCAACACCGCATGTTTTTATTAATTAATTTAATTAATTAATTGGAATATTCAAGAAAAAAATAATTTTTGATTTAATATTTTTTTAGTAAAATATGTTGGTTTTAATATTAGAAGAATAAAACTTCAAGAGGAATTGAAATCGGATTTAAAATGGAGTTTTTATATAAGTTTTTCCATATACATTTTTCCTAGGCAAATTGAACGTTTTCGTCAGGGCCGAATTGATTCGCCCTCGGGCAGAGGCGGCGAACAGGTACAGAGAATTTAAAGACTTTTAAACCAAATCAAACACTTAATCTCTTATTTATACACATTAAATCGTGGATGGACCTCATAAGTCACTTTTTCCCAAAATTTTCAACCAAAATAGTGCTCCAAAAATATTCCCCTTCCGTCTACAAACTTTTGTCCCATTTTATTCGAGTTTCAACATAATATTTGGAGGCTTAATTGGGATCTAATCAAGTTCGTTCAAGAAGCGATCTTTGCTAATTTTTCGAGAGGAATCCAACAGTGTTACCATATTTTCTTCACCTTAATCTCAGGCATGAATACTTTATTCCTTTCCTTTAGTATTATGCGTTTTAAGTGTCGTCGAAACCATTAATCATGTGTTTTTTTATTAAAATTAATTAGTAACTTAATTAAAGAAAGTGGACACTAAAATATTTGGGTCTGTTTTTTTATGAAAGTTTTGAATATGATTTTATCTTTCAAACCTTTGGGTGCATAGGTTCGGTTTTTGAGTTTTATGGTTTCGGGCGTAGGTTCTCATGTAGAATTTTTTATGGACTATTTATGTGGTTATTGGGACGCGCACAAAATTATAAAAAAAATAGATGGATTATAAAAAAGGACATTTATGTCATATTGAATAATATTGCATGTTAATTAATTTAACAGTATTGAACGGAAATAATTATGCTGAAAACGACGACGGTGTTATTCATTGAATTAAATTGAATTGGAATCTTTATGATTAATTGTTATGTTATTTTTATGAATTGTGTTTTGTATGATTTATTTTATTCACATTTTCTATCGCGGGGACTAGGGGCTTTTGGGATAGTACTTTGCTCAACCCTATGTTAGGATGCTTACTAGGTATGTGACTAGTGGGTAGGCCTTGGTTAAATTTATACTTTCTAGGTGTGGGACTAGTTAGTGTAATCTCGTGGTGATTTTATATCTCGGGGTGGGGTAGATTTTTACGTTATATCGCCTTTTTGTTAGCATTAATGTGACTAGGATGTGTTTTATATTGGTGATCCATCCTATATGTAG
The DNA here is from genome assembly GCA_949130495.1 of Sambucus nigra. Taxonomy (NCBI): domain Eukaryota; kingdom Viridiplantae; phylum Streptophyta; class Magnoliopsida; order Dipsacales; family Adoxaceae; genus Sambucus; species Sambucus nigra. The sequence goes on from OX422221.1 coordinate 343,249,343, forward strand.
GATAGGATTCATGTGTACTTGGGGACCCTTAGATATGGAATTAAGGGGTATTTTGAGGATCTCACATCGATTAAAAGGGTGGGGTGATTTATAAATTGTGAAATTGAGAAAATGAGAATTAATGCCTAAGATAAAAAAGGGTATTAAAATTTATGGTGACATAATGTTTCAAGGACCGACAGTTTAAATGGGTCAGCGGGTGATTTATGTCATGTCGTGTCGTGTGTGGAACCTTATCATGGGGCGGGGTCGACAATTTTAATAGATCAGGGGCCATTTGACAAGGGGAAGTGTAAAACTTCGGTGGATTACCAGCCGTGGCGGGAGGACCGTTATAATTAAGTTTAATTAAATTAACATTGTGGGACTTGAGAATTTAAAATCGTATTGGTTTGCTTTTTGGAATTGGAATTTCTAATGGTAGTTAGTGATATATATTTATCGCGTTTAATTATCTCGTTTAATTAAAATACTATATTGTGATATTTATTGGGTATAATGCTACTGTCTAGATTCAAGGGTCCTATTTGAGGGGAGTAGTATGTATTCATGCCTGAGACTCTGACCTCATGCATTGACTAACTTTTCAGGATAAGTTTTGCAGAAGCTACATAGGATTATCGGAGTTTATCATTTGGAGGTGCAGCTGGAGTTTATTCATTTTATTATTTTATCTAGTTAGGCTTTCTTTTCAGTCATATTTCATTATGAAACTTCATTTGGGTTTTTATTGGGCCATTCGGTTCCAAAGTTGTTAGAGGATTTCAGTTGGATTATTCATAGTTGATTATTATTTAGTTTTTAATTAAATCATATTTAGATATTGGATGTATTCGGAGTTTTAGCATGTGATGGATCTTTTATCGATCAGTTGTTATTATCATTTGGGATTAATTCAATTATTTATCTTATGGATTAATTTATTTATGTCTCATATCTGTCTCATGCTAAGAATGGTATTTATTTACTCACGCCCGACACGGTTCGGCGGAGGTGGATGGCCACCACGTCTATCAGATTTTATGGGGTGTGACACATTAGTATCATCTAGACGAGACATCGGGACATTCATAGCCCCATCAAATAAGTTATCCCTCTAAAACTCCTTCAATGCAGTAGGGATGTAGCCCTTAGATGAAGACACATTGTGACCCCTGTTAAGAGGCATTAAACATTGTGTCATATTAAACATTGTGTCATTATTGACATTAATGACACTAGTCATAGGTGGATATGGATATGTAAGAAGTGGGAGAGGATGTACTACAGATAAGGGGTTGGTTTAATTAGAAGTCCAGATTCGGCCTCGACCTCAGCTTTGCGAACCTCCCTAAGTATCCTCTCCCTCGATGTTGGGTATTGTTCGCCTAAATCTTGCATTCTTTGATACATTCAAAGAAGAAAAAGTTTGACCTAGGTTGACTAAATGATCAAAGTGAAAGTCTTAATCTTTTCAACAGGTGAACCAATTAACAACCAGTATCAAGGTCACCAGGGAAGACGAACGGAAGGCCATCAGAAAACCAAACTGTCGACGAAAAAAGTAAGTTGCCTTTAAAACCTATCCTTTATAACCCTCTGCAACCTAAAAATCTCCTCAAAGTCAATAAACAACCCCTAAACCAACCACAGAAGGTCGTCAACTAACTCAAGGTTCACCAAAAAAATAATCAAAATTGAAATCAATAATAGAACGATTTATCGAACAAAACAAAATTAAAGAAAGGGGTTACCTGGACGAAGGGGAAGACTTTGGAACATAAATGGAACTCTAAGATCACCGAAAAAGTGATGGTTTGAAGAGAGAGAACAAAGGTCAAAGTTTTACTACAGGAAATACTTTTGAGAGGGAGAAATTTTGGAGAATAAAAAGAAAATGGATTGAGATTTAGGTATTTAAATGGGACAATTATTACATGCGGCATTCGAGGCAAACATCCTTAGGGCACAAGCCCCCAAACATGCCTATTGTCGTCGCACCTTGGACAACATGCCAAGCCACACGCTTGCTGACATGTGTCCAATCAAGGAGAATCTAATGACATATATGTTAGGGACATAAAAAGGGCAGTCACGACCTTTACATGACCCGTTCAACTCTCTAAAATAACTTCTGGCACTGAGGAGTACCATCCTAGTAGGGGGTTAGGTGACTATATCCATCAGCCTTCCATTCACATTGAAGAGTATGGTTTAGGGGATGATTGATATACATAAGTGTGGTCTCATCTAGGACGAACCCAACCCAACTTAATAACCAATGATCAATATCTATTAAACTTATCTATATATGGGCCCACAGCACAGAGGCACACATAAACAAGTCTCGGCCTTCCAAACCTCATCCTTGTAATAGTTGGAATCACACATGAAGGTTTAATCGGTTGTTCAAGCTTCCTCTATGTCGCCATTTTGTCATGTGTCAACCCCATACCGCATGATAACCACCCAAAAGTGTACATTTTATACCCGAATAGACGATTTTTAATTGCCAATTCTAGATAACATGGGTCTTATGCGGGTATCTGTCTATTGTGTAGGCTTGATTGTCGTTTGCAAAAGTTCAACGCTTATTTCAAGGCAAATGTGCGATTTATTAAGCTAATTCCCCAATCCCATACCTTACTCGAGCCTAAACCGAGCCAAAATCGCCCAAACCTTCAATCGAGCCTCTCTGTGTTGAGTTTGTATCTTTATTATTTTTCTAAATTTTATTATGAGTCGTTTTATTTTTAGGTTTTATTTTAGATTTATTTAGAAATTTCTAAAATTTATTTTATATTTATTTTTACATTTCTTTTTATTTTTATTAATTTTTAATTTTAGCCTTTATTTTTAGTTTTGCTAGATTTTATATTTTTAGAACTTTAGGTTTTTTTTTTATTTGATTTGTATTTTTTATTTTTATTATTTGAATTTTATTTTATAGATTAGGAATTTAATAGATTTTATGTATTTTTCGAGGATTTATGTTTTATTTTAGTGTGTCGAGTATTTGGTTCTTTTCTTTCTTTTATTTGTATTTGCTTTTAGTTTTTAGTTAGTTCATTTTTATTTTATCTTATTCTATTTTTTAGTTTTTAGTTTTTAGTTGTGTCATTTATTAGTTTATAGGATTAGGAATTTAATTTTTAAGTGTTAATAGATTTTATTATTTTCATTTATTATTTTTATTTTTATTTTTAGTTTAGTTTGATTTTTTTTAGTTTTTTTTTAGATAGTGTTATTTTAATGGGTCACAAGTTAGACACACAAAACATCCTACACACCCTACACCCTACTCCATACACCAAACACCCCCTTAACCCCTGACACACAAACTCTACCATTCATACACCCTACCACACACTAACCCTCCTCACCATCTTCAACCTCACCTCACTCTATCTCCATAGCCATAACTCCATACCAAACTAACCCCAAACCCCAAAACCATTTCAATAACCACCATTATCCCTCTCTGGCGAAAATCGCTAGTATCCACCCAACCCAACCCCCTGTCGACCTCCGGCAGCTGTAACCCGGTCCACCTACCTTCAAACCCGCCATCTCTGCCTCCGGACGCCTGAACCAAACCCGACATTCACCTTTAACACGGCATCAACCCTTTAACCCAAACACCAGAAAGTAAGTTCGGCCATACCAGCGTCGGCTAGCTCCATACTTGACCCTCCATCTCCATCCTCAACTTCAGCGTCCATACCCGCGACTAACCTGCCAAACTCGACGCCGATAATACCACTGAACCCGCTGCCAAACCCCAAAGCCTTCGACCCATACTTCAAGCCTATTTCACTCCCCATTACCCAAATTGATTTCTACTTGTCAACAAAATCAATACCAAAGTCAAATACCCCACATGTGTTTAAAGCCTCATGTCCTCCTTTTTACCCAAATGCCCCTCACACCTTATTAAACCCCATTTTCTATTAACAAATTAGATATTATCTTCACCCATGCTCCTCTCACCATTTTTATGTACACTAAAACATAAACTCTCCAATTTACCCCTAGCGTCCATGTGCACCATATAAATTGAAGACTTGGGGCCATTTTGAAGAGATCTCTAAATTTGTTTTTAAGCTTTATGTGATAAAATTCTCTTTACCCCTCTATAGAGAGTATTTTCATTTTTAGCAAATATCTCAATATAGATGTTTGTAGTGAAATTTATCTCTGGGATGAATTCCACTCCACCCCTCTATAGTGGTTTTTTGCATTTTTAGCAACTATTTCAACATAGATTGATGTGGTTAAATTCATCCCTTATGGATTCCTTTATGTTGAGTATTTGCATTTTTTGCAAATATCTCAACATAAAGTGATGATGTAGAATTTATTTGCTTGGATGAGTTTTAACATACAATTTTATAATATTATGATTTGCATTTTTAGCAAATCTCTTTTATTATTTAAGTATCCATTATGAATTCATCCATTATCTTATAATTAATTTATTTTATTTTTATTTTTGTAGTTTCTATTTTAGATTTAATAAATATATTAGTGAGTGATTGTAATTGAGAGATTGTTAATGTAATTGAAGATTTCATTCCAATTCAGGTACAAATGGGTTTGATCTATTCCTCTTTAATTTCTCTCACTTTAATCCTCACATGATTTGATTTGTTTACTTTAATTTTGGATGATGATTAATGAGGGAAAATCTCCCATTCTAGGGATGAATTTTGAAGCCCTCATGAGTCCAATTTAGTTAGTTTACCTTTTAGCACAATTTTGTTTAGCTTATTTTTTTATTATCTTTTACATCTTAGTTAGTACTTTGAAAATTAGTATATAGTTAATTAATTAATAATCCCTTGAAAAATCCAAAAACATAAAAAGAAAAAATAGAAAATCAGAATAATATGCAAATGAATTACACATGTCTTCACATATTTTGTGTTTTATCCTTAGAGTTGGATTGATACTCCCTTACTTATCCTATGCATATTTTGAGTTTATTTGTAGGTTCAAGGGAATTTTGAAGGAAAACAAGTTGCAACAGAGATAAAAATACATTAAGAGAAGCATTTTTCTTATCTATTAAATGGCGTCGTTATCAATCTTTGGACCTCGAAGTACTTGAGAGGATCCATTTTGTGATTCATTTGTATTTTTCCTTTTCATACCATTTTTCATTCTTTTACAAGGCTTGTATTAGGATTTGTATCCTTTGCTTGGATTGTGGTGCTTAGAGACACCATTTAGTTTTTATTCAAATTTGTAATAATTAATCGAAGAAAAGCGTGATAGGAAAACCGAACAAGGTAGAGAGAGGGCATCCAAAGGCGAGAAAATAAAGTCTCTCTAATTTGGGTCGGTAGGACTCTCGGGGCAGACTGAGATAGGAATGATCTCCCCCCGGTCGACTCAAATTGTTTATCACCCAACAGTGTAAAAATCGTGGGAGGTACATTTCTAATCCCTCGTGCTCTCTTGTCAGTGAGTCAATTTTTGTGTGTGACTATGTGCTCTTATTTGATTTTAATTATCATAATTATTTTTAAATGTGTGTGATGAATTAATCAATTAAAACCTATACTCGGTCATTCACGAGAAGAGATTTCATCACCTGACTCACTCGCTTACCAACTGTGTGCTACCCAAGCTATCATTAAATTTAAAATCAATCTATTAGCTAGCCCACTAGGAGAATATTTTTGCAAAGGTGATCACTCAGATAATTTCGTGATTTTTTCTATCCCCCGCGAACTTAATTAGAATTTTACTACCCTTTCACTAAATTTAAAGATAAAATTGGCTCTGTGTTAGTTAGGAATTCTCCTTGACTTGCGTGTGTCCAATTCGATTTTTCGGTAGTCAATTTTAGTGAGTTCGTCAACAATTCAAAGAGTCTAAATATTTTTTTCGCTCTTTTCTTTAAAAAAAATCCAAAAATATTTTCTTTCTTCATTTTTCTAAAAAAAACATCCAAATTTTTTTTCCCTTATTCTTCTCCATCAAAATCCAAAAAAATATTTTCTTCCTTTATTGTTATAAAAAAAATCCAAAAATATTTTTTTCCTTTGTTATAAAAATTCAAAAAACATTTTTCTTCCTTTCTTTTCCAAAAATATTTTCTTCATAATATTTTTCAAAAATCAGAAAAATATTTTCTTTCTTTTTCAAAATATCCAAAAGAATGCAAAAATCCAAAAATATTTTTCATTTTCTCTTACAATTTTCTAAAAAAATCCAAAAATATTTTTCTTTTTCAATATATTTTTTTAAAAAAAATCACAAAAATATTTTCTTTCTTTTTCAAAAATATTCAAAATCACAAAGAAAATCGTGCAAATAAAAATGAGGTCATGATCGGTGTTTCTTCACCCTCGACTTTGTCTCAGTCTTGTTTGGGGATGATTCTCGTCCCCCAATTTTTCTGTCGCCCCGCGCTTTCTTAGTTCTTATCCTTAGGGTGAGATCCCTTCGCTCTGGCTGAAGACATTAAACTTAGCACTACCGGGAGGTAGTCTGTTCTTATATGAGTCTCATCCTGTTTGGGGGTGGTGTTTCACATCACCCTATTCTTTCAATATTTATAGACTTGTACACATTTTTTTCTTATCACTCATTCGGGTTTCTTCTTGGCTACATTTGTCCACTTCATTAGTGGTTGATTATGGTAATATTTTTCCTCCCTTTTGTTCTCAATTTAAAAAATTATTTTACTAAACATCGGGTACGATGTTCCTTTTTATTTGGGGGTGGGGAATTTTATCCAAATCGTACCTCTTTTGAAATTTTTTAATTTCAAAATCTGATTTTTAAAATTTTCGTGCAGTTTCTTTAATCACATTCGCTGACGTGAATTTTCTATCATCCATCTTTTTAAGTCTAGGAATCCAACTAAAGGATCTATTTTTTTTATAAATAGCTTATGTAATACATAACAAGGCATTTTGCACCATGAATTTCTAGACTCAACAAAATTTGTGCACTTATCACGTCACTACGATTTAGAGTTGAAGAGTGTTATAATTCCCAAGAAAATCTTAAGGATCACCAGTGGAGACTTTAGCTTGTGAGATTCATGCCTTTCACCCTTTTAGAGAGTTTTACGCAATCTCCGAGTCACAAGTTGATTCAACTTTGTTTGGCTCCGCACTTAATCGTTGTATGATCGCATTATTCTTCACTAAATTTTTGGTTTGATCACTGAGAACGACATCACTTTCGAGTCGTAAGAAACACGTGTCTTGAAGTTGACCGGATCACCATATTTTCACCCATACACTAACCAAATTTCATTTTATCATACATCCATACACCTTCCATTTTTCACATCATCACCATATATCATACTACCCATTTCCATAAATTCCATTCTCCACCCACCATGTTGAAAAAGGGAACAGTGTTGAAAGTAAAAGGAGAAGATCCGTTATAGAGAGTGTTTACATTTTTAGTGAATATCTCTCCCAAAGCCTATTCAGATGGAGAAAAATTAAACACAAGCCTATGTTGGGGTTATTTGTATTTTTAGCAGAGTTATCTCAGACATTGATGCGTATTTGGAAAAGAAGAAAAAAAAAGAAAGCAAAAAAGGAGAAGATCCGTCATAGAGAGTATTTGCATTTTTTGCGAATATCTCTCCCAAAGCCTATTCAGATGGAGAAAAATTAAGTACAAGTCTATGTTGGGGTTATTTATATTTTTAGCATATTTATCTCACACGTTGATGGGTATTTGGAAAAAAAGAAAAAGAGAAAGTTGCAGTCAAGAAATAAAGATATTTGTTCGTCAAAGTGTAATAAACTCTTCTCAAACATACACCATCCATCCATCATATCACCATCCTACCTCATATCATCCCATTCAAGGGAAGAATTGAAACCCTCATGAATCTAATTGACTTAATTGTCAATTCCAATTTTGTTAGTTTCCTTTGATTAGTAAATTTAATTCCTACTTATTTTCACATTGGAAAATGGAAAATCATCCTTGAGAAAGGATTGAAAATTGTATTATCATTTGATCATTTGATTCAAACTAGAGACGGGCTTATCACTTGATTTAAATGTTAGTGTTGATGTAAAAAATTAGATAGCTCTAATTATTCAATCACAGATAAATAAAATGAGACAAAGATTTTAAAGTGGTTCCGCCTTATAGGAATGGCCTACGTCCACTGTTATGTTATTGCTGAGTGTTTTGGGAATTCTCGATTATATGTTTTCACAAGAAATTCCGGTCCCTTTGAATGAGGGTGATACACCCTCTAATTATTCAATCACAGATAAATAAAATGAGACAAAGATTTTAAAGTGGTTCAGCCTTATAAGAATGGCCTACGTCCACTGTTATGTTATTGCTGAGTGTTTTGGGAATTCTCGATTATACGTTTTCTCAAGAAATTCCGATCCCTTTGAATGAGGGTGATTCAAGGTATTTATAGCCCTTAGGCTGTACATGAAAGGGTTGATACATTAAATGATATACATATGAAATGGTAATACATTTAATGCAGCGTGTGCGTCAAGATGATAAACATTCAATGAATAGTTGAACTGTTGATTATCTGGCAATTAATGCTACGACCGAGGTGCAGCTCAGACCGCCTTGGTTGCTCATTGCTCAGGAGTTCCTCGGAGCGCTAGAGTACCTCGGAGTGCTGAAGTTCCTCGGTGTATCCTCGTTGCTCGGAGAGAACATGAGTTGGTCGGAGAAATGAACTTCCTCATTGCTATTGTGCCAAGTAGATTGACACGTGTCTTCATATTATTCGTCCATATCAGCATATTAATTTTGGTATCAACAGAAGCCCCCAATGTTTCATATTTCGAACTTTGAGGAGTATGAAACATTATTTCTCGGTATATGGCGATATTAAATGACTTTCCTGGGTTTTAGGAGCCTTTTCTTCATATTTGAATTTCCTTCCAAATTCTCAGAATTCGCCTTTTCGAATTTTTATGAGTGCTTCGATCTTCATGCATTTTTGTCCTTTTAGCCGCCGGTGGCGTATTAGTTTCTTTTGTGTAATCATTTCCTTCGCAGCTTCCAAAGGTAAAGTATTTAAACTTCTTAGGTAACCATACTGTCTTCTACCTTTTCCAATTTTCTGCATTCAAGATTTCTGTTCTCTCTCTCTCTTGTGCGTTCATCTTTTCCTTCGCTAGTTGTCAGCTCTTCCTTTTTCCTGTAAGATTCTCTTCTTTTCTTCTGTATTTCTTTTATTCACTATGGTTTATCTTGTGGAATCTGTTGAGAAATTTCGTTCCGATTTTTCCATTCCTTCCTGGGTAACTCTGGAGGTTCTTTCTGAGCCTTTAGATTATTTTCGATTGGCTGAGGGACATTGGTTCCCCAGTCTATTCATTGCTGAATGTGGATTTTCTTTTCCGTCAAACCCCTTATGCTTAGAGTTCTGTCAGTACTTTGACGTTGTTCCTGCAAAAATAGCCCCCAATTCATGGAGAATAATTAATGGGGTGCATAAATTAAATCTAACTCATGGGACTCGTATAGGGATTCCTGAGATTATGTATTGCTATAGATGGGCTATTTTAGATAATGTTTATTACTTAAAAACTAGGTTTTTAAATAGGGCTCTTGTAGTTAACCTCCCTGATGCAAATAGAGATTATTTTGAACATGGGGTGGTTATTAAAAATTGGCCATATGCCCCCTTGGTTGGAGATGCAGTATACCAGGGTCCTAAAGGCCCCCCATATGGCAATGGGATAGGTTTATTCTCATTTTCCTTTACTTATGAAATTATGCTTTTATCATATTTGACAAAATTTATGACTGATATTTCATTATGTATTTATTTGCAGTTGATAGTAAAAGAAAAACTCCAAAAGAATCAGAGGTTAATATTAAGCATCTGAAACTTATCTGGGGTTTGCATAAGAATGTTGCAGACGAGCACATCAGGTTTGCATCATATTTGCTGCAGTATAGGAGCTATACGACTTCTTATACTGCTCGTCCTGTGATTGGATCTGTTGAGCCAGCCTCAACTCCAGAGGATTCTTCTTCAGATTCTCACATCCCTTTAAGTCAAAGAATGGGCAGGAAAAGAGCTCCTCCTTCTCTATTTGATGACACTACTTCTGCTGCTGAGGCCAAGAAAAGAAAAATTGATGTCCCAGAGGGGACTAAGAAAGTGGATGTTGCGCCTTCCAAAGCTACCGAGAAGCCCCCAGTGGCTCCGAGCAAGAAGGTTGCTCCTGTGGAGATGACTGCTATCTCTCAGACCAAGAGCTCTTCCTTGGTTGAAATTGCTGAAGTCCCTTTGAGGAGATTGAGGAAATCGTCCTCAGTCACTTTGGCTAAAACTGTCAATCTGGTTGAAACCATCTCCTCTCTACCAGCTGGTGGTGTTGGTAAGCAGCATTCCTAATGGCTGCCTCTTCTCTAACCTCCTCGAGCATGTCCAAATCTAATCTTCTCATCAAGTCACTGATTGGGGAATTGAAATTCAACACTCTGTGTGTTGGTAGACCCAACTCGGCAGGTATTACAGCCTCACTTCCAAATGCTAGCATATATGGTGATTCTCCAGTCGCTGCTCGGGGAGTTGTTCGGTAAGCCCACAATACTGATTGTAGCTCATTAATCCAATTAGCTTTAGCTTCACTTAGCCTTTTCTTCAAACCATTTAGTAGTTTTCTGTTTGTCACCTCAGTCTGCCCATTGCTTTGAGGATGACCTGGTGCTGAATGGGTCTTCAGGATGTTTGATTGTTGACAATAGGCAGCAAACTCCTCGTTGTCGAATTGTGTTCCATGATCTGTGATGAAGGCATGAGGGAGACCATATCGACAGATGACATTCTTCCAAATAAACTGGTATACCTTCTCGTACGTCATATAGATAAGGGGTTCAGCCTCTACCCACTTAGTAAAATAATCTACTGCGATGACGAGGTACTTGAATCTTCCTCGAGTGGTTGGCAATGGTCCAACCAAATCAATTCCCCACATGGAAAATGGCCAAGGGGAAGTTATGGGTGTTAACAAAGCTTGTGGAGTTCTTCGGATGGAGGAAAAACGTTGGCACTTGTCACATTTCTTAGCATAGGCTATACAATCAGCCCTCATCATCGGCCAGTAGTATCCTTGCATCGTCATTCTTTGCAAAAGTGTCCGACCTGCCACATGTGCTCCACAAGACGCTTCATGGATCTCTTCAATCAATTCTTTCACCTCGGATGGGTGTATACATCTCTGCAAACCTGCCATAATTCCTCGTCTATACAAAACACCATTAGTTAGTACATACCGAGCAGCTTTAAACTTCAATTTCTTTGCCGCGAGCTTGTCCTCTGGCAATTCTCCCTCTTCAATATATGCCCTGATGGGATCCATCCAAGATGGTCCTAAATCAAGGGTAATAACATTCATCGTCAGGCCAGTGCGTCTGCTTGTGCATTTTCTATTCTGGGTATTCTGATCAATTGAATGACATCAAATTCTGCCAATAATTCCATCACCTTTGCATGATACTTGACCATTAGTTCTCCTTTAACTTCATATGTTCCCATCACCTGATTCACAATTAATTGAGAATCACTGAATACCATTACTTGTTGTGCTTCCATAATCTTTGCTAAATTAAGACCTGCTATCATGGTCTCATACTCAACCTCATTATTAGAAGTTTTGAATTGAAATCGCAAGGCATATTCTATATCAATCTCGTCTGGGGTTTTCAAAACAATCCCTGCTCCACAACCTGCTGTGCAAGATGACCCATCTACATACAATCTCCATGTAGGTAACTCGTGTTCAAATTTCTTATCCAATAGAGTTCCTCGGTGGAATGTCTGCTGTTCTCTTCCATCTCCCCCTGTTAATTTCTCTCCTCGTCGACCATCTCTTCTCGCCCTTTTACCAACCGGAGTTGGTCTGGGTTTGAATTTGATGATCTTTCTACATCCACAAGCCCTTTTACCAACCGGAGTTGGTCTGGACTTATGTCTGTTGATCCTGTATCATCCACAGGTTGATCAGTGAGCACTTTATGTTCCTCGTGGGTATCAGGATATGTAAACTCTGCTATAAAATCTGCTACAGCTTGCCCTTTCAATGATGATCGGGGTTCATACACAATATCATATTCACCGAGCTCTATTGCCCAGTACATCAGTCTCCCTGACTTTTCTGGCTTATGAAGGGCTTGTCTTAATGGCATGTCAGTATAAACGACGATGGTATGGGCTTGAAAATATGGCCTCATTCTTCTACTTGCTTCAATTAATGCCAATGCCAATTTTTCTAACTTTGGGTACCTAATCTCTGCACCTCGGAAAGCCTTACTTGTGTAATAAATTGGCTTTTGGACTCCATTCTCCAATCTGATCAATGCTGAGCTGACTGCATGCTCTGATACTGCCAGGTATAAGTACAACTTCTCTCCCGTTATTGGCCTTGACAACAGTGGAGGTGTTCCTAGATATTTTTTCAAGTCTTTAAAGGATCTTTCACATTCATCATTCCACTCGAAAGTTTTTCGAAGTGTTTTGAAGAATGGTAAGCATCTATCTGTTGCTCGAGATACAAATCTGTTGAGCGCTGCAACTCGTCCTGTAAGACTCTGCACTTCTTTCTTTGTTGTTGGAGATCGCAACCCTAAAAGAGCTTTGATCTTTTCTGGATTTGCTTCAATGCCTCGCTAGTTGACAATGTACCCGAGAAACATTCCTTCTCGTACTCCAAATGTGCACTTCGTCGGGTTGAGCTTCATCTGGTATTTATCCAGTTGATCAAAAGTCTGACTTAAATCAACTAGATGATCAATAGCTTTCTTGCTTTTTGTCAGCATATCATCGACATAGACTTCCATATTGTAACTGATTTGTTCGGCAAAAACCTTGTTCATTAGCCGCTGGTATGTCACTCCTGCATTTTTCAAACCAAAAGGCATAACATTATAACAATAAGTACCACTAGGGGTAATAAAAGAAGTACTCTCCCTGTCTTCAGGTTTCATCTTGATATGGTTGTAGCCTGAATAAGCATCCATGAAGCTGAGCAGCTCATGCCCAGAGGTAGCATCCACTAACTGATCAATTCTGGGTAATGGAAAGTGGTCATTTGGGCAGGCCTTATTGAGATCAGTGAAATCAACACACATTCTCCATTTATTGTTTTTCTTCTTTACCATCACCACATTTTCCAACCAGTCCGGGTATTTCACATCTTTAATGAATTGAGCTTTCTGGAGCTTGTCGACCTCCTGTTGAATAGCTTGATTCTTCTCGGGGCTAAATACCCTTCTTCTCTGCTTTACAGGCTTGATCTCCTTATTCACATTGAGCTCGTGACATAAGAAGTTTGGATCTATTCCTGGCATGTCCTCATGACTCCATGCGAAAGTTTTCTTCCTATTTCTCAAGAAAGTTATCAACTCCTGTTTTATTGAAGCATCCAATGATGAACCTATCTGGGTTACTCGTTCAGAGTGCTCGTCGTCCAGAATAACATTTTCTGTAGATTCCACCACCTGCCCTTTTACAAGTTGGGACTCATCTCTGGGATCGAGAGTTTCAATCTCTGTATCTTCTTCCACCTGGTAAGTAGTAGTCTTTTTCCTTGATTCCTCAAGCTCCTCTTGCTCGGCATATGAATAATAGCATTCCCGAGCTACTTTTTTATCACCTTTCACAACTCCTACTCCAAAGTTTGTTGGGAATTTTAAGCATTGATGCACTGTAGATGGAACTCCTTCAAACTTCTTTAAACCAACTCTTCCCATGATGATGTTGTAAGCTGACTGCACATTCTTATCCATTACAAAGAAGCGTATTCTTTCTGTTCGACAAGCAGGCCAAGTTCCAATGAATATATTTAACTTGATCGTCCCAAGTGGAAAAACTTTCTCGCCAGCAAAACCCAGGAGGGGTCTGTGATACGGTTCCAATTGAGATAATTTCAGATTCAAACTGTCAAAGCATGAATAGTACATGATGTCTGCCGAACTTCCATTGTCTACCAACACCCTTGAAATCACTACTTCCTTCATCCTCATTTTGATCACCAGAGGATCGTCGTGAGGATAAAGAACACCTGCTAGGTCATTTTTTGAAAAGCCAATGATCAGCTTCTCTTTGTTTACCTTCCTCGGACGATCGTCCTCAGCCAGATTTATTCGCTGAATATATGAACAAGCTTGAGCCTTTCCAAGGTAAGCCTTTCTTTCTGTAGTAAGGTCTCCTCCTCCAGCATCTCCTCCTGTAATGACATTACAATCAAATGACCCAAAACGTATAGAAAATACCTCTCGTTCTGACTGTCTTGGTTTCTTGGGAAGGTCGGGGTCATCATCTGGATCATCTTCATGGTTTCTCTTCTTTTTCTCTTTTGCTCGACGAGGAGATCTAGACCTCTCTCTAGTTCGGTCGTTATTTTTTCTTTCACCTCCCCGATCAACATATTTTGCTAGCTTTCCTCTTCGGATGAGTGTTTCAATCTCGTTCTGAAGAGCTATGCAATTTTTGGTCATATGACCATGATCTTTATGAAACTCGCAATATTTATCCTTACTCCTCGAATCAGGGTCTGACCTCAGTTTCTTTGGCCATTTTACCTCCTCGTTGTTCTTGATTTCTTCCAAGACATGATGAATACCCATTTTCAAAGGAGTATAATTGTCGTATTTCTTCAGGACTTCCCATGATGATTTATTATTTCTGGAACGTTTGTTATCGCCATTGCCCTTATGCTCTTTATTTTTAGACTTGTCGACGTCCACCTTGGTGTCTTTATCCATATTCTTCTTTGTAGCCATAGCTTCCTCGGCATTCATGATTTTGGCCGCTTTTGCCATCAACTCTGACATAGTTTTAGGTGGATCTTTCGCCAAGGTGTAATACCATTTATTAGGCAATAACCCACTCATCAAGGCGGTGATTGCTGTCTTTTCTTCGTAATCTATGACTTCCAGCTTCTCGTTATTGAAACGAGTTATGTAATCTCTAGTACTCTCACCAGATTTTTGTCTAACACTTAACAAGTGTGCTACTCGTTTTACTGGCTTTGCTCCAAAATAGAAATTGCCAATAAACAACTCGGCCAACTGAAAGAAAGTTGAAATCTTACCCCTAAGAAGATTGTTGTACCATATCTGGGCAGCTCCAGTAAGAGTTCCTGAGAATGCTCTACATCTCATCTCGTCGGGGATGACATAGATGTCGGCAACAGCTTGATATTGTTCTATGTGAAGAACAGGATCTGTCTTTCCATCATATTTGGGGGTCACTACAGGTGCTTTGAACTTTGACGGTGTAGGAAAATTCACAATGGCCTGTACAAAAGGTGTTCCTCGAACAAAAGTTCGTTGTAGGGGGTTCTTTGCTTTGGCCATTTCTCCCAATTTATCCTCCAATCGTTGGAGATATCCTTTCCACGCTTCATTTCCTTCCTCGGGCCTATTGGTTCGAGCAATTGATCGTTCTGAGGTAGCTTCTTGAGATCTATCTTGACGAGCAGCCAGTCGTGATTGTGCTGATCCTTCTCTGAGATCTGATGGTTGTCGAAAACTCCTCGACATGGTCTTAGGTGGACTCCTATTCCTCCTAGGGCCTAATCGACTGAAAGGAGACACCCTACTCAGTCTTTCTAAAGCACTGGGTCTTTCTGGAGAGAGGGTGATATGTTGATCAGTATCTGTAGCCCTTATTGACGAAGTTCGCCCAGGTTGATAAGAGAAATCATCAGACTCCTCATTATGATGTAACTCAGTACGCCTGGATCGTGAAGAAAGTAAATAAGTTTGTCTCTAACCACTTTGCTGTCCTGAACGTGCAGGTGCACCACCATGAAGGGTTTGTATGAGTTGCCTCATTGTTTCTTGCATGGCGGTTTGTCCTTGAGCCAGATTCGTCATAATCCCGGCTAGATCTGGAGGTGCAGAGGGATTCTGGGGATTTCCAGTATTTCCAGCGTTTCAATTGCTAGATTCTGGATTATCCGCCATTGATGATGAACGATTTTTGGTGAAAAGCGATAGTAACAATCGTTCCCACAGACGGCGCCAATCTGTTGATGTAAAAAATTAGATAGCTCTAATTATTCAATCACAGATAAATAAAATGAGACAAAGATTTTAAAGTGGTTCAGCCTTATAAGAATGGCCTACGTCCACTGTTATGTTATTGCTGAGTGTTTTGGGAATTCTCGATTATATGTTTTCTCAAGAAATTTCGGTCCCTTTGAATGAGGGTGATACACCCTCTAATTATTCGATCACAGATAAATAAAATGAGACAAAGATTTTAAAGTGGTTCAGCCTTATAATAATGGCCTACGTCCACTATTATGTTATTGCTGAGTGTTTTGGGAATTCTCGATTATATGTTTTCTCAAGAAATTTCGGTCCCTTTGAATGAGGGTGATATAAGGTATTTATAGCCCTTAGGCTGTACATGAAAGGGTTGATACATTAAATGATATACATATGAAATGGTAATACATTTAATGCAGCGTGTGCGTCAAGATGATAAACATTCAATGAATAGTTGAACTGTTGATTATCTGGCAATTAATGCTACGACCGAGGTGCAGCTCGGACCGCCTTGGTTGCTCGTTGCTCAGGAGTTCCTCGGAGCGCTCGAGTACCTCGGAGTGCTGAAGTTCCTCGGTGTATCCTCGTTGCTCGGAGAGAACATGAGTTGGTCGGGGAAATGAACTTCCTCGTTGCTATTGTGCCAAGTAGATTGACACGTGTCTTCATATTATTCGTCCATATCAGCATATTAATTTTGGTATCAACAGTTAGTATAATTTTCATCTACTCTTGTTTTTATTTTATCTAATTAAAATTAGTTTGATGAATCGATGCTAGCGGGTGATTCATTTAATTGATTCTAATTAATTTAGAGTAGTGCTTGTGGGGATTAAACTTACTTTTCTAAAAGAATATTCAATAAATTCGTTAGTTTAATGAGAATTAGCTTTTGAATTAAATGAATATTTTGGAAATTGATGAAATTAAACTAGTGTAATTTAGATTAATTTTTGTGAAGTGGGGGTGGATTTTCCATCCCTTGAATATTTTCTCTCATTTAGTTACGTCTCACTCACTTTTATCACACACTTATTTATATTTTTCACATTTAACTTTTAGTTTGATTACCCATTTTTTATTTAGTTTAGTCTTATTTCACCTTCATCTCAAAAATTATTTTAATATTTGAAAAACCTAAAAGAAAGAGAAAATGCAAAAATCGAAAAAGAGAATAATAAACAAATGAATTGCATGCCTCTTTTATATATTTCACCCTTAGATTTGGATTGATTCCCTTACTTACCTCTACAGTCTAGTTTTATTATATTTTTGTGGGTATGAAAGGTTTTGATTAGAGGAATTTCAAGCAATGACATGAAAAACACGAAAAAGTCATGTCTATCACCGCACTGACAGGACGAGACCTTCATGAGTTTCCAAAGTTAATCTCTATAGTCTCGGAGTTATCTACCTGGAAGACCAACTCCACAGTCAGCTTGGTGGATATCAACGAAGACGACTACAGTAACTCATGTGGAACACGCAACTTGTGCATCATAAGGTCACGTGGACCATATCGTTATAACAAATTTTCAACCCACGAAAGGGAATATTTCATCATCATGACATACTTGTGTACAGGACATGTGACAATATTCTAATGGATAGCTCATCTCATGCACACTAAGTGCATGCTTGGGGGTCACATTACACTCCCTCAAGCCTATAAATACACACTTCATCTTCCTGGTCAAGGATCAAGCAATTATTAACCTAGAAGATACTCTCTCCATTTGTAAATCTAGAGAGATAAAGCTTGATTGACTATAAAATATGGCCTTCAGTGCCCAATAGTAATGTAACACTCTCATCCTCGTACATAGTGGAGTAGGCTCGGGCTGAACCACTTACATCTCTATGTTTTTATCTCTCTCATCCCCTTCTTCATATATATATATGTGTGTGTGTGTGTGTGTGTTATTATCTCCATTTATAACTTAGCTAGACCTTGAGTTGCATATACATTTAAGGTGGTGATTATATCCGAAAATACACCAAGGGACCTTAATCGGGTGTATCGTGTACGCACCATATTTGCGACACTGAGCGTATAGTTTCAGGACTATTGTTGACACAAAACTTATATTTAGACTTTTATGGAATTTAGGGAGCGACACACCAAGTTTGAATAATAGTTTAAAAGATTATTAAATAGTGTTTTAAAATGCACCTAACCATGTAATCATTTATGCTGTAAATTTTAAGGTGATGAATTTAATTCTCAATCTATGATTTTTATATTTCTAAATTAATTTAGTTTCAATATTCGCCTAGAATAATTGTAGTCTTAAAACATTCAAAATACAAGTTTTTTTTTAAATTCAATTTAAATGACATTCCTTGTGGATTCGATACCCGAACTCCCAATATACATATAAAACATGTGTAATTAAATATTAGGTTTTTCATATTTAGGTGCAAACCAGACGATGACAACAAGTATATTTACATGACGCTCGATTTTCTCCTTGTCAAAATGGCACTATTGTCGGAGAGTGTTTTGTTTTAAAATTTGATTTATTTATTTATTTATTTATTTATTTCAACACTCCCACCCATATATATATATATATATATATATATATATATATATATATATATATATGTGTGTGTGTGTGTGTGTATTCTTTGTATTGATCATGCACTACTGAGCTTCACTGACTGTCAATCTCTTGATCACACACAACTCTTTGAAAATTTCATCTACGAATCACTCGTGGTATTTATGTCTTACCCTAATATTTTCGGTGATTCTAATGGTATAATGGGTGCACAATTTTGTCATAAAAATAAATTTCAAATTCCCCCAAAACCTATGACTTTGGGTGAATACTTGCACATTGAAAAAACGAAGAAATTGCAAAATAACTTTAGTCGAGTATTTACATAGGCATGAAAATGCTTTGGGGACATATGAAATTATTCTGATGATAAAATTATTGAAAATTATTATTATTATGATATTAATAATTATTGTAATAATAATTCTTTGAATATAATAATAATAATAATAATAATAATAATAATAATAATAATAATAATAATAATAATAATAATTCTTACAATTATTATTCTAATTATTTTGAAAGTAGTTACGATAATACTTCTCAAAATTTTCTTTTTGGTGAAGTTGCTCTACCGCCAAATTATTTTGGTGCGTATTTGCAAAATAAAAATTAAAAAGAAAAATTTCATATTATTATTGTAAAGAAAATTATTATTGGGAAAAAGAATTGGATGTGTTATTTGAGTCAAATAATATTTTTTCTTTAAATAACTTAGAAGACGAAGAATTCTTTTAACTAAATTAGAAATTCAAAAATTTTGAAGAAAATTCTACATTAGAACAAACAATTTTTTGTCTCACCCAATTGATAAAACGGACTGAAAATGAAGAGGATATGGAAATTCTGACCGCACTTAATAATAATGGATCAATTGAAGTTGAATTTATTTTCTCACCATTTTCATTCATCACTATCAAATCGTTACAAGTATCGCAACAATCGATGAAAGTCTTATGGACTTTGATTGGATTCATGTCAACGAATGCTTTTTCAAAATAATTTCCATGATGATATTTTTACTTGAGCATGCCCCACCTCCCATCCAAATGAAAAACTCTTTTGGAAAAATTTTTAATTTTCTTAAAATCGAGTTGTACTTTCCCCCCAATATATCCAAACCAAGCATCACCCAAAAATATTTTTATTCAAAATTTGTAATGGTTC
Source organism: Sambucus nigra (assembly GCA_949130495.1). Lineage (NCBI taxonomy): Eukaryota > Viridiplantae > Streptophyta > Magnoliopsida > Dipsacales > Adoxaceae > Sambucus > Sambucus nigra. Next base: position 343,269,094 of record OX422221.1, read on the forward strand.
ATTCTTTTCACCCAAGTCCATTGCATAAATGGAACTCATATTCTTCGTGAGGCATGAAAAATCGTGGGAGTCCATCGTTACTCCCACAAAGTCAGTTCGTTTTTTGGGTGGACCCCCAAGAATTTCGTCTTCTAGTTTGTGGTAAATTAGAAGATAAAATTTTATGTTGTCTATATTTTATTAAAAAAAATAAGAAAACTATAGGTTTTGTTTGTTTTTTTCGTTACTAACGTGCTTTGCTCGATTATCGAACGTGATATCTAGAGATTTCCCCATAACCTATCTCAACAACTTGAATTGAATATTGTTCTTAGTGTACATTGGGGACAATGTAACGTTTCAATTTGGGTGTCATAATGTATTCCACACATCATGTTCATTTCCATTTATTAAAAATAACAAAATAAAAAAATCATGAAATGATTATTTACGGAAGTTTCTTGGTGAAACCAACTCTAATCATTTAAACTTAAAAAAATTGAAAAGTTTGAAAAAAATTCAAATACATTTTCTTTCTTTTCTAGGCATTCTGCGTAAATGTTTATTTTTCATATATTTTACTCTCTAATTTACTTCATTCTTTTAATAAAAAAAGCATTAAAATTATATAAGGATTAACATGCCTAAATAGCTCTTAAATTTATTTACCATCACTATTATGCTTTATTAATTCATATGATTCATATATTGACACCTTCCGCACATCACGAATTATACTTGCGTAATTGTTAAAATGTTGAATGACTCGGTAAATTTAAAGACGCAAAGGTATACCTACCATGTGAGCTTTGTGTTCTTTTCCATTTTCAAGTGATGTATAAACTTATTCATTATTCATTAGAAAAATATTTCAAGTTGTCCATAATATCAATATTCTTGTTTTGACTCTTGACTAAAGAACGATGATATGATCTTTTCTTAAAGAAAAATAAAACATTATGTTTTAACTTAACTTTTGATCAAAAGCAATTCATTTCATCATTTGGTTCGTTTCACCAACACCCTAAAAATTGATTCAAAAAGAAATGCAAAGTTAAATAGGAACTGGACACAAATAAAAGATGAGAAGAAAACAGAGAAAAGAAAATAAAAAATAAAAAATAAAAATAAAAAGAATTTAATCTTCAATTGTTCAGCCTTTCTTCATATATACAAAATCTTTTTGAGGTGTTGACTATTTTCATCAATGATAACATTTTCATCCTGAAAAGTCCTTGAATGATCACAGGGTTAACATGATTTCTCAACGTTGAAAAGATCAAATTTTCACATTCTTTTGAAAACAGTATCCGATCATGAGATTACATTTTACTGTTTCCCATTAACATCATTCATCACAAGGCTTTATTTCAAATTACATTTACTTTTTACCCACATGTCTCGACTGACTTACACTAATTCAAAGTGTTTTCATTTTTTAGTTTATTCACCGGCGAGAATTGAACTAGTGTGGTTCATTATAATATTGAATCAATAAAAGTCGAAAACAATATCACTTGTTAATTTTGTTACGCACACCACACACTCAGTTAATACTCAAATCTCATGAATTTCTTTAACATAATGGTTGTACTAAATAAACTATTGGTGAAATCTTCTAGTCATTGCTATTTACCTATTAAACCTCAAGATTATGTATAAAGATTTTCGATTAAAAAATGAGTAACTATTTTTAAATAAATATGATGTTTGTGAGTATCATCACTGTAAACTCTCATGAGATAAAACTCGTTCACTAGGGTAACCTAAGGGTTTAACGACTTGTTGCATAAGCTAAATGCAGTCGTACATCTCACAAAAGTGGATTTGTATCCTATTTATAATCTTTTGAATAAAATTGAAAAAATTCAACACGAACAAATCTTGTACTATGTTGGTAGGGACTGGCAACAGGTTAGTTAAGGGGTGTGATTCGTGTTAAATATTGTATTTTATTCTCCTTTTTACCATATAATGACAAAATTCCATGCTCGTTAAACTCACGTTTTATACATATTTACTATATAAATTGTAGGGATTGAATCAAGGGACGTCTGGGTTCAAATAGCATGTCGATCGGAGTTCAAATTTAGAAATTATGATTGTGTAAAGTTTGAAACTAGAAGAAAGTCAAAGTTAAAGCCTCGGGTCATACCCGAAGTCAAATTCCATGATTCAAGCACTATTAAAATATTGTTGGTATTAAAATCAGGGTCACATTCATTCTTGCGGTTCATCATTTGGAGATCGTATGTGAAAGATATGAAGATTGGGATTTAATGTGTAAATATTGTAAATTAGGGCAAATATTAACTGAGTTACATGTGTTGCTCAGTGGTAGGTGGATCTTCTTCAAGAGTAAAGCTATGCCGACACAGAGGTCGACACAGTCACCAACAACACGGTGAGGTGCTAACCTCTTGGATAATTTTTTTTTTCAATTGTACATTTCTTTTATAAAACAGTTGTTTTATCATCAAAATAAAATTAAAAGTTAAAAAAAATACTACCTTTTTAAAAACAATTTTGACAGTTTTTTTATATATAAAACCATTTTTTTTAAATACCAAATGAACCAAAACAGTAGAAAATTTAAAAATATTTGATGATAAAAAAATTAAAAAATAATAATTACGAAAAATTCAGGGTTTAAATATACAAATATTTTTTATTACGAAAAATTCAGGGTTTAAATATACAAATATTTTTTAGTGTCGTTTTTATCGCAATTGGCTAGTGTCATTGGCGCGGACCCACATTCATTAAGAGATGTGGGTCCGCGCCAATGACACTAAAAATATTTTTTTACTGTCGCTTTTTATCGCAATTGGTTAATGCCGCTGATGCGGACCCACGTCTCTTAAAGAGTGTGGCTCCGCGCGAGCGACACTAACCAATTGCTATAAAAAGCAGCACTAAAAAATATTTTTAGTGTCGCTGGTGCGGACCCACATTGAGATGTGGTTCTGCGCCAGCTGCACTAGCCAATTGCGATAAAAAACGGCACTAAAAAAATATTCTTATATTTAAACCCTGAATTTTTCATAATTATTATTTTTTAATTTTTTTATCATCAAATATTTTTGGATCTTTTACTTTTATTTGTGATTTAAAAAAAATTGATGTATATATAAAAAAAAACTGTCATAATTGTTTTTAAAAAGGTAGTATTTTTTTTTAATAAAAACTGCTTTTTATGATAAAATAACTATTTTATAAAAGAAATGTACAATTGAAAAAAAAGTATTTTTTAATCCAATAAGAGGTTAACACCTCACTGTGTCGTTGTTGACTGTGTTGACCTCTGTGTTGGTATAGCTTTACTCCTTCAAACATGAAATCGTCGGTTTGAATCCTCAAAACACCCTTTCCTTTTTTTACCTCGTGCAAGGTACGCCCCAATCCTTTCCCCACATTAACATGCCCAGCGAGCGCGTGACCCAGTCATCTTCTCCTTTCGTTCTGCCACATGCGAGCTAGTGCTATTTTTTTCTTGCTACACTTCCCGAATGAATCTTACCCATCCCATACCCAATCATCTCCCTTTTATCTTTTTTTTTTAAACATTTCTCTCACGCTTTTTATCTCAAATCACAACAAACTTACTAATATCAAATTACAATTTTAACAACATAAAAAAAATGCACATTTCAGCTAGTAAATAAAATGCAAATTTTACAAAAACTCAATTTTTTATATAAAAAAATTGTATTTTTTGTAAATAAATAAAACAAAAGGAACACGAACATGACTAAATTAAAATAATCTGAATCTGACCCAATTAAATGCGACAAAAATAATCTTTTTTTTACCCAATACGAACATGACCTAATTAAAACATGACCCGATTTTTTTTTTGTTAAAATCAGTTTTAACACTATTTTGGGGGTGGATAAACCAACTTAAAGTGCGCCGATGGCGTGGATCCTTAGAAATAAGAGAATATTGGTTAAATTAGCGTTTGAAATTTTTTTTGGAACAAAATAAAAATACTCAAAGTGTGCCGCTGGCGCGGACCTTTAAAAATAAAAGAATATTGGTTAAATTAGTGTTTGAGGTCTTTTGGAATAAATAAAAACACTTAAGTATACCGCTAGCGCGGACCTTTAAAAATAAGAGAATATTGGTTAAATTAGTGTTTGAGGTCTTTTGGAACAAAATAAAAAGGATTAAAGTGTGTCGCTGATGCGGACCTTTAAAAATAAAAGAATATTTATTAAATTAGTGTTTGAGGGCTTTTGGAACAAAATAAAAACACTTAAAGTGTGTCGCTGGTGCGGACATTTAGAGATAAGAGAATATTGATTAAATTAGTGTTTGAGGTCTTTTAGAATAAAATAAAAAGGATTTGACTAAATGTATATTAAAAAATATTTGAGAAACTTTTTAATAATTAATCATTAAATTTTAATTTAATGTAAAATTAATTTATCTTTAAAATAAATCATAACTCTAGTTATTTATTGATTTTTAATTAAGTTTAAAAAAAATAAGAGAGTATCTTTTAATTTTTATTTAAAATAAATAACAAGTGTAAAAATATAATATCTTAAAAAAAATGAAGGGTCATGATTGTTTTGACTGAAATCAAAGGTGAGGATGAAATAACAAGTCTATCATTGTTCTTTTTTCTTACCGTGTTTGCCGACATTCCTCCATTTGAGACTGTCTCATCTTTGTGTTTTGATTACCTTCTTTATTCTTTTTTCATTTATCTTATCATTTCCTTTCCACTATGTAATTTAACCTAGATTCCTTCTTCTTTTGTTCCACTCTTATCCCACTATCTTATCCCACGATTTTCAAACCACTCTTCTTTTGTTCCACTCTTCCTTTGTTCCCATTTGTATGATATACCGACAATTAGTTACTTTCTTTTTATTTGTTCCTTCCTCTTCCTTTTTTTTTTTAAATTTTATTTTACATTTCTACCCATAACACATTTTCTCCCATTAACATCAATTTTAATCATTCATTTTTTTTTTGTCTACTCCTTTACCAATTCTCAAGCCTATCTCCTTTATTCTTTTTTTTTGCCCACCTTTCTTTACCCATTATAAACCTGGCGTACTCTCTTTTTATCTCCACTATTCCGTTTGTAGTATTAAATTGTTTCACCCAAGCTATTGCTCAGATATAGGGTTGTAAATCGCGATGAGTGGGTCGGGCTTGAGGTTGCTCAAGCTCGATCCAAACTACCTTACTCAAGCTCAAGTTCGAATTTGGCCAGAACTAAAATCTTCTACCTAAGCTCGAACTCCGTTCATAAATATTTTGGGTTTCGGGCCCGATTTTGGGCAAGTCCAATTTCATTTTTTTTGTTAAAAAAAGTTTGAACTAGTGCTTTCTTTTTGTGTTTCCATCATGGAGAAAATGTACATACGAAAATCAATTGATATCTTATAAAATAAAGTATATAATTATGAAATATATTAAAATAAAACAAAGGAAATAAGAATGAAAACTTACAAACACAAACTAAAGTTCATAAATATAAAATTAGTTAAAATAAATATGTTATATTATATAAAATCATTTATTTAATTATTTGTATATTCAAAGTTCGGGCTTCGGGCCCAATTCGGGCTTTGCAAAGTTCGGCTCAAGCTCGCCCGAAATTCATTCGGGCTTGAAATTTTGCTCAGCTCAAACTCAAATAAAGTGCGGCTCGAAAATAGCGGGGCGAACGGGCTGGCTTCGGGATTGCTCGACTCAATTTACATGCCTACTTAGATATAAATAGCAACTCAAAACACCCAATTTTGGGCAGAGTTGGTTTTAGAAAAGAGTTCATTTTTAGTTGTAATTTGTAATAAAATTTCAGTTTCAATAAAATTTTCTTTTAATTTATTTAATTTCATTCATAATTAACTGTTCATTATAAAATCGTTTTCTTCCTCTTAAAATTATTTCTCACATGCACTGCTTTATTTATTTAATTAAAATGCTTTCTAGGTAATTTTTAATTAGGTTAAGATTAGTGAACTCATCTATTTAATTAAAATGCTTTCTAGGTAATTTTTAATTAGGTTAAGATTAATGAACTCATTTCGAGTATGTAGTTGCTTCGCAATGATATAATGGAATATACTGGTTTGTAACCAGCTGATTGTTTCTAAAAATACATGAGGGACCTTAATGGGGTATGTCACGTACGCGCCATATTTGCGACAATGTTCTTATAGTCCAAGGACTATTGTTGGCACCAAACTCATATTTGGACTTTTATGAAAATTTAGGGAGTGACACCCCAACTTTAAATAATTGTTTAGATGAGTATTATATCGTGTTTTAAAGTGCGTCTAACCATATAATCATTTGTGTTGCAAATTTCGAGGTGATAAATTCAATTTTTAACCTATTCTTTTTATATATTTAAATTAATTTAGTTTCAATATTCACATAGCAACTCGTGCATAGGTATCAAAATAATCAATTCCTTTTTTTGTGTAAAACCTTTAGCAACCAATCTAGCCTTGAATTTATCAATTGTTCCATCTATTTTCATTTTCTTTTTAAAAATCCATCTACACTTAATGGGTTTAGACCCTGGAGGTAAATCTACTAACTTCCAAGTTTTATTTCCCATGATTGAATCCATTTCATCATTTATAGCTTCTTTCCAAAATGCTGAATCTACAGATTTAATTACCTCACTATAAGTTTGTGGGTCTGTTTCAACGCTAAGAGTCAAAGAAAATTTATTACAAGGTGTATCTCTAGTTCCTTCAAAAAGATAGACTACAAAGTCGGGACCAAAGCTTTTTTCTTTCCTATGTCTCTTACTTTTTCTAATCTCTTTTTGTTCCACTGGTGGAGTATCAGATAATTGTGAAGGCGTGCCTACTTCTTTTTCATTATTAATTCTAGGAATAGAAGAAAACCTTCGTTCATAAAAAACTGCATCTCTCGATTCAATTATTGTATTTACCTCAACAGAATCATTAGTCTCACTAACCAAAAATCTATAAGCTTTACTATATTGTGCATAACCTATGAAAATACACTCAACACCATTGCTTCCTAATTTCTTTCTCTTAGTTTCAGGTAGTCTTACAATAGGTCTACAACCCCAAAATTTAAGATAACCTAAATTAGGTTTTCTATTCTTCCATAATTCGTAAGGAGTTTTCTTATTATCTTTAACAGGTATCCTATTCAGAATATGACACGCAGTTAAAAGTGCTTTTCCCCAAAACCCTTTACTTAAACCAGAATAAGAAAGCATGGCGTTAACCATTTCAGTTAGTGTCCTATTTTTTCTTTCTCCTACTCCATTTTATTGTGGTGTATAAGGTACAGTAACTTCATGTATAATTCTCATATTTTCACAAAATTGAGGAAAGTGATATTCACCACCTGTATCAGATCTAAGACATTTTATTTTAGTATCACATTGATTTTCAACTTCATTTTTATATGTCTTAAATCTATTAAGCACATCATCCTTAGAGTTTAAAAGATATACGTAATAATATTTTGAAAAGTCATCATAAATGTAGCAAAATATTTACTACCACCTCTAGTAGGTGTTCCATGCAAATCACAAACATCACTATGCACTAATTGCAACAAAGATGTAGTTTTTTCTATTTTTGGAAAAGGAAATCTTGTTATTTTTGTTTGCATGCATATTTTACACTTTTCATTCATATCATTGTCATATTTAGGAATTAAATTTAAATTAACCATGAAATTCATTTTCTTTGTATTAACATGTCCTAAACGACTATGCCATAAGGAAAGACAATCAACGATATAAGCAGAAGAATCTTTTTCATTGATATTGAGCTTAAACATGCCCTCATACAAATATCCTTTGCCTACAAAGGTACCATTCTTAGTCAGAATAAATTTGTCTGACTCAAATACAAGCTTAAAGCCAAATTTGTTAAGAAGACTTCCAGAAACTAAATTTTTCCTAACATCAGGAACATGAAAAACATTGGTGAGGCTAAGGATTTTTTCGGAAGTGAATTCGAGATCCACTGTCCCTTTGCCTTTAACCGCAGAAGTAGAAGAATTTCCCATATAGAGAACATCTCCTTCCACTGTTTCATTAACAGAGAACAAGTTCTTGTCCTTACAAACATGCCTTGTGGTACCAGAATTGACCCACCAAGAGTTGTCTTCTCCAAGCATATTAGCCTCGGATATCATAGCAGCAAATTTTTGCTTTGTGTCTGATGTCCCTCATTTTTCCTTTAGTTTCTTAAACTCACGATAATCCTTCTTGAAGTGACCTGGTTTGTTGCAATGAAAACAATTTCCTTTCTTCTTTTTGTTAGCTTTAGAATTATTTGAAAAATTCTTCCGCTTGTTATTTTTTCCATGATTGCCATATTTTTGCTCCTTTCCTTCCTCCACCACATGGACCTTAGAAACATAATTTTATTGTTCCTCTTTACCATCTAGAATTCGAAACTCTTGTTCAATTCTTAAATGAGTCTTTAATTCTTCAAGTGAAAGATCCTCCTTTTTGTGTTTGAGTTCTTTCTTATAATCTTTCCAAGAAGGAGGAAGTTTTTCAATTATGGCAGCAACAATTACATTATCATTCATATTTAATTTTTTCAGTTTGCAATTATTTATGATGCGTTGGATGTCATGAAATTGTTCTAGCACAGGCCTATTATCATGCATTTTAAAGCTTCAAAATTGACCGATAAGGAACTTATTATTTGTAGCGTCTTCCGTACGATATTTGGTCTCCAATGTTTCCCACAAAGTTTTTGCAGTCCCAACATTTTGGTACAAGCCGAACAAATTGTCAGCAAGTGCATTGAGAATGTGACCACGACACAAGTAATCACCGATCTCCCATTTTGTGCGTTGCCCAGTCTGTTCCACGGTTTCATCTTCATCTTCATTTGGTTTCGGTTGTGACAAGACATATACAATCTTCAATGTTGTTAGAAGAAATGAACCTTTTTCTGCCAACGCAGAAAATTACCACCATCAAAACGGTCCAACTTGACAAATCCTTCTGTTATTTGTCGAAGTGATTTAGAAGAGTCGACCATTTATGATAATACTGTATTTAGATTGTTGGATAATATGAATGCAAATACAGAAATGGAACTCTTTATATATCGCAGTAATGTCAACTTTAATACAACAATGTAATTTCTGAATAGATACTAGAAAACTTCAAGGCGTGATGTCACTTTCCTAAATACAGTATTTGCCCCACACGAATAACTTCGGTATACAAACGGGAATTCGCAAATTCGTACTCAAGATACAATGAAGCAACTTGCACTGCCTGCAACTTGTATATTTGAAGACAACCTTTGGATGCAGCAACGAAGAACAGTCAATCAAGTTCTTATTCTATTTATGTGCACAAAACAGAATAAGATAATTTATATCTCTTGAAAATTGTAAGAGAGTGATAGCAAGGGTTGGAAATTTCAGAACTGGATAATATTTGTTATGTGCAATTTTGACATATGATGCCTTTATTTATAGGAAATGAAAGGCTGCATCTCAGGGGTCATGAATGTTAAGTTTTAACAGTCTTTACTTAATTTCAAAATGGTATGATTGTTAATTACCAACAGTCTTAAACCATTTCTGAACAGGTACAATAATATCGAAACGGTTTTACACGGGAGCTATCGCGATTCGACCCGGACGAATCCTGACAACCCTCTACCACTGCGGACATGCGGCATGCAAAGTACAAAGTGCGCCACTATAGCCCACTGCCCCGCACGCGTGCGTGTGTGTACGGTGCTTCGCACCGTATTGGAGGTCTCTTCGAATAGCCTTTTAAATACTTGATGATGTAACTCTTCTTCTTCTATTTCTACTTATTAAGTGCACACTTTCTTAATATTTTTTCAATGTGGGACTCAAAGATCGCCCACTCCTTTTATAGCTTAGTAGGTATCACTTAGCTTTACTCATTTTTCAATGTGGGACACTCTCCCTTTTATATTGGGTTAGCTTCCCACTTTTCTCCACACACTTCCAATGTGGGACAAAATTTTAAGCTTTTACTCCCAAAGCTCTTACTCACTTATTTTAAAAATTCTCCAACAAGATTCCTTATCATAGAGACTACGCAATATGTTCATTGCAAGATATATTTTTATTCTCCTTATAATTCTATCATACTATCTTTCGACCTTACAATATTCTTTTCCAGAGTATTATGGTCGGTACTGTTCTTTGCGAGAAGGCTGTATCCATCCAAGAAGCATATGAAGAGCATATGGATATTGATGAAGCTCTTCAACAGCAATTGGATGATCATAAGAAGAAGTGCAATGAGTTAGAGGAGAAGGACAATCAGCTTGTTGAGAAGACCTAGGATCTAAATATGACTAAGCAAGAGATCACACAGTTAAAATACCAAATTTCCACCGCCGCTGCTAAGTGACAGATGTTGGATAAAGCTTTGAGAAAGGCACATGAAGATCTTGCTAAAGATAATAAGTTTCTTTGCTCAAGAAGAAGAAAATGAAATTAAAAAATTCAAATCTTCGGCTGATTATAACTTCAAAACTGTGACCTTCTTTCTTGGAGGTAATGATGAAAAGATAATCATGAAGCCTTATCCAAACATAGCAGAGGTGGGTGGCAAGTGTGAGGGTGAAGACAATGAGGCTACTGCCATGGAAGCTGAACTGTACATGGAGGTTAAAAATCCCGTTGCAGAGGGTGAGGGATCTATTCTAACTGTTGAGGTTGTTCACGGCTCTGACATGACTAAAGTTGTTGTTATCGACATTACTCAGGTCAACCCTGAGGTTGAAAATGCTCCCGATACTTATCTATCTTTCTTGTGAACCTTTTTTGGAAATTATTTATTTATTTTGAACATTTATTTGTAATAATTAAGGGTGTCAATTATTTTCGAACTTTCAAATTTTCCGATTTTCGATCCGAATTTTTTCAATTTTGGCACCATTTTAATTTTTCCGATCCGAATTTTTTCGATTTCTGACTTTTTCGATATAAATTGGAATGGAATTGGAAATCAAATATAAATTTCTGAATTTTCGATTTTTCGTTCCGAAAATTCCGATATCACGCCGATCCAATTTATCCAAAATATTTTTCAAAATAATAATATTTTTATTCATTTTAATAATATTTCCTCATCACATTTCCTAATGATCTCACCCTTCATTTAAAACAATCCCACCCATTCATTTAAAATAATCTCAACCCTTAATTTTTACCTAAATAAAGGTTCTTTTGCCGCCTTCTTTTCTCATTTCTAAACTAATTAGAAAGACCACGCCGCTCTCATTCCTGAATCCTTTCATTTCTAATTCCTCTCACTCAATCAGGTATGGTCTCATTCCTCTCCGATCTTTTAAACACATTTTTGTAACTCTATTTGTTAAACATATCTGAGACTTCAATTGACTTAACTTTCCATCAAAGATTTCATCCATCTTTTCTCATTTAAACACACCTGCATCTTGCGGTATCTGTATAACTCTGTAAATAATTGCAATTTATGATTGGAATGTTCATAGAATCATAGGGAAAATAATTTAAGTGTTTTCCTTGTATGCTTACTAACATTGGTCTTACCAGGTTCAACTTTTAAGCTTAGCATCAATACTTAATATTGCTTGAAATTGACATTTGTATGAAAATAAAGAATACCCCCACCCCCACAAAAGTGGAATAAAAAAGATAAAATTGATAATTTTGTATTTTCGATATTATCCGAAAAAGATAAAACTAATAGTTCCGATTTTTTCCGAATAAAAAATATCCAAAAATTCCGAATATTCCGAAGTCGCCGACATGGAAAAGAAATTGATTTTTTGAAATTTATTTTTTCGATTTTGGAAAGAATTTTAAAATTTCCAAAATTTTGGAAAATTTTTCGAACACCCCTATTCTAATCTGATCCGACCGAAACACACCCCTAGTAATAACCCTTCTACAAATGAACATTCCTTATATCAATTTGAACTGTCTGAACTTCTTATTTGCATGCATGTGTTACTTTTATTTTAACTCTCTCAATTCACTTAATAGCGATAGATCCCATTGTTCATGCTATCTGTCTATATGCATCCAAGTTTTATTTGGGTTTTTGTGACACCCCGCCCAATTTAATATCGGGTGATCAGTCATTTATAAAATTTTAAAACAGAATGTTTGGTTGGTTCATTCTTAGCATCACTGTAAAAAACATTAACTTTATCAATCACCTAATATAAATTAAGCTAGTGCGAAAATAATTTCCTTTTTAAATTGTAACCAAAAATTATATTTATAAAGTCCTAGAATTTAAATATAATTCATTCACTAAAATAAATAATAAATCTGAATCATGTACTAAAATAAATACGTCTGGATAAAATATTCCAGTTCAAAACTCTAAACCACAGATCCATAGTAAAACTAAATCCAACTAAAATGAATAGAAGTATTTTAAATACAACCTATGATAAAATGTCTAAGGAATGGGCGTCACATACCCTAAATGAAAAGTCTAGATGAACTGAGAGAAATGATAGGAGCGTCTAATACAAAGACCCACAATTTCCACATCAGTCGTAGTACGCTAAGCAATCCAAGTCTCTAAATCTGGTGTCCCTGTGGCTGAGCACCTGATATAATACATATGTATATATCAAGAGAGAAAAGAGATGCGAGAGACGAGTCAGAGCCCGATGTGTAAAAATATGTTTTAGCAAGTATTTAAAATTGCCTTAAAGCAAGTATTATGCGCATATTAGATTCATTCTCTCACATGAAGTTCATACATCTCTTCTATTGTGCACTCCTATCGCATCTTCTATTTATCGCATGTTCTATTTAGTACTAGTAATACTACCCAAGTTAACTAGTTCAAAGTCACATAACACTATCTACATTCAACAGTAGTATTTCCTTATCTCCCATACAATAGCCCATAACTAGTCTACTACATTTGACTACCTTTTATGTTTACTCTTAGAGTAATTAAATCTTTATCTCATTAAATTTGTTTCATATGTCATTGCTTCCATAACTACTAGTTTCTCTTAGTAGAATTTCTCATAAATACACACACACACACACACACACACACACACATACACACACACACACACATATATATAGTCTCAACATCCCTGTACATATATATTCTAGTCCTATACCCCCGATTTGAATTCCCATTAGTGCTATAAATGGAATGATTCTGCACCCCCGGGTTATCACCCATTAGTGCACTTAATACAATATCCTTGCACCCCCGGCTTATCACCCGTTAGTGCACTAAATAAAAACCTTATACCTCTGGGTTATCACCCTTTAGTGTATTGAACAACATAACCTTTCACCCTCGGGTTATCGCCCATGAGTGCACTTAACAAAAATATCCAATAATAGGCATACACACATCCTATTAAAATTCATAGGTATTCTCCCAACCTAGTTGCATACTTACTATACGTATTATATTCTCACTATTGCGTATTGTGTAATATTATTAGATTACCATAACTCTCTCATAATCTTCAAGGCAAGTCGTCTTCCCGAAATATTTAAAGTATAAATCTCACACACTTTCTCGTAAACTTGTCTCGTTTTATATTTATTAACTGGTAGTTCCTCTCACTCAAATAAACTGAAAATTCCAAAACTGGATTCTAAGAAAATTCTCAGAATTTACCTCGTCGCTCGAACCAGATGGCAATGTTTTTTGAACGACTACCACGTGTCACTCGAGCGACTTCTCGCGACATCTCTATCTCGATTAAACGACTACGCGCGACATCGCGCGAGATGCACTGTTTCATCTTCTTGCCCAGATTTCAGCATTTTTCCACCATTAACACCTCTAAAACCTTTGCGGTTCATTCCCAAACACCCAAACAACAAACCCAATTGATGTTCTAACATATTTAGATGATTTCTAACAACCTAGAATCACTAATTCTTCACAATACATCAATTGAATACTAAATCCCCAAATTAAACCATTAAAGGCCTAGTTCTTCCAATTTCAATTTAAGAACTACTATAACCCATATTTGTTCATGGAAATTATTATAAATTCGTGGATGACATCCTATCTACGTGAAGGAATCTAATCTCTTATAATCTCAGACCCAATATGAATCAAATCATCAAGTTTTCATTAAAATTGAATCTCATAAATTAATAGGTTATCACCTACTCTAATCATGAACATAATTATTACTAAATCACGCAAGTAATAAACATTTGCCTCGAATCAACCATCTGATCTCTTGATGTTGTTGGTATGAGCGTGGTCCTCTTGTTCCGATCTACATGATGGTGGTGGTGGTTGTGCAAGGTGGTGCTAATTGGGCCTTCCTTCTTGGAATTTGTTCTCCCTCACACACTCTGTGGTCGTTCCTCACTTTTGTATATCTTAACCCTAATGAACCTCTTGTTGCTGATATAATAAACTCCCAATTTTCGTCCATCTAATTTCTCCAAAAATTAAAATTACAAAATTACCCCTACGGGGTGCTGATTTGTCCTAAAATCTCCCGAAATCTAAATAAAATACCCGGGTAGTATTTTTTGACTATCTCGACCCTCCCGAACTCAACGACGCACTATAAATTACCATACGAGTTACTTAAAAATAATTTACCTTTATATTCCATTCAATTAGTCCTAACACAACTCATACGCGTGTCCCCGTCGGGATGTACCGTAAATCTGGACCTATGCGACTCCGTCATCACTGCATGTCAAAGGTCCTCCGCCTCTGGAACCACAAGTCTCCCGTTGAAACCCAAGACTCCCTCGAAACTTACCGAATAAGACCCGACTCCACTAGTTAAGACCTGTTTAATCCTCTCCTCACAAAAAGGGTCTGCCTCATGTTCTTGGACCACCCTCATCACTATATGCGGTGTGACGCTCATAACTGACACGAGTGATCTGGCCACAGCATCCTGGTGCTCTAGATCCTTATATTTCGCCTTCCACACCTCGGCCGTCTCATCTACTAGCCTACGGCTCAATTCAATGCATATGTAACTACGTTAGCCTTTTTTAGGTGATAGTGTATCTTAAACTGATAATCTTTTACAAACTCTAGCCACCTACGTTGACATATATTCATCTCCTTCTGTGTGAACAAGTACTGTAGTGACTTGTGGTCTGTAAATAGGCAAAACTGTTCACCCAAAAGGTAATGTCTCTAAATCCTAAGTGCAAACACGGCTGCCGCCAACTCTAAGTCGTATGTGGGGTAGTTCTTCTCATGAGGCTTAAGCTTTCAGGAAGCATAAGATATAGACTGATCCTCCTATTGAAACAGACCCCCAAGTCCTAGTAAGGACGCATCAATGTAGACTAGATACTCCACTCCCGGCCTGGGCAGTGCTAACATTGGTGCTGAAGTTAGCTTGTCCTTTAGCTCATCAAAAGCCCACTGACAGGCATCATTCTAGATAAATGGCACTCCTGTAGTATCCTGCTAGGCCTAATAAACTACGTATCTCCATCGACGTCATAGGATGTCCCCACTCCCTCATCACTGAAACTTCCCCGAATATATGAATATCCCTCTATCCAAAATAATGTGCCCTAAAAACTAAACTTCCTTCAGCAAAATCCACATTTCTCATATTTTGCATACAACTCGTACTGTCGCAGTGTCTACAAAACTTGCCTCAAGTGTCCGGCATGATCCTCTTCCGTCTGAGAGTAAATCAGGATGTCATCTATGAAGATAATGACAAAATAATCCAGGAACTCTCTGAACACCTTGTTCATCAAGTCCATAAACACAACTGGGGCATTGGTTAGCCCAAAAGGAATAACGCTAAACTCGTAGGAACCGTATCTCGTCAAGAAGGAAGTCTTTGACACATCCTGCTCCCTGATTCGTAACTGATGGTATCCCGACCTCAAGCCAATCTTTGAAAAGAAAGTATCTCCTCTCAACTCGTCGAATAAGTCATCGATTCGGGGCAACGGATATTTATTCCGTATCGTGACCTTATTCAACTCATGGTAATCGACACACAACTGTAATGATCCATCTCTCTTTTTAACGAACAGCACTAGGGCACCCCAAGGTGAAGTACTCCTACGAATAAACCCTTAACCCAACAGCTATTTTATCTGATCCCGTAACTCCCTCATCTCTGCTATATCCATATGGTAAGGTGTGCGGGCTATCAGACGAGTGCTCGGCGTTAAATATATAACAAAGTCTATCTCTCTGCTAGGTGGAAATCCCGAAATATCCTGGAACACATCAGCGAACTCATGAACTATCGGTATCTAATCGAGAGGTATCACCACCTCCTTAGAGGTCTCCTCCTGTTTATAATACAAATGCGTAGAATATCCTCCCTCAGAATGAGGCATTTCCACTAGGAACATATCCTGACTTGGTATAGCAAAAATAATACTCCTACTAAAACAATCGATCATGGCCCTATATGCAACAAGCCAATCCATACCGATAATTGAATCATACTCGGACATCTCTAATACAAGCATGTCGGGAGGTAAAGTAAGTCTCCCAATATCTATACCCACCCCTCGACATTTAAAGAAAATCAGTGAGCCACTACCCAAAGGCGAATCTACACATGTAAAAGTGCATTCTGTTGTATCTAATAATCCCAAAGCACGTGAAAATCTCATGGAAATAAAATAATATGTGGCCCCCGTATCAAATAAAGTATGCCCCATAGTACTCTGAATAGAAAACATACCCTCAATCGCTGGTGGAGACTATGGGACCGCGGTCTGATGGAGGTTGTAGATCCGTCCATATTGAAGTTTCCCCTGCTGCACCGGAGCTGCGGGCAAGGCTGGAACTAGCACTAGAGCTGGTAAGGTGACAGGAAAGATGGGTCACTAGGGCTCCTGGAAAACATCCTGCTGTCGAGGGACCCTGTCCCAATCGGGGCAATCCTGCTTCTTATGGCCAGTCTTGCCACAAGTATAACATTTACCGGCAAAATTTCCTTCCCTCTGTCACTGGTAACCTCGGCCCTCCTGGCCATTACCACCCCTACCTTATCCCTGATAGCCCTGCTATCCTCCCTGTTGTTGGCCCTGTTGCTAGCCCTGTCTGAAGCCCCCGTGACCATGCCTGAAACCCCCCGAACGAAACCTCTTAGTAGAATCCCCCTGCTGGGAACTCTGTCTCTAACTCTGACCAGTTAGTGCCCCACTAGCACTACCTCCCCCGTCTTGCCAAACTGGATGGGCTCTCCTCCCCGCTTTCTTCCCTTAGCATGGAAGCTATTGTCCTAGCAATGCAATAACGCTGCATTTAGGACATCTGTGCAGGAATGTAGGGAAAGGTTACCCAAAAGGTGTTGTTATATCCTCCAAGTCAAACCATCCATGAACATCTTGATTCATTTATCCTCAGTAGGCACCTCATCCGGTACCATATTTTAGTCAATCGTGTGAACTCCTCCTCATATTCCGCAACTACCGCCCCTTCCTGGGTGAGGTCTAAAAGTTTTTGCCTCATCTCAGTCTTGACGACAGAAGAAAAATACTTGCGGTCGAACTGCACCCAGAAATTAGTAATCGGTATCACATCCCGCTCCTCTGAAGTAGTAGTAGACTCCTACCACTGTAAGGCTGCCCCTATTATCTTAAAGTTAGCCAAAACTTGCCTCCGAACCTCACTGCACTCGTACATACGAAGGTGTCTCTATATATCCTTTTTCCACTGACTCGTCATCACTACATCAGAACTGCCTGAGAACTCTGGAGGATGCGCCTTTTGAAAGGCATCCCTGACTCTCTCCCATGAAGTAAGAAAATGGGAAAAGGTGCTGGCGCCACTACTAGTGTCTGTGGTTGTGCTTGCTGTACCACTGCGAGTGCTGCATTTACTACCCGTGCAACAATGGAAGAAACCTCTGTAGCATTCATCATGCCCTGAGCTGGAGCTGGCTGTGGCTCTGGATGAGCATTTTTGTCCCTTGGTGCACATCGAGGAGGCATCTGAGATGAGAAAGAAGTTTATTAGTTCACAGTTATCGTTAAATATCACATAGCTAAAGAAGTGATCTCAAAAATAAGAATACAATAGTCCTAAAGATAAGGCTCTATATCAAAGGACACTAAGCTGAAAGCACAATAAGCCGCACAGATCCTAAAGGACTCTAAAACTTGATGCTCTGATACCACCTGGGACACCCCGCCCAATTTAATATAGGGTGATCAGTCCTTTATAAAATTTTAAAACAGAATGTTCTGTTGGTTCATTCTTAGCATCACTGTAAAAAATATTAACTTTATTAATCACCTAATATAAATTAAGCTAATGCTAAAATACTTTCCTTTTTAAATTGTAACCAAAAAATATATTTATAAAGTCCAAGAATTTAAAAATAATCCATTCACCATTCAACTGAATAAAATAAATAATAAATATGAATCACGTACAGAAATAAATACGACTGGATAAATCATTCCAGTTCAAAACTCTAATCCACAGATCCATAGTAAAACTAAAACCAACTAAAATAAATAGAAGTAAATTAAATACAATCTCTGATAAAATGTCTAAGGAATAGGCTACACATGTCCTAAATGAAAATTCTAGATGAACTGAGAGAAATAATAGGAGCGTATAATACAAAGACCTACCGCTTTTACATCAGCCGTAGCACGCCAAACAATCCAAGTCTCTAAATCGGGTGTCCCTATGGCTGAGCACCTGATATAATACATATGTATATAGCAAGAGAGAAAAGAGATGCAAGAGACAGGTCAGAGCCCGATGTGTAAAAATATGTTTTAGTAAGTATTTAAAACGGCCTTAAAGCAAGTATTATGTGCATGCTAGATTCGTTCTCTCACATGAAGTTCTCACATCTCTTATATTGTGCACTCCTATCGCATCTTCTATTTAGTACTAGTAATTCTACCCAAGTTAACTAGTTCAAAGTCACGTAACACTATCTACATTCAATAGTAGTATTTCTTTATCGCCCATACAATACCCCATAAGTAGTCTATCACATTTTACTACCTTTCATATTCACTCTTAGAGTAATTAAATCTTTATCTCATTAAGATTGTTTCATATGTCATTGTTGCCATAACTA
The DNA here is from genome assembly GCA_949130495.1 of Sambucus nigra. Lineage (NCBI taxonomy): Eukaryota > Viridiplantae > Streptophyta > Magnoliopsida > Dipsacales > Adoxaceae > Sambucus > Sambucus nigra. The sequence goes on from OX422221.1 coordinate 343,288,113, forward strand.
CTAGTTTATCTTAGTAGAATTTCTGATATATATATATATATATATATATATATATATATATATATATATATATATATATATATAGAGTCACAACATCCCTGTACATATATATTCCAGTCCTGCACCCCCGGTTTGAATTCCCATTAGTGCTACAAATAGAATGATCCTGCACCCCCGGGTTATCATCCATTAGTGCACTAAATAAAAACCTTACACTATGGGTTATCACCCTTTAGTGTATTGAAAAACATAACCTTGCACCCCGGAGTTATTTCCCATTAGTGCACTTAACAAAAATATCAAATAATAGGCATACACACATCCTATTAAAATTTATAAGTATTCTCCGAACCTAGTTGCATACTTACCATATGTATTATATTCTCATTGTTATGTATTGTATAATATTAATAGATTAACATAACTCTCTCGTAATCTTCAAGGTAAGTCTTCTTCCCGAAATATTTAAAGTATAAATCTCACACACTTTCTCATAAACCCGTCTCGTTTTAAATTTATTAACTGGCAGTTCCTCTCACTCAAATAAACTAAAAATTCCAAAACTGGATTCTAATAAAATTCCCAAAATTTACCTCATCGCTCGAACCAGATGGAAATGTCATTGAATGACTGCCATGTGTCGCTCGAGCGACTTCGCGCGACATCTCTATCTCGCTCGAACGACTACGCTCGACATCGCGCAAGATGCACTGTTTCGTCTTCTTGCCCAGATTTCAGAATTTTTCCACCATTAACACCTCTAAAACCTCTATGGTAAATTCCCAAACACCCAAATAGAAAACCCAATTGATGCTCTAACATATTTAGACGATTTCCAACAACCTAGAATCGCTAATTCTTCACAATACGTCAATTGAATACTAAATCCCCAAATTATACCATTAAAACCCTAGTTCTTCTAATTTCAATTCAAGAATTACTATAACCCATATTTGTTCATCGAAATTATTATAAATTTGTGGATGACATCCTATCTACATGAAGGAAGTTAATCTCTTATAATCTCATACCCAATAAGAATGAAATCATCAAGTTTTCATCAAAATTGAATTTCATAAATTAATGGGTTATCACATACTCTAATCATGAACACAATTATTACTAAATCACACAAGTAATAAACACTTTCTTCGAATCAACTATCTGATCTCTTTATGTTGTTGGTATGGGTGCGTTCCTCTTCTTCCGATCTACACGATGGTGGTGGTGGTTGTGCAAGGTGGTGCTAATTGGGCCTTCCTTCTTGGAATTTGTTCTCCCTCTCACACTCTGTGGCCATTCCTTACTTTTGTATATATTAACCCTAATGAACCTCTAGTGGATGATATAATAAACTCCCAATTTTTGTCCTTTTAATTTCTTCAAAAATTAAAATTACAAAATTACCCCTACGGGGTGCCGATTTGGCCTAAAATCTCTCGAATTCTAAATAAAATACACGGGTAGTGTTTTCTGACTATCTCAACCCTTTCGGACTCAACGGCACACTCGAAATTACCATACGAGTTACTTAAAAAATAATTTACCTTTTATATTCCATTCAATTAGTTCTGACACGACTCACATGCGTGTCCCAACTTAATATACCAAACTGTCGTATATTTCACTCTCAACAATTTATCAGATTCAAGAATTCCATATTACTTATTCACTCGGTAATATTCAATAATTCTCATTAATAAGTATTAACCCTTGACACGCTAGTTGATATTTATTTTTAAATTAAGATTAATCACCAATTAATTCTCGCATATTAATTTAATTAATCCCACAATAATAATTAATCACATAATTATTTAAGTTTTCAAAAATAGGGGGTGTTACAGTTTCACCAGTAGTTTTTACTATATTGTTCGATCTTATCATCACGACCTAAGATTATGAGTTCACTAAGAATGAACTGTTTTAGTTGTCGAATTAGGAAAGATATGTGATCGGATCTTGTCATCACACCCTGTTCTTCACGTTTTGTGTAGTCAAAGGCGTGCATCGATCAACTGGGTAGGCTTGAGCCGACCTGACCTAAGATTTTGAAGCAATCAAGGATGCACTTTTAGTCAATTGGGTTGGCTTGAGCAGACATAACCTAAGATTTTGGTGTAGTCAAAGACATGTCAGTTAGTTGGGTTGGCTTGAGACAACCTGGCCTATCTTTTTTTGTCCATCAAGGACGTGATTTTGGTTAATTGGGTTGGCTTGAGCCGACTTGACTTTAGATTTTAAGCTGTCAATGACCTGTTTTTATTTAATTCGGTTAGCTTAAGCTGTCCTACCCTAAGATTTTGAGTAGTCAAGGACGTGCTTTGGGTCAATTGGGTTGCTTTGACCAGACCTGATCTAAGATTTCGATGCAGTCAAAGATGTGCATTTGTTTGTATGTTGAGATGTCTCAAAAGCCTCTTGCTCATCTCTTTGAATGATCTTGATATGAATGCAAATAGGAATTTGATACTCACAAAACTATAATTGGGGTAACCTTTATTCTCATACGATGACTTCTGTTTGTGCAAGGATTAAAACATCTCATTACATTCCTCTCTTTAACAACTTAAAGAATTATTTTAATGAAAATACCTCTTTAGGTGCTCAATGTTCCAAGGGTTTTTTAATAGCTACAAATCTAGAGTATCAATCCAATAAGTATTAGTTAGAACGACTTTAACCACATGGTAGGGACCATGCCAATTTGCTTTTACTTTATTGGAATTCTATGTAATCTTTTTTAAAATGTATTCCCCTTCCCTGTGTATGCTAGTCTTGACTCTTTTGTTGTAAAATTTTGTTGTACATTTTTTATAGGCTTTTTAGTTTGAATTTTTTTAAGTGATTTGGAAAATATTTTTTTATACTTTTTTAGGCGATAATCATTACCCTTATTAAAATAATAATGATGTCACGATGGGAAAAGGCAAACTGACGCTTAAGAACAAAGATCACACTACCCCAAACATGCATCCAATTATGATACCTACATTACCATTGATGATTGAAATGTGTTTGTCCTCACAAAGTCGATAGAAAAATTTTCAAGTGTTATTCTGCTCGCCTGAGGCCGAGCAGATGCTTCTCTTAAGTCGAAAAGAACCTAATATAACTGATAAGAATATAGGCTATCGATATGTTAGTTAAACACTACGCCCACTCATTTATTGCATCCTTTAGTTTTAAACAAAGTCTTGGGGTCTTTTGATGTACCATTAATATGTTATGATCTCTAAACTAGTTAGAAGAGGACATCTGGACTCATCATTAAGAAGAATGAAATTGTATCGAGTAACGAAGAAATCGACTCAGAGATTATTGAGGTTGGTTTTAGGCATTCTATTTGGCCTTACTATTCCAAATAATGCACGTGCAATTATACCTCCACTACCAATGAATTAGATAGTGAGGTGACATCATCAATGCACCCATGCATAAGAAATAAACGAACATTCTTCTGCCCATTTTTGAACATGATAACTTTATAATTATTCCCCCACTATCTTGTAAAGTGGGTACAAGTTTATTCTATAAAATAAGACCCCTGGCCTATTCTAGTGGATCATTTGTAAAGTCCATTAACAAATGCTCCCACACTCACTATCTTGACATAGATAAAAAATGATTGTACTACTCGGGTAATAGTGCTAAAAGATGACATGCAAACGTAAGCTCATTCTCGAGGGTTAAACCATGTAACTTCGGGTGTATATCCTTTTATTCTCACCACCATCATCATAGATCTGCATTTGGTTATTTATTTATTTATTTTCCATGTCAGATTTGATGTCAATTACCCAGAAAAATCTTGAAACAAATTTTAGACTATAACATGGATGGTGTTTCTTTCTGGGGAAAAAGTGGGTAGGGTAAGTGTATTACCTTTTGGATTTTTTTGACCACTCCATTCATGCCATTAGCGTTCCTGTTATGTTTCTTAAAATAAGGATAACCCTATGGAGTCTTAAAATGCCTCAGAGCACTATTTTATTACTTGACACTTATTTTATTTAGATCGCTCTGTATCGTTTAGAGGGAGGGAAGAATGACCATAAATAGGGGCTTCTTATATAATGGTATATTTCGATGTTTAATGAGATCGGTCCTTAAGTGATATCTCGATTTTCCTAGGTATATCAGATTCAAGGACAATGGGGTGTTTGTATTGAATTTTTGCAATAAAAATATAAAGAAAAATTAGGATTATGTAGTTCGCTTTAAATGATATGTTCAAGAGCTTAAAGTGTCCTAGATGACTTCAAGTGAAAGGTTGGTGGATCAAGTGGGATTTTTGATGGAGCTATGGGAATATGTATGGGTTTGCATAGTTTTCCTAACCCGCTATGACCGATTGTTTTTGTTTCTAACTGGTTTTTTCATTTTCACCACTAGAGGGCTTAAGGAAAAATTTTATCCAATCGATCGATATTGAATGATTATGAAAATGTGACTATGTTAATATTAGCTAATGTAGTCACCCCAACAGAGTTTTTTTAGTGATGAGGTAGGGTCATTCCTAGTTGGGTGGAAATTTTCCTTTAGGAGTCCGTTCAGGTTTGAGATTCTCTTTGAGGACTAGATTACCCTATTGGATGTTTCTCTTATTAGTGCATATTGAATGTTTGGGTGATATGTTACTGATAGCCCCAATTGCAATAAGTAACCTTCAGTATCCTCTCGTCGAGGAGAGTTAACTTGTCGTAATCGACTTAGACTCATACGGTTTTGACCACTTATCTTTTGAGCATTACCTGTAATGATGGTACTTAAATTTCTATGGTTAGGACTGCCTCCGTGCCATGAACTAAATATTAGGGGTGTCCCCTATTGAGTTTTTCTCTGTAGTACGATAACCCCAGATGGAGTATGGGAGTTTGTTTGACTAGTCGATGTAAGTCTCGGTCATCTTATTGATGATGATTTTGACATTTTGTTATAAGCTTTGATGGATCCATTAGTTTAAGGTCTGGATGGTTATGAGTTATGCATAGTAATAATGTATTCATGTAGTAGGTTTGAGACCTCTTTCTCGAAATGAGACTTATCGCTGGATATTAGCTTGTTGGGTACATATGATGTTTTGACATATGAATTTAGCATTTTCTTAGCTTTTAGCATTGCATAATATTAGTTCTCAACCCATTTGGTGAGATAGGCGATGACGATTAGTATAAATTCCTATTCGGTGGAGGCTTTAGCGGTTACCTTCCCCATGATGTCTATCCCCCAGGTGGAGAAAGGTCATGGTGAGGTCATGCAGTAGAGTTCTCGGGGAGGTAGATTGTGACAACCCACTTATTAAAATAACACATGGCCAGTCCTCTACTAAAATAAAACAAGAATCTCATTGTCTTATTCTTAGCATCATTATCAAACCAATTAAATTACTAACCACTTATTATTAAATTAAGCTGTTCTAATTTTGTAATATTAATTAACTTGAAGAAAAAATACAGTAATCAAACCATTACTCATTTTCAATTAATAATTATAATTTGACATTAGTAACTTTTATTAGTTATTATTCTCTTTTCAAGACATCATGCATGTATATATATTTCTTCACACACACACACACACACACACACACACACACACACATATATATATATATATATATATATATATATATATATATATATATATATGTATTTATATCACATCATGCATACATATATATCACTCACAATATATGTATAACTGCCATCCCAAAAATAATAATAATTAAATGGATGCAGGTCTCCATAATGCTATCGTATCCTTAGGGAATACTCACATCATCTTGGCTGCAGCGTTCGAATCTCACACCGAACTCTGATAAAAAATAACAATGTTGGAGGCGGTCATAGGTTCCTTGATAGCGAGTCATAACCGTACCCCAGTATAACTCACTTCGAACTTTAACCCAACAAGGAGACATGCGTGGTGCTATGACCTCGAGACTATACTTACCATGCTTTCACTCACTAGGGAAGATCACCCACATCCTAAAACATTCCATGATTGCACATACAAGGTTATGTCCTTATAGTCACATAAATATATCTGTAACGTCCCGACCCGGATTTATGGGTTATCCGTGGTCAGCCTGGTCCGACCCGAGTATTAGGTGTTGCCAGTCCAGTTTTATTTTATTTAACATTTTGATTGTTTAACATGCGATTAAAATTTCAAATTAAACTACGTTAGGGACCTATGGGGAGAACCTCTAAGTTCAAGCATACAAAGCTACTAACGTAATCATAAATAAGGTACTTACCTGCATAATGCTCTCGAAATATGAAACTGCTCCCAACCAACCGTAACAAAGCGAGGGTGTGAGCTAAATGCTCAGTGGGAAATATACAAATGCAGTAGAATCGAACGACATAAAGAAGACTCTAACATGGTATACCTACGTGCACATGCAACTACCTTGTATACATATATACATATATACATACATATACATATACTTAATGTATGGAACAGTTTTCGAAAACCTCATTCATCCATATTAATTTATCTAAATCGTATAAAAAGACTTCCTTTTCCAACATTTTTATATTTATCTCCTTATTTAACACACATGGTTAAATACTTGAAATAACTACACTTGGGTCGATCTAAACTATTTCTTTACCGAAATTACCTTTTCAGTTTAACCAATACACCTTAGTATTTTCATTGAAAACCACCCTTTCAACATACGCGAACAACATGTCAGAAAATACTTATTTAGCCTTTGAAAACCTTTTACAACACATTGTTGTGTCAATTATGGGTTTAGCCCCTTAGGTTGCTCAACCACCCATTTACCCACATACTTTACCTTTTTCCTTACCTTATGGACATTAACAGATTTACGTATTTGCTTGTCTGTTTCACCTTTACCAGAATATTTATTAATTATTTCAAGTTAATTTGTATTAACACATTTCACCACACAACCCATTTTTTTACATGTTCCTTATTCCTTTATCTTTTCTCAGAATCTTTCATTAATCGCATACGTCAGCTGTCTCCATGCCATCGGCTATGTGCACCATATACTCAGGCCAATTGTTTTGAGTCTTTCACCCTAGGATTTCGAGCTAACCTGGATTCTATCGGTGTTATCCGATTTCCTTTTAATGTTTTTTTAACATTTTATTAGTGTCCACATTATTCCACCTTTGATTTTTACCCGGTCAAAGTCGAAACTCAGGGTTACACCCCAACTAGTGTTGCACTTTGAAATTTTACCATTTCATACCCCTTAAACTTTAACCTTGATTTTATTCCAAAATTATATTCATTTAGGACCACTTTGTGTAATACCTTTTCCAATATTTTTATAATGTTCCACTTTAAGTAAAATCATCAATTTATCCATTTGTTTCCAAACTCATCTTTTACTACGTTTCCACAAGTGATTCTTTTCCCAAAACACGACTAAGTTACCCACACTAACTCCTTAAGTGTTTTTACACCTTAAAACCTTTTTAACATTGAAGTAATGTTCTTCTTAATTGGAAACATATTTGTTCCATTATTTTCTTTCCAATAACATAAGTGTTAATCTTTTACAACATTATTAATTTACACACCAACTTTTCAATATTTAACCATTAACACTTATTCTACATCATTACTAACCATTTTTCCAAACTAGACATTTCTTTACTTTATTTATTCAAGAAATCTAATTACAGTTAAAGAATACTTGTATAAAAAAATACCATTTCCATTTTATCAATTCAAGTAATCTTACAACTTTATACTTGTCGTACTTTTAACCCCCAACCACACATTTTGAAGATAAAAAATTTCTACTTTTCTTATTCAAGGTTTAAACCCAATAAAATCTTCTTAAACTTGTTTATACATTCATTATCCAATTACTACTAGTTTATATGCATGAGATAATAGATTTTAGACCTTAAAATGCCATCAAATGAAACAAATTTTTCATTCTAGAAATTCATCACACTTGCAAAAATATACTTTCAAGGCATAAAAGACATTTAATTTTTTTCAAACTCAACAAATGTCCATTTTTCATAAAAACTTCATTTTTTTCAAGAAACCTTGAAACATTATTTCATCAATGTTTAACAAAATAAATCATTATCTTCAAACATTTTATTCCATAAAATATTTAACATTAATATTTCTAGAAAATACACCATTTTCATAAAATTTCAACTTTTAATATTTCAGAACTTTATAATATTTGTTCATTCTATATTTCCAATAAAATAACATTTTATCTACTAAGAATCATCATTTATTCATGTACATACTACTTATGCAATCTAACCAAAAGACTATTAAACATGTAATTAGAGTCTTAAATACTAAGGATAGATTATCCCACCTCTAAAGACCCCAAATGATGGCAAGCACGTTGTTTCAGGAGGAGCAACTCCCACCTCCAAAGGTGTCCTCAAGGGGTTACCAAAAGCATCCTCTAAAGTGCTATATTTGAGATTTCAAGCTAGTAACTCCTTCAAACTCCATGAAAAGCTCCATCTTTCTCATCTCCCTAAACCCCCAACACTTCTCCAAAATTCGAAGCTTCAGTCATCCATGTTGGAAATTGGTGTATAATGTTCAAATAAGGTGGAATATGTACTGAATATGTGGTTATAATATGGAGAAGTGGTGGTGGCATGGTGGTTTGTGGTGGTGGGAGCGTGTTGTAAGACTAAATTAGTAGAAGAGGACCACCTCTTCCACCCTCTCTCTCTCTTTTTCCAATTTTCCCAACACAAATGAGCCCAAAACACCCATTTAAAAACCCCACAAAGCCTAAAATTACCATTTTTGCCAATCTGGGCTCGATAACTCAAATATTTAAGGGTAAAAAATGTGACAACGCATAAGGGTAGTAAGATCTAAACATTTTTGAGACACGTCATTTGAACTACATGCCTATCTCGTTCAAGCGACATCTCCACCTCATTCGAGGCTTGGATTCGTTCAACCTTCACGAAACATTGAATTGTAATGCATTAGGATCTCGTTTCAAGGCCCGCTTCTTTCGACCTTCATATGAGACCCCTATCTCACTTCTAATGACCATTCCATGTTATTTGAATGACCTTCCTTATATTCTTTTCCTTTCTTCCATTTTGGACCCAAAACTTTTTAATAATTCTCTTCAACCATTCTCCTTTTCAATTTATACAAGATTTTATTTAATTATTGGGATAGGGTATTACAAACTTCTCTCCTTGGGTAATTTCATCCTCGAAATTCTTGATCCATTAACCCTTAAGCTTATGGGGTTCACCAACTTCTATTCTAATCCATAGAAATCCCCCAAGAGAAAATCATTGAAGTTTTCAATACTAAGGTAACCCTACATGCTTCCGTACGGGATTTTCCATTAATTAATCAATATTCGACATGCTCTAATTCTCACCATAGAATGTCACATAATAGACTTTGAGTCTCCAGTCACTTGATGATCATGTCAAACAATTTCAAGTACCACCTATACTAGTACCCAAGGCATACCGGCACCTCCATGGGAGACCCATTTCCAACGATCAACACTTACCCAATCGTGAACCGTAATAAAACTAATCATCGTATTCATCGCCAATGTTAATTCCCTCTTCGGACTGCACATCTTGCATCCCACCAATTTTTCAATCTATCGTGAGTACACAACTCATTGAAGGTCGCCAATAACCATACTATGATGTTCTCTTACTCTAAGGAGTATTATTCTTATCAAGCCATCACTGTGAGCCCGACTTACACCTTTCCCTTTCGTTGCATCACTCTGATGAACCTAGTACTACCCTAGATGTATCACCTTTGAGTACTCTCTAGAGCCTCACTCTAATCCACTCACCCTGGCAAAGCATCACCATATGCTAACTTTTTCTCAATTTTTAACACTAAACTACATCCTCAAGTCATCATCCCGCTCTTTACAACCCGAGAAATTGACTGTCATGTCGTCCAGTCAAAAGTCCACTAATCCTAATAAAGATCAATACTACGAGAAAACCATGTGTTTGAAAGTGTAGTCACCCATACACAAAACTTTGTGCAATGGGAAAAATACCTCAGATGGGGAGCACCCATTTACCGAGTTACTTTGACCATACCCGTCCCACCACACTCTTCTAGGCCCAACCGCATCATGCCATGACATAACACCAATCTGAGTCACCACATAGGTGATGATATCAGTCCCTAATTACCGAGACCAAAATGGATGCATGAAAGTCAGAAGGAACGAGAAACTACCTCGAGAAATTTTTCCCATAAGCGTATGATTATGATTTACCAAAACGAACCTATGCCATATGCTTGAAGTCATGTCACTAATTCCCGATGTCCTCACTCATTCCCGAATCACAACCATTCCTTCTCTCAACTCGAAAGCAATACACTAATTAGTATTCCTTTAGGAAGTCAACTTTTGACTTCCCTCCTTAGGAGTAAGGACATACCCTTCACATACTTGGCTTACATGAACAATTCTGGTTGGCAGGTAACTCACACCCTTGTCTACATTGACCTTGTCAAATTACTAGTGACGACAACACCAACCTAATACACCTAGATTATTATATATCTTATCATATTGCGTTCGAAATACCAAACTTCCATAGGCATTACAAAGTTTAGGAAAGATAATCACCTTATCGTGTCCTTTGACCACACGAGATTGCCTTCAAACTTACTTTCGGTTTCTACCCGCACAGCATTTAAGTGGCGACCACACCAACTATCGTTGGCATTCTAAGGGTAGTAAATATTACATAGGGATACATCTTCTAATACATACCAACTTGACAAGATGTGCCAAGAACTAGTCCTTACTTTTCTAAGGCTACCCTAGCATATATCGTCGATACATGTTGATGTTATAATCATGTTTTGATGTTACCCCACCTTGGTTTCCATCTTTAAGTTTTTACATGGCATCATCACTCTAAGTCTCAAATACACTTCTTATCACATCCTGAAACCAAGTATCACCACACCAATACTAGTCATCCCATGATATCTGAGCATTACCCCTATAATGACACAAGATATCACCCTATCGTAGGGATTACACTACCCATATGTGCTGATTTGGGAAGCCACCTCGACACGTACACTATACGGCTAATAATCTAGGTTCATAACCCAATTCTCAACATAATTATTACTAGGATGCTAATACTTCTTTGTACCGACTTAATTGGTCTCCTAAGGACACCAAACACACTCCATATAAAAGTCCCCAAACCCCATAAAATTTCATCACCCATACCTTTATCATTGTAGGTGCGCTTTACAAACCTTCGAGACCCACATCACGATTACTCGATGCTCGCAAAGACATTATTCTACGTTCTTCTTCCTATAGTGCACCTAAACTATTAAACACATCAAGGCATCACAAGATTCGAACTTTATTCCCAATGAGGCCACATATAATTTGTACTATGGACATTCCACTATACTTTTAGACCACATTCACACTAATATTCCTTCATACCTAGCCATAACTTTGGCAACTACAACTAGTCTTTACACTTTAATCTTATCTTTCTACCAAAATGGTTGTGACCAGAGGCCAAGAATTAAACCATAACTAATGCCGCTAAGGATTATGGCAGATTACAGGACGTCGCCTACAACCTATAAACCTCAAGGCCCGCATCATCTAATCCCCAACGAATGAATAGCTGTGACAACTAAATTGTCTCACTATGTAAACTTCATACCATGTGCTAACCCATAATTTAACAGGACTATATAGATCTTGGTTGGATATGGGACGTCCGATATTGACTATAAATACCAAGGCCTATACAACAGACGTCACACGAGATCCTATTCCTCAATACCACATTATGATTAAGATACACTAAACGCAAGTACTCGACCTAGAGATGCAATACATTATCACCACGAAATCAATTCTTATGAATGCCACTCAATCATCTAACCCCCATATGTGGAACATAAAACCTTTGTAGCTAGGTCTCAATGAACACGACTCATTGTTTCCACTACCAAAGCTACTCTCATCATAAAAGATATCTCAAAATACGTCTCACACAAAAGATCACGGCATAAGCACAATTAGCCTACACAACTTAATATGTTCACTTAACTACCAAATTGCGATATCACCCCAAGGATCCAATTTTCCTAATGACATTATTGATATTAACAACCTGTAAGTGTCACACCTAAGGGCTATATACTTTTTAGTTACCAATCATAAGAGCCAACCCTAACCATCAACCTCTACCGCTGACTGTATACAACTCGTACCACTTCCCTAATGAGCGTCATCTCACTCTATGAACATCTCAATGATTCTACATCATCCAGAATTTAACACAAGCATGTCATACTGATAACCTGAAGCACCCTATATTTTTTACTCACTTGAGTCTATATTATATAGGCACTTATCTAGTTTGGAAATAGTTACAAAATAGAGTCATATACCTTGCTACCAAAGAGCCCCACACACTACATCAATTACCCTCTAATGGTATCAAAGATAGTATACCAACACTACACCTAGGCTTGCATATTTTATGTTTCATTTATACAATTTTAGGTGTGTGAGTGTAAATTCCCATCAAAATAATTTTGTAATATTTTTTGGGATTTTTTAAATAATTTTTAGGAATTTTTAAGCATGTTTTAAAAACATTTAAAATTAAGGTTTTAAAATGTTTTGGGTTGATTTGTAATATATTTTAATTCCTAAAAAACTTGGTTAGGTAGAAACCAAAACCGACAAGATAATGTGGGGTAGAAACTGAGATTTTTTAAGAATTCAAAACACGTGTTTTATATATGATCTCATCCTTCCACGTGTCTGCATTATACCGGCTATGGTCGTGTTTCTTCATACTCACATAACTCGGAGACCTTATCAACCATTGGATTAAACTTACGATGGTCTGCAAGTTGCTTGTCTCAATCCAAGTCTTACCACTTTGGACCAATCATAATGCGTTTAAATGCAGTGCGTTTTTAGCCATTAGATTTGCATTCGATTTGTAAGATTTAATCCAGGATGTTGATTTGGTTAATTGTTCTAGGCCCTTCCATCATCTTGTATAAATAGAGACCCTTGGGTATTTGATTATAATATTTTGGCAAGTCTGAGTTTGAGAGGATAGAGAGAGAGAGAGAGAGAGAGAGAGAGAGAGAGAAATTAGAAAACCTAGCCAAACTCTTGAAAATTTTTCTCAGAAAATTTTGTGTGAGTTTGAGAGTGATTCTTGTTTGAAAGATCATTTCCTCTCTGGTTGTAAATCTCTTTTCCAACCAATAATTTAGTTAGATCTTGTTTTTTTATAGAAAGGGTAGATCTGATTCCGTTGTGATATAAATCACTTAGATTTGCTTAGTTTGATTTCTTTATTTAGAAATCATTATTTGTTGGTATCTTTGTACTAAATTTTTTTCATTTAATGTTCAAAAAATTTTCAGATCTTGAGATGTTTGTACTTTCCAGTTCATATTTCCCATTTTGTGAAATAGATTTTCAAATAAATAAGAGAAAGTGTATAGGATCTTAGCTCTTTTTGAAAAGCAAGACTGTCACTCGATCTATTACAAAAAAGGAAGTCTAGTTTTCAATGAATTGTGATTCAAAATCTTGCATAACATTCTTAGTAGAATTCTGTAATTTGTAGGACCATTGGTCTGTATAAGTGTGTGAGTGTGTGTTCATGCATGTGTTAGGCACACCACACAATACACATTGCACACTACAACACTGAAACAATGTTGGTTGAGAGATTTCTGACCTTAGAGTTGACGTAAAGCTAAATGGAGGAGGAGGTAAAAAGCTGTAGAACAACTAGGAAAATTTCAAAGCCTTTAGAGAAGTAAGATTTACCTAATGGATATGGTATAAATTCTTGACTTAGTATAGGTCTGGTTGTGTGCTTAGTTTGTAACCTTATAACTCGTATTTAGTGGATTTTTGTTTTTGAGGTGTAGACATCTCTGTGGATGTTTCCCCAATTGGGTGGGGTTTTACCACGTTAAAATACCCATGTGCTTGCATGTTTAATCTTCCTCTCATCTCTGATTGTGTGATGGTTTAGACTCTTTTCATTTTGTTTTTTAAAACTTGGTCACCAATAACTGAAATATCTCATTCATGACAACTTTCATACAAATTTTGTGTTGGTAATTTATTTTGTAAAAAAGAGTTTCTCAAACAAACTATTCGGAGCCATTAAACAGTTTTAAACCTTTTAAACAACTTATGTGGTATTATTTTTCAATTGGTATCTGAGCGTTGGTTTTATAAAATCTTTTTAGATCTTGAGTTTCTGAAATTGTTTTTTCAAAACAAACATTGGACGAGAAATTTGAAAGATTATGTAATATTTATAGACCCCCACTCTTTGATGGAACCAACTTCCCTTACTGGAAATTGAGGATGCTTGATTTTATTCAAGGTTCTTGGGAGATGATGTTTGGGATGCTATTGAAAATGGATACAATTTTCCTTTTAAATCAGCCGCAGAAGGAAGTATTGTGTGGATTAGGAAACTGCTAAGTGAATACATTAACGAAGAGAAATCGACCTCTCTTAATAATAATAATAATAAAGGAAAAAATTCCTTATTCATGTCTATCAATGAACAAAAATTCAAGAGGATATCTTTATGTTCTACCTCTAAAGAGACATGGGACACTTTAATGACTGCACATGAAGGAGACACACGTGTTAAAGCTGCTAAAACCCAAATGTTAATCCAGCAGTACAACACTTTGGTCATGACTGAGACTGAGTCATTTGATGACTTCTATATTAGATTTACAGACATAGTGACTAAGCTACATGATAATGGAATAATTTATGATAGGAAGGAAATTGTTTCTAAAATTCTAAGGTCACTTCCATAAAAATTTGATAATAAGCATTATGCCATTGAGGAGATGGATGACCCGAATTTAACACTTGAACTCCTCAGTAGCAAGCTAAAAACAGTGGAAATGGAATTGGAGTTTAAGAAGCAGTTAACTCAGTCCTTAAAGAAATAGTCTAGCTCTAATCTTGTCTTCTCCTCTAAGATGAACAAACCTGAGTTCAATTTGCTTGATATTGACTTAGATTCCGATGAGGACTATAATTTAGATAATTTAGATAATCACATTTCCCTAATATCTAAACAGTTTAAGAAAATATTAAAATTTTGAAATAAGGTTGCAAACACACAAGGCAAACCTGCTTATTCAAAGCTATCTAATAATAGGCCTCATGAAAAAAGATAGGACAAACACCAGACTGATAACCAAAACAAATTTAGAAAAGACCTCAAGAATATTAAGTGTTTAAGATGTGGGAAATTAGGACATATGGCCAATGATTTTCGAGTCAATTTAAATGAGAATAACAAAAATAATAGGTCTAATTTGTTCAAAACTTGGGATGATTCAAGCGAATCAGAAACTGATGAGCCCGAGTCATCTAATTCTTTTGACCCTTGTATGTCATTCTTTGCCAAAAATTATTTACACTGATGAGCCTATGACTAGTACTGAATCTGATAGTAGTATCTCCAATCATGCTATGCTGAATGATAATGTTCCTAATAGATTATCTGCCTTGTTACTTAAGAATGCTACTAGTAGTTCTAATGCCGTGTGTGTGAGTCAAAGGGAACGTTCCATTGATGATTTAGACGTGCGTGTGAGTCCTAAAAATGAATCACTAGAGGACACTGTACACTGTATACTTAGTGACTCTGACAATGAAAACATCTCGGACATTCACACACTATACGTGAAAACCCTTAAAAAGAGTACTAAACTTGAAAAAGTAGTCAAGGACCTTACCCATAAAATAGAAGTCCTAAGCCAAATGGTCAAATAGAATGTTGAAGAGTACACCTCTCAATGTCTAGATCATGAGAATGAGACTAAGACTTTTGTTCAAAAAATCAAGGAATTATTTGAATTAAATGAAATTATGGAAAATAAATATAAAGGGATGTTGTTTTAATTGGAACAAATCAAAGAAAAGACATCAACAGTCTAAAAAACATTTGCTAAATTTGAAAATAACTCAAACTATTTTGAACACTTTGTTGCTGAAAGTAAAACCAATTCTGATGACAGAATTGGAATAAGATTTTTCCCCAGTACTAACAAATAAACTAAAAATCTTAAAACTATTAAGTTTGTGTTCGGTAGAAAAAGACTTATTGAAACTTGGCTAGACTTTCAACCGTTGAAAAGTGATTTTGATTCAAAACAACTAATGATACACATTGGTGAGTCCAGTACTTCTTAGTCTAATGTTGAACATAAGGCTAAATACGTCTATCCTCCTATAAGAAAATGTGATCCGTCTTTACAACCCGTACCCTCTACAAATAAAGCTAGAGTCCAACCTTTAGGCAAATCCATGTTTAACAGTTTTCCTAAGGATAATCCTCCTATGAGCCATCTTTATTGCTCATATTGCGATGCCTATGGACATTTTGTTGATGGATGTTTTTCTAAATGTGTATATAAACCTGTCTTTCGTTCACTTGTCTATCATAACTTTAACTACTCTAGGAAAGGCCGAAATAACTATATTCTTCCTAGGCAACTAGATAAAAACTCTAACTATCATAATAGGAAGAAAAGATCTAGTACTGAAATATCATCAACAAGAGGGAACCATAGATTAATGACTGTACCAAATGCTTAGAGATTTGAGAAAACACAAAATTATGCGCCAAGATCTTTTAAAGAAAAGTCTAATGCTAGTAAATTTTACCATATTTGAGCTAATTAGCGCAAACATTTAAAACCAGAGAAATTTGGGTTAGAAAGGATGAATTAATACCCCAGATCAGATGTAATATCGTGATCAGTGCTTTAAAAGCTGAGCACACAACATCTGGATGGTATTTAGATTCAGGATGTTCTAAACACATGACTAGGGATGATGTCAAACTTTCAAATAAAACTATCTTCTCAGGAGCTAAAGTTTTGTTTAGAGATGGGGTACCGACCCAGATCATTGGTAAAGGGAGACTTAATGAAAAAGGGTTACCTATTTTAGAAGATGTCCTTTTAGTAAAAGGTCTAAAACCAAATTTACATAGTATATCACAATTTTGCGACTCTAACCATACTGTCACTTTTTTTAAAGAATAATTTCAAAATTTTAAATGAAAATGGTGACTGCATTATTACAGGCCTTCGTACTCCAGATAACTGTTACACAGTTAATCTAAGTAAAAAGGTTTGTAATATTGCCATATAGGATGACAATAAGATTTGGCATAATAGGTTGGGTCACATAAATTTTGATAGCCTTGGTAAATTGTGTTGTCAAGAAATAGTTAGAGGTCTTAATTAGATAAAGCCCATATCAAACATTATTTGTGGGCCTTGCCAAGAAGGAAAAATGGTTAAGTCTATATATAGGAAATTCAAAGATATATTGACTACTAAGCCTCTAGAACTCATCCATATGGACCTAATGGGTTCTGCTAGAACGGTTAACCTATGTGGAAATAGCTACATCTTAATGAGGGTCGATTATTTTACCCATTTTAATTGGATCTGGTATAAATTCTTGACTTAGTCTAGGTCCAGTTGAGTGCTAAGTTTGTTAATAGTTTGTAATCTTATAACTCATTTTTAATGGATTTTTAATTCAGAGCCTTTAGAGAAGTCAAATTTACCTAAGTTTGTTAATAGTTTGTAATCTTATAACTCATTCAGCACGCTCCGTTGCTCGGGTAAATAGGCGCGAGGTTGGGAATGATGCGTGGAAGGCGTCCATTCAGAGATTGGAAGACCGGTTAGGGGAAATGGCTAAGACCAAGAACCCTCTCTATAGAACTTTTATCCAAGGATCACCCTTTGTCCAGGAAATTGTGGATTTTTCGACACCATCAAAATTTAAGGCTTCGGTAGTGTTGCCTAAGTACGATGGAAAAACTGATCCCATCCTCCACATAGAGCAGTATCAAGCCGCTGAAGATATCTACGTAGTTCCTGATGAGATGAGGTGTAGGGCATTGTCAGGAATTACCACTGGGTCAGCCCAGATATGGTACGATAGTCTTCCTTGGGGCAAGATTGCTACTGTCCATCAACTGGAAGAGCTCTTCATAGGGAATTTATGTTTCGGTGTGAAGCCGATTAAGAGAGTAGCACACTTACTGAGTGTGAGGCAGAAAATAGGAAAAAGTTCCAGGGATTACATTACTCGTTTTAACAACGAGAAACTTGAGGTGATTGACTACGAGGAGAAGACAACAATAACCACTCTAATGAGTGGCCTGTTACCTGATAAGTTATATTATATGTTGGCCAAAGATCCCCCCAAATCCATGGCAGAACTGATGGCAAAAGCAGCTAAGATCATGAATGCCGAAGAAGCCATTGCTGCGAAGAAGAATGTTGATGCTAAAGCAGAGACCAAGGATGAAGGTACAACGAAGAAGAAGGATCAGAAGCACAATGGGAATGGTAAGAGACCAAAAGGCAAGGAGGAGTTCGAGCAATCGAAGAAGTATTGGAATTACACCCCTTTGAAGAAAGACACAAACCATATTCTCGAGGAGATGAAGAACATCGAGGAGATAATGTGGCCGGAGAAAATAAGGACGGACCCAGATAAGAGGGATAAGTCCAAATATTGCGAGTTCCATAGAGATCATAGCCACATGACCAAATGCTACATAGCTCTCCAGAATGAGATCGAAGCACTTATTAGGCGAGGAAAATTGAGTAAGTTCATTGATCGTCAAAATGGTGGGAAGACTAACGAGAAAGGAAGAAAAAGGTCCAATTCTCCTCGCCTAATAAGAGATGACAAAAAGAGAAACCACGAAGACGATCCAGAGGATGACCCCGACCTCCCCAAAAGGCCAAGGCAACCCGAACGTGAGGTATTTTCAATCCATTTTGTATCATTTTAATGTAATGTGATCGCATGTGGAGATGCAGGGGGTGGGGACCACACTGCTGAAAGGAAAGCTTACCTCAAATGAGGCCCAAGCTTGTTCTTAAAAAAATGCATAAATCTGACTAAAAATGATCGCCCGAGGAAGGTGAACAAGGATAAACTGGTCATTGGTTTTTCCAAAACTAACCTGGAAGGTGTTTTATATCCTCATGATGACCCCTTGGTTGTCAAGATGAGGATGAAGGATGTGGTGATCTCGCGAGTCTTGGTAGATAATGGTAGCTCTAGAGACATAATGTTCTACCTGTGCTTTGGCATCTTAAGTTTAAAGTTAGCTCAATTGGAGCCATATCACAGGCCCCTCCTTGGTTTCACCGGCGAGAAAGTCTTTCCGCTTGGGATGAAAAGTTGGACATGATTTTTCGTAATGGATAAGAACATCCAATCAGCCTACAACATAATCACGGGGAGAGTAGGATTGAAGAAGTTTGAGGCAGTCCCATCCACGATACACCAATGTTTGAAGTTTACTACCAATTTTGGAGTTGGAGTTATGAAAGGCGATCAGAAAGTAGCTCGGGAATGCTACTACTCATCTGCCGAACAAGATGAATTGGAGGAGGCCAGGAAGAAGACCACCACCTACCAGGTGGAAGAGTCTGAAGATGCAGAGGTCGATACTTTGGACCCTAGAGATGAGTCACAGTGTGTGAAGGGTCAGGTCATTGAGGCTACAGAGAACGTCTTCTGGATGATGAACGACCAGATCAGATAACTCAAATCAGCGCTTCACTAGATCCGTTAATAAAGCAAGAGCTAGTGGCATTTTTACGATAAAGAAAGCACGCTTTCGCATGGAGTCATGAAGACATGACCGGAATAGACCCAACTTTCCTGTGCCACGAGCTCAATGTTAATAAGGAGGTCAAGACAGTAAAGCAACGAAGAAGGGTATTTAGCCCAGAGAAGAACCAAGCTATCCAGGAGGAAGTCGAGAAGCTACAAAAAGCCTCTTTCATTGAAGATGTCAAATATCCTGATTGGATAGCCAATGTTGTGATGGTGACGAAGAAGAATAACAAGTAGAGTATGTGTGTAGATTTCACAGATCTCAATAAAGCCTGCCCGAAAGATCATTTTCCCTTGCCCCGAATTGATCAGCTGGTGGACGCTACCTCGGGGCACGAGCTACTGAGCTTCACGGATGCTTACTCCGGCTATAACTAGATTAAGATGAAACCAGAAGATAGGGAGAGTACTTCTTTTATCACCCCAAGGGGAACATACTGCTATCATGTTATGCCTTTTGGACTTAAAAATGTAGGTGCCACGTACCAAAGGTTGATGAACAAAGTTTTCACAGAGAAAATCGGTAAAAATATGGAGGTTTACGTCGATAATATGCTAACTAAGAGCAAGAAAGCCGCCGACCATATAGCTGATCTTGGCCAAACCTTTGATCAGCTAGAAACATATCAGATGAACCTGAACCTGATGAAATGCATATTCGGTGTACGAGAAGGAATGCTCCTCGGGTATATTGTGAATCAACGGGGCATTGAGGCCAATCCGGAGAATATCAAAGCTTTGATGGAATTACAACCTTCTGCTATGAAAAAGGAAGTACAAAGCCTCACAAGCCATATTACAGCTCTTAACAGGTTTGTGTCGAGAGCAACAGATAGGTGTCTTCCATTCTTCAGGATCCTCAGAACATCTTTTGAGTGGAACGATGAGTGCGAGAAGGCATTTCAAGAATTGAAGAAGTACTTGGGGACACCTCCACTGTTATCCAAGCCGATGATGGGTGAAAGATTATACTTGTATCTGTCTGTGTTGGAGAGTGCAGTCAGCTCAACGTTGATAAGAGTGGAGGATAGAGTACAAAAACTAGTATACTACACCAGTAAAGAATTTTGAGGAGCATAGATTAGATATTCGAAGTTGGAAAAGCTGGCATTAGCTTTAATAGAGGCAAGTAGGAGGATGAAACCTTACTTCCAGGCCCATACATTGTGGTGTATACTGATATGCCACTTAGACAGGCCTTACACAAGCTGAAAAAGTCTGGCAAATTGATGTATTAGGTAGTAGAACTGGGTGAGTATAATATTGTTTGTGAGACAAGGTTCTCACTCAAAAGGTAAGCAGTGGAAGATTTCATTACAGAGTTCACTTACCCAGATTCCCATGACCAACAAGATTCTAGTGCAGAACAACCCAAGGATGTTACAGGATCATCAAAGATAATCCCCGATCAACTCCCTATAGCAGATCTACCAGAAGGAACAAACAACGAGCAACAAGCATCATCGAGTAACAACCCAGCAGTGAAAGATGATAAGAGGAATCACCAAATATTTAATAACGGAACCTTACCAGATCAAGAGTTTGATAATGATATACCTGTATGGAATTTGTATGTTGATGGCTCTTCATGTGCAATAAGGAGTGGAGACGGAATAATTCTTAACACCCTTGATGGATTAAATGTCGAATAATGCTTTGCGCTTTCAATTCAAGGCTTCCAACAATGAGGCCGAATATGAAACTATGATTATGGGCCTCAGTTTAGCAAAAACAATGCACGCAGTGTAAGTCACCGTGTTTAGTGACTCACAATTAATTGTACATCAACTTCTGGGGTTGTACGCGGCGAAGGGAAACTTGATGTCAAGATATCACGATAAAGATATGGAGATTGTGTCCACCTTTGCAGCAGTTTAACTGATCAGAATACCCAGATTGGAGAATGAGAGAGCTGACGCACTAACTCGGTTAGCCTCTATTACTCGTACCGAACTACGAAGAATGATTCCCATCGAAATACTGGCAGAACGGAGCATAAATGAAGATTTAATGGTGAAATTCATTACCCTAAATATGGGACCATCCTGGATGGGCCCCATCGGGACATACATCGAGGAAGGCATTGTGCCAACTGATCAACTTGAAGCCAAAAGGCTGAAGTTTAAAGCTGCTTGATATGTACTGAATAATGGCGTTTTGTATAGAAGGGGTATCATCACAGGTCTACAGAGATGTGTGCACCCCTCAGAAGTTAGAAAGCTAATTAAAGAGGTTCACGAAGGCTCTTGTGGAGCTCATGTGGTAGGTCGAACTCTCCTATAGAGGTTAATGACGCAGGGATATTATTGGCCGACGATGAGAGCTGACTGGACAACCTATGTGAAGACGTGCGATAAATGCCAATGTTTCTCTCCCGTTCAAAGAACTCCCAGGCATTGTTAACGCCAATCACTTCCCCATGGCCATTTGTTATGTGGGGCATGGACTTGGTCGGGACCTTGCCTACCACCAAAGGGAGGTTCAAATATTTGGTAGCCGCGGTCGATTATTTCACCAAGTGGGTTGAGGCTGAACCTCTCATTGACATGTCGTACGAAAGGGTTTACCAGTTTATCTGGAAGAATATTATTTGCAGGTATGGTCTGCCACACGCTTTCATCATTGACCATGGTACCCAATTTGACAATGAGGATTTCGATGCATATTGTCATCAATCCAATGTCCAGAAGATCCATTCCGCACCAGGCCATCCCCAGAGCAATGGGAAAACTGAAGTGACGAACAGAACTCTACTGAATGGCTTGAAGAAATGACTCGATGAAGCAAAAGGGAATTGGATTAACGAGCTACACTTCTTGCTATAGGCATATCGCACCACTCCCCAAACAGCCACTGGAGAATCTCCCTACATGCTCGCCTTTGAAAGCGAGGCAGTTATTTCATTGAATTCGGTCTGCCTACACATAAGGTACTTAACTTCAACTCTCCTATAAGAAATTTGATGAGACGCTTAGACCTGGACATGCTCGAGGAAGTTAGAGAAGATGCGACAATCAGGAACGCAACCTACCAACAAAGAACAACCATGTTCTACAACAAAAAAGGTGAAGAAATGTGAACTCAAAGAGGTGGATTTTGTGCTCAAGAAGGTGATTCAGAAGCATAACAAGTTAGAGGCCAACTAGCATGGGCCCTACCGAGTAACTACAGTTGTTCGCCCTAGAACTTATAGGATGGAAAGCTTAGAGGGAGAAAAATTCAAAAATGCTTGGAATCCCAAGCACATGCGCAAGTATTATTAGTAATACAGACTTACATGTACACATTTCTCTTTACATGAATAAAAGTGTTGGTTTTTCCATATTCCTTTTTTGGTTCAATTTTTGTCGGAGTACTAGTGCTACACACTACATCAATACCGGTTGATTGACGTCAACAACCACCAATTTCGGTTGGTTGGCACCACTAAATTTAACCAACAATGTTGGCATAACAATCATATAATGAAAAGCCTAGTTGATCACGAATAATCTCAAGAGATATCCCAAACTAGGCAAGAAGATGGGTGACCTTCCGGGGAATCCACTATCTAGGCACCAAGGTAATCTAGATAAGATTGCTATAACTAAGCAGGAACATGGGATGAAAATAATTCCATTGCTTAGGCATTAATGAGTGATAAGTCACTACAACTAGGGAGTAGGTGGGGCAAGCTCCATTGTCTAAGAAAAACAGGACACATTGTCCCTCTTTATATGTATATATATATATTCATCAACAAAAAATGAGAAACACATCTCACAAAGTATTTCCAAGTAAATACAATTTTCACAAAGAACAAATTTTCTTCATTAAATACAAGTAGATTACTGTATTAAATACAAATTTCCTATTCTATGGGTTTTTTCCCTTTGATTTTGATACAGGTTCCATCCCGGCTGGAGGGTCATCTAACGAATAGGGAGAGTCGATAAAATTCATATTAGGCAGCATTCTGATGTTGCTCGGACATGGACGATCAAGTAAATGTTGAGGATGAGATATTTAAAATTCTGAATGAAGATGGTAATCACCAAGATATCTGGAGATCAAGCATCAAGGAATGGCACGAGCTGGAATCCAGTTGACATCAAGTTTAAAGGGAGGAACAGGCAAATCAAGTAATCCAGGCTCACACCAATCCCATAAGGACAGTCCTTAGTCAACTTTCATCACACATAAGGCATTCAAGCATCCCTATTTGTACCCCTCGTTGTTCGATTGTTACAGCCGAACATCGAGATGGAATAAAGCTTCGTTGTATCCCGCCATCCAAAATTCTCTAGGTTGTTTGTGAAATTGATAAGTCAATCTCTCAATATGCTCGTCAATTGAATGACTTGATTTTCTAAAGCCAGTTGGGTCCTCGTCTCTTCAATATTAATTTGACCAACCCTTGCTCAGCCATGGGTAGAAGGCCTTGCTCTGCCACGAGCAGACGAGGTAGGTACGATTCGTTTTAAAGTCTCTAACTCTTCTCTCAAGGCATCATTTTTAGTTTCTAAAAAGAAAAACCTTCATCATCAACTGGAACCAAAGCTACCAAAGAAGAGGAGGCAGCAGATTTTATTTTCTTCACTTCCTCTTGCAACACAATATTCTGTTGCTCTAATAACTTGACAATATTCTTGTTCTCTTTAATCTCAAGTTTCAGAACACTTTACTTTTTCTCATGTGCAGAGATGAACTTGTCATAGCCCCTGTCAGCACTCAACTGTTGATATTTTTTCTCATAACCTTCGTGTAAGAGTGCAATGGTTTCTTTATGATGAAGTTGGAGTTCCTAGATCATCCCTTGAAGGTCTTCAATCATTTCATAATAAGCCCCATTTTTGGCCACAACACGATCAAGCAAACACTTCAAGTATTGGTATGTATCAACTACTCGCTCAGAAGCATCCGATTCAAGGATATCAATTATTTGGGCCTCACTAAAATCTGTGTGACTCTCTTTGAAGTAATCATTACATTTTTTCATTAACTCTGTGTCATGAGCTGATAAGAGTTCCATTCTGGAAACGAACTAATAAGAAAAAATAAAAACACATAAATAATGATACAGACAAGAGCAGGTCAAGGAGAAATTCAGATTAGATAATAACAATCCATTTTATTGATCATAAGAAGAGAGAGTACAACCAAAGTTACAAGAGAGAAAGAAAAAGTAGAATAACAACATATATAAAGAACCGCACAATTTTACACCTTCTCCATATTTCCTATGACATCATCAACAGGTTTGAATGAAGGAGTTGGTTGCTCGGGAGGCATTTGGTGTTGCTCAGTAGAGGCTGATTCTTACTGAACTTGCTCGGAGTGTCGAGGAGCAGTAGCAACAGGGAATTGCTCTACTATCATCATGGAAGATTCATTAGATGCAACTTCATCTTCTTCTTCTTCGTCGATAGTAGGAGGAGGTCCATGAGTGTGTTTTTGAAACAACTCAGAATCATCTGCAATATTCAACTCTTTTAATGCTGCGACCCATCCGTCCCTGAAGTACTTCAGACTTGCATACTCCATCTGGAAAGTAATAGCGATTAATGCTCTATTCCATCCCTTGTCCCAACCAGAGCTAAAAGATTTCTTCATCGCAGCCTTTCTCTTCGACTTCTCATAAGAAGCACGCTCCTCAACAAGCCTCACTTTTTTCTCGAGGTCTTTCTTACGCCGTTCAGCCTCTTTAAGCTTACATCAGCCTCTTTCTTACTGGAAAGGATGACCTTCAATTTTTTCGTCCAACTCCTTGGAGGCAATTATGACCTAGTCATGAGTTGACTCTGCAGATAGAAGTTTCTTCTCCCAAGAAACCTTGTCTTCCTCATATGTCTTCTGGGAGTACTTCAAGGATTGAGATAACCCAAAAAAAGCTTCTTCAATACCGCTGGATGAAGTTGAAGCCTTGATAGCCTCATCCCTCTCCGGGATATTATTAAAGCACGTCATAAACTGAAAAAAAGAAAAAAAGCTCAAATTAGAATATGAATATAGTAGGTGGAAATGAAGGGGTAGGGATGATGATACTCACTGACGCGATATGTTAGGTTTCTAAATCAACGACCTTCTCCAGCTCGATACTCCGGAATGGTCTAAGACTTGATCAAACCCCTGGCCGAACTTATGGCGATAAAAGATGTAGCACTAGTTTCCGATGAAGGACCCCTAATATCACAAGGTCTGTAAGGACATTTTTGTCCATTATCAATATGTATGTCATACGCCGTTACACCGTTGAAGAAATTCAAGATTGCATCTACATCAACGGATCCGAATATCAAAGCGTCTTCAACATCATAGCCTCTGCGAGAATGAACTTGCAAAATGAGGCATTTATTATTCTGGGTCAACCGGACCGATCCGGTCACAAACGGACCGATCCGTTTTGCTGAAGGCCAGTATACCCCGGACCGATGGCAAACCGATGAGGAGAAATAGCCGAACCGATCCGACCTCATTCAGACCGATCCGCCTCTTAATAAAAGAACCGATCCGGTCAAATCGGACCGATCCGCCCTCAATCTGGACCGATCCGACGGGGATAATCACTGCCAGATTCGCTGCAGATTTTTTAGGCTCAAAGACTTCTTATTTAAATCCAACTTCGGGGAGTTATTTTTCAAGACTTACATACACGATTTTCAGAGTCCTAAATACTCAAAGTCTTCATCTTTTGATGTGCCAAACATCTTTTTGATTCACACAAAAAAAATCCAAATTACTTTTGTGAATCTTTTGGAACCCTAGAACATAAACTTTGTTGTTGTTCATCTTTGTGGAGAGATCTTTGCAACCGAGGGCTGCGTGTCATTGCTGAGGGAGTCTCTACAAAGTTTTATGGCTGCGTGTCATTGAGGAGGGCTGCGGTTCTTCCTTCGTTGTTTGGGCTGCGAGTCCTTGGAGGGTGCTGCGTGTATTCTCTTGCTGAGTTCAAGACTGCGTGTCTTTGTGGGTTGGCTGCGCGTTGATCCATTGCAGATTTCTCTATGTAATTGTAAGTTGCGGCTTGTATATTCATAGTGAAATAAAGGTTTTACCCGAAAGGGGTTTTTTCCTGAATTCTGTGTCTCAGCATATTTTTGTGTCACATGATTTATTTGTTTATGGGTTGACACACGCACGCATTTTAGATGCATGTTAGGGGTTGAAATTTAATAAGTGTGTCTAATTAGAAATTTCCGAAGTTAATCAATATCACGCATTCTCAAATTGGTATCAGAGCAGGTTGCGCTAATTTATCGCGTATTCCTATTTTCCGCAAAATCGTGTGATATTGATTTTTTTAAAAAAATCAGTTTTGTGAAAAATTGCAATTTTTCCTATGGAGCACTTATATAATCAGATGCCTATTTTTGACGGGTCTAATTATGCCTACTGGAAAGCTCGTATGAAATCGATTTTAAAATCTATTGACGAGCGAGTTTGGTTACTTTGCGAAAATGGTTGGACTCCTCCCACGGTCACTGTTAATAACATCACCTCTCTAAAACCCGTGTCAGCCTGGACTGAGGATGATTATAAGTTGTCCAATTTTAACTCCCGTGGTCTGAGTGCTATTTCTGGTGCTATCACTCCTGATGAGTATCGCCGAATCATGACGTGCTCCACGTCTAAGGAGGCTTGGGATGTTTTGAAACTGACACATGAGGGTACGAACGCTGTTAAAGAGTCTAAGTTGCAAAATCTGGCCACCCAATTTGAGACTATCACCATGTCTGAGTCCGAATGCTTTGATGAATTTTATGCACGTTTGTCGGACATTGTTAACACTAGTTTTAATTTGGGTGAGGTGATTGATAACACGCGTGTCGTTAAAAAGATTTTGAGATCTCTTCCAAAACGCTTTATTCCTAAAGTCACTGTTTTGAACTCTTTGGGAAATCTGAAATCACTTAAGTTGGAAGAACTTGTAGGAGATCTTCAAACCTATGAGATTGACATGTTTCCTAAAACCATTAAGGCTAAGGATAATGGTATTGCTTTAAAGACTCATTTTAAGAAAAAGAAAGAAAAAGTTTGTGAGTCTGATTCTGAGGAAGATGTTGATTTTGATAATATGGCCTTGTTTGCGAAAAACTTTAAAAAATTTCTCAACATGAAAAGAAACAATTCTTCCAATAAAAAGAATTTTTTTGAGAAAAATAAAAGGAAAGGAAAGGGCAAAGAAAGTGATGAGAGGAATGACTCTGATGAGGAGTGTGAGGAAGATTTAGAGAACATCACCTGTTTTGAATGTGGGGGTAAGGGACATAAGTCGTTTGAGTGTCCTACTTGGCTTAGAAAGAAAGGGAAGAAAGTAGCCATGCCTGCCACACTTAGTGATGATGAGGGAGATGAGTCGGATAAAGATTTAGGACATGGGATGGTTGTCGCCTTTTCTAGTCGTGTAAGCACACCCAGTTTGTCTCACAAAAGTGCACACGAGAGCGATAATAGTGATTCATGTTCTTCAAGTGAGGGAGAAAGTGAGAGTGAAAGTGGAGATGAAAGTGAGCTCCAAAAAGCTTTTAGAGATTTGTACACCGAGACCTTGAAAACAAAGAAGTATAATAGGGATTTAGGTCGTCGGGTTTTAGATTTGGAGAAAGAGAAGGAGGTTTTGAGAAAGGAGAAGTGTGATTTGGCCGACACGTTGTCTAGTCTGACGACACGTGTATCCTAACTCGAGAGTGATCTCGAACGTGCCCGGGAGGTCAAAGTCAAGTTTGAGAACGCACCTAAGAAGGTTGAAAAGGTGGTTCTTAAGGGTAAAGGTGAGAAGTTAGGAATAAGTCATGACGGTGCTTTTTCTTCCCAATTAGCACCCGAGCCGGTTCCCACTTTAGTGACAGTTTCACATGTGTCTCACCCTAACCCACCTAGGCGTCCCATTCCTATTAGGAAAGTGCGTCCTAGAGTTTTTGAGAGAGGTGTTCCTAGGCCTATTTATGTTTGCTCACATTGCAAGAGGAGAGGGCACCTTAGGGAATTTTGCTTTAAGTTGGGGTATGTGTCACGTTTTGCTTCTAGACGTGTTTCTGGCACACATGCACCCACACATGATACTTTACATGCTCCCGGAGACTACATGAGAGAGTTTGCACATTTAGGTGAGCAAGTTAAGTTTTTAGTCAAAACTTCACAAGAATTGATGGAGGTTTTTCATAAGTTGGAAAACCCCTCCGCACCTAATGATTGAGGTTTGACTTGTTTACTAGCATAGGGTGATTTTCATGATGTCATTGTTTGCCTATTGCTAGTATGTATCATTTTTGTATATATTTTTTTTGAAAAATACAAAAAATATTTTTTTGTTTTGGTTGCACCGTTTATGGATGAACACTTTGGATGACCGAGTCACAACATCGTTCCATTATTTTCATGTGACTATTTGATAAGTGTTTTGAGACAATAGGTCAATTCATCCATGTGCTTTATAATGTTTGGAGTCATTAAGATGTAATTAAGTGTTACTTCCTACATGTTTGACTCATGTTTCCTTTATTGCACACATGCACGGATTTTGTTTGATTATTGTGCTTGTCTTATCACATGTTGGTTGGGTGTCTTCACTTCAATCCTGTCCTTAAAACGAACCAAGCGCGATAATTTTGATAAGGAAATTGTGCATATAAAAACCGTTTTGTGAGTTTGTGTGCTTTGTTTGAAAACGGGGAAGGGCTGCGAAAGGTTCTTTAGCCTTTGCGAATACTAAGCCACCGTTAAATTGGACCTAAAAAATGGAGGAATTTTATTATCCGAGGTCCAAAGAGGTTCAAAGAGCCCGAAAAAATTGAAAGGCAATAAAAAGAAATTCATGCCAATTATGGGCCATTTAGGTTTTTGCACCAATTCTCCAAAGTTTGAGAATTTAGATTACCTCTAAAAGAAAATATATATGAGGGAGCTTGGTTGGAGAATTAAAACGGGTTTGCACGTCCTTGAAATTCTTGAAAATGCGCTATATAGTTTTGGACGTTATTGATGTGGAAATCATTTGACTTTGATTTGTTGATTTGTATAAGACGATGTCATCTAAATTCAACAATCTTTTCACCTAAGGATACTTTTGATGCTCATTCGTTAGGGGTACACATATGCATCATGCACATATGATTGATTGAGTTGATTTACCTATCGAATGTGTTCACACCCATTCATTTCGTTTCCATGACTTGGTTGTTTGAGTTTAAATCCATGGTGTGATTTTTGTATCATATTTGTTCTTTTTGGTATCCTATCTTTGTATGAAAAATTTGAAAAATAAAAAAAAATTGTTTGATGCCCTATTTTGTGTACAGTGACACCCCGATTTCGCTTATTTGATTCATTCTTCTCATTTGTCTATTTGGGGACATCATAAAAAGGGGGAGAAAGAATTATCATATTATGGGGGAGTTTGAATTTTGGGGGAGTTTTTGAGATGTTGCTTATGTTTTTATCATATATTGATATCCATGTTTATCTCATTTCAAACTCGATATGTCACGTGGTATTTGCCTTGTCTCATGTGTGTAGGTATGAAGATTGAAGATCAATATGTTGCACACCCTGATGAGAAAAGCTTTGAGATTTGATCATTGTTGAAGATTGAAGAACAAACGATGAAGATTTATACCTTTGTATCTTTCCATTTTTAGGATTCATGGGAGGGTAGATTTGTATAGGTCATTAGTTGATAATTCGGATATTTTTTATGTATGTACTGGCATAGACATAGGGGGAGATTTGTAAGGACATTTTTGTCCATTATCAATATGTATGTCATACGCCGTTACACCGTTGAAGAAATTCAAGATTGCATCTACATCAACGGATCCGAATATCAAAGCGTCTTCAACATCATAGCCTCTGCGAGAATGAACTTGCAAAATGAGGCATTTATTATTCTGGGTCAACCGGACCGATCCGGTCACAAACGGACCGATCCGTTTTGCTGAAGGCCAGTATACCCCGGACCGATGGCAAACCGATGAGGAGAAATAGCCGAACCGATCTGACCTCATTCGGACCGATCCGCCTCTTAATAAAAGAACCGATCCGGTCAAATCGGACCGATCCGCCCTCAATCCGGACCGATCCGACGGGGATAATCACTGCCAGATTCGCTGCAGATTTTTTAGGCTCAAAGACTTCTTATTTAAATCCAACTTCGGGGAGTTATTTTTCAAGACTTACATACACGATTTTCAGAGTCCTAAATACTCAAAGTCTTCATCTTTTGATGTGCCAAACATCTTTTTGATTCACACAAAAAAAATCCAAATTACTTTTGTGAATCTTTTGGAACCCTAGAACACAAACTTTGTTGTTGTTCATCTTTGTGGAGAGATCTTTGCAACCGAGGGCTGCGTGTCATTGCTGAGGGAGTCTCTACAAAGTTTTATGGCTGCGTGTCATTGAGGAGGGCTGCGGTTCTTCCTTCGTTGTTTGGGCTGCGAGTCCTTGGAGGGTGCTGCGTGTATTCTCTTGCTGAGTTCAAGACTGCGTGTCTTTGTGGGTTGGCTGCGCGTTGATCCATTGCAGATTTCTCTGTGTAATTGTAAGTTGCGGCTTGTATATTCATAGTGAAATAAAGGTTTTACCCGAAAGGGGTTTTTTCCTGAATTCTGTGTCTCAGCATATTTTTGTGTCACATGATTTATTTGTTTATGGGTTGACACACGCACGCATTTTAGATGCATGTTAGGGGCTGAAATTTAATAAGTGTGTCTAATTAGAAATTTGCGAAGTTAATCAATATCACGCATTCTCAAGGTCGAGCAGTAATTTCTATAGGTCTTTCTACAAGACCTCTCCTCAATCTCCTTAAAGGATCACCTTCAATAAAAGGTGATGCCTCTTTTGGCACAACAAGTGGTTTCATGCTGACCTCCTTGACAGGGGAAATTATTACTTTCGATGGAGTACTATCTATTTTCTTCGTCCCTTCAGCTGGGATATCCCTTTTGCTCTTCTTTGCCCCATCAGTACCAGGAGCATCTTTCATAAAGAACGCATACATTCTCCTCTTCTTCATCATTAAATGAACAATAGAAGTATTCAAATCAGAAGATGATTCTTCGGAACTTGCTCGAGATGATGGTACTTGATCAAGATCAATTACCACAGGAGGGGCAAGAGGACGAGCAATGAAATAAGAGGTGGTGTTTTTATATCTCAGCAAATAAGAAGTAGCTCTAACGTGCTCCTCGTCAACTGATTGATGCAAATCCCAGATGAGTTTCAAAGCTTTTATATTAATGTCACTCTCTTTTGGGGGATTTCTTTTGTTATCAACTGCAAAAACAAACATGAATATCAGTGATGCATTTTATCAAACATGAACAGAGCTAAATAGAGAAAAGCAAAAATAACCTATCCTATTGCCATAAAGTGGACACCTGGGGCCTTGATAAACATCATTTTCTTTTAATGGAGGGTGTTGCCAATTTTTCATCACAACCCCATGGTCAAAATAATCCCTATTAGCATAGAGAAGATTGACTATTAAAGCTCTATTGGAAAACCTAGTTTTTAAATAAAATGTGGTATCACTGGTAACCCATTTATAACAAAACATAATTTCAGGGATCCCTAAATGGGTCCCATGAATCTGGTTTAACCTATGTACACCATTAACTACCCTCTATGTATTTGGAGCTACTCTTGCAGGCACAATATCAAAATATTGGCAAAACTTCAAACACAGGGGATTAGGCAGAAAAGAAAAGCCACACTCTGCTATGAAAAGTGAGGGAAACCAGTGTCCCTCAGCCAGAGAAAATAAATCAGATGGAGAAGGAGGTTCTTCTAGAATAACCCAAGAGGGAATTGCAAAATTGGCTTGAAACTTATCCAAAGATTCGACACGGTAAACCATGATGACCAAAGCAAAGAAAGAAGTGGGAAGAAATTCTTACAGAAAATTGAGAAATATGCTAAGGCAGACGATGGAAAGAACGATAGTATAAAAACAGAGTGAGAACACACAGAGTTTGGAAATTTGAAGATAAAAAGTATATGATTATCTTTTTTCTATTTCTTTTAAATACCTTGCATCGGGAATTAGGAAAAGAATTGATTACTAGAAAAGACAATTGCGTTTTCGACGGTTAAATGATGAAAAAGATGCAAAAACCCAAGCGTCTATCGTATATTCAAAATATTTACAAATTTGTCAAATCTCGCTCAAACGACAAGACTATAGGTAAAATTTCTAAGTATTGTAAATCTGCAAGTAATCAAGACGTACAAAGGTGTTCGAGCAACTTTTGAGTAAAATATTCCACACTTTCATATCGAAACTCAGTTGTGAAACATTGGGGTTTCTGTTGATACGAAAATTATTCAGCTGACGTGGACCAGTGTCATCTTACGTGGCAAATAAATTAAAAGCATCGAGATACTCATCACCCCGAGCTACTTAGCGTGCCGAGCTACTCAACATGCAGAGCATCTGGCCAGGAAGATCAAACGATAATTGCACATTCAATGAACATCGAACTTAATGAACATTCTTATTGTACAGACGTATATGTCTATTGAACAACACCATATCGTCTATTCATATTGATAGACCCAAGGCTATAAATACATTTTAACATCCTCCACAACGGAGTGCGATCAATCGATCTCTTATACTCATCATCGAGATTAAGGAAAACATTGGCAAATACAAATAGTGGATGTAGGCCATTTTTATAAGGCTGAACCACTTTAAAAATCTCTTGTCTTATTTCTTTTTTTTTTATCTGTGATTAATTAATAAGACCGAATCTAGTTTTTTACATCAACAACAATATTGAATCGACTGGAAGAAGGAAGATTCTAAAACGTTATACAAACGTGCAGATGCAACTACCTTGTATACATATATACACATACATATACATATACTTAATGCATGAAATAATTTAATTTTGAAAACCTCATTCATCCACATTTATTTACCTTAATCTTATAAAATAATTCCTTTTCAACATTTTTACATTTATCTCATTATTTAACACACACGGTTAAATACTTGAAATAAGTACACTTGGTTTGAACGAAAACCATTTCTTTGCTGAAATTACATTTTAACCAGTACACCTTAGTATTTTCATTGAAATCCACCCTTTCAACACACGCGAACACTGTATTAGAAAATACTTATTTAGCCTTTGAAAACCTTTTACAAATAATTCTTGTGTTAATTAGGGGTTTAACCACTTAAGTTTCTTAACTACCCATTTACCCACCTACTTTACATTTTTCGTACCTTATGGACATTAATAGATTTATGCATTTATATGTCCATTTCATTTTTAATAAAACATTTAATAATTCATTCAAGTTAGGTTGTATTAACACATTTCACCACACAACCCATTTCTTGACATATTCCTTATTCCTTTATCTTTTCTCAGAATCTTCCATTAACCACATACTTCAACGGGCTCCACACCGTTGGCTATGCACACCATATGCTCTGGCCAATTATTTTGGATCTTTCACCTCTGGGCTCCATGCCCTTCTTAATTATCCTAGTGTCATCCAAGTTCTTTTTAATGTGTTTTAACATTTTATAAATGTCCACATTATTTCACCTTTCCTTTTTACCCGACCGAAGTCGAAACCCGGGGCTACACCCCAACTGGTGTTACATTTTGAAATTTTACCATTCCATTCACGTTACACTTTAACCTTAATTTTATTCCAAAATCATATTCATTTAGGACCACTTTGTGTAAAACTTTAAGTAAAATTAAGGTTAAAGTGACACTTTAAGTAAAATTACCATTTTACCCATTTGTTTCCAAACTCATCTTTTACTCCATTTTCACAAGTGTTACTTTTCTCAATACACTATTAAGTTAACCATTCTAAGTCCTCGAGTGTTTTAACACCTTAATACCTTTTTAAACTTGGAATAATATTGTTATTAATTGAAACTTCTATATTCCATTATTTCCTCTCCAATTTCATAAGTGTTAATTAAGTAACACTTTAAATAAAATTAAGTAACACCTTAAGTAAAATTAAGTAAAACTTTAAGTAACACCTTTCCTTTAACACCTTAAGTACAATTAAGTAACACTTTAAGTAAAATTACTATTTTACCTATTTGTTTCAAAACTCATCTTTTACTCCATTTTCACAAGTGTTACTTTTCTCAATACACTATTAAGTTACCCATACTAAGTCCTCGAGTGTTTTAACACCTTAATACCTTTTTAAACTTGGAATAATATTGTTATTAATTGAAACTTCAATATTCCAATATTTCGTCTCCAATTTCATAAGTGTTAATCTTTTATAGCATTATTAAGTTACACACTAACTTTTCAATGTATAACCATTAACACTTATTCTACATCATTACTAACCATTTTTCCAAATTAGACATTTCTTTACTTTCTTTATTCAAGAAGTCTAAATACACTTAAAGACTACTTTTATAAGAAAATACTATTTTTTTTATCAATTCAAGTAGTCTTATAACTTTATACTTATCACACTTTTAACCCCTTTTTTCACACACTTTGAAGACCAAAAATTTCTACTAATCTTATTCCATGTTTAAACCCAACGAAATAATCTTTAAACTTATTTGTATAATGATTATCCAAATACTACAAGTTTATATGCACGAGAGGATGGATTTTATACCTTAAAATTCCATCAAATGGGTTAAACATATTTTTCATTCTAGAAATTCATCAAACTTGCAAAAATTTACTTTGAAGGCATAAAAGACATTTATTTATTTTTAAACTCAACAAGTGTCGATTTTGATAAAATCTTCATTTTAGCAAGAAACCTTGAAACATTTTTTCATCCATTCTTAATAATAAATCATTATCTTCAAACATTTTATGGATAACAATATTTTTATAAAATACCCCATTTTCATAAAATATCAGCTTTTAATATTTCAAAACTTTAAAATATTTATTCAGTCTATATTTCCAACAAAATAACATTTTACCAACTTTTTTATTCTATGAAAATGTTTAACATTATCCTACGAAGAATCATCATTTATTCATGTGCATCCTACTTATGCAATCTAACCATAAGACTACTAAAAATGAAATTAGAGTCTTAAATACTAAGGATATATTTCCCACCTCTAAAGATCCCAAATTGTGGCAACAATGTTGGTGTAGGAGAAACAACCCCCACCTCCAAAGGAGGCCTAAAGGGGTTACCAAAAGCATCCTACAAAATTCTCCATTTGAGCTTCCAAGCTAAGAACTCCTTCAAACTCCGTGAAATCTCCATCTCCCTCTTCTCCAAGAAACTCCAACACTTCTCTAAAATTTGAAGCGAAACTTATCCTTGGTGGAAATGGGTGTATAGTGTTCAAACAAGGTGGAATATGAAAGAAATATGGAGTTTTAATGGGGAGAGGTGGTTGTGGCTTGGTGGTTTGTGGTGGTGGGAGAGCATTGCAAGACTAAAATAGTGGAGGAGGACCACCTCTTCCACTCTCTCTCTTCTTCAAATTTCCTCAACACAAATGAGACCAAAATACCCATTTAAAAATCCTCAAAGGTCTAAAATTCCCATTT
Organism: Sambucus nigra; assembly: GCA_949130495.1. NCBI lineage: Eukaryota > Viridiplantae > Streptophyta > Magnoliopsida > Dipsacales > Adoxaceae > Sambucus > Sambucus nigra. The sequence continues at coordinate 343,324,362 of OX422221.1, forward strand.
TTGCCAATCTGGGCTAATCTGTGCTCGATAACTCAAAGATTTAAGGGTCAGATATTGTAATACCCCGTATTTTTGTGATATTTATTTATGAGATTAATTGAATTAATTGTGTATTAATTGGAAATTAATCCAGATTAAAATACTAGAGAGATGCGAGTTAGTATTTGATATTAACGAGTATATATGGCTATATATGAATTTGGAATTATTGATTTGTTGTGAGATAGAAATACGGCAATTTGAAAATCTTGTTGAGACGCGGGTGATAGTCGCGTCATGGAATATAATTATGATAATTAAAAAGTGAATTTTATTTCTATAAACCGTATGGTCATTTTGAGTGCACCAACGCGTCCGGAAGGGTCGAAATAGTCAGAAAACACTAGTCGGGAGTTTAGTTTGGATCCCGGGGCAATTTTAGGCCATACCAGCAACGTATAAGGGTAGTTTGGTAATTTTAGAATTTTGGGATTTTTGATTAACGAATTTTAGGAATTTTAAATGGAAAATTAAAAGACCCACTAACCCATTACCAGCCATTTACTGATTAGAGGGCTACGGGGGTTATTAGAATTAACCCCAAAAGTTCCTAAGACAAACCCTAACCTCCATTGCCACCATTAGAGAAGAAAGCTTGGAGAGAGAGAGAACCATTCATCAGATTCGTTATCAAATCCAGAGTTACACTTAAGGCAAGTGGTTTAATTTCAATTAATTGCAGAGAATGCTTCTTCCATGCGTAGGAATTTGTTATAATTGTATTTGTTTGGGAGATGGATGAAAACCCATTAAACTTGGAATTAGAATCTTATATATTGATGAGGAATTGCATGTAGAATTGTATGTAGGTTATTAATCTTATGATAATAATATCTTGGATGAAACAAAAACGGATTTAATTAGGCCCATTGATGATTTATAAGTTTTAGGGTTCATGTTCATGTGATTTGGGGAAAAATGGTGGAGATTTGATAATTTGATGTAGTTTGGGGTGATTTGAACCCATATAAATGTTGTAATACGGTTGAAACATGTTTAGTAAGGATTATATACCTTGAAACATTGTTGGAATGACATTTAGGTGAGATTAGAGGTGAAGAGAAGTTGGAAAAACGAGTTTAGGAATTTCTGGGCTCGAAACTGGTCCCTCGTTAGAAGACCTACCCAGGTCGTTCGAACGAGCTCGTTCAAACGAGCTTCTAACGAGTGGAAAGTTTGCCTTCTAACGAGTTGAATGTTCATTCGATGCTTTTCGTTCGAACGAGATCTCGTTAGATACCCAGTTCGTTCGAACGAACTCTCGTTCGAACAACCTCGTTCGAACGAGACTTCTAACGAGCTGACAGTTTAGGCTTTTTAGCCTGTTTTAATCCCGAGTGTCCCGTAACCTTGGTTATATGTAGAGATAACACTTCCTTGTTGATTTATTGATATAGTAGGGACATTTGAGGTATAATGAGGAGTCAAACCTAGAAGTGTAGTTTGAACCTAAGGGAAAATATGAAGTAGGACGTGATTGTCTATTACGATGCGAGAACTATTGACGACCTAGTTACTATATTAATCGGGAACATATAAATTGTGTAGCATTATATGTCGGTACAAATGAGATGCGTACCACCAATATATTATGGGGATTACTAAGATGTGTGCTTACTTAGTATATGTACTGATTTTATGTGTATGACATACCTACCATACTTGCTATCACGGGAGGTTTACATTCGCTTAGGGCCCTCTAATCCTTGTGTTTCCCGGATTTAGACAGGTACCTCGATGAACATAGGTCAGAGAAGGACTTATTGGGATGTTAATAAGTCTGCTGATCGTGGGAGCGCAGGTATGTGCGTGACCCATGTGATGTGACTGTGTTCGCCTCCATTATTTGTGATGTTGTTATCTGTGAACGATTCCTGAGAGATTCGGAATACGTGATCCTTATGTACGTGATGTACCGGGATGGATAGCAGAGTATGTGTGCACCGCAGCTAGTCTCGGGGTGCTTGTTTTGTATATTTATGACGTGAATAATATACACTTAATTAATGGGAACTTTCATGTTAATATTGTGAATATAATTATGGTAATGTTTTGAGAAAACATAACGGGTTAATTGATAGTGAATTGTATTACTAACTAAGAATCTGAGTTTAAGTAAAGCCCTCTATTTAATTGATAACGCTAGAATGCATTATGGGGATAGAGTAGTAAGGGGTAGAACTTATTACGTTTTGGTTAGATATATATATGTCATTTAGATGGGTAAGGTACGTTAGGAGTGCACATGTAGTCGAGAGGTGAGAATTTCATGTGAGTGCACGTCCTAACATGTATTTTGCATTTAATGTTTTAATGTTATTAAAACACTTGCTGTTTTTAAAATGATTTCCACTTTCGGGCTCTGACCCATTTGCTTTCAAATCTATTTTTGTAAAAACCATTTTAGGTGCCCAGCCACAAGGACACCATGCTTAGGATCCTCATTCAGGTGACGAGCTGTAGCTGTTTGTGGAAGTTACAGGACTTTGCTTGTAGATGCTTCATCTACCTTGACTCTATATTCAGCACTTATCAGTTGTAGGGCATGTTGCCCATTTCTTTTAGAGACTTTTCATTTATTTCAGTTATTCAGACTTATGGCATGTAATTAATTCAGGATTCAGACTTGTCATTTTATTTTCAGTTGTGGGATTGTTGTGAGGAGTTTTCCTCTGGACTTATTACTATTGTTTGGTTATTTCATTACTTCGTTATGGTGAATGGATTATGTTGTTCTTCCATTATTCTTTTATTGCATGTTAATCAGACTTAACTTAAAATTTGGCAACTTACTTTTTAAATACTAGGTGGTTAGTAATTATTAAAATATTTTCGTCAGTGATGCTATTAACTGAACCAACTTGGCATTTTGTATTGATCTAATAAAGGAGTAGCTACCCGGTATTTAATTAGTCGGGGTGTCATAGAAATGAGACAACACACAAGGTCCATAGGATCTACACATTTTTGTGACACATCATTCTAACGGTATACTCATATCGTTCAAGAGACATCTTCACCTCGCTCGAAGATTGGCATCACATGCACGACATGGAATTGTAATGGAGTGGGATATCGTTTGAAGGTTTGATTCTCGTGACCTTCACGCGACATTCGTATCTCTCTTCTAACTACCCAAATAAAATACAAATATAATCGAATATCCAAATAAAATAACATGTACCAAATAAAAAAAAATACAAATATAATCTAATATCGAACTAAAATAAATACAAATAATGTCATGGACTAAGGTCTAGAATAAGTCGGAGGAGGAAGGAAGGCCACACGACATATGCATTGACACACCCATCAATTCTCTTAACACCACATTGTTCGTGCAACCACAAAGGTGAGTTATCCTTTTCTGCCAAAATATTCATGACGAGCACCTTTGCCTCAATGTCTTACATGGGATGTCCATGAACCACCATACCCGGGAGGGTGCTCGGGTCCCTCAACCCCTCGCTATCAGATCCCCACTAAATATGTCGATAAAAAATATGCTCGGTCAAATTATTTTTGACATAGGCCATTTGATGGGGGTCAAGATGGGAAATTGATCATATAAGGGTGGCGAGTTTGTGCATATCGGCGATGAAGCAGTGACGTACTCGTCTACCTCTTTCTCATTCCCCTTACCCTTAGCCTCATCGGAGTTGTACCCCCACTGATGCTTCATGAAGGCGTACATATCTAGGATCGTCATCTCCAACCTTCATAGCTTATCATCATGGATGTCCACCTTATGAGCCAACTCGGTGTTGCTCATCTCCATTTTGATAATCCTTGACTTCCCCACTTGAGATCTAACCCCTTAGTATCCCCTTGCGATCCGCCCCGAGAACTTATCTGAGTGCGTCCGTAGCCAAAGATGCTTTGTCGGCATCAGACCGCGACTCATGCACTTCCTTAAGCTTTGCCTGAAATGAAAAAAAGTGCACGATTAGTTAATTAAGTTAATAAAAAATATTATAACGTAATTAAAAACATTAAACAGTATAACTTACAATCGTGGTTTTGACGCTTGGGGACACCTCCTTATCCTTTTACTTCTTCGTTCGAATTTCCACATAGGCATCGAGCCTATGTGGCCAACCCCCAGGGCCACACCCCATCTCCTAAAATAAAATAATGACAAATTAGTAAATAACGCAAATTAATGCTAAATTAGAATGACATAAAACTAAAATTAAAGAAAAATAAAACTTACCATCCTATGCTCCACCTCGTCGTAAGACGTCCGCTCAGAGTAGTGCACGTCCACTTTTTAGCCCGATTTTCCCTCCCTAATTGACGAGATTCCAATTGTCGCTCATCGATCTCATTGTCGACAAATTGCTTCCACTGTGCCCATAAGATCGACTCCTTTGAGGGAACATTGTCACGCACTCTCAGAATGGACTCCCGGGACTACATGTTTTTCTTCCACGTCTTATATTGATCCCTCAAATGTTCCAATGTGAAGTCGTGGACATGGGGGGCAGGCCGAATTGATCATGTCAAATAAATACAAACAAAAAAGAAAGTAAGTGTTAGTTTCTTATAAATATAAATGTATTTAAAAATAAAAATACACTACCTGTAGTGCCCCCTAGATGCACATCTTGAGTTCATTTGGCATAATCCTCCAATCAGTGTACCCCAGGATGACGATTGTCTTCAGCAACTCCAGGGATCTAGTCAATAATCCTATCTTATTCTCAACGATGGACCCCAATTTTCCCCACTTGGGGGCCTAATGGCCGAGGAGCCCTCATCACCTCCGCTACCGCGATGGGATGAAGAAATTTTCTGCAAAAATTGTTATTATTGGTACTAACTTGTATATGGACTTTGAATTAATGCTCAAATCCGATAATAACAAATCACTAGAAGAATACAAGTTAACGACATTATAAATCTAAATATTGTTTCAATACCATGTCATGTCATGGACTTTGAATTAATGCTTAAAATGATTAAAATCCTAATTAACATATTCACTAACCATAAAACCAATTTTAATTCAAATCCAATAATAACAAAGAACTAGAAGAATACAAGTTAACGACGTTATAAATCTAAATATTGTTTCAATATCGGGTCTTGTCATGGACTTTGAATTAATGATTAAATTGATTAAAATCCTAATTAACATATTCACTAACCATAAAAGCAATTTTGATTTATATCCGATAATAAAAAAGAACTAGAACAAGACAAGTTAACGACACTATAAATTTAAATATTGTTTTAATATCGAGTCGAGTAATGGACTTTAAATTAATGCTTAAATTGATTAAAATCCTAATTAACATATTCACTAACCATAAAACCAATTTTGATTTAATCCGATAATAACAAAGCACTAGAAGAATACACCCACTGGTTATTACAAGCGTTAAACTGATCATGTACAAATGAATTAAAAGCATTAAACTGTCGTTCGATAATAATAAAGAACTAGAATAATACACCCAGTAGTCATTAGAAATAATTGAAATACTTATTATAAGTATAATTTTTTTTTTCAAATTCGAGTTATCATAAAAAAATTATTGATATTCGGTAGGAGTAGCCAAGTCATCCACACTATTGTTTAGACGCTGTGGCACATGTGGACAATTGACCACTACTCGTTAATGATATACGTTGAGTAAAACACTTACTTGACCTTTTGAAAAGAACAAAGAAATGGATCATCACTCAGGTGTTCGTTGGTTTTTAACTTGGACAAGTCAACCATGATCAAATTGGTGCCAGGATCAACTTTACAAGCATTTTATCCCCAACTCTTACCCAATCACAGTAAAACACAACATCTTTGAAGCTTACATAGTCATATTCAAATATATTTCGAATTAAATCATAGTAAGTCATTTTATCTTCAATGAGGTTTTTATCTTTTGCGCTCTATTGAAAATAAGTAAGAGCCTTGTATGAAATGTTCGAGTTCTGTACATTTGTATTCTCCTCGTACACCCTTGCACCGAATACATAACTATTCAATCGATAATTTTTGTACTCTTATGCCATTAGCAAGGGTCCAGTCGCTAGATGAGCAAGCCTTGATGTCGCATCACCCATCTATAAGAGCTGATAATATAGATAAATTAATTAGGTTAGTTGTAAAGTTTTCTTGTAATGTGACATTTAATAACATACATTTTGATTATAATTTCCTCGTGTGACAAACACAACCTAAATTCCATGTTTGATTGTGCCATTGTTTTTCGTCTTTTATTATTCTCACAGGCTTCATATTTTCTGCATAGATCATGACGAATGTATTACAAGATTAATCATGTATAAAAATTAAAATAATGTAAAAGTTAAAATAATTTAAACTTACTTTTTCCATTCTTAGACGTTTTCATTTGTGTCAAATAGATAACAAGTTACTTGTTCATGTTGCAAACTTATTAATTTCACTCGGTTGCATATCACATGACCACCCTCATTGACGAACTCATCACTGTCATCTACGCTGCTCGGGTCAGGCATATAGTCATGAGTGTAGTTTGATGATTCCACAATGATGTATTCCTATGAAATTGATCCTTCAATGTATCGCGTATTCTTGACGTAATCTTTGAAATCAATGTTTCAAACAGATACATCCATCAACATCTAACTGGGCCACAAAGAAGTTCCTCTTCACATCGGTGCACCAATAAGTGAACACTTATGTCAAAGAATGATGGTGGAAGTGATTCTCCAACACACAAATCGCTTCGGTCACCGTCAATTTTGCGTCCACTATGTGATCTCGAATGACTACCTTCTCACATAAAAATGAGAAGCAAATACTAATTTGCATAATAGCCCTCCATAAATCCTTTTGCTTGGAGAAATAGTTCTTAAACAATAGAAGAACAAATTGCATGATCACATGCCAATCGTGGGCCTTACACTTATGTAAATCATGCGTAGCATAATTCACAATCCTTTGTATGTTGGATGAAAAATTAGATGGAACCTTCAAATTATATAGTGTGTAAAAGCACCTTCCTTTCCTCATTCATCAAAGTAAACGCACTAGGGGGAATTATTTTACTCCCCTTATTATCTTCTTTCAACCATAGTTGTGGCTTAAGTTTCAACGATTTAAGGTCTTTTCACGCATCTTCTCCATCCTTCGAATGACTTCCCCCAAGGCATTTGCCCATAATATGTTCAGTGATGTTCTTCTCAGCATGCGTCGCATCCAATACATGACGCACGAAGTTATTCTTCCAATAAGGCAAGTCAAATAAAATTAACCTCCTAGACCATTCCACTCGTCTTAGTGTCATTCCCAGTTGGGGTCTTCTTATGCCTGACATTCGTAAATATTGGATTCTTACCTAGCATATTAGGACCATAATCAGAAGATTTATTTTCAATTTCTAAACTAAATTTTTTTCTTAGCGGTAGCCTGTGTTCAACTCCGCCAAGTAAAAAATTGTAACCTTTATCAAATCTAAAACTATGAGTGGGGGGAAAGAACCTCCTATGGTAATGGTATACATTTATTGAGCTAGGGTAGAGCCGAGGAGAGTCAGCCTCCTCTCCACAAATATGACACCCTAAATAACCATGTACTACACAAGCGAATAATATCCCATAAGCTAGATGTGACATCTTTGCTATTCTAATCTTAGATGATCATTCCATTATTAAATTAAACATGAATCATTAATGGTGTCATCATTAGCATCACTGTGGAAATTTAATTTATTTTACTAATACCCTAATGACCCGGTGTCAAATTTTAATCTTTATTATTAACATGCAATACTTATAAACGGAATAAAATTTCATTCACCATTTCCATACTCATAATAAAGAATAATGAGATAAGGAAATAAATAAATATATTTGGAAGAACACTCCATATAAAATCCCAATACAGTCATCCATAAGTAAAGGCTAAATCAAATACTGGAAATAATAGGAAATAAAATATCTCGTAAATAATATCCAACTAAGAATGGGAGACATATTCGACTAAGATATATAGGGATAAATAAGAACTCAATAAATGTGGAGGCATCTAATATCAAGGTTCTGAAACTTCCACAACAGCTGCAACACGTCAAATGTAGGAACTTTTATGCCTGATGTCCTTGTGGTTGGGCACCTAAAAATGTTTTTACAAAAAGGGATTTGAAACAGGTCAGAGCCCAAGTAAAACAAGGTGAAATTTTTTAGCAAGTATTTAAAATGCAAGAAGATAAGATATTATATACATGTTAGCTCCACGTGCTCTCACTTGAGATTCTCACCTCTCAGCTATTGTGCACGCCTAACGTAGTACTCTAACCCACCTAGTTATGCTACTCGCATAACTAGTTTGACAACATCTCTTCTCCCACTTAATACTTTATTATGCCCACCCGTATTGCACATACAATACGATACTACATTTTTAAATTCTTTATATTCATTAAGAGTCACTAGTTAATGATTAAGTTCTCATAACATTGAGTAATTTAGATATTACTATCCATCTTATCTACTAATATAATGGAAGTAAAATCAATCACAAGTATATATATATATATATATATATATATATATATATATATATATATATATATATATATATATATATATGACATACTATGCTATCAAGTCCTGGTACATCACATACTAAATAAGGACATCGGTTCGGATATCACCCTCCAACCATAAAATCAAATCACACATATTGGAGGTGAACATAGTTCTAAGCCTTTGGCCTACGGACATACCTAACGCAACCAAATGACCTGTCACACCCTTATTCACATAAGTGGTGCTCAATCCCTAAGTTCTATGTTCTGCGATACAAGTCAATATCCCCTCAATGGGCTCATCAGGATAAGACTGTCTATGATGCGGAACCTCCCATGATAGCAAGTAGTCTAGGTATGTTTACACATAATAAATCAACCAATAGGTAATAACACAACCTATATATATATATATACTAGTAAAATGACCGTGCCTGAAGGCATGGCGAAAATTTTGAAAGTACATAATCGTGAAACGATGAAAATTTTCAAAATACATAATTGTAAAATGACAAAAATATCGTTCCCCAACAAAATGAAATAAAGTGTAATTTAAAAAAAATTGGCCATAATCTCCCCAGTTTATAAGACTATATAACCTGCTTAACAAATAACAAATTGTCCAACACCATTCAAATAATCTAAATTCATCAAACAAACTCACATATAACATGAAATATATAATATTCATCAACTAAACTCACATCGTGCCTCAAATAAACAAAGTGTCAAAGTTTTAAAAAAATTGGGCAAAATCTCCTTTGTTTATTGGACTAACAACCCTCTTAAGGGATAACAACAAATCCAACATTATTTAATGATCTCAAAAGTTAAATTCATCAACAACATTTAAAAAGTCCAAGTTCATCTAACAAATACTTCATCTTGGTTGTCACAATACCCCCATCCAACATATTTGTCCCTTCTTTCATACTAATGATTTTCCTCAGCGTTCCACATGTTCTCCCGATGTTTTTAGATTACTTTAGCTCTGCATTTAAACCAAAAGTCAAAAGTAAGCACTTTAAAAAAATTAATTGCTAGTGAAAAAAGAATCAAATTGAAAACATATGACATGTGTTGTGTATTATATGTAGAAAAATGAATAAATTAAAAGTGCCTCAATAATGTAGTGTTTTTTTTTTTTTTTGGGGGGGGGGGGGGGGGGGGGATGTGAAGAATTTGGGAGTGAATTTATTTAGTATGAAGATGTTATAATAATATGGAAGAACTTGAACATCTTTTTATAAACTGAGAGTCATCAAGCTAGGCACTTACTTCATTACTGAGGTCTTTAAGAAGCCGAGTTGCTACAATAGCCAAGAACTCCTGCCACGGGAGGAAAGGGAGCCCAAAATTGTAACTAACAAGTTTTGAACTACCTGCAATATAAAAAACTCTTTGATAAGAAAAATCAAGTTAATATAAAGGACAATCACTAATTATCAATTATTTTCTTCACAAAAGGACATTTCTTAATCGCTAAACATGCCCATGTTATATTATTCAATTCACAAAATGTTAAACCCACTTACCTTTTACAATTGACCTTATTTCAAAACAATATCAAACTTCACAACTAAAAGCATCCATGCACATCATTTTGACTCTACCAAACAACTTAAAGTAAGAATAATAACATTTGGTTAATGTTCAATTAACCTCAACGCGTCTTATCATTTTCACAAAAAAAAGAGGAAGATTAGAAGAATGAAGGGACATCTGAGATTGTGCACCCAACCCCTTAAATTCTTGGGCTCCTAATTTAAAATGGCCATATACCAAAGCAGAAAACACTTATAATTCCTCCAAACACCCCTTAAATTTAAAATTGCAAAAAACACCCCTAGCTCCTAATTTAACCATTAAACCTAACCGTAAATCCACCATACTAATCCCCTTTTTCGAGAACCATGTCGGCAATATACACAAATCTGAACAATATACACAATCAAAATTAAGGAACTAAGCTCTTCAGAATAATGTAAGAATCGATTCCAAATCCAAATAGAGTAAATCACATGCTGCTGCTTGTAAGTGGACACAGTGGGAACTTTTTTTGCCTTCATTCTCACTCTTCATAATGTGTTTTGTACAATGCCTGATTACTAACGAAGTTGATTAATTTGCATAAAAACCTCACCAGATTTGGTTTCGTGATGACGAACTGAATACATTGGAAGCCCTTCATATACATTTGATTTGGTTTAGAATCCCTTCCTAGCTTCTTTGCCATTCTCAAAAGAACATAACCTGAAAAAGATAAATAATAATATTAGATATTCTATTGTGCATCCTAATTTATGGAGAGAAACAAATGATCTATTGTGCAAGCATATATGCAGATACATGCATATATGCTTGCATATGCAGATATATGCATATATGCAGCTTGCATATATGCATATATTTACAGATATATGTATAACTCCAATTTGGTTGGATAACTCCAAAAGGTCAGGGGTATCAGTTGTATACCTCCAATTAGGTTGGATAACTCCAAAAAGTCGGGTATTAGTTGTATAACTCCAAAAAGTCAGGGGTATCAGTTGCATCACCTTCAATCAGGTTGGATAACTGCATATCAGTTGTTAAATTGATCTATGTACATGTATATGTCAACACATATTATGTTTCCTTAGATTACTGTTATTTTCTTTTCATTCTGGAAATTGAGGATGTGAAATAGCAGATTCTTATTCATGTTCAATGTAACAAAATGATGTGCGAGGTAATATAGTTTCTACCCTATGAATCCCAGGTTGGCACCAATGAAAAATTAGTAGTAGTACAATTGAAAATTCAAGAGTTATACATGTTTTTGAGTATTGATATCAATTTTTTTTTCCCAATTTGGACCGTATGAAAGAATAACTTTAAGAAAGTTGTAATAATATAGCAACTCACCACACATTTGTATGGCCTATCCATTTCACCGGTATCAAGTAGGATAAGTTTCGGATGTTGACATTCAATTTGATCCTTATTTGGTATTTTTTTCCTCAAATATGTCGCCACCAATAAACCTTATAAATCTAAAGACAAACCAGATTCAAAGATGAAGCATGAGGGAGGAAAGGTGCATAAAAACTGGAAATCTAAACAATAATCAAAGTATTAGAAAGTTCTCAAATATATTTAAAGGAATAAAGTTACCTCTACGAAAATCATATGTTCGTATGTAGAATTCATTATCATTTTTCTTCATATCCATTGTGATCAGCACTGCAAAAACTTGTGTAGATTATAAATAACTAAAATTAGTTCATTACTTGCAAGATTTACACTCTAAAAATTATAAAAGGATCTTCCTTCATAAACCAAATAAAAAATAGAACCTATGTGCAAACCAAATATGAAAATCTTCCCTCAAACAAAATATTTCACTTATTATGCTTCAAGTTTGAAAGGGTCCAACACAATTCTAAGAAAAAAAGTTGTGTCAACTTACCAAATACTGAGTTAAGCATTTAATCAAACAACATTAATTGGTTGAAGCAAGTTGCATTCTTTTTTTGGATTGAAATTGAGCCGTGATAATTTTGGTTGAACCCAAACACCCTTTTGTAGAAGGGAATAGGAGGCTTAGTTAGCATGATCCTTGATCACCTCGAGATCCATCTTGGTAGCATAAGTGGATTAAATCTTGTAATGGATGCCCTGCAGCTCCCTTCAGAACATGTGCTTTAATGTGACATACATCATCTTGGCTCGAATATGGGACACCAAAGGAGACCATGCAATAATGAAAATCTTGCTCTATTGGTAGTTCTCAGATCAGAAGTCACAAAATTAAAGTCATTGATAATCATTCTTAGGCATAGATGTAGTGAAGTCATCATAACTCTCAGTTGGACCTCGAGTCTTTTCGACCTCAATGCGAGGAACCCATCCATTGCGGAGGATGGAAGTTGGTAGGGTTTTTTGGGGTTGAAAGGAAAAGGGAGAGAATGATAGGATCTGTATTTGGATGGAGTTTTACTCTAATTTCCTAAAATTGTAGGTTTAGTTACTGCTATATAGTTACAATAAACCCAACCAGGCCCACTATATCAAGCACAATATAGGGACTCTTGTATACAACATGGTTATGAAGGGCCAAGTTGGGGATGCTGGGCAGGGATTCTACCTTCCAATGTGTGCTTGAGGTGGAGGAAGATGGCAACGCTTATGCCCACCCACATAAATCATAAAAGAAAAAGAGAAGTCACACCGAGATACAATAGTTGGGCTGAGCTCAGGAGTGGCCGAATTCTTCTCAAGAAGTCGAAGAAGCAAAAACAATTTGGATGTCTATGAGCATAAGATATGAAAGTCTTGTGAGTTCTAAAAAGATATTCAAATATTGTAAATGGTTATATTATATGGGCATATGCCTCAACAATATAAAGCATGTATAAATCATTGAGACTAAGTGGCATCTCTAATAATGTGTCCTCATCTTTGATTCATTTTTCGCAATCTACATATCGAACAGCTCCAATAAGGCATAATTAATGACCAATAGTTAAGAAGCGTTCATATAAATAGTATAAAAACACAATCAAGATCAAAATCAATATAAACCTGATTAAAAAACCATCTAGAATTAGTATTTCTTTATATATAGGAGCTAACTTGCTTCACACCCCAATGAATTTCTAAAATACAGTTCTAAAATAAATTTAAACATACCAATGTCATAAGCACATCAGCTACTGATTAAAGACCGCATCGGCTACTGCTAGAAGACTCTCATATCCATTAATTTGTTGGATACTCGATTTTGAACTTCTACATTGATACCCCCTGTAACATGAACTCCCAGTGCATGTTTCTAAAGAAGGTTGAAAGTAGCCATGTGGTGCAAATCAGTAGACAAAGTTAGTGTTATAAAAAAAAATTAGAATCGTATGTATGGAGAGAAGAAAGTTTTAAGACACTACATTGTTAACAGTAAATGTCATTTTTTATATTAGTAAAAAAGGAAAGGATACCAAAAGGTACTACATCGCTACAACTGCAGATTTTTTCTAATTGAACTTGAATCATAAAACATAATGCAAATTAGTAATTATTTATAGCCTGAACTTCACAACAACTTGGATAAAATGGAATTACAGTTATGTACAGAATCATTTTAATGCCAACATATACATAATGTTTGCAAGCCATGCTCAGAGCTTATCCTTAAGCCAAAAAACATAAATACCACTTTCTTTTAGTAGTGATCTACATCAAAACCATAGAATAAGTATATTATAAGAAATGCAATTGATTTAAAAAAAATACTTAAATCAACGCAACTTTGGTCTTTGATTCCATTTGAAACAAAAGATAGAAATGCATGTATGAGTAAATCAAATGAAGGAAAAAATGTAACTATGATATACGAAATCAATGTGTGTTTGAAACATTTTTTTAGGATGCGTGAGACTCAGTGGGTGTGGGCAGAGTTAAAATTTCCCCCAATTGAAAATGTCTAATGGTCCCTGACCATGTTGCCAATCTTTAAATTTTCTAACACTGACCTTAATAAGACTAAAAAAATGGAAAATTCCCAAGAAAGACATCAGTTGCCGAGTGTATTACTACCACTACCTCAAATTCTAACAATACCACAAAAAAATTCAAAATATTCTATATTTGGAAGTATTAACATCCTCTTGGTTCATAACAAAAGCCCAATGAAGTCCAACATAACCTTAAAAAAACCTACACATACATCAAAAAGTGAGAGTGAACTAATTAAGAAAATTACATGAATCAATTAAAATCCCCAAATAATAGTTGCATGAATCAACTTAACTAATTATAAACCTATACATGAATCAATTCAAATCCCCAAATAGAAGAAAAGCCTTTAATGTCATGTTGATTGTACAAAATATAGTTGAAAAAAGAAATTTATAGGTCCCTAATTGGAGTAGTTATTTTACAACAGTAAATTTCAAGAAAACACAAAAATTCAATTTCAAAACCCCGTCTATATGGTCAAAGCCCCAACTAAAGATTAGGGTTTATAAAACTTTAATTTGAACAAAAAAAATCATAAAATCTTAATTGGAGAGAGAGAGAGAAGCTTTACCTGATGTGGATATGTTAAAAAAATGGATATAATTGGATCTACAAAAAAACGTTAAAAAAAGTTGTCAAAACCCATGATTCCCAGCCAAATATTCATCTATAATGTGTAATGTGTAATGTGAGCCCAAACCAAACCCACAGTTGAAATGTGTTTAATGTAAGCTCAAATCGAAACCAAGAAAACCCAAAAATCAAATTTCGAAACCCCATGATTCCCAACCAAAGATTAGGGTTGAAACCACAGTGGACATGAGTAGAAACCCCACAGAGAGAGAGAAGGTTTACATAATTTGGATCTGGTGAAGAAGTAAGGCAGCGACGGGATTAAACCTTGAAACGTACAAAACCCTAAAAAGCATAAAGGGGTTGCGGAGGGAATGAAAGGAGGCGGGGTTGTGTACGCCCGTGTTTGTGTGGGCTGGCGAAGCGACGAAGAGTGGCAGAGGTGAGAGGCGTAGGGAGGCGATGAAGGGTGACATCGGGTCGGGTTTCTTTGGGGAGGGTTTGTTCGTTGAGGGTAAAGGGGTTGGGGTGGGGAGGGAATGAAAGGAAGACGGATTGTATACCGAGGGTAAAGGTTTTTTTTCTTCATTTTCCACGTCACAATGGGTATAATCCTACATGTCACAATTCCAAACCATTTGATCGCCTCAAAAAATTTGCTCCCAACCGTAGATTTTTTGGAACAGTAAAACACCCCCCTCTCACATATATATATATATATATATATATATATACTCAACCTATAATATATGTCTCACATGTATTATATAACTCCCGAATATTCTATGTATTATTAAGTTAATATTTTACTTCTCATCATATGTTACTGAGTATCCCCCACTACTTGAGGGGTGCTATCTAGTCTTTATCGTATTTCAGTAAGTAATTCATCCTCGAAGGGTCCTAAGCACCCCATTAGATTATTTAATAGTTATAATATCCTCCTCCTCCTCCTGGTCCGATTTTAGGTTCACTCGCACCCTCCATGACCTATTCTAATTTACGTGAATTATTTAATTTCAAACTAAGCCCTGTGGTTCACTTGTATTCATCATTTTTTAAATCAAATGTAAAATATACCACATACTTTGCTAAGCATATTTCTCTTGAATAAAAAAGATAACCCAACTCAAACCTACCAAAAACTAATTAAATCGAGACCCAGAAGTGCCAGGTCCCCCTAATCGGTTTGGGGGAACATGCAAACCGGTTCGAGGGTAAAGCTGAACAGATTTAGGGGGAAAGGTGAACCGGTTCACTGTACCTGGTATTTCTTCTTCGCTACTATGGATTTCGACCATTTTTAACCCTCAAGACCTCTATGATTTAA
Source organism: Sambucus nigra (assembly GCA_949130495.1). Classification (NCBI taxonomy): domain Eukaryota; kingdom Viridiplantae; phylum Streptophyta; class Magnoliopsida; order Dipsacales; family Adoxaceae; genus Sambucus; species Sambucus nigra. The sequence continues at coordinate 343,340,319 of OX422221.1, forward strand.
TCCCAAACTCCTAGAAATTGATACCCATCATTATAAACACCCCCCACTGATCTAAGTACACCGATTACCGCCCGAATCGTACAACATAGTTACCACCTATCATACCACTTTATAATTTCACTTATACATGGTTTCTAACATAAATAACTCTCCAAATCATCAAGAAAATCCATGAAATAGAATTTATTCAACACTAAATTTTTAAAAAACCCTAAATTGTTATCCTTATTCAATTTATTCAATTATCAATCACATATATAATATGATTTCATGTTCTAACTATATAAGGGTTCCGTCTACATGCGAATCCTACCCAAATTCATCATCAAATTCTCAAATTCAAAGCCAAATTCATATTTCCACGATTATAATTTAATCCTACTCTAACGTGGATAATACATCTAATCAAAATTAAGCAAGATAAATACTTGCCTCTATATGTAGGTCTGAATCTCTGTAGAAAAATGATAGGGCTGGATTCCTCTCCTCCCGTTCTATGTGATTACGCATGAAAAGTTGCATCGCGTCAAAACTCTAATAATTGAATTCGTTTCACCGCGTTAATACAAAACCTAAATTATGACTGCACTTGCGATACAAGTATTGTGGTAAGTTGGGTATCGAATCTATAGGGAGGGTTCGACAGATTTTAATCGGTTTATTAATTCAGGAATAAAACTGTAAAAGGTGATGGGTTGTTTTAAATAAAAGGGAAAAATAAGAAGTTAAGTCTAAACAATAATTAACAAAACGAGGGTCGGGATCACGTACTCGCCATGGGCTAAACACGCAGAATTAGAATTTCTGTTCGAAAACATTTAATCGAGCATTTTTAATTAATCATAAACATTACACATGAAGGAATTTAAGCCAACGATGCAAGATTAAATATTTAATAAAAAATGGTGACACACGTCTTAAAATTGGATTATAGCTTTTGACGCGACTAAGAATGTGTCTCAGAAGTGCGTACTCTCTAGGCTCAAGTGCAAGCCTGTCGCTCAAGTAATAATCCGATAAGTCGGGTATCGATCCTCAGGGAAATAGGACAACAGGTTTGTGATGACATTAGATAGACGAAGAAATCCTAACTCTGACTCTAAATAGAAAAAGGAAAAGATGAATGTTTTTGGGAATTGGCTACAACTAAATGCAATTTTGAAATTATGAAAGAAATGAAACTATTCTAAATTACCCAAAATACGGATGCTGAATGATTTAAAAATCGAACTATATGATGAAGAAAATTGGACGGGAATACAATCCCTCAACCCTAGTGTATTAATGGTATAAAACTAATCGTAAATTTAAGTGATTAATTTGACCCATAATTTAGTACTCCCAAGCATTACGTATATGAGGTTGAATCCCTCACCATACTTAACAGAGGACGAGTAAATCGGTATTGCGATAATTTCACTCGCATTTCATTCTAAAGCATCCCGGTTACCCTGAAGTAAATGAGATCCAAAGATCTACAATGGCTGTGATGCTACGCAATACGGTCGTAATAATTCATTAAATTTGTAGGATTAATTTTATACATATGCAACTACCACATCAGGTTGAGTTCATGCATCCCGACCTTTAAAAACCTAGCCTAACATGATGAAATTAATGAAAACGATTATTGAATTGCAGGAAATCATGATTAATCTAAGGGAGAATTGAAGAATGATGTAAAAGGAAGATTAGACAGATAAATTTATCAACTAACTTACCAAAGCACTAAAAGCATCAATTAAAATTACTTGTAATCACAGAAATCTGAATAAACTTCAATCATGGAAATAGAATTTCAATAAATCTTCAAACTAGGGTTTTAACTGAAAAGGGAAAAATTAGATGATTTTTCCGTGCCTTAAAATGGTAATAAATCGGGTTTAAATACCCTACAAGACTTCAAGAGTTTTAGCATGACCAGGACTCTCCATTGGAGGAAGAGTAAGAAAACAAAACTTCGATAGTCGGACCGATCCGGTCCTCCATTGGTTCGATCTGGATGGAATCCGGATCGGTTCATTTATTTCTTGGACGGATCGATCCGGTACGGATTGGTTCGTTTCTTTTTTTCAGCTTCAATCCATCTTCGGTCCGGGGTTCACTGGAATAATGCATCTCAGATCGATCCGAATTTCCTTTGACTTTTTCTTCAATCTTTGACTGCTCATAACTTTCACATCAAGACTCCGATTGAGGTGTCGTTTTTCCTATGCACTCATAAACTTGATATCTTCAACTCTTCTTTAGATGCCTCATCCGAATTATGGGTAAAAATTACAGCTTTGCCATTTTGACTTTCCTTATTTTCTTTCTCAATTCTTCTAGTTTCTTTCTGTCTTTATTGACATCAAGTACCTGTTAAATCAGTAAAAAATACCAGAAACTCGGCGTACTTGTTAGAATAAGTCAGTAGCAAGATTATGAGATAAGATAAAATTGATTACGTTGTTCGGGGTGCTAAAAGTAACTAAATTAAAGGGCTAAATTTGGAAGAATTTATGCCTAATCAAATCCCCCTAACTTAGGACTTTGCGTGTCCCGAGCAATGTAAAAGAATCCTAGAAAGTTTCAACTCTTGAAAATCATTTTATTGGGATATAATACTTTTTTCGTGGGTAAGTGATTGGATTTAGCGTATGCAACAAGCCTTTAGACCCCTAGGTTACCCTAGTAGAACGAGTTGTGTCTCATGAGGGTTTGCAGTGAATACACCCACAAAATTCGACTCAAAGAAAATTCAAAATACGCAAAAATTATATAATTCAAAATTTCCCAGAAAATAATCATCATCAAGTCATGTTCAAGAGCCTCAAATCATAGTGAGTGTGTGCGAAGCCAGAAATTTAACCGCGGATTTCCACCGATTTACCATTATGTTACTTATTCGAAAATTCATTTTGATTTCAAATTCTCACAGGATGCTCTCTCAAATGAATTACTCGGAATGTGGCTATTCTCTCGGTGTGCGGGATATATAGAGTAAATATAATGGATGCAAATTCACGCACACAAGTAGAAAGACGAAAATATTATAGTGATTGGATCTCATCAACAAAATACGGCTATTGGGAAATGGTAACATCGCCTCTTTTTCACACCATTTAATATCTTATATTATCTTTTTGTATCTTAGCTCTCCACGCGGTAACCAATTTTGCAATTTGGACTCGGTTAGGACTTTTTCGGGTTATATGGTGTATTGGGTAAAATTGGAAAAGGTAAGGAAGGTTGGAATTGGAAAAGTCATTTATGATGTCCATTTGTGCTTTTTCTGGGCTATTGCTCATTTTCTCTTTTTTTTCTCTATTTTTGTTTCTATTTTTCACTTATTTTCTTTTCTTGCTATTTTTGTTGAGCATATCTATTTTTTTTCTTGCCACTTTTTATGCACATTCTGAATTTTATTTGATAAATATTCAATTTCACAATTCCGAGCTTTTTGGGTTTTTCGGGTTGTCAAACGAAAAGGACAAATTTTATTCGGCTCAATTGGGTTATCAAAAGGATAATTTTTCACATCTTTTTCTGGCCAATATTTTTAGGCGACAAACGAGGGCCTAGTTCATTGTCCAACATACTAATTGCGCTACCATATGCGTTCTGAGATGAATTAAGTTTAGAGATCAATTTTGGCATGTTTTTCAAAGCAATATCACACACATTTTTCATAACCGATCAAAATGAAAGGATTGAGATCCTTGACGACTTTTTAGACGCTGAAAAGAACTTTGAGTTAACAATTAAATCAGATTGATTTATAAATTTCACAAAGATGAAAGGCTCGAATCTCACCGGGGTTATTAATCTCCACATTTATTCGTTAAGTCATCAATTATCACACAATTTCCATCTTTGGTCAATTTCGGCTTTGTGTATTGTGTTTTTACAATTTGAGACTTTAAATCGACTCCTAATGATATTTTCGAAAAATTTGAATTCCAATTTTTATTTATTTTGAAGAAAAATATTTTTGGATTTTTCAAAATTATAGGATTTTTTTAGATTTTTGTGCATTTTTGAAAATTTGTGAAGTTTTAGAAATATGCACTTGTCACCCCCCCTAACTCACACTTTTGTATTGTCCTTAAGCAAAAAGGACAAAAAGCTAAACAAGGCAAAATAAGAAGTGCGATAAATAAAATAAACAAATGGAGAAAATGTAGATTTTTAAAAAACAGGATTGTGGTACAATAACAGGAAAGAGCATACAACCATGTGAACAAGGGAAACAACTAAAAACTGCCACAAACCAACAAAGCTTCACTGGGGGGGGGGGGGGGGAGAGCTAGGCGTGTCAGGGCTATAAGGGTCATAAAAGTAGGATGGCAATGGCTCGTCGGGGTCACCTTGGCATCGGTACAAGTACGCATGGAAATGAAACATCATACTTGTATCACATCGGTAGTCGGTCATAAAGTTACTGAATCTCATCTCGAGGTCCGACATTCTATTCGTGAGGTCGCTACCCTCCCATTCAAAATTTGGGTCTTCTTCTTCTTTGATCGATTCTTCATCTACTCCCACTTCTTTCATCTCCACATCGATAACTGCCTCTTCCGCTTCCTCTTCCTCACTAGAGGCATCTTCGGCCTCGTCATCACTTACACGCCTTGCCCGAAGGATGGCCAGTTGTTTGGCGCTCCGAGTGCGGGTTCCCCGTCCAAAGGGACTGGGGAGGCGAGTACGGTCAAGTGGCGCCTCAATGCCAACATCTTTAAGAATGGAAGTAATCAGGCGTGCATATGGAAGTGGGGCTGTACCTTTTTCATCCATGGCTGCCACGAGAATATCAGGGTATAGGGTGCGAGCCAGGTAGATGGAAGTGTTGGTATGTCAATGTGGCTTGACGGGGACGCATTGCGGAATCGTTGGACGTTTGCAAAATATTAGCACACATAATTTGGAATGTGAGGTGTACTTTCTCGTTAAGTTGGCCAATAGCAACAGTCTCCCCCCTCCATGCAATTTCGGGGGCAATTCGCTCCATAATCAGTTCCTTGGCTATCGGGGCGACATTCCTTGGGTATGTGTAGTCTTGAACGTCATATTCGCCCAACTTGGCTGTGAGAAGGGAAAAAAAAGGGAATGGCGGTACCATCAACATAGGATTGAGACTCGAATTGGACCGTTCGAACAAGAGAGCCATAGAAAGAGCGTACCTCAGCTGCCCAAACCGCCTCGTAGGGTTCATTGAAGAAACGACACCAACCCCTAGGCATGAAGAGGGCGGTGACAAAATTGGGCAGCCCTGCCCATTAGACAGCTCACTCCATGTGGAGTTTGTGATCCCGACCAAAGAAATGGTTGCACCAACGCTCTTCTTGCCGGGAGAAAAACTCACCATGGCCGGAGGGTAGTATTTTAGTTGAGTCGTATTTGGCAGGGAGCTCTTTGGGCCATTATGACAAGGGGAGGGTGCTGGAAAACATAGGTAGAGAGAATATATAGGGGATGTAGTTGAAGGTATGGAGAAAAATGGGGGATTTGGGTGGGTATTTATAGGTGACGAGTGGGGGAAGGGGTTAGGAATGGAGGGAAAGAGTTTGGAGGGAAAAGGGGATGTATTTGGGAGAGAAATTGAAGTGTTGGGAATGGTTGGATGAATTGTGGGGGAATGGGGTGTACCTAGGGAAGGAGGAAAGACTGCAAAAATTAGACCGATCCGGCTGTTCCAAGATCAAACCGGTCTGGTCCTTTTAATTTTTGAGTGCTTTAATTACCGAATCGATTCAGCTCTAAAAGAAACGAACCGATCCGGCTCAAAAATAAAAGAACCGATCTTGTTCTTACACTGAGAAGGATTTCTCCCCCTAACTTAAATGCGTTCACTCTCTCTGAAATTTTTTGATGCTCAACAATACTTCCTATCAATTTTGGATCCAGCACCCTCTCGATACCTATGGAAAAGCGACTCGACTCATTCTCCCGAAATATGTGAATGCTCCATCCTTCTTGTATCCTAATCCTAGGGACTCTCACTACTCACACGACTCTTATCTACTATACACAAGACTTCACCCCATACGTGTCGAGGGTGCGACAACCTCACTGTAGCAGCTCACTCTACCCCGTAAACAGGGTCCGACAACTAAATGGTGTCAACTTCTTCCACACACGCCTATAGATATGGCTTTAAGCGTTGTCCGTTTACTTTGAATGTATTTCCCCCTTTCAAATCGTCTAACTCAATAGCTCTGTGCGGGAATACATTCTTTACAATGAACGGACCAGACCATCGTGACCGCAACTTGCCCGGAAATAGGTGAAGCCGAGAGTTATAGAGAAGCACTTTTTGTTCGGTAAGAAACTCTTTGCGTCGAATGATATTATCGTGTGCGAGTTTCATCATTTCTTTGGAAATTTTTGCGTTCTCGTACGCATCATTGCATAACTCTTCTAACTCATTTATTTGAAGCTTGCGAGCTTCACCGACCTTGTCCATGGCATAGTTCAACTCCTTAATCGCCCAATATGCCTTGTGCTCTAATTCCACGGGAAGGTGGAAAGGTTTTCCATACATAAAGAGGAATGGAGACATGCCGAATGGATTTTTATTTGCGGTACGATAACGCCATAGTGAATCGTTCAAGCTAAGTGACCAATGTTTCCAGGTAGGATTGACGGTCTTTTCAAGAATGTTCTTAATTTCTCGATTCGCTAGTTTGGCCTGTCCATTCGTTTGTGGGTGATAGATCATTCCCACCTTGTGAACGACACTATACTTTCTCATGAGCTTCGCGAATGGCCTGTTGTAAATGTGTGTGCCATTATTGCTGATTATCGCTTTCAGAGCACCAAAGCGAGAAAGTATGTGTTCCTGTAGGATCTTAATCACCACTTATTTGTCATTTGTCTTGGTCGCTATGGCCTCCACCCATTTGGAAACATATTCGATCGAAATAAGGATGTATAGGAAACCAAATGATGGGGGGAAAGGGCCCATGAAGTCAATACCCCAACAGTCGAAGATCTCAATAATGAGGATCGAGGTTAATGGCATCATGTCTGGTGGGGTAATAGCTCCCATACTTTGGCACCTATTGTAGGAATTACAAGCATCGTTCACATCTCGGAATATTTTGGGATAATAGAGGCCGCATTACAGAATTTTAGCGGCCGTATTTTTCATCGAACAATGGCCTCCACAAGCTTCCGAATGACAGAATTGGATGACTTTGGGGATCTCGTCATCCGGTACACAACGTCGGATGGTTTGGTCGGAGCAATATTTAAACAGGAAGGGATAATCATAGAAAAACATGCGCGACCATGTAATAAACCTCTTCTTATCTTGCGATGTCCAATCGGGAGGGACGGCTCCCATAACAAGATACTTCACGATATCCACAAACTAGGAAAAAGGAGAGGTGGCAAAGAGTTGCTCATCCAATAAATATTCGTCTATGGGTAGTGGATCACTAGGCACGTCAGACGAAAGCCGTGATAGGTGGTCGGAAATGATGTTTTCTACTCCTTTCTTATCTTTAATGGAGAGATTAAACTCTTGTAGGAGTAGGATCCACCTTATGAGGTGCGACTTTGCGTCTTTCTTCGCAAGTAGGTATTTCAACGCCGCGTGATCAGTGAAGCAAGTGATGGGAGAACCTATAAGGTAGGACCGAAATTTGTCAAGAGAAAAGACTACCGCTAGTAACTCTTTATCTGTAGTGGAGTAATTGAGTTGTGGTCCGATAAGAGTCCGGATAGCGTAGTAGATGACATGAGCCTTATTATCTTTTCTTCGGCCCAAAACAGCCCCTATCGCATAGTCGCTAGCATCACATATAAGTTCGAATGGTAAGGACCAATCCGGAACATTCATGATAGGAGCGTACATGAGCATGGTTTCTCTTTTTCAAAAGCGCTATGGCATGCTTCCGTCCACTCAAATGGGGTGTCCTTCATGAGTAGGTTTCTTAAGGGACTAGTGATGGAGCTAAAGTTCTTAATGAACCTTCGATAAAACCCCGCGTGGTTCAAGAAGGAGGGCACATCTTTGAGCGATTTTGGTGGGGGTAGATCGGCTATGAAATATATCTTAGCTCATCAACCTCTATCTCCTTGGATGAAACTATGTGGCCAAGAACTATTCCCTTAGTAACCATAAAATGGCATTTCTCCCAATTTAGCACAAAGTTCTTTTCCACATACCGAGCAAATACTTTTTCCAGTTTTTTAAGACAAAGTTCGAAAGAGGTGCCAAAAATGCTAAAATTGTCCGTGAACACTTCGAGTCCTCTCTCGACCATGTCGCTAAATATGCTCAACATGCACCTTTGAAAGGTCGCAGGTGCATTACACAAGCCAAATGGCATACGTTTGTAGGCAAACGTACCAAAAGGGCAAGTAAAGGTTGTTTTCTCCTGGTTAAGTACATCTACCTCAATTTGGTTATATCCGTAATAACCATCAAGGAAGCAATAGTAAGGGTGGACCGCTACTCTTTCAAGCATCTGATCAATAAATGGTAAGGGGAAATGGTCTTTCCTAGTTCCCGTATTGAGTTTCCGATAATCAATGCAAACGCGCCACCCGATGGTGGTACGTTGGGGGACTAGCTCACCCTTAGCATTCTCAATCACTGTCATGATCGACATCTTCGGGACAACCTGAATAGGGCTCACCCACTTGCTATCCGAGATTGGGTAGATAATCCAGGCATCCAATAACTTGATAATTTCGGTTCTCACCACTTCTTTCATATTGGGATTTAGCCTTCTTTGCATTTCTCTCAAGGGCTTGACATCCTCTTCGAGATGGATCTTGTGGGTTAAAATCAAAGGACTTATCCCCTTCAAATCAGTAATACACCAACCAAAAGCATCTTGGTGCTTCCTCAGAATTTTTAACAGTTTACCCTCTTGCTCTTCGTCTAGGCTAGAGGAGACAACAACATGAAATGTCTCATCCTCTCCTAGGTATGCATATTTAATATGGGAGGGTAGTTTCTTCAATTCGAGGGTTGGAAATTTGTCACTGGAGGGAACCATGCATGTCTCCCTTAGTGGTAACTTCTCGAATCGAGAAACCCAATTCACATCTCTCGCGTCCTCTTTCGATGCTCTCTCATCAAGTAACTCTCTCAACTCCTCAACCTCCCTCTCAAATTCGGTGTACATTATCTTACTCTCGTGGATCGACACTAAACATGACTCTAGGGCATCTCCACAATAATTTTCCTCAAAATACTCCTCTACGATCTCGTCTATAAAGCTCATCGCGTGAAGATCATCTTCTTCCCCCGTATGTTGGGCTATATGGAAGATGTTAGTCTCTAAGGTCATATTCCCAAAAGTGAGTTTCATTTGCCCATTCCGAGGGTTGATAATAGAGTTAGCCATAGCTAAAAATGGGCATCCAAGAATGGCGGGAACATGATTGCTCGAAGCGAAGGAGGGCTCCGTGTCCTAAATGACAAAATCTATCGGGAAATAGAAAGTGCCAACTTGGATGATCACGTCCTCAACTACACCTCATGGGATCTTCAGGTTATGATCTGCTAATTGGAGAGTGATCCTTGTGGGCTTAAGGTCGCCCGGATCAAGTTGCCTATAGATGGCGTAAGGGAGGATATTAAAACTTGCGCCCAAGTCAAGTAAGGCTTTTTTAATTTTATTTTCTCCAATGATGCAGGAAATGGTGGGTGTACCGGGATCTTTGAATTTAGGCAGGAGATCATTAAGTAGGATGGAGATCACGTTCTATGCTAGAAAGACATTTTTCTTTACCTTCATTCTTCTCTTTACCGTCAATAAGTATTTGATGACTTTTGCAGAAGCTGGAATTTGCTTGATAGCGTCGAGGAAAGGTAAATTTATCTTTACTTGCTTCAGTAAGTCTAGCACTTCATCAAGGGGGTTTCCTTTGTGGGAAGGAATCAACCTTTGAGGAAACGGTGCCGCGGTGGGTGGTTTCACTACTACCTCGAGCTCACTAGTGTCTTTTTTATTGCTCTCTTTTAAGGGGACATCTTCGTCCTCTTTCGTACAGGGTGAAATCTCCTTATCTTTGGTTGTGTCGTGTGGGGGAGGTGATAAATCAACGATTCTCCCACTAAGAAGAGTGGTCACAGCTTGACATTGCTGCTGATGTTCGGTAGAGGTGGAGATAACACTAGGTTGACCTTGCGGAGGTCTTTTTCCCTGGACAGTAAACTTTCCCTTCTCTTGGACACTCAATGATGATTGTATCTTTGAAATATTTTCATTTATATCGCTGATCAGGCGATCATATCTAGCATTGGCTGCACTTTGGTTATTGATAAATTGGTTCATCGTATCCTCGAGAATTCTCCGCGGTGGAGTGATATATGTTCCTTGAGGTGGTGGCACTTACACATGGCCTTGCATGTGTGGAGCTTGTTGAAAGGGCGATGGTGGAGGAGGGGCAACATGTGAATTAGGATTCATCGCAGCATGTTGTTGCCCATAGCTAAAACCAGGATGGTTTTTCCATGAAGGGTTGTAAGAATTCCAGTGCGGTGCACCGAAATTACCCTTTAATCCTCCTATACCACTAACTTGCTCTTGAAGCATTACCTTGTAGGTGGGTATAGTTGGGCATTCCTCAGTTGAATGAACTGCCTCACAAATCACACGCACCTTCTCGACTAGGTTTGGGATGGATCCAATTGGTCCTCTTCCACATTCTTCACATAGGTCTCACAGTCCTTTCTCAAGTACATCTAATCGACTGTCCGTCATATAATTCTTTTCGACGTGAAATAGGCCAAACGTCGATGGATTGGTGGTCACTTGGCGATTTTGATTTTGAGCATTAGGATCAGATACATCCCAGGATTGGGTAGTCTCGACGACATACCTTAGGTGCAGCTCAGCATCGTGGGCGTCTAAGTGGACAAACGGACCCCTACCCATGTTTTCAACTAGTTGCTTGGAATTAAGGTTCAACCCGTTATAGAGGAAGGCAATTATTTACGGTGTATTAAATCCATGATGGGGGAATGAATTAATTAAATCATTTAAACGCTCGTAGCATCGATGAAACGACTTATTTTCCAATTGTCGGAAAGCTTGAATTTGAGCCTTGATAGAGATCGTTCGATATGTGGGAAAGAATTTCTTGAGAAATTTAGATTGTAACTCATTCCAGGATGCAATTGAGCTTGGAGGTAATGACCATAGCTATGTCTTAGCCTTATCTTTTAGCAAGAATGGGAAGAGTTTGAGGCGGATCACCTCTTGTGTGCAAGTTTGATCATTGAGAGTTTCACACACATCCTCAAATTCCCTGATGTGGAGATATAGCTTTTTAGAATCCATCCCATGGTAGTGGGGGAACATTTGGATCATCCCATTTTTAAACTAAAATTTCCATGAATTATACGGGAGTATAATGCATCCTGGAGTTACAGTGCGCTCGGAATATAAGATTTCTCTCAACGGGCGGTACGGGGCCTCTTCCTCACCGGTGGCTGCACTACCATGCTACGACATGTCTCTCTCTCTTAACCATTCGGTATCCTCATTTAGTATGCTCGGGGCATGCTCTGAAGTGTGTCCTAAGAGGGAGAATGGAGTGTTATTTGCGACTGAGTGTGATGGTGTGGGAGGTGGAACCAAAAATTATGGATTGTTAGGAGTGTGAGGGCTATCAGGGTTGTACTCTCCTATCGAATTTTCGTGAATGTGGATTGGAGTATTGTGGGGAGTTGGAGTGAGTTCATAATTTTTCTTTAACGGGCTTATGAGAGATGATGAGAAATATTTTTGTGCTTTTCAAATTTTTTTTTTATGTTTTTTTTTTGAATTTTTGGAGATTTTTTTGGTCAAAGTTTGAGATTGACTTGATCTAATCCTAAGTCTACCTAAATCCCCAGCAACGGTACCAAAAACTTGACGCGACTAAGAATGTGTCTCAGAAGTGCGTACTCTCTAAGCTCAAGTACAAGCCTGTCGCTCAAGTAATAATCCGATAAGTCGGGTATCGATCCTCAGGGAAATATGACAACAGGGTTGTGACGACGTTGGATAAATGAAGAAATCCTAACTCTGACTCTAAACAAAAAAAAGGAAAAGGTGATATGTTTTTAGGAATTGGCTACAACTAAATACAATTTTGAACTTATGAAAGAAATGCAACTATTCTAAATTACCTAAAATGCCGATGCTGAATGATTTAAAACTCGAACTATATGATGAAGAAAATAGGACGGGAATACAATCCCTCAACCCTAGTGTATTGATGGTATAAAACTAATTGTAAATTTAAGTGATTAATTTGACCCATAGTTTAGTACTCCCAAGCATTACGTATATGAGGTTGAAGTCCTCACCATACTTAACAGAGAACGAGTAAATCGGTATTGCGATAATTACACTCGCATTGCATTCTAAAGCATCCCGGTTACCATGAAGTAAACGAGATCCAAAGATCTACAATGGTTGTAATTCTACGCAATACGGTCGTAATAATTCATTAAATTTATAGTATTAATTTTATACATATGCAACTACCACATCAGGTTGAGTTCATGCATCCCGACCTTTAAAAACTAGCCTAACATGATGAAATTAATGAAAACGATTGTTGAATTGCAGGAAATCATGATTAATCTAAGGGAGAATTGAAGAATGATGTAAAAGGAAGATTAGACAGAAGAAATTAATCAACTAACTTACCAAAGCACTAAAAGCATCAATTAAAATTACTTGTAATAACAGAAATCTGAACAAACTTCAATCTTGAAAATAGAATTTCAATAAATCTTCAAACTAAGGTTTTAACTGAAAAGGGAAAAATTAGATGATTTTTCTGTGCCTTAAAATGATAATAAATCGGGTTTAAATAACCTACAAGACTTCAAGAGTTTTAGCTTGACCAGGACTCTCCATTGGAGGAAGGGTAAGAAACAAAACTTCGATAGTTGGACCGGTCTGGTCCTCCTTCGGTTCGGTCTGGTTGGAATCCGGATCGGTTCGTTTATTTCTTAGACGGATCAATCCAGTATGGATTGGTTGGTTTCTTTTCTTTCAACTTCGATTCGTCTTCGGTCTAGGGTTCACTGGAATATTGCATCTCGGATCGATCCGATCCAGATCGTTCCGAATTTCCTTTGACTTTTTCTTGAATCTTTGACTGCTCATAACTTTCACACCGGGACTCCGATTGAGGTGCCATTTCTTCCTATGAACTCGTAACTTGATATCTTCAACTCTTCTTTAGATGCCTCATCCAAATTCTGGGTAAAAATGAAAGCTTTGCCATTTTGACTTTCCTTCTTTTCTTTCTCGATTCTTTCTATTTCTTTCTTTCTTTATTGACATCAAATACTTGTAAAATCAATACGAAATACCAGAAACTCGGCGTACTTGTCAGAATAAGTCTGTAGAAAGATTATGAGATAAAATCAAATTGATTATGTTGTTCGAGGTGCTAAAAGTAACTAAATTAAAGGGATAAATTTGGAAGAATTTATGCCTAATCAGCTTTAAAAACTAACGTTGCGTGACAAAGAAAGTTAAATGCATAATAATTCCATTTTAATACACGAGCTTTCAATTAAAGGCGATTTTACATAAAAACTAATTATCGGAGCTCGCTGCCCATTAATAGCGGACACACGACCCAAACCCTATTTAATTACTCACACAACATGAATAATTAAATTAAACAACTAATTAATAATTAAAATAATAAATAAATAACTAAATTAATTTATCTAGGCGTGGAACAAATTAATAAAGCATGAGAAATAAAGAACAAAGCTTAAAAAAAAGAGGGAGACAATGAATAATAAAGATACACTTACATTAATAATGGATACACAACAAGAAGGATGAGGAGAGGGGAGGTCTCCTACAAAAATCCCCCATATTTACTAACCCTAGTTCTAAAGTAAGAGAAAACAACTAAAAAAACTAAGATCCAACTAAAAATAACCAAAGTTGGTATTTATAGTAAGTTACAAATACGAAACAAAAAAGATAAAAGAAAAAGAAATAAAAAAAAGGATAAGTCTCTAATAAAGGGATAAAAGAAAAATAGAAAAAGAAAAGGAAAAAAGAAAGAAAAGGCTACAGATATCTCGTACCAAAAATAGATGCCCGGTTGACTGGGACCTCAGGCCGATCGACTGCGTCAAAGGGAGGCAACCCACTATAAAAATCCTACGGCATAAACCCAAAACCCGATCGAGTGGAGATGGTGGCGCGGTCGACCGGTGATAACCCCAACTCGCACACAGCAGCATCAACAAAAACGGGACCAAAATCGGAAAACTCCATGGCCCCAAAGCCAAACCCGAATCCACACTGGCAAGAGTTGCTAACCCGAGCCAAAAGGAGTTTGGTCAAAAACTGCAAGCATGGCAAACCCCAATACACAATTACCCACCATCCAAGCTGAGATCGACCAAGAAAATGGAAAAACCCACCATTGTTGGCCAAAGCTTGAAAATGGCCAAATGGGTATTCCAAAAAATCCGAGAACCGAGTCAACTAACTCGCAACCATGTCCGCACGTGACCCCAGCCTCAATTTGAGACGAAAAGCACCAATTTTGGATGAACCCAAAACCCGAGCACAAACCCGAGCTTGTCCAAAAATCGCCCATGGCTGAATTGGGTCTGGTGCAAATTTAAAGAGAAAAGGACATGGTTGTCATTAATTGAATTGTTAATATATTAATATAAAATATTAAATTAAATCCTTATAATACTTCTACGATTAAAGGTCTGTGTTTCCTTCGTTTGGACTCCAATTCATGCACCGTTTACGGCCACGCGAAGCTTGGCCCAAGGGCTACAACTTCCGTGAAGACTTCAAGCAAAAATCCTAAAGTGTGAAATTACGAAAATGCCCCGAACGTGCAAATCGCGACGGAACTTAACTAGAACACGCTCAAACTTCATACTAAGCACCGTAACACCTATAAAAGCTCAAAAATACCTCAAATAACATGTTAGCATATAAAACAAAGGTTTTATGGTTATAGAACATAATTATAGCAATTATGGTACCCAAGGGGGCTATAATGCCTAAGTTCGAGGGTAATAATGTGCACGATTCGATACGAATCACTACGCTCGACGGTGGTGGTAGTGGTGCAAAAATGGCAGTTTTTTGCCTTGGATCACCTCTCCTTCTTCCTACCGTGACCTCTCTTTATTTTGATAACTGATAACCTTAAACTCTCTTACGTATCTGATATTACAACTCTCCAATTTTCTTAGGTCTCTATTTTCCCAAATTTTAAAAGACCGAAATACACCTCCGAGGTGCCATTTTGGCCTAAAAGTGCCTCGGGACCCAAACCAAACCCACAGGTAGAATTTTTGAACTATTTTGACCCTTCAGAACACACTGGAGCACTCAAAATGACCATATGACATATCAAATTGAAATAACATTTTATTTACCAAATTAAGTCTCAACACGACTGACACGCGCATCCCGACTAATTTTACCATAACTATCATATTTCTCACTCACAATAGTCATAATATTTTCTTATCATTATTATTGGTCATTAGCTAATTAATATTCAATATAAATACATATTAACCCTTATCTATAGTAACCAGTATCTCACTAATTAATATTTATTTTATCGAATTAATTTTTAAAATATAATTTAATTAGTCCCAATTAATTCCCAATATAAAAATCAATAAAATTACGGAATGTTAAATACTTCCTCCCTAATAACGCAATTTCATCCCAAAATTTGGAGAAAGAAATACCGGGTATTTGCCTGACATCTCATCCTCGTGCTCCCAAGTAGAATCGTTGGCACTATAGTGCCCCATATCACCACCTCAGATTCTTGCACACAACTGCATCCGAATGTATCCTTTTTTTTACTTGTAATAATATTTTGGTTTTTCCATTATACACACACCAATGATACCCTTTTGACCGGACGTCTACTCACTACAACCCAGGATTAGCGATAAGTTCATTCAAGTCCTTATATATCGATATATTCCCTTATGCTCAAGGTCTCACTTATATAATGACGTGCAAAACTATCATGAATTCTATAACAATGTCTCAAAAGACGACCTTAAACTCCACTGGCTCTATCATCTCTATGTTAGGAAATATCTCACTTCTATAGGTGCCAATTTTCCTTATCGTCGTACCAAGCCATCTCTTTCCATGGAAGGCACCCTCAGCAATCCCTGACTACTGATGCCATGCCTCAAAACTTTGGTTCATGTCAACGTACTCTCACTACGTTTTCCAATTATACGAAGTGAATGCAGATTAATTTGATCCGTGTCGGCGGATTATGAATCACATCGGGACTGAGAAACTTGTTATTCCCCCCTTTTCAACTATCCAAAAGGTGGGAGAATTTTTTTCTTCTATTAAGCCTCAGAAGTCGCTTCGCTATTAATATCTTGCTATCAGTCATTACATGCAACTCTACCAGTTGTAGTTAACATTTTTAATTACTCAAAAAGTCCAAAATATGCATTATTGCATTCTGCCACATTCTATGGCATCCCTCCCGACTATCCATTGGCCTACAGTTGACATGTCTAGCTCCAAACGCAACTCCATCCCCATCACCTCCTAACACTCCCTATTCAAGGTGGGACTCAAGGGTCTCGTCCTGATTTACTACATTATTGGGAATCACCTTGTGCCGATTCATTTTTTGTCTTTAATAACTTGCTAGGCACACTGCATGGTAATATAACACACTCTAGGATAATAATGGTTATTTTATTCCTAAACAATTCACTTCATAACCCAAAGAAAATCCTGTCCACTTCGCAATTGTTTATCAATTTGCATATCCATTCCATCCTTGGAATCATCAATCTATCACAACATCCGGGTCGATATTATAGGACCAACCTTTTCCTTTTATGAGTGGTGCAATTGGAGTTAACTTCACTATGTCACATTCAACCCGAAATCAATACTCTCAACATCTCACGTCATGTGAAAATTCTTACTCCCCTTATTCTGAGATATACAAAAGTTATGGCCTGAATGTTTTCTCTAAAGTTGCGCACTTCCTAGGACCTCTTCCATCTATTAGAATTTTATTAACCTATCTGTGCACGGACCACTCTACGCATTCAACTGGGCGAGACTCCATTTGTTCCCAATGTATTTTGACTCACTTTTTAACTCACCTTGGCTGTGGGAGTTTTCTCGTGACATACACACAGTCAGACTATGTTCTTTCCTCGAACGAACTTCAGCCTCTTATACATTTCCACTTATTTTCCTAACTGTCCCACAGAAACATTTACAACATCTTTCTAAGCCTCCTTATCACAGACGATACCAAAAGTGAAATTAACCAGGGTGCCCATACATCCTATATCTCATGCACAACTGCACAATCATCTATAATGATCCACACGTAACATACTTACCTCAAGTTTGACCCCACATTCTCAGCATGGTTATACCATATGGATAACCTCGGTCACCCTAATAAAATGATTTAATTCCACTCGAGACTGCTCCACCCGTCAATTAGTGGTGCAAAAACGTTTTTCCCAGTTCTCCCTACACAACACTACTCGACTTTAAAGGACTTATATCGTAGAATAACTCTTAGCTCATGCTTTCACCCACATAAATGTGTAATAACTAAACTTAATCCCTAGTAACCAAAAGATCTCTTAACTCCTGACATTTGCTGGGATTTATGCGTGGGATGTCTCGCAAGAAAAATCCAAACAAGGAACCCCCGATACACTACTACCTAGCATTATCGGTCATCAAGATTCGTAGGTCTTGAATACATGATCAGAACATTCAAAATCCTATCCCCAGACATACAAGTCTAACCTTATACTCCCACATCATTAAAGGAGTTGTACAACACAACACTCTCACTATCACTAGTTTTCTCGTGCTAAGTCGATAACGAGCTAAATTTCTCCACTCGACATTAAACTTAATACACACGAGTCATATTGTAATAGTCCCTACACACTGGGATTAAATATAACGAGATGACTATAACCTTTAGAGTCTCCTCCATGGTGTAATGTAAATGCGAGCTCACCCTCTTCCAGGTGATACATCACTAAAAAACACATCTGGCCCTAGAATAGTGAACAGGATAGCCTTGCTGTAAAAACTCACCATCAATCAACCCGTCGTTAACCAACCTATACCCAGGATAACATTATACTTACATATCATCTCTCGAAATGAGTTAACCCACTAAATTATATTCCCTCAGTGTCCCCACCCATTCCACTGCAGGTGGAACCAAAAGATCCCCGCTACTAAATGGTAAAATATAAGCACATAATAGTAATACTATTAGTACACCCACAAAACCCGTCTCATGGGCGAATATAATGCTAACAAAATATTGTGACTCTCTCATGTAACACAAAAAATACCCCCTTTACGCTAGGATAAAACTCACACTTTCAATTGCCAATAGCACTGGCGGTCCAAATTCTTCCTGGACATAACACTCTCATCCAAATCGATCCAAAACTTTTACAACTATTGCCCCTGCTAGGCATCCCGCTCGTATCCCCTTACTCCCTAAAGGACATGGTTGATACATGTGGCCCTACTCTCCATGCATAGGATATCTTTTTTGTGTCATCCCCTATCTCTGTCCCCACTAGTCATATCGGTGTTTTCCTTCTCTCGGACCTAGTAGTCTTTGCCCTGATTACTACCCCCGTTATTCCTTTGGCTTTCTGGCCCTATGGAACACACTGTTGTTCCTGGAGGACCTAATTGAATCCATCATCACTCAGTAGGAATTTCATTGATCTACATCATTTAAATGGATCCCCGACTAGGTATTTTTCTGTGGTGCATCACTATCACTAATTACTTTTAGTCTTTCCCTTTTGACTATGCTATCCAACACTCTTGGCTCCCTTGTCATGGAAAGTTGCTATAAACATTATAAATGTATGTCATTGTTTCCATGTGCATAAGTCATCGAAGACTGATTTCCCATGAATACTGGAGACTCCTACTTGTGAGTCCATTATCACATTTAAGAACCTTCCTCTCCATTACCTATCTCCTCAGGTACGAACCTTCCTCTCCATTACCTTCATCTTTTCCCTGAACCCACAATGGCTCTTCGAAAGGGCCGCTCTGACTTCCCCCTTTACCCACTACGCTAGGTGAGTGTGAATTTTTACCACCGTTCCCCACGTCAGTGCTTACGAAAACTATTGTACCTAGTGATTATTCTATCGTTATCTGCCTGAAAATAATCACAGCGACTTCTATTTTGATCACCGTTCCAAAAATACTCTATGGCTTCTTTCGAGCCTTTCCTCTTGCAGCCCTTTTAACGGCCCTCACTAGTTGTCCTATATTATTCGTCGTACGAATCCCAACCAAAGTCTTATATGGATTGCATAAACTATAGTTAGTAGCAAGAGGACGTAAACGTGTATATGAAGAGGAATGCAACAATCCTATCATATGCCTCTATATCAAAGAACATTATGCTGAAACATATTAAGCCGCACAAATCCTAAGGACATTAGAAACTGATGCTCTGATACCATCTGTGACACCCCACCTATTTTAATCCCGGGTGATCGGTCCATTATTAAATTTAATAGAAATCATTAATGGTGTCATTCTTAGCATCACTATTGAAATTCAATTTATTTTACCAATACCCTAATGGCCTGGTGTCAAATTTTAATCTTTATTATTAACATGCGGTAATTATAAACGGAATAATATTTCATTCACCATTTCTATACTCATAATAAAGAATAATGAGATAACGAAATAATTAAATATATTCGGAAGAGCACTCCAGATAAAATCCCAATACAATCATCCATAAGCAAAGTCTAAATCAAATACTGGAAATAACTGGAAATACAATGTCTCGTAAATAATATCCAACTAAGAATGGGCTACATTTACGACATTGATAGATAACGATAAATAAGAATTGAATAAATGTGGAGGCATATAATCGCAAGGTTTCGCAACTTCCACAACAACTATATCACGTCAAATGTAAGAAATCCCATGCCTGGCATCCCCGTGGCTAGGCATCTATAAATGGTTTTACAAAAATGAATTTGAAACTGGTCAGAGCCCAAGTAAAATAGGGTGAACAATTTAGCAAATATTTAAAATGAATCAAAATAAGATATTATATACATGTTAGCTCCATGTGATCTCACTTGAGATTCTCACCTCTCAGCTATTGTGCACAACTAATGTACTACTCTAACCCACCTAATTATGATACCCGCATAACTAGTCTGGATTACATCTTTTCTCCCACTTAATACGTTATTGTGCCCATCTGTATTTCCCATACAATACGATACTACATTTTCAAATTCTTTACATTGATTAAGAGTCACCAATTAATGACTGAGTTCTCATACACATTGAGTATTTTAGATATCACTCTCCATCCTATCTACTAATACGTTAGTAGTAGAATCAATCACGTGTGTGTGTGTATATATATATATATATATATATATATATATATATATATATATATATCCATATACACGTATGTAACATCCCTAGGTGGATACATACGGTGCAGACATACTCTTCTATCAAGTCCTAGTACATCATGTACTAAATAAGGACATCGGTTCGGATATCACCCTTGAACCATAAAATCAAATCACACATATTGGAGGCGAACATAGTTCTAAGCCTTTGGGCTACGCACATACCTAATGAACCCAAATGACCAATCACACCCTTATTAACACAAGTGGTTCTCAATCACTAAATTATATGTTCTGAGGTACAAGTCAATATCCCCTTAATTTGGTCATCAGGATAAGATTGTCCGCGACACAGAACCCCTCGTGACAACAAGTAGGCTAGGTATGTTTACACATAATAAATCAACCAATAGGTAATAACACAACCTATATATATATATATATATATATATATATATATATACTCAACCTATAATATATGTCTCATACGTAGTATATAACTCCTGAATATTCTATGTATTGTTAAGTTACAATTTTACTTCTCATCGTATGTTACTGAGTATGCCCCACACCCCAAGGGGTGATATTTAGTCTTAACATAATTCAGTAAGTAATTCATCCTCTAAAGGTTATTTCAGTAGTTATAATATACTCCTCCTACTAGTCCGATTTTAGGTTCACTCGCACTCTCCGTGACCCATTCTAATTTACGTGAGATCATTTAATATCAAACTAAGCCCCATGGTTCACCGGTATTCACCATTTTTTTAGATCAACTATAAAATAGGCCACATACCTTTCTAACCTTAATTCTCTTTAATTGGAAAGAAAACCCAACTCAAACCTACCAAAAATTAATTAAACCGAGACACAGATTTATCAGGTCCCCCGAACCGGTTCGGGGGAACATGCGAACCGGTTCGAGGGTAAAACCAAACCGGTTTGGGGGGATAGGTGAATCGATTCACTATACCTAGCATTTCTGCTGCTTCGCTACCATGGATTTCCACCATTTTTAACCCTCAAATCCTCTATGATTTAGTACCAAACTCCTAGAAATTGATAACTAACATTATACTAACACATATACATGATTTCTAATGTAAATAAGTCTTCAACTCACCAACAAAATCCATGAAATAGAATTTATTGAACATTAAATTTTTAGAAAACCCTAAATTATTATCCTTTTCAAGAAAATAATCAAAACCAAGATTTCTTCAATTATCAATCACATATATAATCTGATTTCATGTTCTAACTATATCAAGGTTCTCTCTACATGCAATTCCTACCTGAGGAAGGATAGGCCCAAAATTTAAAAATTTGTCGTAAATAATAATTTCCTTTTTAGATGCGGAAGCATAGAATGATGGTTCACCTTAAAACAAATTTTAATTTCTTAACAAATTAAAATTAAACCGAGTGAAAATAATTAACACACACACTTATGTTAATTTCACTCAAACACAATTAATTCAAACCAAGTCCTAGAGAATTTGCCTAAGTCATATTTTTCTATCAAGTTAAATTAAATGACTTGAATTAAATTAACGAAACATTACCCCATATTTAATTAGCACCAAATTAAACAAGTAGTGATTAAATTAAACCAATTTTATATTTTTACCTAAGCATGCGTTCTAGGTGATATGTCCAAAGATAAAATAAATAATTAATCCACTACGCAGCGATATACGAGGAAAAACCCACAACGGAAAAAAACCTCGGACGACCCTAGCCTCAAATCCACTAAGTACGGAATTTACATTTACAAGATAGATGACTTACTTCCTCAACTTGAACCCTCTCAAGCCTTGACGCGTCTTCTTGTAACCACCTCTTCCTAGTGGATAACCATGAAGATCCACCGCGATCTTGGACTCCCCAATCGGACAATAGGCACACCGTCAACCACACGTGGTTTCTTTTACCACCTAAGAATGCCGCAGCAAAATGAACTCTTCTTCTTTATGGGATGTAGAAGAAAACCCAAACTTCTCTTCAAATGGTAGAGATAAACCGGTGCCAAAATGATCCTAGCAAAGTATACATATATGGAAGCTTGGAGAACATAAACTATGGGTGGAAACTAAATTGGTATATGAATTTTTCTTTGAAAATTAACACTCAAAACATGATCTTTTTCTTCTAAACAATTTTTCTCTCAAACTCTCTCTTAGAGATGGAAGGTTATGAAAAAGATAAATTTTCAAAAATCATTCCCGCACATAGTTATGGTGTGAAAAGATAGTGGGGAAAGAAGTGGAGAACATGGGTAAAAACTGTCAAAAACTGTTCTCGCCTGGAATCTCATTAGAACGACATTTTCGTTCGAACGACATCTCATTCGAACGAGTCTTCTAACGAAGTTCTAGTGTGAATTCATTAGAATCACGTTGGAAATATCGTTCGAACATCCATCTTGTTCGAACGACATTTCGAACGAAGTTCCAGTGTCCAATGTGGAAGCTCGTTGGCAATATCGTTCGAACGACTTGTGGTTCGAACGACAATCTTGTTCTAACGACACATCGAACGAACTTACAGAAAGTTCCAAAATTTCATTTTTAGCCCAGAAACATTATATACTCTATATATATAAGTTTTAGTAGAAAACATTTCTGAAAACAGAACGCAGATTTAAAACCTAACACCCATTTAAACATGTTCCAAGATCCTATATATATTAATGCATTCATACCTTGGGAGCATGGAACCACTATTGATGACGTAGAAAATGAGGACATTAAACTCGACATTTTGATGAATCTTTATATACTTGGCCGCTACATCTTCAACAAATACGTCATAGGCTTGAAGGATGATCAATATACTTTATCCTATGACTTAAACGTTTTTGTCCGGAATTGAGCCAAAACTACAAAGGACTCAATTGGAAATTTCTGTCCTTATAAATCTCCCCCTTTGGCTATTCCGGGACAAAAACCAAATAAAAAATCCTAAAGGTCCATCAAGCTCACTAGACTCAAAGACATCCCACCCAAAATAAAGAGTACAATGCTTGACTCGACTACCACTTTAGAATTAAACGCTTTGCCACACGAAGGTTGCCGCTTGAGTAGAATTCCTGCACACTTAAGTAAACTATCAAACACATAGGGAATATTAAAGTATTTAATTCCATGAAAACAAATACTCATGAAAATAAATACTCCCCCTAACTTAATTCTCCCATTTATCAACTATGATCAACCTAAGAAGATAGCGACTCCCCCTAAGTTAAATCTCCACCAAACTAAGATACGATTATAATAGGATTATATACCATTTCTCCCCCTATCATTCTGCCCCCTTTTGTTCAGGAATAGACAAAGGCTAAAGAATCAAGTATTAACTTATCTCCCCCAAATAAAGGATATATACCCAAACAACTTATCTAAAATAAGCAAGGGATAAATATAATGGGAGAACAAGCTAAAACATGCAATTGTACATAAATTGATGAGAACATTAGCGAACATGGGCAACAAAATCATAACTAATCCATACAAATGAATACCAACTATAATGTGATAACAAATGATACCAAATAGACAAATAAGATTCTAAGCATGTGATATCAAACACACTACACACAACAAACAAGGTACTAATTATGAATTGAAGCATAAATGGATTAATTAAACATGGCAATGTCATAAACAAAAATCATATATATGTATACATAATATATATCTAATAGACTCAAGTACACATATATAGATATAAACACACAAGTGACACACACAAAATATAATAGGAGTCTTTCACACTCATATGGCAAAAATGTGTCATATGGAAACGAAAGTGTTGGGGTGTGAACATGTAATGATTAAATTTAGACCCAATCACTTAAAAATATATTCACGGAGTTCTCAATTGATTGCAAACTTCATCACATTTGAATATAACCTCATGTGACAATATAGATTGAACTCAATGAACAAACATACACAATGCATACAAGCCTCACATGTTGATGATTCTACAAACCAATAGAGTCATGACATTGAAAGCTCAACTAGGATAAACGGACATTGTGCAAACCGTTGATATACCATCCAATCTCCCTCAATAACCATTTATATTAATTTTGAATGAATATATCAATCAAACATAGGCCTTGGCAATTATTTTTCTTTTTAATGCCATATTTTCTGTTTTTAGGCCTTTGGACCACGTATTTCTTTTAGGTCCATTTCGAACGGTGGCTTACAATCGCAAAGGATAATAAATCCTTTCGGAGCCCTTCCCCATGCACATTTATATATCAATTTTATGTCTCACAAACTCACGTGCAATGGATTTTGACATGCAATAGTCCTCCTAGTTCACAAATATGTAGATGACTAGATTGGTAGGAGAACACCTCACAAAGCTCAAATATAACATGTGACATTAAAATTTCAAAAGAGCTCGTGCATGTGTGAATAGAAGCATATAAAAATAGAATCCATTTAATCAATACAAAATCCAACTACTCCATAAAAATATGGTAAAGAACATTTTAAGGATTGACAATCTAAACCAAAAGTTCTAGCCATATGGGAGCGTTAAAGGAGGGATTCAAACACAATTATATACCACTTAAAGTGTGTCAAACCAAAATACACACAAAATAAAATCTTTTTGAGTTTTTGACATTTTTAATCAAAAATAAAAAATATACTCAAAAGACAAACAAAAACCATTTGAATTTTTCATTAAGCTTAAATTATCAAGAGATAAAATCCAAATGATAAACAAAAAACTTTTTGTATTTTTCATTTAATGGAAATAAAAATGAAAGAGATATAATACAAAAGATAAACAAAAATCATTATTCTAGCATGAGATATGTGATGAAGCAATGACTAGAAAATGATTAAACAAGCATACA
The DNA here is from genome assembly GCA_949130495.1 of Sambucus nigra. Lineage (NCBI taxonomy): Eukaryota > Viridiplantae > Streptophyta > Magnoliopsida > Dipsacales > Adoxaceae > Sambucus > Sambucus nigra. The sequence goes on from OX422221.1 coordinate 343,365,626, forward strand.
ATTAGCATAATGATATATCATGAAGTACAGGAGCTAAAGTCTGCAAACACTAACACGTTCATCCTTTAGATTTAGCAAGAGAGGAAGCATGTGAAAGTAAATGAGAATCAAAAACCCTATTTTGCACGGCAACCAAGTCAGATTTCCTAACCCAAATTAATGAAGAATGACTATCTTGGGGTGTAGGAATTTTAACTACATGATTGATTTACGTTGGGATTTTATAGGAATTCGTTTAAGATCAAAACAAAATTTCCTAAGATGACCTTTTCAACCACAATGTGTGCAAGTAAAATTACGTCGAAATTTGGTACCTAAGGAATGATCTCTAAAGGCTTTCCTAGTAGATTCTCCTAAAACATTGGTTTTGGATTTATGATTAGATTCATTACAAGTATTGAAGCCTAAACCACAAGTGTCATTTTTAATTTGGACCGTTCCTAATATTTTATCTAATTTTTTCGAACGACAGTCCAAATTAAATTTGACATTACTAGGGTCTTTTAATCTATTTTCTAATTCTAGGATGTTAGACTCTAATAAAACATTTCTCTCTTCGAACGTGAGAAGATCCTTTTTCAGGGATTCCATTAAACCTCTAAGGCTATCTCTCTCGCCTTCTACATATTCAAGCTTCTCTCGAAGAGTCCTCTCACGTGTCCTAAGGTCTTCTATTAACGCACTCTCATCAATGACCTTGACACGCTCTCTTAAACTAGCTTCTAACTTCAAATTAGCTCTTTTTAGTTTAATAGATTCATCAAACAATTCTTGAAAGGCAACTTGAAGTTCACTCACATCAACCTCATCATTTTCACTCTCTCTCTCTTGTTTACTCTCACTACCATAAAAAATAGGGGATTCATAAACTATGACCTTGGAAGTGTCATGTGTCAAAGTTTCATCAATCGATGAGTTTTCACTATAACACACATGACTAGCCATAAAAGCAACAAAGTTGGGCTTAGTGGGGGAATCGGGTCCCTCTTCCTTATCACTATCACTAAGGGTCGCATTATATGAAATGGGTCGCTTACCCTCTCTCCTTAGTTTAGTGGGGAACTCAGAAGCCCTATGGCCATAACCCTCACAACCAAAACACCTGTTTGACTCGTCCCTATTTAAATTTTCATTAACTGTTTTAGGGATCCTCTCGGCTTTGTCATGCTTAGAAGTTTCAAATTTCTTAAAGTCATTTTTAAATTTATCTTTGTTAATTTTAAGAAACTTTCTAACTTTCCTAGCAAACATAGCCTTGTCTTCCGAGTCACTATCACTCTCGCTCTCTACTACTTGTTTGACCTCTTTTCAGGCTTTTAAAGCAATGCCCTTTTCTATTTTCTTTTCAGTTTTAGAGGGAAAAATGTCTAGTTCATAGGTTTGTAAATCACCTACAAGTACTTCTAATTTCGTACAGGCCAAAGTTGGTAAAGAATTTAAAACAGTCACTTTTGGGATAAATCTATTGGGAAGGGACCTTAAAATTTTCTTTACAACTCGATTATCGGGTATTTTCTATCCCAAATTAAAAGATGAATTAACAATGTCTGAAAGTCTAGCATAAAATTCATCAAAAGTTTCTTTTGCATTCATTTTGATGGTTTCAAATTGAGTGGTGAGGTTTTGGAGTTTATAAGCCTTAACGACACTAGTTCCTTCATGAGTTAATTGTAAAATATTCCAAGCTTCTTTAGCAGTTTCACACGTCATAATACATTTGAATTCCTCCGGTGTGACCGCTCTAAACAAGGCATATAAACCTCGGGAATTAACATTTGAAAGCTTAAACTCATTTTCAGTCCAACTATCGGCCAGTTTGGGAACACGTTCATTTTCTACTAAATGAGTTGGTTGAGACCACCCGTTAACTACAAATAACCAAACTCTCTCATCGATAGATTTTAGTGCCAATTTCATTCGCGCTTTCCAGTACGCGTAGTTAGAACCATCGAAAATAGGAAATTTTGAGAATGGGGAAAAATATATTTTAGCCAAAAATTATATAAATGATCTTTAAAGAAATAATTTATCTCTTTGGCTCTGATACCAATCTTAGGATGGATAGCCCCCAATTTTAAAATTTCTCTTAAATAATAATTTCCGTTTTAGATGTGAAAGCGTAGAATGATGGTTCACCTTAAAATAAATTTTAATTTCTTAACAAATTAAAATTAAACCGAGTGAAAATAATTAACACACACACTTATGTTAATTTCACTTAAACATAATTAATTCAAACCAAATCCTAGAGAATTTGCCTAAGTCATATGTTTCAATCAAATTAAATTAAAAGACTTGAATTAAATTAACGAAACATTACCCCATATTTAATTAACACCAAATTAAATAATTAGTGATTAAATTAAACCAATTTTATCTTTTTACCTAAGCATGTGTTCTAGGTGATATGTCAAAAGATAAAATAAACAATTAATCCCCTACGCCGCGATGTACGAGGAAAAACCCACAACGGGAAAAAACCTCGGATGGCCCTAGCCTCAAATCCACTAAGTACGGAATTTACATTTACAAGACAGATGACTTACTTCCTCAACTCGAACACACTCAAGCCTTGCCGCGTCTTCTTATAACCACCTCTGCCTAGCGAATAACCACGGAGCTCCACCGCGATCTTGGACTGACCAATCGGACAATAGGTACACCGTCAACCACACGTGGTGTCATTTACCACATGAGAATGTCGCAGTAAAATGAACTCTTCTTCTTTATAGGATGTAGAAGAAAACCCAAACTTCTCTTCAAACGGTGGAGATAAACCGGTGCCAAAATTCTCCTAGCAAAGTATACATATATGGAAGCTTGGAGAACATAAACTATGGGTGAAAACTAGAGTGGTAAATGAATTTTTCTTTGAAAATTAACACTCAAAACGTGATCTTTTTCTTCTAAACAATTTTTCTCTCAAACTCTCTCTTAGAGATGGAAGGATATGAAAAGATAGATTTTCAAAAATCATTCCCACACATAGTCATGCTGTGAAAAGATAGTGGGGAAAGAAGTGGAGAACATGGGTAAACACTGTCAAAAAACTGCCAAAAACTGTTCCCACCTGGAATCTCGTTCGAACGACATTTTCATTTGAATGACATCTCGTTCGAACGAGTCTTCTAACGAAGTTCTAGTGTGAACTCATTGGAAGCTCGGTGGAAATCTTGTTTGAATAGCCATCTCGTTCGAACGACATTTCGAACGAAGTTCTAATGTCCAATGGGTAAGCTCGTTGGCAATCTCGTTCAAACAACACATCGAACGAACTTATAGAAAGTTCCAAAATTTCATTTTTAGAACAAAAACATTATATACTTTATATATATAAGTTTTAATAGAAAACATTTCTAAAAACAGAACGCAGATTTAAAACCTAAAACGCATTTAAACATGTTCCAAGCTCCTATATATATATTAATGCATTCATACCTTGGGAGCATGGAACCACTATTGATGACGTAGAAAACGAGGCACTTAAACTTGGCATTTTGATGAAGCTTTATATACTTGGCCGCTACGTTTTCAACAAACACGTCATCGGCTTGAAGGATGATCAATATACTCTATCCTATGACTTAAACTTTTTTGTCTGGAATTGAGCCAAAACTACAAAGGATTCAATTGGAAATTTGTGTCCTTACACTACCCAAATTCATCATCAAATTCTCAAATTCAAAGAAAAGTTCATATTTCCATGATTAGAATTTAATTCTTCTCTAACATGGATAATACATCTAATCAAAATTCAGCAAGATAAATACTTGGCTTATATGTTGGTCCGAATCTCTGTAGAAAAATGATAGGGATGGGTAACTGATAACCCTAAACTCCCTTATGCATCTGATAATATAACTCTTTAATTTTATTATGTCTCCATTTTCCAAAATTTCAAACGACCTACCGGTTTGGACTAAAAGTGCCCCGGGACCCAAACGAAACCCTTAGGTAGACTTTTTTTTAACCATTTAGACCCTTCCGGACACACCGGCGCACTCGAAATTACCATATGAAATATAAAATTGAAATTACATTTTATTTCTCAAATTAAGTCCTGACACGACTGACACGCACATCCCAACTAAATTTACCCTAACTATAGTATTTTTGTATCACGACAATAATGACAATCATAATATTTTATTATCATTATTATTACTCATTCACTAAGTAATATTCAATATAAATAAATATTAACCCTTATCTCACTAATTAATATTTATTTTACCAGATTAATTTTATAAATATAATTTAATTAATTCCAATTAATTCCCAATATAAAAATCAATAAAATTACGGGGTGTTACACTAGAAAATCATGCGTAAAGTCTTCTTTTTTTAAAGAGTCAAATGCTTGCACACCCTCTTCCCACAACTCATTTAATTCTTCTACCAAAGGAGCCAGGTAGACATCGATGTCATCACTTGGTGCCTTTGGCCCATGTATCAATAAAGACAACATAAAACATTTAGGTCTCATACACTCTGAAGGTGGGAGGTTGAGTGGGGCTAGGATCACTAACCATACATTTTTATTAGCGCTTAGATTTCCAAATGGATTGAAACCATCTATTGATATTGCCAAACCAATGTTACGATTTTCTCGAGCAAAATCAGGATAGTCATAACTCATCCTCTTCCAAGATGTAGAATCAATAGGATGACGCATGATATTATCCCTTACTTCTACCCCAGCATGCCAAGTCTTGCCCTCCTTTATCCATGGGACTATGAAAACCATCTTTAATATATGCCCAACGGGAAAATATTTCAAAACTTTTTGAGGTACTTTTGAACTTTTGCCTTCCTTTCTAGTAGGTTGGATATATCTAGGTTCGTTGCATACCAAACACCGATCGAGATTTTTATACTCCTTTTGTTATAGTATGCAATCATTCACACAAGAATGAATGGATTTATACTTAAATCCCAAACCTTTAAAACTATTCTTCATAATATGATAGATATTTGGAAGTATATTCTGCTTAGGTACCAAGACCTTCACTCAATTCAAAATTCCCGTCTAGCTATTACCAAACAAACCATACTGGGTCTTCAAACTATGCAAATGAATCATAGCATGTAAACTTGTTTGATATTTCTCATGGCCAGAGTACAACGGCTGGGTCACCTTCAATTTTAAACTTTGGTACTCATCGTTAAGGTTTATCCCGATATTTTCATGAGCACCTGAACCTTATACATCATCTATGACCTAATTTTCTTCCACTTCATGAACTTCATACACACCATCAACTAAGTCCTCTAGCTTATTATGATCTACATTGTCCTCACCTTGTACACCTATCTTACTTGTTGAAGGTTGTTGTGAAGGTTTCTTGGGGACAAAAGGAACAATTAATTCCTCATGAAAATTCAAAAATCGATAACTATCTTGCATACCCCATAGTAACAAATGTAGTTCATTAATTTTCAACTCAAACACCTTACCATTCTTACACTTAGCACCGGGACATGGGAACTCTTCATCATTACGACATCTTTTTGAGTATTTCACAAATTCATTAGCACTTCTGCGAAACACATCCCCTAATCTATTTGTCTAACCCATCCACTCTTTGTATTTAGGATATCTCATCACAGCTACTACAAATAATAACGTATTGTAAGGACGTAATTTTTTAAATGTTCGGGGTAGAATCTAGGAATTTTCTATTTATCCTAGATCACAGTATGTATGTCTGATACCACTACATTCATCACGTTAACACAATCATCCATGACGGCCTTAATCCGAATCCATGCATCCACCATCTTCACACGTGCATCATGCTTCATGCGACGTGCTGCTCAACCGTTCCCACTACTCCACTTTACGTTTTTGGTAAAATGGTTTATTGGAGTTTTTAACATTCGCATAAATATTTGGAAAATTTTTAAAAAATATTTTTCAAAGTCTGATTTGTTTTTAACACAAAAGCAGAAATTTTTCCAAGTGTAGAAGCGAACTTTTTTGGTCGTCGAGCTCGTTCGAACGACATCGCCATGTCATTAAAGCAACACGAGCATGTCGTATGATCTCGTTCGAGTGACATATGTGTCTCGTTCGAGCGACATGCCTATGTCGTTCGAACACTGGCGCCATCTCGATTTTTGTATAAATATTTATGTCCATTATGCACTTTTTCCAAGTCTTTTACATACGTGATTCTGCGATTTACAGCCCAAAAAACAGACTTCAAGTTTTTAAGGTTTCATGCCTTTTTTATTTACAAAAACATTCCTATATATGTGTGTTAATCTTTAAACCTTCAAAGTATCATTTTTACTCATCTGGAGTAACTCATGGAGAAGCCGACTCTTTTTCATTACAGCCTATCTGAAGTTCTTGTGGGAAATTCCAGTCGACGACATCAGAACTGACACTTGAGGGTATTTCGTATGTCACTCCTGTTTTCAGTATAATCCGTGTAAATTGTTCTTTAGAAATTATAGTGAAAATAAAAGGTTTTGTCCCTTTGGGGGATTTTTCCTCACTTATGTGTTTGTTTGTGATTGAATGTTCTTGCATGATTATATTGTCTTGAATCACACCAATATGCATGTTTTAGGATTTAATTGAAAAACTGAGTTTAATTAAATAATTTATTGGTTTGAACAAAAGCACACTCTCAAATTGGTATTAGAGCCAGTTACACAATTATACCGTGTAATTTTCCACAAAATATTTCTGAGATATCAATTTTCTGAAAAATTGATTTTTTAAAACAGAGCGTGTTCAAAATGGAGAAATTATATAATAAAATGCCAGTTTTTGACCGGACTAATTATGGTTCCTGGAAAGCCCATATGAAATCTTCTTTATAAGATATAGATGAAAGAGTTTGGACTTTGGTTGAAAGAGGGTGGACACCTCCCTCCACCACTATTGACGACATGATAAATTTAAAATCTGTGAATGCATGGACTGAAGATGAATTTAAATGGTCATCTTTTAACTCTAAGGGTCTTAATGCTATTTCTGGATCCGTCACACCTGACGAGTTCCGACGAATAATGACGTGTACCATGTCAAAAGCGGCATGGTATGTTTTACAGCTTACCCATGAAGGAACTGATGATGTGAAAGAATCGAAATTGCAAAACTTAACAACCCAATTTGAAACTATCACAATGCTTTAATCTGAATGTTTTGATTAATTTTATGATAGATTATCTGATATTGTAAACACTAGCTTTAATCTTTGTGAACCCATTCCTAATGCTAGAGTTGTTAAAAATATTCTAAGATCACTGCCTAAGAGTTTTATCCCTAAAGTCACTATGCTAAATTCTATGGGTAATTTAAACACGCTTATATTAGAGGAATTAGTTGGAGACTTACAAACCTTTGAAATTGACATGTTTCCTAAGTTCGTTAAACCAAAAGATAAGGGAACTGCACTTCAAGCCCATGATAGGACAAGAAAGAGAGTAGAGTCATCTATAAAAAGGTAGAAAGAAATGTCAGATTCCGAGTGTGACCTTGATTTAGATGATTTGGCCTTGATTGCAAAAAAAATCAAGAAAATTCTCAATTTTAAGAAAAATGGAAATTTCAAAGATAAAAAGAATTTTTAGAAAAATAAGTTTGAAAAGAAAAATGAAAAATATTTTAAAGACCCTCCTAAGAAAGACGGTGAGAGATGTTATGAGTGTGATGGTAACGGTCATAGAGATTTTGAGTGTGCTACTAGGCTGAACAGACTTGCCAAAAAAAGGGAAAAGTTGTCCTTAATGCTACCGTTAGTGATGACAGTGAGGTCGAGTCGATGGACTCTGAAGACGAGTCATCGCATGAGTGTAACTTCACCACATTCATGGCTAGTCATGTGAGTACCTCAAGTGCTCCTCACGACGATGAGGATGCAACTTCATAGGGACACCTCAATAGGGAGAACAAAATGAGTGAGAGGGAGGATGCTGCAAGTGAGAGCGACAATGATCTTCAACGCGCCTACGCTGAGTCGTATACAAAGTCATTTAAAACCCAAAAGCGTAACAAAGCGTTAGTTCTTAGGATTACCGCTTTAGAGGAAGATTTAGTAGAGAGAGAGAGAGTTCTCCACTTGCACTACCTTGAGAGAGAGAGATTCTGCCTATGTTGAGAGAGAAAGTCAGTTTAGAGAAAGAGAAAGACTGTTTGGAGAGAGAGAGAGAGTTCTTTTGAGAAAGAGAAAAGGGACTTGACTAATCAAGTGGCTAGTCTTACGAGTGAGCTCCATTCCTCCTTAGAGACTCGGAAGAAACATGAAGCCCTTGTAGCCCAGCTTACTCATGATCTTGAGAGAGCACGAGAAGTCAAGGTTCAAATCAAGGACAGATTTGGAAAGATGGGAAAGATGCTCCCCGGTCCCGCCTTAGGTTTTGGTGAAAGGCAGGGAATAGGTTTTGATGGTGCCTCCATGTACCAAATTGCACCTAGACCAGTTCCTCACTTTACTAAAACTCCATATGGCCATCGTCAAAAACCACGAAGGAGAGTTTGACCAAGAAAAGCAAACTAAGGTCAGCCTAAGTCTGTGTACTTTTGTACCTACAATAAAAGAAAGGGCCACCTCAGTGAGTTTTGATATAGTTTGGGTCGGACACGACGTACTACTTCTTCGCCACCTTCCACTAGCGATTTCTTGGGCCTTAGAGAGGAGGATAAGTTCCTAGTCGCCACATCTTAGAGTTTAATTGCAGAATTCCAACGTATTTCCCTTCCGTTAGCGGATACTTCCAAAAGTCCGACTAGAACTAACATTGAAAAGGGAAATCAAAAGGATACCTCATCTTGGGTGCCTAAGCACGACATAAAAGCCCTTGTTGCACATATTGATCTTAAAGCACAAAATATCTCAGAGTGGTATTTTGATAGTGGGTGCTCCAGACATATGACCGGTGATGTCTCATTTTTTACCTACCTAGAAGATCATAAGGAAGGTAAAGTTACCTTTGGAGATGTGAGCAAGTCTAGCATCATAGGATGAGGTACAGTAGAGTTACCAGGATTTACTAAGCTAGAGAATGTTTTGTACATCAAAGGTTTGAAAGAAAACCTTCTCAGCATTAGCCAGTTGTGCGACGCTAATTTTGCCATAAAGTTTGATCGGGATGTGTGTAATGTTTATAATCAATCCGGTAAACTTTTAGTGAAAGGGGTGAGGACAAAGGATAAATGCTATGGGACTGTTCCCAAGTACTCACTTGTCTGCAATAGCAGCACGATCACTCCTATGGATCTGTGGCACCAACGTCTAGGTCATATGAACTTTAGAGATTTGATGCGATTAGTTAAAAAGAACCTAGTACATGGCTTACCAACACTTGTAAAGCCAACTTCCATGGTTTGTGGACCCTGTTAGTTGGGAAAGAAAATTCGTAGCCCCCACAAGAAGTTGAATTCCATTACCACTTCACGAGTACTTGAGTTGATACACATGGATCTCATGGGTCCTACTCGTACCGAAAGTTTGGGTGGTAAGAGGTACATCCTAGTGATGGTAGATGATTTCTCCAAATATTCTATAGTGGGATTTCTGAGAGAAAAATTGGATGTTGTTGAGTTTCTGAAGACCAAGTGTCGTGTCCTACAAAATCAACACGGTGTCACTATCAATAGAATGCATAGTGATAATGGCAATGAATTTATGGAGAAAAGGTAGATCTTTACTGTGATAGCCTAGGAAGCAAACATGGTTTTTTTTGTTGTGAAGACTCCTCAGCAAAATGGGATTGTTGAGAGAAAGAACACGATGATTCAGGAAATGGCTAGATCTATGCTTCTAGGTCGTAAAGTTACTAGGAGATTTTAGGCAGAGGCAGTGTCTACTTCATGCCATATGGTGAATAGGGTTTACCTTCATCCACACACTCTTAAAATGCCCTATGAATTGTGGACTACAAAGAAGCCCAACCTTGCATATTTCTGTATTTTGGGGAGTAAATGATACATCCTACGGGATAACGAGCAATTAGGAAAGTTTGACTCTCGAAGCGATGCGGGAATATTGCTAGAATATTCATTAAATAGTAGAGCGTATGGGTTTTTAACCTGAAGAGCTCTAAGGTGATGGAGTCAATAAACGTTACTGTGCAATATGACGAACCATCGACGTCTGTTATCTTCACACATTTGAGTGAGGATGACACACTCCCTTTTGATGATCCCACTATGACTCCCACATCTAGGGTGGACCCTACTCTTGTTATAGGGTACACACCTACTTAGGTACGCCAGAGTCATGATCCTACTTCCATCCTAGGAGATCCCACCCTAGGGGTCAAGACTCGTGCTCAGTTAGAGAATATTGTTAGCTATGTCTGTTACATATATAAAGTCGAGCCCAAGAACTATAAAGAAGCACTCCAGGATGAACACTATATCTTTGCGATGCATGATGAGTTGCTTTAATTTAGAAAGAATGATGTCTGGGAATTATTCACTCGACCTAGTGAGACTAATGTGATAGATACCAAGTGGATTTTCAAAAATAAGATGGATGAGACCTGTATTATTATCAGAAATAAGGCTAGGTTGGTTTCTTAAGGTTACACACAGATAGAGGGTATAGACTTTGATGAGACATTGGCTCCTGTTGCGAGGCTTGAGTCCGTCCGTTTACTGCTCGCCATCGCATGTCATCTGCGCTTCAAGATATATCAGATGGATGTCAAGAGTGCCTTTCTGAATGGAATTCTAGAGGATGAGGTTTTCATGGAATAACCAAAAAGGTTTGAAGACCCTACGCACCTTGAACACGTCTACTATCTAAGAAAAGCCTTGTACGATTTGAAGCAAGCACCCCGTGCTTGGTACGAGAGGCTTACTTCCTATCTCTTAGATCGTGGCTTCAAGAGAGGGGGATTTGATATGATGTTATTAATTAGGAGAGATGACGGTGCTATTTTGGCAGCCCAAGTCTATGTGGATGACATAGTCTTTGGGTCCATGTGCTCCCATCATGCTCACCACTTTGAGGAGGAAATAAAAAGTGAGTTTGAGATGAGCATGGTATGTGAGCTTACTTTTTTCCTTGATCTTCAGGTTCGTCAGCTAGAGGATGGGATGTTCATCTCCCAATCCAAGTATGCTAGAGACCCAGTGAAAAAATTTGGTTTGGACTCCACTAATCACGTACGTACACCTATGTGTACATCTACAATAATTAGTAAGGACACTTCAGGCAAGGACATCGAGCAAACCTTATATCAGAGGATGATAAGTAGTCTTCTCTACCTGACAGCTAGTCATCTTGATATCACTTTTAGTGTTGGAGTTTGTGTGCGATATCAGGCATCCCCTAAAGAGTCACACTTACTCACTCTTAAATGTATTACCAAATACGTGAGTGGGACTCTCTCCCATGTCATTGGTTATTCCTTTGATACCGCTGACTGCTTGTACACATAATCAAATGCTGACTGGGATAGGGATGCAGATGGATGTAGGAGCACTTCTGGTGGTTGTTTCTTCTTTGGTTCTATTCTTGTCTCTTGGTTGAGCAAGAAGCAAAACTCCATCTTTTTGTCCACTGCGGAGGTTGAGTACATAGCCGTCGAAAGTTGCTGCACATAACTTTTGTAGATGAAGCAAATGCTGGAGGATTATGGGATATCACAGGACACCATGATCATCTCCTGTGTTAACACGAGCGCGATACACATATACTTCTATCTTGTCCACCATTCAGGCACAAAACACATTTGGATACGCGAGCACTTTATCCGTGAGTTAGTTGAGGAGAAGGTCGTATCCCTGAGTTATGTGCCTACCGACCTCCAGTTAGCTGATATTCTGACGAAGCCTTTAGATTCCCTTAGATACGAGAGCCTTAGGAAGTCTTTAGGTATTTTCATAGTTGACTGAGGTGGTTGGTCCTTGTCTAGGATAGGATTCATTATCATGTTCATATCATATGATTCTTATTGCTAGTTTGTATCATTTGTATTATTTTTTTTGCTTTTTATATTTTTCAAAAAAATTCAAAATATTTTCTTTTTATAAATTTTTTTAGAAAAGCACAAAAAGATTTTTGTATTTTGTTTACACCTCTTATGGATGACTATTTAAGATAGTCGAGTCACAACTTCCATTTCCATTTTTTTACATGACTGTTTGATAGTGATTTGAGACGCTACATCATTTCATCCATGTGCTTTACATTGTTTGGAGTCTTTGTGATGTGATTAGTGATATATTTCTACATATTTGGCTCCTTATCTCCTTTATTGCACACATGTACGAATTTATTTGATTATTGTACTTGTCTATCACATATTGGCTTGAGTGTTTCAATCTCAATTCTGTCTATACAACGAACCATATGCAATAAAAGTTGAGAAGATTGGGATGCGTGTAAAAACCGTTTGGTGAGATTGTGTGGTATTTTAAAACATGGAAGGGCTGCGAAAGGTTCTCATTTGACCTTTGCGAAATATAATCCACCATTATATCGAACCTAAAAAATTGAGGTATTTTAATTATTCGGGGTCTAAAGTGGTTAAAAGAGCCCGAAAAAATTTAAAGGTAATAAAAATCAATACATGCCGAATATGGGACATTAGGTTTCACCATCAATTCTCCAATGTTTGAGAATTTAGATCACCTCTAATCAAAATATAAATTTGAGGGAGTATGGTTGGAGAATTTAAACGGGTTTGCACTTCCTTGAAAGTCCTGAAAAAGCATTAAATAGTTTGGGTCGTTATTGGTGTGGAAATCACTTTGAGCTTTGATTTGCTGATTTGATTGAGTCAATTTCTTATAATTCCATATTTTTACACCTAAGGAAGATTTTGAGTTCATTCGTTAGAAGTATCCGATATTCATCATGCACATATGTTATGTTTGTATGCATTGATTTTCCTATCGAATTTGCTCACACCCCTACATATCCGCTATCATCGACTTGGTTGTTTTTGTGTTATTTCATGGTGTGATTCTTTGTTGTATATTTTGTGTGAAATTTTTTAAAAAAAATCAACAAATTGAAAGTTTATTACCTTGTGACATTCTCCATTTGCATTTATTTGTGCTTATCATATATGTCTATTTGGGGACATCATAAAAAAGGGGGATAATGAATTATGGGGGAGAATTGTTTGGTTGATTTATCAATGATTTGCTTAAGCTTAATTGATCTTTAATTTTTGCATATCATTATATTTCAAACTGTTGCGTGTCACGGGTATCTTCTTTATCTCATGTGTGTAGGTACAAAATTGATGATTATTGGATTGCACATTCTGATGAGAAAAGTTTTGAGAGTTTCTGAAAAACTGAAGATTTGAAGATGTTGAAGTTTGATTGACGACATGTTAGTTAGTATTCTCAGCTTGAGGGTTTAATGGGGATATTATCTTATATGTCATTTTCTTTATCAAGATAGCATAATTCATATTTTTTTATATATGTACGAGCATAGACATATGGGGAGGTTTGTAAAAACATAATTTTATAAACGTCCGGGGTAGAATCTAGGAATTTTCTATTTGTCCTAGATCATAATATGTATGTCTGATACCGCTACATTCGACACTTTAACACGATCACCCATGACGACCTTGATCCGAATCCATGCATCCACCATCTTCACACGTGCATCATGCTTCATGCGATGTGTTGCTCAACCGTTCCCACTACTCCACTTCGAGTTTTTGGTAAAATGCTTTATTGGAGTTTTTCAGATTTGCATAATATTTGAGAAATTTTTAGAAAATATTTTTCGAAGTCTGATTTGTTTTTAACATAAAAGTAGAAATTTTTCCAAGTGTAGAACCGGACTTTTTTGGTCGTTGAGCTCGTTCTAATGACATCGCTCTATCGTTCAAGTGACATGAGCATGTCGCGCGATCTCGTTTGAGCAACATGTGTGTCTCGTTCGAGCGACATGCCTATGTCGTTTGAACGACGGCACTACCTCAATTTTCCTATAAATATGTGTGTTCATTCAGCACGTTTTTCCTTGTCTTTTACATACACGTTTCTGTGATTTATAGCCCAGAAAACATACTTCATGTTTTTAAGGTTTCATGCCTTTTTTATTCATAAAAACATTCCTATATATGTGTGTGAATATTTAAACCTTCAAAGCATCATTTTTACTCATCTGGAGTAACTTGTGGAGAAGCCGAATCTTTTCCATTGCTGCCCATATGGAGTTCTTGCGAGAAATTCTGGTCGACGACATCAGAACCGACACCTGAGGGTATTTTGTATGTCACTCTTGTTTTCAGTATAATCTGTGTAAATCGTTCTTTACAAATTATAGTGAAAATAAAAGGTTTTTCCCCTTTGGGGGATTTTTCCTCATTTGTGTGTTTGTTTGTGATTGAATGTTCTTGCATGATTATATTGTCTTCAATCACACCTAGATGCATGTTTTAGGATTTAATTGAAAAATTGAGTTTAATTAAATAATTTATTGGTTTGAACGAAAGACCAGTCTCACCTATTATGGGTAAGAAGTGTATATTCGTGGATTAGTATAAACAAATGTGTGAACATTTAGTTCCCATCAAATAATTTCTACAAGATTGACATTTCATCTTTCAGTGTTATATTATAAAAATAATATAATTTCCATTTCCTCTATCTCCTCTAAAGTGTGAGTGGTCCTATCCCATTCAAGACCTCATATTTCTATAATATACTTATTACCTCATGCACATTGCTCCAATTTGAGGAAAATTTGGCAGTATATCCCTATAGTTCTCTAGTGCACGACATAGATTTTCTAGTGTAAGTGTTGTTTCAATTTATCAATTGAAATAACACAACACCGCGTCATATAGTATGTACCCAGAGAACATTAAGATACGACAATAAAACTTACCCCAAAAGTAACAAGTTTAATCCACTAAGAATATTATTATATAGAAATTATGCAGTCCCAAACTGTCAAAATAGGACAATTCGAGAGATCTCATTACAGGGGTAATGACTCTCGAACGAGTCTAAGGCCTATTGAATGCGTATGCATAAGAACTAGAAGGCTAGTATCTATGATCACTATAAGTAATTTAAATTAGTTATAAAAGTTACATAATCATTATGTCATGCATTCAAATGAGAATACATGCATGCATGCACCCCCCAAAGCAAGTGTTTTTGTTAAAAGTTGACTTAATGTAAATTTACACATGGTCTATCTATTGTGGTCCCGTTATTACCTCTTACCCTCGATACTTGTTATATAACACTTTATTTTCGGGCTACATGTATGCATGTATTCTCATGTGAATGGATGATTACTTATTACTTGTTGTATAAAATTTATAACACGTTTCATTTAATCATGTCTTATTTATATTCAATTTTTACATAGTTATGTTTAATTTCTCCTCACAACCCTAAATGTTAGAGAATGCCCAGGGCCAACGAACTTAATGTCCATCTAAGTGTTCAAATCCACCAGTCAACAAAAATTCAAGAATTAAAAAAAATGCCTTTTATTAGAAATTCCTAGGGCCAACCAACTCAATGTCCATCTAAATGTTCAGATCCACCAGTCAACAACAATTCAATAATCTCAAACAATTCAACAATTCAACAATCTCTCTCTATGTGTATGTGTGTGTATTTATATATATGTACAACATTATACCCAATTACACAACATTATATCCAATTTCAGATTTACACAACACTAAACCCAATTTCTTTTTTATACACAATTTCAATTTTAATTTCACATTTACACAACAATATGCCCAATTTCAGATTTATACCCAATTTTAATTTCATATTTACACAATAAAGGGGGTCCAATTTCAGATTTGTGCCCAATTTTTATAAACACCAAATTAATCACACACCTTCCGCCAATAAAGGATTTAAGCACATTACTCATCATACTATTTCACCAATAATTTGATATGCAGTAAAGGGGAATCATCTTTAAGGTAAGCCCGATTGAGGTCCCTATAATCTATGTACATTCGTACTTTTCCATTGGCTTTATGTATTAGTACGATGTTGGCTAGCCAAGTGGGTATTCGATTACTTGGATGAAGCTGACTCCGAGTTATTTCTCTACTTCCTCCTTTACTTTCAATGACCATTCAGGAATCACTTTACAAAGTCATTGATTTTGGGGTTTTACATCAGGGAGAGTGGGTATCTCATGCATGAATATAGTCGGGTTAAAGCCGGAGATGCTAATGTGAGACCAAGTGAATACATCTATGAAGATGGATATGATATTGGTGAGCTCCTTTTATTCATTCTCATCTAGGGAGGACCCTATTTGTAAGTTTTTAGGGTTTGAGGGAGTGCCTAAGTTTATGGTTACTGTCTTGTTCATGTTTTTTTTGACATTGGTCATGTTTTTATAAGTTCTTTAAGTATTTTAGATTTTTATAGTTATCATTATTAGGTTTGAGTTCTAATCCATTATTGGATTCATAATCATCGCATGCAACACACGTTGGCACATACTGGAAATCAACCATCAAAGGGAGTAAGGAAATCATTGATAATAGTAGAAAAGTATGCTTTATATAGGGATACATTAGGATAGGAAATAAGGGGGCTTTTCTTATAACATGGTAGACACAAAGCTCCCTCGAATGATTGGCATCAAGATGGATTTGATAGAAGTCCAGTTATTGAGTACTGCAACTCCTGCGATATTGGTGATAAAGTGTGTCAAATTTTATCGGTGAACCGTTGAAGTGTTCTTAGGGGGGTCTAAGAACTTAGAATAAACTGCAGGCTGGGGAAGACTGTGTTCCTTGAGTTGGACAGTTTCCCCTCAGAGTTTTAAATATGATTGTTCATTGGGCCTACCACATAGTTAGTGTAAAGGAGTGCCTTGGAGAGGTCTTGTTGTAGTAGTTGGTGTATTTCTTCATTTCACTGATAGTCCTATGAGGGATGGTTTGTCGTATCTTGAGGCTCGACCCAAGGTAGTGTTTCAATGGGTGCATTGTTGAGTCTAGTACATTAAGGTAGATATTCAATTTAGGGTACCTCACTAATCATCCATGTTCAATAGTGATACCTTGCATGGATAAGACAGGGTACCTATCATAGAAGATCTCTAGAAGTCCTAGTTCCAAGGACTCTAACATGGATAGTAGACAAGATTCATCGAGAAACAGGACAGATAACCCCCATTCAGATTCCTGTATAGGGACCTTCCTGTCATCCTCCGTGACCCACGATATATTGAGTTTTATTGAATTCACCATGTGGATCTTCCCATAGTATATATATATAGTCCTTCCTTATAGAGGATGCCTATCCTTGGTTGCAAGGATGTCTCGATTTCACCCCACCATGGTTTGGGGAGTCCGTCATATCCTTTGAGATAAAAGTGATAATTCTTCCCTTGATTGGGGTCTAGGATCGGGTGCTGGAGATTTTTTATTACAGGTATACCCGAGATAGGATCTTACGTAAAATTTTCTGGCAGTGAATGGATTCATGGGTTCCATATTGATTCTTTCCAATGACGAACCCTGGAATTTATACTATTTTATAGATGATTCATGTAGCTACACTGTGAATAATCAATTCATATTCTATCATATGAGAAAGCAGTATGTCTTGTAATCCACTAAGGCAAATATCTATATTGTTATAGTGGATATCCAAGAGGGGAACAATACTAGTGTTAGAAAGTATGGCCCACTCATTATCCCCTTGGATTGTAAGGCACTTTGTATCGAACGAGAACCTGACTTTCATATGATTTAATGCAGGTAATGCCTACATGAAGTGTATATAGGCTCTCTCGAGCAAGAGGTTAAAGTTTGAAGGGACTTCTATTACTTGAAAATCCACATCACACTTGACAGACCCTATTTTATGAGTGGGTTTGATGGCCCTCAGACTTCTCCTAAGAGGATGGTCTAAATTCTTAATATGTATGATCTAACCGTAGGCCTTAGTGGTGATATGTAGTGTGAATATGATTACGACACTACATGGGGAGGTCCTCACTATAGACGTTAATGTGTTGTTATATGGTCAGGAACTCGATGGTATATGATATCTCAGTCAAAATCGGGTGTTTAGTCACATAAGATTAGGATAAAAGATGGGCAACGGTGGATCGGTGCTCTTCGGATATAGCCAACAACTTCTAGATATTGATGTTAGATGATGTAAGATGGAGTTACTCCTAAATATTTTTTTTTTCTTGAGGATACCGTGGTGTAAGCGTAAGATTTATAATTGCTCATCATATATATTGGTTTGGCTTATCCTGTTATACCCAACTTCACCATCACGAATATTCTCAAAACTTCAAATGAAGAATCGTTAATCATTAAATGCAACATTCAAAGATCGATCAACATGATATTTATTGGATAAGGTTTATGAGGTTTTTTGTGTGAAATATTGTCATTCTGTGGTATTTGTAAAGGGTTTCAAAAACATAAAATATTTTTCCACAATTTTTTCAATGTTTTTTTTCAAAATTTCTCTAAGTCATTAGAATGACATTGGATGTTGTTCGAATAAGTTCCTACACCTCATTAGAATGCTTTGAACTTCATTCAAATGAGATCTATTATCATGTATTTTGCCAGACACTAGAGCCTCATTGGATTAGTCATTTGAAAGGGTGTTCGAATGACAAAGGGTACTTCGTTTGAACAAGATGTACCTTCGTTGCAACAGGTGTGTGAAAATTTTGTTTTTTTACCAATTTTTGAGCGCAATTTTTCATACCCATCTCTTAGATATTCTTCTCCCTATAAACGAAAATGAATGGTTGTATTTGTTTCTAATACTTTTAGAGTTCTTTTTGTGATCAAACTCTCTTATTTTTCCAATCCAAACCCCTTGAATGATTTTAGATAATTTTTCCAAATAAAAATAATACATTCCACATTCCAAACCTTGTATAGTTAAGTCTCTACTAACCTTTATGTACTATATCCTCCACAACTGAAAAAGAAAGGAATATTATTTTCTAAGGTTGATCGGTTGATTCCGAGGCAAGAGCAAGCTTGCTATAAGACGATGCTCGATCTGCATAATTTGTTGTGGACATCTTGAATATGCTGTTGCATAACTTAGTGGATCTCTAAATTTTTATAAGTATGTGTATGACTGTCTAGTTGAAAATAATTTTGAATATAGGTATTTCCTGAAAAGGATTTTTCCTCATCTTCATCTTGTTTTTATTTTTTGTTCTTCTTGTTTTGCGGTGGAGAAGCGACGGACATCGTGTTCAACATCGTAGGCGTATCAAGCCGTATCAGTGGACACCGAGACATTCGTGGAGTCAAGTGTTGTGGACGAGCATCGTGGAAAATGGAATTTCTACATGGGCAGTATTGAAGAATGGTAGAAGATCATAAGGAGTGTCAAGACCCGTGGGGATCGAGTGGTTGAGAAAGGCTAATCTGTCTTTGTAAAACCATTGTTCATAGTGATTGTCTGGCTTAGGCTGTCAGAGGTTTTTTCCGATTTTGGGTTTTTCCTTGTACATCCGACATTGTGGGTATCTTTACTTAACTTTACTTGCTTTAATCACTAGATGCATGTTTAGGATTAATTAAGATAAAGTTAAGTTAATTTGTGTCATAACATGGTTTGATAAAATTGAAAACAGTTTTCAAAAAGAGAAATTTGATTTGCATTCATTCTTTACTTAATTTCGCAATAGCAAAAGTTATATTTTTGGCGACCTGCAGTTACCCATACTCAAATTGAAACAAATATAATGGAAATCCTACCCCAAACCCCAGGGGAGTCAATATGTTGTCACCAAAGCGAGGGGGCACCATATGATCTTGAGCACCAGCCTAAAAGCATAGGTAAGAGTTAGTATTTTATTTTTCTAAGGAAAAAAGAAATGTTCTTACTTTAACAGGCAAAAGAAAACCAGGTATGACAATTTAATGCCTAGGGAGTGCACAATATAACACTCAAAGTAGGTCCCGCAGAACTAAGGATGACCGCCTCACTAACATGAAAATAAGGAAGCATGAACGTGAAGGTGAGACCACTTGCATAGTAAAAGAAAGAAAAAAAGGGAATAAAGATACCTGACTCACAGTAGCTCCCCCTAGTTGTTCCACAGTCAAAGGAATACTCGACGTGGTAGCCTGAAGTAAGTGCCAATAAGTATATACACAGAAAACATAAGCTCAAAATTACATGTAGAATAAGTATTTACCTAGGATATCCACACTTAGATACCTTCTTGAGACTCCTCGGTAGAAGGAGAAGGAGTAACACTAATTGGAGGGATGGCCAAAGTCTCCTTAGGCATAAAAACTAGTGGACTACTCACCTGGGGGTTCAAGTATAGATCCCGCAAGTAAAGGGACCACATATAAAAATATTCTAGAAGAAAACTACAAAATCTGGAGATATTTAACTAATCTTGCAAATAGATGTGAAAAGACTGAACATACCACTAGATCTAGTCCTACGAATCTAGGAAAAAGCCCCTCAGATAAGTGGACTTCAGTCAGGCTGTCTCAAGCAGCTTCCCCTATAGAAAATAAGGGGAGACTTAAATGTCCTACATCAAGAACTATCTCTAAGACCCTCATCATGCGCATCGCAGATGAGGAGGTCTCACTAACACTAGCCTGCAATGGAAGAAATATATGAAAATCTATGAGTTTTTCATAGTAATGACAAAAAATGCGTAGAACATATGTAAAGACAAGAAAGCATAACTACCGGGAGAGGTGCTATAATAATGCCTCCCATATAGACAACAACTGCTAGAGCTCCCCCAGCAATAGTAGGGTCTACTGAAGGGGGAACTAAAGAACTACACCTGATTTTCCCCCATTCGTAGTCCCGAATGGCCAACGGTATCAAATTAACGTATAAATCACGTTCCCTCATTCGAAAGACATAATATTTATAAACATGTTCCACCATAATTACACTTTCCATTGGGGTTGAAATATACAAGGCACAATTAAGAAATTAACATGGTTTACCCAAATATAATATAATAGGTAATGCTACGAATGAATGCATAGATCCAGGATTAATAAGTGCATATAAATCTTTGTTTGAAATAGAAAGTTTACCTGTAACAACTTCCAGTGTAGCATGGGCATCTTGCAGCGTCATCGCAAACATTCTTACTCCTGCCCTCGATCTCGTTGCTTGTTTTGTACCTCTTCCGCTAGTTGCACTGCCTGGATAGGATCCTTTATGAGGCCCAACATTACTCACTGAAACTTCTCTTGATAATATAAGACAATTTTTTCTCTGATGACCCTTCTAGTGAAAGTTAAAACATTCTATATTCAGTAACTTTAGGCAATTTCTTTTTATATGACCAAATCTCCCACAAAAGAAATAAGCATTTGGATCTCCTTGTGCTGAAACTCTTCAACCTCTTCCATTAGTAGACTCACCCCTCTACGAACCACTTCCCATACCTCTACCATACTGAAATTTTTTCCCTCCAAGCCTTGAATATTCTGTATCGCTACCCTTTTGATAATTTGAATCGAACCTACTCCTCTTTGCGCTTCGTTCTCGTTTACCTCTTGCTTCATTCACATCCTTTTCTACTAGCATCGATTTATTCACCAAAGTCGAATAATTCACAGTCTCTAAAGCCAACAGTTGTGATTTAATGACTAACTCGAGCCCATCATGGAATCGACTACACATGTTTTCCTCATTCTGTATAAACCTCAAAGAAAACCTAGATAGGGATGTAAGTTTGGCCTCATATTATCTAACTGTAATGCTTCCCTGATTCAACATAAAATATTCTTTCCCCTTCTATTTTTGATACGTCGGAGGAAAACACTCACCATACAAGGATTTAACAAAAGTATCCCATGAGATCATAATCCCACCTCCTGGAGTAATCAACAAATGTTTTGTGGCATCCAACCAGTACTTAGCTTCTCCTTTTAGCATATATGTTGCCAAGGTCACCTATTTATTTTCAGGCATTCTCATTACCCCAAAAATAAGTTCAATCTCTTTAACCCATACCTATGCCTTTGCTGGATCACCCGCTCCTTCAAACGATGGTGGATTCATCTTAATTAATTTCTCATGTGAAGTACTCCTTTCTTATCAGTGTATCACCTCCTCAACCCTAGCCAATGCTTATACCTCCAGCTTCCTGGCCTATTATTCTTGCAACTGAGCGATAAACGTAGCTTGCTGCTCTGCCATTAAATTCATAGCACGTGCCATTTTTTGCATAGCTGTCAGTTATTCTGGCTCGGGTTCTGCATTTATCTGAACAGTTTGTTCAACCTTCGCTTCTGCTGGCATATTTAAAGCCTCATCTTCTATTCTTACATTAAAATTCCCTCGTTCCATTCTTTTATGTCTGAAATGAATCAAAGATATAACAACATGCATATATACATATCTTTTCTAACATAATCGTTAGTACCAAACAAAACATATTTCTTACATTCACTGCCAAATCTAGATTCGTTTAACTTCAGAACCTCTAAAACCTAGGCTTTGATACCAAAAGCTGACACACCCCAACCCAGTTACTTATAATTAAGTTTGAAATTCAAAATGAGCCAAACCATAATTAATTTAACCAAACTATAAACACGGGTTTTAATTTCAGAATCATCAATGTAACTCCATACAACTAAAAACTTTTTATAACATTAAAGCAGTTATGCACTTACAAACATCATGAAGGATAAGTTAAATTAATTACATCATTTACATTTACACAAAACCATCGTTTCACCCATTCCTGGCTAATCCAACCTGACCTCCTAGATTTAATTCCCTGTATTTTTATGGCTTTTAAAATTTGGGGATTTGTTAAATTTAAATTGAGATATTAATTTAATATTAATCCAGAAATTTATTTAAATAGTTACTAGCATGACGAGAGGTAGTAATTATTAGGATTTTTTTGAATATTACTAAAAGAGTAAAGTAATATATAAGACTGATTTTATAAAAATTGTCACAAATGAATAAAATGGTAATTATGGAAATTTAAGTCGGGACGCGCCTGTGTCGTGTCAGGACTAAATTATTATTATTAAAAGTGAATAAATTATAAGTGACCTGAATGGTCATTTCGAGTGTGACAATGTGTCCAAAAGAGTCGAGATAGTCAAAATAATTTACCCGGGGGTTTAGTTTGGGTCTCGGTGCGTTTTAAGCCCAATTGGCATCCCTGGAGGGTATTTTAGACATTTTACATTTTTGGGTAATTAAAACCCACTAATTTCCTTAGGATATACTAGCCTTTAGGAGTTATCTTCTAGGGTTAACAAACACAAAATCAAAGAACGAACATTAGAGAAGGAGTTGGAGAGCTTCCAAGCAACTCAAGGCCCAAGACTCACCCGTTTGCACCGCCACTACCACCAAAGCATAGATAGCGCAACGAGGAACGCAATTATACCTATTTCGTCCACAAATCAGAAACCCAAATTACAGGTAAGTATTTATCTTGCTTTATTTTTAGTTAATGTTTTAGTCATGTCAGTCTAGGATTATTTAGAACATGTTTCATGAAAGAAATTATATTTTTGCAGATTTCAAATCATATGTTGTAGAGGAATTAGACGTATTCTGGACACCTAAATCACATGTAGAGGATAAGCCATGAATTTGTATGGGTTAAGAAGCAAGAAATCTGGGAAGTAATTGAAAGAATGGAAACTAAAGGAAAATTATAGTTCTTTTAGTTTATGTGAATTTTTCCCTAGTAAATCAGGATACTTGATAAATTCGGACATGTTTTACGTAGAAAATCATGTAGTTAGGTATATGATACTTGTAGTAATATTAATTGGGAGTTTGGGGATTATTAATGGAGATTTGGTTGAGGTTGTAGAGGTAAACCCGTAAGAGGAAAAGAGAAGGTTTCATCATAACTGCTTGATCGATCGAACGGTCATGAACATTGATCGATCGACGATTTATCGATCGACCCCCTTACATAGATCGATCAACCCCTCCTAGCAAATTACATATTTTTCTTCTGTTGGTTTAATCCGGTTAAAATGTGTAGAAACCCTTAATTTCTATTGCTAGAACATAATGGGATATAGAGAAGACCAGTAGGGTCTAGGTAGACCCCGTTGAGTGAAATTTAATGTAGGATGAGATTATGGGTTAACGAGGGGTTATTCATATGTAGAAGAAATCATGGGTTCGTTTGATAAAGGATCAAGACTGTAAGGGAGTTAGACCAAAAGGTAAGTGAGAGTGCCTACTGAAATTATACTTAGGGTGATAGAATACTTCGAGAGATGAGAAGTAAGTATGGAGTAACTTATATAAGATAAAAAAAAGTGACGAGTCCATTATGCGAAATAATCGAGTGAAATGTGCTAAGGACGGATAATTATAATTATGGGTCGTGGGCAAACCTAATTTAGAAATTTGACTATATATATATATATATATATGACTGTATGATTGTGCATATATTATATACCTGTGTAAAAATCATACCTGAGATACTTTCTATCACGGGGGTTTCTGCGCTGGGATAGTCTTATCTCGATTGCGCCTTTATGGGGGATAACGACTCGTACCCTAGAAGATAGTATCCTTGATACTTGCTATTTGATTGATAGTCGGACGGTCCTAAGAGACGTGAGGGTATGTGTTGACCTATTAATGACTTGGAACTATACTTCGCCTCCAATTGTATGTGTCTTATGTTTATATAGTTCGAGAGTGATTCTGAACTAGTATTTCCCATAGTACGAGTGATACAGGGACTTGATAGTAGAGTATTCCAGCACCATAGATTTTATGTGGGATTCAGATAGTATATATATATTATATGAGTGACTTATATATATATATATATATATATATATATATATATATATATATATATATACTTAAGTATGGGAACTTTCTACTGTGCATAACAGTAAAAGTAATGAATAAATATTCCAACTTTACTATAAGTGTTTGGGAATTATGTGACATCATTGGGTTATTTTAAATAACATAGGATATATGAGAGAGCTTAATTTTCAGAAATTAATTATCTTAGCCATAGTATTCATCGGAGTGAAATCTTAAGTGACAGTTAAGTTAGAATAAAATTCAGAGATTACTAGTATGGTAGGCGTGCACACTAGAGGAGAAGTGAGAGTTTCTCAAGAGAGTGTTGCTTACTAATATGGTTGTTACATTAGCCGGTAAGCTTTTTAAATACTTGCTAAATTATTTTTAAACTGTTTTATACTCGGGCTCTGACCCGTTTCCTCTTATTTCTCTTCTCTTGTATATATATATATATATATATATGTATATATTACAGGTGCCCAGCCACAAGGGCGTCATGCTTAGATTCCTTGGAATAGACGCGCCGCAGTTTAGGTGGGAGTTGCAGGCCATTACTTAGACGACCTCGTTGATTGACTCCACTCTTATTATAGTTCTGGTTAGTTAGGGCATGTGTCGCCCATTTCCTTATTCAGTTGGATTGTCAGAGATTTTTTATTCATTTATTTTTCAGTATTTAGTACTCTTTGGGATGTAATTTATTTCAGGATGATTTCATCTGTAGTTTTTAGACATGGTATTGGTTTATCTGAATGGTTAAATTCTTGTGTGTTCCTTGCCATCTTTAACATTTATACGATTCGTAAACTGTTAATTATTGAAAAAATTTTCTTGATGGAATTAAATAAAATAGAAATTAGGTTTAATTTGTTTTGACACTTAGCTTATTTATGTAGGGTGTTTAAATTGGAAACTTAATTTTGCGATAGTGATGCTAAGAATGAACTAACCATTCACCTTCATTTTAATTTAATAAAGGACTGATCACCCGGTATTTAATTAGGCGAGGTGTCACAGGTGGTATCAGAGCATCAGGTTCTAGTGTCCTTTAGGATCTGTATGGCTTATTTCGATTCCAGCTTAGCGTCCTTGATATGGAGCCCTATTTTTAGGACTGTTGTATTCTTGTACTTACACTTATGTCTCCAGCTATTCAAGATTTGATAATAACTATAGATTAATAAACTTCCTTCTCATTTCAAATGCCTCCGAGACGTGCACCCTAAGATAGGAATGCCCAGGCTGAGCAGCCAGCAGCTCCAGCTCAGGGAATGATGAACGCAACTGAGGTAGCTGCCCTTATTGCTCAAGCGATGAATGTCGCATTATCGGTAATGCAGCAGGCTCCACCCCAGATTCAGGCAGTGGAGCCAGTACTAACACAACTTCCATCTACATGGGAGAGGGTTAGGGATGCCTTTCAGAAGATGTATCCCCCGGAGTTCTCGGATAGTTCGGACATAGTAATCGCCAACCAATGGAAGAAAGATATCCAGAGGCGTCTGTTCTTGTATGAGTGCACTGACGTGCAAAGATAGATTTTGGCTTACTTCAAGCTAGTGGGGGCCGCTTTACAGTGGTGGGATTCCACCACCACCTTAGAATAGAGGGACAACATCACGATTCAGTCATTCTAGGAGCGGTTTAACTGCAAGTACTTCCCATCCACCGTGCAGACTGAGATGAGGCGGAAATTACTGAATCTGAAGCTGGAGAATATGACTGTTGCTGAGTACGAGGAGGATTTTACTAGGCTTCTAACTATAGTTCCAGATGAAGCACCCACAAAGGGGAAGAAGATACTACTGTTTGTAGATGGATTGTCCTGGAGGATCCGTCCGCACCTCATAGGCAATCTATCATTGAGTACCTACACTGATGTAATCAAAGCTTCTTTGTTACACTATCAGGATCACCGCTTCCATCTAGAGGGGATCAAATGAGCAGGGGAGTCCAGTCAGCAGGGAAGGATAGGGGCATTTGTACTGGTGGGGCACCAACAGCCTAGGGGCAGACCCGTCACAGTGAGCAGAGTTCTCATCAGGGGGACCTTGCCAAGCGATTCCGATCAGGTGACTCCAGACAGGGATTTAGGGGATTCGGACAGGGCCAGCAGGGCCAGTCTAATCATCATGGCCAATAGGGCCAATACCGCCAGCAATAGGGATAGCAGCAGGGCCATCAGGGTCAACAGCATTTCCAACAGGGCCAGTGGCGGGGTGGTAACTGACAACAGGTCTGTGGTCAGCAGGGGGCAGAGGGGAGGTAAGTTCAAGGGAAGATGCTTTGGATGTGGAAAAAATGGCCATAGGCGCCAGGATTTCCTAGAGGGAGATAGGTCCCCACAACAGCAAGGTACCCGTAAGGAGCCGTAGAGGCCACTCTTTCCAACCGCCCCCCCAATGCCAGCTCAAGTGCCAACCTTACCCTCTATTCCAGCAGCTCTAGTTTAGCAGGGGCAATTGTAGTACGGACGTGTCTATAACATCCACCAGGCAAGAGCACCTCAGGCACCACCTCCGATTGAGGGTACGTTTCCTATCCATGGCACTATGGGTTGGTTTTTATTTGATACTGGGGCATCGTACTGTTTTATATCTACTCATTTTGCAAAGGCATTAGGGTTATTAGACACAACAAAGAGCATTGTGACATGCGTAGACTCACCATTAGGGAATGGGTCTTTTATTTTCTTTATATGCCGGGTGTGGGAGTAGAGATTGGTAGCTTGATTTTACCAGCAGACACGCTAGTCTTAGATGTGCATGAGCATGATGTTATTATTGGCATGAATTGTCTTGCTGCGTACAAAGACATGATAGATTGTTTCGGTGGGAGTATCGTCTTTGCCATTCCGTGGCAGTATATGTTTTGGTGGTGATGTCTCGCCCAGAGGGAGGCACTTCCACCCATTTGTACTACATAGAGGAGGATACCTCTAAGGAGGTCGTGATTCCCTTAGATTCGATCCCAGTCGTTCGTGAGTATTCTAATGTATTTCAAGAGATACCGAGCCTACCTCCCATTTGAGAGATAGATTTCGTCATAGACTTGATGCCGGGTACTCGACCAATAGCACGTGCACCATACCGTATGGCTCCAACAGAAATGAGGGAGTTACGGGATTAGATAAAGCAGCTATTAGGTCAGGGCTTCATTTGTAGGAGCACCTCACCTTGGGGCGCTCCAGTGTTATTTGTGAAAAAGAGAGATGGTTCACTGAGGTTATGCATAGATTACTGGGACCTGAACAAGGTTACGATATGAAACAAATATCCATTGCCCCGAATCGATGACCTGATCGACCAGTTGAGGGGAGAAACCTTATTTTCAAAGATAGATTTGAGATCGAGATGCCATAAGCTACGGATTAGGGAGCATGATGTGTCGAAGAATGCTTTCTTGACGAGATATGGGTCCTATGAGTTCAGAGTCATGCTATTTAGGATGACAAATGCTCCAACCGTATTCATGGACTTGATGAATCGAGTGTTCAAAGAGTTCTTGGATTAGTTTGTCATCATTTTCATAGATGACATCCTGATATATTCACACACTAAGGAGGAGCATGCTGAGCACTTGAGGTAGGTTCTTTAGACTCTACAAGAGAATCAACGGTACGCTAAGTATGATAAGTGTGGATTCTGGTTATGGGAGGTACACTTTTTGGGGCATGTTGTTTCGGAATTGGGAATATCGATTGACCCGAGCAAAGTGTCGGCGGTGAGGGAATGGGGACAACCCATGACACCGACGGAAGTGCATAGTTTCTTAGGATTATCCCGGTACTACAAGAGATTCATCTGAGGCTTTTTAAAGATAGAGGGTCCATTGATAAATCTAACTCGCAAGGGAATTCCGTTTGTTTGGGATGATGCTTGTCAATTGGCTTTTTATGAGATGAAAGATAAGTTGACTTCGACGCGAGTTCTTGCTTTGCCCAAGCCGGGAGTAGAGTATCTGGTGTACACTGACCCTTTTTTACGGGGACTCGAAGGAGTACTTTAGTAGGAGGAAAAGGCTATAACTTTTGCCTATCGCAAGCTAAAGCCTCACGAAAGGAAGTACCCCACCCACAACCTAGAGCTAGAAGCAATCATTTTTGCATTGAGGATTTGGAGACATTACTTGTTGGGGGAGAAGTTTTGCTTGTTCACAAACCACAAGTCACTGCAGTATTTATTTACTCAGCAAGAGTTGAATATGCATTAGCGTAGATGGTTGAGTTTGTGAAAGACTACTAGTTCGAGATACAGTACCACCCGGGAAAGGCTAATGTGGTTGCTAATGCGTTAAGACGTAGACCGGTGGGCGATGTAGTTGACGTCTGAAAAGCAAAGTGGAAAGAGTTGGGCCACTAGGACGTGGTAGCCCATTCCTTTGTATCTGTCATGACAGTCACACCAGAGATTGTTACGAGTGTGATAGAGGTACAATAAGCGGATTCGTTTTGTCAGGAACAGATTGTATGACTTTTAACTGAGGGTGCTGAGTCCTATTTAGTAAGTTCTGATGGAGGTTTGAGGTTTAATGCGAGGTTGGTGGTCCCAGAAGGAGAAGACTTACATCATGCGGTGATGACAAAGTCCCACGGGCCCATATTTATGGTACATCCCAGAGGGGATAAGATGTACCAGGATATGAGGCGACAGTACTGGTGGAGTGGGATAAAGAAGGACATTGTCAAGTTCATGTCCAAGTGTTCTACTTGCCAAATGGTAAAGGTAGACCAGCAGAAACCGTCGGTATTACATGAGCTGTTGGAGATACCTACATGGATGTGGGAGAGTATTTCCATGGACTTCATTACTGGGATGCTAACATCATGGCGGGGTCACGACTTTATATGGGTTATTATGGATCGATTGAATAAGGTAGCTCATTTACTGCCAGTACAGACAGACTATACCATGGGCCAGTATGCACAGTTATTCATTGTTGAGGTTATTAGACTACATGGGGTACCCCTTGATATCGTGTCTGATAGAGACAAGATCTTTGTGTCACGCTTATGGGAGAACTTTCAGGAGGCCATGGGTACAAAGTTGGGATTGAGTTTATCTTATCACCTGCAGACAGATGGACAAATAAGGCGTATCAATCAGATGTTAGAGGATATGCTATGCATGTGTGTCCTTGATTTTGGAGGAGGATGGGAGCCGTATCTTCCACTGGTGGAGTTTTCTTACAATAACTCCTATCAGTTCACGATTGACATGGCTCCGTTTGAGGCATTATATAGCAGGCCTTGTCATTCTCCCGCTTGTTGGCTAGAGGTGGGAGACAAAAAATTACTCGGACCCGAGGTGATTCAGGAAACTTCAGCTAGGATTGAGCTCATAAGGAGTCGCATTCGGGTAGCCTAGGATAGGTAGAAAAGCTATGCCGATGCAAAACGGTTTTTCCAAGAGTTTAACGTGGGGGTCCAAGTATTACTGCGTGTGTCTCCTATGAGAGGAGTGATGAGGTTCGAGAAGAAAGGGTAGTTGGCTCCGAGGTATGTGGGACCATTTCCCATTATCGAGAGGATTGGGCCGGTGGCATACAGATTGGGGTTGCTAGAGCATTTGCACCGCATTCACAATGTGTTCCACATCTCGTCGTTGAGATGATATCTTCGGGATGACATGGCCCGTACTCACATCGCGATAGAGGAGATTGATTTATAGTCTGACAGATCTTATGAGGAGATACCAGTAGCTATCCTAGACCATAGCAAGAGGAAATTGAGGTCGAAGGTAGTCCCACTCGTACGGGTCCAGTAGCGGAATATACTTGGGAGCGCGAGGCAGATATGCGCGAGAGATACCCAGATTTATTCTTACCAGTTATGCCTTATATTTTTTTGAATTTCGGGATGAAATTCTGTTATTAGGGGGGAGGTATGTAATACCCTATATTTTTATGACTTTTAAAATTTGGGGATTTATTAAATTTAAATTGAGATATTAATTTAATATTAATTTGAAAATTTATGTAAATAGTTATTAGCATGATGAGAGGTAGTAATTATTGGGAATTTATCGAATATTACTAAAAGAGTAAAGTAATATATAAGAGTGATTTTATAAAAATTATCACAAGTGAATAAAATGGCAATTATAGAAATTTAAGTCGGAACGCGCCTGTGTCTTGTTAGGACTAAATTATTATTATTAAAAGTGAATAAATTATAAGTCAACCCTATAGTCATTTTGAGTGCGCCAATGTGTCCAGAAGGGTCGAGATAGTCAAAATAATATACCTGGGGGTTTAGTTTGGGCCTCAGTGCATTTTTAAGCCCAATTAGCATTCTGGGAGGGTATTTTAGACATTTTACATTTTTGGGTAATTAAACCCACGAATTTCCTAAGGATATACTAGCCTTTAGGAGTTATCTTCTAGGGTTAACAAACAAAAAATCAAATAACAGCCATTAGAGAAGGAGTTGGAAAGCTTTCCAAGCAACTCAAGGCCAAAAACTCACTCATTTGCACCGCTACCACTACTAAAGCGTAGATCGCGCGACGAGGAACACAAGTATACCTCTTTCATCCACAAATCAGAAACCCAAATTCCAGGCAAGTATTTATCTTGCTTTAGTTTTAGTTAATGTTTCAATCATGTTAGTCTAGGATTGTTTAGAACATGTTTCATGAAAGAAATTATATTTTTGGAGATTTCAAATCAAATGTTATAGAGGAAGTAGACGTATTCTAGACACCTAAATCACATGTAGAGGATAAGCCACGAATTTTTATGAGTTTAGAAGCAAGAAATCTAGGAAATAATTGAAAGAATGGAAACTAAAGGAAAATTAGGGTTCTTGTAGTTTATGTGAATTTTTCCCCAGTAAGTCATTATAGTTGATGAATTTGAACATGTTTTATGTAGAAAATCATGTTGTTAGGTATATGGTACTTGTAGTAATATTAATTGGGAGTTTGGGAATCTTTAATGGATATTTGGTTGAGGTTGTAGAGGTAAACTAGTAAATGGAAAAGAGCAGGTTTCGTTATAACTTCTTGATCGATCGACCGATCAAGAACATCGATCGATCGATCGACCCCTGCTGGAAAACTACACATTTTTGTTCTGTTGGTTTAATCCGGTTAAAATGTGTAGAAACCCTTAATTTTTATTGTTAGAACATAATGGGATATAGAGAAGACCAGTAGGGTCTAGGTAGACCACGTTGTGTGAAATTTAATATGGGATGAGATTACGGGTTAACGAGGGGTTATTCATATGTAGAAGAAATCATACGTGCGTTTAATGAAAGATCGAGACCGTAAGGGAGTTAGACCAGAAGGTAAGTGAGAGTGCCTACTGAAATAATACTTAGGGTGATAGAATACTTAGAGAGATGAGAAGTAAGTATGGAGTAACTTATATAAGAGAAGAAAAAGTGACGAGTTCGTTGTTTGAAATAATCGAGTGAAATGTGCTAAGGACGGATAATTATAATTATGGGTCGTGGGCGAACCTAATTTAGAAATGTGACTATTTATATTATATATATATATATATATATATATATATATATATATATATATATATATATATATATATATATATATATACATATATATATGACTGTATGATTATGCATATATTATATACCTATGTAAAAATCTTACCCGAGCTACTTTCTATCACGGGAGTTTCCACGCCGGGACAATCTTATCTCGATTGGGCCTTTATGGGGGATAATGACTCATACCCTAGAAGATAGTATCCTTGATACATGCTATTTGAGTGATAGTCAAATGGTCCTAAGAGACATGAGGGTATGTGCTGACCTCTTAGTGACTTGGAACTATACTTCACCGCCAATTTTATGTGTCTTGTGTTAATACAGTTCGAGAGTGATTCCGAACTAGTATTTCCCTTAGTACGAGTGATGCAGGGACTTGATAGTAGAGTATGCTAGCACCATAGATTTTATTGGGGTGCAGATAGTATATATATTATATGAGTGACTTATATATATATATATATATATATATATATATATATATACACTTAAGTATGGGAACTTTCTACTATGCATAAAAGTAGAAGTAATGAATAAATACTCCAACTTTACTCTAAGTGTTTGAGAATTTTGTGACATCATTGGGTTATTTTAAATAATATAAGATATATGAGAGAGCTTAATTTTAAGAAATTAAATATCTTAGTCATAGTATTCATCGGAGTGAAATCTTATGGGAATGTTAAGCTATAATAAACTTCAGAGATTACTGCTACGGTAGGCGTGCACACTAAAGGAATAAACTTCACAGATTACTAGTACGGTATGCATTCACACTAGAGGAGAGGTGAGAATTTATCAAGAGAGTTTCGCTTACTAATATAGTTGTTACATTAGCCGATAAGCTTTTTAAATACTTGCTAAACTACTTTTAAACTGTTTTACACTCGGGATCTCACCCGTTTCCTGTTATTTCTCTTCTCTTATATATATATATATATATATATATATATATTACAGGTGCCCAGCCACAAGGGCGTCATGCTCAGATTCCTTGGAACGGGCACGCCGCAGCTTAGGTGGGAGTTGCAGGCCATTGCTTAGACGACCTCGTTGATTGTCTCCACTCTTTTTATAGTTATGATTGGTTAGGGCATGTGTTGCCCATTTCCTTATTCAGTTGGATTGCAGAGATTTTTTATTCATTTATTTTTCAATATTTAGTACTCTTTGGGATGTAATTCGCGTCAGGATGGTTTCATTTGTAGTTTTTAGACTTGGTA
The DNA here is from genome assembly GCA_949130495.1 of Sambucus nigra. Taxonomy (NCBI): domain Eukaryota; kingdom Viridiplantae; phylum Streptophyta; class Magnoliopsida; order Dipsacales; family Adoxaceae; genus Sambucus; species Sambucus nigra. Next base: position 343,399,113 of record OX422221.1, read on the forward strand.
TTGGTTTATCTGAATGGTTAAATTTTTGTGTGTTCCTTGCCATATTTAAAATTTATACGATTCGTAAACTGTTAATTATTGAAAAGGTTTTCTTAATGGAATTAAATAAAATAGAAATAAGGTTTAATTTGTTTTGACACTTAGCTTAATTATGTAGGGTATTTAAATTGAAAAATTTATTTTGTGATAGTGATGCTAAGAATGAACCAACCGTTCACCTTGATTTTAATTTAATAAAGGACTGATCACTCGATATTTAATTAGGTGGGTGTCACACTAGATTTGGCAGTGACATCACGTTACCTGAAAAACATAAACTTAGGAACTTGTGACCAAAAAAGCCCAATGAATGCATCACTACTATACTATTGCATAAATTTAAATGCAATAAATCATTTCCATATAATTATGTATTAAGTTATCTATCTCATTCATAATGAATGACCTAACTTTTCGAATCATGATTCACGTATCATGTCTATAATAGACAATTCTCCCCCAATCTTGGTCGAGGAGTAACCCCTTGTCATTAATAGACAAATATCTCCCATTGCGGGCCGATGAGTAACCTCCTATTTTGAGAAACCGACATGAACAATTTTGTATTCGTTATATTCTATTCATATTAATAACATGATACAAATATCTCTTTTTAGTGAGTACACTCACCTTGGGTTGTCAACTATGTATTTATGTTTCCTTCGGGTGGAGCTGAACTGGACGAATTATACCTTACACCTGTCAATCCAAATTAATTAGTATTGAATCCCAATCATAATTATTTTCCTAACATAGTTATGTAACTTTCAATGACAATACAACAACAATATAATTCCACTTAAGTCACATTCCATGAAACAAGAGTAATGACGAAACAATGGTGTACATGTTGATAAAGTCATGAACATTCAACCGTAGGAAATACCTCATAAAGAATTTACAATTAAAACCAGGTAAACATGAAGGTATACTTCTCAATGTATATACACATGAAATATGTACTCAAAATACCCTTTGGAAGGAGGAGATAAAAGCATTCTTTCATGGGGTATCCAGGCCTCAAATTATTGTCCTACATACTTAACCATATTATATTCATAAATTATACAATTATAGGTGTCCGCGATTATCAATATGAAATCATGTCTGAATACACTTTCCATTACAAGTGACAGTGTAATTTTTCAAGCTTTCTAGAGAAAGTTATGACCATTTCTTTATAACACAAGAAATCTTCCCTACAAGCCTTTCTATTATTCCTTAAACTTCCAAGAATTTTCATAATTTTTATCCAACATAAATTTCCATAATTTCCAACCCATTTTCAGTACACATATTGAACAGTATAGAATTAAAGTTTCATAATTTTTTTTACTTCATTTGCCATGACGTAAGCTTAACCAAACTCAAGGCATACCGAAATGAAATATACAAACAACAACTATGTACCAACTTTCAACCATCACTAAGGGCTAACCACAAGTAGTTAAATTCTATTTTTCGGATATGATATGAATATATGAGTCTAGTTTCATATCCAATTGGAATGTTTCAATCACAGTAAGCAAAAAAAATATATGCAAGTTTGATCACAAGGGATTTCAATAATAAGAAATACGGGCTACATACACCACTTATCACACAAATGAACAAATACTTATTCTCACAAAGGAGGTTGGAATTTTAATCAAAAATTCATGATTTTTATACATTTAAATAAGAGTAATCCAAGATTAAAATAATATTAACACATAATTATACCTTGGAAACACCTTAGGGATTTTCTTTGATTTTTTCCTAGCTTTTCTTGAAATCTTTTCTTCCTTAACCTCTACTTTCTCTTTCCTCAAGCCAAACACTCTTCAAACTTAACCTAGGGTATAATTTGATGAAGATATAAGTTATAGGGAGAGTTTTAAATTGGCCAAGGATACCTCCCATGCCAACCAATCAATTTAAACCACTTGGTTTACTAAAAGATAATTTACCACTTAAAGGGAATGGGAAGATTTTCCCCTTGTTCATAAATTCGGCCTAACTTCTTACTCGAACATTTGTTTGATGCACCATTTATTGTGTAAAAAACCTACTCATATATATACCACAATATAGTTTTCATCTTGAGTAATTTGTTACATTATAAGGGTCCAAACTAGTCTCCAACAAGAACATTTCTATCGAAAATAACAAAAATTTGTGTTGGTAAATAATTCGACATTTCATAATTTATGAAAGAAGGATTAGACTAAACATAATCAATTAAAATTAGATATACTAATAACAAATTATTCATATCACATAAGATAAGAATGAATTAATTATAATTTATCATAATTATATCCGGGTTGTCACAATTTATTATTAATTTTGCAAAAACTATGAGAATATAAGTTGTACATTAATTTCTATAAATGTGAGTTTTGGCTTCGAGAGGTAAAATTCTTGAACCATATTGTACCTAAGATTAGGATTTTAGCGAATTCTAGTGAGTTATATGCAATTATGAATTAGGGATAGCCCACCAAACCTATACAGGGAAAGAGTTCCTTGGGTTTACTATAAATGGTTCATCTAATGATTCTCGAAGATGATCGATTCATTGACTCACCTCACCCAAAAGGGGGTATCATTGTTTAGAGTGTATATTGTCAGAGAGCATTTGAGGAGATCAAGGAGAAGATCATCATCATACCCGTACTTCCATTACCATGAGGTAGTGTGGAGTACTTGGCATATACATAGGCATCACTTCAGGGACTAGGAGGCTTGTTGGTGCAGAAAAAGAGTCATATAACTTATACTTTTGGAAAAATTAAGCCTCATGAGGACAATTACCCCACTGATAATATGGAGTTAGAAGTATTAGTCTTGGTCCTTATATAAGATGTGTTTCAGGCATTTTTCTTTAACCTTAAAGGGAGTTAGTTAGGTCATGATATGGGACAAGTGTTCGTCATCACATGTCAATTACATGTTGGATCATTTGAGAGAAGTGTCTTGTTGTGACATGATCGCTAATGGTTCTAACTGATAAATTTGCTTTTTCATCTCCCCGACAACCACGTCATTTGATAACTTATCTTTTTTGTGTGTCGTTGTTGAAAGCCAAGTTAGTCAAAACCTCAAATACCTACAAAATAATATAATCTCAAGTGTAGAGGTAAGTAAGGGTATCAATCCACTTCCAAGGGGGTAAAGCAAAGGGAACACAATTGTAATTCACTTTTTATTTTCTTTTTGTTCTTTTTCACTTTTCTACTTTTTTTTTAGCTTTTTCAAATATTAAAACAATTGGGTGAGGTGATGATTTAAACTATACTAAACTAAATGTGACATGATAATAACTAACTAGAAAATGACTAAAATGGAAAATAAAGTCTAACACTAAAATAAGAGATAAAGTGAGGTAAATAATAGTGAGAACAATCAAGGAGTGGGATTACACCACAAATTTTAGCTATTCTAATTAATTAATTTAATTAATTGAATTCTACCAAATTAATATCAATATTACAAATCAACTCTTATTGCAAATGCAATCTTAATAGTAACCTTTTAGAAAATTAAGTTTAACACCCCACAACTCTAGAAAAATAGATCTACACTCCTTTTAATTAAACACCCTCTAGGATCGATCAATTAAAATTTATATAAATCTTGAAATTCAAGTTGTAATACCCCACTTAAGAAACCATTATCCTTAGTTCGAATCTAAAATGGGTATTATAACTAGAATTTTAATTTTCTCTCGAAAATCATTTACCCTCTCTCGAGGCGTAAATTTAAAGGTGGGGGATCAAAATTAATATTCAAAGGGAATTTTCAAGCAATCAAACTAATTAAACTAAAATAACATTAAATAAGGGTTTCCCCCTACCCCTTGCAAGGGGATTTAGCTAACATGGTATGGAATTTGACAAATTAATAATCAAAGGTGTAAAATAAATGAGAAGAGAAAAGAACAATCAAACCCAATCTCTTGATGCTTAATTGAACTTCAATCCATGAGTTGAAATCAACATCCCTCAATTTGAATGATCCAAACAAAAGTACATCATAAAATTTACTCAAATTAAATCTCACAACAATTTATTTTTCCCTCACTATCCAAAAATAACAAAATAAAAATTCTAATCTAAAACCTACACTAAAAAAAGGTGTTTCTCTCTCTATAATACTCTCTACAAATTCCTATCTAAAAAGTTCCGTTTCATATGGGGTCTTCATCTTCATTTATAGTAGTCACATGGAGCATGGGGGTATTTTTGGGAATTGGCTAGGGTGAACATGTGGGAGAGGTGTGAACACATGTTCAAGGGGTGTGAGGATATTTGGAAGAGGGAATAAAAATCTGATTTGTTAAAAGGGTATAATGGGAAGTTGGTTTAAATTAGGTAGTTGGGGGTAAAATTGGGAAAAAAAAGGTTAAAAGGGGTTTTATGGCACATGGGGAATTTGTTGGTTTGTTTGGCTTTGGGTTTATGTAGGTGAAGAAAACAATTTTGGGAGAAATGGATTTATGTTGGGATATATGGAACGTGGGATTTCAATGAATATTTATTTGGCATTTGGTGTGAAATGGGTTAAAGTGTGTGAAATGGATCAAGATGATTCGGACCTTGGGTCGAATTGGCTAGAGCAAGGATTGGCGGGGAAGCAGGAGCAATTTGGGTTAGGGTCAGGTCGAACTCGGGGTAGGTTTGGGTTTTTGTCGAGTTTTGGGTTCGTACATCGTCGGAGGGGCAGGGGTGAGTTGGGTTTCTGCTGGAGTTTTAGTTGGCGATCTGTCTGGAGCTATAAGGTCGGAAGTAGGGATCGTGAAATGGGTTGAGTTTCGGGTTTCACAATCGGGTTTGGTTGGGACATGAGGGTTGCGATCGGGAGTTAATGGGCAGGGGCGACTGGTTGAGTTAAGGTCCGGCGCCGGTGAGGGTTATGGGGTAGCTGGGCGTCGGCGGTGGTGAGCTGGTATGGGGTGAGGGGTTTGTTTGGTGGGCGGGTAAGGGTCGCCAGAGATGGGGGTTCGGTCTTGAGGTCGCTGGGGTTTCGTTATCTGCCGACTGGTTTCAGTAGGGGGATTGCGACCGGAGGTCGGGGTAGGGACGTAGTGTGGGTTAAGAGAGAGAGAAATGGGTGATTGATATTTTGTTCGGTTGGTTATGGAGGGTATTGAGGAGAGGGAGAGTATGAGTGCAAAAGATGATGTTGGGAGGGGTTGTGTGTGGGTGAGCGTAGGGAAGTAAGGTGTGGATGCGGGAGAGTGTTTGGGTGTATGATAGTGTGTAGGGGAGTTGGGTGTGAGTGAGTTTATATGTGTGTGCGTTTAATTTGGACCTAAATAAAAATAACACTAAAAAAAACTAAAACTAATAAAACTAAAAATCTAAAATAAAAATCCTACTTCTAATAATAAAATAAAGACTCAAGTTAAAAATAAAACTAAAAAAAATAAAAAATAAAAAAAAATAAAAAATAAAATCTAATAAAACTAAAACTAAAATCCTAATTAAATGTAAAATCAAATAAAACTAATAAATTAAATCCTAAAGAAAATCAAATTCTCATAAAAATAAAACTAAACTAAAGCTAATAAAAATCAAAATAAAATAAAATTATAAAAATAAAATAGAAAAATAGAAAATAAAAACTAGAAATCCTAAATAAATCTAAAATAAACCTAAAAATAAAATGACGCAAACTAAAAATCAAAAAAATATAAAAAGAAACTAACTAAACACACACATGCTGGGGTGATGCTTTGGGCTAGGTTTAGGCTCGGGTAAGGGTAGGATAGGGTTTGGGACAAGGGTAATTAGCTCCATAAAATGTGCATTTGCCTCGATATATAGCTTTTGACACCGCAAACGGACGTTTGACCTACAAGATAAACATTTAAGCGCATAAGACCCATATTGCCGAGAATTATCGACTAAAGTATATCTATTTGGGGTATAATTTGTACAGTTTTGGGTGCTTATCACACCACCCCCAAATAAAGCGTTGCTAGTCCTCGAGCAATAAGATAGAGAGAAAGAGAAAGATAAGTAACCAAAAGTGTACCACTTTCACAGGCACTTGCGATTGCACTTAGTATGTGGAACAAGTCTTTAAACCTATAGGTTTCCCTAAAGGACGAGTTGTGTCTCGTGAAGGTTTGCAGGGAATATACCCACAAAATTCTTATTTGCAAAAATTTATTGAAATGCAATCAATCTCTTATTAGACATAGAATGATCGCACAATCCATTATAAGAGAATATTTTCAGAAATACAAGCTGGAAACGTAAAAAGTTTAGCTAAGTAAATACTCAAGGCACACCCTTCCTAGAACTCAACGTGTGTAGTGTGAATCAATCAAAACAGGCCGAGCATCACAAGAGTAATTCCTAGATTGTATTTTCGGAATCAACGCTTCAACTTCAAATCTCACTGGATATAACTCTCTTAAACGAACTCTCGAGATTAGGGTAAGTGTATCACTCTTGTGTGTGAGGAGGTGAGTAAATATAAGCAAGTACAAATGTCTAACACACGTATAAGAAAGAACTAACATTAAGAAATAAAAGTGATCTCATGAAAGAATGCTAACCACTATAGTGAGAACGTAGAGTTATTCACCACATTGACTATCATTTGCCTGAACACCTAGGGGAACATATGGATGCATATTGGTGGAGGGGAAATGAAATGGGATATGTGGGATGAGGTGAGGTAGGATAATATGGATGTGTCAAATGATGGATGGAAAATGGATGCGAAATAGATGGATATGCGATGTGAGAAAGTGTATAGAACTTTTACGCACAAATGTCTTTATTATACAAGAACAAACAACAACTCTCTTTTTATTTTCTTTTCCCTTTTTTTTTTATTTTCTTTTTCTCTATTTTTTTCTTCTATTTCTATTTCTATTTTTGAATTTTTTTGTTTTTTTTGTTTTTATTTTTTCTCTCTTTTCAAACTAACAATGAAGACATTTAACATTTGGAATCAACACTCTTTTATTTGAAAATGAAATATGATATGGAGATGATAGGCGATGGTGTGGGGAATATGTGTGAATAGGGTAGAATATGGTAATGTAATTGGTGAAGTGAATGGGTGAAAATCTATTATTCGGGACAACGTAACACTTCTTCACTTCTAGGATCACCTTATTCTGATATGGTTAACGTAACACTGCTTCACTGCTAGGATCACCTTATTCTGATGTGGTTAACGTAACACTGCTTCACTGCTAGGATCACCTCTTTCACATGTCTGAGAGTAAGAGATCAGGAGAGTCCATCCATCAGGACAGGACAGGGGGAAATGGTGCCAGCGGGGCATAATCTACTCAGGTTCAGCATAGGCAGGGAGATCAGGGTTCCCAGCAGGGGGATTCTAAGAGGTTCAGATTTGGGGGCTTTAGAAATGGATAGGGAGGCTTTTTTCATGGCCATTAGGGTCATCAGGGCCAGCAGCAGCAGTTTTGGTAGGGCCAGCACAGCCAGGGGAGGAATAGCAATAGCCACCAGGGCCGTGGGCAGCAGAGTCAAAGAGGGGGGAATTTTTCGGGGAAAGGTTTCATTTGTGGAAAGATTGGTCACAAGCGCCAGGAGTGTCTTGATAGGGGCAGGGCTCCACAGCAGCAGGGTGTTCGACATGAGCCCCATAGATCTATGTTTCCCTCCGCCCTCCCAGCACCACCATAGATGCCAGCTTTTCCACCCATCCCAGTGGTCCCAATCTAGCAGGGACAACTACAGTACGGGCGAGTTTATCAGCTCCAACATTGTCGCAGTCCCACAGGATCCACCTACTATTGAGGGTATGTTCTCTATTCAGGGGAATATGGGGCATATTTTATTTGATATGGGGGCCACACACTGTTTCATTGCCACGATATTTGCATGCACTTTGGGGTTGTTAGACACTGCAGAGAGTACGATTACTTGTGTAGGGGTTCTGTGATTTCCCTTATTTATAGAGGTGTGGGTATAGAGATCGCGAGGTTTACTTTACCCGCTGATATGTTAGTATTAGAGATGACTGAGTATGATGCGATTGTTGGTATGGATTGGCTAGTTGCGTACCGAGACATGATTGATTGTTTCAGTAGGAGTATTATATTTTCCATTCCCAGGCAGGAGATGTTTTTGGTGGCGATGCCTTGCCCTAAGGGAGGATCATCCACTTAATTGTACTATATAGAGGAGGAGACCTCAAAGGAAGTGGTCATACCACTCGATTCGATTCTAGTTCTTAGGGAGTTTACTGATGTATTTCAGGATATACCTGGACTACCTACGAGTAGAGAGATAGATTTTGTGATCGATTTGATGCCAGGCACTCGACTAATTGCCCGCGCACCTTACTGTATGGCTCCAGTAGAGATGAGAGAGCTACGGGATCAGATAGAGCAGTTGTTGGGTCAGGGGTTTATCCGAAGGAGTAATTTGCCATGGGGTGCCCCTGTGTTATTCGTAAAGAAGAGGGATGGATCATTGAGGTTGTGTGTAGATTACCGGGAGTTGAATAAAGTCACGATATGGAATAAATATCCGTTGCCCCAAATCGATGACTTATTCGACCAGCTGAGAGGAGCTTCCTTCTTCTCACAGATTGATTTGCGATAGGGATACCATCAGTTGCGTATCAGGGAACAGGATGTCTCGAAGATTACTTTCTTGGCGAGATATGGTTCCTACGAGTTTCAGGTTGTGCCTTTTGGCTTGACCAATGCTCCAGCCGTGTTTATGGACTTGATGAATAGGGTGTTCAGAGAGTTCCTAGACCAGTTCGTCATCGTCTTTATTGATGACATCCTGGTTTACTCCGAGACAAAAGAGGAGAAAACTGAGCATTTGAGGCAGGTTTTGCAGATGTTGCGTCAGAACGAGCTTTATGCAAAGTATGAGAAGTGTGGGTTTTGGCTGAAGGAGGTTTGGTTTTTGGGGCATATCATTTCAGACTGGGGGAAATATTTTGATCCGGGGAAGGCATCCGCGGTGAGGGAGTGGGGACAGCCCACGACACCGATTGAGATCCGTAGTTTCTTGGGCCTAGCAGGATACTATAGGAGGTTTATTCGGGGTTTCTCAAAGATAGCGAGTGCTTTGACACATCTGACTCGCAAAGGTGTTCCATTCATCTGGAGTGATGCTTGTTAGTTGGCATTCGATGAGCTGAAGGACAAGTTGACCTCATCACCTGTGTTAGCATTGCCTAGACTGGGAGTTGGGTATTTAGTTTACACCGATGCGTCCTTACAAGGACTTGGAGGTGTGCTGCAATAAGAGAGTTAGGCCATAGTTTATGCTTCCCGTAAGCTTAAGGCTCACGAGAAGAATTACCCCACCCATGACTTGGAGTTAGCGGCCGTCGTATTCGCTCTTTGGATTTGGAGACACTATCTCCTAGGGGAGAAATTTCGAATGTTCACAGACCACAAGTCTTTACAATACCTCTTCATGCAGAAGGAACTGAATATGCATCAACATCGGTGGCTTGAGTTTGTGAAGGATTATCAGTTTGATATCCAATATCACCCGAGGAAGGCTAACGTGGTAGCAGACGCGTTGAGCCATAGGCCAGTAGATGAGGTGGCCGAGCTGTGGAAAGATAAGTGGAAGGAACTGGGACACCAGGATGCATTGGCCCGATCGTTCATGTCTATGATGACTGTTACACCGCAGATTGTTCGAGAGTGATAAAGGCCCAGGCAAATGACTCGTTCTGTCAGGAGCAGATAGTTCGATTACTAGCAGAGGGAGTCGAGTCCTATACCGTTAGTTCAGATGGGGAATTACGCTTCAATGGGAGACTAGTTGTTCCGGAAGGGGAAGACTTGCGACACGAGATAATGGCAGAGTCGCACGACTCACGGTTCGCGGTACACCCTGGTGGGGATAAGATATACCAAGACATGAGACGACAATACTGGTGGAGCGGGACGCAGAGAGATATCTCCATGTTCATTTCTAAATGCACCACTTGTCAGCTAGTAAAGGTGGACCATCAGAAATCGGTAGGACTTCTACAGACGTTAGAGGTTCCGATGTGGATATGGGAGAGCATATCCATAGAATTTATCACGGGGTTACCTACGTCACAGAGGGGTCATGACTCCATATGGGTGGTTGTGGATAGGTTAACCAAAGTTTCTCATTTTCTACCCGTAAGGACACACTACACTACGGGATAGTATGCCCAGATTTTCATTGCGGAAATAGTGAGACTTCACGGTGTGCCTCTAAATATCATGTCTGACCGAGACAAGATATTTGTTTCACGATTTTGGGAGAGTTTCCAGGAGGCCATTGGTACGGAGTTGCGGCTGAGTACAGCTTATCACCTGCAGACTGATGGGCAAATCGAGCGGACAAATCAGATGTTGGAGGACATGTTGCGTATGTGCATCCTAGACTTTGGAGGGGGTTGAGAGCAGTACCTTCCACTGGTGGAGTTTGATTATAATAACTCCTATCAGTTCACCATTGGCATGGCTCCATTTGAGGCGTTGTATGGTAGACCTTGTCGTTCCCCAGAATGTTGGTTAGAGGTGGGGGATAACAAACTCCTTGGGCCAGAAGTGATTCAGGATACTTCGATAAGGATAGATATGACACAGAGTCGCATTCGGGTAGCTCAGGACCGACATAAGAGCTATCATGATGCCAAGAGATTCTTCAGAGAATTCAAGGTGGGGGACCAGGTGTTACTCAGAGTATCTCCTATGAAGGGGATTATGCATTTTGGGAAGAAGGGGAAACTGGTACTAAGATATGTGGGGCCATTTCCTATCATCGAACGGATTGGGCTAGTTGCGTACAGACTTGGGTTACCGGAGCACTTGCATAGGATTAATGATGTGTTCCATATTTCCTCGATAAAGAAATATCTTAGGGACGATTTGGCCCATACTCACATTGCTATAGAGGACATCGATCTTCAGCCTGATAGTTCCTACGAGGAGGGCCCGATTGCTATTTTGGACCAAAGCGAGGGAAAACTGAGGTCAAAGATAGTACCCTTAGTACGTGTTCAGTGGCGGCATCATAATGCCAAGGAGTCCACATGAGAGCGTGAGGATGAGATGCGCGAGAGTTATCAAGAACTATTTTTACCAGGTATTATTTAGTTCCGAATTTTGGGATGAAATTCTGTTATTAAGGGGGAAGTATGTAATACCCCGTAATTTTATTGATTATTATTTAAGGGATTAATTAAATTAAATGAGAATTAATTGTGAATTAATCCAGATATAAATACTAGAGAGATGTGAGTTGGTATTTGATTACGATGTTAAAATTGAAAATTTCATGAGTATTGAAAATATTAAAGTTGTCGCGAGGCTGAAATACGATAATTTGGAAACTTAAGTTGGGACGTGCGTGCCAGTCGCGTCAGGAATGAAATTATTTAAATTAAATAGTGAATTATATTTTTATCAATCTAATGGTCATTTTATGTGCACAAACGTGTCCGGAAGGGTCAAAATAGTCAAAAAACACTAGCCGGAGGTTTAGTTTGGGTCCAGGGGCACTTTTAGGCCAAATCGACAACCTAGAAGGGTATTTTGGTAATTTTAAAGATATGGGAATTAAAACCCACGAATTTTTTAGGTAAATTAAAGATTATTAAAAGACCCATTAAGTTCATTATCATCCAAAAAGGGAGTTAGTGGGCTACGGGAGTTTAAGGGAGAGTTTTGAAGAGGTTCCAAAAGTAACCTCCAACCACCATCACCATCCTTGGGAGAATTCTGTAGAGAAAGAGAAAAATCAGCCTTCATTCACCAACATCAATTCAGAAGAACAAATCTAAGGCAAGTGTTTTGATGTCGTTATTTGCATTGAATATTTCCTCCATGTGTAGTGTAGAAAACTGTTTATGTCTTGGAAATTTTGATAAGAATACCCAATGGAATTATTGTGAAACTTATGGTTTTGGATAGGAATTTGCATGTAGAAGAATAATGGACGAATTCAATGTACAAAACATAACTTTTGATGATCTGAAAACGGATTTATAAGGAGTCTTTTTATGAAATTTAATTATGGGTTCAAGTTCTTAGGGTTTGGGATAAGAATTGGGGATTTATTATTTCGGCATGTTAATTTGTAAGATTAGACCCCCAAAAGTATGTTAAGGAATGATCTAGTGTGACTAAAAGTAGTTGAAAAACATTAAAACGTAATTTGGATAGTCTTAGGGTGGATTTAGAAAAGAGAAAAAGAAAGAAAAATGGATTTTGGGATTTCTGGGCGTAGTCTGCCATCTCGTTAGAAGACCTGCCCAGGTCGTTCGAACGTCCTCGTTCGAAGGAGATTCTAACGAGATGACAATATCCCTTCTAACGAGTTGGTAGTTCGTTCGAATCCTTTCGTTCGAATGACACTCGTTCGAACGACCTCGTTCGAACGAGACTTCTAAAAAGTTGACAAAATGTCCTTTTAGGCCTGATTTTATTTCAAATGTCCCGTAGACTTATTTAATGGAGTAATAACCTTACCTTATTGACTAGTGGGTATATTTGGGAGATTTAAGTACGTTGAGGAGTAAAACTTAGAGTCTTATAGTAAATCGGATGACCTTTATGGAATAGGAAACGAGTACCTAATTTCGACGTGAGGAGAGTTGACAACTTTAACGTATATAAATCGGGGACTTATAAATGTATAACATTAAATGACGGTATAAGAACGAGAAGCATACCTCTATTAATATTCTAATATCTAAGATGTGTGAATTCTTAGTATATGTGGTTATCTGTGTATAACATACCTACCATACTTGCTATCATGGGAGGTCGGCGTTCGATTAGGGCCATCTAATATTTGTGTGCCTACGGGGGGATTTAGATTGGTACCTCGAGGACATAGGTCAGAGAAGGACTTATTGAGAAGTTAATAAGTCTGCTAATCATGGGAGCGTAGGTATGTGCATGACCCGTGTGATGTGAACTATGTTCGCCTCCATTATGTGTGATTGTTGTTATTTGAGAACGATTCCTGAGAGATTCGGAATGCGTGGTCCTTATGTACGTGATGTACCGGGATTGGATAGCAGAGTATGTGTGCACCGCAGCTTAGTGTCGGGGTGCTAGTATTGTATATTTATGATGAGAATAATATACTGATAATTGAAATGAACTGTCATGTATAAATGTGAGTATAAATACTAGTAACATTTTGTAAAGATAAAATGGAAGATCTCTAGTAATTAGTATTACTAATATGGGAAACGGTGAAGAAAAGTAAAACTCTTTGTTTAAAAGAAGATGCCGGAATTAAATCATGAATCGTATAGAAATGTAAGATTTTGTATTGGACTAGTTAGATATGGGAATAACTAAAACGGGTACGGGTACGATAGGAGTGCACACTTAGTTGAGAGGTGAGGAACTCATGTGAGTGCACACACTATCATGTACTTTATATTCACTGTTTTATGATATTGAACACTTGCTATATTTTAAACTGTTTTCACAATCGGGCTCGGACCCGTTTGCTTTTAAATATATTTTCTTGTAAAAACCTTTTAGGTGCCCAGCCACAAGGACACCAAGCATAGGAGTTCCACTCAGGTGACGTGTTGTAGCTGCTGTGAAAGTTACAGGACCTTGACAGTAGACGCCTCCACTTTCGATCTTGACTCTATATTATCATATTTTCTCATCTGTTGGGCATGTCGCCCCATTTCTTTTAGAGACACTTTATCTATTCAGTTATTTCAGATTTTGGGTTGTAATTAATTTAGTGATGCAGACTTGGTATTTGTTTATTTCAGTATTCGGATTGTTGTGAGGAGTATTCCTCCAGATTCATTATTATTTTATGGTTATTCTATTGTGACTATGTTGTGGTGGTTATGCTAGCATTTCATAATCTACTTATTGCATGTTAATCGGATTTAATTAAGATCGACAACTCACTTTTTAAATATTACGTGGCTAGTAATTATTAAAACGTTTTTCGACAGTGATGCTATGAACTGAACCAACTTGGCATTTTGTATTAATTTGAATAAAGGAGTAGCTACCCGGTATTTAATTAGTCGGGGTGTCACACAAATAATCCAAGTTATTGTATATCTGCTCGAAGGGGCTGCTTCTTGAGTACATCTGTCAACTCATTAATGAGACGCACGAGGGGAATTTTTCGACATTCTTAAAAGCAGTAAGAAATATATCTTTGGTGGTGCGACCAAATCTAGTGGTGGTGCCCATGATGTTTAGGCAGCTGATACAACTTGTGGGGGGTGGGGGAGGTCTCAGCCCCCACAGGTAGGGTAAATTGATGGAGCAGATGGGGGTAAGGCACTGAAGATATACAATAAAAGGAAATTTGAAAGAGACAGGGAAGACCCACCACCACTACCTTGTACCGTGGAAGAGGATGTCAGCTGTTATAATGCAATGGCCTAAGGAGGAACGATATATGAACCGAAAGGCATTCCCGTTAGGGAACCCGATGCGGCAACAAGGGCAGATCCCAAATATTGCCAGATTTATCGAAAGATCCAACATCCGACGGAGAGCTGTTTCACCTTAAGGAGAATCATCAACAACTATATGACGGCAGGGACATTGCAAATCCCTTCGCAGAACGTCAACAACAACCTCTCCCAGCACATCGGGCTAATTTGGTGGTGGCCTATAACGAGGAAGCAGAGAGAGAAGAAAGAAGGCCAACTACGAAGCAGGGAGAGTTCGAAGAAGCCCTGGAAGATTGTACAAAGGGAATGGCTAACGTAGTATTAGGCTACGACGAGGCAAGCGCCAAAGACGTGGAGGATGTGTACAGTGTTGAATGGGAAGAAGCAGACCCAACAATACAATACTGTGCAGTTTCAAAATCCCCAAATTTCGCCTGGTTCTTCGACCAAGTAGCGATACCGAAGGAGAGTAGGTTGGAAATAACCCAGGCAATACTTGACATTGTGAGGAAGAACACGGTCCCCTCGCGGAGATAGAGGGGACCTATGGCCAGGTTGGTGAAGAAGTTTATGTTAGAAGTAACTTTCAGTGATGCATATAGGGCCGTGAGATTCCCTCATAATAGGACATTATATGTGACTTCCATCATCAACAGAGTTAGTTTTGAAAGTACTCTTATAGATGGGGGAGATTCCATCAATATTATGCCAATCAACTCTTTCCACGTAGCCAATATTCCGAAAGAAAGGTTGGTCCCCATGCCTTTAGTGATTTCGAGGTGTAATAACAAACATTCCAAATCCATTGGGTACGTGAATGTTGGGATTGTAATGGGAAATCTGAGTTCCCATATCAAGTTCCACGTAATAGAGAGTGCAACTTCCTACCATCTGCTGATAGGAAGAGTGTGGATGCACAACCAAGGGCTAGTTACTTCAATGTACCACTAATGCACTAAGGCGAATATCAAGGGAACAAAGGTGACCATTAGGGCTATGAAGAGGAACTTTGCTGTCGAGGAAGTTCACTTGGTAGATACGACATTTTACACAGAGTTGGAGGAGGATGTCTGGGTACTAACGAAAAGAATAAAAGGAGCATGGGTTCCTTCAATCAGAGAAAGGATGGGTCACTTGAACGAGCAAAATAAAGAGGTTGCAAGTAGAGCAAGAGTGATGATCGAAGAAGCTCACCAGGTGGTCCCTCGACCGTAAAATGTCTTAAAATAACTCAAAGACAGGATGAGCCCATAATAGATCCAATGGAACATGAGGTCCAATGACAAAGCGTGCTAAGCCGCTTCTCAAGAAAAATAATGGTCAAGGATTCTGGAGAGAAGAATATGATGGAGATCACCACTACCATTAGGCAGTGTAAGAAAGTCATTACCGAAGAAGAAAAGGTGATATATCAATTATAATGGTGTAAACGGGCAACCGAAGAAGCTGATAATAAGGCTGACCCGATATATGAGTTCTTTTTGGTGAATCAACTGGGGAAATGTATGGTGATAGACAAATCCAATATACAAGAATTCGTGGAAGATGTTGTCGAAGAACCAGATTACATAACAGATCAACCGAAGCCACATGCATAAGAATTGGAGCAGTTGAATCTAGTGAAAGAAGGGGAGGATCCAAGGACTATTTTTATCTCAAAAGATCTCAGTAAGAAGAAAGGAGAGGCTTTGGCTGAGTTGATTAGAGAGTTCATAGATGTTTTTACGTGGAAATACACACAGATGGAAGGCTAGATAAGAGAGTCAGCTGCCACAATTTGAACGTGATGCCTTCAGCCATTCCGATGAAATAAGCAACAAGAAGGTATATGCCTGAGCTAGATTTTAAGATAAAGGAAGAGGTCCAGTGTTTACTAGAGACATGGTTCATCAAATTGATACAACATATGCTTTGGCTGTCTAGCATCGTCCCGATTGGAAAGAAAGACAAAAACCAAATAAGGATCTATGTGGACATCAAAGATTTGAATAGAGATTTCCCCAAGGATGAGTTCCCTCTGCCCTCCATTGACAGCTTGATAGATGCAACGACTGGTCATGAGAGGTATAGCTTCATGGATGGGTATGTAGGGTTCAACCTAATCAAGATGGACCCCTCGGATGCAGAGAAAATGACATTTAGAACCCCGTTGGGGAATTTTATGTACAGAGTAATATCGTTTGGGCTCAAGAATGCCGAGGCTACTTACCAAAGAACAATGATGGCCATTTTTCATGACTTCTTTCACAAATTTGTGGAATTCTATGTGGATGATTTGGTCATCAAATCAAAGAAGCAGGAATCCCATTTCAGTGGTTTAAGGAGGGTGTTTGCCTGATGCAGGAAATATAAATTAAAGATGAACCCACTTAAGTCCATCTTTGGAGTAATAAGTGGGAAATTTATAGGCCTTGTGGTTCATCGGCAAGCGGTGCAGATGGCCCAGGACAAGCAGCGAGCGATCTTGGAGATGCAAAGTCCACGAACGAAGAAGGAGCTGAAGAGTTTCCTCGGTAAAGTCTCCTATCTTAGGAGATTTGTTCTTAGATTAGCTGAGATGACACATTCGTTGATGCAGCTATTACTAAGAAACACAAAATTCAAGTGGGAGGAGGTTCACCAGGATTCACTCGCTAGTCTGAAGAAGCTGCTCGTTTCATAACAAATCATGGTTCCCCCACAGATAGGAATACCGTTGCAGCTATACCTCACATCTACCATAAGGTCCATGGGAGCTTTGTTGGCACAATAGATTGATGGGGAAGAACTGTCGGTCTACTACCATAGTAGAATCATATATGGGCCAAAGGTCAGATATAGTAGCTTGGAAAGGCATTGTTTAGCCTTAGTCTTTATAGCACAAAAACTTAGACATTATATGTTGTCTTTTACAATTCATATTGTAACTAGATGTGATCATATTAAGTATTTGATCGAAAGAACTACATTGATTAGTAGGGTAGCTAGGTGGTTCTTCATCCTCTCCGAATATGACTTGAAGTGTGTGGTTCCTTGTGCAATCAAAAGCCAAGCGTACGCCGATCTATTAGAAATATTACCGTCAGGAATGTTTAAGCCACCTAAAGAAAGTATTCTGGGAGATGATTTGTAGGACAATCCCTAAGACGCAATGGATGAGGAATGGACAATGCAGTTCGATGGATCTTCGATGGAAAAGAAAGGAGGAGCATGGGTTATTCTTTTAAAATGAATGGAGGAGATTTTACTTTCCTAAATATTCGATTTCCATTGTTCTAACAATGAGGCGGAATAGGAAGCATTGGTGCTAGGGTTTCTAGAGGCTTTTCGAAGGGGGATTCATTCACTTTGCATCAAAGGTGATTCCAATTTTGTAATTCAGCAAGTGAATGGATAGTATGCGTTGAAACACATAAGTCTGGAACCATATAGAAGAATCATACAAAGGCTCCTCTGCCAGTCCCATTGGACCAAGATCAAGAGATAGCCCATAACAATGAATCATCATCCAGAAGCCTATGCCACCACTGCCCAAAAGATGGTCTTGAGGAACGATACAACTACCATCGTGATCCAACAAAGAGCATCTCCTTCGGTAGTATGGTCAATTCTACCAATGGCGGAGGACGCAGACTGGAGGGGAGAGATTAGGAAACAATTGGAATTTGGGGAATGAATGATGGAGCTAAGGAAATTATCCTAATACTTCACAAATCAGGGAAACCTTTACTTTAGGAACGCAAGAGGGATAGTTGTCAAGGTACATCGACCCAGAAGAGGCAGAGCAAAGATTAAAGAAAACATATTAAGAGCACTGCGAGACAACAGAGATACCTCTCTACCGAAGAATCTAAAGAGATGTTTTTTTTCCTAGATCGGCGTAATGGGACTCAAGCGAAGGGCCCCAAGGTTCTACATTCAGGAAGGGAAACTTTACTGAAGGGGGTAATTTAATAGCACACTGCGTTACATCACAAAAGAATAAGCGATCGAGGTCCTTAAAGAGGCGCATGATCCAACTCACATAGGAGGGACCAAGTTGTATGACTAATTAATGACGTTGGGATATTATTGTCCAATAATGGAGAAAGACTCTGTTGAGTTTGTTAAAAAATGCAAAGCTTGTCAACTTCATAGAAATATGATCCATGACCCATCTGTAGATCTACACTCCCTAATAGCACCTTATCCTTTTCACACTTGGTCGTTCGACCTGGTAGGGACAATACATCCTTCTTCGAGGGGAAAGATATGGATACTAGTAGCAATGGAGTGCTTCACAAAGTGGGCTGAAATGATACCACTGAGAAGGGCAACATCGGGGGTGGTGAGAAACTTCATCAGAGAACACATCATTTTTCATTTTGGGATTCCAAAGGTTATTCTCTCAGATAATGGAACCCCTTTCGTCAATTGAGATGTAATGATGTTACAGATAAGTACTCCATAGTTCACCATACTTTAACGATGGCATACTCGAAGGGAAACAATTAAGTAGAAGGAACTAATAGAACTTTGGTTAATATCTTGACTAAAATGGTGGAAGATTTCCCAGGATCATGGGATGATAAGATAACAACTGTATTGTGGGCCTATCAAACAACTAAGAGAAATCCCACGGGGTATACTCCATTCTCCCTTGTCTATATGGCCGAGGCGATTCTCCCAGTAGAGTTGGAAGTTCCCTCTGCTCGATATGCCTTGCGAAGTAGAATGCTCCCTCAGGATAGACACGTGCAGTTGGAATCATTGGATGAACACAGATATAATGCGATGCAACACTTTAAAATGTACATGAAACAGCTTTCCAGAGCATATGATAACTTGGTAAGATCGAGAAAGTTCATGGAGGGAGACCTCACAATGAAAGAAGTAGTGAAGCACATCAGAGGGTTTCCCCTACCCAAGTTTCCAGCAAATTAGGAAGGACCTTTCATTATAAAAGAAGTTCATGACTCAGGATATTGCTTAATTTCGAGGATGGAAGAAGACAAACCATTTAAGATTAACAATAAATGGTTGAAAATCTATCATGTGTAAGCAACTACATTTGGACCAGTGATGTATCTATCTGTTGTTATGAATACACAACTTCTTTTTATGATGAGTATGCAAGTTCTTTTTATTACAATTCAAGTGGAGATGAAACAATTATAGAACTTCACAATGTATGCAAATAGTTGTTAAAGGAAATGACATGGGAAAACATACATTTTTCCTCATTCATAAACTTTAGGGCATTGCAAAATTGGGAGCTATTGCCCAAGAATTACATATAAAGAAGAAAAGGAAAATATTTACAACAAATCATTGACATAAAAGGAACCAAATATCTGGAGCAAAAAAAAAAATCTCCACGAAGGCCCGAAGAAGCTGTCAGGCAAGACTGATGGGTATTTGTAGAAACCTCCAGCCTCGTTTGCACTTATGTACGCTCAATGAGGAGTATCTCTCGCTTAAGCTTGGCCAAATGCATAACTTCTTCGATATACCCCACCTCTTTGTTAATAGTTGGAAGGAGAGGCGTTAACTCAGCCAACTTAGCTTCCTCAGCCCATTGGTCCTCCTGATGTTTCCGGAGCAGTTCCCTCTGTCTATCCAGCCGCTGGCTCTTCAAATTTTTAAGTGCATGATAAGCCAGTCAAAATGAAAGCCATCACAACCCAAATCCTTTAGGTAGCCCTGGAATTGGTTGAGGAGGGATCTGGTAACGGATAAGGTCGGAGTGCTGACAATTTCAGCAACAACCGGATCCATGCCCTAAAGCCTATAACTCATCACAGAGATGTTAGAACGTAGGCAATCCACAGTAAATGTCTCAGGATGCTGGCTTACAAGCTGATTAATTACCAAGCGATGATTGGTAGGCATCTGAGGAGAACGCTGAAGCACCATCAGGCAGAAGTCATGAGGAGCCAAGTCAGGCAGAGGAAGCTCATAGCCAAATTCTCTCTCGACAGCAGCACCAGTCGTGGAACCTTGATCGTTGTGACTGGAGTCTTCTGAAAAAATGGGTTCCCGAAGAGGTGAAGTGATGGGAGAAAGAACTGGTGGAGAATCCTCCTGAGCAACCTGAGAACAGTTGGAAGAAATAATGAGTTTTTGGAAAAAGATTAACAATCATTTTCGTTGTTAAGTCACCGATATAAGTGGAGTTTATGAAAAAAAATCTTAACAAGCATTTTCGTTGTTATATCACCGATATAGGTGGAGTTTATGAAAAAATCTTAACAAGCGTTTTTATTGTTCAGTCACCGATATAGGTGGAGTTTATGAAAAAATCTTAACAAGAGTTTTCGTTGTTAAGTCACCGATACAGGTGGAGTTTATGAAAAAACCTTAACAAGTGTTTTCGTTGTTAAGTCACCAATATAGGTGGAGTTTATGAGAAAATCTTAACAAGCGTTTTCGTTGTTAAGTCACCGATATAGGTGGAGTTTATGAAAAAATCTTAACAAGCATTTTCGTTGTTAAGTCACCGATATAGGTGGAGTTTATTGAAAAATCTTCACAAGCGTTTTCATTGATTAAGTCACTGATATAGGTGGAGTTTATGAAAAATCTTAACAAGCATTTCGTTGTTCAGTCACCAACATAGGTCGAGTTTATGAAAAATCTTAACGAGTGTTTTCAGTGAAAAGTCATCATCATAGGTGAAGTTTGAAAGTTTGAGAAATGCAGAGAAATTTATAAAGTACCTCAGCAGTTACAGGAGCGAGAATTTGAGTCACCGTGGAGGACATAGTGGAAGGAACTGTTGGGGGCGGGATTACTTCCTCGAAAGCCTCAAGGGTTCCCTTATCTAAAAAATCCTCAGCGGTTGGCAAAGCTCCCTCGACAACAAAAGGTACCAAGGCCAATGTAGGAGTTTCTCTCAAAGAAGAAGATGGCCCTCCAACCGATACCTCAGCACGGGTAGGCACCAAAGAATCATCACACTGGGCAGAAGCATCCACCCTGGCCTTGAAAAGAGGAAGATCACTAAGAGAAAAGGGTGGGGTAAGACTTGGAGAAAGATGGAAACATGGAGTCGCGAGTTAGACATGGGGAGCAACTATGAAAAAAAGGGAGAAATTCACCGAAGTGTTACTTACCCCCGTTATGGCACCAAAAAGGGGAACCGCAAATATGGGTGTCGTCAGCATAGTGGGGAGAAGAATGCCAGCTACCAAAGATGCCATTTCCACCTAAGGCATCTCATCATATTGCAGTTCAGTATGAAAGAAAAAAGAAAGGAGATGGGGCAAAAAAATTGAGCCATGATAAATAATTGTTTATATTACCTTTGGGGCACTCTCCTTGACTACAATAATGGGCAGAAGGACCTCGTGCTGTAATAAAGGTTCAGAAGGGGCTGGGGGAGTTTCCTCTGGTTTAGAGGAGATGCCCCCATATTCAACGGAATCTCCCCTACAGCAGCATCCTTCGTGCGGAGGGAATAAGTAAGCCCGATCATAGGGGAATGAGGAGGAGTAGTATCGGCTTGAGAGATACCAAAACGTCCCCCCACGAAAGGGCTCATGGGGGGGAGTGGGTCTTCCTTCTTCAATTCCCTACACCAAAGGTATCAAGAGATAAACAGATGCAACTTGCCTTATGAAAAATGTGTGGAAGAGCAAAAACATGGACACATACCTCACATCTGGCAGGAGAATGAGAAGATATAACCAACGGCGAGGGAGCAGAGGAGGCAGTAACAGAAGGAGCTAGGGGGATTGTATCTCAGGAGTCCATTTCTTCTGGGACTTGGTACCCAGAGATTTCTTCCTTATACCCGTTGCATCAGCACCTTGAGGAACCCTCAAACTTTTTCTCCTATTTGCCGTTGGCTCAGTTGGATTAACTACGACCATGGGAAATGCAGCCGAAGGAGGAACAACATGGGCGTGTCACTGAAACTCAACATTTTTTCATTCTACCTAAGTCTTTAATTTTCATTTTGCAGACATAGAAGGAGGAATGGAGGCAATGGGGAACGCCTCCAAACGAGCTAGGGCTTAGGACTTAGATGTTGAGGAAGTCCCACTCTTGGACTTCCTGGTCTTTTTGGCTAGTGGATGGGAAGGCCCTTTGCCAGTAGCATCTTTTTCTGAAGGGGCAGGCTGTTTGGCAGTTGCAATGGCCTTGGGCTTGGGCATGGCAATGGGGACCATCGGGCAATAAGGGGGTAGCTCATGGGGAGGATCTTTGACGATTTTAGTCAGAGGGACCTCAACTACAAGAACGGAGTTGCTCTTGTGACCCAACTCAGAGGCAGAGAAAGAAAGGACTGAGGGATATTAGGGAGGACTCTCTATAAACTCACGAATCCTGGTCAGTTGCATCAAACGGAACTTGGTGATATAAGATGTAGATATATCCCCCTTCCTAGTGGAACTTGTAAGGGTAACTCGCCCATCGATGGTAAAGGTCACACTAAGCACCGCGACTGTAAGATAGAAGGTACAGGCTTCAGTGAAAGTGGCCCTTGTATGTAGGGGTGTGCACGGGTCGGTTCGGTTCGGTTTTGGACCGCAATTCAGACCGAACCGATCGGTTCGGTTTTGGAAAAAATCAGACCGAAACCGAACCGACGATGAAAAAAACCGCCGATTTCGGTTCACATCGGTTTCGGTTCGGTTCGGTTTCGGTTCGGTTTTAACCGATTTTCAGTTTTGGTCGGTTTTTTGTAGGTCGGTTTTGGAGGTTGGTTAATGGTGTTTGGATATAAAAATAAAAGATATTTAAGGGTTTTTTAATATATAATATTGATGTCGGTTCGGTTCGGTTCGAATCGGTTTTTTCTTTGTCTAAACCGACAACCGAACCGATATTGTCGGTTTTTTAAATTCTTAAACCTCAAACCGAACCAGGCTAAAAAAAAACGCCGGCTTCGGTTCGGTTCGGGCCGGTTCAGTTAGGTTTTCGGTTCGGTCGGTTTTTTTGCACACCCCTGCTTGTATGGTTTTGTTGAATCATAGGTCAAGGGGCCCCCTGATCAAACCTAAACTGCATATTGCATCTATCTGGGTTATAAGGTTCAGCGGTGTATCCCTATTCAGTAAAGGAGGGAAGAAACCTAGGTAGTGAAATGGGATGGAAACCCCCCAGGTTCCTCGAAATCGATCTGAGAATAGGGGAAGTCACCACGGTCCAACCGAAAGAGAAGAGTCCCCTCTGGGGGAAGATAACCCCACTTTGACGAATCCTCATCCTCACCACCCAATAGTAAAGGGTCATATTTGGTTGAGAAATGGAAGGTCTTACATGCATCATAGAATTCATCATCTTCACCAAAGAAGGGAGACCAACGGTAACAACATAGTTTCTCTTGATGAAAAGTATTCAGGGTAGTGATGCTAGGGGTAGCAGCGGCACCACAGGCTGCAGAATGGGAGCTTGGCTGAGAAGCGATAGTGCCAACCTTTGAGGCACTTGAATAAGCCATAGTAAGCGACGATGAACAAAATATCTTGGTAAGAAAGGCTAAGAATAAAGATGGAGGAGCATAACCACAGGCGGTGGCGTAAAAGATGAGAGAAGGAAGAAGCTAGGCAAAGGGCTTTCGCACAAAGTTCTCTCTAAAGAAGACGGGAGATTGAAGAAGATACATGAAGGAGAAGGGTTTTGAAAAAAGCGACATTTGAAACCTTTTAAGGAACCCGTCTGTTGAGTTTCCCACCACCACACGTGCAAGGCCTCCCATAATCATTTCAAATGGACACGTCGCGCTTTGGGAAGCGTCTTGGCAGTAAAAAGGCAATGCCACGTCATTAATGATGTGACGCCTGGGGAATAAAAAGGGTTGCCTTCTTAAGCAAGTTTGAGTTTTGGAGCCAGAATTTTTGTCAGAAATATCCGCTAACTCCTAACAAAGACACTGCCTCAACGGTTCAAAAAAGTTACGAAGTCCCTCACCACAAGTCCAAACATTGTCTAATTGTGACTCAGCTACATCGAGGAGAATTTCTGCTTTTTTGAACACGGTGATTTGTTACAAGGGAGAATTTCACAAGTCACAACGGTTGAGGAAGTCCTAACGACAAACTCAACACCTACTACTATAATCCACACTAGTACAAATGGGAGAATTTCACTTACCAAGAGTCAAAATGAGTATTTGAGAAGGTTAGCACGCTTTTTGAGAAAATTTGAAATAGTAAAGATAGAACAATTGAAGCTCTGTGTAAGAAAAAAGTGGTGATGTCCCTTCGCCAAAGCACCAATAAGCCGCAGCACTTCAGTTCAGGTACATTGGGGAGAATTTTACTTTTCCCTGGAGATTCTAACGCGGTTGTTCTAACGAAGGAAAAGATGCCAGAATTTTTTCACACAGAGACAATTTATCAGATTGAGATGTTTTCATGCATACATTTCTTGTTCCAACAAGAAATCTCTCCACGAAGGGGTGAATGTAGAGGTGGCTTGAAGGTAATCCTGAGATTAGGGATAATCCCCCCATTAACAACAGTGTTTGGGATTATGGCAGCTTGGCATAGCAGGTTTAGCGTGGCAACTCATAATTTAGCTTGCTGTGTTAGTTAGTCAAATTATATTTTTGTTTATCTTGACTATGATCTATAATGATTGTAATGATGTAACGAGAATAATGATTATGTGTGAGGTCGAACGGTAATCGCGAGAGACCAGGCTTGGCAGGGCCTGGGAGAGATTTAATGCTCTATCGAATGACCTCGCTATGGGAACTCTTGGGGGACTTGGTTTGGAGGATTGAGAGGTGAGGCACCATTAGGGATTGTCCTAACCATCTTAGATACACCTGGTAAAACACCGAAGGACTCTTACCGGAAAACCTCGGTGCAGAGCAGCTTGGAGTTCCATCGGATGTTGAGTTCTGAACCAAACATCCCTCTACTTAATGTCACATATATTGTAGGTGATGTCACTGGCCAGCTAAATAATGTCAAATCTGCACTTGAGTAAACCACCGTGGTATTTGGGGCTGTCAGACAGTTGGTGAGCCACCCCTGTGACAACATCCCCTGATACACAGTGGTTAGGAAAAAGGCCTGTCTTGGCATTTAATGTTTATGACGTAAAGATACCTAGTGCATCAGGTATTTAATGTTTGTGACATAAAGTATGAGGGATGTCTTTAACAGGCATTAAGGATGGAGTTGCCTCAGGGGTGGTGTGGGAGGCTATTTAAGGACTCCAACCACCTCTGAGGAGAGGATGATCTTTTTAAGAATTCAGAAGTTATTAGTAGAGATAATATACATCAGAGGGAGTTATTGCAAACCAGAGAGTTTACTCACTCACTATTGTCATAGATTACGAAACCTTTAATACTGGAAAGAGATTCTTAAGGGTGGTTAGTGTGTTTGGTTGCCTGCCAAGGTGTATCTACGGTGCTTATCTCTCTCTCCCTCTAGCTAAGTTATTTCTAAGTTCACTACTACCTTCTGAGTTATACTTGAGAGATTTGTGAGTTTAAACTGAGTCTATCTTCATTGAATCGTGTTTGTATGTCCTGTGGTTACTTAATAGTGTTGTTATTTAACTTATCATTACTGTACTCAAAAAGGGGTTACGCCTCCATCTTATCTAAACTACCCTCTTACATATGCAAAAAAATTAATAGTGAAAAAGGTAAACTTTATATTAGAAGCTATGTTGAAAGTACGTGTCATAGGAAATGATGAGAGTGTTGTTATTGAGGATATTAGGGCACATGAGAGTAATCTTATAGATAAGTTAGAGTCTGTTAAAGGCAAGAGAGATACCCTTCGTTGTTTGATGGAGGTTTTAAAGGCGGAGCTTGTTGAATTTTAATATTCTAGGCATTTACTCGAGTTTAGGATTGTGGGACTTAAAGAGAGATTAAGAGACTTCTAGTCATGCAAAATTTGATTTGGAATCTAGGTCGATAAAGTTGGATAAAATATTAGGCATAGTCCAAATCAAAGATGACAAATGTGGGATAGGATTCGATGATCAAAATGCTTCCACTATTAAATCCAAGACCATGATTTTGAAAGAGTTAACCAATTCTAAGAACATTATAAGATTTCATCCTTTAGGTAACACCACTCGTCGTGTCTTCATGTGATACCCCAACTAATTAAATACCGGGTGATTAGTCATTTATTAAATTAAACAAATATCCAGTTGGTTCATTCTTAGCATTACTGTCGAAAACTGATAATTACTAATCACCTATATTAATTACTTAAGATGGTGCCAAATTTTAATCTGTATAATTAACATGCAATGATCTGAAACAAACAAATAAATCACATTCACAATTCCAATTAACCAACAACATAAATTATGAAATAACTGAATCAAATAAGATATGACTGGGATAAGCACTCCATCCTGAAACTCCATTACAATAATCCATATCTTGAACTGAATCCAACAACTAAAAATAAATGAAGTACAATTTCTCTAGAAATAGCTACTACTAGAAGATGGGCGATATGCCCGACTGAGATAAATAAAATAATGCATTAGATCTGTAAGAAATGGAGGCATCTACTTCTGAAGTCCTACAATTGTCACAGCAACTGCAGTGCGTCAAATGAAAATGAACTCCTAAGGAGGGCGTCGCTGTGGCGGGGCACCTAAAATGGTTTTACAAAATAGATTTGGAAAATTGGTCAGAGCCTGAGTAAAACAATTTAAAAATATTTTCAAGTGTTTAAAATGCAAAATCAGCAGATATTATATGCATGTTATTCTCACATGCTCTCACGTGTTCTACGAACCTATCTTAGTTATGATACCCCGTTCAACTAGTTCCAGCCTCTTATCTTACTACACCTCCATACTCGTATCACCCACTTGCATCACCCGTACAACTCATTATTGATTTACCTTATCATATCATTTAAATAAATTTTAGGTTTCTCCAAATGGATGTTATGAGGTACAAGTCAAAATCCCCCAAGATGGCCCATCAAGATAAGACTGTCCCATTTTCAAACCTCCTGCGATAGCAAGCAGCATAGGTATGCCATACAAACTGATATATTCATTAGAGGTAAGCACATACCCTATTATATATTACATACGTAGTTTACATAACTCTCGTATAGCCTACATATTATTAATATACAACCAAACTTCTTATTCGTATAAGCTCGAGTGTTTCCCATCACTTGAGGGTTACTAATTGTCCCTTAAGTTTATTCAATAGCTATCTCACTCATTCCGTAATGGTATAACTCATCATTTCTACCAAATTCCCGGGACATGATATCATTCTCTGAATTAGTTTTTTTATTCATCAATTAAGCCTAATTAATCTTAGCCCTTAAGTTCCTCTCATGTGACTGTGTCTTAAAACCAATATTAACCTACTGGTATTTTAAATTAACCCCCTTTATATTTAAAAATTATCTCAAAGGTTAATTCGATCATTTCCCACGAGTTCTAAATGAAAAAGGAGAAAAATTATCAAAATCTGGGTAGCCAAATCGATTCGACCTTGAACCAAAACAATTATCCTGCCGAATTGAATCGTCCATGGAGCCGAATTGATTAGCTTCTACAGGTCTCGTCTTCTCCACTAAACTGTTATGGGATTACACGATTTTCACTCAACCAAACCTTCATTACATGAACCCAAACTCCCAACAAAACATTCTAAACATCATATTAACATATTTACATGATTTCTAATGTGGTAGAATCTTCACATCGTCAAGAAACATCAATATATAAAATTCATTCAATCATAAATCTTAAGAACCCTAGATTTTCAAATGTGTCCAATAACTTTAATAAATATCTAGATTTCTTCACAAGTTTATAACCCCCAATATATATGTTTCGTTCTACATTCATATAGAACTAAACCTAACATAATTTCTACCCAATAATCATGATTTAGTCTTCTAATTTCAAGCCAAATTCCTTTATTTATGCATATAATCAGTCTTACACTAACATGGATAATATATGCACTCAATTTATAGAAAGATAAATACTTTTCTCTCTATATAGGTATGATTTCCATAGAATTGATGGTGGTTTTGTATTCTCTTCTCCCCGATCTACAATCCGGTGGTGTCAGTGGTGAATATTGAGGTAGAAAAGCCTTAGGACCCCCTTTAAACTCTCCTTCTTCCTCCCCTGATAAACCCTCTTAGTTTTTCTTATAGTAACCCTAACTTTCCAACTCCTAATATTATGTACACTTATAAACTTTGTGGGTCTATTTTCCACAAAAATTCAAAAGACTAAAATACCCCTTCGGGGTACCGATTTGACCTAAAAATACCTCGGGACCCAAACTAAATTCCCGAGTGCACGTTTCTGACTATATCCACTCTTCTGGACACATTGGATCACCCAAAATGACCATATGGAATATAAAAATTAACCTTATATTTTATTTCCCAAATTAAGTCCAAATACGACTAACATGCGGATCCCGACTAAATTTGCCATAACTATCGTATTTTTCAGTAACGACAATTATAATATTTCCTTATCATTATTATTACTCATTCACTAATTAATATTACAAATAAATAAATATCAATCCTTATCGTGCTAATTAATATTTATATTACCAAATTAATTACCAAATATAATTTAATTAATCACAATTAATTCCCAAAAGAAAAATAAATAAAATTACGGGGTGTTGCATACTTCCCCCCTAATATGAGAATTTCGTCCTTAAATTCGAAAAAAAGAAATAAAAAACATAGTGTGAACAACTCTAGATAATTTTTGTGCATCTCATTATTGCGGTCCCAAGTGGACTCGTCGGCATTATGATGCCCCCACTAAACTTGCATAAGTGGAACTACCTTCGACCTCAATCTCCTTTCGCTATGGTCTAGAATAGAAATCGACCTCTCCTCATATGAAATATCGGGCTGCAAATCAATCTCCTCCAAGGAGATGTGAGTGTGAGACCACTCATCCTAAAGATTTTGCCTCACTGAAGAAATATAAAAGACATCACAAATCCGATGTATGTGCTCTGATAACCCAAGTCTGTATGTAACTGGCCCAATCCACACAATGACCAGGAATGACCCCATGTATCTTGGTGCCAACTTCCCTTTCTTCTCGAACCTCATTATCCCCTTCATAGGAGATATATGTAGCAGCACATGATCCCCCACATTAAACTCCATAAATTAATTCTTGTCATTCGCATAACTCTTTTGTTGGTCCTGTGGTATCCGTATACAACTCTGAATCAACTCAATTTTAGCCAACGTATCCTAAATCAAATCTATCTCGAGAAGCTCGTTATCCCCCACCTCCAATCTAATAGCGGGATAATGACAAGGTGTACCGTACAATTCATTGAATGGATCCATGACAATCGTGAACTGGTAGGAGTTATTATACGCGAACTCCACCAGTGGAAGATACTGTTCCTAACCTTCCCCAAAATCAAGGATGCACATCCGTAGCATATTTTCCAACATCAGATTAGTTTTCTCCATCTTCTCATCCGTCTATAGGTGATATGCCGTACTTAACTTCAACTCGGTACCCATAGCCTCCTCGAAACTCTCCCAAAATAGAGACACATAAATCTCTTCCCTATCAAACAAAATATCTAATAGCACCCCATGAAATCGAATGATTTTAGCAATAAACATCTAGGTATATTGTCCCGTAGTATAGTCAGTTTGAACTGGCAGGACGTGAGCTACCTTGGTCGGTCAATCCACTATCACTTATATGGAATCGCGACCTTGATGTAAAGTAGGTAACCCAGTAATGAAATCCATGGAAATGCTCTCTCATTTCAACATTATAACTTCTAATTGCTGTAGAACCCCTGTCGATTTTTGATGGTCCATTTTCACCAATTGATGAGTGTACACCTCGAAACAAACTCAGCAATATCTGTCTTCATCCCACTCCACCAGTATTGTCATCCCATGTCTTGCTACATCTTATCCCCTCCAGGATGTACCACAAATCGTGACATGTGTTCCTATGACATTACTGCGTGTCATAAATCTTCCCCCTTTGGGATAACCAATCTCCTATTGAATCGTAAACCTCCCTTTGAACTAACAGAGTACGACTTAACACCCCTAGCTAAGAGTTGTCTGATCTGCTACTTTATCCTGCACTACCCTCGTGACAATCTGAGGGGTGACCATCATAACTGACATAAATGATCGGGCCATTGACTCTTGATGTTCCAACTCCTTCCATTTTGCCTTCCACACTTCAGTTATATCCCCTCTTGGCCTATGGCTCAATGCATCTGCCACCATGTTAGCCTTTATCAAGTGATACTGGATATCAAAATGAAAGTCTTTAAAAAATTCAAACCACCTACACTGAAACATATTCAGCTCTTTCATAGTGAACTAGTACTGCAGTGACTTATGATTTGTGAACATGAAAAATTCATCCCCTAGTAAATAGTGTCTTCAAATTTTAACACAAGCACAATGTCATCTAGATCCAAGTCGTGGGTGGGGTAATTACTCTAATAAGGCTCAAGCTTGAAAGAGCATAAGATATAGTCTCATCCTCCTACTATAACACACCCCCAAGTCCCTATAGGGACGCTTTAATGAAAATAAGATACTCAACTCCTACCCTGGAAAGTGCGAGTAGGGGTGCTGAAGTTAACTTGTCATACATCTCATCAAAAGCCAACTCATAAGAATAATCCCAAATAAATGATAGACCTTTGTGAGTCAAATTAGTCAATGGACCCGCATTCATAAAAATCCTTGAATAAATCGTTTGTAGTACTCGGCTAAATCCAAGAAACTAGGCACCTCTGTCGGTGTCGTGGGTTATCCCCACTTCCTCACCGCTGATACCTTACTCGAGTTCACCGATATCCACAACTCCAAAATGATATGCCCCCAAAAATTGCACCTCACATAACCAGAATCTTCATTTTACAAATTTTACATACAACTGATGATCACGCAGTGTATGTAAGACTCGACGCAAATGCTTGGTATGCTTCTCCTCGGTCCGAGAATAAATCAGAATGTCATCAATGAAGACGATGAAAAAATAATCTAAGAACTCTCTTAACACCCTATTCATAAAGTCCATAAATACGATCGACGCATTGGTTACCCCAAATGGCATAACTCGAAAATCGTAGGACTCATATCTCATCAAGAATGCAGTGTTAGACACGTTTTGCTCCCAAGTGTGCAATTGGTGATACTGATATCTTAATTCCATCTTAGAAAAGTAGTTGTCTCTTCTCAACTAATCGAATAAGTAATCGATTAGGGGTAACAGATACTTATTCCATATCATGACTTTATTCAGCTCCCAATAATCCACAGACAAATGTAAAGTCATACCTCTCTTCTTCATAAACAATATTGGGGCACCCCACGACGACCTAATAGAAAGTATAAAACCTTGCCCCAATAGCTTCTCAATCTGATCTCGTAGATCCGTCATCTCCATAGGAGCTATACGATACGGTGCATGAGATATTGGCCGAGTGCCAAAATCCAAATCAATAATGAACTCAATCTCTCTACTAGGGAAAGTTATGGTATCTCCTGAAACACATCGACAAACTCATATACGAATAGGATCAAATCGAGGGAAAGAATCACCCCCAAAGAGGTATCCTACTCATTGTAGTACAAATGAGTGGACAATCCTACCTCAGGATGAGGTATCGCCTCTAAAAACATCTATTAGTCGGGGATCACAAAAACTATACTCAATCAATCATGGCCCTATACTCTGCTAGATAATCCATGATTATGATGGCATCGTACTCTGACATCATCTGTAGGAGGGTACTTTAGATTATATATGGAGGTGTAACCCCTATTGAGTATGGTAATGACAAGTTAGTTGGCCAAAGCTTTGGATTAATGACAGAACACATAAACACGAGCCCAATGAAGATAGACTTAGCTTAAACTCATAAAGTCTCTCGTGTATAACTCAGGGAATGATAATGAACTTTAGAAATGGCTTAGCTAGAGGGAGAGAGGAGGAAGCACCCTAGATAAACCTTAGCAGGCAGGTTGAAACACACCAAACACCCCTCAAGAATCTCTGTCAAGTATTAAAAGTTTTATAATAAATGACAATGGTGAGTGAGTAAACTCTCTAGTTTTGCAATAACTTCTGAACTCTCCAAAAGTCTCTCTCCTTTCCTCAAAGGTGGTTGGGGTCCTTAAATAGTCCTCCACACCACCCCCGAGGCAACGCAGTCATTAAAACTGTGAAAAGACATCCCTCATACTTTATGTCACAACATTAAATGCCTGATGCACTAGTTGTCTCCATGTCATAAACATTAAATGCCAAGACATGCCTTTTCCCTAACCACTGTGTGTCAGGGGGCTGTTGTCGCAGAGGTTGCTCACTAACTGCCTGACAGCCCCAAATACCACGGTGGTTTACTCAAGTGTAGGTCTGACATTATTTAGCTGGCTAGTGACATCACCTACAGTAGATGTGACATTAAGTAGAGGGCTACTTGGTCCATAACTCCATGCCCGATGGAACTTCAAGCTGCTCCGCTTGAGGTTCCACGGTCATGGTCCTTCGGTGTTTTACCAGGTGTATCTAAGATGGTCAGGACAAGCCCCAACGGTTCCTTACTTCTCAATCCTCCAAACCAAGTCCCTCTAAAGTTCCCACTGTGAGGTCATTCGATAGAGCATAAAAGCTCTCCCAGGCCCTGCCAAGCCTGGTCTCTCGCAAGTACCGTTTGACCTCATACAAACTCTTTTGTTATTATTGTTACGTCATTACAACCGTTATAGCTTACAGTCAATATAAACAATGATACAATATGAATAATACAACAAGCTAAAATATGAGCTGCCACACCGAGCTACCTTGCTGAGTTGCCACGCTTGAGCTACCTCGGTTGCATAATCTCAAAACTCTGTTGCTAATTGGGGATTTGTCCCTAATGTCAAGATTACCTTCAAGCCCCCTCTACATTTGCCCCCTCGGGGAGGGATTTGTGTGACACCCCGCCCAAATAAATACCGGGTGATCAGTCCTATATCAAATTTAAAACAGGAATCTCAGGGGTTCATTCTTAGCATCACTGTCGAAAACTTTTTAAAACTTTACTAACCACCTAGTATTCAAAAAGACTGATGTCAAATTTTATCTTTTTATCAAACAATTAAATATGCATGCTGAATAACAAATAAACCATACATCCAAACCATGAGTCTAAAACAGTACTAAATGACTAAATGGCATGCCGAATAAACAATCAGCTCAAAATCCCAATAATAATAATTCAATAAATGAATACATAAACCAAATACTGAGTCTAAAAGTAAAAAGGGGAAACATGACCTGAATGAATCTACAACTGAGATAAGAATCCTACTCTAGGAATAAAGAAATGATACGTCTAAATCAAATCCTGCAACCATCCACAATGTTGCAGCTACGTAACCCTGGAATCGATAAGTCAACTATGGCATCCCTATGGCTGGACACCTGTTAATATACATATACATAGACAAGAGAGAAGAAGTACAAGAAACGGGTCAGAACCCGATTTACAAAAATGTTTAGCAAGCATTTTATTGCAATAAATGAAATGTGTAGTATATAATGTTCATAATTGCTTTTACGGTCCCACTCTCTTGAGGAAAATCTCACCTCTCTTCTATAGTGCACACCTATCGCATTCATTTATTCCGCCTAGCCATCTGACACACTTCTAACTAGGAAAAAGGCTTATCCTTCTAGTTACCCCTCGTAGTAGTATATCATATTTAATCTCAACAATTATCATTTTTAAATAAGTGTTATCACACTAAAGTCAAGTATTTACTATTTACGTTTACATAAGATTTCACTATCTTAATAGTCTGTAATTATCTCATTGTAGATATACCATAAGCATACATATATATCCCTCACTATTATATATATGTATTAACACAATCTTAATAGCCTACAATTATCACATTGTAATTATATCACAAGTATACATATATATCCACCACCATTATATATATATACTAACACAGCACCCTAAGGATACACCTATAGTGCATTGCATACTCTGCTATCATGTCCCGGTACGTCTCGTACTCAAACAAGGACTATCGGTTCGGAAATGTCCCACGAACCATATAAACAAATCACATATATTGGCGGCGAACATAGTTCACATACCTATGGGTCACGCACATACCTACGCTCCCATAGTCAGCGGACTTATCAACTCACAAATAAGTCTTTCACAGTCCTATGTTCTGAGATACAAGTCAAATATCCCCCCGAAGGTCACTCAGGATAAGACCGTCTCTACACAACCCCCCGCGATAGCAAGCAGCTAGGTATGTCATACAGATAATAAAACAATCAAATATGTATTCACGCACCCTATTAAAATATTAGGTATTCACACAACCTTTCATTGTTTTACGTATTCACACAACCTATCATTGTTTTAGGTATTCCTGTAACCTATTATCATTTTTCTATTGGATTATGTATTCCCATATTTATATATATAATTCACACATTCATATATATATACATATATTCCAATTATTACTAGTTCGCTCGTATTAAATACGATCCAATACCAAAATAACTACATCCCATTATTTAATATAATTTATATAATTATATATCTCACCTCATATATACTTGATTAAGTTCATATTAGTCTCACAAAGTTCCCAACAAT
Organism: Sambucus nigra; assembly: GCA_949130495.1. NCBI lineage: Eukaryota > Viridiplantae > Streptophyta > Magnoliopsida > Dipsacales > Adoxaceae > Sambucus > Sambucus nigra. Next base: position 343,434,127 of record OX422221.1, read on the forward strand.
TTTTAGTTTCAATTCGGGAAAGTTTCATCACTAATTAAAACTCCAAGGGTATTTTAGACATTTCACAATATGTCTCAGTAATGAAATTTCTAGTACTGCGTACTACTCTCCATTTGCTATGCGTGGCCACAAACGGCATGTAAATCCGAATTCGTATGACAAAGTTATGCTCATTTAAAGTTGTGCTAAAAATCAAATAACTCGTTCCGTCTTCAAGGGTATTTTAGACCTTTCAATTTTTGTGTCTAATTAAAAACATTTCCAGGACAGCGTAATACTCTTCGCTATCTATGTGTGGCCGTGAACGACACACTAATCCGAGTCCGTATGCCAAAAGTTAGGGCATTATAAAGATTCACTTCAAAGAAGATTTTAAAAAAAAAACCTTTCTTATAAAGTTTTCCCACATTCTGCCCAGATTAATAAATTGATGTTTTGAGGCATTTTGGAGCAGTTTTGGAGGAAGCGCGTGAGACAACAAAATGTAGAAAACGCGATTTTCTACAGTGCTCCGCGGACAGAATCTCCATTAAAGCTTCAAAACCTTCGATTATACCCAGATATTTTAACCCAAAAACCTCACAAGATTCATCATAAATCCACCCAAACTTCATCATTAACAATTTCTTCCAACAATACCACTAATGGAGATTCAAAAACCAAGATCTAATCATGTTGTTCACTTCTCAAATTAATTTATAATTTCACTATTAACCCAATTTCTCACAAAGTTAAAAATCCCCTATCAATGGTTATTCTTCATCTTCTTCACCATAAACCCACAAATTTCAATTCAAATTCCTACTTCCAAATTTCCAGAATTAATTGACATAATTACAACTATTTACATCATTAACTACAACTCAAATTAAAGCAAGAAAACACTTGCCTTGGGGGATTAAATCCGACGATCCCATGTCGAAATTATTGCCCGGATTGCTCTTGTCATCCTTCTTTCCTTCTTCTTCTTTCTCCTTTCTCTCCTCTCTCAACCCTTTGTGTTTTGGAATGACTCATGGCTGCCCAACACACTTAAACCTAGGTTAAAATTCCTCAATCCCGTAATTAAGCCTATTGGCCAATTAAAAATGACTTAAATACCCCCGTATGGGCTCGGTCATGTCTAAAAATGCCCCGAGACCCATTTACTACCCCCGGGTACTCTTTTCGACTATCTTGACCCTTCCGGACTCAACCGTGCACTCAGAATTGTCATCCGAGATACTTTATAAAATTTTCCAATTTCAACCTCAAAATGCGACACATGTGAAAATTTTCAATAACCCGAATTAATTTGAATTTCTAAATCCCCAAATTTAAATAATAAATTCTAAATCTCCAAATTCAATAATTTCTCCAATTTAAATAAATTAAATTTAAATCACCAAATTAAATGAATTTCTCCAAATTAAATAAATCCAACTCACTAATTTAATTAATTTATATATCCTCTAAAATATGGGGTGTTACATACTTCTCCCCTTACAATGGAATTTCGTCCTCGAAATTCAGATAAGACTAGTACTCAAAGCTTCAGATATAATCTTTTACACCTTCATCCTTTCCCACACAATCTAAATCGTTATGGTGTTCTCATTACACTTCTCCTAGCGCTACCCCTTAGTCCAACGGTCCCTATACTACCGTTCAATCCTGTGGCCAATTTGCTTTAGTCATCTTATATTATAATGTTCCATCATATAATGTATCATCTCACATTGCTGCCTACACAACACTTTGAAGCTTCCAACTTCTGACACTACTATGAGCCTAACCATCATATAATGTATCATCTCACATGGTCATGTGAAATGATTATAGGCGGTCGTGCACGTGCGAGGGTTGGTAAATCTAAACGCCAACACTTGAGATTTTCAAATAGCCATATTCAAAATACTTTGAACCTTCTCCTTTGTTTTTTCTTACTCTGTTATTATCTTCTTCAGACTGGCGTTTCTTTTTTAGAAAGAGAGAGAGAGACTCCATTGTTGCAAGATCTTTATTCTTTATCTTCCATACCACCACTTGTGATCGTGATTCTCCACTCTCGCTCTCAATCCCTTTTTTCTCGAAGCTTTCTCTGTTACGGTTTCATTATTTGCCATGGCGTCTTCAAGCAACCCCACCGTGTCTACCACCAGTGTTCCGTCTGCCACCACCACCGCTGCCTCCGCCCTGGGTGCTGCTCGCCAGGAATAGCTGAGGTTTTACCGTCGCTCTCCCATTTTTAGGGAGGGTGATGGCTTTGATGTTGCCTGTAAGGCTGTTTGTTTTTCCTCTAAGTTTGACGCCCTCCTGTTGGGTGATGAGGACGAAGAATTATCTAAGTGGGGATTTCTTCCCCCAGAAGGAACTCTCAAATTTCGCTTGGAGCGAGGGAACTTCCCATGGTCCCATATTGATTTCGAAGCACCCGAGGGATCCCCCGCGCACTTTGCTGCCTGGAACTCTCACATGCAGAGTTCCTATGCTGATGTCCTTACTAAGATCAGGCTGCAACGGACTAGATGGTTTGGTGAGTTTACTCTATCAAAGAACAACGCTGCCCTTCCTGTCCTGGTCTCTCGATGGAACGTGGATACTCATACGTTCATCGCTGCATGGGGTGAGTTTACCATAACTTTGGAGGACGTGTGTGAGCTCCTGGGTCTCAGTGCAACAGGCCATGAGCCTTACACCGATGAGGCTCTTGATGCTCAAAAGACTGCGGATCGTTTGGAGTTGGATCGCATATGCCGAAGATGCATCGGTTCTTCCAACAAAGCCACTTTTTCTCCCTTGATCAATTATTTCTTCAAGAGTTCTAGTGAAGGCAGCTCTTTATCAACTGCCCCTGGTCAAGGTACGCCGTTGGAGCTTCCCGCTTACATTCTTGTAATTCTGTCCCGTTTCCTTTTGACGGGCAAGCCCAACGACCAGCCCCGAAGAGACCTTATCAACCTGTCCCTTCGCTTAGCTCGAGGCATAAAGCTTCCCCTGGCTGCAATTGCCTTGGGATCCCTGTACACCTGGTTGGATAGGGCTTTATTTTAGATGGAATGCTCTATTAGTCGTTATAACTTGGCCAATTTTGCCAACAGCGTTCTTCTGACCAGCTTTCTCTACTTTCGCTTTCCTGCCGTAGCGGCCAAGCCCAACGGTCCTCCTTCGGTTGAAACAATTTTGCCTCCTCGTTCTTTCATTTATCATAAGAGACAAAGCCAAAAGGAGTTGATTTCTGTGATTGACCATTTCGAGAATTTCGTTATGAGGCCCTATCAGGAAGAGGCCTTTTATCACACTTGTGAATTTTTTCATCATGATGCCAGATTGATACAGGACCCTTCTCCCGACTTTGAGGATCCCTCGCTTGCCGTGGTTCTTATGCTTTCTCCTGGATATATGCCCTCCTACAACGAGTGGGGATACACGAGTGAGAATTATAATCCCAACCGATGCAGCCCTCAGTTTGAGTTTGACCAGGGGGTGCCACGTCCAGTGTTTCAGTCGTCAAACCCCAAGGTATCCTTTGGAGAGGCATGCTCCTTGTTTTCTTAAACTGCTGCGTGGGGTATATGTTCAACAATGGTTGGGCGTGTCACCATTCCCAGTATTACTAGACATAGGATGTGACCCCTTTGTTTGCCACCAAGTATTGGCCGAAACAACTAGCTGAAATTGCTAAGTTCGTTGAGGGAGAGCCGGTGTATCCTCCCATTTCTTCATTTTCTGCCCTGGAGTTAGGGCTAAAAGGAAACTCTGTGCTTAGGATAGAATTCCCCCTAAGTTCAACCCACAAATCACCTCCTACCGAGCTTCCCCCACTTTACCCCATGGTACCAGTTGCAACGCCAAGGCCGAGGACTTCTGCTGTTCCAAAGAAGGTTGCCCCCTCTACTGTAGCTAGTACCCACGAGGGGGCTTTTCCACCACCTGCCAAGAGGGAAAAAAGGGCTAAGAGTGGGTCATCATGACCGAAGTCCTAGAAGCCCCAAACTCCCGTGGCGGCTCTTCCCATAGCCTCCTTCCACCCCCCATGCCTGCTGAGATGGCTGGGCGTGTAAGGAGGGAGGCCCAAGCAGAACTAGACCGAATAAATGCTGAGTGTCAATGGCATGCAGTCGTTGTCCCTTCCTCCATTGATTTCCCCACGGTGGTGGTGGATCCTTCAGAGCCAATGTCCAGAAGGAGGAAGAGCTCTAGGGTTCCTGAAGGGGGCAGTACTGGTGCAGCAGGATTAAGGAAGAAGACTTTGGGCACCAAGTCCCAGAAGAAACGGACTCCTGAGGTGCATTCCACTCCTGCCCCATCTGTTTCTGTTACTCCTCCTTCTTCGCCCGTGGTCGTGCCTTCTCGATCTCCTTCTGAATCGGAGGTATGTATGCCTGATTTAGTTATTATCTCCCTTTTGCTTAAGGAGGACTGTCTTTACTTATACATATATTTTCCTTCTCTTTTTTTTTGATAATTGTGGTGCAGGGAGTTGAAATAGAAAGACCAGACCCCTCTAGCCCTCCCGTAAGCCCTTTTGTGGGGGGATGCTTCGGTGCACCTCATACCTATGTGACTCCTCCCCGTTCTCCCATGTTGGGGCTTACCTATTCTCGACGTACTGGTAGTCAACGTGTAAGGGAGGTCGTTGGGGGAGGTGATTCCTCGCCTGAAGTGGTAACACCACCCGAAATAACACAATCCAAGATAACACCCTCGGCCCCTTCTGATCTACAGGCCTCACCTGAGGTTCCTCTCCCCGTTGTTCTTGTTCTGGAGAGTGAGCCCGAGGTATGATTTCCTCTATAGTATATTTGTTGTAGTCTTTTCGGTCCCACTCCTTTCTTATTTGGCTTGCTGAACTCTGATATATTTCAGGTACCCCAGGTTGAAATATCTTCATTGTTGGCAAGCGTTCTTCTTCCGACGACACTCATGAGACCTCTGACTGTCATTCCTCTTTTTAGTATCATAACTGAGGTAAGTAACACGTAGGAGTATTTCTTCATATTTTCTGTGCCCATTCTTCTTTTCTAACACTTGGCTTTGTGCACAGTTTTCTCCTGATCTTGCACCAACTCCTGTAGTGAGGGCCCAAGTTGGTGCGTTTACACCCCCTCCTGATGTGGCTTTGTTTGAGGTCTCAGTGTCTTCGCATGATGAATCCCGTATGCTGGCCCTTGTGCCCTATACGGGTGATAGAGTTTTGCCAAGAGTTTTGCCAAGCGTGGAGGCTTCTGCGTCTAGGACCCCGTTATGGCTTCTGGGGTAGTAATCTCTCCCCCAACGGTTCCTGTCCCTGTGGTTGCCTCATATGCTCCCGTTGTGACTGAGGTATATTTTTCTTGCTAACTTTTGTTAAGATTTTCCATAATCTCCATCTTATGATTTTTCATAAGATTTTTCTTGAACTTCACCTTATAACGATGACTTATAACGATGACTTAACAATGAAAACACTTGTTAAGTTTTTTCCATAAACTCCACCTTATAACGGTGACTTAACAACGAAAACACTTGTTAAGTTTTTCATAAACTCCACCTTATAACGGTGACTTAACAACGAAAACACTTGTTAAGTTTTTCATAAAATCCACCTTATAACGGTGACTTAACAACGAAAACACTTGTTAACTTTTTTCATAAACTCCACCTTATAACGGTGACTTAACAACGAAAACACTTGTTAAGTTTTTCATAAACTCCACCTTATAACGGTGACTTAACAATGAAAGCGCTTGTTAAGTTTTTTCCATAAACTCCACCTTATAATGGTGACTTAACAACGAAAGCGCTTGTTAAGATTTTTTCCATAAACTCCACCTTATAACGGTGACTTAACAACTAATACACTTGTTAAGTTTTTTATAAAATCCACCTTATAACGGTGACTTAACAACGAAAGCGCTTGTTAAGATTTTTTCCATAAACTCCACCTTATAACGGTGACTTAACAACGAAAACACTTGTTAAGCTTTTTATAAACTCCACCTTATAACAGTGACTTAACAACGAAAGCGCTTGTTAAGTTTTTTCCATAAGCTCCACCTTATAACGGTGACTTAACAACGAAAGCGCTTGTTAAGATTTTTTCCATAAACTCCACCTTATAACGGTGACTTAACAACGAAAACACTTGTTAAGTTTTTTATTCATAATTTCATCATGTGGGCTACTTCTTTTCAGGTTGCTCGGGAAAATTCACCCCCAGTTCTCTCACCGGTAGGCTCGCCCTTCCGAGAACCTGATGTTTCGGAAAATTATATTCATGATGATCAAGGTTCTACGACTGGTGCTGCAGCCGAGAGCGAGTCTAGGTGCGAACTGCCTCTTCCCGACCTGACTCCTCATGCGTTCTACCTAATGGTGCTTCGGCAGTCTCCTCAAATGCCTGTCAACCATCGCTTGGTGATCGAGCAACTGGTGAATCTCCACCCTGAGAACTTCACACCAGATTGTCTGCGCTCTAATATTCATGTGATGAGTCACAGACTGCAAGGCATGGCGATCATTGTTGCTAAAATTGCCAGTACCCCTACTGCAAGTGTTACCAGATCCCTTCTTAACCAATTTCTGGGTTTTCTGAAGGATTTGGGACGTGATGGTTTCCGTTTTGACTGGCTTATAACGTATATGAAGACTTTGAAGAACCAACAACTGATTGACCAGAGGGAAGTGTTACGAAAGCACTAGGAGGACCAGGAAGCTGAGGAAGCGAGGTTGGTCGCATTGGCACCCCTTTTGGAAGCAGTGGATCAAGAGGTAAAGGATGCCAAAGAAGCTTTGTGCCTGGTCAAACTGAAGCGCGAGAGACTCCTGATCGAACGTACACAAGTGCAAGCGAGGCTGGAGGTTTCTATTAATGCCCAACGGTCTTTCACAGCAGCTTCTTCGGGCCTTCCTGGAGATTTTTTCTCTTCCTCAGATTTATCTTTTCTTTTAGACTAGTTACTTCTTATATACAGATCCTTTACTATTTTTATCTATGTAATTCTTAGGCAATAGCTCCCCAAAGAAATTTTGTAATGCTCTATTGTTTATGAATGAAGAACATATACTTTTCAATCCCTTCGCGTGTTGTGACTGTTGTTGTGTGCTATAGAGTTGTGTATTTCTGCAATTCTTCCATTATGCTAAAATAAATGTCACCCAAAACTTGTATATGTATAACAATATCTAGTCATAACATCAGTTCAAACTTGGTTGTTTACACATGATAAACCTTCAGCCACTTATTATTAATCTTAAATGGCTTGTCTTCTTCCAACTTCGAAATTAAGCAATAACCTGAGTCATGAGCTTCCTTCACAACGAAAGGTACCTCCCAGTTGGCTGCGAACTTTGGTAGAGGAAGTCCTCTGATGTGATTCACTACCGCTTTCAATACGAGGTCTCCTTCCACGAACCTCCTTGGTCTCACCAAGTTGTCATATGCCTTGGAGAGTTGTTTCGTATATATTTGAAAGTGTTGCATCGAGTTATCTTTACATTCATCCAACGCTTCCAACTGTACATGTCTACTATGAGGGAGCATGCTACTTCTCAAGGCATAACGAGCAGAGGGGACTTCTAATTCTACTGGGAGGATTGCCTCAGCCCCATAAATAAGAGAGAACGACGTGTATCCCGTGGGTTTTTTCTTGGTTGTTCGATAGGCCCACAAGACAGCTGGTATCTTGTCATCCCACGCCCCTGGAAAGTCTTCCATCATTTTGGCCAAGATATTAATCAGGGTTTTTTTAGTTGCATCGGCCTGACCATTTCCCTTTGGGTATGCCACCGTTGAAGTGTGATGAACAATGGAGTACTTTTCCGTGAGCATTGTTACTTCAGAATTGACGAAGGGGGTCCCATTATCCGAGATTATTACTTTTGGGATTCCAAAATGGCAAACGATGTATTCTCTGATGAAGTTGCTCACCACCCCAGCCATTTCCCGTTTGAGTGGTATTGCCTCGGCCCATTTTGTGAAACATTCCGTTGCTACTAGTATCCATATCTCGCCTCTCGAAGAGGGGTGGATTACCCCTACTAGGTCGAACGCCCAAGTATGAAATGGATAGGGCGTTGATAGAGAGTGCAAGTCTACCGATGGGGCATGGATCATATTCCCATGGAGTTGGCAAGCCTTGCATTTTCGAACAAACTCCGCAGAGTCTTTTTCCATTGTTGGCCAATAATACCCCAATGTCATCAACTGATCATATAGCTTGGCTCCTCCTATATATGCTGGATCGTGCGCTTGTTTGAGGACCTCCACTACTTCTTCCCTCGTGACACATCGCAAGGGCCTGTTAAAGTACCCCTTTCGATAAAGCTGCCCCTCCTGGACGTAGAACCTGGGAGCCCTTCATCTCAGACACATTGCATCTATTTTCTCCATTGGGATAACCCCCTCCTGAATGAAGTCGATGTAAGGATGCCTCCAGTTCGTTTGAGCCTCAATAAAATGGCACTCAGCTGCTTCGAAGAATAGTTGACACTTGTTGCATTTCTGTTGTAGCTCTGCCGCATCTTGCTTCATTCTAGGCCAGAAATACCCCTCCCTTTGAATTCTCCTATATAGAGGTATCTCAGTCGTTTCGCAGTGCTCCTCATGCATTTTCCTCAATATTTGCTCGGCCACCTCTGGGCTGACGCATCTTGACAACCATCCTCCTGTATTTCTAAAATAGATATTTCCCTGGCATGTAAAATATTGGGCCAACTCTCCTAGCCGCATTGCCCCCTCCCCAGACTCCAGTTGTTTCTTAATATCTCTTCTCCAGCCCACCTCTTCCTCCATCGGTAGTATTGACTGTACTATCGAAGGAGCTGTTCTTCGTTGGATCACAACTGTAGTCTCATTGGTTTTCATTATCATCTTATGGGCAATAGTGGCATAGGAGTCCGGATGGCAGTTCATCATTCTGGGATGTCTCCTGATCTTGGTCCGATGGAACTGGTTGAGGAGCCTTTGAATGATTGTTCTATAGGGTGCCAGGCTCATGTGTTTCAACACATATTCTTCATTTACCTGCTGAATTACTAAGTTCGAGTCACCCTTAATGTAGAGTGAACGAATTCCCCTCCGAAGAGCCTCTAGAAGCCCTAGTACCAACGACTCATATTCTGCCTCGTTATTAGAGCAAGGGAAATCTAGTTTGTAGGAAAGGCAAATCTCTTCCATCCCTTTTGAAAGAATAACCCCTGCTCTTCCCTTCTTTTCTGCCAAAGATCCATCAAACTGCATCGTCCATTCCTCCTCGGTTTCATCCAGGTAATTGGCCTATAAATCATCTCCTGGAATGTCTTCCCTAGGTGGTTCAAAGGTTCCTGAAGGGAAGATGGCCAATAGGTCGGCATACGCCTGGCTTTTGATTGTGCGAGGGACCACACATTTTAAGTCATATTTAGAGAGAATAAGGAACCATCTAGCTGCCCTGCCAATCAATATAGTCTTTGCGAGCAAATACCTAATTGGGTCGCATCTAGTTACAATATGAATGGTAAAATACAACATATAATGCCTAAGTTTTTGTGCTACAAAGACCAAGGCTAAACAATGCCTTTCTAAGCTAGTATATCTAGTTTCTGGCCCATGTATAATTCTGCTGAGGTAGTAAACCGGTCATTCTTTCCCGTCTACTTCTTGTGCCAGCAGAGCTCCAACGGATCTCATGGTGGACATAAGGTATAGCTACAACGGAGCTCCCGCCTGGGGAGGAACCATGATTTGTGGTGATACGAGCAGCTTCTTCAACCCAACAAGGGACTTATGGTGAACCTCTTCCCATCTGAATTTCGTGTTCCTTCGCAGCATCTGCATCAGTGGGTGTGTGATTTCGGCCAATCCAGGCACAAATCTCCTAAGGTAGGAAACTTTACCGAGAAAACTTTTCAGCTCCTTTGCCATTCTTGGACATGGCATCTCCAAGATGGCCCGCTGTTTATCCTGGTCCTTCTGTACCCCTTGTCGGTTAACCACGAAGCCTAAGAACTTACCACTTGTTACTCCGAAGACACACTTTAACTGGTTCATCCTTAACTTATACCTCCTACACTGAGCAAACACCTTCCTTAAGTCGTTCAGATGGGACTCCTCCTTCTTTGATTTGATGACCAAGTCGTCTACATAGAATTCCATAAATTTGTGGAAGAAGTCATGAAAATTGGCCATAATTGTTCTTTGGTACGTAGACCCGGCGTTCTTGAGTCCAAACGGCATTACCATGTACATGAAGTTTCCCAAAGGCGTTCTGAATGCTGTTTTCTCTGCATCAGAGGGGTCCATCTTGATCTGGTTGTATCCCACATATCCATCCATGAAGCTGTACATCTCATGACCAGCCGTGGCATCTATCAAACTGTCGATGGAGGGTAGGGTAAACTCATCCTTGGGGCAAGCCCTATTCAAGTCTCTGAAGTCCATGCAGATCCTTATTTGGTTTTTGTCTTTCTTCCCCACTGTCACAATACTGGATAGCCAGAGGGGATGTTGTATGGGCTTGATAAATCCTGCTGCCAATAAGAGTTGGACCTCTTCTTTAATCTTTAAATCTACTTCTGACTTGTAAGTTCTTGTTGCCTGCTTCACCGAAATAGCCGAAGGCATCACGTTCAACTTGTGGCAGCTCACTTCCTCATCCAGCCCTTGCATTTCAGTGTACTTCCATGCGAAGACATCTATGAATTCCCGAATCAGGTCAACCAAGGCTTCTTATTTCTCCTTACCAAGATCTTTTGAGATAAAGATAGGCCTTGGATCTTCTCCTTCTCTTGCCAAGTTTAGCTGCTCCAACTCTTATGCCTGGGGCCTTGGTTGGTCCGTCATGTAGTCTGGTTCTTCGGCGACATCTTCTACGAACTCTTGTATGTTGGAGTTGTCTATCACCATACACTGCCCCCGTTGATCTACTAAAAAACACTCATATATCGGGTCAACCTCATTGTTAGTCTTTTCGGCCGCCCGTTCACACCATTATAAGCGGTACACCACTTTTCCCTCTTCAGTGACATTTTTCTTGCATTGCCTGCTGGTAGCTGTTGCTACGGCCTTTCTTTTCCTTTATCTGGAAGCCTCAACGATTCTTTCCCCTGAAAAATGACTTAACACGCTTTGTCGTTGGACCTCATGGTCGCCTGGGTCTGTCCTAGGCCTCATCTTTTCTTTGAGCTGCTTCGAGATGTTCTGGGGTCGAGGGACCGCCCGATATGTTTCTTCGATCCTCCCCCCTTCGTCACTCTGATTTAAAGGTCCCATTCCTTCTCTAATCGAGGGGACCCATGCTCCCTCCATTCTTCTTGTTAGAACCCGCACGTCCTCTTCGAGCTCTGTATAAAAGGATGCATCCCCAAAGTGTGCTTCTTCGACATCGAAAGGCCTCTTAGTTTCCCTAATAGTCACTTCTGTCCCCTTGATATTCGCCTTGGCACATTGATGGTACGTTGAGGGAACTAACCCTTGGTTTTGCATCCATACTCTTCCTATTAACAAATTATAGGAATTTGCGCTTTCTATTACATGGAACTTGATATGGGAACTCAGATTTCCCATTACTATTCCCACGTTTACATACCCGATGGATTTGGAAGATTGATTATTGTAGCCCGAGATTACCAAGGGCATGGGAACCAACCTTTCTTCAGGAATAATGGCCGCATGGAAGGAGTTGATTGGCATAATATTGATGGAAGCACCCCCATCCATAAGAGTCCTTGCAAAGCTGACCCCGTTAACACTGGCGGTTACATACAAAGGCCTATTATGGGGGAACCTTACAGCTCTATCCGCATCGCTGAACGTTACCTCTGATAGGAACTTCTTTACCAGCCTATCCATGGGTCCCTTCCATCTTATCGAGGGGACTGTATTTCTCCTTTCAATATCTAAGATCGCCTGAGTTATCTCCATTATGCTCTCTTTTGGGATTCCCACTTGGTCGAAGAACCAAGTGAACTTTGGAGATTTTGAAACTGCGCTATATTCTACAACTGGGTCCGTTTCCTCACCCTCCACGCTATAGGCGTCTTCTACGTCCCTAGCACTTGCTTCATCATAAGCTAGAACTACGTTAGCCATTCCCCTAGTGCAATGCTCCAGTGCCTCATCGAACTCCTTCATCGTTGCCTTTCCCCCCTCCCATTCTGCTTCCTTATCATAGGCCGTTACCAGATTGGCCCCATGCGCCGGGAGTGAGTTATTGTTAACGTTCTGCGGGGGAATTTGTAATGTCCCCGCCTTCATGTACTTGTCGATGATCCTTCGCAGCGTGAAGCAGCTCTCTGTTGGATGCTGGACCTTTCGATGAACCTGACAATATTTGGGGTCAGCCCTAGTTGTTGCGTCGGGCTCTTCCGCAGGAACACCTTTTGGTTCATAGACCGTTCCGCCTTGGACCATTGCATTATAGCAACTCACAGCCTCCTCCACCGTACAAGGTAGCGGTGGCATGTCTTCTCTATCTCTTCCGAACTTTCTTTTGTTTTCCTTCCTCTGGGCCTTTCCCCCATCTTCCCTCTCGATATATCCCACCTGTGGGGCCTGAGACCTTCCTCCAATGGGTTGTATCGCCTGTCTGAACACCATGGGAGCTACTATCGGGCTAGGTCGCACCACCAAGTAGATATTTCTTGAGGATTTTAAGAATGCTGAAAATGTTCCCTCGCGTGTCTCATTGATTAGGTGACAGATATACTCAGGAAGTAATCCCTCAGCACAAATCTATAGTAACCTGGCCTCCCTAGCTTCGGCCCTTACATCGAGGGACCTTTCCCTAAACCTTCGAATATAGGCCACTACCTCTTCTCCTGGCCTTTGCCTCTCCCTGCCAAGTTGGGTTAGGGTGAACTCATCTTCTGCCAAGAAGAACTTTCGAATGAACAAAACATGCATCTCCTCCAACGTAGAGACGCTATTAGGAGGCAGATGAGAGTACCAAGTGTATGCTTTATTAGTCAGGGATTTGGAGAACTCCCTCAGTCTAAGCTTTTTGTCATTGCAGTGTGCTCCCAAGTGTTCAACGAAACGCTTAATGTGTTCCTTCGGGTTCCCACCATTCCCTGAGTATTTTTCAAAGGTAGGGGGAATATAGTCCTTCGGGTAGGGTTCGTCGTTGTATTCCTGGGGGTAAGGTGTTCGAAAGTCATCGTAGACCGAAGACACCTCGCCCACAGCCTGCGAGGAAGCCTGCATAAACTTGAACATCTCCTTCTGCATCTCTTTTCTCATTTCTTTCATGGGCGAGGCTACTGGGGCCACCAGCGATGGGGCAGAGGGCCGAGTGCTCGTTGTAACCGACACGAACGTTACCGGTGGTTCCGTTGAAACTCCTGAGGTACCCACAGCTGGATTCCCAAAAGAGGTTACACTTGCTGGGACCACTCCTATAACACCTTCCCCTGGTGGGGTCGTTGGGGCTATTCCTGGTGTTACGAAAGCGTTAGCCTCTAACCCTCCCAGTATAGTTGAAGCCACCGGAGTTTGTAAGAACTCATGAAACTTGCTCATGAGGAGGTCAATCTGGGCGGGTCCCAACCCCGTGATCACAGGAGTTTGGGCGACCCCTGGGATGCCTATCGTTGCTGGCACCAGAGGTACCTCTACTCGAGGAGCCCCATCTCCTAGGGCCTCTTGCTCTCTCGCAGCTTGTTCTTCATTATGTTGAATGTCATCGAAATTGAGTCTCCGAGTAGCATTATCTTGCGCCATACTCCTTATCTAGAAGGATGCCTCCCCAGGGGAGTCGCCAAATGTAGGAGGGTACTTTAGATTATATATGGAGGCGTAACCCCTATTGAGTATGGTAATGACAAGTTAGTTGGCCAAAGCTTTGGATTAATGACAGAACACATAAACACGAGCCCAATGAAGATAGACTCAGCTTAAACTCACAAAGTCTCACGTGTATAACTCAGGGAATGATAATGAACTTTAGAAATGGCTTAGCTAGAGGGAGAGAGAAGTAAGCACCCTAGATACACCTTAGCAGGAAGGTAGAAACACACCAAACACCCCTCAAGAATCTCTATCATGTATTAAAATCTTTATAATAAATGACAATGGTGAGTGAGTAAACTCTCTGGTTTTGCAATAACTTCTGAACTCTCCAAAAGTCTCTCTCCTTTCCTCAAAGGTGCTTGGGGTCCTTAAATAGCCCTCCACACCACCCCCGAGGCAACTCAGTCATTAAAACTGTGAAAAGACATCCCTCATACTTTATGTCACAACATTAAATGCCTGATTCACTAGTTGTCTCCACATCATAAACATTAAATGTCAAGATATGCCTTTTTCCTAACCACTGTGTGTCAGGGGGCTGTTGTCGCAGAGGTGGCTCACCAACTGCCTAACAGCCCAAAATACCACGGTGGTTTACTCAAGTGTAGGTCTGACATTGTTTAGCTGGCTAGTGACATCACCTACAGTAGATGTGACATTAAGTAGAGGGCTACTTGGTCCATAACTCCATGCCCGATGGAACTTCAAGCTGCTCCGCTTGAGGTTCCACGATCATGGTCCTTCGGTGTTTTACTAGGTGTATCTAAGATGGTCAGGACAATCCCCAACGGTGTCTTACTTCTCAATCCTCCAAACCAAGTCCCTCTAAAGTTCCCACGGTGAGGTCATTTGATAGATCATGAAAGCTCTCCCAGGCCCTGCCAAGCCTGGTCTCTCGCAAGTACCGTTTGACCTCATACAAACTCTTTTGTTATTATCGTTACGTCATTACAACCGTTATAGATTAGAGTCAATATAAACAACGATACAATATGACTAATACAACAAGCTAAAATATGAGCTGCCACGCTGAGCTACCTTGCTGAGTTGCCACGCTTGAGCTACCTCGGTTGCATAATCTCAAAACTCTGTTGCTAACTGGGGATTTGTCCCTAATGTCAAGATTACCTTCAAGACCCCTCTACAACATCTAACTATATTATCGGCAATATTTAACAACCCTACGGCCCATGAAATCTAGTAGCTATGAATGAGTGTGAGGCCCCAGTGTCAAATAAAATTCACCCACAAATGCCATGGATAAGAAACGTATCCTCAAAAGCGGGTGAAACCTGTGGAGCTGTTACTTGGTGGACGTGATAAATGCACCCATACTATAATTACCCTTGCTGGGGTGGGCCTACTGGAATGGCTGGTGTTGCAGGTAATGATGGTATAGGTGCTGGTGCTTGGAGGGAAATGAGGAAGATAGGTCTTTGAGGCTCCTATCGGCGTCCCGACTATTGCTGAAAGTGGACCTTATTAGTTAAATGCTGGAGCTTGTGGCTAGTCCTTCCATAAATAAAACATCCTCCATAAATAAATCATCTCCCCGATCCTCGTGGTGGGAGAGGATCCTGGTCCCACGTGTCCCTTTCAGGAGCGCTTCAGTCGGTGTCATTGATGAGGTAAAAAATGTAGAGAGATGACTCCAATCTATTTTACTCAAAACAGAGAAAAGAAAAGGGAGCCATCCCGAAGGATAACGTCCGAAGATATATTGATACATACAAAACTAAAATGATTCGAAAAGGTTCCGGAGGCTAAGTTACGAAATGGGAAGGTGTTAGGAACCCATTCCGCCCTTACGGTCTCTCATGGGTTGTTGCTATTTTCCTTTATTTCCCCGTGATATGTGTGCATGTGTATACATAGTGGAGATAGGAATCATCGACTTGTATCATGGGAGAGATAAAGCGAGTCATCCATAGGAATGTTCTTATAAGAAATATTAGAAAAATAGGATTTACGTGATTATCCTAATGCTGATCGTTATAACGGAACGATAACACATATGGAATAATATGCAACTAAGCATAAATATATGTATATGTGAATGTATAGAATCTAAGGGAGTTAAGTTTAAAGACCATAGAAAAAATTGAAAAAAAAAGTAGGAAAAGGACTCGAGTCTCGAGTTTTACCCCGAGAGGCCTACGTAGCCTATAGAGGCATCAAAGTCCACGTAGTTTGTATGAAAATAAGGGGTGTGATTTATCCCATAAATCCAATTGAAGACTTCTCTTATATGTGTGTGTGTGTGGGTAAAAAAATGTTTTAGTTGTGAGAAAAGTGTGAGAATTCCCGTTTGGAATTTATGAGCAAATCCTCGTTTCTTATTTTTTGGGTTTTATTTATATGAAAATAAGAGATGTGAAATAATACTAGATAAAAAGTATATTAGGATATGTGAGATAAGAGAATAAAATTACTAAGTAACAAAACAAATTAGTGTGAATTTAGGAGAATTTAAGGAGAGAGTGGAGAAAGTTGGACCTTCTCGAAGATCTTGAGCTTGATATTAGATGTTGGAGAGCAGCCCTTGCACTTGGGTGATGATGGAGGGTGATTAATTCACCAAGTTTGATGAAAAAGGTGATGAAAGGTGAAGGTTGGAAAGGAATTTGGATGTAGAAATCACGTAGACTTTGAGAGGGGTTTTCTAAGCTTGAGGAGAGTAATGGATCTTTGATCATCCTCCTCTTTAGAATGAGGTTAGGTCCTCCTTTTTAGAGGCCCAGGTAATTATCCATCGACATATCCCTAGTCCTACCAATCGGTAGGTGTGTTTAGGCACACTGCCAATAGGCAGGGTCTAGAACCTACCGTTTGGTAGTCTTTTTCAGGTTCCTTCAAAAAATCGGTCGTAGAGCACAAACCATTGATCCAAATTGTGCATGGGGAAAACTATTGGTAAGGTAATTCAGAGACCTTAGAATTTACTTTTGATTGCTCCTGGGTTTGGGAGTTTACCTTGGGTCAACTGTGGATCAGAAACGCTCATCGGTCCTTTGAACGGGGAAATTTCGGACACAAACGGATCATTCGTCCGTATGGTAAGTCAGAATCGCGCATGGGGAAGACCATTGGAAAGATTGGGAGATTTACTTTGGCATTCTAAAGAGTTTGAATTGGTTTGGAGAGTCAAATTTGGTCAACCGAGGACTGGAAGCATTCTGTGACCTTTCAGAGTAAAAATGGATCGTTCGTCCGTACTATAAGTCCGAATCGCACACAGGGATGACCATTAGAAAGGGGTTTCAGTTCCCTATGAAGATTCATTCAGTCTCGGTTGAGATAAAGAGTTTCCTTTGGTCAAACAGAGCTTGGGAGCATCCGGTGACATCTTAATCGAGTTTTGGGGGAAAACGGGTCATTCGTCTGCACCGTAAGTCAGAATTACGCACGGGATGGGCCGTTTAAAAGGGATTTTAGTTCCCTTTAAATATTCATTCATTCTCGGTCAAGATGAAGCATTTGTTAACTGGATACTGGGAGCGCCGATGTCCTTTAGATCATTACCCGGGGTATAACTTGGGTTTGCAATGATAAAGGGAGGTGCTAGGGACCAAAAAAGAGGTTAGGGGGTATTAGAATGGGGTGTCTACAAATCCCCTCGACGGGTGAGTTTGGAACAAATGATAGCCATTGAATAGACACCACATGATTCCTTTGAAAGAGGATGACTAGAGGGTTAAGGTCGATTCTGAGGACCTAAGGATGAGGATGATTGATTCTGTTGGTCGAAGACAATTATGAGGGCTTGAAGATGAGGATGACCGATTATTCAGGTCGAAGCCAATTCTGAGGACTTAATGATAAGGATGACTAATTTTGTGGGTTGAAGCAAATTCTACGGGCTTGAAGATGAGGGTGATCGATTCTGCGGGTCTAAGCCAATTCTGAGGGCTTGAAGATGAGGGTGACCAACTCTCCTGGTCAAAGATGATTTTGTGGGCTTAAGGATAAGGGTGACCGAATCTGTAGGTCGAAGCAAATTTTGCAGGCTTAAAGATGAGGGTGACCGATTCTGTAGGTCCAAACCAATTCTGAGGGCTTGAAGATGAGGGTGATCAATTCTGTGGGTCGAACCCAATTCTGCGGGCTTAAAGATGAGGGTGACCGATTCGGCGGGTCAAAGATAATTCTGAGGGCTTAAAGGTGAGGGTGACTGATTCTACAGGTCGAACCCAATTATGAGGGCTTGAGGATCATGCTGGGGATGGTCTTAAAGGAAGTGATGACCAAAGCAATGATGGGAGTGACCAATTATGCGAGTCGAGGACAATTTTGAGGGCTTAGGTTGTGATGACCAATTCTGCGGGCTTAAGGTTGAGATGGCCAATTCTGCGGGTCGAAGACAATTCTACATGCTTAAGGTGAGGGGACCAATTCTGCGGGTCAAAGCCAATTCAGTGGGCTTTAGGTTGTGATGACCAATTCTGTGGGTCAAAGACAATTATGAGGGCTTGAAGATGAGGGTGACCGATTATGCGGGTCGAAGACAATTCTGAGGGCTTAAGGATGAGGGTGACCGATTCTGCGGGTCGAAGCCAATTCTACAAGCTTGAAGATGAGGGTGGACGATTCTGTGGGTCTAAGCTAATTATGAGGGCTTGAAGATGATGGTGACCGATTATGTGGGTTGGTGCCAATTCTGCGGGCTTAGGTTGTGATGACTAATTATGTGGGTTGAAGCCAATTTTGCGGGCTTAGGTTGAGATGACCAATTCTACGGGTCGAAGCCAATTCTGTGAGCTTAAGGTGAGATGACCAATTCTGTGGGCTTTAGGTGAGATGACCAATTCTGTGGGTCGAAGCCAATTCTGGGGGCTTAAGGTGAGATGACCAATTCTGCGGGTCGAAGCCAATTCTGCTGGCTTAAGGTTGAGATGACCAATTTTGTGGGTCGAAGCCAATTTTGCGGGCTTTAGTTGAGATGACCAATTTTGCGGTTCGAAGCCAATTATGCATTCTTATGTTGAGATGACCTCGGGGAACTCTGTTGGGGAAATTAGCTTGTGATTTTGGTTTGAGCTAGGGAGCTGATTGTTGGGGAAATGATTAGGTGTTCCAGGGTTTAGATGTATTTCTCGGGGAAAATTGAGACCTTTGGGGAATTGGAGATGATCCTGAGGTTTTGGATATTTTGGAGGTCCTCTAGGGACGTTGTCGGGGAGAGATTCACTTGGATTTTGAGAGTCCCGCTGGGGAAATATGGGTTCCACTTGAGGAAATGGAAAATTTTCTTAGTGAAAATGTTCTAAATCCTTTTTGGGATTTTTAGGAATTTTTGTGGATTTTTCAGAATCTTCTGGTATTTTTTTGGAATTTTTGTACGAAAACTTAAGGGAGGTACTGGTCGGCATGGTGTAGAGGGTTCCATTCGATAGTGGCATGAATTTTTGGGTTGCCTCGAGAAGGTAAAGGGTCAGTGAGATCGATAGGTGGGGGTGCAATGCCGATCGGCATGACCCTTGGCATCCTATAGAAAGGGGGCGAGTTCCCCTCATTTTCATAGCTTCTTACCTTCTCTCTTTCTGCAATTTTCTTTTGCGAATCATTCTAGCATTCCGTAATCTAAAAAAATGACCACTTTTATGAGCACTGCAGTACACTAGGAATGATCGGTTGTTGATGACTAGGTAAACGTGGAGTGGAGGGTCAGGGCGCCTCTTGGTTTGCGGAGCGAGAACTCTTTTAATGCATTCGAGCCAGTTACGGACGAGCGGACTTTGTTGCGGGAGCTATCGTATTATCTCTCTTTGAGAGTTGTGAACCCTGACTGTTATGTAAGTAAAATAACCTTTCGCATTCTTTTTTTTTTTGTGGTTTTCCTTTTTTCTTGGATTTTGACAAGGTTTTTTTTTCTTTTGGCTGTCTGATGTTTCTTGGTCGAATATGTGTGCCCGTGGGACTACAGGTCTTAAGGATGTCTGGGAGCATCTTCCACCTATGCTAAGTTTGGTGGTATCCTCAGCAGGCTTTGGGAGGTTGGCGTCTGTGTTGGATGAGATGCCTCATCCGACGATGGTCTTAAGTGCCCTGTGGGAGAGGTGGTGGGACACTACCCACACCCTTAATTTTGGTTTTAGGGAGACCAGTGTGACTCCTATAGATGTGCAGCAGCTGCTGGGGATGGATTGCAATGGGTAGAAAATATAGGTGGATCACTCCTTGAGGATAGGTCGAAGGCAGTGCGCGCGGCGCTTGGTGATGTAGGGAGGATAGTGTCTGGGAGCTCCATCCTCCTGTCGCTGTTGAAGGATGTTTTATTGGGAAGGGTGATTGATGTGGAGGATGGGCTTCAGGTGAGACAGATGTCCCAGTTGTTCATTTTGCTGGTGTTGGGGGGATTTTTGGTGGCGTCCAGCGGCGACGTTGTCTACTTATGGTTTTTACCATATCTGAGGATGTTTTCGAACATCCCTCTCCATGATTGGGGGATCCTGACTTTGGTGACCGTTGATTTTTCCTTGGATGCATTCAGCCGGTGCTGCCGGCAGACTTTCACTAGAGCCATGTATCTTCTTGAGGTATTCTTTTAATTTGCAATTTTTCCTTTCATGCATTCGCAATTTCCTTACGCATCTCTTTTTAATTGCGAAATTTTTGTCTTTAGCAGACATGGTTCTATGAGGTGATCGGGTGTAATAACCAGCTGATCATTTTGAAGGATGAGACTGTTGGGGATTTCTACTGGTTGTACCAATGGCATAAGGCCAATCGGTAGTCGAGGAGGTCTATCTCTCTGGAGACGGTGCGTCAGGTCTTGAATGGCCTGACCAGTGATAGGGTAAGTCTTATTTCTTCTTCAGTCTAAGACCTTTAGGTGTTCTGATTCAATATTTCCTTATATTTTCCTTGGGATTTTTTAGGTGACCTTTTACCCTTGGGGGACAACAGTTCACGACACGTGGTTTACTGGAGTAAATGTACAGATGAGGCATTTGCTGGCGCATGAGTTTGGCCACTCTTGGTATCTTGGGGAGAGGGTGGTCTGATTATCGAGGGGGAGGTGGTGGTGCCACCTGTGAGGCCTCCCATGTCTATGTGGCGGGAGCGGATTCTACCAGAGGATGCGAGGATCGTGACAATGATTGGCGAGTCTTACATGCTGTAGACCGATACAACTGTGCCGTATGATTATATGGACTTTATGATGAGCTGGCTGATGGCGCCTAACATATATGTTGAACTACCCTTCCCTTTTATGGGCTTGAGTCTGCCAGTGGGGTCCTCCCACAGCGGTGGCGGTCCATTGACATCTGCAGTGGCGGCGACCTCGGAGGTCCCCTTTGTGCGGCAGTATACCCCTTCATACAATATCCCGTGGGCTGATGGATGGATGGTGCCTATGTTGCATCATCCTCATACGATGGACCCGGAGGAATTGGGATTGACAGAGGAGGTTCTTCGTTCCGAGTTATATCTTTTTCATTCTTCTCCATTGGTTTCTTTTGATCTTTTCTGCTTGATATTGATTCTACTTTTTCTTGCAGCACGTCTAGGGTGTCCACCACTTGGCAGAGGGATATTAGGGACTGGATATCTTCAGTGACTGCCCATATTCGGGATGTGGTTTCTGTTCCTTCTTTCTTAGTGATGTTTGCCTCATCCAGGGAGGAGTCTGGTTTAGGTAGCGGTGGTGCGTCATCTTACCGCAGGGGAAAGAGAGCGCGTCACAGGGGTGGAAGCTCTTAGGAGAGAGAGAGAGAGGGGAAAGGGCAAGTGATAGAGAGAGAATAAATGTGGGTTCAGGCTGAGTCCCATTTGTTTTTTTATTTTTGTTATTTTCCTGCAAAATTGATGTTAAACAGAAAACTATCTATGCAATGCAATGGATTTTTTTTATTATCTTCTGTTAATGATGAATGAATGAATGCGTGCACATGCGCTTTTTACTTTGCTGCTGAGGCCGTAAAAAGATACATTTTTAGGATTTTGAAGGAAATTTTATTTAAAATGATAATTTATATAAATCTAAAAAGGGGATTTTAGAAATTCTGTTGAGAATATCAATTTATTTTGAGTTTTCGGAATTTTGACAAAAGAGTAAAAAGGGAAAATTTCTAAAAGTAGGGGGTTGTCGATCGGCAAGCACCTTGTCCTGCCTATTGGAAGGTCAGTCCAGTCCCATCAATTCAAAGCTTTAATCAGTACCCTCTTCAGCCTTTGGTACCTTATGGGGCAGGATTTCTTCTGATTTCTGCAGAGGTTATGTCCTTAGTGGGAGTTTTAAAGTATAAAAGAGGGGTAAGAGTGGATTGTTTTCCTCACACCTTCACCTTCCTACTTTCTTGTTCTGTGAGATGGCTCTCCCTGGTAGTATTGAGTTTGCCAACTAACTCGAGACTTTGGAGGCGATGTGCTCTTATAACATCGACTACGATGCTTGCAACATGCATCGAGTTTCTTTATGGCGTAATTGTCCCATAGAGTGGAACATGCTGATGGCGGCGGTACAATTCTGGTACCCCAAAGACCATGTATTTCGCTTTGGCTTGGAAGAAGTTTACCCGACTTATGAGAAATTTTCTTCCATTTAAGGAGAGTTTGGAACATGCCAGGGGATTATATGAAGTGGTTGTGGAGGAGAGTGGTCAGCAAGATGTTGGAAGTGGAGACTCGATAAATGTGGCTTGCCTTATCTAATACCATGGAGGGAGGTGTGGTAGTTTTTCTGAGGTTGGTTCGAGCTTATCGGTCCATGAAGCATCCCTTGAAACTCTATTTAGGCAGGGAAAGCTTAGGGACCCCAACATGTAGATGACGATGATGGAGCGGGCTCCTTTGGTAGCTGTGGGTAGGGCTCTTAGGGGTAGTTTATTTTGTAATGGGAAATAAATTTGGGAATTTATTTGGCTTTTTAGGAAGGTATGGGGAAGGGAGTTATTCGTTCCTTTTATGTAATTGCACTGTAATTTCTTATTAATGAAACAAACAAGTTTTTTATCATCTAGTTGTGCCTTTTGATGAATTTTGTATTTTGAATTATCTATACCAATCATTAAGGCATGCATAATCCTTTTATTCAAATATATGTTAGAATGGACTGTCGTTCTCGGAGATAAGAAAAGAATAGTTTTTTGTGAAAAAAAGGTCCATGATCATGTAAGATGTATGAGATGCCTACGTACCTCAGTTTTTTTTTTAAATTCAATTTTTCTGAGAATGATTTTTTACAGAGGATCAGGCCCACTTAGTTTGGGTAGAGGGAAATGAAGAGATTTTTTTTAGAATAGAAAGGAGATGAGAAGAGTCGTAGCACGTCGAGATTTCGAACTAGGGGTAAAATTTCTTGAGACGGTCCAGGTTGAATAGACGAGACATCTATTCTCCATCTATGTTGGTGAGCATGGAGGCACCACTACACAAGATATTTTTAATAATGTGTGGGCCGCTCCAATTGGGCCTGAACTTCCCTATGGGGTCCTAGATGGGCTCTACTATTTTTTTGAGGGCTAAATCCCCCTCTCGGACACCGCGGTCCTTGACTTTCTTATTAAATGATCGCGTTATTCGGAGATGGTACCCTTGTATGTGATACAATGCCTTCAGTCTCTTTTCATCCAAGAGCGACAGCTCCTCGAGACGGCTTTGATGCCAGTCCTCTTCACTGACCTTGCTTTCAAGCATGATGCGTAACGAGGGTATTTCTAGCTCCACGGGTATGACTTCTTCTATTCCGTAGACTATGGAGTAAGGGGTATCCCCAGTAAAGGTTCGAATTGAGGTTTGGTATCCCCAGAGAGCGTATGGGATTCGGTCGGCCCAATCTCGATAGCTTTTGGTCATCTAATTGATAATGACTTTGAGGTTCTTGTTGGCAGCTTTGACTGCACCGTTGGTGTGAGGTCGGTAGGGATAAGATTTATGTCTTTGAATCCCATACTCGTTGACCACTTCTGCGACTTCTTTCTCTAAATGAAACCCGTTATCTGACACTAGCTCGTGCAGGACTCCATATTGGTAGATGATGTTTTTCTTGATGAATTGGTCCACTTTCTTGGCATTCAGGACTGTGTATAACTCATCCTTGACCTATTTGGTGAAGTAATCAATGGCATCCAGGATGAACTCATGCCATTAGAGTCCTTGAGTGTAACCTTCCCTATTCCATCAATGCCCCATGTAGAGAACGACCAGGGAGAAGTCATGTTGTATAATTCTCATGGAGGCAGGTGTTAATGGTTGGAGAACTGTTAGCATTTGATCCATCTTCAAATATAGGAGGTGCAATCCTGGATCATGGTGGTCCAGTAGTAGCCTTGTCGGATGATCTTCTTAGCAAGAATGTGATCGTTCATGAGGGGTCCGCATTCCTCGTTATGGAATCTCTGCATTACCTCTTCAATGTCAGCCCTTGCAATGTAGTGTAGATGGGTTCCATCGAAGGGTTTCCCGATCTTTCTTATTGGAACCCTCGAGATATATACCATGCTTGAGGAGGTGCCAGATATCATAATACTAGCAATTGACTAGCTCGGGATCTTCTTTGGTGATGAGCTCAATGTTGCAGCAGTGGGTTGGTTTGTCTTGCTTTTGGACTAGGAAGGGGGGCATTGTTATTCCTTCGGGCATGTTGACCATGGAGGCCAAGGTAGCAAGGGCATCGGCTAGGTTATTCTTTGCTCGAGGTAGGTAGTTGAAGGTGATGTCTTGGAATTAGGAGGCTAGTTCTTCTAAGTGGGCATGGAAGGTTTGAAATTTCTCATCCTTGACTTTACATTTTATGAGCACTTGACCAATGATGAGGGCAGAGTCCCCATAGATATCTAGGTATTGGATACCTTTCTTGAGAGCAAATTTAAGGCCTACCGTACACGCCTTATATTTAGTCATGATGTTGGTGCAAGAGAAATCCAATTTGATGGTGATGGGAGTGTGGGAGTCATCTGGGGCAATCAAAAGTATCCCAATGCCATATCCCTTTTTATTGGCAGCGCTGTCAAAGAATATTTGCCATCATAGGTCGTCATGTGCGATGTAGAGGATATTTTTATCTGGGAATTCGAAGATCCTGTCATTAGTCTCTTCCATGGGTTAATCAGTGAGGTAGTCAGAGATGTATCTTCCTTTCACGGCTTTCTGTGTGATGTACATGATATCAAACTGAGCTAGGGGCATCAACCATCGGGACATTTGTCTATATAAGGGGGGTTTCTCAAGTAAGTACTTGATGGGGTCCATTCGGTATACAAGTTTAATGGGGAAGGCGAGTATGTAATGCCGCAACTTTTGGGTGACCCAAAAAAGCACGACGCATGCTTTTTCCAAAGCAGTGTAGTTGATTTCGTACCTGGCCAATTTATGACTGGCGTAATAGATGGCTCTTTCTTTACAGGAATGTTCAAGGTATGGGCTAGCAAAGACCCAACTGTAGTGTCAGTTATGGTTAGGTATATGAGCAATGGGATACCACGATGTGGTGCCATGAGTACCAGAGGTTGAGTCAGGTATTATTTGATTCTGTCGAAGGCTTCTTAGCAGGCCTCATTCCAAACTTTGTTTGAATCCTTTCGGAGGAGTTTGAAGATCGGCTCATAGATGGAGGTGAGTTGGATGATGAACCCAATGATGTATTATAATTTCCCAAGGAAACCCCGAACCTCTTTCTCCATTCGGGGAGGTGGCATCTCAAGTATGTCTTTTATCTTGGCAAGATCTTCTTTTATCCCTTTTTCACTGACCATGAATCCCAAGAGTTTTCCCTTTGTAACGCCGAAGACACATTTCTGTGGATTGAGTCTCATCTGATACTATCGCAATCGATCGAAGAACTTTCAGAGAGAGGGATCATGATCTTTTGTAGATTTGGATTTGATAATTATATCATCCACATAGACCTCAAATTCTTTATGAATCAAATCATGCAGGATGGTTGTGGCGGCCCTCTAATAGGTAGCCCCAACATTCATGACACCAATTGGCATAACAATGTAGCAAAAGGTTCCCCATGGGGTGATGAACGTAGTTTTTCTTGATGATCTGGGTGCATTTTAATTTGGTTGTATCCGAAAAACCCGTCGACGAATGACTTGAGAGAATAACTGGCTGTGTTGTCCATGATCATGTCTATATTGGGTAATGGGTGATCATCCCTTGGAGAGGCTTTGTTCAAGTCCCGGTGGTCTACACACATCCGAACTTTCCCTCCTAATTTCCGCACAGACACTATGTTGGCTAGCCATGTGGGATATTCGATCACACGAATGGAACCCACGTTTAGTTGTTTGACCACCTCTTCTTTGACTTTGAGTGACCATTAGGTACGGAGCTTTCTTAGCTTTTGTTTAACCGTCTTGTAATGTGGAAGAGTGGGGATTTCATGTTGAGCTATTTCAGGATCAATGTCGGGCATATCGTCATAGGACCATGAGAAGACATCAACGAATTCCTTCAGTAATTCTTCGAGTTGTGCGTGCCCATGCTTGTTAAGGGTAGCCCCAATCCTAATCTTGCGTAGTTGGCTACTAGAACCGAGGTTAATAATAATATTATCTTCTTCATTAACTTGAACGCGGTTATATTGTTTGTTATTAACCTTATTTAAATCAGTTAAGAATTGTTCATTTGCAAAATCATCATCATCAAAAGTTCGATCAGAATCTAAACAATTAATGTAGGGCCTAACAAGATACTCAAAATTTTTGTTTATTTTAATTGATAGGAAAAACAACATTAATAACCTCATCAATGGAGGTATCGATTACATTTGAGCAAGGATAGACAACAGAAGAAGAAATGGGGTAAACATTGGGGTTAAGTGGGATTCCAACAGGTAGAACTGGCGTAGCTTGCCAGTTGAGGAGAGGTGTATCATCAACTTTAATCAAGTGGGATGGATCCAATGATGTAGTGCTTGAATGAACCATGCAGAGTGCCAGCCCCAGCTTCTACAAGTTGAATGAGCCCTTGGAGTCACTTTCCTCAGAATCTTCAGTATCTTTGATAAGCGGTTGTATATGGTGTTGGGAACTTTCGACCCATGGATAGTTGTCTTAGAAAAAGATCTCCATTCCAGGCTTCATCTTCTTGTCTATATGGTCATACCGTGGTTCTGAAAAGTCGCAAAAGGGGAAGTCCTCACCCTCTTTTATGAATCGTCCATTCAAGAAGTCACCTGAGATAGCCTGGATGAAGTCTAGTCTTCTCTTTGGTCGAGACTGACGGATCATTCTAAGCTCTTGTTCTGATGGTTGATACCCCAAACCACAAGGAGGGAAAGCTTTATTCAATTCAATGGGCTCAAGTATCCCTTTCTATTTTAGACCTAGACCCAGTCTAGGCATGAAGTGCATGTTTTTAAACTTCTGAATCACATTGACATTGCCATGGGGGTCATATTCTGGACAAACCCTTGATTTGAAATCGTCCCCTTCCAGGAGTAGAAGTGGTTCAGCTCTGAATCCTGATAAGGGCATATCATTTGACCCGTGCTGTATCTCAAGGATTGGATTACTGGTACTTGCACCTTCGGCATTATCGTCATTGCCCAAAATGGTCATGACTCGTCCGTCGGTAAGGTTTTTGATGAAGTGAGGAAGACACACCCTTGATATTGTGAAGCCAAAATCGTTCGAGTAACATGTTGAAGCAAGCTGGGATGCTAATAACTTGGAATTCAATGACAAGGTTTATAGGGTCACACCCTATTACAAGTTTTATGGATCACATCACCTCCTGACGGGTATTATCGTAGGCACGTACAACAGCGGAGGTGGGAATGCGATCATTTTCCTTCAGTCCTAAGCATTTGAAGGTTCTTTATGGGCAGACATTCAAGGCGGATCCATTATCGATAAGAGAGAGTGGTACGCCCTTTACCATAACTTCGACGAAGATGTTCAGTGCATGATTGTGGTTCGGCCCAATTCTGGGGATTTCTTCTTCAAAAAAGGATAGCATTCAGGTATAGGTCAAGGATCCAACTAAATTTATCTCTTCTTCTTGTGTGGTAGAAGGAGGTACTATGGGTCTAGTGAGCAACTTGATCAAACCATTTTTTTGCATCTAGGAAGACATGAAAAGCCCCCATAAAGTGATGTTAACTTGAGTTTTCTTCAGTTGATCGAGGATCTTACTTTCCTCTAGGGTCATTTCTGGCATAGGAAGGTTTTCAATGCCCTTGGTCATTAGCTGGTAGTGAGATTGGGCTCTGGTAATTCCTCCCTGATCTGGTCATGTGATTTACTGGAGAAGAGAAGAACATGAACCATGTTTCTTCATCAATCTTGGGTTATTCTGCCACTTTGTTTATTTCTTCGAGGATCTTCTCAAATGATATCATCCCACACATGTCGGCTATTGGGATAGTTTTCTCTGAAGCTTGTTCTTCATTCGAATCTTTGAATTCTTCCCCCCATCCGGTGGCAACAACTCTGTCTTTCCATATAAAGTCAATGCATTCCACAACTTCGATGACGTCTTCATACATGTCTTCCCATTCTGTGGGGATATGTAAGGGTGAGGGGACCAGGTGCCCTTGCAATTTCAGAGTATCAAGAGTATCAAGTAACTCGTTCATACTACAGATGTTGTTGGTTTATCTGAATAAGTCTGCCATAATTTAGACGATGTCATCTAGGCTGACTTCATCGGTTGGTACTACCCAACTGTCTAACTCTCGAGCCCATTTTCATGCTTCTAAGAACAGCGTGCTGAACCTCTGGTAATCAATGATCATCTATGAGGGAAATTTCAGCCCGAACTCTCGGAGTTGGTTTAACACTACTGATAATTCCATACCTCCATTTTCAGAATGGGTATAGACAACGATGCATGCTTTGGTAAGGATTGACAGAGCCTGATCAGCGAGGCTAACACGGTGTAGGAGAAAATATAGGCAAGTTTGGAGAGGTTTGGGAGAGTGTATGGGTGTGATTTGAGTTGAGGGATCAAGTTCTTGGTTGATTTCTATGAAGATAGCATTGGTATGATTTGGGAGTGGGTTATGAGTAGTGTTTGGCTTAGGATTGTCTGGTGGGGCAATGGTATCCCAGTCAATTAGACCTTGGATTATGTTTCGAAGGTGAAAGCATTGGTTGGTGGTATGACCAACGATTTGGTGAAATGCACAATGGGAATCTGCCTTGAAGTTTCTTAGAAGTGGATTGGACAATGGACGTGGATCCAAGGGTTTGATGAGTTTTCGTCTTAACAAGACTTGATAAACTTTGGAGAGGGGAGCATGGATCTTGGTGTATTCCCTTCAAACTGTGACATGGCGGCTACCTGGTGCCCACGAAGTGGTTGGTTGAGAGATGCTGTTGATGGTTGAGACTGCAGCACTGGCACGCTTGTCATATTTTCTGGGGGTGAACTGTCCAGACACTTTCTTTGGTTCAACCTCTGTTTTAGTAAGACCTTCCTCGATTTCTACTCTTGCTTCTCTTAGAGCTCGAAAGTGGGGATAGTATTGTCCTCCCATGGTCTCTCAGACATGGGGCAAGAAGTTCTTCTTCACTATGTTTACTTGTTCTTCCTCGGATGGCAGATTGGTCATAGTGACTGCCTTTTTCCTCCATCGGGATATGAAGTTACTGACTGATTCAACAGAGTTCTGTATGAGCATATCCAAAAAACGCCGGGTGACCTCAAGTGTAACACCCTTCCCGTCCGCTCGGGGATAGCGGATCGGAGCACCACTATCGATAAAACTAACCAAATCTGCAAATAGCAAGGTATAAAGCATCTAAAAGAATACCACAATAATTTAAATCCACTAATATCAATACTCAAATTTAAATACAATAATTGTCTCTCGAAATAATACCACTATCTATCTCGAAATAAAAATAAGTCACCAAATGCTCAATACAACAAAAATAAATACCAATCTTCTCTCTCGAATATTCTTCCCCAAATCCATGCAAAAATCATCCCAATTGGTCCATAGTGGTCAAATCCAAGCTAACCTGCCAACTAAAAGAAAATATGGGGAAGTACACAGTACGACAGGAAAGATGCTCAATAGATATATTAAAGGTGAATAAAGTGTAAAAAACACGAGTACGAATATTCAAATCAAATGCAAATATCAAATCATTTATCAATAAATTTCTCAACAACACATCAACCGGGTCACCAGACCTCACCTTTATCAAGACATAGCCCGGGAAGCAGGAATTTTGGCGGGTGCTCCACCTCCGTGCCATATTAAAATCTCATGACAACATTCTCAACAACAATATAATGATGCCACATGAATCAAAATAATTCAACATTTATTTCTACAAATTTCAAAGAATTTAACCATTCAAATATGAGTTCAATTAAACATGAAATCAACAGAACAAATCTCGAGAGATTTAAAGAGCATATTTTGTAAAACCCCATACCTCAAAATCATCACATAAATTCATCTTCAAAATCTGATCGTACCATCATGTTCCTCTCGCGAAAATAATCAAATCATGTTCTAGCCCCAACACCAGATAACCCCAAATAGTCCTATTTTAAAAACTCAGAAAATTATCTCCAAAAATTATTCGAATCGTTGATTCGACTTCAGATTTAGATTCTATATGAAAAATTGTGTCAGGTATGTGTTTTGAGTTTTCTCAAATCTCATCTAAATGCACTCAAAAAGAAGATCTAAACATTCCAAATTGGAACTTCTCATTCCCCTCGTTTTTGCCTCTTTCGATTTCGTTTTAACCTCTCTTTTTCATATCCCTTTCCTTATAATCACCCATAATATTCATTATATAGTCTCTCTCTCAAACCCTATATTGGTGCCTAAGCTAACCTATATTACCATATTTCCCTTTAATTCAAAATTATTGACTTTACATATTTAAACCACTACAAAATGTCTAAAAGGCAATTAAATTTGAATTTAAATATTTGATTCATTTCAAATAAAAATAAATAGAATGTCAATATCCCGATTAATAAAATAATAATATTATAAAAAATATATATCATATTCATAAATAAAGACCTCAAAATTACGGGGTATTACATCTTCCCCCTTGAAAAGGAATTTCGTCCTCGAAATTCGACGAATCCTAACCCTCGAAATAAAATGCTACTCGATTATATTTCCCAAAATCAAACACTAAAGTCCTCAAATCAATTCTAAACATCCTTACCACGATGCCTAACACATCCTCAACGTTTTCTATCTATAAAGAAAACATATCGAACCCGCATGCTAGACCCAATACCCAACACCCAAGGGTTGTCGTATACCTAAGCTCTGATACCATCTGTAACACCCCGCCTGCTCGAGGAGAGTAGAGCGGAGCGCCACTATCGATGAAACTAACCAAATCTGCAAATAACAAGGTATAGACCATCTAAACAATCCCATAATAATATAAATTCAATAATCTCAATACTCAAATTTAAATACAATACTTGTCTCTTGAAATAATACAACTATCCATCTCGAAATAAAAATACGTCACCAAATGCTCTATACAATAAAAATAAATACAAATCTTCTCTCTCGAATATTCTTCCCAAAATCCACGCAAAAATCATCCCAATTGGTCCATAGCGGTCAAATCTACGCTAACCTGCCAACTAAAAGAAATATAGGGAAGTACACATTACGACGGGAATGATGCTCAACAAATATATTAACGATGAATAAAGCGTAACAACATGAGTACGAATATTCAAATAAAATGAAAATATCAAAGCATTTATCAATAAATTTCTTAACAACATATTAACCGGATCACCAGGCCTCACCCCATTTGCATATGCTTTATCAAGACATAGCCCGGGAAGCAAGAATTTTGGCGGTGCTCAACCTCCATGCCATGTTAAAATCTCATGACAACATTCTCAACAACAATATAATGATGCCACATGAATCAAAATCATTCAACATTTATTTCTCTAGATTTCAAAGCATTTAACAATTCAAATATGAGTTCAATTAAACATGAAATCAACGGAATAGCTCCCGAGAGATTTAAAGAGCATATTGTGTATAACCCCATACCTCAAAATCATCACATAAATTCATCTTCAAAATATGATTGTACCATCACGTTCCTCTCGCGAAAATAATCAAATCATGTTCTAGCCCCAACACGAGATGACCCAAAATAGTCATATTTTAAAAAATCAGAAAAAACATCTCCAAAAATTATTTGAATCGCTGATTGACTTCAGATTTGGATTCTACACAAAAAATTGAGTCAGTGATGTGTTTTAAGTTTTTCTCAAATCTCATCTGAATGCACTCAAAAAGAAGATCTAAACATTCCAAATTGGCTCTTCTCATTCCACTCGTTTTTGCCTATTTGGATTTCGTTTTTCACCTCTCTTTCTCATCTCCCTTTCCTTATAATCACCCATAATATTCCTTATATAGTCTCTATCGAAAATCCTAGCTTGGTTCCTAAGCTAACCTATATTACTATATTTTCCTTTAATTCAAAATTATCAACTTTACATATTTAAACCATTACAAAATGTCCAAAAGCCAATTAAATTTGAATTTAAATATTCGATTCATTTCAAATAAAAATAAATATAATGTCAATATCCCGATTAATAAAATAATAATATTATAAAAAATATATATCATATTCATAAATAAAGCCCTCAAAATTACGGGGCTATACATACTTCCCCATTGAAAAGGAATTTCATACTCGAAATTCGACGAATCCTAACCCTCGAAATAAAATGCTACTCGATTATATTTCCCAAAATCAAACACTAAAGTCCTCAAATGAATTCTAAACATCCTTACCACGATACCTAACACATCCTAAAAATTTTTCTATCTACAAAGAAAACATATCTAACCCGCATGCGAGACCCAATACCCAACACCCAAGGGTTGCCGTATACCTAAGCTCTGATACCATCAGTAACACCCCGCCTCCTCGGGTAGAGTAGAGTGGAGCGCCACTATCGATAAAACTAACCAAATTCTTAAATAGAAAGGTATAGACCATCTAAAAGAATCCCACAATAATATAAATCCACTAA
Source organism: Sambucus nigra (assembly GCA_949130495.1). Classification (NCBI taxonomy): domain Eukaryota; kingdom Viridiplantae; phylum Streptophyta; class Magnoliopsida; order Dipsacales; family Adoxaceae; genus Sambucus; species Sambucus nigra. The sequence goes on from OX422221.1 coordinate 343,466,819, forward strand.
TCTCAATACTCAAATTTAAATACAATAATTGTCTCTAGAAATAATAGAACTATCCATCTCGAAATAAAAATAAATCACATAATGCTCTATTAAACACAATAAATACAAATCTTCTCTCTCGAATATTCTTCCCAAAATCCACGCTAAAATCATCACAATTGGTCCATAGCGCTCAAATCTGCGCTAACCTACCAACTAAAAGAAATATAGGGAAGTACACATTACGACAGGAACGATGCTCAACAAATATATTAACGATGAATAAAGTGTAACAACATGAGTACGAATATTCAAATAAAATGAAAATATCAAAGCATTTATCAATAAATTTCTTAAGAACATATTAACCGGATCACCAGGCCTCACCCCATCTGCATATGCTTTATCAAGACATAGCCCGGGAAGCAGGAATTTTGGCAGTGCTCAACCTCCGTGCCATGTTAAAATCTCATGACAACATTCTCAACAATAATATAATGATGCCACATGCATCAAAATCATTCAACATTTATTTCTCTAGATTTCAAAGAATTTAACAATTCAAATATGAGTTCAATTAAACATGAAATCAACGGAATAGCTCTCGAGAGATTTAAAGAGCATATTGTGTATAACCCCATACCTCAAAATCATCACATAAATTCATCTTCAAAATATGATTGTACCATCACGTTCCTCTCGCGAAAATAATCAAATCATGTTCTAGCCCCAACACGAGATGACCCAAAATAGTCATATTTTAAAAAATTAGAAAAAACATCTCCAAAAATTATTTGAATCGCTGATTGACTTCAGATTTGGATTCTACACAAAAAATTGAGTCAGTGATGTGTTTTAAGTTTTTCTCAAATCTCATCTGAATGCACTCAAAAAGAAGATCTAAACATTCCAAATTGGCTCTTCTCATTCCACTCGTTTTTGCCTATTTGGATTTCATTTTTCACCTCTCTTTCTCATCTCCCTTTCCTTATAATCACCCATAATATTCCTTATATAGTCTCTATCGCAAACCCTAGCTTGGTGCCTAATCTAACCTATATTACTATATTTCCCTTTAATTCAAAATTATCAACTTTACATATTTAAACCATTACAAAATGTCCAAAAGCCAATTAAATTTGAATTTAAATATTCGATTCATTTCAAATAAAAATAAATATAATGTCAATATCCCGATTAATAAAATAATAATATTATAAAAAATATATATCATATTCATAAATAAATCCATCAAAATTACGGGGTATTACATACTTCCCCATTGAAAAGGAATTTCATACTCGAAATTCGACGAATCCTAACCCTCGAAATAAAATGCTACTCGATTATATTTCCCAAAATCAAACACTAAAGTCCTCAAATGAATTCTAAACATCCTTACCACGATACCTAACACATCCTCAAAATTTTCTATCTACAAAGAAAACATATCTAACCCGCATGCTAGACCCAATACCCAATACCCAACACCCAAGGGTTGCCGTATACCTAAGCTCTGATACCATCTGTAACACCCCGCCTCCTCAGGTAGAGTAGAGTGGAGCGCCACTATCGATAAAACTAACCAAATTCGTAAATAGCAAGGTATAGACCATCTAAAAGAATCCCACAATAATATAAATCCATTAATCTCAATACTCAAATTTAAATACAATAATTGTCTCTTGAAATAATAGAACTATCCATCTCGAAATAAAAATAAATCACATAATGCTCTATTAAACACAATAAATACAAATCTTCTCTCTCGAATATTCTTCCCAAAATCCACGCTAAAATCATCACAATTGGTCCATAGCGCTCAAATTTGCGCTAACCTACCAACTAAAAGAAATACAGGGAAGTACACATTACGACATGAACGATGCTCAACAAATATATTAACGATGAATAAAGCGTAACAACATGAGTACGAATATTCAAATAAAATGAAAATATCAAAGAATTTATCAATAAATTTCTTAACAACATATTAACCGGATCACCAGGACTCACCCCATCTGCATATGCTTTATCAAGACATAGCTCGGGAAGCAGGAATTTTGGCGGTGCTCAACCTCCGTGCCATGTTAAAATCTCATGACAACATTCTCAACAACAATATAATGATGCCACATGAATCAAAATCATTCAACATTTATTTCTCTAGATTTCAAAGCATTAACAATTCAAATATGAGTTCAATTAAACATGAAATCAACGAAATAGCTCTCAAGAGATTTAAAGAGCATATTGTGTAAGACCCCATACCTCAAAATCATCACATAAATTCAGCTTCAAAATATGATTGTACCATCACGTTCCTCTCGTGAAAATAATCAAATCGTGTTCTAGCCCCAACACGAGATAACCCAAAATAGTCCTATTTTAAAAAATCGGAAAAATTATCTCCAAAAATTATTCGAATCACTGATCCGACTTCAAACACGAAAAGTTGAGGCATGTATGTGTTTTAAGTTTTTCTCAAATCTCATCTGAATGAACTTAAAAAGAAGATTTAAACATTCCAAATTGGCTCTTCTCATTCCACTCGTTTTTGCCTCTTTGGGTTTCAATTTTAACCTCTCTTTTTCATCTCCCTTTCCTTATAATCACCCATAATATACCTTATATAGTCTCTATCTCAAACCCTAGATTGGTGCCTAAGCTAACCTATAGTACTATATTTCCCTTTAATTCAAAATTATCAACTTTACAAATTTAAACCATTACAAAATGTTCAAAAGCCAATTAAATTTGAATTTAAATATTCGATTCATTTCAAATAAAAATAAATATAATTTCAATATCTCGATTAATAAAATAATAATATTATAAAAAATATATACCATATTCATAAATAAAGCCCTCAAAATTACGGGGTATTACATCATGCGCTTCATTATATTTGTATTGCGACATGAATTCACGGGTAACATCTTCCCAGCTACGGATTTTGGACTCCTCAAGAGACAAAAAACATCGGAGAGCACTATCCTTCAGAGTTTGCTGAAACAATTGGGCCATCACTTCTTGAAGCCCCTAGGAGAGTCATAGGATGGTGATAACTGCGAAGATGGACAATCGGGAGTCCACTTACTCCGAATTTCTAAATATTTGACATCTTGAACTTCTCGGGTAACCTCGCCTTAGGATAAGGAGACATGTGGGTGTAGTCCATGTAGCTATCGGAGATTCTGACTTGGTAGAACTTCTTAGTTAGCATCTTGAGATTCTTTGACCTTGTTTATCTCTTTCTCTTCTGGATCAATGATTATAGGTAAGTTAGCCCCATGATGGGCAATGTTTGGCATATGAAGCTGGGTAGGCGGTAACCCATTAATAGGAGGGGCACACGGAGCGTGATGATACTCTTTCGGAACCCAGATAGGTTTGAGTGGACCCATATCATGAGGAAATAGGGCCTCGGGCTTTTGAGGAACAGGAACCTGGTTTCGTTGCATCTCTCGGACCTCAGTCTGAAGGTTGTCAATCTTGGACACGAGCTGAGCTAAAACTTCAATCATATCTGGTTGCGCAACTGGCACTTGATCTAAGTTCTCCATGGAAATAGGATGGATACCAGACTTAAAATAAGTATCAGGGGAACGAACGGAGCTCCGAGGTGATTTGACTGAAGACCGAAGCCAATAAGGAGCCAGGCCAAGGGTGTGCGATCAACCTGAGAAGGCGTAAAATGGGATATTTTTTTCAAAAAGAAAGAAGGAGAATATTTTTAATGTTTTTTTCTTTTTTTGAGATCGAAAGTAGAAATGTTTTTGGATTTTTGATAAAGAAAAGAGAAATATTTTTGGATTTTTTTATGAAGAAGGGAGAAATATTTTTTGAATTTTTTATAGAGAAAAGAGAAATGTTTTTGGATTTTTTATAAAGAAGGGAGGAATGTTTTGGGAGATGGGTCTTAGGATGATTATTATTATTATGTTCTCACTTGTATTAAATTCTCCTAAACGCAAAATGAAATGCCGGACGGGACCCGAGCCTGGAAAAGTTGGGTTCGTAACACATGCAAAGCTATGTCTGGACTTGTAACCACGCTCATGGGTAGGGTCCCGTTTTAAAAATGAGCAAAAATTTGGGCGGTAGGTCGACCCAGAATTTCGGCAGAGTTTCAGATTGAAACAGGTGATCTAACATGTGTGTTCTAGGCTTAACACCTATATGCGGGTATGCATTTTGGTTAGGTGAATCGGAAAGGGTTACCCCCTTTAGCGTGGCTTCCACGATATACGTCTTGATTTTGAGGGCAATCCGTACATGTGGATAAGCCATTTGATATACCTGAGTGTACATGAATTGCCTCACTATATAACTCGTGGGGTTGGTATGTGAGAGAGCTAATTCGATATACTCAACATACATGAATGAGTTTCCTGCAATGACCTCCCATCATGACTTCGATCAAGCGGTACGATGCGGGGGAACCATTCAATATACGTCGAAGTTACTTGGCCAATGGAAGGTGAGGGTCATATCGCCTAGGCTAACTGCGCTCTGTCGGACCAACGCCCATCACGAAGTGACCCTCCAGTTACTGGACAAAATTTGATCAATCATAATGCTCTTTGGTGATATCGTGTGAATCATGCATGATTATCTTATTATTATCTTATGAGAGTATCTTTCTTGATCATGCCCAACAGGGAGAAAAGTATGAGTACCAATGGTATACCAAGTATGGGTGATGCGTGCAATATGGGGATACCTACGATCCTAGGTGCACGTGGTGTGAAGTGTACATGGAGAATTTTCTACAAGTGTGTGAATAGAACCATAAGAATGAGGTACAAATGAATAGTAAGAGGGGAACATGCAAATAGGGGGATACATAACAAAATAAAACACCCATGTAAATAGAGTCTATCCCTCAAAATGAAGTATTCCCTAACGGAGTCTCCCCTATGGCCATCCCCGATCCTCGCGGTGGGAGGGGATCCTGGTCCCACGAGTCCCTCTCGGGAGCGCTTCAGTCGACATCGTTGATGAGGTGAAAAATGTAGAGAGATGGATTCTCCAGTCTATTTTACTAAACACAGACAAAATAAAAGGGAGCCATCCCGAAGGACAACATCCAAAGACATACTGATACATAGGAAACCAAAATGATTCGAAAAGGGTCCGAAGGCTAAGTTACGAAATGGGAAGGTATTAGGAACCCATTCCTCCCTTACGGTCTCTCATGGGTTATTTCTATTTTCCTTTATTTCCCTGTGATATGCGTGCATGTGTATACGTAGTGGAGATAGGAATCATCGACTTGTATCATGGGAGAGATAAAGCGAGTAATCCATTGGAATGTTCTTATAAGTAATATTAGAAAAATAGAATTTATGCGATTATCCTAATGTTGATCGTTACAACGGAACGATTATACATATGGAATAATACGCCACTAAGCATAAATATATGTGTACGTGGATATATAGAATCTAAGGCAGTTAAGTTTAAAGACCATAGAAAAAATAGAAAAAAAAGTAGGAAAAGGACTCGAGTCTCGAGTCTCGAGTTTTATCCCGAGACGCCTACGTAGCCTATAGAGTCATCAAATCCCATGTAGTTCGTATGCAAATGAGGGGTGGGATTTATCCTATAAATCCCAATCGGGGACTTCTCTTATATATGTGTGTGGTTGTGTAAAAAAGTGTTTTAGTTGTGAGAAAAGTGTGAGAATTCCCATTTGAAATTTTTGAGCAAATCCACTTTTCTTATTTTTTGGGATTTATTTATATGAAAATAAGAGATGTGCAATAATACTAGATTAAAAGTATATTAGGATATGTGAGATGAGAGAATAAAAGTACTAAGTAACAAAACAAATTAATGTGAATTTAGGAGAATTTAAGGAGAGAGTGGAGAAAGTTGGACCTTCTTGAAGATCTTGAACTTGATCTTGGATGTTGGAGAGTAGCCCTTGCACTTGGGAGATGATGGAGGAAGCTTAATTCACCAAGTTTGATGAAAAATGTGATGAAAGGTGAAGGTTGGGAAGGGATTTCGATGTGGAAATCACGCTGACTTCGAGAGGGGTTTTCTGAGCCTGATGAGAGTAATGGATCTATGATCTTCCTACTCTTCGAAATGAGGTTAGGCCCTCCTTTTTATAGGCCCATGGAATTGTCGATTGGCATAGCAGTGGTCCTGCCAAATGGCAGGTGTGTTTAGGCACAGTACCGATAGGCAGGGTCTCGAACCTGCCGTTTGTCAGTCTCTTTCAGGTTCCTTCGAAAAATCGATCGTAGAGCGCAAACCGTTGATCCGAATCGTGCACGAGGAAAACCATTGGAAAGTTAGTTTACCGTTTAGCCTATGTATTATTAATATACCGTCAAACTTCTTATTAGTATAAGAACCATTGCTTCCCATCACTTGGAAGGTTACCAGTTGTCCCTTAAGCCTATTAAGTAGCTATCTCACCCATTTCCTATTGGTCTAGGTCACCATTTCTACCAAATTCTCAGGACACTGTATCATTCTCCGAAGTAGGTGTTTAATCCTTAGTTAAGACTAATTAATCTTAGCCCATAAGTTCCTCGCATGTGACTAAGTCTCAAACCTAATATTGACCTAGTGGTATTTTAAATTAACCCTCTTTATATTTAAAAATTATCTCAAAGGTTAATTCAATCGTTTCCCATGAGTTTTAAATAAAAAGGGAGAAAATTATCAAAATCTGGATAGCCGAATCGATTCGGCCTTGAACCGAATGGATTCTCCCGCCGAATGGATTAGGCTAAGGCGAGTAATCGATTCTCTTCTGCAGGTCTCGTCATCTCCACTTAACTGTTAGAGGATTACACCATTTTCACTCAACCAAACCTTCATCACATGAACCGAAACTTCCAACCAAACATTCTAAACATCAGATTAACATATATACATGATTTATAAGGTGACAGAATCTTCAAATTGTCAAGAAACATCATTAAATAAAATTCATTCAATTAAAAATCTTAAGAACACCAAATCTTCAACTGTGTCCAAGAACTTTAACAAATATCAAGATTTCATCACAAGTTTGGAACCCTAATATATCAAATTCGTTCTACGTGCATATAAGATTAAACCTAACATAATTTCTACCCAAGAATCATGATTTAATCTTCTAATTTCAAGGAAAACTCCTTTATTTATGCATATAATCATTCCTACACTAACATGGATAATATATGCACTCAATTTATAGCAGGATAAATATTTGCCTCTGTATGTTGGTCTAATTTCCATATAATTGATGGTAATTTTACGTTCTCCTCTCCACGATCTACAATCCGATCGTGACGGTGGTGAACAATGACGTAGAAAAGCCTTAGGACTCCCTCTGAACTCACCTTCTTCCTACCCTAATAGCCCGTATTAGTTTTTTGTTCTGGTAACCCTAACTTATCCAACTCCTAATATGATTTACACTTATAAAATTCGTGGGTCTATTTTCCTAAAAAAATCAAAAGATCAAAATACTCCTTTGGGGTACCTGTTTGGCCTAAAAATGCCCCGAGACCAAAACTAAACCCCCAAGTACGCTTTTCTGACTATCTCGACCCTTTCAGACACATTGGAACACTCAAAATGGCCATATGGAATATGAAAAGTAACCTTGTATTTTGTTTGCCAAATTAAGTCCCGACACGACTGACATGCGCGTCCTGGTTAAATTTATCGTAACTGTTGTATTTTTCACTCACGACAATTATAATATTTCCTTATGATTATTATTAATTATTCATTAAGTAATATTCAATATAAATAAATATCAATCCTTATTGTGCTAATTAATATTCATTTTACCGATTAATTTCCAAATATAATTTGATTAATACAAATTACTCCCCCCCCCCCCCCCAAAAAAAAAAAAAAAAAAAAAAAAATACGGGGTGTTACACTACACATGCATACATTATAGTAGGAAATGTCACCTTAGGCATTTTGCAGTTTGATCTTGGAAATGGTCCTCGAATATCTAAGTCTAGAATCGCCAAGGTTCCCAAAATCCTACAAAATCGCGTTTCACATGTGTTTTAGGAAATCTTAATTGGAGGCTTTACATGGTAGAATTATAGATCTCGAATGCTTGCACATTATAGTTCTAATGCAATATTAAATGGTGGGCTTTATTCACATGTTTGCATACACTATCATTTGTACTTCATAATATATGTGTTTGCTATTTGTATGTGGTTTGAGTATTCTGTATTTTTTCATTTATTAGGTCTTATTGAAAATTACAAAAAGATTGCATTTTTTATTTGTTATATGGATTAACTTTATATGGATTGTTCTTAATCATTCTTACGTAGAGTTGTTCATCTTTGATTTGCTATATGGATTCACTTTATATATGCATCATCACATACATGCACAATATCTTTCGAATTTTAACTTCGATTGTTCTTAATCATGATTACGTAGACTTGTTCATCATTAATTTGTTATATGGATTCACTTTATATATGCCTCAACACAAACATGCACAATCGCTTTTGAATTTTAACATCACATGTTATATTTGAGCTATGTGATATGTTCTCCCATCATCTTATCATATATATATATATATATATATATATATATATATATATATATATTGTTAATTATGGGGGATTTTGTGACACCCCGACTAATTAAATACCGGGTAGCTAATCCTTTATGAAATTAATACAGACTATCAAGTTGGTTCAGTCATAGCATCACTATCAAAAATATTTAATTTATTACTATCCACCTAATATTTAAAAAGGGAGATGTCAAATTTTATTAATTAAATTAACAATAACTAAGTAATTAAATCAACAACCATCAATCGCATAAACAATCTCATGAGAATAACCAATGAAATAAAATAAACTGAGTATGGAGTAAACACTCTAAAGATAATAATACCAGAGTAAATAAAATCCTGATACAAGAGTCTGAATAAGCCAACATCTGAAATAATGAAAGTCTGTATCTAAATATCTAGGTAAGAATGGGCACCATGCCCTGAGTGATATGAATGACCCTGAAGGAACCAAGGATAAGTGTGGAGGCGTCTAATACCAAGATCCTGTAGCTTCCAGAGTAGCTACAACACCTCTTCAGAATGCAACTCCTATACTTGGCATCCCTGTGGCTTGGCACCTAAAAATGTTTTAACAAAACTAAATAGTTTTGGAAGAAAATAGGTCAGAGCCCGAGGTAAAAACAGTTTAAAAAATTTAGAAAGTGTTTAAATTACAATAAACAACACATATTATAAACATGTTTGTTGCGTACTCTCACATGAGTTTCTCACCTCTCAACTAATGTGCACGCCTAACGTATGGCCTTAACCCATCCTAGTTATGCCGCTAATTAACTAGTTTGTACCACTCATGCTTTCGCATCCTTACATAGGGTATCTACTCGTCACACCCATACAAGTCATATTCATAACCCATATTCAGATTCATTGAATTACTTATCTCAAGTGTTAATTAAATTCTCATATTCTTAGCCCATTCAAATATCTTAGTTATTCACATATATTAAGCAACAGTGAACCAGTCACAAGTACATATATAAATCACTCTCAGTACATAGATACATATAAGCCACCCCTAAGCTAAGCTGTGGTGCACGCATACTCTGCTATCAAATCCATGTACATCATGTATGTAAGGATCACGTGTTCTGAATCACTCAGGAACCGTCTCAATACAAATCAGACATATTGGAGGCGAACATAGTTCACATACCCATGGGTAACGCACATACCTACACTCCCATGGACAGCTGACTTATCAATTCACAGATAAGTCATTCACAGTCCCATGTCCTGAAGCTACCAATCTAAATCCCCTCCAAAGTCACACAAAGATAAGATAGCCCTTTTCTGAAAACCAACCTACCGTGATAGCAAGTATAGTAGGTATATCATACATATAAGAAATCAATACACTAGTGATAGACAGGGTTTTTCCGCGGTGCGAGAGTCACCTAGGCGCCGATCGTTTTGAATTCGGCTCACCTGAACTATACAAAAACCTAAATTATGACTACACTCAACGGGTGAGTATAGCGGTAAGTCAGGTATCGAAAATCCACAGAGACGAGTTGCTAGAATTTATATGATTTAATATTCTGAAATAAAAGTGTAAAAGGTAATTTTAACAAAAAGGAAAAGATAATAAAGAGAAAAGATTAAACTAGGCGAGTGTAATTAAACTATGTTAACAAAGTGAATAAAAACTATAGGTTGCGTTGAATATCCCTCACCCCGAGTTAATTAGTATAAAATGGCTACATGGGACTGCGAATTATTAGGATTGCATCTCGTTTTGTCAATTAATTAAATTAAGAGTTGTCACACCCCTAAATTCACATAAAAGACTAATAAGATTTTGGCGTCAACAAATACCCCGGAAATTACGCACGCAAGGTCGTAAATACGGCGCATACATGATATACACCGTTAAATTTCCTAGGCGTAATAACTAGGACAACACACTCGAAATAGACCCGTAAACTCCATCACCAAAGCAAAGCAACAAATCAATCCTAGGTGAGTTCAATCCGACACAACCTAATTTAACCTAGCTACAAAGCATGGTAAATGACATGTATTTAGGTGAAAGCAATAAATAAAGCAAGTAAACTAAATTAGAAAGCAAGTAAATTAACTACAAAGCAAGAAAATAAGGAAATACAACTTAAATTAATTGGAAGAGATAATGAATAGTAACCTTACAACACCCAAATGGGGAACACCCAAAGAGAGGAGAAGATGAGCTCTCAAAATCCAAACCCTAAACTAAGTATCTAAAATGAAATATATCCTCTAAGAAAAGCCCCAAACATTCTATTTATACCCCAAAATAAACCCCAAACAAAACCAAGCCAAAAAACCCAAAATAAGTCAATTTTCGTCCATATCTGATGGGACCGGTCGACCTCTATTTTGGGACCGGTCGACCGCACTTTTGGAATTCGCCTTGGGCTGGAGACAACCCACTTTTTCCTCCGAACCAATTTTGACGCGTTGCACGGAAACGACCATAACTCCCTCATACGGAATCGAAATGAGGCGTGGTCGGAATCGACGCGAAGCTAATTCAATTATCTACATGATTCTGTTTTGAAACCCTCCAAATTATGCAGTATGAAATTACCAAAATGCCCTTGAAGTAGAAGAAAATACCGAAACCTTCCGGAAATGGGCATAACTTCCACATACGGAGTCAGAATGACGCACGGTCAGTGGCCACGGAAGGATAATTTGATGATCTACATGTTGGTAACTTCATTCCATAAAAAATAGTGAGTTTGAAAAGACCAAATTGCCCTTGAAGTAGCATTCGACGATGAAACTTCTCCGAAATGCAACCGAACCTCACTTTTAGCGTTCCAATACCTACAAAAGCACAAATAACCCCTGAAAAGTATGTGTATATCCAAATCCAAGGTTGTCTGGTTAATGAGCATAATTATTGGCATTTAGGACCGTAAAAGTGCTAGAATGCATAAAGGTAACGGGCGGAAATATGCAATATTCGATACGAATCAACTAGGCATTCACACAACCGAAGTATTCATATTTCAATATAGGTATTCACACATTCCATCTATTAAGTCTCATATGTAGAAATTTTATCCCAAACATCATACGTAATATATTTAGCTTGATAACTCCCTTGTCGTATCAATTTGAGTACTTAAACCTATCCTAAAAGGTTACCAAGTCTCTTATTAGTTTCTAATGTTATCTCAGTAACTTAAAGGTCCTCCGTTACTTCTCTTATCCTTACATCATCATTCATTCCCATTATAGTTTCAATTCGGATAGTTTTTAACCGTACCTCACTTCGTAGACTCTCGTAAGCAATAACATTGAATTCCATAAGGTAAACCATTTTTTTGGGCATCAACTAAGACCCTACTGACATTAACTAGGTCCCACAATATTAAATTAATCACCCTAAGAATCATCATCGGACTTGGGATTTTCATTAAACCTTAAGGGAAAACAATTACAAAAAATCAGGAGAGGTTGATCGATCGAAGAAAAGGATCGATCGATCGACATTCTTGGATTGATCGATCGATGAAGCAGGTATTTGCCCATATTTCTCTTAAACAGTTTCGAGTTTCTTCCTTCTTACACCTCAAATTCTTCATTACAACATCCCAAACTCCCAAAAAAGTTTACTAATCATCCTATTAACATATTAGCATAATGTTTAACGTATTAGAATCAGTATGGATCATCAGTTTCTTGGATCAAAACATGCAATTTTCATAAAAACCCCATTTCTTCTCTTTCCTTCAAGATCTTCATAAAACTCAACATAAATTCACAATTTCTTACGCATGGATCATGGTTTCATAACTAGTATATGCCATAAGTTTATCTACATGAAGCCTACCCATATTCAATGTTTAATTCTCTAGTTTCACAATTAATTCACTTATTTACGATAAATCATCAAATCTAAACTATCATGTAAAATATATGCTTTGAATCTTTGCAAGATAAATCACTTGCCTCTGATTAGAAGTTGTGATCTGTTGATGACGGTATTGGTTGGTTCTTCCTCTCTTTTCGGTCATAAATCTGGTGGTGGTGGTGGTGTGTGGTGGTTGTTTTGCCTTGGAAACCCTTAGAATTCTCCTGAAACCCTTTCTTTCTTCTCATGTTATTCTCTCTCATGTTTAACAAATAATGGCCAAATAACCGTAAGTGTTGGATGATAAATATCATCTAATTTTCGTAGGTCACTATTCACCAAAAATAGGAATGACTAAAATACCCCCTCGGGTTGCCGGTTAGGCCTAAAAATGCCCCAAGACCCAAACAAAACCCCCGACTAGTGTTTTCTGACTATCTCGACCCTTACGGACACGTTGGCGCACTCAAAATGATCATGCGTATGACATAAAAATAAAATACTTTTAAATCCATTAAATTGGGTCCTGACACGACTGATACGTGCGTCCCAACTTAATTACTGAAACTGTCGTATTTTCAACTCACGACAATTTTAATAGATTCAATAATAAAATATTACCATAATCGTTCAGTAACATTTAACATTATTATCATATTTAAATACTAACTCTCGTCTCGTTAGTTATTTAAATCCGAATTAATTTCTAATTAATTATCCCAAATTAATTTAATTAATCCCATAATTAAAAGAAATTTATTTAATTAATCTCATAATTAAAAGCCATAATCTCATAATTAAAAGCCATAAAATTACGGGGTATTACATAATTCCCCCCTAATAATGGAATTTTATCCTGAAATTCGGTAAAGTAGGCACACCCGGAAAAATTAGGTATCCTCGAGAACTCATAACAAAATACAAAGAAAGGCTCAATCACTACAGCCTTCACTTCACAACAAGATTTTTGAACACTTTTGACACTTTATCAGTTATAGGGTTACACCTCAATAAATGCACCTCATGTTGTTCTCTTACTAAACAACATTCGAATAAGAATAGCCTACACATCCTTGGTCGCATTATCTCAATATTATTGTGAGTTCGCACCTCACTTCGTATCAACTCCCGCGTTTATCTAAACACAAAACTCCCATCCAGAGAGAAACCAAAAAACATCATAATACTATTGTCCATTCTTTGAATCTCTGTTACCGGCATTGTGACTTTTACACAAGGGAAAGCCACTTCAGACGGTTGGTGGTTATCCCATTATAGTCATCGGACTCTAACTTTTGATTGATCCCAGAACTCTGAAAATTTGCTCACCTCTAAGAACCCAGAGGGAGGATAGTAAGGTTCATTTATACAAAACATCTATAAGCAACTTGTCCACTATAAATCGGTACGGGTGCTTTCGCACAACTCTACTATTAGGTACATCCTTTCCTTTTTACCATATTATATGTCACTTACGATCTATACCCGTTGTGGAAATCAAATGATTGCAATTAGTCCAAAATTTACTTGCATACAGTTCCACCAGTCGTCAATCACCTTGTGCCTATTCCTCGAGCTATAGGTTATACAACTTTCTCAAAATGAACCTATTCCCACTACTTCCTTATACCCCATATTGAAGGTAGGTTTCGGGGATCTCATCCTAGTTCAGATTAATACTGGGTAGGACCACATACCAACGCAATCACTATCTAATAGTGTAGATCACCCAAGGATATAAAAAATTTCTTTCCTTCTTGACAACTCTTTCCACACATTCGAAGGAACTCGTTACTTATCTTTATGATTGCAACCCATCAAAGAAATTTACCAAATTGACTCTTCTGCTTCTGGAATCGTCGGCTCGACACCAAGTTTCTGGTTAATACTCTTACTCCAACCGATTTTTATCTATAAGTGGTGCACGTGGGGGCTACTAATTATGTCCCGCTCAACACCGACTTCCACTTGTAACTCCTCCCATTAAGTGGTACTTAATAACCCTCTTCTTCCCTCGGCGTATACCAAAAGTTCTGACCCATACACTTTTCACCACGTTGTGCACATTTGTACTCTTTATACCTTATTAACATCGTCACTCTATTTATGCGTAAACCACCCTCAACATTCGATTGGGTAGAATTCCGCTCCAAATTGTCCATAATAGTTAAATATTTGTCTTCTCAAGGGATACCCCTCTTTTTAAATGGCTTCCCACTGCCTTTCCACCAAGTTCGGACGTGCTACTCTGATTGTACATGAGTATACTGATTATCACTTTCTCTTACGATGCTTAATCCATTGTACCACTACTATTTTGTAGTATCATTCTCATAAGTATAAATCTCACCCGTCTCTATGTCTCTTCTTTCGGTGATTATTACATCAGCAAACCTGAGTGTCAACACCCCTTATAACCCATTCATACGGGTTTAAACATCATATATGCTTCATACGTACTCCAAACTTTTTATTGGCCCTGCATTCGCAACATGGCTATACCACTTGGGCATTCTCAATAACCCCGAATTTGAAATTCTAAATCCTCTTAAACATCATTCCATCCTTCAATCCGCCGTATTAAAACAAAATTTTCAGTACTTCCTAACCAAATAACTGTCTCTACTGGCCTTATATCGTAATTTACCTTTTAGCTTTTAGTTATAACAGCATACTTCCATAACGATCGAGGTACCCAAATCATGGACAAATAACTAAACATATCCTTACTACCGACCTAGCACTAAGTTTCATGCGTGGGATGTCTCGCAAAGCAAAATCCAAATAAGGAACCCTCCCGATACTCTACTACCTAGCGTTGTCTGTCATCGAAATCCGTTAGGCCCTTAGTCCATAACATGTACCCCTATATTCCCGTCTCTTAATAACAAAGTTACATCTCCTTCCGCAATTTCACTTAAACAAGGAACTTGTTCCGAAAGACAATGTCTCTTAACATTGATGGTAATCACATTTTATAAACATCATGAAAATAAAATCTGGATCTTAAAATTTTGTCCCCATACATACAGCTATGAATATTAACTTCCACGTCTCTAAAGGGTGATATAACAATGCACTCTTCTTATTACCACATCATGAGCGTTGATTATAATAACCAGCTAAATCTTTTCGCTGAACAATAAACCAAATACACTCTGAATCATATCAATTAAATCCCTTCACATACTTGGATCAAATATCCGAGGTCATTATACCTCTCAAAGTCTCGATAATATATATACATATATATAAATAGATAAACGCGAGCCTGACCCTCTCGCAAATGGGGTCTCGTCAGAGCATAACATTCTACACCAAAGTAGTAACCCTGATAGACTTGCAATAATCGCACACTATCGATTTAATCATTATTATAAAACCATACTTAGGATAATATGATACTCGTATAACACATCACTAAAGTGGGTAATTTCAATAAAGTATATACTACTATCGATACACCCATTCATCCTCCACGGATAACACTAAAGGTAACCCCACTATACCAGAGAAAATATTCACATAAATAATAACATTGGCGATATACACACTTAACTCGACTCTCATGCGAATATAGCAATAATAATAAAAGGTAGTAACTTGTTCCTGACATATACAACACGCATCATCATCTGAGGATATAACTCATACTCTTACCTTGCCAATCGTTTTGGTTTCTCAAATGGTTCCTGGACTTAACACACCTGTCCGTACCAAACCAAAAATTTCAATAACTATGGCCCTTTCTAGGAACCATAACCTTATCCCTATACTTGCTTCGAGAAAAAAAATTTAATGCACGGGTTTCACTCCCCACAAAATACATCTACACATACTCCACTTACCTCCGGTCACACTGACCATGTTAGGGTTGTCCTTCTCTCAGACGTTGGTAGTCTCGACTCTGATGACTACCTCTGTTGTTACCTTAGCTTTGATGGACCTAAGGAACACGCTATTAGCTTCGACAACTCTTACTAACATCACCATCGCTCGATAACAATTCAGTTATCCGACTAATTTAAATGGGTCCCCTAATGGGTCTCCCCCTTGTGGTGCTTATCCAGCACCGTTTCCCCGAGTCTTACTCTATCTAA
Source organism: Sambucus nigra (assembly GCA_949130495.1). Classification (NCBI taxonomy): domain Eukaryota; kingdom Viridiplantae; phylum Streptophyta; class Magnoliopsida; order Dipsacales; family Adoxaceae; genus Sambucus; species Sambucus nigra. The sequence continues at coordinate 343,483,317 of OX422221.1, forward strand.
ATTCTTCGATTCTTGTATCTCCACACAAAAGGAAGAGTTTACCTCCATATTAACAAAAAATGACATTGTTAGCATCTGCATTGATCGTCCCAGCAGAATTCACCAGAAGTGCTAACAGTTCTTCTTGTAAATTAATTTTCCCTTTTAATGTCCTCTTCTCCATTTCACTTACTTCATATGGTGTAAGGTTCACTAATTAATTAAATTCCTTTTCACAAAGTGACCTCTGTCCGACCCTCTTGTGTGAGTTCAAAACAACGTTCGCATCTTATCTTGAACATATGATGTAGGAACATATGGCCAAACCATACGTATGCACCTTCTTTTGAAAAAACATTCCTTTTCTAAGTGTGGTGGTTGCCTCTCACCATTATAACTCTTCTCTTACGAGACAAGAAAATTTGACCCAAAATTTTCACTCTCTATTAGCCATACTCTGACATATGCCCAAGCCTTTGGATATTTTACCTTCGTTGGCTAACACACGTCATTTCTGCATTTCTAAAATTTCCACTGCTGGTTCTCTTCAATGTTTCGCCTGACTCTCTCCCAATCCAACCTTGCTGGGCGAGTCTAATTCGACTCCACTTTCTACTATAGCGGTACTAAAATGTCATATGTTGTGTCCAAGTTGCCTTTACTACCCTAGATTTTTGTACCATAATAGGGGTGACCTCAACTACAGTCATCATTCTTGAATATACCTTATAACCTCAACTGAGCTTTGCCTCCTGCTGTCCGCCCAACTTGCACGACATACTGCATTATTCGGCACATGAACACATTCGAATGCAACTAAGATTCACTATCATATACATTATAGTAGGAGAAAAAAACCTCACTAAAGTAATCAACAATCCTAAACATAGGGCTCTAAATCAAAGAAAGCTATGCTGGAAGCATAATAAGCCGCACAGATCCTAAAGGACAATAGAACCTAATGCTCTGATACCACCTGTGACACCCCGACTAATTAAATACCGGTTAACTACTCCTTTATGAAATTAATACATAATATCAAGTTGGTTCGGTCATAGCATCACTATCGAAAATATTTAATTTATTACTAGCCACCTAATATTTAAAAAGAGAGATGTCAAATTTAATTAATTAAATTAACAATAACCAAGTAATTAAATCAACAATGATTAATCACATAAACAATCTCATGTGAATAGATAATGTAATAAAATAAAATGAGTCTAGAGTAAACACTCAAAAGATAATAATACCAGAGTAAATAAAATCCCGATACAAGAGTATGAATAAACCAACATCTGAAATAATGAAAGTCTGTATCTACAATCTCTAGATAAGAATGGGCACTACTCCCTGACTGATATGAATGACCCTAAAGGAACCAAGGATAAGTGTGGAGGCGTCTAATACCAAGATCCTATAGCTTCCACAATAGCTATAGTACGTCATCCGAATGGAACTCCTATACTTGGCGTCCCTGTGGCTGGGCACCTAAAAATGTTTTTACAAAAAAAAAGCATATTTGGAAGAAAACGGGTCAGATCCCGAGGTGAAAACAGTTTAAAAATTTTAGGAAGTGTTTAAATTAAAATAAACAACACATATTATAAACATGTTAGTTGCGTAGTCTCACATGAGTTTCTCACCTCTCAACTAATGTGCACGCCTAACCTATGCCCTTAACCTATCCTAGTTATGCCGCTAATTAACTAGTTTATACCACTCATTCTCTCGCATCCTAACATAGGGTATCTACTCGTAACACCCAAACAAGTCATATGCATAACCCATATTCAGATTCATTGAATTACTTATCTCAAGTGTTAATTAAATTCTCACATTCTTAGCCCATTCCAATATCTTAGTTATTCACGTCTATTAAGCAACAGTGAACCAGTCACAAGTACATATATAAATCACTCTCAGTACATAGATACATATAAGCCACCCCTAAGCTAAGCTGCGGTGCACGCATACTCTGCTATCAAATCCATGTACATCACGTATGTAAGGATCACGTGTTCTGAATCACTCAGGAACTGTCTCAATATAAATCAGACATATTGGAGGCGAACATAGTTCACATACCCATGGGTCATGCACATACCTACACTCCCATGGCCAGCTGACTTATCAACTCGCAGATAAATCATTCACAGTCCCATGTCCTGAAGCTACCAATCTAAATCCCCTCTGAAGTCACACAAAGATAATATAGTCCTTTTCTGAAAACCAACCTACCGTGATAGCAAGTATGGTAGGTATGTAATACACATAAGAAATCCATACACTGGGCATTCACACAACCTAAGTATTCATATTTCAATATAGGTACTCACACATTCCATCTTGTAAGTCTCGTATATAGTATGTTTATCCCGAACTTCATACGTAATATATTTGGCTTGAGAACTCTCTTGTCGTATCAATTTGAGTACTTAAACTGATCCCAAAAGGTTACTAAGTCTCCAATTAGTTTCTAATGTTATCTCAGTAACTTAAAGGTTCTCCCTTACTATTCTTATCCTTACATCATCATTCATTCCCATTATAGTTTCAATTCGGACAGTTTTTAACTGTACCTCACTCGCTAAACTCTCGTAAGGAGTAGCATTCAATTCCATAAGGTAAACCATTTTTTTTGGGCATCTACTAAGATCCTACTGACCTTAACTAAGTCCCATAATATTAAATTAATCACCCTAAGAACCATCATCGGCCCTGGGATTTATATTAAACCTTAAGGGAAAATAAATACCAAAAATCAGGAGAGGTCGATCGATCGAAGAAAAAGATCGATCATCGATCATCGATGGATCAACATTCTTGGATCGGCCGATCTATCAAGCAGGTATTTGCCCAAATTTCTTTTAAACAGTTACGAGTTTCGTCCTTTTTACACATCAAATTCTTCATTACAACGTCCCAAACTCCCAAGAAAGTTCACTAATCATCCTATTAACATATTAGCATAATCTTTAACGTATTACAATCATTAAATCATTATGGATCATCAGTTTCTTGGATCAAAACACCCAATTTTCATAAAAAACCCATTTCTTCTATTTCCTTCAAGATCTTCATAAACTCAACATAAATTCCTAATTTCCTACGCATGGATCATGGTTTCATAACTAGTATATGCCCGTAAGTTTATCTATATGAAGCCTACCCATATTCAATGTTTAATTCTCTAGTTTCACAATTAATTCACTTATTTACGATAAATCATCAAATCTAAACTATCATGTAATATATATTCTTTGAATCTTTGCAAGATAAAGCACTTGCCTCTAATTAGAAGTTTTGATCCGTTGATGACGGTATTGGTTGGTTCTCCCTCTCTTTTTGGTCACAAATCCGGCGATGGGGGTGGTGTGTGGTGGTTGTTTTGCCTTGGAAACCCTTAGAATTCTCCTGAAACCCTTTCTTTCTTCTCACGTTACTCTCTCTTGTGTTTAACAAATAATGGCCCTAATAACCGTAAGTGTTGGCTGATAAATATCACCTAATTTTCGTAGGTCACTATTTTCTAACTGTATCGACCCTTAAGGACACGTTGACGCACTCAAAATCATCATATAGATGTCATAAAAATAAAATACATTTAAATACATTAAATTGGGTCCTAACACAACTCACATGCGCATCCCAACTTAATTATCGAAACTGCCGTATTTTAAACTCATGGCAATTTTAATTTATTCAATAATCACATATTACCATAATCACTCAGTAATATTCAACATTATTATCATATTTAAATACTAACTCTCGTCTCGCTAGTTATTTAAATCCGAATTAATTTCCAATTTATTATCCCAAATTAATTTAGTTAACCCCATAATTAAAAGAAATTTCATTTAATTAATCTCATAATTAAAAGACATAATCTCATAATTAAAAGATATAAAATTACGGGGTATTACAGATTTGTTCATGTAAAAATCGTTGCCCGTGAATTTGTTCTTTTTTATTATTGAAAATATGATGGTGCATTGGAAAAGGCTAATAATGGAGCAAATCTCTTTTTTGCGAGAAAGTCACCGTTGGCAAGAACCTAAAAAAATGAGAGACAAAATTAGAAAAGATTAAAGATCAACTAGTTTGTTTATTTTATTTTCAAAAATGGTATCTTCTGAAGCATTGAGTGAACAATATGATATTTGTTCAGCTTTTGAGGGTGTTATAGTTAAAGATCAATGAGTTAATGAATCATAATTATTATTCTCATGTCATGATGCTATTGATTTTTAGAATCATTAATATTCTAGGCTTATGTGCATTGTGCTTATTTGTACACTGAATTCACTTTATCTTATCACTCCAGGTCAAATCTTAGTTTAATAAAGTTTTGCGATCAATTAGCATTTCTTCAACATATTTGAGTGATCCGATCGTAATTCATTTGTATCTACTTCACGTCCATTCATTCCATCCCACATGTTTGAACAGATCGATACTTTGCTAATGTGTAAAGCTCATGTGTTTTGTGTCAATGTAGTGCTATTTATGCTTATATACATGTGCATGTGTGTCATTAGTATATTTTACATATTTATATGCGTGGTACCATTTGTGTTTTGGTCTTTGCGTTTGCTTTTAATCCATGTTTGATATGTTCTTTATCTTTAGATCAAATTTGCATGCTATATGATCATATTGATATCTCTTATTGATTTTTTGCATTGATGTCTCATGCTTTATTGTTTATTCATGTAGGTATCATAATGCATGAACATTGGTATTAATTAAGCATTGTGTGAATTATTTGTGCTAGTGTTGCCATGTTGTGTTTTGTTACACTTCACACCATTACATGATATTATTCCTTCTTCCATAATTTCTCTTTTTATCACATGTTCTCACATTTAAGGGAAGAAATGGTTTATTAGGTTGAAATAGTTTTATGCATTCGTACTTCCTGAACATAAAAGGGGAGAATTATAATCTTTATCTTTAGATTTGGGAGGAGATATTTATCTTAGGTGAGACGTCGTACCCAGCTAGGAATTGTTGTACACAAGGATGTTTTTATTCATATGCAGTTTATCTTATTTATTTTTTTCGAGAAAAAGGCTTAATCCCTATTTATTATAAAGATGAGAAAAAGCCTTTCCTCGTGGCATTACAATGACAACATCCTTGAACAAACAAAAGCAAAACCTTAGGAAATTCTAACATTAGGAAAACTAAATCTATCCAAATTAAACAATCCTTTAACAATAAAAGTAAGCTCAGAAAAACTATAAAAAAAATCAAGATTGTCTTGAACTTGAAGCTATGTGAGCTAGAACATCTGCAACTGTATTATTCTCTCTCCAGGTATGCTGAATATAAATTGAATGAGCTTCAATTGTGTTGGAAATTTCACCTACATCTTCCTTTAAAAACCAAGGGACCTCCCATTGTCTATGTATCATCTTAATAGCTGCAAGAGAGTCTAATTCAATGAGCAGCTTACTAAAACCTATCTTCAAACACTCCTGAATACCTTTCGAAGTAGCCCAAATTTCAGCTTGAAGACTTGAAGCTTTATTAGTGAATTCCTAGAAAGCAAACATGAAAACACCTTTATGGCCTCTAATGATACCTCCTATACCACAATCACCTATATTACCCCTACTGGATCTATCCACATTAAGTTTAATAGATGAAATAGGAGGACTAATCCATCTAGTAATAATAAAGATTAGTCTAGTTGGGATAAGTTTAAGACTAAAAGAGGAAATCATATCTCCATGAGAAGCTGGGGGATAATTCTTGAACTTCTCAGAAATTGCCATGTCTGCAACAAAATTATAAATCTCCCTGATAATATCTGATTGAACCATAGGAATCCCAATAAAATATCTGTCACATCTAGATTTCCAAATAAACCACAGAATGCATACAGGAGTCACTCGCATTAGAAACTTAAAATAATCGTTATTAGACTTAGAACTTCACCAAGACATCAGCATAGCAGGAATTGCAGAAAAACACAGGTCAACCTACAAAATATTTGAGAAATGAGACCAAATACCATGGGCCATAGAACTCGATAAGAATAAATGCTCTATAGATTCCTCCTTCTGCAAACAACATTGACATCTAGACAACAACTGAATTCCCAACTCTTTAATTGCAGTGTCTACTGGAATTATTTTGCTCAGAATCTTCCATGAAGCAATTGAGATTTTAGTTGGGATACACTCATTCCAGATGCTAGCCCAAAGAGAACTACTAGAATTTAAAGGTCTAATAATCTGAAAAACGGATTTGAAAGTAAGTATCCTAGAATTTGAAGGTTTCCAGATGAAACCATTCAAGTTTTTGTTGGTATTTTCTTCAAAGAAATGGAAATTCTCTCTAATTATTTTAATAGTACTTGATCCACATGAACCTGAATCCATAACTTTATATTTGTTCCTCATGAATTTGGCCAATAAAGCATCGTACGCATGACTTCTCCAAGGTAATTTTATGCCAAAAGTAACACATATATCATCCAAATCTCTAACACCAAGACCTCCTTCCATTAAAGGCCTACCAATATCTTCTCACCTAACCCAATAGTGTTTATACCCTCCATTATCTTTAGAACCCAAAAAGAAATGATTGAGAATTTTTTGAATTCTCTGAATAATATATTTAAGAGGGTTGAAAGCAGCTAGAGTGAAAATAGAAGTTAGAACATGTTTGACGAGGATCAATTTTCTAGCAGTAGATAAGAATCTGGTTTTCCATCCCTTGAATTTGCTTCTTATGGACTCAATAATCTTTGAGAAGTAGTTAATTCTTCTTCTTCCTTTAAAGAGAGGACACCCCAGATATTTCAAAGGGAGAGGCTTGTACTTCATCTGCGGATACCCAGAGATAGCAAATCTTCTATGAATAGACAAACTTTGGATCAACTGAGATGTCACTTTTTACCTTATTAATCAATTAACCTGAAGCATTTTCATACATATCCAAGAATTTAGAAAGGTTAGAGAGACTTTTCTTGCTTCCATTGTTCAATATAATAATATCATCACCAAAAGACAAATGAGAGTTAAGAAGACTTCCAGTAGGATGAGAAAATGGAGTTTCTTTTACTTCCTTGAATAAATGGTCAATTCCTCTGCTTAAAAGTTTAGCCATAAGAACAAAAAGAGCCAAAGAGAGAGGATCTCCTTACTTAATCCCTCTAGAAGAATTGAAGAAACCTGCACCACAACTATTAATAATGAGAAAAAACCAATTATTAGATCAAATCCTCCATATTAAGGCAATAAACACCTCACTAAATCTAAATCTTCTAAGGACTTTAATGAGGAAAAGCCAAGAAACCCTATCATAAGCCTTTTCCATATCCAACTTGATAGTCACATTAGAACCATGGCACTTCTTGTGAAGAGAATAAGTCATTTCATGAGCAAGAAGAATATTGTCTTGGATATTTCTTCCTTTAACAAAACCACTTTTATTAGGGGACACAATTGAATCTAAATGAGAACATAACCTTGAATTCAGAATTTTTGAGATGATTTTGAAATTGAAATTACTCAAACTTATAGGCCTAAAATGATAGCATTGATTGGGATTGGAAATTTTAGGAATAAGAATTGTGGAGGTACTAGACCAACTTCTAGGGATTTGAGCTCCCACAAAGAAATATTTAATAGCCTCACAAAGATCTTCCTTAATAATATCCCAGCATTTACTGTAGAGGACACCCCCAAAACCATCAGGACCAGGACTACTATCCCCATTTAAATCAACTATGGCTCTAAAAATTTAATAGTCATTAGGCATTTCAGCTAGATGATTGTTCATATCATCAGTTATGATAGTCGGAATAACTGAAATCATCTCCTCATCTTAGTCTTTGCCTCCCATCCGTGCTTAAAATGATCAACAATTACCTACTGAATATGCTTTTGATTATCCTTCCAATTACCTTCATTATCTTTAATCTTATGAATAGCAGATGAAACCCTTCTAGCCTTAACACTAGCATAAAAAACCTTTGCGTTATTATCTCCTTCCTTCGACCATTTTATATTACCTTTTGGCCGCCAATAGATTTCTTCCTAAAGAATAGCTTTGTTCACATCTTCTCTAGCATTCTACAACTGTAATCTATTCTCATGAGAAGGTTGGTCTTTAAAAGCATATTCCTTCAAAATAACCTCATCTTCAAGATCAATCACATTTCGAAAAATCGTTTTGAAGGTAATTTTATTCCAATTAATCAAAGATGCTTTAAGAATTCTTAACTTTTGAGAAAATTTAGACATAGGAGACCCTTGAACTCAACAACCCCGTTCATCTTTAACAACTAGGAGGAAACTATCATGAAACATCCACATTTCTTGGAACATAAAAGGCTTAGGAAAAGAGTCTTGAATGGTTAAATAGACAACATCAGAGGAGAATGATCACTACAAGATTTACCTAAAAGAGAAATACTAGTTGTGGGAAATGCAGATTTCCAATTCAAATTTCAAAGACATGTGTCAAGACTAGCACATATAGCATCTTCTTCAATTCTCATATTAGTCCAAGTGAATCTAGATCCACTATACCCCATATCAAATAACCCACACTGATTGTAGTAGTCTCTGGAGTCTTCAACAACTTGGTGGTCAACTTTATTGCCACCACATTAAAGTCACCTATTAACACCTGAGGTAAATCAATACTAACAGCCACTTTTTTTAAATCCCTCCAAAGCTCTATTCTCTCCTCCTCACTGCATTTAGCCTAAATCAAATTCAATATGATATCTTTAAGAAAAGAAGGATGCTCTATTATTAAAGAAAAGCAGTGATCTCCATCTTTAATAATAGAGACATCAATACCAAATTTCCAAAATAACCGAATCTTATTAGATTTGTTGGACAAAACTTCATCAAATCTCCACTTAAGTAAGAATTTCTCCTTGTTCTTAGATTTAGCCTTAGGCTCCAAAATAACAAGCACTAGAAAATTACAATATTTACATAACCTTTTGATTCTTCTGACAGTTCTCTTATTTGAGATACCCCTTGCATTCCAATAAAGACAATTGATCATTTGGATGATAGAAATTTTGAGTCAGAGCATACCTTTGCACTGGACCTGGTTATTATTCTAAACAAAGGATCAAATGGATGCTTCTTAGATTTCACCCCTTTAGTCACCTCCTCCAAATCACTTACCTGATCAACTGTTTTAGACTCTTTTTCTAACACGTTTCTACTCTGTTTACTTTCTGGAATTCTAGCCCATTTTCTGTCAAAGAGATTAGCAAAATTCTTGAAATCCTCTTTTGCAGACTTACACCTACCTTCATCTTCTCAAAATCAGACAAGTACATTTTTTATTTAGCTAAATGACACTCATAATTAGGAGTCTCAGTTCCTCTTGGGTATAACATTATATTGTCTATCACAAATGCTTCTTGGGGAGAAATGTCACAATTATGAATCTTATTAATGAATTGTTGAACAGGTTGAATACTATTAGAATTTCCATGCATGAGATCCACTATTGTTGAAAATTCTTGCCTTACTTGATTACTTAATTCTTTAGTTTTATCTTTAGCTAACTCTACAACCTCCTTGTTAGTCGGCATATGGGGAGTAACATCATCTTCTTCTCCATCTATATTATGTCTATTGAGAATTCTCTTATGGATAAACTCTTGATTCTTATTTGGCCTCCTTTCATGAATGGGCTTCAAGAACAAACATGTCTCTTCATCATGACCCTTCTTGGAACAATTCTTTCAATACTTTGGCTTGTTTTCAGTAAACACCTCTTGCCAGAAACCTATATCCCCACAGCCTATCCAAATACTCTTCGCAATAGTCTTAGTCAAATATACTTCCACACAAACCCTAGCAGTGCTAGGTCTGTTCATATCAAGAGTATAAGATTCTAGATTCAAAGGTTTACCAATCAATTGTGAAATGGAATATAGAGAGGCTTTAAAAAAAATGAATAGGTAATTGAGGGAAAGAAATCCAAATGGGAGAAATACTACTCTTTTTATCAGTCCTGAAATTGGGGGACCATTTGAAGATCCTCATAGGATATTTACCTGTAAACCACTTATCTCCCATCCAAAGCCTTGAATAATCTTCCTCCGAATTCATTCTGATCAGTATATGCTTGTGATCTATAGGACCAATATTAACCATAGTTTTAAGAGAGAATGTTTGAAACACCTTCCTTATTACCTCCATAAATGGTCTGTCTTGTGATAACTTTCCGTCTAACGTATGCTTGAAAGGTTTAAAAAGGATCTCAATGTCTTCTTTAGAAAACAATACTGCAGGTTCACCTTTGAAAGATGTTGGAGTTTTGAGACCAAGATCATGGTTTTGTGAAGAGCCTTCAGTAACAAGAGTTGCAAATGATATAGACCAAACATTTTGGATATAAGGAGGCTTAGGATTCATGCGAAGGATTTGCTGCATAGCCATGCAAAACCTATTTAGGGTTTATGTAAGGGGGGGGGGGGGGGGGGGGGAGAGAGAGAGTCCTAGTTTATCTTATGATATATTCAAGTTTCATTTATAGGTGTATTTAAGTATGAAAGTTTACAACATGCGGAAAAGTTAATAAGAATGCAAAGCTACTTAGATTGCGTGTCAGTCAAGCTTCTGAACCTTTTTCATTTAGGGTTGGGGATTGAGTCTTTTAGAGATCTTGACGGCCCATATGTGTTTTATTTTTGGTTTTGTCTCGAAATAAACAAAGGAGGAGATTTGAAAAGACAAATTTCTAATTGATTCAATTTGTATGTATTGTCTTAATTCAATTTGTATGTATTGACCATTCAAAGCTATAACGTGCCATGTTTTATGATACATTTTTTGTTCTTATTTTTTAGGATATCTTAGGCATGAATTCGTATGAATTTTGATCCTTGGAAGTTTATTTTTGGGTTTTTGTTTTTATAAAATGTTTTGAATAACTATTTGGAGTTGGTTTTAAAACAAAAACATTTTTTTAAAGTCGTCCGAATGACATTAGGGTTTAATTCAAATGAGAATGGTAGTTCATTCAAACGAACGTCAATGGATGTTTATTTATTTACATAACCAAACATGTTTGAAGCTCGCTCAAAACTGGTTCAAACGAGATTGGTTGTTTGCTATAACGAGGTTTGATTTGGTTTGAACAAGATTATTGTTTTATTGGAAAACAGTCTACTTTTCATTCTAACGAACTTTCTTAAAGATTCTAACGCCTCAGAAATTGTGTTTTCCATATAAAGGGGATCAGGCATAGGTTTTTGAGAGACTTTTGTAAAAAGAAATTCAATACATATCCAAAACCTCCCAAACCCTAGTTTAACCCAAACACTTTAAAGATCGAAGTTTCAATCTTTATATGGTTTGAGATCCTATTTTGTGAGAACCCAAATGTTTCTTCTCTTCATCTTTGATTGAGAATTATTTCTTGCAGTGAACTCCATTCTTGGCTTTCTATTTACACATGGTGGACTCCGTGGTGTAGTGTTAGGGTGAAGAAATGGCATGTCTGTGCTCCTATCCATAGACAGACGCTGAGACTGGATCAGTGGATAATGAGGCATATGTGGACTCACGCATTATGACAACTTGCATGGTTGAACTCATGCATTGCACTCTGGAGGAGAAGTTGAAGTTCGAAGATGCGTCAAGGCTTGACAGGGGGTTGAGTCTATTTAGTAAGTCATCTGTCGACTTTTGTAAATCCTCATCATAGTGAATTTCCCTAGTTAGTTCGTTCGAGATTTTTCTCATTGTGGGTTTTCCTTGTACATCGGTGTGGTGTGTGACTGATCTTATTTTATCTACTACTACCCAAATGCATGCTTTAGGATAAAGATCAAATTGGTTAATCATTTAATCACAACAAATTTTTTTAAAAATGGTGAAAAACATTATTTGGTTAATTTCTTTAATGTTTATACATTTAATTTTAAAATTTTAAAATTGACATTTTGTTTAGACAATATCTCCATACACCTGCTTTAAATGACACTTTTCATCGAGGACAAAATTCCTTACTTTAGGGCAGAAGAATATAATACCCTGTAATTTTATTGCAATAATGAAATAGTGAATTTTATTATTTATGATTATGTACCTGCAGTGGCATGTGATTTCAAAAATTATAAATCCGTGTGTTGTGCTATGTGTATTTTATTTGAAAGTAAAATATGACTTAATACACGAGAACGAATTAATAATTATTTATTAGATAATTGAATAGTGATTTTTAGGAATACAAATTAGAATATTAAGAAGTTGGTTTTATACTTTGAGTCGATGTTTAGGACATTTAGAATGTTGGATTAGGACTTAAATAATGGGTTTTAAAACTCGTAGGCTAGTATATGGTTTGTGCTAGACTTTACACAATTTAGAATTGATTTGGAGCTTAATAGGTCAAGGTCCATATAGGAGTTCACCTAAATTTCATGGTTAAGCATATAAAAAGGGATATTAGGGTTATTATGAATAAACTATAACACTTGAGAATTGAAACCCCGATGACAAGAGGGGGCTACATGAAGAAGAAGAAAAGGGGGAAATTAGTTACTTGAGGAGAGGATAATTAGGGCTTCTTAATTGGAATTCAACCCACTTGAATTTAGAGGAAAGTTTATTTGGTATATTTATATAATTGCTTTTGTTACTAGAATAAATTTATGCATTGGATTATAAATTTAAATATAGAACACTTGATTTATATAATTAAACAACACATTTTGGATTGAAACTTACTAGTAAAAAATTAGGTTTTTATTCATAAATGGAATTTTACTCAATTTTCATGAATTTTAGGTTATGTTTAACAAACTGAGGTTAGAACTAGGTATAGTTGAAGTATTGGGTAAAAGCCCCTTGCTTATGTTATAAATGTATTGCAAATTTGGGACCTTAGAATTAAATTCAATCTTAGGAATTCTATTCCAAAAAATATTTTTAAATCGACATATAAATATAGTAAACTTGAAAGGATGGAATAGGATTTGGTTTGGTAAGTATGTGGGATAATTTAAAGTATATAGAATGTATTAAAACCTTGAATTAGGTCATTAATGGTTGTTTTATATAGAGGGGGGAGGGAGGCATGTGAGGGGCTAGAGATTGAAGAATTACTAAAATTTGGAAAGTTTCCTGGTTTCCACGTTCAAAAGGCCACAATTGTGGTTTGTGCGCACGAGTCATGCGAACGACTAGGTTTTTGGGTCGTGCGCACGCCTATGGTAGAATTGGAGTTTTTTTTAATATGGTAAAAATAAATTTTGAATTGAATTGGGAGATTAAGACATTTTAGATAATGATCTAAGACCTTTAAGCTCATATACTAAATTACTTAGAAATATAATAAGACTCATATCCTTCTCGAAAAAAGAATAATTGTATTTTATATTATATGTGATATATTGATTATGTGTATATATTAGAGACATCCTAGAGGGGACATTATTATAGACCATGTGATGGCGCAAGTTCGTTACCCCGATAAAGACGGGTTATACTGTAGGTCGTATGACGGTGAGCACAATAGTATTATGGTACCCTGGGTTAGGCAATGGGTTCCACTTCGGAATCACAAAACATAGGTATGGGATTACCATAGGGTAGGTAACGGCTCCACCTAGGTATTCTGGTAGATATACAAGAGTTGTACCCCAGCTTAGATGATGGTTCCACTTTAGAATCCTGAGAGAGCGAGACAGGATTACCCTGGGTTGTGCGATGATGACACTTTGGTACACCTGTTGTTAATTATATAATAATTGATATGAATAGTATATATGTTGATATACACATAAAGGTGTGTTCTTTTTAGAGATATATACAAGGGAAGTGTAAGACATTATTTATGAATATTCAATGAAACATGAATAATAAGCAATCATGGGTTCACTTGGATTGGGAATTAAACTTATATGATATCTAGGATTGTTGGGTGTGGGCTCGCCTAAAAGTTAAAAAAATATGAGAAGAAGATGTATAATTACATAGTATCCCAGAATCAATTATATTAATATACTACTTATGATTGTTGCTAATATTTCCTATTAACATTTTTCAGGATATAGGAAGTTGTGTCACCTCAACTCTGAGATCATTTTAGTAGTGGGATTCATGTGATACAAATTTAGTTACGCAATGGTATTACTATTTTTGGTTGGTTCAGTATTAGAGTTATGTGGTTCACATATAGTATGTTTCAGTTATTTATTTGATGCATTTACTTTTACTATAGTCATGCTTAGAATGATATTCAATTATTTAATTCCCATTGGTTTGTATTAGACTTGATCAATATATTCTGAAATTTTACGGGGCGACGGGAGGGTAGTCATTAGGACAATAAAATTATTTAATGATTTATTAGTGTGAATTAAATTAAAGGTTTAACCAAATTAAACAACTAACTTTCATATCTAACCACATCTATCCAATACAATCCAATAATAAGAATAAGACAATAAGCCAACAAATTTGTATCCCGTAATCCTTCTAATCAATCTATTCAATTAATATATTTTTAGCACATAAGTAAAGTTAGAGGGGATTAAACCAATTTCATATACAATTAGGTTTAATTTTCAAATTCGAAGAACATAATTTAATTAAAGGGACTCTAATCATAATTCCAGATTATAAACATGGGGATATTCAATGTTCATGTAAACATATAAGGAATTAAATTTTAATTATTACTTAACATGCTTGAATTAACATTTATTACGCATATATTCTCAAATGTACTACTCATGAAGCCAAAAGTACAATCCTAATTAGCACATGTATACAATACTATAGAACCCTAAATTAAATCTTACTTATTTTACATATAATTAAATTGGTCATGAGTCTCATGCGAAATTCCTTAACCTTAATATGCAATTATACCCATTCATGGATCAATTACAAGATCTCATAAATCAAAATGGTATCAATTACAATCTACACATATTTCTTGGTTATATTCATCAAAATATGGTCAAATCCTAGATGTCTCAAAACCTTAGGGGTTTTAAACTAATTTTAAACTAAAAATTAGGGTTTAGGTGAAATGAACAAATGTATATATAAAATGAGAACAGTAGCTTAGTGATTTGCCTCAAAATAGCCTAGATATTTATTTAGTTGAGTGAGAAAAAGTCCTTAAAAACAACCTTAAAAATTTGATTGAACCTCCCTTAAATCTTGTTTTAAAATGTAGGATAATATACTAGAGTTTTAGTTTTGTAATTGGGGAGTAATTTGAGTGAGGAATTGAGGGAAAAAACATTTTTGTATATAAAATAGTAGGTTCATGTTCCGCGAAAGAGATAATTCAAGGGTGCATGCAAATGGGTAAATAAGAGAACTAAAAGACCTTTTTGACTTACCAGCCTGCTATAGAAACTGCCTAGGACTGCTATAACATCTAGTGAAGTTTGATATAGCGTCCCAAACCCAAAAATGTGTCGCCAAATCCAATTTTTTAAGATTCTACTAAAACCCTTAAACTCAATACATAATAATTGTTCTAAAGACCCTTATACCCTTGGCCTTATCCTAAAATTTTCCATATGTTCGAACCATTTATAAGTTAAAATAATTATGATTGTATCCCCCAAATAATAAATTATTTACACTAAAGCCTATAAACTTTAGCAATTTACCAAATTAACTATATAACTCCAATTAAGTTCATTTTAACTTCAAATTATCATTAATTATTTTAAATTTATAATTAAAATTATAAAATAAAGTTGGATTCCCAATTAACTGATTAAAATTCTTCTGACTAATTAACTATTAATTCTTCTTAAAAATACGGTCTATTACATTATCCTCCTTAATAAATGAAAATTTGTCCTTGAAATTCATGGGAAATAACACAAACCTGCCTCAAAATATATGGATACTGTTGTCTCATTGTATCCACTCTATCCCAAGTAGATTCATTATTATTATAGTAACCCCATTGAACACGAACTAAGGGATCTCCTTAGACCTTAGTCCTTGCTATGGTAACCCTGTTGAATATGATCTAAGCGTATCTCCTTAGACCTCAAAATCTAGACCCTATGGTATTCAATAAACACTAGCTCCTTACTATATGAACATCAACCTCTAGTCGAATATTACTAATGTCAATTTGATAATATATAGTCACGCCTCATAAGAAATGATGAAGAATGGATAAACGGAATACAATAAGAATGTCCTTATTATCCATGCCCGCATAGCTTTTCTGTTTACTTTGGGCAATCTTGATTCTCTCTTGAATCATCTTAATATTCTCCGTGGTCTTTGAAACATACTCGGGTTCTAATAAGCTACTCTTTTGGGGATCTAATTGACACACTAGTGATCTACATGGTCCTCCATACAGTACCTCATACGGTTCCATGTTGATCGAATTCTAGAAACTATTGTCATAGGCGAACTCTACCAAAGGAAAATGCACCTCCCAACTACCCCAAAAATCTAAAGCGCATGCTCGAAGAAAATCCTAAACAATCTGGTTCACTCGTTCTATTTGCCCATCTTTTAAGGAAGATAATATATAGTCAAGCGTAACCTAGTCCCCATAACCTCCAAAAATTTCCCCGAAATTAAGATTAAAAAGTTGAGTCCCTATGGGAGATGATCAATAAAGTACCCTGTGTAATCGAAAATCTTTGACCCATAAATCATGCAAACTTCTTTGTTGTGAAATCCTTGTGGATGGGAACATATATGAACCCTTTGTCAAACGGTACAATATAAACCAAACGGAGTCATGATGCATAGTAATCAAAGGAAATCATATGATGTAGCCCATCAAGGTAATATCCCACTTACACTCTACAATGGGTAAGGATTTTAGTGTACCCAATGGTCGTTAGTGATCCGCCTTCACCATCTAACATGTGATGCACTGGTACACAAACTTAGTAATATCACTCTTCATCCTCGCTAACTAATACTTTTCTCTTATTATCCTATTACATATTATACCTGGTGAGATGCAATAAAAAGTACAATCCATGGGTCTCGTGCATAATGGCCCTATTCAACTCCTTATATGATGGCACAACAATTAACCCCTTGTACTGCAATCCACCATCTGAATTAATAGTGTAAAGAGGTACATCGGTAGATAAGATCATATCCACATTCTCCTTGCATGCCACATTATCTTCCAGTGATCGAACCACTTTCATAATTATATCGGGAGTTAGTGTGAGCAACCTTATGAAAGCATCAACCAACTTGCCAATCACCTAAACATAACACACATCGATCAACTGAAAAGTATATAAGCTACCACTCAATCATCAACTCAAATCATATAATACCACAGTGTCCTTCTGTGAGTGACATTGAATCATGAATTGGTAGTCTTTAATGGACTCTAACCACAATCCTTGCCTCATGTTCAAATCATTTTTCATGAATAGATACTGAAGACTCTTGTGATATCTAAGGATCTTTAACTTCTCATAGGATAAACGGTGTCTCCAAATAAGTAGTACGAACACTACCACAGCTAAATCCAAATCATATGTTGAATAACAAACTTCATAAGTCTAAAAATTCCAAGATGCATAGGAAATAGGACAATCCTCTTGCATCAACACCCTAACTAGTCCTTATAGGAAATAATCAATATACGGTATACAGTATAATAAATATTCAACCCCACTCTTAGGTAGAGACAAAACTAGAGTTAAAGTCAACTTCTGCTTAAGAGTGTTAAAATCCTACTAACACTTCTCATTCCAAACAAACTAAATACCCTTCTGAATTAACTGGGACAATAGTCCCGCTATCTTCGAAAAACTATAAATAAACCTCCGATAGTAATCGGCTAACTACGAACCACCATAGGTATCATGGATTGTCCTCAATCTATCATGATCAAAACCTTCTTCAGATAAATTGAAGTTCCCAACTCTGAGACTATATGGCGCAAAAATTGTACCTCGCATCTCAAAAACTCTCACTTATTGAATTCTACATAAAACTTATAACCTTGCAATGTTTAAAGCGTAATCCTCAAATGATCGATATGTTCCTCTTTAATCCATGAATAAATCAAGATGTCATCAATGAAGACCATGAAAAATGATTATTTTAAGTATGACCGTAATACCCATCTCATTAAATCTATAAACACATATATGAATTTTTCGGCCCAAATGACATATCCTGAACTCATAGGAACCACAACTAGTCAAAAAGGTAGTATTCAGTGCGTCGTCCTCCCTTACCCTCAACAGATGGTAGCCTTAATGAAAATTGATCTTTGAGAAGAAAGAAGTACCTTGTAACTTATCAAACAGATCTTAGATCCTTGGTAAAGGTTACTTGTTCCTCACTTCCACTTATTTCACCTCACGATAGTCAAAATACAACCACAAGGACCCATCTCTCTTCTTCAGAAAGAGAACTAGAACTCCCCTTGGAGGAGTGTTATGCCTAATGAATCTATTTTCCAATAACTTATTAAACAACACAATTAACAAACTCATCTCTAAAGGAACCATCTGATATAGTGACTTGGTAGTTAACTTAGTGCTAGGAGCTAAGTCAATCAGAAGCCCATATCTCTAGCCGACTGAAACTCCCCAAGTACATCATTTAAAACCTGAACAATCAATATCAAAACAAATGGAATGTCCATCTCCTCTTGATTACTATCACCAATAAAGTAATGTCACCTCCCTCTGGTTTAGGCAGAGCCATAATATACATCTCCTGAACTGAAATCCTAAAAATATTGTTCGACTCCTAAAGTCTATGTCATCCTCCTAGATAACCAACCAATCCATACCCAAGATCACATTGTAATAATGTATATCTAAAACTAATAAGTCTGCCACAAAACATCACATACTGTTGTCTATCATAACGTTATCACAAGTCTCCAAGATATATTTCGACACACCCAACAGAATAACTATAGATAAGTCCATATCACAAGGTCTAGGAAGTAAACCATAAGTCTACACAAAACAATGTGATACTAAAGAGTGTATGGTGACACTATCAAATAATACTCTAGGTAGGGCACCATAATCATAAAACTTACCATCCACCTCCTCGACCTACCTCTTACCTTCCTACTAGAGTTGCGCGATCTGATATACCCTTAAATACTAAATTTAGGGTTGTTGTTGTGGGGATAGGGTGTTGCAAGTGAAACTATCAGTTATAGTCGGGATCTATTTGTAATACCCCGTACTTTTATGGATATTTAATTATGGGATTAATTAAATTAAATGTGAATTAATTGAGAATTAATCCGGATAAAATACTAACGAGATGTGAGTTGGTATTTGATTATAATGTGCATATATGGTAGTAAGTGAATATTGAAAATATTAAAATTATCGCCAGACTGAAATACGGCAATTTGGGAAATTTTGTTGGGACGCGCGTGACAGTCGCATCAGGAATGTAATTATTTAAATTAAAGAGTGAATTTTATTTTTATCAATCGTATGGTGTTTTTGAGTGCGCCAATGAGTCCGGAAGGGTAGAAATAGTCAGAAAACACTAGCCATGGGTTTAGTTTGGGTCCCGGGGTATTTTTGGGCCATACCGGTAGCTTAAAAGGGTATTTTGGTAATTTTGAAATTTTAGTATAATTAACCAACAAATTTTGCGAGTTAAATATTAGGATATTTAGTGACCCACTAAGCCATTACCAGAACTTAACAAACTAAAGGGAAACAGGAGTTTTAGGAGAGGTTAGGAGAAGTTCCCAAAACAGAAACACAACCTCCATCTTCAACCTTCAACCTTGGGAGAAATTGTAGAGGAAAATAGAGCAACATCCAACATTCAACATCAAATTCAGAGAACAATCTGAGGCAAGTGGTTTAATTACGTTAATTTCAAGCGAATGTTTCTTCCATGCTTAGAAATCTACAAAATTGCATTGTTTTGGGAGATTGATAAAAACCCATGAATTTGAGGATTAAAACTATAAACCATGTTAGGAATTGCATGTAGACATATTCTAGACGAATTATGAATCCAATATTTAACCCTTGATGATCTAAAAATGGATTTAAGAAGAGAATTATTATTGTTCTTGAAAGAAATAGAAAACTAGGGTTCTTGATGAAGTTTTGATCCAAATAAATCCCTTGGTTGATGATTTATTGGTTTTAGAACATTAACAATGTTGTAGGATGGTTGTATGATGATATTATAACGTTAGATTAGAGTTTCATGCATTATAATGGAGTTTTGGGATGATTTGAGGACTGCAAAACGAAGCAGTCTGTAGCCTACCTGGTGCAATCGATCGATCGACATTCATCAGTCGATCGATCGGCCACCATCGATCGATCGATGTTCAAGGTCGATCGATCGACATTCCCAGAATGAGTAAAATTTTCCCTAGTTAAATTTTAATAATGTTAACCCTTAGAAAATTATTGTTGGAGACCTTATGAATATCCTTAGACCTAAGGAAGACCAGTAGGTATGGTTATAAAATTTGGACCTTAATTAGAATTCAATTTGAGGAATTATTCTAAAATCTAATGAAATTCGATGAGTGAGATAATATTAGGGTTAAAAGAGTAAATTTGAATGATGCGATGAAATGAGGTTTGGGGCAGAAGTAAGGACCTTAAGAATAATGATGTTATATGTGGGAATAATAGGAAACTTAATAATCCCTTTGAGTTAGGTCTTAAGTACAAGAAACTATGACGTGAGATGTGTCGACAGTCTACATTATGTATTATCGGAAGACTTAAAATGTATAAAATTGGAATAATGGTATAAGGATGTAGAATATACCTTTATTAATATTGAGACATCTAAGATGTGTGAATGTTTAGTATATAACTTATCTGTATGACATACCTACCATACTTGCTATCACGGGAGGTTTACGTTCGCTTAGGGCCATCTAATCCTTGTGTGCCCGGATTTAGATTGGTACCTAGAGGACATAGTTCAAGGGAATGACTTTATTTTGAGTTAATAAGTCAGCTGACTATGGAGCGTAGGTATGTACGTGACCATGGATATGTTGAATTATGTTCGCCTCCATTTTTGTGTGTTGTGCTTATTCTAACAATTCCTGAGAGATTCGGAATTTGTAATCCTTATGTACGTGACGTACCGGGATGGATAGAAGAGTATGTGTGCACCGCAGCTTAGCCTCGGGGTGCTTGTATTGTATATTTATGATGTGAATGATATACGGTTAAATGAACAGAATTGTTATTTTTAATTATGAGAATAATTTATAGTAACTCCTTGAGAAGATAAATAAGGGGATAACCTCCAATAAATGGTAATGCTAATAATTGAAAATTCGAGTTTAAGTAAAGCTATCTATTCAAGTGATAACATTGGGAATTCATATTGTGAATCGAGTAGAAAAGGGGTAGAACTGATGACGGTTTAGTTAGATATGAATATCACTTAGATGGGTATGGTACGTTAGGGGTGCACAACTAGTTGAGAGGTGAGTATTTCATGTGAGGGCACGTCCTAACATATATTTTGCATTCATTGTTTTAATGTTATTAAAGCACTTGCTGTTTTTAAAACACTCTCCACTTTCGGGCTCTGACCCGTTTGCTTTCAAATCCATTTTTGTAAATACCTTTTTAGGTGCCCAGCCACAAGGACACCATGCAATGGATTTCCACAAGTGACGAGCTGTAGCTGTTGTGGAAGTTACAGGGCCTTGATATTAGACGCCTCATTTTCAAATCTTGACTCCATATTCAGTTTCATTATTTGTAGGGCATGTCGCCCATTTCTATTAGAGACTTTTTATATTTCAGTTATTCAGACTTTGATTTGTAATTAATTCAGGATGCAGACTTGTTTTTATTGCTTTCCATATTGGGATTGTTGTGAGGAGTATTTCCTCTAGACTCATTTATTACTTGTTGATTTCACTATTGGGACTTCATTGTGTATGGTTATGTTATTCTTTTATTCTTCACTTACTTCATGTTAATAGATTTAATTTAAAATTGGCAAGTCGCTTTTTTAAATACTAGGTGGTTAGTAATCATTAAAATGTTTTCGACAGTGATGCTATTAACTGAACCAACTTCGAATTTTGTATTGATTTAATAAAGGAGTAGCTACCCGGTATTTAATTAGTCGGGGTGTCACAGGTGGTATCAGAGCATCAGGTTCTAGTGTCCTTTAGGATCCGTACGGCTTATTGTGCTTCCAGCGTAATTCTCTTTGATGTAGAGCCCTTTGCTTAAGATTGTTGATATCTTTGGTGAGATTTCGTTCTCCTGCTTCGATATATGTGATAGTAAATCTTATTTGCAATCAGGTGTGTTCGTGTGCCAAATGATGTAGTACGTCAGGTGAAGACAGTTGGACGAACAGCAGGAGGCAAGGATCAGTTGAGATTAATAAATTAATTAAGAGAAGACCGTAGTCGAGGTCACCCATATCAGGGTACGAAAGTTCTGGACGGTCCAGACGGCCAAGGCGTGACTTGTGACTTCCAAGCATAACAATAGTTGAAGGTAGGGTCAATTTAGACTCACCCAACAAGGTTAGATTGAGAGAGAAAAAGTTGGGTGGGACATCGAGAAAACCAGCGGTGGAAATACTTGAAAGGCGGAGATGGCGTGTGCTAGCCAAACAAACATAATACACCCGAAGGCTTGGACTTGTGTCGGAGTATGGAAATTTTTCTTGTCTCGTGAGAGCGGAGTTTCGATGGGGAGAAACAATCACCACACTTATAAGTGGAATGTGACGTCGAGAGAAGGCATACACGAATGGTTTGACCATAAGTTCCTTGATCAGATGTTTAGGATGAAAACCGAATGTCGTTCTGAACTCACACGAGAGGTCCGAACAGAGGTCACTTTGTGAGAAGAAATAAAATTATTTAGGGAACCCTACACCGGGTGAAGTAGGTGGAACGGAGAAGGGGATATTAAAGGGAGAATCTACATACAAGAAGAATTGTTAGCTCTTATGGGGAATTCTGCTTGGATGATGAATACAGATAGTAATTATATCATGTGGTGTAAATTTGGAAGTAAATGTTCCCTTGGGTAGGGAGATACAAAAATCGAAGAATTTTTATAGAATAAGACCGGGAAAATGGTGTTGGAGAAACACCACAAGGAGGAAGACCCAATGGAGAAACCCTTAAAATAATTCGATAGCGGAATTACTACCGAGCGATGGTAATTTCAGTAAGAGAGGTGGAAAACTAGTAGTGTGTTCCTTAGGTACATCAAGTTAAGGGAACAATGGAGATAGTCTTCAGAGTCGAGACTACCAACGTCCGAGAGACGGACCACCTTAACATGATTGTTGAGACGAAAGATAAGTGGAGTATGTGTAGAGGTATTTCTGTGGGGAGTGAAACCAGTGCGTTATAAAACATTTCCCGATACAAGAGTAGAGATCAAGGTATTGTGCCTAGCGAGGACAACAGTTATTGAAATATCCGGTTTGGGACAGACATGTGTGGTAAGTCCAGGAACCATTTGAGCGGCCGGGACTATTATTAGGATAGAAGTATGAGTTATATACTCAGATGAGGATGCATGTTATTTGTGGCATGAGTGAGTTACTACATTTGTTACAATTGTATTTTCACTTGAGAGTCGAGTTTAGTGAGTATATCAGTAAATTTATTATATATAAGAACATTTTACTGATAGTGTGGGGGTTACTTTTATTGTCATCCACGGGGGATGAATGGGTATATTAATAGCGGTTTATGCTTTATCGAAATTACTCGTTTTAGTGCTGTGTTATACGAGTATGATATGATCTTAATTATTGTTTTATATATATGATTATACCGATAGTGTGCTGGTATTGCAAGTTTATTGGGATTACTACATCGGGGTAGCATGCTTTGTTCTGGCAAGGCCCCATATGTTAGAGGGCCGGGCTCGTAATTGTACTTTCGTGCATATATGTATGTATATATATATATATATATATATATATATATGTCGTGATTTCAACGTATAATGGTCTCGGATATTTAATCCCAGTATGCGTAGGGATTTCATTATTATGAGTCGTATGTAATTGATTTACTAGTCAATAAAGAGTTAGTTGGTTTTTATAATTAACGATAGAGAGGTCGTAACAAAAAGAGTGCATTATTTTATCACCCGTTAGAGATTTGGAAGTTTATACTCATAGTTGTGTGTCTGGGGACGGGAATTTGAGGGTCTCAAATATCTCGCATGTTGTATATGAAATGTGATTTCCATCACTGTAAAGAGAAAAGTGTCATTTAGAAGGAGTTCTTTGTTTATGTATAATTGCGAACTGAGATGAAACTTTGTTGTTAAAAGACGAGAGTGTAGGGGTACATATTATGGACAGGGCTTAACGGATTCCGATGACCAACAATATTAGGTAGTAGTGTATCGGGGGGGTTCCTTATTTGGATTTCGCTTTGCGAGACACCCCACGCATGAAACTTAGCGTAAGGTTGGTAGTAAGGAAATGTGTGGTTCTTCGTTCATGATTTGGATACCTCTATAGTTATGGAGTATGTAGTTATAACAGGAAGTTACAAGGAGTAAAGTATGATGTACGACCATTAGAGCTAGTTGTTAGTAAATTACGATATAAGGTCAGTAGAGCCAGTGGTGTGGTGAAGAAGTACTGAAAATTTTGGTTTTATTTCGGCAGGTTGAAGGATGAATTTAGGTTAAGAAGTATTTAGGATTTCAAGTTCCGAGGTGATCTAGAACGCCCAAGTGGTATGGCCATGTTGGAAATACTAGAGCAATAAAGAGTTTGGAATGCGTATAGCATATATGATGTGTAACGCCATATGCATAGGTTATAAAAGCTGTAGATATTCTGGTTGACTAAAGTAGTATCGTCAGAAGAAGGGATATAGTTGGGTGAAATTATTACTTATAGGATTTAGCGTCGTAAAAGAAGGTCTTAATGAGTATACTCGTGTGTAGTCAGTGTAGCACGTTCAAACTTGGAGAAAAGGCAGCAGGAATCCATTTAATAAAGGGATATCTCTTGAGAAGGAAAATAAATTATTATGAACAATTTGGAGTAGAGTTCCGATCAATCGAATGTTGAGGGTGACTCAAGGGTAAATAGAATGAGAATGTCAATCAGGTGTAAAGTCCAGATATGCACAAAGTGGTGAAAAGTGTGAAGGTCAAAACTTTTGGTATTCGTCGGGAGAATAAGATCATTAAGTATCATTTAACGGGGAAAATTTTATATGAATCTCGGCATTGAAAGAGGTATAGTAAGTAGTAGAACAGTTGGGGTTAGATGAACAACCAAATAATTTTGTATCAAGACGACGATTCCAAGAATGGAAGGGTCAAGTTGGAGAATTTTCTTGAGAGGTAGCCAACTTATTGATAAGTAATGAGTTCCTTCGATTATGTGGGGCATGTTGTCCAGAAGGAGAGAAATTGTTACATAGTTGGGGTGATTTACACTATTAGATAGTGAACATGCCAGTACGTGGTTCGACGTAGTATTATTTAGAACTGTGATGAAATCCCCGAAATCCACATTCAGGTGGGGTGACAATAAGTAGTGGGAAATAACGATTCAAACTGAGGGTTGTATCACCTATAACCCTAGGTGCAGGCGCAAGGTGACTAACGACTGATGGATTGTATGAAAGATATTTTGGATTCATTGCGATATTTTCAATTCCAAATCGGGTATAACTAGTGAAGTATATTGTAGTTATGAGGAGCAGATATTACCTAATGGTAGAGTTGGGGGAAAAAGCACCCGTATCTATTTATGGTGGAGAAAGTACTTATAAAGGTTTGTGTGACACCAACAGGCGGAAGTGGTTTCCCCTTGTGTAAAAGTCACAACGTCAGGATATTTCAGGGAATGGACAAGCGTAGTCAGATGTGTTATTGATTCATCCCAAGATGGGAGTTTGGTGTTTTGATAAAAACGGGAGTTAGTAGTGAGGTGCGGACTCACAATACTAATAAAAATAATGCGGCTAATGATGTATGGGCCATTTTTAGTCGAAGGTTGTTTAATAAGAGCACAACGTGAGGTGAATTTATCGAAGATTATTCAGAAAAGGTATCAAGTATGTTAAACAAGCTTATTGTGAAGCGAGGGTTTTAATGATTTGGGCTTTTCTTTATAATTATATTGAATACTGGAGGATACCTAATTTTTCCAAGTGTGCCTTACTTTTCCGAATTTCGGGACGAAATTCTGTTATTGGGGGGGAAGTATGTAATACCCCGTACTTTTATGGATATTTATTTATAGGATTAATTAAATTAAATGGGAATTAATTGAGAATTAATCCGGATAAAATACTAACGAGATGTGAGTTGGTATTTTATTATAATGTGCATAAATGGTAGTATATGAATATTGAAAATATTAAAATTATCGCGAGACTGAAATACGACAATTTGGGAAATTTTGTTGGGACGCGCGTGACAGTCGCGTCAGGAATGTAATTATTTAAATTAAAAAGTGAATTTTATTTTTATCAACCGTATGGTCATTTTGAGTGCGCCAATGAGTCCGGAAGGGTCGAAATAGTCAGAAAACACTAGCCGGGGGTTTAGTTTGGGTCCCGAGGTATTTTTGGGCCATACCGGCAACTTAAAAGGGTATTTTGGTAATTTTGAAATTTTAGGATAATTAACCAACGAATTTTGGGAGTTAAATATTAGGATATTTAGTGACCCACTAAGCCATTACCATCACTTAACCAACTAAAGGGCAACGAGAGTTTTAGGAGAGGTTAGGAGAAGTTCCCAAAAGAGAAACACAACCTCCATCTTCAACCTTCAACCTTGGGAGAAATTGTAGAGGAAAAGAGAGCAACATCCAACATTCAACATCAAATTCAGAGAACAATCTGAGGCATGTGGTTTAATTACGTTAATTTCAAGCGAATGTTTTTCCATGCTTAGAAATCTACAAAATTGCATTGTTTTGGGAGATTGATAAAAACCCATGAATTTGAGGATTAAAACTATAAACCATGTTAGGAATTGCATGTAGACATATTCTAGACGAATTATGAATCCAAAATATAACCCTTGATGATCTAAAAACGGATTTAAGAAGAGAATTATTAATGTTCTTGAAAAAAATAGAAAACTAGGGTTCTTGATGAAGTTTTGATCCAAATAAATCCCTTGGTTGATGATTTATTGATTTTAGAACGTTAACAATGTTGTAGGATGGTTGTATGATGATATTATAACGTTAGATTAGAGTTTCATGCATTATAATGGAGTTTTGGGATAATTTGAGGACTCCAAAACGAAGCAGTCCATAGCCTACCTGGTGCAATCGATCGATCGACATTCATCAGTCGATCGATCGACCACCATCGATCGATCGATGTTCAAGGTCGATCGATCGACCTTCCCAGAATGAGTAAAATTTTCCCTAGTTAAATTTTAATGATGTTAACCTGTAGAAAATTATCGTTGGAGACTTTATGAATTTCCTTAGACCTAAGGAAGACCAGTAGGTATGGTTATAAAATTTGGACCTTAATTAGAATTTAATTTGAGGAATTATTCTAAAATCTAATGAAATTCGATGAGTGAGATAATATTAGGGTTAAAAGAGTAAATTTGAATGGTGCGATGAAATGAGGTTTGGGGCAGAAGTAAGGACCTTAAGAATAATGATGTTATATGTGGGAATAATAGGAAACTTAATAATCCCTTTGAGTTAGGTCTTAAGTACAAGAAACTATGACGTGAGATGTGTCGACAGTCTACATTATGTATTATCGGAAGACTTAAAATGTATAAAATTGGAATAATGGTATAAGGATGTAGAATATACCTTTATTAATATTGAGACATCTAAGATGTGTGAATGTTTAGTATATAACTTATGTGTATGACATACCTACCATACTTGCTATCACGGGAGGTTTACGTTTGCTTAGGGCCATCTAACCCTTGTGTGACCGGATTTAGATAGGTACCTAGAGGACATAGTTCAAGGGAATGCCTTAATTATGAGTTAATAAGTCAGCTGACTATGGAGCGTAGGTATGTACGTGACCGTGGATATGTTGAATTATGTTCGCCTCCATTTTTGTGTGTTGTGCTTATTCTAACAATTCCTGAGAGATTCGGAATTTGTAATCCTTATGTACGTGATGTACCGGGATGGATAGCAGAGTATGTGTGCACCTCAGCTTAGCCTCGGGGTGCTTGTATTGTATATTTATGATGTGAATGATATACGGTTAAATGAACAGAATTGTTATGTTTATTTATGAGAATAATTTATAGTAACTCCTTGAGAAGATAAATAAGGGGATAACCTCCAGTAAATGGTAATGCTAATAATTGAGAATCCGAGTTTAAGTAAAGCTATCTATTCAAGTGATAACATTGGGAATTCACATTGTGAATCGAGTAAAAAAGGGGTAGAACTGATGACGGTTTAGTTAGATATGAATATCACTTAGATGGGTATGGTACGTTAGGGGTGCACAACTAGTTGAGAGGTGAGTATTTCATGTGAGGGCATGTACTAACATGTATTTTGCTTTCATTGTTTTAATGTTATTAAAGCACTTGCTGTTTTTAAAATACTTTCCACTTTCGGGCTCTGACCCATTTGCTTTCAAATCTATTTTTGTAAAAATCTTTTTATGTGCCCAGCCACAAGGACACCATGCGTAGGATTTCCACAGGTGACGAGCTGTAGCTGTTGTGGAAGTTACAGGGCCTTGATATTAGACGCCTCATTTTCAAATCTTGACTCCATATTCAGTTTCATCATTTGTAGGGCATGTCGCCCATTTCTATTAGAGACTTTTTATATTTCAGTTATTCAGATTTTGATTTGTAATTAATTCAGGATGCAAACTTGTTTTTATTTCTTTCCATATTGGGATTGTTGTGAGGAGTATTTCCTCTAGACTCATTTTTTACTTGTTGATTTCACTATTGGGACTTCATTGTGTATGGTTATGTTATTCTTTTATTCTTCACTTACTTCATGTTAATCAGATTTAATTTAAAATTGAAAACTCGCTTTTTTAAATACTAGGTGGTTAGTAATCATTAAAATATTTTCGACAGTGATGCTATTAACTGAACCAGCTTCGCATTTTGTATTGATTTAATAAAGGAGTAGCTACCCGGTATTTAATTAGTCGGGGTGTCACACTATTGAGGACGACCCTAATGGAATTGTCCTTAATGCTTGCCTCATAGGTCTTGTCTTAACTGCACATGTATCTTCGCACTCTAAAAAACTCACTATCCATGTCCCCTGCCTCCGCATCTAAAAAACACCCAAACTAATGGGTCAAAGGTTGCCTTTATTGCCTCTATGTCTAGTTATACTCCTATTTCCCCTTCCCTTCTTGTGAGGGTCCTTATAATTGCTATAGGGGTCTTTCCTATCCTTCTTGAAGCGTCTCCATATCCTTGGACCTACTGGATCTAAACTCCAAATCTATCACCATCATAATACACCATCTAAAATAAAATCTTGCAAATGAGGTAGACGATTCCCTATGATGCCTCTACCTCTATTATTTTTCCTTCCCTTACCCTGCCTGTACTGATCCCTACATATGCTACTCTGGCTTGTTCTTCCTTAACCTATATCATTTCCACTATCCTCATCTATGTTTACCCAAAACTTTATTTTTATAAACACCAAAACTACTCTAACCCATAGGCCCACTGGATTGTCCCATCTTCTCCAACCTTCGCTTTTCCATCAAAGCGGCATCTACCAACTAAGCATAGGTGGAACAAGATGGGATACCAATGATCACCTACTTCATGTGCCACTCCAAGACTTAAGTAAATCACTCCATCTTCCGTTGCACTATTCTAACCTCCTCCGATGCAAAACATGAATAGTGATGTAAATTCTCTCTCGCAGTTATCCAGAATATGAGATCCCTGCTACAAAGTGAGGAACTCCCTCTTCCCATTATATCCTAAATAAATTTACTCTTCCTCAAATTAATGCATGAATTTATTATATGCCAACTAGACCCTTACTACTAGAGGAGTCAAACTCTCCCACCACTAGAGAGCATCCTCGGTTAGGAGAAAATTCGCAAACACATATCTCTCTGTATCTCTGTAGTTTAATATCCTCAAATTACACTCAATTTACTTTCATCGCTAATAAGATACTATGGGGTGAAAGGAACCAAAAAACATAGTTAGGGAGTTCTTTAAGAAAGAACCCTCACCTTATCCCACAAAGTCTTCGAAACTACTGGTTACTCTACCACATCTGGGACCTTCTCATGTCGACCTACTGTTAAGCTTACTCCTGGTATCAAAAGTAATATTTTCCCTAGGAGTCAAGCACCGGTACATTCGGTACTTTTGATGGTTGAACTATTAGGTCAGCCTATCCCGCATTCTCTTTAACTCGTCGAGATCGCCTTTTCGGCGACATCTAAAATTCAAGATAAAGTCACTTTCAAAACGAGACATATTAAAGCCTGATTTCTTCTCATCCCATTCATATAAATCACATATGGAGGCAAAACAATTCTGTAACATCCCACCCGCCTAGGTAGAGCGTAGCGGACCGCCACTATCGATAAAACTAACCAAATCCGCAAATAGCAAGGTATAGAGCATCTGAAAAATCCCACAATATTAATGAAACCAGTAATCTCAATTCTTCAAATTCAATACAACAAAGTCTCTCGAAATAATATAAATCACCAATGCTCTATACAACACAATAAAATAATACAAATCATCCAAAAAAAATTCTTTCCAAAACAATCCACGCTAAAATCATCCCAATTGGTCCATATCGCTCAAATCCATGCTTACCTGCCAACTAAAAGAAAATATCGGGAAGTACACAATACATCAGGAAATATGCTCAACAAATATATTAACGATGAATAAAGCGTAACAACACGAGTACGAATATTCAAATCAAATGCAGATCTCAAAGCATTTATCAATAAATTTCTCAACAACACATTAATGGGTCACCATGTCTCACCCCATCTGCATATGCTTTATTAAGTCATAGTCCCAGGAAGTAGGAATTTTGGCGGGTGCCCAACATCCGTGCCATATTAAAATATCATGACAACATTCTCAACAACAATATAATAATGACATATGAATCAAAATAATTCAACATTTATTTCTCCAGATTTTAAAGAATTTAACAATTCAAATATGAGTTCAATTAAACATGAAATTAACGGAATAACCCATGAGAGAATTAAAGAGCATATTGTGTAAAACCCCATACCTCAAAATCATTTCATGAATCTTCACATAAATTCAACCTCAAAATATGATCACACCATCATGTTCCTCTCGTGAAAATAATCAAATCACGTTCTAGCCCCAACACGAGATAACCTCAAATAGTCCTATTTTAAAAACTCAGAAAAATCAGCTCTAGAAATTATTCGAATTGCTGATTCGACTTCAGATTTAGATTCTACACGAAAAATTGAGTCAGATATGTGTTTTGAGTTTTTCTTAAATCTCATCCAAATGCACTCAAAAAGAATATCTAAACATTCCAAATTGGCTCTTCTCATTCCACTCGTTTTTGCCTCTTTGGATTTCGTTTTTGGCCTCTCTTTTTCATCTCCCTTTCCTTTTAATCACCCATAATATTCCTTATATAACCTTTCTCTTAAACCCTAGCTTGGACACTAAGTTAATGCATATTACCATATTGCCGTTTAATTCAAAATTGTCAACTTTACATAATAAAACCATTACAAAATGTCTTAAAGTCAATTACATTTTAATTTAAATATTCGATTTCAAACCAAAATATATTATACTATCCCCTATTAATAAAATAATAATATTACTGAAATCTTGTATAATATTCATAAATAACGGGGTATTACATGCTTTCCCCCTTAAAAAGGAATTTCTTCCTCGAAATTCGACGAAACCTAACCCTCGAAATAAAATGCTACTCGATTCTAATTCCACAAAATCACACACTAAAGTCCTCAAATCAATTTTTAATCTCCAAAGAAAACATATCTAACCCGCATACTAGACTCAAGGGTTGTCGTATACCTAAGCTCAGATACCATTCTGTAACACCCCGTGCGTTCGGAGAGACACGCGGCGTGCTATTACGATAAAATTAAACTAATCCACAAGCAACAAGGTATCCATAGGCAATAAGGTAACTCAAAACACATACCTGACACAATTTTTCGTGTAGAATCCAAATGCACTCAAAAAGAAGATCTAAACATTCCAAATTGTCTCTTCTCATTCCACTCGTTTTTGCCTCTTTGGATTTCATTTTTGGCCTCTCTTTTTCATCTCCCTTTCCTTATAATCATCCATAATATTCCTTATATAACCCATATCTCAAACCCTAGCTTGGACACTAAGTTAATGCATATTACCGTATTGCCTTTTAATTCAAAACTGTCAACTTTACATATTAAAACCATTACAAAATGTCTTGAAGTCAATTAAATTTGAATTTAAATATTTGATTTCAAACCAAAATAAATTATACTATCCCCGATTAATAAAATAATAATATTACTGAAATCTTGTATAATATTCATAAATAACCTTCAAAATAATGGGGTATTACATGCTTTCCCCCTTAAAAAGGAATTTCGTCCTCGAAATTCGACGAAACCTAACGCTCGAAATAAAATGCTACTCGATTCTATTTCCCCAAAATCACACACTAAAGTCCTCAAATCAATTTTTAATCTCCAAAGAAAACATATCTAACCCGCATACTAGACTCAAGGATTGTCGTATACCTAAGCTCTGATACCATTCTGTAACACCCCGTGCGTTCGGAGCGACACGCGGCGTGCTATTACGATAAAATTAAACTAATCCACAAGAAACAAGGTATCCACAAGCAACAAGGTAACTCAAAACGCATACCTGACTCAATTTTTCGTGTAGAATCCAAACGCACTCAAAAAGAAGATCTAAACATTCCAAATTGGCTCTTCTCATTCCACTCGTTTTTGCCTCTTTGGTTTTCATTTTTGGCCTCTCTTTTTCATCTCCCCTTCCTTATAATCACCCATAATATTCCTTGTATAACCCATCTCTCAAACCCTAGCTTGGAGACTAAGCTAATGCATATTACCATATTGCCCTTTAATTCAAAATTGTCAACTTTACATATTAAACCACTACAAAATGTCCAAAAGCCAATTAAATTTGAATTTAAATATTCGATTTCAAACCAAAATAAATTATACTGTCCCCGATTAATAAAATAATAATATTACTGACATCTTGTATAATATTCATTAATAACCTTCAAAATAACGGGGTATTACATACTTCCCCCTTGAAAAGGAATTTCGTCCTCGAAATTCGACGAAACCTCACGCTCGAAATAAAATGCTACTCGATTCTCTTTCCCCAAAATCACACACTAAAGTCTTCAAATCAATTTTTAAACTCCAAAGAAAACATATCTAACTCGCATAGTAGACCCAATACCCAAGACCCAAGGGTTGTCGTATACCTAAGCTCTGATACCATTTTGTAACACCCCACCCGCCCGGGGAGAGGGGAGCAGAGTTCCACTATTGATAAAACTAACCAAATCCGCAAATAGCAAGCCATAGAGCATCTAAAAATCCCACAATATAAACGAAACCACTAATCTCAATTCTTCAAATTCAATACAACAAAGTCTCTCAAAATAATATAAATCACCAATGCTCTATAGAACACAATAAAATAATACAAATCTTCCCAAAAATATTCTCCCCAAAATAATCCACGCTAAAATCATCCCAATTGATCCATAGCGCTCAAATCCACGCTAATCTGCCAACTAAAAGAAAATATGGGAAAGTACACAATACGACAGGAAAGATGCTCGACAAATATATTAACGATGAATAAAGCGTAACAACAAGAGTAGGAATATTCAAATCAAATGAAAATCTCAAAGTATTTATCAACAAATTTCTCAATGACACATCAATGGGTCAGCATGCATCACCCCATCCGCATA
Organism: Sambucus nigra; assembly: GCA_949130495.1. Classification (NCBI taxonomy): domain Eukaryota; kingdom Viridiplantae; phylum Streptophyta; class Magnoliopsida; order Dipsacales; family Adoxaceae; genus Sambucus; species Sambucus nigra. Next base: position 343,517,240 of record OX422221.1, read on the forward strand.
TTCTTTATCAAGTCATAGCCCCAGGAAGCAGGAATTTTAACGGGTGCCCAACATTCGTGCCATATTAAAATCTCGTGACAACGTTCTCAACAACAATATAATAATGACATATGAATCAAAATAATTCAACAATTATTTCTCCAGATTTCAAAGAATTTAACAATTCAAATATGAGTTCAATTAAACATGAAATTAACAGAATAACTCTTGAGGTAATTAAAGAGCATATTTTGTAAAACCCCGTACCTCAAAATTAAAGCATGAATCTACACATACATTCAGCCTCAAAATCTAATCGCACCATCACGTTCCTCTCACGAAAATAATCAAATCACGTTATAGCCCCAACACGAGATAACCTCAAATAGTCCTATTTTAAAAACTCAGAAAAATAAGCTAAAAAATTATTCAAATAAATTATCCGACTTCAGATTTGGATTCTACACGAAAAATTGAGTCAGGCATGTGTTTTTGAGTTTTTCTTAAATCTCATCCAAATGCACTCTAAAAGAAGATCTAAACATTCCAAATTGGCTCTTCTCATTCCGCTCGTTTTTGCCTCTTTGAATTTCGTTTTTGGCCTCTCTTTTTCATCTCCCTTTCCTTATAATCACCCATAATATTTCTTATATAACCCATGTCTCAAATCCTAGCTTGGAGACTAAGTTAATGCATATTACCATATTGCCCTTTAATTCAAAATTGTCAACTTTACATATTAAAGCCATTACAAAATGTCCAAAAGCCAATTAAATTTGAATTTAAATATTCAATTTCAAACAAAAATAAATTATACTATCCCCGATTAATAAAATAATAGTATTACTGAAATCTTGTATAATATTCATAAATGACCTTCAAAATAACGGGGTATTCCAAATTCTTTACCAGATGCCCTAGCAACTCAAACATCAAGTTCTAGACTTTAAAGATCATATAAGAGTTTCAATGATATTCCATTTCTTATTAAGGGCATGGTGAATATGGTGGATAGGCTTAATTTTCCAAGTATTAGAATATCTTAAGTTTTGTTTTGTTTGTTTTCTTTTGGAAGTTTTCTATCTTTTGTAAACCCACTGGGAGAGGCTATTTCTCCTCATGATTAATAGGTCTAAGGCCTATTCCCAATAAAAAAATAACGAGAGATAAATAAGAGTGCAAAGAAAGTCACGTAACAAGAACTTTATACCGAATTCTAAAAGAACCTCTAACTCTTGAGGCCTAAGGTTGTGCTCTGATATCAACTATAAGAACACTTATATTTACCATTAGGGTTCATTACTTCCTAACATTAAAATATACAACTTTAAAAAAAAATATTAATCTCATTCTCAACATGAGAGGAAACAAATGAAACATGTGATAATATAGGAATGTGATATGATAAACTTCAAATATAAAACTCATAAGATGCATCATTAGCTATGCAGAGTAATATATATATCTACAACTAAACACTAACCTCAAATACAAGACAAGACAAAGTCTACTACAAAACCCATTACAAATGAAATAGAAATCCTACATGCCAAATCTTTTTTGACTCAATAATACATGCCAACAAAGTACATAAAATCCAACTCGTAGAACTAAAATAAAAAGGAAAAACATCATGGAGATGAACCTACATTGATCCCCAATGATGATAGTGAAGGTTAGAGAGAGTAAAAAGTGGAAGCTATGTGATAATTTGATAGAAAGACTACACGTACGGACCAGCTATAGCACCTGAAAGAATGCCATAGATAGAATGGGTTAAAATCGTACAACTCCCCAAAGCTATGCAACTCAAAAACATAAATATACACAAGTGATAAATCAACAGTGTTCTAGCCTAATACGAATCTCATAGTCCATGTTAATTAACTAACTAGTTTATTAATTAATTAATTTTTACGTAATTAAACTTTAGCGGATATGCATCATTTCTCCCTTACAATCTCAATATAATGCGATACGCACACATAAAATTATCATAAATATCGTCTCCACCCTATATTCTCATGGCCATAAATATCCATAAAACCATGATATGATACATAAAGCCCATCATACAACTAGACTCTACCTAGTATTTACATAGCTGGAACTACACACATGATTAAACCATGTGATGTAATAAAACCACATACCATCCAATCCATGTATTATTCAATCCATAGTTGGGCCAAGGAACTTCTGGCGTTATGCCAAAATAAAATTGTGTTCTGCGAGCGCACCCATATAAAAAAATCTTCTCTCTCAGCAAACACACATAATCCTCGTTCATTGATTATCTCTTTTGAAAGTTCGTAACATTATTATTTCATTATCATTAAATTTTAACTTATCACATCAATACTTTCCATTAACCCCACCATTTAGGTTATTCTAATTAAATCCCTATACCCTCCCTGAGTGCACCCAAATAAAAGTGTTCTCTCTCAGCATACACATATAATCCTCATTCATTGATTATATATTATGAAAGTACATAACATTATTTCTTCATTATCGTTAAATTTTAACTTATCACTTATCATCATGTCATTACTTTCCATTAACTCCACCCTTTAGGTTATTCTAATTAAATCCATATACCAAATGTTATTCCATTTTAATAAAGACTAAGGGTATTCTTGAATCGCTCACGACAATGTATATAATGTAAGACTACTCATAAGTTTTAACACTAAATAAGAGAGATATGTTAATTAAGAATTTAAAAGTCGTCACTCCTACCCATATCCAAACTTCATTCATGGGAGTCTAAAAAATGAAATACAAAAAAAGGAACCCCCCGATACAATTTTGTTTAGATAGTCTAGTTATTAATAAAATATAATTTGTTAAGGTTTTATTAGTGTGATTCAAATTAAGGTCTTTAGAAATTAAACAACGAATGTCCATATCTAATCACATATGTCCATCACAATTCAATAATAAGAACAAACCAACAAGCCAACAAATGTGTATCCCATAAAAGTAATTAGGGATTAAATCAAATTCAGATACATTTAGGTTCAATTTCCAAATTCCAATAACGTAATTCAATTAAGGATCTCTAATCATAATTCAAGATTATAAACATGGGGATATTCAATGATAATGAAACCATATAAGGAATTAAACTTTAATTATTACAAAGCATGCTTGAATTAATAATCATTAGTCATGAATTCTCAAAGGTACTACTCTTGAAGCCAAATTAAAACCTTGATTATCACATGCATTTACAATATTAAAAAACCTCAAATTAAATCTTACTTTTTCTACATACAATTAAATTTATTATGGGCCTCATGTTAAAGTCCCAAACCTTAATATGAAATTCTACCCATTTATGGAAATCTCAAAAATCAAATTGGTCTAAATTACAATCTACACATATTTCATGATTAAATTAATCAAAATAGACTCACGCCATAAATATCACAAAACCCTAGTGGTTTCTCTAACGAATTTTAGACTAAAAATTAGGGTTTCCGTGAACTTAACAAATTTATGTATAAAAGGGTAAGAGTAATCTAGTGACTTACCTCCAAGTAGCCCAAATATTTATTTAGTTGAGTGAGAAAAATTCCTTAAAAATCAACCTTGAAAACCACCTTGAATAACCTTGAGAACTTGTTTTAATTTCTTTGAAAATCTCCCTTGAATCTTTCTTTGAAATGTAGAATAATAAACTGGAGTTTTATTTTATAATTAGGGAGTAATTATCGGAAGGGATCAGTAGTTTACAGTGTTTTTCATAGAGAAATAGTAGGTTTTATGTTTTTTAGTAGATACAATTGAAGGTTGTGTTCAGACACCCCTTTTTAACATACCATCCCGCTATAGCGGCGCAAAACCAAAAACACATCGTCAAGCCCAATTTCTTACACAGGTTGCTGAACCCCTAAAACTTAATACATGAGATTTGATCTAAATACCCTTATATCATTGGCTTTATCCCCAAATTTTAAATATTTCCAAACCATTTATAACTTACAATAATTACCATTTTAGCGCCACATATTAAAGTAATTACACTTAAGCACATAAGGCTCTAACCATTTCCCAAATCAACTATATAAATCAAATTAAGTTCATTTTAACTATAATAAGTTTGGATTCCTGATTACTTAATTAAATTTTTTACAATTAATTAATTAATTAATTAATAATTCTTCTTAAAAATACGGGATATTACATTCTCCTCCCAATAAAAAGAATTTGTTTCCTTAAAATTCATAGGAAATAAAACATACCTTCCTCAAAATAACTATGAATATTGTTGTCTCATCTTATCCTCTCACTCATAACTGGAATCGTCATCCCTATAGTGACTCCACTGAACATGAACTAAGGGTATCTTCTCATACCTCAAAATTGGACCCTATGGTATAAAATACATATTAGATCCTCATTACAATAAGCATCGACCTCGAGATGAATATCCCTTAGGTCAATATGCTAGTAGGCTTCCTCACTAAATAAGAACTGATGAATCATGAATACAAAGATCATATTATAAATCCAATATAAATGATCTGGAAGTTCTAGGCGATAGGTGAGTGTCCTTACCTCATCTGTGTTCGTAAACGGCCTAATATACCTCGAGGACAAATTTATCTTCTTCCCAAAATTCATCACCCCCTTTATGGGTGACACCTTAAAAAGAACCTAGTCACCCACCTAATACTTCACATCCTTCCTCTTTAATTCTTCATATCACTTTAAGCTACTCTGGCAAATCTTAAATCACCACCCGAATCATCTTAATCTTTTCATTCATCTCCTGAACATACCCGTATCCCAACTAGATACTCTTGCCCGAGTCTTACTAACACACTGATGATCTGCATGGTCGCCCTTCCAATGCCCCACATGGTGTTATGTCGATCAACTTTTATAAAATAATGTTGTAGGAAAACTTTACCAAAGTAAAATGGACTAACAAACTACGCCAAAAAGTTGAAAGCGCATGCTCAAATAATATCCTCCAAAATTTGGTTCACCTGCTTCCTTTTCCCATTTGTCTGAGGATGATAAGATGTACTTAAGTGAAACGAAATCCCCATAAAATTTGTATCCCTATCGGAGATGATCCATAAAGGAACCCCGTGTAATTGAATAATCTCTAACATATACAATCATCCATACTACTATTTTATAAATTCCATGAGAATGGGAAAAATGTGAAAGCTTTGTTAAATTGTCCACTATAACCCAAACGGAATGGTAATTCCTTGTTTTCAAAAGTAATCTTACAATGAAGTCCATCAAGGTGATATCTCACTTCCAATCGGGAATGGGTAAGGGATAAAGTGTGCCCAATGATCATTAGTAATCCATGTTCACCATCTGACATGTTTTGTAGTGGGACATAGGTGTAGAAATATCACGCTTAATCTCGATCCACAAATATTATCTCTCCATCCTGTTACATATTATTATAACTGAGATGTATCAAAAACTATTATCCATGGGCCCCATGCATAACAGATTTATGTAATTTCATATCTGATGTTACAACAAACATCCCCTTGTACTATAATCCACCATCTAAACCAATAGTATAAATAGGTACACCAATAGTTAAGAGCTAGAGCACCTTCACCTTATATTTTGCATCATTTGCATGTGCTCGAACCACCCACATAATGATATTGGTAGTCATTCTTATAATCCCCATGAAAGCATCGCCCAACTCTTCAATCATTTAAATATAACCCATATTGGTCAACATAAGAGTAGGAAAACTACTTCTCCATCATTAACTCAAAGCATCTTCCGCCACATTGTCCTTCCCTATGTAATTTCGAATCATAAACTGATAGCTTTTAATGAAATAAGAACATTGCCATTGTCTCATGTACAAATCCTTCAGCGTGAACAAATACCAAAGACTTGGGACCTCTAAAGATCATGAACATTTCACCCCATAAATAGTGTCCCTAAACATGCAGTATGAACACTATCTCCAGTAACTCCAAATCATGTGTCAGATAGTCCCTATAGGGAAGCATTAGTATATACCAAATAGTTAACCGCACTCTTAGGTAGATCCAAAGTTATAACCAAATTCAAGTTCTCCTTGAGTGTGCTGAAATCCTGTAGACACCTCTCGGTCTAAACAAACTAATTACCCTTTTAATTTAACTCAGTCAATATTCTTTCAATCATTAAAAACCCTAAACAAATCTCATATCGTAATCGAACAATCCCAAAAATATAAAAACCTACATAAGTTTTGTGGGTTGTCCCCAATTTAACACGACGGACACCATGCTTGAATCCAGTAACTATACTGACTCCAAGACTACATGGCCCCAAAATTATACCTCATGCATAAAAAACTTGCAACTATTTATCTTAACATAATTTTTCTTTAGCATTGTCTAAAGTTCAATCCTCAAATGATCGATATGCTCCTCTTTGGTCTTCGAGTAAATCAAGGTGTCATTAATGAAGATGATGATAAACTGATCTAAGTACGGCTTGAATACCAAATTCATCAAATCCATAAACACAGATGGGGCACTCTTTACCCTAAACATAATGAACCTAAACTCGTAAGAACCATAATAAGTCAAAATGTAGTGTTTAGTATGTCCTCTTTCCTTTACCTTAACTAATTGTATCTAGAATGAAAATCTATTTTCAAAAGTAAAGAAGCACCATGTAACTGATCAAATAAATCATCAATCCCAGACAAAGGGTACTTGTTCCTCATGGTCACCTTGTTTAACTCGCGGTAGTTAAAACACAACCATGGAAACCCATCTTTTTTCTTCAGAAAGATAACTGGATCTCCCCTATGAAAGTTATGTGCCGAATGATTCTCTACGCCGATAATTGCTTAATATGCTCCCTCAACTCCCTCATCTTTAAAGGATACATCTGATAAGGCGCCTTGTCAATCAACTTAGTATCTTGATCCAATTTAATCACAAAGACAATTTCTCAAGTCGAATACAACATTAGAACCTCCTCAAATACATCGAAAAAATCCTTAACAAATGGTACCAAATCCAAAAGAATGGCCATATCCTCTTGAGTATCCTCATTAATAAAGTACAAATATGTTATGGAACCTCCCTTAAGCCTAGGCGTAGTCATAATATACATCTTATGGTCCTGTATTGTGAAAAGGATACATCTACCCTTATAGTCTATATGAGCCTCATACTTAACCAACTAATCCAAACCCAAAATCACATCATGAAACTGGCTATCTAAAACTAATAAGTCTGCCACAAAACGTAACCCACTAATATCAATCCAAATATGATCATAGGTCTCCAAGACACTAGTTGACACACAGAATGGAGTAGCTATGGATAAATCCCTACCTCAAATTCTAGGGAATAAACCATAAATCGCCACAAAATTACGTGTCGAAATAAACTATAGCTAGGGTGTCATAAACATAAAATGTACTCTCCACCACTTGAACCTAGGTCAAACATTTATAATTGGGATGCACGATCTCATTTACTCTCACATACTGGGGTTAGGGTTGCTTATGTGCAGCTGGGGGTTCTGGAAGTGACTCTATTGGTTATGGCCTCGGTGTAGGGAGTTATTGTGGATGATAGTGATGATGCCTAGTTTTTAGGCCTAAAACCATGCTAGCCTTGGTGGCACTTCCCCTAGTGTTGGCCTTATTACACTTGTGTCTTCTCACTCAAGAAAATTCAAGATCCATGTCCCCTTCCACCACATCAAAAATAGACTCATGCTATTGGGGTCGAAGGTGCCACGTGTTACCTTTATATCTGTTATTGCTGCTACCCATGCAATACCGATGGGATCCCTATTCTAGTGCTTGGGACTTTACTACCCTATCCAGAATTATCTTCACTATCCTTGCCCTTTCCAAACCTCTAGAGTCACTGCATTTCGTGTTGGGGCCTCTAGTACCCTAGCTTGAAGTTTCTCCGCTATCGTTTGCCATATTAGCCCTCAACTACATGTCCAACACCACCGCAACAATTCTCAACCTTAATTCATAACTGTAATGGCCCATATTCTCCAACTTCCTCCTATGCACAAGGCTATATTGACATTGCATGAAAGTAGTGTCCACCACTTAAGCATATATTGAATACGTCTATTTCCATATGATCACCTACTTGATGTTCCATAAACCCTTGAATGAAGTACTCTATTTTTTTTGTTTCTCTGAGCGAACATCATCTAGCACAAATATTGACATTAACACAAACTATCTGTAACACCCCTATTTGAATTTATGGGTTACCTATAGTCAACCCAAACCGACCCGAGCATTTGGTGTGAAGTTCAATGAAACAACCTATATAATGTTGCTAGTCCAATTTTATTTTAGTTAATGCTTCACTTGATTGTCACGCATTTCAGTTCCAAAATAAACAATGTGAGCCCATTGGGAACACCCCAAAGTCCAAGTAAATAGATCAACTAACGTAAACATGAATAAAATACTTGCTCGTGTAATGCCTTTAAAGTAAGAAACTTCTCTCAACCTGTCATAACAAAGCGAGGGTGTGATCCCATGCCAAGTGAGAAATATACAAACGATACATAGAATTGAACGGTTTAAAGGAGACTCAACATGTTATGCCTACGTGCATAGGAAACTATGTAGTGTACATATACATATATACATATACATATACATATACATATACAAAATGAATAGGAAGATTTCAATTCTAAAACCTTACTGATCAGTCAAAAATATTACATATGCGCAGCCGTTATCTTTATGCATTCTAACACTTTTAATGTTCCTTCTACCTATATTTCTACTCATTATATAGACAACCCTAGTTTTGTATATATATATATGCTTTGTAGGTCTTAATTGAGTTTTTTGTAGGTATTATAACGCTTAATGATGCGACTAAGAATGTGTCTCAGAAATGCGTACTCTCTAGGCTCAAGTGCAAGCTTGTCGCTCAAGTAATAATTCGATAAGTCGGGTATCGATCCTTAGGGAAATAAGACAACAGAATTGTAACGACGTTGGACAGACGAAGGAGCCCTAACTATGACTCTAAAGAAAAGGAAAAGATGATTTGAATGGTGAAATAAATACAACTAGACGCAATTTTGAAAATGGTTAACTAATGAACTAAAGTATGAATGGAATGAAAGTATTCTAAATTACCTAAAATAGTGATGATGATTGACTTAAAACTTGAACTATATGATGAGGAAAACAGGACAGGAATACAATCCCTCAACCCTAGTGTATTGGTGGTATAAAACTAATCGTAAATTTAAGTGATTAATTAGACCCAAAATTTAGTACTCCCAAGCATTATATATATGAGGTTCAAGACCGCACCATACATAATCAGAGGACGAGTAAATCGGTATTGCGATAGTTACATTTGAATTGCATTCTGAAGCATCCCAGTTACCCTGAAGCAAATGACATCCAAAGATCTACAATGGTTGTGTTTCTACGCAATACGGTTGTAATAAATCATTGAATTTAGAGGATTAATTTTATACACATGCAACTACCACATCAGGTTGAGTTCATGCATCCCGACCTTTTAAATCTAGTCGTACATGTTAAACCTAACTATGCATGACTTAACTACGTTGCATGCATGAGAAATCATAATGAATCTGTCTTGAACTATGCAAGGAACAATTATGAACCTGGAAATTGTTTAAACCATGCAAGAAAAATAACATGCAAGAGTAATAATAGAGAGAATAAAACTATGCACTAAAACTTGAAAGCAAACCCGGAATTAATCACTCTTAAATCAACAAAGTAAAGTTTTCTTCCTAGGATGTTCTTCTACCTTTATCTCTATCAAAACTGATTAAAACTATGAAAAACTCTATTTTCTAAGTTGTAACAAAATGGGACTCTTTGGACCAATCAACAACCAAGGAAAAATTTGCACATCAGGACCCCCAAACCGGTTCGTAGGTACCCCGAACCGGTTCACCCTAGAACCGATCCGCAGTGTGGTTCGAGAATTCCTACTGGTTCAGGGGTCTCATTTCTTCAATTCAACACTTAGAATTTTTTTCTTCTTTTCTTCTTTTCTTCTTGGATTTTTCCTTAACTTCAAATGGTCATAACTCTTTCACCGTAGCTCGAATTTGGGTGTTGTTTCTTCCAGTGTTCTGGTTGTTCCGACCTCTTAAAATTTTAAGTTGTCCCCACCTCCGGGATCAGGGTGTGAATTAAAAAAATGCCCTTGAACTTGCCTTCTTACCCTTTTCTTTCACTGTTTCGATTTCTCTTTTGCACTTCTTGCATAATTAATGTGTAAAACACATAAGAGATACACAAAACACGAAATACTTACCAACAAAGGTTATTAGCATAAATGTGAGCTAAATCCATATCAATTACAGTAGTCGGGTTCATAAAGGTACCTATATTAAGGGGATAAATATACAATATTTATGTCGAATCAAACCGCCTAACATAGAATTTTGCGGATCCCGAGAAATGTAAAAGAAAAAGAATAATGTCACAACTCTTCTAAACATACTATGGGTATAGAATACCTTTTTTGCGGGTGAACGATTGCATTTAGCGTATGCAACAAGCCGCTAAACCCCTAGGTTACCCTAGTAGGACGAGTGTAGTCTTGTCCGGGTTTGCAGTGAATGTACCCACATAATTCGACTCAAAGAAATTTCAAAATGCATAAAAATTGTATAATTAAAACTTTTCCCAAAAATAGTCATAATCTTATCATGTTCAAGAGACTCAAATCATAGTGCGTGTGTGTGAAGCCGAAAATTTAACCGCGAATTTCCACCGATTGACCATTACGTTACTTATCCAAAAATTCATTTTGATTTCAAAATCTCACGGGATGCTCTCACAAACGAATCACTCGGAATGTGGCTATTCTCTCAGTGTGTGTGATTTATAACAGTAAATATATTGGAACCAAGTTCACGCACACAAATATCAAGACGGAATTATTTAGTGAAATAGTCTCTTCATCGGGGTACGGTTATAATTCACATTTTTTATATCTTTTATTATCTTTTGGTGTTTTAGCTCTCCATGCGGTAACCAATTTCGTAATTTTGGACTCAGTTAGGACTTTTACGGGTTGAAGGTGTATTGGGTAACATGGAAATGGTTGGGAGGGTCGAAATTGGAAAATTCATTTATGACGTCTATTTGTGCTTTTTTCGGGCTATTGCTCATTTTTAAATTCCTTTTTTTTATTTTTTTTATTTTTCACTTCTTTTCTTTTCTTGTTATTTTTGTTGAGCTTTTCTATTATTTTTCTTTCCCCTTCTAATGCACTTTCCGGCCTTTAATGAATATTCCATTTTTGCAATTTCGGGCTACTTGGGTTTTTCCTGGGTTGTAAAATGAAAAAAAAACTTATTCAGCTCAATTTTGGGTTACAAAAGGGATGATTTTTCACAATTTTTTATAGCCAATATTTTTGGGTAAACAAACGAGGGCCTACTTCATTGTCCAAATGTGAGTTATTTAACCATATGCGTCTCGAGATTAATTTAGTTTAGAGATTTCTTCGACACATTTCTCAAGGAAATATCACACACATTTCTCAACACTGATCAAAGTGAAAGACTTGAGATCCTCAACGACTTATTTGACCGCTGAAAAGAACTTTGAGTTAACAATTAATCGGATTGATTTATAAATTTCACAAAATTGAAAGGCTCCAATCTCACCGGGGTTGTTAATTTCCACACTTATTCGTTAAGTCGTCAATTTTCGCACAATTTCCATCTTCAATCAATTTCGGCTTTCTGTATTGTGTTTTTACAATTTGAGACTTTAAACCGACTTTTAATGATATTTTTGAAAATTTTGAATTCCAATTTTTCTTTATTTTGAAGAAAAATATTTTTGGATTTTTCAAAATTTTATGATTTTTTTGAGAATTTTGGGCATTTTTGAAAATTTGTGAAGTTTTAGAAAAACGTACTTGTGAATTTTGGCATTGTCCTCAAGCAAAAAGGAATAAAATCTAACTCAAAGCGAATGAAAAGTGCGAAAAAATAAAACAAACAAATTAAAACAAAAATGCTAAATTTTATTATAGCAACGCAGAATCATGTGTTACAATGGAGAGGGTAGAGCAAGCAACTAAACAATGTAAACAACCATCATTACACACAAACATCAAACACATCAAAAACAAACATGGGCTTCATTGGGGAGGAGAATTTGAGGGCTCGGGTGCATTGGGATCATATTGATCATAGAAGAAAGATTGAGGGGGTCCTCCCAAGTTGAGCTCATAAAGGTGGGCTTGGAGATGATGCATCATGCTCGTGTCCGTCCGGTAAGCCCCTTGATCCCTTTGATAGGCTGCTTGATCTTGATTATATTGGGTGATGAATCCATCAAGGAGGGATTCCACCACCGAAAGGCGCCTAGAAAAATTTTCACTCGGGGGCTCAAAGTCAGAATCGTCCTCTTCTTCCTCATACTCCTCTTCTTCCTCCCCCACATCCATCATTGGGTCATCATGTGCTTCCTCCCCCGCACCCTTGTCGAGAATGGGACGGTCGGGGTGATCCACCCGCATTTGGAGTTCATTCTGAGTGCTGGAGGTGTTTTAAATGGGGCGGGGGAGTCGGATTTGTTGCCCCGGGTCTTCCACCCCGACATCCATTAAAAGTTACGTAATGAGACGAGCATAGGGGAGCTTGATGTTTCCCCACTCATCGTAGGTGGCATTAATGATGTCCGCATAGAAGAGTTGGGCCAAATTTATCATGCTTTCGGGGTCAATGAAATGGTAAAGGAAGTTGGCATGACGTAGTCGGACCACCGAGTCATTGGTTGTTTGGTGGATTTCTCCACATTCAATTAGGTTCTTGAATCACACCATATCCGAGAGACTTTCTATGGGAAAATAATCCCGCACCCATTCCTCCCCGGGTGCTATCCGAGCAACGCATTCTTCTTTGGTACGGGGAGCACCATTTGCGGGATATTGGAATGGTACGAGGAGGCGAACCCCTTTGGCACACATTTTGCGCGCGATGATGGTTGGGGAAAATGGAATTTGGATACCTTCTATATAGGCCTCCTGAAGCGTAGATGATTTGTTAATGAGTGTTGCGTAAAATTGGTGAATTGGAGCTTCAAACACGTTGTTACTTGTAGGAGAGAGGAATGAGCACCACCCCCGACGATCGAAAAGGGCGGTGACATCACTAGGAAGTTTCTTCCAATTGATAAAGCGTTCAATGTGAATTGGGCATGTGACTGAGAAATAGATCTCACCCCAATGGCCTTCTTGAATGCATCAAAATATCCCCTTACCCTTGTCATCAAGGACGGTGGTGTCGTCATATTTGAGAGGGAGGAAATTGGCTTGGCGGGGACACGACATTGTGAGAAAGAGCGATAGATTTTATGGTGTAGAAGAGAGGAAGAGGGAAATGGAGTGTGGGAAATGGAGAGGGGTGAGTGTTAATTTATAGGTGTGGAGGATTGGATTTTGGTGGGAAATTGTAATGGGATGGGAGGGAATGGAAGGGGGGAAAGAATTTGGAAAAGGAAATGAAGGGATGGAAGTTTGAAGAGGTGAAATTTCATAGGGGGATGTATGGAGGGAAGGGAGAAAAGGAGTTGAATTTGGAAAAGAGGGGAGATGAATTTTCTAGGTACCCCAAACTGGTTCGACTGGTACCCCGAATCGGTTCACATTGGGGTTAGGGGGAGTCTTCCGGCCTGAAAGCTAAATTTCTATCCTCTCTCAAAAACTGATTGTTTGCTCATGCCTCCTCTCATGCATATGGAACCTAACGATGTCCTAGACCCTCAGGTTTCCTAAAACCTCCTCTACCATGCCCTTGAAATATGTGCAAACTCTCTAGGAAAGTGTGCTAACTCGCTCCCTATCCTGAACTGTGCTCCGGACTCCTAACTAACCTAACTCACACAATACTATTGTACACAAGAATTCACCCCATACGCATCGGGGGTGCGACGACCTCTCATTTTTAGCTCACTCAACCCCATAAATGGGGTCCGATAACCAAACGATGTCAACTTCTTCCGCACACACCTATATATATGGCTTTAGGCGTTGTCCATTTACCTTGAATGTATTTCCCCCTTTTAAATCGTCTAATTCCACCGCTTCATTAAGGAATACGTTCTTCATGACGAATGGGTTAGACCATCGTGATCGTAACTTACCCAAAAATAGATGAAGCTGAGAGTTATAGAGAAGTAATTTTTGTTCGGGAAGAAACTCTTTGGGTCAAATAATGTTGCCGTGAGAGAATTTCATCATTTCTTTGGAAATTTTTACGTTCTCGTATGCATCATTGCGTATCTCTTCTAACTCATTTAATTGAAGCTTGCGAGCTTCACTGGATTTATCCATGTCATAATTCAACTTCTTAATTACCAATAAGCTTTGCGCTCTAATTCAACGGGAAGATGGCAAGGTTTACCATACACAAAGCGGAAAGGGGACATCACGAGTGGAGTTTTGTATGCGGTACGATAAACCCATGGTGAATCGTTCAATCGAAGTGACCAATCTTTTCGAGTGGGATTGACAGTCTTCTCGAGAATGTTCTTGATTTCCCGATTTGCTAATTTGGCCTGCCCATTCTTTTGTGGTTGATAGGTCATTCCAACCTTGTGAATGACTCCATACTTTCTCATGAGCTTCGTGAATGGCCTGTTGCAAAAGTGCGTGCCATTATCATTAATTATCACTTTCGGAGCACCAAAATGGGAAAGTATGTGATCCTGTAGGAACTTAATCACCACTTTGCTGTCGTTTGTCTTGGTAGCTATAGCTTCCACCCATTTAGAAACGTAATCTACCGTGACCAGGATGTAGAGGAAACCAAAAGATGGGGGGAAAGGGCCCATGAAGTCAATACCCCAGCAGTCAAAGATCTTAATAATGATTATCGGGGTTAATAGCATCATGTCTCATTAGGTAATCTCCCCCACCCTTTGACACCTATCGCAAGATTTGCAACAATTGTTCACATCCCAGAAAATTGTTGGCCAATAGAGGTCGCATTGAAGAATCTTAGCGGCCATCTTTTTTGTTAAAAAATGACCTCCATAAGCTTCCAAATGACAAAATTGGATGACTTTCAGGATCTCGTCATCCGGTACACATTGTTGGATGATTTGGTCTACGCAATATTTAAAAAGTAAGGGATCATCACATAAAAATATGCACAACCAAGTAATGAACCTCTTCTTATCTTGCGGTGTCCAATCGGGAGGGACGGCTCCCGTGACAAAATAGTTCACTACATCCAAAAACTAGGGAAAAGAAGAGGTAGCAAAGAGTTGCTCATCAAGAAAATATTCGTCTATGGGTATCTCATCACTAGGTACGTCGGACAAAAGCTGTGATAAGTGGTCGACAACAACGTTTTATACTCCTTTTTTGTCTTTAATGTAGAGATTAAACTCTTTTAGGAGTAGGATCCACCTTATGAGGCGCGTCTTTGTGTCTTTCTTCGCAAGTAGGTATTTCAATGTCGTGTGGTCGATGAAGCAAGTGATAGGAGAACCGATAAGGTAGGATCGAAATTTGTCAAGATAAAAAATAGGGGTGGCAATTCGGGTTAGTCGTGTCATTTTCGGGTCGCTTTGATTTTTATTTTAGTATAAGTTTTGGGTAATCTTAATCTATACAAGCTAATCGGGTCATGTTCGGGTCATTTCGGGTTATTACCATAAACGGGTTATCGGGTCAAAAATTGCCAGCTCCTACCGCTAGAAACTCCTTTTCTATAGTGGAGTAATTGAGTTGTGGTCCGGTAAGAGTCCGGCTAGCGTAGTAGATGACATGAGCCTGTTTGTCTTTTCATTGGCCCAAAAAAGCCCTATCGCATAATCACTAGCATCACACATAAGCTCGAATGGTAAGGACCAATCCAAAACTTGCATGATGGGAGCGGACACAAGCATGGTTTTTAGTTTTTCAAAAGAGCTATGGCATGCTTCTATCCACTCAAATGGGGTGTCCTTCATAAGAAGGTTTCTTAAGGGTCTAGCGATGGTGCTAAAGTCCTTAATGAACCGTCGATAAAACCCCGCATGGCCCAAGAAGGAGCGCACGTCTTTGAGAGATTTTGGTGAGGGTAGATCGGCTATGACATCTATCTTAGCTCTATCAACTTCAATCCCCTTGGATGAAACTATGTGGCCAAGAACTATTCCCTCAGTGACTATAAAATGGCATTTCTCCCAATTTAGCACTAAGTTCTTCTCCACACAGTGGGAAAGTACTTTTCCAGCTTTACCAGACAAAGATCGAAAGAGGATCCAAAAAGGCTAAAATCATCCATGAACACTTCAAGCCTCTCTCAACCATGTTGATAAATAGACTGAACATGCACCTTTGAAAGGTCGCGGGTTCATTATAGAAGCCGAATGGCATACGTTTGTAGGCAAACGTACCAAAAGGACGAGTGAAGGTAGTTTTCTTTCTGTCAAGTACATCTACCTCAATTTGGTTATATCCGAAATAACCATCAAGGAAGAAATAGTAAGGGTGGCCCGCTACTCTCTCAAGCATCTGATCAATAAATGGCAAGGGGAAATGGTCTTTCCTAGTTCCCGCATTGAGTTTCTGGTAATCAATGCAAATGCGCCACCCGGTGGTGGTACGTTGGGGAACTAGCTCTCCCTTAGCATTCTGAATCACTGTGATGCCCGACTTCTTCTAGACAACTTGAATAGGTCTCACTCACTTATTATCCGATATTTGGTAGATAATTCCAGAATCCAATAACTTAATGATTTCGGTCCTCACCACTTCTTTCATATTGGGGTTTAGCCTTCTTTGTATTTCTCTCGAGGGCTTGACATCCTCCTCGAGGTGGATCTTGTGGGTTCAAACCAAAGGACTTATCCCCTTTAAATCAACAATACACCAATTGAAAGCACCTTGGTGCTTCCTCAGAATCTTTAACAGTTTACCCTCTTACTCTTCGTCTAGGCTAGAGGAGACAATAATAGGAAATATCTCGTCCTCTCCTAGGTATGCATATTTAATGTGGGAGTGTAGTTTCTTCAATTCGAGGGTTGGAAATTTATCGCTGTAAGGAACCATGCGTGCCTCCCTTGGCAATAGCTCCTCGAATCGAGAAACCCAACTTACATCTCTCATGTCCTCGTCCAACTCTCTCTCATCAAGTAACTCTCTCAACTCCTTAACTTCCCTCTCAAATTCAGTATACGTCCCCTCACTCTAGTGGCTTGACACTAAACAGGACCCTAGGGCATCTCCATAATAATTTTCCTTAAAGTACTCCTCTACGATCTCGTCGATTAAGGTCACCGCGTGAAGATCATCTTCTTGTGACACCCGACTAATTAAATACCGGGTAGCTACTCCTTTATGAAATTAATTCAGAATATAATGTTGGTTCAGTCTTAGCATCACTGTCGAAAACCATTTAATTTTATTAATAGCCACCTAATATTTAAAAATAGAGATGCCAAATTTTATTAATTAAGTTAACATAATCCAAGTAATTAAGTCAATAACCGTTAATCGCATAAACAATCTCAAATGAATAATCAAGGAAAAGAAGTAAACTGAATCTGGTGTAAACAATCCAATAATAATACCATAGTAAAATAAAGTCCCGATACAAGAGTATAAATAAATAAACCAATATCTGAAATAAAACTAAAAGTCTGATAATGCTATCTCTAAATGGAAATGGGCAACATAACCTAACAAATGAGTAACACTGAGTAGAATCAATGTAGAATGTGGAGGAATCTACTATTGAGTCCATGTAACTTCCACAGCAGCTACAACACGTCACCGAAATGGAACTCCTATGCTTGACGTCCCTGTAGCTGGGCACCTAAAAGGTTTTTCAAGAAAAATAGATTTGAAAACAAAAGGGTCAGAGCCCGATGTGAAAACAGTTTAAAATATAGCAAGTGTTTAATTGCATTAAATAGTGAATATTAAATACATGTTAGTTACGTGCTCTCACATGAGTTTCTCACCTCTCAGCTAGTGTGCACACCTAACGTATATCTGTAACCCGTCCTAGTTATATCGTTAACTGTCTAGTATGTACCACTCTTGTCCTCACATTCTAATATAGGGGTTTATTCTATACATTCCAACATAACCTGCGTGTATCTCACCTTTTTATTTCCCAGATTAATTTATAATAATTAGTATAGGAAATTCTCATTTTTAATCCTTCTCGAAATGTCTTAAGTATTCACACTCACTTTAATAAAGAATCTATTATAATTACAAGTATATTAATCTCAACATAAATATATAATTAGGGCACCCCTAGGCTAAGCTGTAATGCACACATACTCTACTATCGAATCTCGGTACATCACATACATAAATACTACGAGTTTCGAATCTCTCATAAACCTCTTCAATAAGCAAAATCACACATATTGGAGGTGAACGTAGTTCACATACCCATGGGTCACACACATACCTACGCTCCCATGGTCAGCTGACTTATTAACAAAAAAATAAGTCATTCACATCCCTATGTCCTTAAGATACCAATCTAAATCACCCCGTAAGCAGACAAAGATTAGACAACCCTATTCCGAAAGACGACCTCCCGTGATAGCAAGTATGGTAGGTATGTCATACACATAATAATCCATGTACTAAGCATTCACACAACTCAGATAACTTATAATATTATTAAAAATATGTTCTCAATCCCTATACCGTTACTCCAATTAGTACATTTTTATACTTCCGGATAATATATAATATAATCCACCGATATGTCTCACGTCGTATAGTTTCGAGTACTTAAACCTAACCAAAGAGGTTACTACGTCTCCAACTATTCTCACATATTATTTCAGTACTCTTAAGTCCTTATTTATGTCCCAAATCCTAACTTATTACTCCTACGAATTTAAAACATGCTCTCACATCTTAACATAGACAATTAATCGTCGGACACTCGAGAATTCAATGCGACAATTCAACCCAATTCTAATGTATTACGGTTTTCAAATGTAATACCCTACTGGTCTTCGTCAAGTCCTAATGTATTAACATAATCCCCAACTACAACATTCGATGGCCGAAAAACACTAAAAATCAAAAAGGGAAAAATCACCCTTTCTGGGGTGATTGATCGATCGATCGATTGACCTATGAATGTCAATCGATCTATCATACCAGACGAGGCTACGGACTTCTTCATTTTTCAGTCTCAGATTTGTCCCAAAACCTCATTACAAGATGTGACATTTTAATATAAGTATATAGGATCATTGTACAACTTAAATACATTATTTTTAACGTCCCAAAACCTTTCAACCATCAATATTACTTGGATCAAATCTTCATAAAAATCCTTGTTACCTATTTTCTTCAAGAACCATAATATTTCTCTCCTTAATTCCGTTTTTAGTTCATCAAGGTTAATGTTTTGGTCACTGAATTTCATCCAGACTAATCTACATGCAATTCCTATCCAAGATTTAGGGTTCTACTCCAAATTTCATGAGTTTTCATCATCTTTCAAGGCTGTTAACAAATCCTACACTAGCATGGAAGAATTATTTGCTAAAAATTAATGAAATCAAATCACTTGCCTTAGGATTGATGTTCAGATCTACTGGTGTTGTCAAAGGTTGGTTCTTTCCTTCTCTCCGGTCACAATTTCGTCGAAAGTGGTGGTGGTGGGTGGTGGTTATGGCTTGTAACCCTCCTGTAACCTCTCCTCTATCACACGTAGCCCACTTATTACTTTTTGGCTGATAATGGCCCTAATGGCAGTCATAATATCAATTAATTAAACCCTAAAATTCGTGAGTCTAATTTCCTTAGAATTGACAATGACTAAAATACCCTCTCGGGTTGCCGATTTTGCCTAAAAATGCCCCGCGACCCCAAACTAAATCCTCGGGTAGTGTTTTCTGACTATATCGACCTCTCCGAACACATTGTCACACTCAAAATGACCATACAGATGATAAAATTATAATTTACTTTTTAATCTAATTTAATTGATGACTGATGCGATTGACACGCGCATCCCAACATAATTTCCCGAATTATCGTATTTATGACTCTCGACAATTTTAATAATTTCAATAATCATATATTACCATATATACTCAATAATACTCAATATTATCATCATAATAAAATACGAACTCATGTCTCGCTAGTATTTAAATCCAGATTAATTCCCAGTTAATTCCCATTTAATTTAATTAATCCCATTAAATAAAATCAGTAAAATTATGGGGTATTACACTTATTCCCCCATATGTTGGGATATATGGAAGATGTTAGTATCTAAAGTCATGTTCCCAAAGGTGAGTTGCATCTTCCCATTTCGAGTATTGATAATTGCGTTAGCCGTAGCTAAGAATGGGCGTCAAAGAATGATGGGAACATGATTGCTCGAGGCGAAGGATGGCTCCGTGTCCCAAATGACAAAGTCTACCGGGAAGTAGAAAGTGTCAACTTGGATGATCACGTACTCAACTATACCTCTTGCTATCTTCACGGTTCGATCAGCTAACTGGAGAGTGATCGTTGCGGGCTTAAGGTCGCCCAAATCAAGTTGTCTATAGATGGCTTAAGGTCGCCCAAGTCAAGTATGGCTTTTTCAATTTTATTTTCTCCAATGATGCAGGAAATGGTGGGTGCACCAGGATCTTTGAATTTTGGCAGGAGGTCATTAAGTAGAATGGAGCTCACGTTCTGTGCTAGAAATACATTTTTCTTTACCTTCATCTTTCTCTTTACTGTTAACAAGTCTTTGATGATTTTTGCATAAGATGAAATGTGCTTAATGGTATAGAGGAAAGGTAAATCTAGCTTTACTTGCTTTAGCACGTCTAGTACATCATCACGGGGGTTCCCTTTGTGGAAAGGACCCAGCCTTTGAGGAAACGGTGTCGCAGTGGGTGGTTTCACTACTACCTCGAGCTCGTTAGTGTCTTCTTTATCACTCTCTTTCAAGGGGACATCTTCGACCTCTTTGGTGTCGAGCGAAATCTCCTTGTCTTTGGTTGCATCGTGTGGGGGAGGTGATAAATCAATGACTCTCCCACTATGAAGAGTGGTCACGGCGTGACATTTCTCCCGATGTTCTATAGAGGTGGAGCTGACACTAGTTTGGCCTTGGGGAGGTCTTTGGCCCTAGGCAGGAAACTTTCCCTTCTCTTGGATACTCAACGATGATTGCATTTTTGAAATATTTTCATTTATGTCACTGATCATGCGATCATATCTAGCATTGGTTGCATTCTGGGTATTGATTAATTGGTTCATCATGTCCTCGATATTTCTCCATGGTGGAGTGATATATTCCTCTTGAGGTGGTGGTTCTTACACATGTCGCATGTGTGGAGCTTGTTGAAAGTGCGATGGTGGAGGATGGGCAACATGTGAATTAGGATTCATCGCTGCATGTTATTTCCCATAGCTAAAACCAGGGTGTTTTTTCCATGAAGGGTTGTAAGAACTCCCGTACGGTGCATCGAAATTACCCTTAAATTATCCTACACCACTTAATTGTTCTTGAATCATAACTTTGTACGCTGGTATTATCTAGCATTCGTCAGTTGAATGACCCGCCTCACAAATCACACACACCTTCTCGACGGGGTTTGTGATGGATCCAGTTGGTCCTCTTCCACATACCTCAATTATTTCTTGTATTCCTTTCTCAAGTAGATCGAGTCGGCTGTCCATCATAACACTATATTCCACGTGAAATAGGGCGGACGCCGATGGAGTGGTGGTCACTTGACGAGTTCAATTTTGAGCACTAGGGTCAGATGTATCCCAGGGTTGGGTAGTCTTAGCGACATACCTCAGGTGAAAGCTCAACATCGTTGGCATCTAAGTCGACAAAGGGACCATCACACATAGTCTCAACGAGTTGTTTGGAATTCATATTCAACCCATTATGGAAGAAGGAAATGATTTGTAGTTTATGAAGTCCATGATGAGGGCACTAAGTGATTAACTCATTGAAACGCTCATAACATTGATCGAACGACTCATTTTCTAGTTTTCAAAAGGTTTGAATTTGAGCCTTAATGGAGTTCGTTCGATGTGTAGGAAAGAATTTCTTGAGAAATTTAGATTGTAACTCATTCCATGATGAAATCGAGTTTGGAGGTAAATACCATAGCCAGGTCTTAGCCTTGTCCTTTAGCGATAATGGGAAGAGTTTGAGGAGGATCACATCTTTTGTGCAAGTTTGATCGCTAAGGGTCTCGCACGCCTCTTTAAATTCCATGATACGGAGATATGGATTTTCTGAATCCATTCCATGGTAGGTGGGAAGTATTTTGATCATCCCATTCCTAAAGAAAAATTGCCCTGCATTATACGAGAGTAAAATGCATCCCGGAGTGACAGTGCGCTCGGGATATAAGATTTCTCTCAACGAGCGGTATGGGGCCTCTTCTCACCTGTGGCTTCACTACCATGTTTTGGCATGTCTCTCACAGTCAACGACTCTGTGTCCTCACCTGGCATACTCAGAGCGTGCTCTGAAGTGTGTCTTAAGAGGGAAAACGGAGTGTTATTGGCAATTGAGTGTGACGGTGTGGGAGGTGGAACCCAGAATTCTGTAGCGTTAGGAGTGTGATGTCTATCGGGTTCGTACTCAACTATCGGGTTTTTGTGAATGTGGATTGGAGTATTATGGGGAGTTGGATTGAGTTCAGAATTTTCCATTAATAGGCTTATGAGAGATGATGAGGAATATTTTTGTGCTTTTAATTTTTTTTTTATGTTTTTGTATTTTTGGAAATTTTTGGTCAAAGTTTAAGATTGACTTGATCTAATCCTAAGTCTACTTAAGTCCCCGGCAATGGCGCCAAAAACTTGACGCGACTAAGAATGTGTCTTAGAAGTGCGTACTATCTAGGCTCAAGTGCAAGCATGTCGCTCAAGTAATAATCCGATAAGTTCGGTATCGATCCTCAGGGAAATAGGACAACGGAATTGTAACGACGTTGGACAGACGAAGGAACCCTAACTCTGACTCTAAAGAAAAGGAAAAGATGATTTGAATGGTGAAATAACTACAACTAGATGAAATTTTGAAAATGGTTAACTAATGAACTAAAGTATGAATGGAATTCAACTATTCTAAATTACCTAACATACTGATGATGATTGACTTAAAACTTGAACTATATGATGAGGAAAACAGGACGGTAATACAATCCCTCAACCCTAGTGTAATGATGTTATAAAACTAATCATAAATTTAAGTGATTAATTAGACCCAGAATTTAGTACTCCCGTGCATTACATATATGAGGTTCAAGCCCGCACCATACATCATCAGAGGACGAGTAAATCGGTATTGCGATAGTTACACTCAAATTAGATTCTAAATCATCCCGATTACCCTGAAGCAAACGAGATCCAAAGATCTACAATGGTTGTGTTTCTACGCCATACGGTCGTAATAAATCATTAAATTTAGAGGATTAATTTTATACACATGCAACTACCACATCAGGTTGATTTCATGCATCCCGAACTTTTAAATCTAGTCGGACATGTTAAACCTAACTATGTATGACTTAACTACATTGCATGCACGAGAAATCATAATGAATCTATCTTGAAATATGCAAGGAACAATTATATACCTAGATATTGTTTAAACCATGCAAGAAAAATAACATGCAAGAGTAATAATAGAGAGAATAAAACTATGAATTAAAACTTGAAAGCAAACCCGAAATTAATCACTCTTGAATCAACAAAGTAAAGTAATCTTCCCAGGATGTTCTTCTACCTTTCTCTCTATTAAAACTGATCAAAACTATGAAAAACTCTGTTTTCTAAGTCATTAAGTTTGTACAAATACGTTTTAGAAGAAGTTGTAACAAAATGGACTATTTGGACCAATCAGCAGCCAAGGAAAAATTCGCGCATCAGGACCCCCGAACTGGTTCATTGGACCCCCGAACTGGTTGATGACCAATCAGTAGCCAAGGAAAAACTCACAAATATTGCATATGCGCGCCCTTTATCTTTATGTATTCTATAACTTTTTGTGTTCCTTATGCCCATATTTATGCTCGTTAACCAAAAAACCCGATTTTGGATATATATATATATATATATATATATATATATATACACACACATATGGTTTGCAGGGCTTAGTTGGGTTTTTGTAGGTATTGGAACGCTTAAAGTGAATATTCTTTGCATTTCGGAGAAATTCCATCATCTGATTCTACTTCAGGGGAATTTTAGACATTTCACATTTCATCTCCGACTCAGTGGGGTTCCACAGAAGCATAGTTCATCGAGTTACCTTTACATGGCCATGAACGACATGTCATTTGGAGTCTAGATGATCAAGTTATATCCAATTCCGTATGCACCAATTCTCCCTCATTTTGGACCAAAGAAGACCATGGAATAGGGGATCGGTTGACCGGACCTGCCCCACCGGTCGATCAGTGAATCATATTTTTCCTTTTATTGGATGAACTGGGTTTTTACCTGAGGACCCGATCAACCGACCCTCAGTCGCGGTCGAGCGGTCATGCTAGTATTTGTTCATTTTTGCTACTTTTATTTCTTTTTCCTTTTTCTTTTCTTTCTTTTGTAACTTATTATAAATAGACCCCTTAGTTTATTTTCATAGAGACAATTATTTTTACTTAGTTTTAACGTTAGGGTTGTGAGATATTCACTCCTTGATTTTTCATTCCTATTTTGGCAGTTTGGAAGTTACTATTCCTCTTTCTTCTCCATTAATGTAAGTTCCGTTCTTGCTCTTAATCTTTGTGCCCTAGTTTATTTTCTTTCTAATTTCGGTTTATTTACTTTATTTATTGTTTACCTTTATTTCTTTCATTTGATAGGTGTCATTTATAATGCTTTCTAGCTAACTTCAATTAGGTTGTGATTAATGGAACTTACATTGGTTTCAATGGGTTTCTTTGCTATGGTGATGGGTTTTATTATTTAATTTGATTGGGTTGTTCTTGTTATTATGCCTAGGAGATTTAACGGGGTACATAATGTATGCTTCATATTTACGACCTGGCGTGCGTAATTTTTGAGGTATTTGTTGATGCCAAAATCAAGTTAGGCTTTTATGTGAATTTAGGGGGTGACAGCTCTAGATTTAATTGATTATTGAAATGAGATTGAATCCTACTAAATTCGTATCCCCGTGTAACCATTTATGTGCATTAAACTGAGGTGAGGTATAATAGTTGCAATATATAGTTATTATTCCTTTGTTAATCTTGGTTTAACTTCCATGCCTAGTTGTCTTTTCTTTTTGTTCACAATTATCTTTTACACTTTCATTAAGAAGTATTAAATCAATATAATTCTAACAACTAGTCTCTGTGGATTTCAATACCCAGACTAGCCGTTGTACTCCCTTAAAAGAGTGTAGTCAATAGTCTAGGTTTGTGCATATCGGTGGGAGCTGAGCAAAACGAGCGACATATATCTTTATACACCTGCGTCATGGTTTTCCCTGTTGTCACTTATCCAGATTAATTTACCGTAATCTTATGAAGATTATTTCACTCGTCCCTAGCATTTTCTCTCTTTATTTAACACACCCAGTTCAACAGTTGAAACCACTACATTTGATTTATCCAAACATATTCCTTTATCGGAATCACCCTCTTTATTTAGTTCAATACACTTTAGTATTTTCGTCAAAATTCTACCTTTCAATGCACACAAACATCGTGTAAGAAAATACTTATTTAACATTTGAAAACCTTTTTAAAACACATTCTTGTGTTAATTATGGGATTAACATCTTAGGTTACTTAATCACCCATTTACCCACACACTTTACCTTTTTCCTTACCTTATGGACAATTATCAATAATACCTTTACTTGTCCTTTTAACCTTTACCGGAACATTTATTTATTGTTTCAAATTAGGTTGTATTAACATACTTACCTCACAACCCATTTTTTGACAAGTCCCAAATTTCCTTTATCTTTTCTCGAAATCTTCTTATGCCGCATATTTCAACCGGGCTCCACATCGTTGGCTATTCGCACCTTGTACTCTGACTAGTGTTTAAGGGATGTTCACCCATGGCTCTGGTCCTTTATTTCTTTTCTCGGTGTCATCCGAGTTCCTTTCAATGTGTTTAACATTTTTCACTTGTCCACATTTTCCCATTTATCAGCCAAAGCCAAAAGCCTAGATTTACTGTCCGTTTTTCCAGTAACACTTGGAAGATTGTTCTTACTCCTTTAAAACCTTTATTCACACACACGTTGATTTTATATCGAAATCATTCACACTTTAGGACCTAATTCATTTTTATACACACTAGAGTAAAAACATTCAATAACATTTTTATTCTATAAAAATGTTCCACTTTAAGTAAATTACCGATTTACCCTCTTCATTATCAAATTTGCAATTTAATTCATTAACACATTTTGTTTCCCAAGAATGATTATTAAGTTTCCAATTTAACATTTTAAGCACCCTTAACCATTTTGACACTTACTTAGTATCACAATTAACCCCACATTTTTACATTCTACTTTAACACCTTTAATATATAAAATAACACCCTTTCAGATATTAAAGTCCCATTTTTTAGACTATTTATGTTTTTCCACATAAAGTGACTGTGACACCCCGCTTACTTAAATACTGGGTGATCAGTCCTTTATTAAATTTAAAGCAAAATTCGAGTTGGAATCAGTCTTAGCATTACTGTCGAAAACTTTTTATTAATTACTAACAACCTAGTATTTAAAAATCAGATGCCAAAGTTTCATTTATTTTATTTTATTAATACATGTAAGCAATTAAAAGATTAACTAAACATTCACCATCGATTAACACGTCATAGGAATCAAAATGACATAGTGAAATAAATTGAGTCTGGAGTAAACACTTCCAGTCAAAATCCCAAATACAATAATCTGAAATGAAGTAAATCCAACAACTGAAAAGTAAATGATTGTCTGTAAACTACTATTTATAAATAGGAACAGGCAACATGCCTTGACTGAAATAAATGTCTCTGGATGAATCAAGGATGAATGTGGAGGCATATAATACCGAGGCCCTGTAACATCCACAGAAACTACAACACGTTCACTGAATGGAACTCCCATGCTTGGTGTCACTATGGCTGGGCACCTAAAATATTTTTACAAAAACAAAATAGATTTGACATAAAACGGGTCAGGGTCCGAGTTGAAAATATTTTTAAAGCAATAAGTATTTAAATTGAATAAATATCAGATATTGTATACATGTTAGCAATGTCCTCTCACTTGAATTTCTCAGCTCTTAACTATTGTGCACACCCTAACGTATACTCCTAATCCACCCTAGTTATACTATCCCACCTAACTAGTTTGATTTAAGTCTCTCACTATAATGCCTAAGTCATTGTGTCCACTCGTATTACCCGAATAATACATTATTGCATTTTCGATATTTATTAACCGATTCAAGTATTTCTTTACTCATATAAGTTCCCACAATTATAAGATATTTTATATATTCTACTCTTTCTCATCTACTAAGCAGCACGATAGAATAATCACCAATACATACATAGTCTTCACTATCATAATATATATTTACTTATAAGGCACCCCGAGACTTAGCTATGGTGCATGCATACTCTGTTATCAAGTCCCAGTATATCACATAGTATATGAAGGACTATAGGTTCATAATCACTCGAGAACCATATAAAACACAAATCACAAATAATGGAGGCGAATCATAGTTCCAAGTTATAAAGGAGATGCACATACCCACTCACTCATATGACCGTCTGCACTATCACTCACAGGTAACTATACCAAGGTTCTACGGTTCCAAAGTACATGTCCATATTCCCCTCATGGGATCATCCGAATAAGACTATCCTAGCACGAAAACCTCCGTGATAGAAAGTAGGCGTTATGACGCATTAAAAATAAAAATCCATACTATAGGTAATCACACAACCAAAATATATATAAAATCCATATAGGTATACACACGTCCCTTTTTGCATGTCATATCATTGCATACTTCACGTACGTTTCCTTCTCTCAAAAGGTTACTAAATTTCGTTCTATTTCTTAGGTTATTCCAGTAACTAAAGTGTACCCCCACTACAGGTACTAACCTTAAGTTGTTGTTTATCAAATTTAAACCCAAATTTATATAATTTCTAACCATAACCCATTCGATTAACACTTGTAATTTCCTCATTCAATCCCATGCATAAATAATATTTTTCGGGTCTTAAGTACATCATATCGCCCTTCCCTAAGTCTCATTATGATTAATTAATAAACACCAAATATTTATAAAAGTTAGGATTTAATGAAATATTAAAATGGAAACAAATCACATTTCCCAGGGGATTCGAGTTATCGATGAAATGGGTCGATCAATCGATCGATCGACCAATTATTTGCCCAGATTTTCTTGACAGTTACGGGTTTCAACATTTTTAACCCCCAAAATCGTCCTTAAAAATCTCAAAATTGATATACGTGAAATCCAGAACATATAGTAACATGTATGAACAATTCCTAATGTATCCAAACTGTTTAAACAATATCAATATGCATAAATTCACCTCGTTTTCATCTTTAGTCTCAAGAACCCTAGTTTGGACTTCACCTCTAATTCAACATGAAATTTCCAAATTTCTTCAACCAAGTTGATTTCAATAACATGGGTTTGATTCTACATGTATAAATGATCCTCCATTTAAATATTCACATAATAATTATGATTTATAATATCTAAATTCTTCTAAAACAGGATATTTTCATAAAAAAAATGTTGTCCTAATCTAACATGGATCACATATCTACCGTATATTTATGCAAGATAAAACTTGCCTTATGGAGTAGGTCTAGTCTATTGGTAATGAAAGGTATGGGGTAAATCTTCTCTCTCCGATCTATACAATGGCGGCTATGGTGGTGCAAACGGTGCTCCAATGGTGGTTTAAGCCTTAGAAAACCCTTCACTCTCCTGGTCTTATGATTCCTAAACTTTTATGTTTGATATGTCTAAAAATCTTAACCCTAGCAGATGATATAAACTTAGGAATTTCGTGGGTTTAAGTACCCCCAAAATAAAAGTAACTAAAATACCCTCCCGGGGTTCTGATTTGGTAAAAAAAAGCCATGGGACCCATACTGAACACCCGAGCAGGATTTTCTGACTATCTTGACCCTTTCAGACACTTTGGCGAACTCAAAATGACTATATGGGTGACATATAAATAAATTACTTTATATTGCATTAAATTGCATCCTGACAGGACTGACACGCCCGTCCGGACTTAGTTTCCATAACTATCATATTATTCGCTCGCGATAATTAATTCATAATTACATATTACTTTACTCAGTAAGTAATATTTAACATCATTCACATCAATAAATACTAACTCTCATCGCGCTAGTAATTATTTAATTAAATTCGGATTAATTATAAATAAATTTTCCATTTTAAGTTAATTAATCCCACACTTAAAAATCATTTAAAATACGGGGTATTACAGTGACATTCAATATTAAGGACAATTTTAACTAAAGTCCATAGTCTTTTGTTATAATAATATGTAAACCCCAATATTCATTTTTAGTCATCCTTTAACTAATATTAAACATATTTGGGGCTTTTTTCTACACTTCATCATTTAGGTAGCAAACCTATCAAGACATGCTCATTCAAGTTTATAACTTCACCATTTAACATCCTACACGTTTCTACATGTTCAAGGGAAGATTTTAAGCTAGAAATACCTCAAATATGCATTTTATTCTATGTAACTCATGGTCTTATGATTTCACATACTTTCTTCTAATTTTCAAGGTATAACAAGTGCCATTTTCTTTACGTGTAAAAGACCCCTTAATGGTTTGTCCTAAAGAAATTTCCACTTCAAATAAAAACATTTTATGACAACTACATATTTTTTCTGGCATAAAAATATCATCGAGCACATCTTACACCAATGTCATAGCTAGAAGCCTTGAAAGTGTTGAAAGGACCTACCTATGTTTTTGGAGAGAAGAACCAAAGAGGGGGGTGACTTGAAAGTTTTCAAACCTCTAAGCTTCAAGAACTCAAAATCCACAAAATGCTAGCTTACTCAAGGTTCTTCACATGATATCCCTACATCCTTTATCTTGAACAAGAGCACTTGACAAATAATGGAAATATATGGAGATGGGTATTTATGGTATGATTGTAGTTATGACACCCAAAATGGTGGAAATGTTTTCCCGGGGGAGAGAGAAGTGCTAAGAGTTCTTAATGTGATAATGGTTGTTCGAGTTTACTACCCCAACCACTCTCTTATACACAAAATAATGCCCATAAAATACACCACCTGCTCCATCTGTAATCATCAAAGTCCAAGAGTTGACACGAAAACTGGATCAAAGGCTCTAATTATGATACCATAATTAGCAGGTCTATTTTTGTGGTTTTTTTAATCCCATGATTTTAACACTTGAATTTAACCAACAACCCACAAGTCTAATAATGTATAACAATATATTATTCTACACCATCGGGCTCTAAGAGATGACATGAAGTTAAGATCCACGGTTGAAAGTTGGACAGCGTAATGACATGTCTGATTTCGTTCGAGTCTGTTATCATTCGAATGATAGGGATCCCTTGTTAAAATGATAAGATCCCTCGTTTAAGAAAGAAAGGAATATCATTTGAACAATTAACCATCTCATTAAAATCTCTTAATTTCTATGTTTTTGTAATTTGACCCATCAATTTTCTTATTTTATAAGGGAGGCGCTAATTTAAATGAAAGGGTAGGAGTTTTTAGACCACAATCTTCTTTATTTTATACTAATTGTCATGACTATGAATTGTATAAAAAAATATACAAAATTGGTCGGGGTATTACAAACTTCCCTCCTTAGGGAATTTTGTCCTCGAAATTCTTGGTCCTCAACTTTAGGATCCATTTACCTACAACCCGTTCCCAATCCTGAGTCATCCTTAACACTATGGTCCAAAACCCAAATACATAACTTTCATTAATTACTATTGTTAATCAAATCAAGATGAACCGTAACATCTTATTGTTAATTCGCAAGTATGCCTAATAGGTCACCTAAATAATACCTCGAGAATAATTGATATCCACCAAATATCGCACTGTCACCAATGAACTCATCATCATAGATCATTATTATTTTGGGATTCACAACCTACGTTTCCTCAAACAAATTTTGGGTCATGCCTAGACAAGGCTAGTACAACCTTAACACTCAGAATCATACACACTAATGATTTCTATAACAGTTTCCTTATTACATAGTTCTACCTGGCCGATATCTCCTACGAGATCCTTATGTTAACCAAAATTCATCCTCGGTATCCCAACACAAACATACACAAGCGATTACATTCCAAATCCTCACATCTCTTAATAAAGCGTAACATTAATACCATATAATGTTTTATCAAATTCTAATATTCATAATATTCTCGAGTCACAACCTCGGGGCAGACGATGAAGTCGTAAGTAGTTATACCGGCTAACAAATAATACATTAAACGTAAAAAAGTCAAGTAACA
Source organism: Sambucus nigra (assembly GCA_949130495.1). NCBI lineage: Eukaryota > Viridiplantae > Streptophyta > Magnoliopsida > Dipsacales > Adoxaceae > Sambucus > Sambucus nigra. The sequence continues at coordinate 343,548,771 of OX422221.1, forward strand.
TATTCAAACTAGAGGGCACTCATATACTGTGATGCGTCAGCCCCAACTGGACTAACCCGCATCACTATCGAGCTTATGCAGCGCCATCCCTAAATCGTAATTGATCAACAACGTCTGATTATAAGAATTGAGAAGACACAAGTAATACAATGAGTCATGAAACTGCCATGCCAAAAGAAAACAATAAAATTATGATAATGAATCATTTAGCACGACGCATAAACTTACAACACACCCTTGAAGTCTATAACTCTTTACCGATAATGCCTTAGCCTTTCCACATGCCCTGGATTGGCCCATTAGCCCTGATGAGTTCTAACCATGAATAATCCACACTTAGCTAATAAACATAATACAAAACCAATTTCTTCGGGAAGCTGAACTGCTAGGCTTCCCTCCTTAGGACCAATGCTACATGTTCCGTCGTAGGTAAGCGTAACTATCCCAAAATGAGGCAAAGTCGCATCCCTTAACGCTTACAGCTAGACACTGACCTATCATACCTAGGTTGTAAGGACATGTTTTATAAATGTCCTAGATCACAATGAAGTATGTCTGATACCGCTACATTCGGCATGATCATCCACGATGGCCTTGATCCAAATTCATTCATCCATCATCTTCATACGTGCATCATGTGTCAAGCAACGTACTCATCAAAAGCTTCCACTACTCCACGTACTTATGGTTAATATAATTTTAATTGGAGTGTTTAATTATTTTCATAAATATTTGGGAATATTTTTTAAATAAATTTTCGAAGTCTGGAAGATGATAAACATGCTAAATTTTTTTAAGGAGGCTTTATGAGACACATCACGGATGTCGTTCGAACGACATCGTATCTCATTCGAAAGAGATGCCATCTTCCTCGAACAATGCACCACCTCAACTTTGCTACTTAAATAGTGTTCATGCTACACGTTTTACTAAGTCTGCATACCTTCGTTTATGCAAAATAGTACCTGTTTCCAGACATCATATTTGAAGGTTTTCAATACTTTTTTTATTCACAAATATTTTCCAATTCTTTAAGTGAATCCTCTAAACCCCAAGGAAGATTATACTACTCATCTGGAATACACATGTGGAGAAGATGAAGTTTTCCATTCTAACCTTCTGGAGCTCTTGCGAGAACTCTAGCCGACGACTTCAAAACTGACACCTAAGGATATTTCGTATGACACTACTTGTAATTTCATTGTAATCCGTGTAGACCGTTCTTTAGAAATTATAGTGAAAATAAGATGGTTTTGCCCCCATGGGGGATTTTTCCTCAACTGTGATTGTCTTGCATGTGTAGATTATTTCATTAATTAATCACTTTTTTTAAGACTTGTTGGTAATAAAAATTGGAATTTAATTAAATAAGTTTGACATTGATTGCTGGCGCACTCTCAAATTGGTATCAGAGCCATTTACACAAACTTATTGTGTAATTTTTTCGCAAAATTTTTCTAGATATCAATTTTGTTTTGAAAATTGATTTTTTGAAAAAGGGCAATTTCAATGGATAACTTATATAATAGAGTCCCAATTTTTGACGGGTCAAATTATACCTATTGGAAAGCATGCATGAATTCTCACCTAAAGGCTATTGATGAATGTATCTGGGTTGTATGTGAAAGAGGGTGGACGCCTCCCACTATCACTGTAGATAACGTAACTACTCTAAAATCTGTGACTGCGTAGACTGAGGATGAATTTAAATGGAGTATATATAACTCACGCGGGCTTAGTGCCATTATCAAAAATGTCATCCCTGACGTATTCCGGCGCATCATAATGTGTACCATGTCTAAAGAGGCATGGGATGTTCTGCAACTTACCCAGGAAGTCACAAATGCAGTGAAAGAATATAAATTGCAAAACTTAACAACACAGTTTGAAACTATCTTCATGCATGAAAATAAGTTTTTCGATGAATTTTATGCACGCTTATCTCATATCGTGAACACGAGTTAACACATTCCTGATGCTAGGGTAGATAAGAAAATTTTGAGATCACTGCCTAAGAGATTTATCCCCAAAGTCAGTGTGTTAAATTCATTAGGTAATTTGAATACACTGAAATTAGAGTAGTTAGTTGGATACTAACAAACCTATGAAGTTGACATGTGCCCAAATATGATAAAATCAAAAGATAAAGGGGGTAGCACTTAAAGCCCATCCCAGAAACAGTTAGGGGTCAAAGAGAGGTGAGTCGTTTAAGAAAAGAGAGGAAGCGATGTCTAATTCTGATTCTAATTTTGACTTAGATAATTTGGTCCTTTTTGCTAAAAATATAAGAAATTTCTCAACTTAAAGAAAAATGGAAATTTTAAAGATAAAAAGCATTTTGAGAAAAATAAATCTGAAAAGAAATTTGAGAAATATAAAAAGGACACCTCTAAGAAAGAAAGTGACAGATGTTTTGAGTGCGGTGTTATAAATTTTATAAAATACCGCAAGTGCACAGGCTATTATAGAATAGCGAGTGTAAGTACGGGTCGAACCCATAGAGATTTGTCAATTTTTCATTCAAATTAATTATGACTGTCCAACTAGACTAAATGGGATAGAGAATGATTATGAACTACACTAAATAAAAGAAACTAAGATAAGTGAGGTTAACACAAGATATTTGTAAACAATTAGGAAATAATTAGGATTCGAGGTCCATTTATCATGTAACTAATATTTCACACTAATTTAATGTTTCCATTCCCTTTTTATAACTCAAATTAAACCGATGCTTGTCGTGTTTAATTCGAAAAATATTACGGTTATGATCAAAATATTTGTAAAGTCTCTAATAGACGGCTAAAATCCTTATTCCCTTAGAAAATACAAGTTTTAAAATTCACAAATGTATTTAACCATGGACTATGAAAACAATCACAGTGCCAGTATAATCCATCAAAAATTACTATTTTTAAATCTCAAAACTTGATTTGACAAAACAATCTTGACGGTTCTAAAACACAGTCCTGGGTTGCTTTAAAATGAATACCGAATCTTTAATAACAATTCAAACAAGTAGGGAATAAGCAACAATAAAATTAACGTGAAAATATTATCTAACTATGATAAACTTCACCCTACTCCTAATATAAGATTCAAGCTACCATAATGAAAGAAAAATTGAAAGAACGAGTAGAGATCTTCAGTAATAAACCAAACTTATAAATAGTTCTCTCATAACAATCTTCAATCCTCTAAAAAAATGATAAAAAAATAGCCCTCAAATTGATTACAATCACTCAAATTTTCTCCCCGAAATCCTCCACGAAATTCCTCTCTAATTGCCTACGAAATTATGATCTCAATGGTCCTTTTTATAGGACAAGTGGTGAGGTATTTGAGTTGTTATGGGACTCTTTCTGATTGGCCGAATGGTGATGGTAGCTATCTCTCCGCCTCTTTAATCTTTGGATCGTGAAAAGGGACTAAATCCCCCCCCCCCCGAAAACTCTTATATTTTCCTGATGAACACACATGCCGAGTTTCGTCCAAATCGGAAAATAAAAAGTTCTGACCTTTGTTAGGATTTCACAAGTAAAAACATTTTTTTTCGAACTACCATAAAAATCATGTTTTTCGCACCTTTTTTGAATTGATCATCAATTTGCACCAAATTCCATCATTACCTGCAAAAATTTCACTAGGCAACTTTGTTCACAAATTAGCACAAGAATATTATAAAATTATCGAAGTGCCCATTTTTTACTTAAAATTGCCATTTTCAATATGAATTCAATCGTTCTCACATTTTTTTTCCCTTTTTAATAAAATAGTCCTAAGAACTTATTAAATACACTCAAATGGGACTAACAAAGTATAAATTTGGGTATAAATATACAAAATTATGCACTCATCAAATACCCCCAAACCTAAACTTTGCTAGTCCTCGCACAAAACTATAATTTAAAATCTAACTCACTTTCATAGGAATCACGATTGCACTTAGCATGTGCAATAAGCTGTGAAACCCCTAGGTTACCCTAGTGGACGAGTTATGTCTCGTGAGGGTGTGTAGTGAATACACCCACAAAATTAAAAAATTTAACTCAATACAAATGACTCAAAAGTAATATAACCAAGTTTGAATGAAAACTTCATAAATATAGTAGAACTTCACTTTTCAATCTCAACTTATCGTGTGTGTGTGTATAGACAATATAACCATTCATTTCAAAAGATTTGATCATTACATTTCTTATCCAAAAGTTTGTTTCAATTTCAAAATCTCACAGGGTGCACTCACAATCGAACACTTGGAAATGGGTTATTTTCTCTCGGTATATGTGAATAAAAGAGTAAGTTTAGATGAGCAAATTTCACATATACATGATCAAGAACGGACTTCTATAATGGATGAATATATGATCTCATGAACGGATCATCGATTACTTTTTGAAAATATTGAATCACACCATAGATCCTATTCATCTTCTCTCCACACCTTAATTAATTTCACTTGAGATAGATTAGGACTTTATTTGGTTATATATTGTGTGCTTGAATTTTGGCTAGAAAGAATGTCTTTTGAGTAAAAAAATTTCTAAGAATTTAGAGTTTTTCTTTCTATAATTTGACTTTAAGGCACTTTTTCTTCTAACCACCATTTTTCGTCTCTTTCCTTTCTTTCTTTTTAAACTTATATTTTTCTTCCTCCTTTTTTTCTTTTCTTTTCTTTTCACATATTATTTTTGCAACCTCTTCCTACCGTAATTTTACCCTAGTATTCTCAGAAAATGGGTATGGATCTTTTTATGGGCTTTACACTTCCAGTTGGAGTTGCGTAGGATAGTGGGTTTTCAATAAAAGGCTTATCTTCTTTTTGGCTCAAATGGGCTTTCAATGTAAAAATGTTGGAGTTTGGGCTTTCAAATGATGGCCTAATCTCATTTCTCAAGTTTCATTAAGTTAATGTGTGTCTCAAGACGACTTACTAAGACTTCTCGTGCATAAGATTAACATATTGAGTTTTTTATGTTTTCAATAATCGAACAAATAAATGAATTTGAGATCATCAGCGAATTTTTCACTGAAGGAAAGTTTGAGTTATTTTAATTCGAATTGATTTAAATCTCTCAAAAATGATTAATGGCACAAAAATCTCACCAGGATAAAATCTCCACATTCATTCATCAAGAATTTTAACTTTTGCCTCAAGATCCATTTTCGATTATATTGTATGTCTAATGTGTAAAAATTTTCATAAGTTGAGAGATACATGAATTATTTCTATATTAAGAAATCATTTCAAACTCAATTATATTGAAAATCTTTTTCGATTTTTGAAATTTTTCTGATTTGATTTTTTTTAACTGAAGAAAAATGACCTCAATACCCCCAAACCTATTTTCTACATTGTCCTCAATACAAAAGAAAAAAATTAAAAAGGTGGGAAAGATATGAAAGATATTACCGTAATGAGGGACTTTTTGGAATGCATAATTCCAGTAAAACAAAAATTATAATACAACAACAATGACCTAATTTCATGTTTACTCTTGGTACACAGGGTCTTGGAGGAGAATGTCCTCCACTTCTCGATCTCATAATTCCAAAAATGGCTTCAACCTTTGACCATTAACTTTGAAAATTTCACCATTTTTTGGATTCTCTATCTGAACTGCCCCATGTGGGTAGACTATTCTAACAATAAAAGGACTGAACCATCTAGATCTCAACTTACCGGGAAAGATATGCAACCTAGAATTGTACAAGAGAACTTTCTATCCAGGCTCAAATGACTTCCATAGGACGGACTTGTCATGGAACGTTTTCATTTTCTCTTTATACAATTTTGCATTTTCGTACGCATCATTCCTAATCTCTTTCAACTCATTGAGTTTGAGTTTTCGGACCTCTCCTGTAGCAGGTAAATTGAAATTTAAGGTCTTAATGGGCAAATAGGCCTTGTGTTTTAACTCTATCGGAAGGTGACAGGCCTTTCCTAGACAAGCCTATATGGGTGCATACCAAGTGGTGTTTTGTAGGCAGTACGATAAGCCCATATATTTCATCTAATAACCTTAAGGACCAATCCTTCCAGTTTGGATTCACTATATTATCAATGATTTGCTTTATTTGCCTATTGGAAACTTCAACTTGGCCACTAGTTTGAGGGTGATAAGAACACTGTACTTTGTGCATGACCGAATACTTTTTCATGAGACTCTCAAAGGATCAATTACAGAAATGGGTTCCCTGGTCGCTCATAATGGCTCGAGGCGTACTGAAATGAGAGAAAATATTTTCTCGAATGAATTTGACCACCACGTGGAGGTCATTCGTCCTACACAGTATGACTTCTACCCACTTAGACACACAATCAATTGCCAAAAGAATGTAAAGATTCATGTATGAATTTAGGAATGGACCCATAAAATCAATGCCCCAATAATAAAAAAAACTCAATAATCAGAATGGGATTTAAGGGAATCATGTTCCTACATGTGATCTTTACTAACCTTTGGCAACGGTCACAACTCCTACTATAATCATTCGAGTCACAAAAAATGGTGGGCCAATAGAATCCACATTGCAAAATTTTTGCAGTGTTCTTTTTAGCACTGAAATGACCTCCACATACTTGGTCATGGTAGAAAGAGATAACGCTATGAATCTTATGATTGGGTACTGACTTTTGAATAATTTGATCGGGACAATTCTTGAAAAGATACGGGTCATCCCAAAATAAATGCTTGGCTTCCTTTAAAAATTTGGAACGATCTTGCTTAGAACAATGCAATGGAATTTCACAAGTCACAAGATAGTTCATAATGTCGGCGAACCATGGAAGCTGAGAGACAAGCATCAGTTTCTCATCAAGAAAGGACTCTTTAAGTGGCAACAGGTTATCAGATGATTCAATGATTAACCTAGATAAGTGATCAACCACTACATTCTCACATTACTTCTTATCCCAAATTTCAAGGTCAAACTCTTGCAGTAATAGGATCCACCTAATGAGACAAGCCTTAGCATACTTTTTAGACAAAATGTATCGTAGGCCTGAGTGATTGGTGAAAATGACAACTTTGGATCCTATCAAGTAAGACCTAAACTTCTCAAAAGCAAAAACAACAGTGAGGAACTCTTTTTCAATTGTGGAGTAGTTTAATTGGGCATCATTAAGAGTACTACTCGCATAATAGATGATGAGAGAAAGTTTCTCATTATGCTAACCTAGAACTGCACCTATGGCATAGTCGAAAGCGTCACACATGATCTCAAACGACTGACTCCAGTTGGGAGGTCTCATAATAGGTGCAGAGGTCAATTCTATCTTTAGCCTTTCAAAGGCTTGAAGGAATTCGTTAGTGAATTCGAAGGGTGTTTCCTTGGCAAGAAGATTGCACAAGGGTCAAGAGATTTTACTAAAATCCTTAATAAATCTTCGATAAAAATGGGCGTGTCCTGAGAATGACTGCACTTCATGCACAGTTTTAGGGGTGATAGATTAGCAATGAGATATTTTTTAGCTTTATCTACCTCGATACCCTTTTTAGAAATGATGTGATCTAGCACTATGCCTTATTTGACCATAAAGTGGCACTTATCCCAATTAAGCACAAGGTTCTTTTCCTTACACCTCTTTAGAATGAGGGTGAGGTGATGGAGGCACTCATCAAAACTAGACCCAAATACAAAAAAATCATCCATAAAGACTTCAAGAAATTGCTCCACCATATTCGAAAAGATACTCATCCTGCACCGCTGAAAAGTGGCGGGTGCATTGCATAACCCAAAGGGCATGTGTCGATAGGCAAAAGTACCAAATGGAAACATAAAAGTGGTCTTGTCTTGATCCTTGCGATTGATGGTAATTTAATTGCAGCCGGAATAACCATCGAGAAAACAGTAATATGGGTGGCTGGCTAATCTCTCTAGCATTTGGTCTATGAAAGGAAGAGGAAAGTGATCCTTCCTTGTAACAACATTCAACTTACTATAATCAATACACACTCGCCAACCAATTTCAATCCTAGTGGGTATTAACTCATCATCGTTATTCTTCACCACCATAACACAAGATTTCTTAGGGACCACTTGAACGGGATTGACCCAGTAGCTATCACAAATGGGGTAAATGATACCCTCATCGAGCAATTTTAGCACCTCATCTCGGACGACCTCTTTCATATTGGGATTAAGTCTACATTGTGCTTCACGGTAATCTTTAGCATTGTCTTCTAAGTGTATCCTATGCATGCACACCGAGGGACTTATCCCATTAATGTCGGATATGGTCCATCCTATGGCTTCCTTGTGTTATTTGAGAACATGCAACAGTTTATCTTCATGTTATTTGTCTAAGGCAGACGAGATGATAACAAGTAAGAATTCAGAAGGTCATAAGAATCCATACTTGAGCATTTCAGGTAGTGACTTCAATTCAAGCTTGAGAGCTTTCTCAATTGAGCGTGGAATAGGTGATGAGGAAAGTAAGAGGGGCTCAGGTTTAGACTTCCAATTTCCTACTTCCATGATAAGGGCAGAGTCAAGGAGGGAATTGAATTCTTCAATGGAGTGTTCGACATCAAATTTAGACCCAAAAAGGCAAGACAAGATGCTAAAGGGTGGTCATTATAAGTTTGCTCGAAAGTCCCTTGGGCGATACTATCAATCATGTCAACATCCACGAGTTCATCATCATCGGGTGGTTATTTATCCAAATTGAACACATTAATGTCCATAGTCATGTTACCAGAGGATAGGTTCAATTGGCCTCTATGACACCAAATGACGACATCGGATGTGGCGAGGAAAGGACGACCCAAAATAACAGGTATTTGTGCAATAGGATTTTGCATTTGTTGGGTGTCCAGGACAACAAAGCCGACGGGAAATATAAATTCGCCCACTTTAATTAGGACTTCCTCAATAATACCTCTCAAGATTTTCATAGAACGATCGGCTAAGGAGAAGATAATCCTAGTCGGTTTCAACTCCTCCAAACCTAAGGTCTCATACATGGTGTACAACAGAAGATTCACGCTCGCTCCTAAATATAGAAGGGCTTTCTTGATGAGGTTATCCCCTATCTTGATAGAGATCGTCGGAGTACCGGGATCCTTATACTTGATGGGAGTTCGATAAGAAATGATCGAGTTTTCTTGCTGAGTGAGAAAATCTTTCTTGGGTACGTTGGTTCTTCTCTTGAAAGTACAAAGGTCCTTCAGAAATTTGGCGTAGGATGGGACTTTTTGAATAGAATTAAGAAGTGAGATATTGATTTGTACTTTCTTGAATACTTCCAACATCTTATCAACTTGCGCCTTTTTCTTTTGGGGCACCAAACGCTGGTAAAATGGAGCTTTTGGGACATAGGTCTCTATAGATGGCTCAGAAGGTAAAGGTGAGGAGGAAGTTGGATTCATGGGTGGATCATCCTTCTCCTTACCTTTCTCAGATTCACTCTTGGTAGGTGGTGAAATGTTTTTCTCTACTTACTTACCGAACCTAAGCGTGATGATGGCTTTCGCATGCTCTTGGGTGTGTGATGCGCTCATGTCGTCTTGAATGACAAATTGACCCCTAGGCATGTTAACCTTTGGATTCGGTTCAGGCTAACTCGGGAATGTTCCCTTGTTCCTCTCAATCAATGAATTAGCTAGTTGGCTCATTTGAACCTCGAGTTTTGTAATGGATTTAGTATTCGCTTTCATGCTTTGCTGGGTGGATTGGAGGATATTTTGTGTGGTTTTTTGGAATTGAAGGGTACTTTGGGCAAGAAGGTTCATCGAATCCTCTAAAGATTGGATCTTTTGGAATGAGGGATTCGAGAGTGCGGTGGCATTCTTTTTGAAATCCAGGGGTGGTTTACTAGAAGATTAACTTCCACTTCTTTGGTATTGGCCCTTGGCCCATGAAAGATTGGGGTGGTATCGCCATCCCGAATTGTATGTGTTAGAATATAGGTCATACTTTGGCCTATTTTGGTAGAGGGCATTGGCTTGCTCGGTGAGTGCCTTGTGGGCCGGATGGGTGGGGAAATTCTCGACTAAGTGGTCGAATGCATCGCAAGGTATACACATAGGGGAACCTACATGTTTAATGGCCACAGATGCGGTTCGATTACCCTCTTTGTTCATCTCTAAAGCTTCTAAATGTCGGACCAATGTGGCCACTTCGGCATTTAAATCATAACTTTTTTCGACTTGGTGAGAAAAACCTTCATTGGACGTGGTGGGCCTAGAATCTCTATTGGGTGACCATCGCTGGGACTTTTTCTCTACGTCTTCTAGGAATACCCACGCGTCAACCTCACTTTTTGCCATAAAATCACCTTTACATAATGACTCGGGCGTAGTTCGAGTGTGACAATCAAACCCTTAATACAAAATTTGGACTTGGCGTCCCATCTCAATCCCATAGTGTGGACATTGCAGTAGAAAGTTCTTGAATCTCTCCAAATACATCCATACGGTTTCCCCCTCCTTTTGGCTAAATGTGTTAATGGCATGATCTATCGACGCCATCTTTTGGTTGGGAAAGAATTTTTGCAGGAAGGCGACACTCATTTGGTTCCAAGTGGTGATGGATTCGGGTGTTAACGAGTTAAACCAACTCTTGGCTTTGTCTTTCAATGAGAAAGGGAAAAGTTTAAGTTTGACAATATCATTGGTGAATTGTTGATACTTAATGGTCCCACATATCTCCTCAAATTACTGAATATGAAGGTAGGGATCCTCTTTATCGGTACCTCAAAACACAGGCAACATTTGGATTGTTCCATGATGGAATATGAAATTATTTACAGTGTGATCGGGTAGACGTATGCACAAAGGTTGACTCGACCTAGTCGGATAAAGTTAATCTTTAAGGGCACATGGAACTAACTCATTTCCCATTTTGGCGAAAATTGAAAATCTAGCTACGTAAGTATCGGAAATGCTAGACTCCACACTCGACAAACGACTTGTATGATCTCAAAACCAACTTCGCATACACTGAGCTCACTCGATTTTTTTTTATGTGAAGAGAAAAAAAGGATTGACTCAAACCACTTAATTCCTAGCTAACACAAATCAATTTGAAATATCTAATTTAGGTGAGGGGAATTTCAATTTTAAAATCTAGTTTTTCAGAGATTAATCGACGACACAGGGGTCTCCAAATTAATCTCCATAATTAGACAACTCCTACTTTTTGACAAGGGAGAATTTAAAGGACGACCAACTACGGTTATCGCCTTAAATCCCTCTTTTTTCTCCAGGTAGGTGGTCGGTACGAAGACACATTAAAAACCACCAATCCTAGAACGTGAAACGGGATCGATTTGACAAGTTCGTGTTGGAGTAGCTTTTAATTGTAGCCTCGTTAAGAGGTTTTCTATGAGCTATGTGATATCCTAAGGACAATGTCTACTTGATTTCAAATTAAATGTGATGGCTCGGGATATGCAAATGTTGGGTTAATTTGTGATTTTCGGGGCAAGGAAGGGTGATGAAATTCCCACCTTATCTTTCACACGGGTTTTGCCCTTAAGTCAATTTATGCAACATGCTAAATTAAGTGCGAAATGAAATCACGTAGGAGCACACAAAAATGTACCTCCGATGTGGGCTTTTTATGGTCACTTGTTTATGCCGGGCCGAAGTTTAAGTTGACGTCGATCGGAAGGAAATGCTATCAACGCTTTAGTCATCCCCGAGAGTTCCTTGTGCTCCTGGCAAGATTGCACAATTTTTTCTTCACTTTTTTTCAATATGCTCCTGGAAAAAAACAAAAGAAACTACACCAAACGAAAATTGCGACACATACACAAATAATAAATTAACGAAAAGAGAAGAACAAAAAAAAGGATACATGCACTAGTGGTGTATTTAACAAGAAGAGAAAAAAACAAAGCACACTTATGAAGCAATTTTTTTTACTTGATAAAAAAAATAGAATTACTTTTCGGATTTTTTTTAAAGAAACTATTTATCTAGTTTTTAATTTTTTTTAATTTTTTTAGGGTCTACTTACTAAAAAACAAATCAGGAAATTTTCAAAAAAAAAATCAATTTTTTTTATGTATTCTAGGACAAATTTAGTGCTAAAAGTGCTATTTATTAAAAAAAAACTTAAATCATATTTTATTTTATTTTTTAACCCAGCAAAATAAAAATATTGCTGTTGATTTTTTTTCTTCAAAAATTTCTACTTTTTTTTAAATGAATTTTGACTAACAAAAATGCGAAAAGTAAAAAAAAAACTAGTCTGAAAGTCACAACTCTTTTTTTTTTAATCGAACAAATCTCCGGCAACGGCGCCAAAAACTTATTGTCAATTTTATAAGATACTGCGAGTGCACGAGCTATTATAGAATAATGAGTGTAAGAACGAGTCGAACCCATAGACATTTATCAAATTTTCATTCAAATTAATTATGATTGTCCAACTAGAATAAATGGGAGAGAGAATGATTATGAACTACACTAAATAAAAGCAACTACGATAAATGAGGGTAATAAAAGATATTTGTAAACAATTAGGAAATAATTAGGATTCTGGGTCCATTTATCACGTAACTAATATTGCACACTAATTTAATGTTTCCATTCCCTTTTTATAACTCAAATTAAACCGACACTCGTCGCGTTTAATTCAAAAAATATGACGGTTATGATCAAAATATTTTTAACGTCTCTAATAGACGGTTAAAATCCCTATTACCTTAGAAAATACAAGTTTTAAAATTCACAAATGTATTTAACCATGGACTATCAAAACAATCAAAATGCAAACATAATCCATAAAAAATTACTATTTTTAAATCTAAAAACTTGATTTGACAAAAAATCTTGAAGGTTAAAACACACTCTCGTGTCGCTTTAAAATGAATACCGAATTTTTAAGAACAATTAAAACACGTAGCGAATAAAAAATGATAAAATTAACGTGACAATATTAGCTAACTATGATAAACTTCACCCTACTCCTAATATAAGAATCAAGCTACTATGATGAAAGAGAAATTGAAAGAATGAGTAGAGATCTTCAGTAGTAAACCAAACTTATAAATAGTTCTCTCATAACAATCTTCAATCCTCTAAAAAATGATAAAAAAATAGCCCTCAAATTGATTACAATCACTGAAATTTGCTCCCCGAAATCCTCCGCGAAATTCCTCTCTAATTGCCTACGAAATTATGATATCAATGGTCCTTTTTATAGGACAAGTGGTGAGGTATTTGAGTTATGATGGGACTCTTTCTAATTGGCCGAATTGTGTTGGTAGCTATCTCTCCACCTCTTTAATCTTTGGATCGTGATAAGGGACTAAATTCCCCCCCCCCCCCCCCCCCCTCGAAAACTCTTATATTTTCTTGCTGAACACACATGCCGAGTTTCGTCCAAATCGGAGAATAAAAAGTTCTAACCTTTGTTAGGATTTCACAAGTGTAAAAACATTTTTTTTCGAACGACCATAAAAATCATCTTTTTCGCACCTTTTTTGAATTGATCATCAATTTGCACCAAATTCCATCATTACCTGCAAAAATTTCACTAGGCAACTTTTTTCACAAATTAGCACAAGAATATTATAAAATTATCGAAGTGCCCATTTTTTACTTAAAATTGCCATTTTCAATATAAATTCAATCTTTCTCGCATTTGTTTCTCTTTTTAATAAAATAGTCCTAAGAACTTATGAAATACACTAAAATGGGACTAACAAAGTATAAATTTTGGTATCATATATACAAAATAATGCACTCATCATGCGGCGGTAGAGGTCATAGAGGGTTTGAGTGTGCAACTAGGTTGAAACTTCAAGAACAATCAAAATTTGCATTAGACACCACCCTTAGTGACGATAGCGAGGTCGAGTCGTTGGACTTCGAAGATGAGTCATCGCATTAATGTAACTTCACCGCATTCATGTCTAGTCATGTGAGTACTAGAAGTTATTCTCACGATGATGAGGCTGCAAGCTCATAAAGACACCTCTACAGTGATAGTAGTTTGAGCGAGGGGGAGGAAGAAGCAAGTGAGAGCTAGAGTGATCTCCGACGCGCGTATGCTGATTTATATGCTGATACTCTCAAAGCCAAAAAGTGTAACAAAGTATTAGCTCTTATGATAACATCTCTAGATAAGGAATTAGGACAAATGAGAGAGATAGAGAGACCTCCATGTCCACTGTGTTGAGAGAGAAAAAGTTTTTAGAGAGAGAAAGTATTTTTGTGAAAGAAAAAGGGGACTTGACTAAGCAATTGGCTGATCTTACGAGTGAGCTCCATTCGTCCCTGGACACTCGAAAGAAATTGGAAGCCCTTGTAGCCCAACTCACTCAGGACCTTTAGAGAGCCCGGGAATTCAAGGTAAGAATTGAGGACCGATATGGTAAGATGGGAAATATGCTCCTCGCCCCTACTTTGGGTTTAGGTGAGAGGCTGGGAATAGGTTTTGATGGAGCTTCCACTTGCCATATGACCAAGCATAAATTCTTCTGAATTTAGCCCCCTAAGTTAGTGATTTTGATATCTCGAACGACGTAATTGAATCTTTTTATCCCATATCATTGCCATTGACTATTTCTAACGAGTACCCCAAGTTTCGTGTATTTCTTATGGCTTTTACAGGTATTTAGTGTAAGAAAAGAAAGAAGGAAACCGAAAGAAAGGAAGACAAGTCAAAGGGAAAAAGCATAAATTTACACCCGAAGTTCGGATACAAAGCCTTAAGGAAAGTTGAAGATCCATGTTTCACAAGAGCATCGGAGGAAACGACAGTCAAATCGGAGCTTGAGATCAAAAGTTATGACCAGTCAAAGATGTAAGAAAAAGTCAAACTTGAAGAAAATCATACCGATCCGGATTCTTTTGGACCGATACGAAATGACAACTTTCCAGTAAACCCCGGATTGATACCGAACCGATGGAAAGATAACCGATCCGATAGCATCCGGACCGGTCCGGTGGAAATAAAAAAGAACCGATCTGGTGACAGAAAATCAGAAAATGGGATCCGGACCGGTCCGGCTATTCGAATTCCTGACATTTATTATGGAGCTCAAGAGGTACAAATCTTGGAATATCTTGCGCAGCCCATCGATTTTAGCTGTCAAATTCGTGCTAGTTGGTGCTATAAAAGTTCAAGCCCTACATCCTTCCAAAGGGAGTCGAATTTTAGAGAGGGAGAATTAGATTTTAGAGAATTGTTAGTAGAAAAATTTCATATTATTAGAAAAGCCCTAATTTATACGTTTGAGGATCAAGAATTATTTCTGGATTCAATAATCTCTTTTCCCTAGTGCAGATTTCAAGTATCAGATTCCATTATCTTAGCTAGTCTCAATTCTGTTTTCAATTCAATTCTCACTTGTTTTGCAATTTTGTTTTTACAATGTTCTTAGATCCACAATTACATGCATTGTTATGAATTTGTTTTCTCATAAAACCATGTCTAGCTAAATTCTCAAGGGTTGGAGTACATGAACTCATTCCGAGGTAAATTACCCAAGTAGAAAATAGAGGGTAAATTTAATATTAACCAAATCGTGTATGGAAATTATACGAACATAGCCGATCTTTTAATCTCTCTTGCCCTAGGTACTTGGGATGTTTAAGAAGACTATGCAAGTATAATTGTATATTCACCGCTTTGTATTTGCCTTTGATTTCATATGATGCGGCTAGTCCCCACATATATGTAATGCTTAAAATTTATACAGATTGGATTTAGTCAAGAATTTCAATTTACAATTCTAGTATGCTATACGGTAATTTAATAAGGTTTAAGGGATTGTACTCCACCCTATTTTCTCTCATATTCATATCTGATATTTTTTACAATTCTTTGGGTTTTTTTTTGCACGTAGTTTAATTTCATCAATTGGAGATTTCAACCATTAATCATGTTTTCTTTTCTTTTGAGAAACCATTTGAAGGAAAAATAACTTTTCCTACATACTTCCTAATTGCCAATTTTTGATCCCTGTGGAGACGATCCCGACTTATCGGATTACTACTAACGCGACAGGCTTGCACTTGAGCCTAGAAAGAACGTACTTTTGAGACAAATTCTTAGTCGTGTCAAGTTTTTGGCGTCGTTGCTGGGGATCGTCAATTGGTAATTCTTAGGAAAGTGATTTTAATCCTAAAGTGATTTAAAAAAAAATAAAAAAAAATTTCATCTCTTGTAAGATTACATGCAAAATCCACATCTTACCCAAGTCCACGAACATTCTTTTGCCGAAGCTAGTTCTGAAAATTCTCACACCACCGATTCTCCACACTTTTGGGTTCCACCTCCTTCACCGAATAATTCAATCACAAGTCGCACTTTGAGTCAAACACTGAGTGGAAGTTCTGAATCTTTTGGTAGCAATATGTCTATGCACGGAAGTGTTGGTGTTGGTGCTGGAGAGGAAGAGATACCATATCTTCCAATGAAAGATCTTTTATTTCTGGAGCGAATTGTTACCCCTGGTTGCATTTTACTTTCGTATAATGCCGGTCTGTTTCAGTTTCAGTTTCGGAATGGGATGATCCAAATTCTGCCTACATTTCATGGGATGTATTCTGAAAAACCATATCTCCATATTAGAGAATTCGAGGAAGCATGTGAGATGTTTGGTGACCAAACTTGCCCACAAGATGTTATTCGATTAAAGCTTTTCCCTTTTTCCTTAAAGGATAAAGCTAAGACTTGGTTATGGTCACTACCTCTGAATTCTGTTTTATCCTGGAGAGATATGCAAACTAAGTTCCTATCCAAGCTCTTTCCACAACACAAAACCAATTTTATCAAAGATCAAATACAAGCTTTTCGGAAAAATGAGAATGAGGCTTTCGATAAGTGTTGGGAAAGATTTCAGGAGTTAGTTAGTACTTGCCCCCATCATGGATTCGAAAAACATCATCTTATTTCTTTTTTTCATTAAGGGCTTACTTTAGCATCTAAACAACTTGTTTAGACAATGTGCGAAAGACTTTTTTGGGAGTTAGACTCGAGCGATGATGAGGCTCAGCTGAAATACGTAGTGGAGACTACGTAAGCATGAGATGTTTATGACCCCAATAGTCAAAATAGAAATCGACAAGTGTCCAACTCGTCTACTGCGTCCGATATTTATCACTTGGACAAGGACACTTTGTTAGATCATAAATTTGACCAATTGGAAAATAATTTCAGAGACATGCTTGAAGTTCGATTAAGAGAAGTAGCTGGACCCGTGTAATCAGGAAAGGAGAAGGTGTGTGCCATTTGTACTGCTGGTCATTCTACCAAAGGATGTCCTACCATCCCTGCATACAAGGAAATGTACACTGAGCAAGTAGAGGCGATAGGAGGGTTTCACGGAAATTTTAATGTGCCGCAAGGTAATACATACAATCAATCTTGGAGGAGTCATCCTGGTTTCAATTATGGACAACCATAAGGTGGGATGGTTTCCAATCCATATGTGGCTTTGCCACCACCCCTCCTCAACTTCAACAAATGGCTCCTCCAATGCAACCTCCTATTTAGGTACCACCTCCTAGGCCATATGTCACTCCACCTAGGCGATCTCTTGAGGATAATATGAATCAAATCATCCAATCTCAAAAGGAGAGAAATGCTAAGTATGATCGAATGTTCACAAAAATTCACACTAGCATCTTTAGGTTGCAATCTGCATTGAATACTCAGGAGAAGGGTAAACTTCCAGCCCAAGGCCAAAGAGCTCCTGCTCAAGGGCAAACTACGGTTAGCTCTACTTCATCTGATTTGCCAGAACAATGTCAAGCTATCACTACTCTACGTAGTGGCCACGTAATTGTTCTAGCGCCACGGAATCTAAAGCTAAAGAAGCTTCAGAACCTGAGGAGACCCCATTGCACATGGAAGATAAGGATGAAGGAGTTGAACCTGAAGTTGAAGTAAAACCGCCCACTACTACTCCATTTCCTCAACGCTTGGCACCACCCAAAAAGGGGGCTTCGCGTACGGAAGTGTTAGATGTTCTGAAGCAAGTGAAGTTGAACTTGCCATTTCTGGATGCTATCCAACAAATTCTAGCATATGCCAAAGTCATCAAAGAACTTTTGACTATCAAACGATGGCTTAAGCTGAAGAAAAATGTCTTTTTGGCACAAAATGTGAGCTCGGTCCTTCTTAATGATCTTCCACCAAAATTCAAAGATCCTAGTGCACCTACAATTTCGTGTGTTATAGGAGAGAGTAGAGTCAAAAAAGCTTTACTTGACTTGGGTGCCAGTGTGAACATCCTTCCATACTCTATCTATAAGTAGCTTGATTTAGGTGATCTTACACCTACCCGAATCACTCTACAGTTAGAAGATCGAATAGTGAAAGTGCCTCGTGGGGTTGTGGAGGACGTGATAGTTCAATTGGACACATTCTACTTCCCGGTTGATTTTGTCATTTGGGACATGGAGCCCTCCCCCCATTCAAGTAATCATGTTCCCATAATTTTGGGTCGTCCATTTTTAGTTACTGCTAATGCTTTGATCAATACCCGTAATGGACAAATGCAACTCACTTTTGGAAATATGACTCTCGAGACCAATATTTTCAATGTTTCTAACCAAATGGGTGATGAGGATGAAATTCATGAGGTTGACCTTATTGAAGAGGTGGTGGAAGAGCACATCGAAAACATCATAGGTGGAGATGCACTGGAAGTTTGTTTAGTGCAAGGAGTTGAGAATAAGAGTTCTTATACTGAGTTTGAGCGTGAAGTGGAAGAGTTGGGAGTTTGGTTGCAAGAATAAGTGAGTTTTGAGAAGTTGAGAGATATTGACTGGATTTCTAGATTTGAGGAATTACCCCCGAGGGACTCACTCATGATCCCCTATAAAGAGAGATTTCTTAGTCTTGAGTTAAAGAAACTACCCTCTCATGTAAATTTTCTGGGAGAAGATGATACATTTCCTGTTGTTGTTTCTTCCAGTTTAAAAAAAGAGCAAGAGGGTGTGTTATTGAATGTGTTGAGGAAGCATAGGAATGCGTTTGGTTAGACTATAGTATATTTGAAAGGTATAAGTCCTTTGATTTGTACCCATAAAATCCATCTCGAGGAGGACGTGAAGCCCTCGCGAGAGATGCAAGGGCGACTGAACCCAACAATGAAAGATGTAGTTCGAGCGGAAATCATCAAATTGTTAGATGTTGGGATTATCTATCCCATTTTGGATAGTAAATGGGTGCGCCCAATTTGGGTCGTTCCAAAGAAGTCGGGTCTGACCGTGGTTGAAAATGCTAAGGGAGAATTAATACCTCAACGCATCACCACTAGGTGACGTGTTTGCATTGATTATCGAAAGATCAATACGGGAACAAGAAAAGACCATTTTCCCTTGCCGTTTATCGACCAAGTGATTGAACGAGTAGCTGCCCATCCTTACTATTGCTTCCTAGATGGGTATTCTCGCTATTATCAGATTGAAGTGGATGTACTTGATCAAGAAAAGATGACTTTTACATGCCTGTTTGGTACGTTTGCCTACAAACGTATGCCTTTTGGGTTATGTAATGCGTCAGAAACGTTTCAAAGGTGCATGTTGAGTCTCTTTAGAGACATGATAGAAAAAGGTCTTGAGGTGTTCATGGACAATTTCGGCATTTTCGGTCCATCTTTCGAACAATGTTTAGCTAATCTTGAAAGAGTTTTATTCCGGTGTGTGGAAAAGGACTTAGTCCTTAATTGGGAAAAATACCATTTTATGGTCACTGAGGGCGTAGTTTTGGACCACATAGTCTCATATAAGGGAATTGAGTTTGATTGAGAAAAAATAGAAGTAATAGCTGAGTTACCCCCGCCCAAATCGTTTAAAGATGTGAGGTCCTTTTTAGGCCATGCTGGATTTTATAGGAGATTTATCAAAGACTTTAGCGCCATCGCTAGACCCTTGAGTAATCTTCTCATGACGGAAACTCCGTTTGAGTGGAATAACGCACGCTAAGAAGCTTTCGATAAACTCAAAAGCATGTTAATTTTTGATCCTATCATGCAAGCTCCTGATTGGTTACTCCCATTTGAGCTTATGTGTGATGCAAGTGATTACGCGATTGGGGATGTTCTCGAAAAAAGAAAAGACAAGAAAGCTCATGTTATATACTATGCTAGTAGGACATTATCTGGCCCCCAGCTTAACTACTCCACCACGGAGAAAGAATTACTAGGAGTCATTTTTGCTCTCAATAAATTTCGCTCCTACATTGTTGGGTCGCCCATCATTTGCTTCACTTATCACTCGGCCCTCAAATATATTCTAACTAAGAAAGATGCCAAACCGTGCCTAATAAGGTGGATTCTACTCCTACAAGAGTTTAATCCCTTGATTTAAGAAAATAAAGGAGTGGAAAACGTCGTTGCTGACCATTTGTCATGTTTCTCGTCCGACGTACCTGTTGATCCCATCCCCATTGACGAGTATTTTCTGGAAGAAAATCTATTTGCTAATTCTTCTCTTCCTTGGTATGCGGATATAGTAAATTACCTTGTCACTGGAGTCGTTCCCTCCACTTGGACTCCACAAGAGAGAAGGAATTTCATTACTTGGTCATGCATGTTCTTTTATGAAGATCCATATTTGTTTAAGTATTATGCTTATCAAATCATCCAAAGATGTGTCCCTGATGATAAAAATTTAAGGGGTAATTCGATTTTCTCACACAGAAGCATGTGGAGGTCAAATTTCCAAAAATAAAACTGCTGCGAAAATCCTGCAAAGCGGTCTCTATTGTCCCACAATCTTCTGCAATGTGAACACTTTTTGCAAATCATGTTATAGATGCCAAAGAATGGGAGTTATTACTCACCGTGACATGATGCCATTGGCCCCCATACTTGTCTTAGAGTTATTTGATTGCTGGAGTATTGACTTCATGGGGCCTTTTCCACCCTCTTTTGGTTTTCTATACATCCTCGTCAGTAGGATACGTCTCAAAATGGGTAGAGGCCATAGCTACAAGGACAAATGCCAATAAGGTGGTGATAAAGTTCATTCAATAACACATACTTTCTCTATTCGGAGTTCCTAAGGCTATCATTAGTGATAATGGCACTCATTTTTGCAATAGGTCGATGGAAAAGCTCATGCGAAAGTATGGGGTCGTCCATAAGGTTGGAATGACTTATCAACCTCAATCGAATGGCCAAGCCAAGTTAGCCAATCGAAAAATCAAGCATATCTTGGAAAAGACAGTCGAACCTAACAGGAAAGATTGGTCTATCAGATTGAATGATGCGCTCTCGGCTTATCTAATTGTAGGGATGTCTCCATTTCGCTTTGTATATGGCAAACCTTGTCATCTTCCTGTTGAAATTGAACACAAAGCGTAATGGGCTATCAAAAGGGTGACTTTTAATATGGAAAAAGCCGGTGAAATAGGTAAACTTCAGTTGAATGAGTTAGAAAAAATATGCAATGATGCATATGAAAGTGCTAAAATCTCAAAGGAATGAATGAAAAAGCTCACGATAGAATCATCCGATGTAAGGAGTTTCATTCGAGCCAAAAAGTACTTCTCTACAACTCGAGGTTGCACTTGTTTCTCGAAAAATTGCGGTCACGATGGTCAGGTCCATTCACTGTGAAGGAAGTATTTCCCCATGGAGCTGTTGAATTAGAGGATCAAAAAGGAGGAAACACATTCAAGGTTAACGGCCAACGCCTCAAGCCATATCTAGAAGAGGTTGTAATGGAAGCCGACACAATCTGGTTGTCGGACCCCATTTATGGGGATTAACTGAGTAAGAAAGGTGAGGTCGTCGCACCCCCGACATGTATGGGGTGACTGTTGTGTATAGTAGTCATAGGATGTTAGGATAGTCATAGTTGTGTGTCGCTACCAAAGGTGGGAATCCAACACAAGTCTCGGGAGCGTTTCGAGTTTCTATGTTTGTTTTGTGAGTTTTGAGGTCTAATTATATAGGAGGGAGCGTTGGGGTCAAGAAATCAAGCTGAAAGTGGCCACGAAAGAAAAGCAGGAAGAAGCAGGAATTTTAACAGACCGGATCGGTCCGTCCTTATAAAAAAGGAACCGATCCGTCTCAAAAAGAAATAAATAAATAAAAAATCGGTCCGGTCTGAATTCGGATCGATCCGGTCGTCTACAGCCCGTGTCCTTTCCCGAGGTTAAAACCCCATCAATCCTCACCCCATTCACTCCCCCAATCCCTTCCTCTCCCCAAAAATTCGTCCCCCCTTATTTCCCCCAATTCTCCCCCTACCCACCATTCATCCTATAAATATCACCCTCCACTCCCCTAATTCCTTCACCCCTCCATAACCATTTTCTTATCTCACTATATGTACAGGTCTTAAGTTTCCATTACAGCTCCCCAGAAGTATAATTTTGTTGAAGTCCTACCCGATGGACATAGTGAATATCATTCACGCCGTGAGGCCAATTGGTGCCGCCGTTTTTTCGGTCCGAGGAGAAAAATCCACATTGAGCGCCAGGTGCTTTGGGATTAGCTGCCTAATTCTGTCACTGGGATGTTTATGTCTCGAGGCTGGTGCAGATTTTTCAATGAACCATACGAGGCTGTATGGGAGAATGAAGTTCGCCGATTTTACGATTCGCTTGTCCGTACCGCAGATTTTGAATCTCAAGCCTTTATCGACTCGATGCCCATATCGTTCTCATTAGAAATTCTGGCCCGAAAACTCGAGTCTAAAGGTGTGATTACTCCAGCCCAATTTTCATATCCCAGTCATGATCCCGCTGTTTCCAAAGATGTTTGCATGTCTCGAATCGCGTCGGGTTTGGTTTGGAATACCCAGACTTATCTTGTTGGTCAGTTACCCGACAAGGCACGTATCACTTTTCATATAGTTTGTGCCAATCTCTTGCAAACTTCAAATGATTCGGCTATGCTTCCGCATCAAGCTACTATGGTCTATCACCTATTTGATCATGCCACTGTTATCAATTTGGCCCTCACGTTTTATAATGATATCATTTGTGCGGCGCTGGACAAAAAGGTTAGGGCCCCTCTTCTTTATGGACGTCTCATTACCTCCTTTGTTAAGGATATCGGCATTGTTCCCCCACAATATCTCATCAAATTACCCAAGCCACTTGGGCAAGAATCCCGCACCCGAAGTGATAAGCTAATCCACCTGATCCGTGCACGTCGAGATGATAGTGATACCTCAGGTGATGAAGCGGCTGCTGAGGAAGAGGATGTTCCTGCTGAAGATGTTGAGATGGAAGAAGATGAGGAGGAAGAGTATGATGAAACTGCTAATACGGATTATGTTCCAATTGGTACGGGTCTAACCGAGCGCGTTGTTTCTCTTGAGACGCATTTTGACGAGTTTATGTCATTATACCAAAGGGACATGATTTTGATACTGCGTATGCAGGCTGATCTGTACCACCTCCAGTTGGGTCCCGATGCTCCCCTTCCTATGTATTTCTATGATTCTTACGACCCCACTACCCCCGGTAGCTCCCACCACCCCCCAGCCTCGAAGGTAGCCCTGTTTATCTGGTTATGATATATGTTTTTATGTTATGATGTCCTGTTTTTCTCTTTTGTTTCCACAACTATGTTGTACTACACTGTTTTATTATAGTACTTTCCTTGTTTTATTTATCGCACTCCTTATTTCTTCTTATTTAGCTTTCTCATCCTTTTGATTGTGGACAATGCAAAAGACTAAGTTAGGGGGGATGACAAGTGCGTATTCATAAAACGTCGCATATACATAAAAAAATTGAAAAATTTTGAAAAAAGCCTAAAATATTTTTCTTCAAAATAAATAAAAATTGGAATTTAAATTTTTCAAAAATATCACCTTTATTCTATTTAAAGTCTCAAATTGTAAAAATTAAATGCACTAAGCCAAAATTGACCAAATATGGAAATTGAAAGAAAATTGACAACTTAACGAATAAGTGTGGAGATTGATCAAACCCGGTGACATTTCGAACCTTTCAATTTTTTATGAGTTTTTAAATCAATCTGAGTTTATGATTAACTCAAATTTCTTTTCAGCATTTTAATAAGTCATTGATGATCTCAATCCGCTGTTTTGATCGGTTATGGGAAATGTGTGAAATGTTGTCTCGAAATTCGTGCTAAATATATCTCTAAACTTAATTAATCTCGAGATGCATATGGTAATGTGATTAGCAATTTGGACAATGAAGTAGGCCCTCTTTTGTTTAACCCAAAAAAATAATATATATATATATATATATATATATATATATATATATATATATATATATATATATATATATTAGCCATAATAATGTTCTGAAACAATTATTTCTTTGCAACCCACTTTGAGCCTAATAAAATATTTCCCTTTCGTTTGATAACCCGAAAAACCCAAATAGTCCAGAATTGTGAAAAATAGAAATTCATTAAGTAAGTCCAAAGTGTGTAATTAAAAAAGGGAAAGAAAAGAAAAATAGCAAGAAAAAAAATAGAAAAATATGAAAATAGAAAAGGAAAGAGAAAATGAGCAAATGCCCGAAAAAGCACTAATGGAAGTCATAAGGACATTTTCCAATTCCGTCCATTCCCCTTTTTACCCTTTACACTTTTTAACCCGAAAAGTTCTAAGCGAGTTCGAATGGCGAAATTAATTACTGCATGGAGAGCTAAGACATGAAAATATAATAAAAGAGATTAAAATGGTGTGATTAAGAGATGACATTTCCCGTTTACTAACAACTGTATTCCGATCATGAGATCTTTGCACCATATATTTCCTTCTTTTCAATTTTGTATGCATGAATTTGTGTCCATTATATTTAATCTTTATATCATACATACCGAGAGAACATAGCCACAATTCTAGTGGTTCGTTTGTGAGTGCATCCGTAAGAATTTGAATCAAAACGAATTTTCTAAAAGTAATGTAATGCTCAATCGGTGGAAATTTGAGGTTTAATTTATGGCTTTGTACACACACACACTATGGATTGAGACATTTGAATATGAATAGTTGGTGATTATTTTTTGAAAAGTTTAAATTGTACAATTTTTAAGTATTTTGATATTTATTTGAGTCAATAAAGAATTTTGTGGGTGTATTCACTACAAACCCTCACGAGACAAAACTCGTCCTACTAGGGCAGATTTCTCGATTAAATAATCTCTTTTCCCTAGTGCAGGTTTCAAGTATCAGATTCCATTCTCTTAGCTAGTCTCAATTTCGTTTTCAATTCAATTCTCATTTGTTTTGGAATTTTGTTTTTACAATGTTTCTTAGATCCACAATTACATGAATTGTTATGAATTTTTTTCTCATAAAACCATGTCTAGATAAATTCTCAAGGGTTGGAGTACATGAACTCATTCCGAGGAAAATTACCCAAGTAGAAAATAGAGGGTAAATTAAATATTGACCAAACCGTGTATGGAAATTAGACGAACATAGCCTATCTTTTAATCTCTCTTGCCCTAGGTACTTGGGATGTTCAAGAAGACTATGCAAGTATAATTGTCTATTCACCGCTTTGTATTTGCCTTTGATTTCATATGATGCGGGCTAGTCCCCTCATATATGTAATGCTTAGAATTTATAAAGATTGGATTTAGTTAAGAATTTCAATTTACAATTCTAGTATTATATATGGTAATTTACTAAGGTTTAAGGGATTGTACTCCACCCTATTTTCTCTCATATTCATATCTGATTTTTTTTACAATTCTTAGGTTTTTTTTGTACACGTAGTTTAATTTCATCAATTGGATATTTCAACCATTAATCATCTTTTCTTTTCTTTTGAGAAACCATTTGAAGGAAAAATAACTTTTCCTACATACTTCCCAATTGCCAATTTTTGATCATTATGGAGACGATCCCGACTTATCCGATTACTACTAACGCGACAGGCTTGCACTTGAGCCTAGAAAGAACGCACTTTTGAGACAAATTCTTAGTCGCGTCACCATACGACATTAGAACCGGTTATGAGTTTATTACAAATCCTTATAGATACCCACCTAGAAACCAAAAGAGAGTTCGGCTAAGAAAAGAAAATCGAAGTCGACCTAAGTCTACATATTTATGTACTTACTATAAAATAAAGGGCCATCTTCGTTAGTTTTGTTATAGTTTGGGTCGGACATGATGTACTTTTTCTCTGCCACATGCCACTAATGATTTTGAGAGTTTTAGGGAGCAAGTTGAGTTTCTTGTCTCAACATCTCAGAGTATAGTGGAAGAGTTCCAACGGATTTCTATGTCGCTAGTGGACACTTCTAAAATCCCGACTATAGTCAACAATGACATGGGAAAACATATGGTTACCACAGCTTTGGTGCCTAAACACAACGTAAAGTACCTTTTTGTTCATGTTTCTCTCAAAGAACATAATTCTTTACAATGGTACTTCGATAGTGGGTGCCCTAGGCACATGACTAGTGGAATCTCTATCTTTACCTCCCTCGAGGATCATAAGGAAGGTAAAGTCAATTTTGGAGATGGGATCAAGTCTGGTATAGTACGACGAGGTATAGTAAAGTTACTAGGATTTCCTAAGATAGAGAATGTGTTGTACGTCAAGGGATTAAAATAAAATTTACTTAGCGTTAGCCACATGTGAGACACTGACTTTGTAGTAAAGTTTGACAGGAATAAATTCCACATCTATGATCAAATCAATAAACTTATATTGCAAGGCGTGAGGACTAAAGACAATTGTTATGGGATTATGCATGAGTCCTCATTTGTCTACAACATCGCCACGATCACTACTATGGATATGTGGCACCAATGTCTAGATGGTGTGAACTTTTAAGATTTGGAAACGTTAGTAAAAAGGACCTAGTAAGTTGCTTACCATTTCTTGGAAAGACAACTTCCATAGTTTGTGGACCCTGCAGTTGGGAAAGCAAATTCGTAGGCCCTATCGAAAGTTGAATTCCATTACCACCTCCAACATCCTTGAGTTGATACATATGGATCTTATGGGGTCTACTCCTACTCAGAGTTTAGGTGGTAAGAGGTACATTCTCGTGATGGTAGATGGTTTCTCACGCTACTCGATTTTAGGCTTTTTGCGAGAGAAATCCGATGCCGTGGATTTTCTTACGACCAAGTGTCATGTCTTGCAAAATCAACACAGTGTCACTATAAATAGAATACATAGTGACAATGGCACTGAGTTTAAAGAACCAAAAGTTGATATTTTATGTGATAGCCTCGGAATCAAACTTGAATTTTTTATCGCTAGGGCTCCTCAGCAAAATGGGATTATTGAGAGGAAGAATCGGACGATTCAGAAGATGGCTAGATCTATGCTTTGGGGTGATAAAGTTACAAGAAGATTTTGGATAGAGGCGGTGTCTACCGCATGCCATATGGTGAATAGGGTCTATCTTTGTCCACACACACTTATGACACCCTACGAATTGTGGACTGGAAAGAAGCCCAACCTTTCATATTTTTGTGTCTTGGGAGCAATTCTACATCTTACGGGATAGACAGAAATTAGGAAAGTTACACTCCCAGAGCAACGAGGGGATATTTTTAGGTTATTAATCATCTAGTGGAGCTTTTCGGGTGTATAAACTAAATAGCTCCAAGGTTATGGAGTCAATAAACGTCACTGTGCAAGATGACAAAACACCAGCGTTTATTGATTCTAACCTTTTGGGTGAGTGTAACACACTTACTAATTTAGGGAACACTCTTTCTTGGGTTTACAAGATTCATGATCCTTCTACTATATTAGGAGATCCCACCCTTGGTGTCAAGACTCGTACTCAGCTAGAGAACGTTGTTAGCCATGATTGTTACCCCTCCAAAGTCGAGCCCAAGAACTATAAGGAAGAACTCAAATATGAACACCGGATATGTGTTATGCAGGATAAGTTGTTTAAGTTTAGAAAGAATGATCTCTGGGAACTGTTCCCCTGACCTAGTGAGATAAATGTGATAGGTACCAAGTGGATCTTTAAGAATAAGGTGGATGAGATTGATACCATTATTCGAAATAAGGCTATGTTTGTCTCTTAAGGCTACGTACAGATTGAGTGTGTAGACTTTGATGAGACATTCGCTCATGTTGCGAGGCTTGAGTCACTCGTCTTACCACTCGCCATCGCATGTCATGTGCGCTTCAAGTTATATCATATGGATGTCAAGAGTTCCTTTCTAAATGATATTTTATAGGAGGAGGTTTATGTGGAACAACCAAAATGGTTTGAAGACCCTAAGCACCCTGATCACGTCTACTATCTAAGGAAAGCCGTGTATGGTTTAAAGCAAGCAACCCGTGCTTGGTACGAGAGGCTTACTTCCTATCTCCTAGCCCATGGCTTCAAGAGAGGTGGAGTTGATATGACGTTGTTCATCAGGAGAGTTGACGGTTCTATTTTAGTAGCCCAGATCTATGTGGATGACATAGTCTTTAGATCCAAATATACTTATGGTAAAACTAATTTTAATTGGAGTGTTTAATTATCTTCATAAATAGTTGGGAATATTTTTTAAATAAATTTTGAAGTCTGGAAGATAATAAACACGCTAAATCTTTTTAAGAAGGTTTTCTCAGACACATGAATGATGTTGTTCTAATGACATCGTATCTTGTTCGAATGGGATGCCATCTCGCTCGAAAGACGCACCGCCTCGACTTGGCTATATAAATAGTGTTCGTGCTACACGTTTTCCCAAGTCTGCATACCTCCTTTTTTGCAAAACAGTACCTGTTTCCAGCCAACATATTTTTAGATTTTCAATACCTTTTTGATTTACAAATAATTCCCAATTCTTTATGTGAATCCTCTAAACCCCAAGGAAGATTATACTACTCATCTGGAGTACACTTGTAGATTATACTACTCATCTGGAGTACACATGTGGAGAAGACAAAGCTTTTCCATTGCTGACCTTCTAGAGCTCTCGCGGGAACTCTAGTTGACGTCATCGAAACCGACGCCTGAGGGTATTTCGTATGTCACTACTTATATTTTCATAGTAATTCGTGTAAACCGTTCTTTACAAATTATAGTGAAAATAAGATGGTTTTGCCCCTGTGGGGGACTTTTCCTCAACTATGATTAACTTGCATGCGTAGATTATTTCATTATTCAATCACTTTTGTTAAGACTTATTGGGACTAAAATTGGAGTTTAGTTAAATAAGTTTGACATTGATTGCTCGCGGAATCTCAAATTGGTATCAGAGCCATTTACACAAACTTACCGTGTAATTTTTTCGCAAAATTTTTTTGGATATCAATTTTGTTCTCAATCATACCGGGTCATACCAAATTTTTTTGGATATCAATTTTTCTGGATATCAATTTTTTTCTCGATACATAAACTTACCATTTACACAAACTTATCGGGTCATACCAAATCATACAGATAGAACACGCAAGTGCTATATCAGATCCTAAAACTCCATTATGTATGTTATCTCTAAACCCATGATAAACATCACCATGTTATAAGTCTCCTAGGTGCTTAACCTAGCACTTATCAATCTATATTTGACATTGTCCTCGAAGGTCGTATCCTCACACATGCTTATAAACAAAATCCATGGAATGAACTCAAAGCACTACCACATATATACATGACTTAACCGTACTATAATCAATGGTCTACCGCCACAATGTAAACTTGAATACGACGATGATTCCCAAATGCTTTACGGTTGATGACCTCAACCTTAGTCATCTTTGCATTTATCACGAGAAATTACAAGTCATACCATGACGTGTGCGACAAAACCTGGAATTTACTTCTATAAAAGGTATATCACCACATAAACCTCAACGCAATAATGATTCCCAAAGGTTTCGAGGAGAGAGACCATTATCATTGTAATGCATGGTACACAACCTCAAATTCACTATAACTAATGAAGTCTACAACTCGGATTAGCATCATACTATATAAGCCTTAGAATACATATCCCCGGGAGTTCAATACGGTTTCACATGCCTATCCATGTTAGTAACTCGAAGTAAATCTCACTATGCTACATCATACCACGTGCCAATATATTAACTAACACAACTATATATTATTATAGGATACGATATGTCGAGTATTGCCTATAAACAGCAGGACCCATGACTACGAACACCACAAGAGATCCTATTTCTCAATGTCACGCTATAATCACCAAACTATAATTTGTAACACCAGAGTTTTGGAAGGACACAAGCGTAATACCCCACATTTTTTAGGATAATTAAAATTCAATAAGTAAGTGTAATTTGGGAATTCAAGAAATTATCGTGCATAGAATTTTTTGGAGTTTTCAAGGATTAGATGATTTTAGATGGGTATTACATTTACCTTTGGGAGTAAGTAAACAAGTTGGAGTATTTCAATGATATGTCGCAGCGGGGTAAAGCGACAGAGGATAATATTTTAATGAAAATTCCCGTATTAAGTTGTGTTGGGTTAAATTAGTGATTTGCGGTCAAGTACCTCGGATGGATATTACGATTGCGCAATTGGTCTCGAAATGGCCAAAATAGTTGGAATAGAGTATCCGGGAGTATTGTTTAGGCTCCGAGAATATTTGGGCTAATAGGAACTCGTAATTGAGTAAACGAGTCATTTTTGAGTTTTAAAGAGATAAACACTTATTTCACCCTATATAAGGCATGGGAGGGGGAAAGAAGAAAAGAAAATGAGAGAAAAAAAAATAGGAGAGTAAAAGAGGAGAGAAAAGAGGAAGAAAAGGGAGGTTCCGGCCAAACTCCGCGGAATTCATCGAATTTTATCACGAGATAAGTGTTTACTGGCTTTCTTTATTTTAAGCATAAATCTCATATCGTAGTTGGTAGTGATAAGCCATAAAGATTTTCGGGATGGGTTTTTGTGAATTAAAATGGGTTTTCGGAAATTAAACGAGTAAACCCTAAATTATTTCCAATTCGAGAAACTTAGGAAATTATTAAAATCTTTTGTTGGTTTTGGGTTCTAGGATGTTTAGAACCCTTTATATATGTGTATATGTCGTTAATTGAGGTTGGAGAAGGGTAGGAGAGGTAATAGAAGCTTGAGGGAAGATTTAGTGGCTGAAACAGCTTCTCGAAGAAGAAGCTGCCCGAAACGATCGATCGATAGAGGGTCGTCGATCGATCGACCCTTTAGAATTTTTAGCAATTTTACCTAGGGTTAATTATATGGGATAAATTCCAGTTTAGTTGTTCCTAGTTTATTTATTTGAGGAAATAAGTATTCATCTAGGAAATTATCACTAGCCATGTGGGGGAAACTTATGGGGGCTAGGAGGGTGTTATAATTGTGTGGCACTAAGGTATATTTTCGAGGAAAATAAACAAATGGAGTGAGTAGACAATTAGGATTTCAAGAAAAATAATAGGGGACTTTTAAATAATTATTATTAGAGTGAAATGTATACCTTGGATTAATGGGGTAAATCCAAAACTTATTTAATTATGGATGTTCGGAGTGAGTGATACCCGAGGGAGTATTTTAGCGAGCGACTATAGCTATATAATTGTGCGAATAGGAAAAAGTAAGTGTATATGGAATTAGTGAGTAACTCCTATGAGGCGACTAGGATGGAATTTAGGTTTTAAAGATAAATTAAGGGTATACATCGGGATATTTGGAGAGTATATAAATTCCTAACAACGATTAAGGTGTGAGGCATATTTAAGTAAGAAAATATTTAAATATTACTATGAGAATGGGAATTTTAGCCATGTATATATTTGAGGAATGGTGTAATATATATATATATATATATATATATATATATGATGTGATTAAAGTATATATATATAATATGATACGTATATGTATATATATATATTTGTGGAAGGTATATATATATGTGAAGCATACCCCCTCTAATGGTATCATGGGAAGTTGCATGATGTGGGTGAGGCCCCTGGCTTGAGGAGCAGGGAGCGTATAGTCCCCAGGTCATAGCGTCCATTGTTATATTGTGCGATTTTATTAGGGGTGAGACGTGGTGGGTATGTTTTTTCTCATTTTCGGGGAGGAACTATGACCGCTTTCTAGACAATGTGACTTATGGCCATGATGTCGGTGATATTGAGTTCGATCGCTGGTCCCCAGGATGGTATGTGAGTGTTTCCCTGGAAGATGATATCATTGAGAGACCGCATCCTCGAGTTATAGCTCGTTGGGATGGTTATAATACTTATGTGTGCAGTAGGTATAATTATATACTGGATGAGTATAGTATATTATTTGTATATGAAGACAAGCCATCATATAGTAAACTCACACATATAAAGTGAAAAGCCTAATAAGGTGTCTTTTTCCCCTTTCCGGTAAATTTAGATCCGGATGTATATGACAATGAATATGGAGCTTTAGTATGAATATATATTATTATTATTATATGATTATATAAGTCTTATATACACGTCATGTGCTGAGGGTTTAATGGATCTCGATGATCCACGCTGCCGAGCAGTAGTGTATCGGGGGTTTCCTTATTTGGATTTCGCTTCGCGAGACACCCCATGCATGAACGCAGTGCAATGTTGAGAATGGAGAGAAGTTTAGCCCTTAGTACTCGGGTTGTCGAGGTTTCTAACAAACGGGTGAATTAGATTAGTTAGGCGGGGTAGCTTAACTAGGATGTTTTAAACGAATGCGTTAGGAGTGCACTATTAGAAGAGAGGTAAGGGGTATCTCATGGGAGTGAGATACCAATTAAATATGAGATAAAACATATTTTCAAAATAAAGCATTTATGCACTTGCGAAATATTTTTATAACTCGGGCTCTGATCCGTTTTCCTATTTTTCCCTTTCTTGCTATATATATATATATATATATAGGTGTCCAGACACAAGGATGCCTGGATGATGATTCCTTCGAGTCAAACGTCTGCTGCAACAACTGTGGATGCATGCATGTTCACTGTAGATGCTTCTATCCTTGTAATCTAGATAGGAGGTATTGCATAAACATTTGGGCTAATAACCCAATTGCATTTATTTCTTCTTTTACCACCTTTTATGCGGATTCGATTGTGTTGTATTATTGTTGAACCGAGTGTTCGGTTATTTTATTTATTTTCAGTTTCATTTATTTAAACTGTGCTATGGTTTTACTTAGTTGGTTTGATTAAAAAGATTAGTTAAATAAAATTTTGACGCCAGCCTAATAGGTTATTAGTAATTAATTTTGTTTTCGACGGTGATGCTAAGAATGAACCATATGCGACTCATGTTTTAATTTGGTAGATGAGTGATCGCCCGGTATTTTATTAGGCGGGGTGTCACAACAAGACGTCGGGTATTGCCCAAGAGGTGGCTTACCCTAGTGAAGTCATAAGAGGTTCCATTTCTAGAACATCACAACTCTCATACATAACACTAAGCTACTAAGAATATCCAGGTTCACTCCTAGGTTACCTCAAATCATCATGATTATCTAAACCCACATTATATTCAAGGTATATTAATAGAGATATACAAAATCTAAATCCACAACCAAGGGACCTAATATGTACTCACCACTAAATTAACACTTGTAAACGCATTACTCAGTCACCAAATTTCAATAGGGGTTTCCCAAGCTTCCCAGTTAAGTCGCAACGAGCACTACATGACTTTACTACTACTACTAAGAGGATTTTTGATAGGGTACATGACCTGACGTATAATTTGTACATTCCTAGATATACACTATCGGTGTCATTAAATATCCTATTCATCATTTGTTGCAGTATTCTTTCAATCACTACTCCGAAGGACTACCTAAGGTTCGTTCCCTTATCACTACAACTCATCATTGTCACTTATGTGACCCCTTGCCATCAATGGCCCGTAACTCTAATAACGGTTCATAAGGTACACTTATTCGCTAACAACCACTAAGGCGCTCACCTATAAGGATATACTTATCTCAACTACGACTGACTTATCCTCTAGCATTGGTCCACACAAATTTACATGCTAAATAAATTTTCCATCCATCACGGTACTACCGTAAGGATCAGATTTTCCTACTCATATTATAAAAACTAACCACCCATAAGTGCCGTAATTAAGGACTATATGCATTTTGAAATCACAATTCGTCGTTACCTAGTTATAACACTCTAATGATCAACCTCCATAATTGACTATACACAAATTCTGCCACTATCCCAATAGGCGTCATCTTACTCTATTAACGTCTGAAAGACTCTACATCATCAAAGGTTGGAACACAAACACCTCACACTAAGAACCACATTGTCACCATTGTCAGCTTGTATGGACACCCATAAATTACTAACATATCTAATCATAAGCGTGAAAGCGATTAATATCAAACAACTTGTTCATGTGCCACTTGAGATTAACATACTTGTCGTGCTAACCTCTTTGGCTTTACCATTGAGGGAACAAACTAAAATTGTCACCAAACTAGCATGACTAACCTAAACCACACCATTGTCGAAAGATCCACTATCAACATAACCACGTCACTCCCAAAAGGAAACAGGAACTTGAATCTCTGATACCATTTGTAATGCCCCAATTCATATTTATGGGTTACCCGTAGTCAACTCGGTCCGATCCAAGCATTAGGTGTGAAGTGCAATGAAACAACTTATATAATGTTACTAGTCCAGTTTTATTTTATTTAACGTTTCACTTGAGCATGCATTTCCAGTTCCAAAATAAACTACGTGGGGGACCCATGGGGAGAACCTCGAAATCCAAGTAAACAGAGCTACTAACATAACCATGAATAAAATACTTACATGTATAACGCCCTCAAAATATGAATTGTTACCAACCTATCATAACAAAGCGAAGGTGTGAGCCTATACCCAGTGGGAACTATACAAAAACTACTAAGTATACATATACATACATATATATACATATACAAAATGCATGAAAAGGTTTTAATTCCTAAATGTTACTTATCCAGATTAATTTACCTTAATCCTAAGGATATTACTTCACTCGTCCCTTGCATTTTCTCGCTTTATTTAACACACACAGTTCAACACTTGAAACCACTACATTCAATTTATCCGAGCATATTCCCTTACCGGGATCACCCTTTATATTTAGTTCAATACATTTTAGTATTTTGTCAAAATTCTACCTTTTAATGCACGCAAACATCATGTAAGAAAATACTTATTTAACCTTTGAACACATTTTTAAAACACATTCTTATGTTAATTATGGGATTAACATCTTAGGTTGTTTAATCACTCATTTACCCACACATTTTACCTTTTTCCTTACCTTATGGAAAATTATCAATTATACCTTTACTTGTCCATTTTACCTTTATCGAGACATTTATTTATTCATTCAAGTTAGGTTGTATTAACACATTTACCACACATTCCATTTCTTGACATGTTCCAAATTTCCTAAATCTTTTCTCACAATCTTCTTATATCGCATACTTCAACGGGCTCTATACCGCTGGCTATGGACACCATATGCTCTGGCCAGTTTTTTAGGGCTTTTCACCCAAGGGCTTTAGTCCCTTATTTCATTTCTATTTGTCTTTCGAGTTCCTTTGAATGCGTTTAACATTTTTCACGGGTCCACATTATTTCCATTTAATGACTGGAGCCAAAAGCCTAGACTTCACCGTCCGTTTTTCCAGTAACACTTGGAAGATTGTTCTTACTCCTTTAACCCCTTTATTCACACACACATTAATTTTATACCAAAATCATTCACACTTTAGGACCTAATTCATTATTACCCACACTAATGTAAAAACATTCATTAACATTTTTATTCTATAAAAACATTACACTTTAAGTAAATTACCGATTTACCCTTTTCATTATCAACTTTGCAATTTAATCCATTAACAAGTGTTGTTTCCGAATAATGGTCATTACGTTTCAAACTTACCATTTTAAGCACCTTTTACCATTTTAACACTTTCTTTATATAAAAATTAACCGCACCTTATTACTTGCTACTTTAAAACCTTTAATATATAAAATAACACCTTTTCACATATTAAAGTCCCATTTTTTAGACATTTTATGTTTTGGCACATAAAATGGCATTCAAAATTAAAGACAATCTTAATTAAAGTCCATAGTCTCGCCTTTTAATCACATGTAAACCCAAATATTCATTTTCCTCTTCCTTTAACAAATATTAAACATATTTGGGGCTATTTTTTCACAATTTATCATTTAAGTATCAAACATATCAAGACATGCTCATTCAAGTTTATAACTTCACCATTTCACATCCTACACGGTTCTACATGTTCAAGGGAATATTTTAACTTAGAAATTCCTCAAATATGCATTTTATTCTATGTGACTCATGGTATTACGATTTCACATACTTTCTTTAAATTTTCAAAGTATAGCAAGTTCCATTTTCTTTATGTGTAAAAGACCCCTAAGGATTTGTCTTAAAGAAATTTTCATTTCAAAACAAAAATATTTTATGGAAACTGCATATTTTTTTGGCATAAAAATATCATCTAGCACATCCTACACCAATGTCATAGCTAGAAACCTTGAAAGTGTGGAAGGGACCTACCTCTGATATTTGAGTGGAGAACCAAGGAAAGGTCTGAATTGAAAGATTTCAAACCTATAAGATCTAAGACCATAAGCACCATAAAAACCTAGCCTGCTCAATGTTCTGCACAAGATATCCCTACTGCCTTTTTCTAGAAGAAGAGCACTTGGCACGTAATGGAAATATATGGATATGGGCATCTATGGTGTGAGTGTATTTACTACACTCAAAATGGTGGAAATGTTTTCTTGGGGGAGAGAGAAGTGTTGACTGTTCTTAATGTTATAATGGTTGTCTGATTTTACTACCTAATCCTCTCTCTTATACACAAAATAAAGCCCATAAAATACACCACCTACTCCATCCATATTCTTCAGGCACCAAGAGCTGACACAAAAACTAGATCAATGGCTCTAATGGTGATAGCATAAATGGAAAGACTATTTTTGTCGATTTTTCAGTCCCATTCTTTTGTCCCTTGTATGTAACCAACAACTCACAAGTCTTATAATTTGTACTATGAGGTTAATCTATATTGTCAGGCTCCAAGTGGTGACATGAAGTTAAGATCCAAGATTGAAAGTTGGATAGCATAATGAGAGGTTTGATTTTGTTAGGCTTAGTTTGAATGAGTTTGTTCTTATTCATACGATATTGGTCCCTCATTAAAACAGTAAGAGCCATCATTCAAGTGAGAAGGGAATATTGTTTGAATGATATACCATCTCGTTCAAATCTCTTAAATTTTATGTTTTTTTAATTTGACCCATTAATTTTTTTAATTCTTAAGGGAGGCACTAAATTAAATGAAGATATGAGCTTTTATACCATAATCTTCTTTCTTTTACTACTAATTGTCATGACTACGAATTATAAAAATAAAAAAAATAAAACGTCGGTCAGGGTATTACACTCTCTCTCGTTCTCAACCACACTAAAATATTCCTACTACAAAGTGAAGAACTCCTTCTCTACTAAAGTAATCACACTCTTCCATCACTGGACAACATCCCCGACTACGATAAAAGTCACCAACACCTGTCTCTACACATCTCTACAATCCAATAACCTCTAAATATGCTCCATGTCCTCATGCCACTAATAAGTTTCTATCAATTCATAGGAACCAACAAATGTAGCTGGGGCTTTCTTTACAAAAGAACCCCTAACTTTCTCCTATGAAGTCGTTTGAACTATTAGTTGCTCTACCACATTCAGGGCTTCTCTTCTCAACCTACTCCTAAAGGTATAAGTGATATTTCCCTAGGGTGTTTGGCGCTAGTACTTCTAGTGCCAGTGATGGAACTTTAGGATTAACCTATCTCGCATGTGTACTATTTAGTCGAGCTCTTCTCTTTGGAAACATCTGAAATTAAAGGTAAAGTCTTATCAGTAACGATACATACATAAAAGTAGAAGAAAGTTATGTATTAAATAATACTGCACAGAAGTCTAAAAGAACCTACAACCCTTGAGTCCTAAGACCATGCTCTGATACCAACTGCAATAACATGTATATTTTAACATTAGTCTTGATCACTTCCTAACATTAAAATATACAAATTTTAAAAATAATTTAAATATTATTCTCTTCCTGAATGGAATCAAATGAAACATGTGACAATATATGAATGTGATGTGATAAACCTCCAATATAAAACTCATCACATGGATCACTAACTATGATATAGTGAGGTATCTCTAGAACTATATACTAACCTCAAATACATGTCAGTACAAAGTTTACTACGATACCCATCACAAATGAAATACAAAGTTTTGTCCTAACTGAATACTACATGCTAGCTGAGTCCATAATACACAAATCATACAAGTAAAATAAAAAGGATATAACATAATGGAGAGAGAGACCTACGTCAATACTTGACGATGTTAAGGGGAGAGGAGAAATTATAAGGTTTGTGCTAGCTGAAGAAAGAGTCTACATGTGTAGACCAACACTAACACCTACAATCCTACCTCAAATAAAATGGGTGAAAACCCATCAACTCACCAAAGTTACACAACAAAAAACCCATATAGAGAAGAGTGATATATCCTTAGTTTTTGAGCCTATTAGGATAACCCACCATGTGTCACAGAATCGCATGGTGCATGTTAATTAACTAAGTAGCTTCAATAATTAATTAATATCTTAATTAATTAAATTGTAACCCACATGTGCTCATTATCCCCCGCCATCTCAAGAACATGTTGTTTGCACACATAAAACCCTCATATATATCATTGTCTTTTTTTGTTCGCATGGTTAGAAATATTCGCAAAACTATGTGACGTACACATAAAACCGATCACACAACCAGACGACACTTGGTATTTGCATGTTTGGAACTATTCACATTATTAAATCGTACAATGTAATAAAACCACATACCATCCAATCAACGTGTTATCCAATCCACACTTTGTCATGCCAACCAAGAGCCACATTATGATAGCGTGGCTAGGAAGAGGAACATCTGGCATGATGCGCACATAAAATCATGCTCCCCAAGCCCACCCATATAAGAGTGTTATCATTCGGCACATGCCAATAATCCACATTCATTCATTATCTCTTTTGAAATTCCATAACATTATTATTTCATTATCGCTATATTTTAACTTATCACTTATCATCATGTCATTACATTTTATTAACCACAACCTTTAGGTTATTCTACTTAAATCCCTAAACTAAATGTTATGTCATTTCATTAAAGACTAAAGGGATTGTCGAACCTCAAGAACTTGTATCAGAGACCAATTGATATTGTAAGGTTCAAAATAACCATGTTTTCCAATTAAAAAAAATCACATATTTGCATGTATGTTGGTAGATAATAGCTTTGTGCTACCTTTTATTTTTTAGCGATCTAATCTCGCTATTATTATCATGTATTTTGATTTATGTTTTATGTGAATGGATCCCACGATGCTTTACGCATGGCATTGCTTAATTAAGATGGATGACTGTAATATTTATGTAGCATGTGAAATCCTTATGTGAGGCATAGGAACTATGCCATTTTTTTATATTTGATTGTACTATTGATGTATAATGTGAACATGTTCATGGATTGAGCTGTGTAATTTTTTGTTATTTTCGAATGGGTTTTTTCTTATGAAGATTGGAGATCCCTATCGGAGGTCTGGCACATAAAATTGTACCATCCCAGTATAATGGAAATAAAAGTAATTGGGATCAAAGAGGATTATTTATTACTAACACGAAGTTAACTCCTATTTACAACAAAGTTCCATATTAACCATAATAGATAGGAATCCTAGTTTATATTATTTTCTTTATTATTGTTGATTTATGTGTCTTTCTTATTCATGTTTAGTTAGACACTAAAATTTAATATCCAATTTTAAAAAATAATGATCAATGGAATTTTTTTTATGTAGTGCACATATGCTTGATATATATTCAAATAAGGGTATATTGGTATTTTCGAAAATATATCAAATATCCTAGCCTTTTCAAATTAACTAAAATTGGACACCCATTTTTTAATCCCTCGCCAAGTTTTTAAATTACAAAGTAGGAGAGAGAATTCTCCAACACAATTAATGATTATTACACTGTCAATAATAAGTAGGTCCTCTAAAGAGGAATACTAATTATTGTAGTGGTCAGTGCAAGTTTCCTTATGTTTAAGTCATAGGTAATAGTCTAAATTTAACTAGTGGCGTAAACTTAGACATAAATAATAGTAGGTTCTCCAAAGAGGAATGACATTATTTTGTGGGACAAAAATGTCAAGTATCTAATATTATTTTTCAGAGTCTTTATCGAGTGGATAAAACTAAATGGAGCTAACGTTCCTCATTTGTTTTCAAAAGTAGGTTCTCTAAAGAGGAATAGTTTTTAAATGGTACTAGGATGTTGATGCATTGTACTAAAATTGTTAAAGGGAACCATAATTAAATTTTGAATTCAAAAGGTTTTATTACGTATATAATTCATTTTATTCATTTATTCCTAGTGTTAACATTGCAAGCTCGTTCAATCCACTTGTTGTCAATCTCAAGAAAGAAAAAATTACTAAACCTAATTATATTAACTAGAAAAGGAATTTGGATATAGTGTTGATTATTGAAGATTAAAAGTGTGTGATATATGACACTTATCTTGAGAATCCTAGTGAAGGGGTGATGGTAAAGGAAGCCTAGGTTTACCGAAAATGGATCAAGGCTAATGAGATAGTGTAGTGTTATATTTTGGCATTTCTGAAATATTAACATCAGTTAGTGACGAGTGCCTATGACATTTTATTGATCCTTAAAGATATGTTTGGGGATTTGAATTGTGCTACTAGGAAGGTTTTCATTGAAGAAATCACTAACTTAAATATGGCTTAGGGTACCCTTGTAAGCAAACATGTTTTAAGAATGCTAGATCTTCTCAATGACCATGATATACATGGAGTAGAAATCTATGGGGAAATCAAAATTGATATTGTTCTCTAGTTACCTCCTGAATTACAACATGAACAAATTTTCTTACTATTTGATATAATTATTTATATAACTACAATCATCCTCAGACTCTCATAAAGAAGTCATACAATTATTTTACTGCTGAGAAATGTTCTACTTCTAAGACCATAGGCATAAAGAATGATAAAAAAGATCAGGTCAAGTTATGTTCCCTCAAGCTGCTCATGGGCCTCAAGGAGGTATGAAAATCAAAACGGTTAAATGTTTTCACTACAAGTAGTCAAAACAATAGAAGAAGAATTGTATAATTCTCCCTAAAAAATATAAAAACACAAGTATAGTCCATTCATTTGTTGTCGAATCATATTTTATGGTTCGTCCTACTGGTACCTGGTGTGTAGACATGGGAGAAACCAATTATGCATGCAATTATTTGTAGGGGCGGGTTAGTGATGGAGAGGTTTATATAACTATGGGAGATGCTACAAAAGTCTCAATAGTTATCGTGGAGATATCTATTTAAGTATTAAAGTGATAGAAATTTACTTTCAAAAGATTGTTTTTATGTACCTTCCATAAAAAGGAATTTTATTTCGAATTTCCTTATTCTATAGGGGCGTTAGCTTAGCCTTTTATAGATATTCATTTTATTTTATTGAAATTGTGATTATTAACAAGGATAAATATTTTAGTTATTCGGGTACATTAGTAGATAATCTTTATATTATTGGTCAACGTGTGAAAAGTGTGTTCGTGTAAGGACACAATCATTGTTTTCGTTTCACCGCGATAATACAAACAAACCTAAATTACGACTACACTTGCGATACAAGTATAGCGGTAAGTCGGGTATCGAAAATCCACAGAGATGAGTTGCTAGAATCTATAGGATTTAATACTTCAGAAATAAAAGTGTAAAAAGGTAATTACAAACCAAAAGGAAAATATGCAAAAAAGGGAAATGATTAATCTAGGCGTGGGAAAATAAAGTTAGATTACGAAAGCGAGTAAAAACTATAGGTTGCGTCGAATATCCCTCACCCGAGTTAATCAGTATAAAATGGTTACATGGGTCGATGAGTTATTACAAATGCATCTCGTTTCGACAGTTAATTAAACCAACGGTTGTCACGCCCCTAAATCCGCATAAAAGCCTAATACGATTTTGGCATCAACAAATACCCCGAAAATTACGCACGCAAGGTCGTAAGTATAGAACATACAGGATATGCCCCATCAAATCCCCTAGGCATAATAACTAGGAAAACGCACCCGAAGTAGACCCGTAAACTCCATCACCAAAGCAATGCAACATGTCAACCCGAAATGAGTTCAATCCGGCACAACCTAGACTAAATTAACTAGAAAGCATATTAAAAATATGGTAAATAAATACGATAAAACTACACTAGAAAGCAAGGAAAAAAATCATGTAAACCTAATTATGAAAGCATGTAAATTAACTACAAAGCAAGAATAAAGTAAATACACACTATATTAATGGAGAGGGAAGATAAGAGTACCAATTACAAACCAAAATGAGTGTCAAACCAATTGAGGAAGAAGAAATATCTCTCAAACCCCCAAAACCTAAGGTAAACTAACCTAAAATCGATTACATTGCAAGATATATGATATTTACAACAAAAATCCTTTATATAGTAAAAGGAATTAAATTAGAAAAGAAAAGGCAAAATATTTGCTGAAAACAGGGGATC
The DNA here is from genome assembly GCA_949130495.1 of Sambucus nigra. Lineage (NCBI taxonomy): Eukaryota > Viridiplantae > Streptophyta > Magnoliopsida > Dipsacales > Adoxaceae > Sambucus > Sambucus nigra. Next base: position 343,591,340 of record OX422221.1, read on the forward strand.
GATCGATCGATCATAATGATCAATCGATCGATGGTAAAAATCATAGCCCACTGGCTAAACTCGAGGGCAAAAATTGAAGGATCAATCGATCAATCCTTTTGATCGATCGATCGACGGCTATAGGTCTGCACAAGTTGCTTGCTTTTTTGGTTTGAATGGATTTCTCTTCCGTTAAAAATCCCGTAACTTCTTTGCTCTGGATCGGAATCGTACACCGTTCACGGACACACGAAGCTTACGAGGAGGGCTATAAGTTCCATGTAGATATAGAGCCACGTGCCCAAACTATGAATTGAACGAATTTCCCATGAATATGCGATCGCATATGGAAAATAGCCGGAATGCATCCGAACTTCACACTTAGCGTCCAAATACCTTTAAATATCAATTAACCCCTGCAAAAGATATTAACATAGAATTCCGAGGTTATCTGGTTAACGAACTTAAATATAGGGAATAAGATACTCGAGGGGGATAAAATGCGTAGGTTCGAGGGATGAAATATGCAATATTTACGTCGTATCAATTATGCATCCTATTTCTCGCATGTAAAAAATAATTTTTTCCATAATTGAACTGGAATAAATTAAAAGGGAAAATAACACTCCTTAATGGACCAAATGTATCTTAGATAATAATTACACCAAGGTTAGATTAATTTAAAGGGGATTCGTAGATTGGTAGCAAGTGGTTAATTAAGCTAATTATAATTGGGCGAACTTCTAGTTTATGAATCCTCTTTAAAATGCAAAATGACTAAGAGGTGATTCTTAGCTAAAGGATATAGATATAAAAAAAATATTTGAATTGGTTCATTTTGATATATGTGGACCGATGACAACCCGAGAAAGAGGGGACATTGAGTATTTTATGACTATCATAGATGACTACTCAAGTTTTGTGGTAAGTTTACCTAAGTTGCGATAAATTCGAAGTCTTTTAGGAATTAAAAGTTTATAAGGGAGAAGTGGAAAAACATTGAGGTAAAATTATTAAGGCACTATGATTAGATTGTGGTGATGAGTACATATTTTGGTAATTTAGGTAGTATTAAGAAGATAAGGGGATCACATCATAATTTTCTACATTTTAAATGCCCGAGCATAATAGTGTAGAAAAAAGGAGGATCAAGACTCTTTAATTATGGTTAAGACAATGATGAGTTACACGGATCTATAACGCCCCAACTCGGATTTAAGGGTTAATAAAGGCTCAACCCAATTCGGTTCAAACATCAATTGTGAAGTGCAGTGAAATAACCTAACTGATGTTTTTAATCCAATTTTACTATTATTTACTGTTATTCCTGTTAACATGAGAATCCAGTTTTTATCAACTACATGATAGGACCCAAGGGAAGTTCCCCCAAGTCAAAGTAAACGGAGCTACTAATCACAAATAAAAATAGCTACTCTGGGTACCCTGAATTTAGCACCATAAGGCCTGGACGAGTAGCCCCTCCTTAGCGGCCAAAAGCCCAGACCCATCACCTCTTGTACTCATCTGATTACTCCGCGATCCCATGAAGAGAAGTTGGAAGGGAGCACGATCCTATGTAGGGGAGATGGCTAAAAAGAAGGAACCCATCACCCCCACTACTCCAACATTTACATGTATAAATTAAACCCTAAGTCCGGGGAAAAGGACAAGTTGTATTCTCTGTACTTATTCTTCAGAATATAGAGAAATAACACTGACTGAACCACCGTGGACGTAGGCACATATTTGCTGAACCACGTATACCCGTTGTTGTGTGATTGGCATCTTATTTATCTTTTCTTGATTGTTACCTATTTCATATTTATTTGTGTTGCATAATAATTGTCACCACAATTGGCGTCGTCTGTGGGAACCGTTTATCTTTCCCTGAGAAGAGCCCACGCCGAGAAAAAATCTAAGATGTCTGGTCACAGCAGCAATGCTCCTCAAGCAGGAGATATTCAGGAGCCACCTGCTCCTCGCAGGATTAGGTCTGAAGTCCGACGTTCAGATCAAGGGGCTCGCTTAGAAAGGCCAGCCTCAGAAGAAAGTCAAGGACCAGCAAGGTCCACTCAGATATCCAGATTGATCGATGCATACGAAGCAAGGCTCCACGAGCAGAGGGAGTCTTCTCGCAGGTATGAGGCTGAGAATGCTCGCTTGAAAAGAAGACTGGAAAAACTGGAGGAAGAACTACGTCCTGATACCAGGAGACGCCCCTATCGCACTCCTAGCCCTCAGGCGAGAAAATCTCGCAGCCGAGGAAGGAGCCCTAGGCGACAATATCAAGGGTTCGAAGGTGGCGACTCAGACGACGACCTCCGCGAGCAACTGAGAAAAGCTCGCCGCTATCAGAGCCCTGCTCGCAGCGACGACAACATACGGAACCTAGTCCGCAGAGAAATGGACCAACATCCAGCTCACCGCGGCACCAGGACAACCAGAGAACTCGCCAGGAAAGGCCTCAAGACCCAGATGAAATCGCCCTTCACGAGGGAAATTGAAGAAGAAGAAGAAGAAGCTCCCAAAAAATTTGCTATTCCAAGGTTCAAGATTTACGACGGGAAGACTGATCCCATTGATCATGTCAGGCAGTACCGGCAGGCTATGACCCTCTGGAATCACCGAGATGCACTGATGTGCTGTATTTTTCCCTCGAGCCTTCATGACGTGGCCCAGAAATGGTTCGAGAAACTCCCTCACCGATCCATCAGAAATTTCAAATCGCTAGTCGAGCTCTTTACGGCACGGTGCATCACCAGCAGCTCCCATCCCAAAAGGATGGATGCTCTATTGATAATGAAGAAAACTCCTCAGGAGACACTCCGAGACTACGCGAAGAGGTACTGGGAGTTATTCAACGAAGTCGAGGACTACGCGAAAGAGGTGGCAGTGGCTTCATTCAAAATTGGGCTACCTAGCTCTTCCCTCCTTTACCAGTCCTTGACAAAGAAGGAAGCAACCACCATTGATGACCTGATGGCCCGGATTGAGAAATACGCAAAGGTGGAAGATGTCACCCGCCTTAACGTAGGAGAAAAAGGTCGAGCCAAGCTCGCCACGAAGGGAAGTGAGAAAGTGGATAACTAGAAAAAAGGAGGAAAGAATGGGAGCAAGAATGGCTCCAAGAACGGAGGGAGCCCTGACGTTGCAAATTCATTCCAGGCGGTCAACACCGTCTTCAAAGAACCAATTTACAAAATTCTCGTGAAGATCAAGGATGAGTCATTCATCAAATGGCCCCGAAAAATGGGAGGAGACCCATCGAAAAGAAATAATGCGCTGAGATGCACCTTCCACAAAGAGGGAGGACATAAGACCGAGCACTGCAAGGCTCTTAAGTCCCACCTCGAGGAGTTGGCCCAATCCGGACATTTGAATGACTTTGTGGAAAGGAAGGTAGAGAGAGTGACTGTCCACAAGGAGGCAAAACCCGACAACGTATTGGAAGACGACACCGGACACGAATTCGTAGTAATCCATGGAGTATCCAATGTTAAGCAAATCCAGGGTAACTCAGCTCGGATGGGGGTAAAAAAGCTGACAGCGGTAATGCAATCTTTTCAAATTGATCCAGCGAAATCACAGGCAGGAAAACGCCGGCGAGCAGAGGACATCAACTACAACAAGCATATTGTTTTCACGGATGAAGATCTTATGGGAGTGAGGACCCCACATCACGATGCCTTAGTCATTACACTCAGGATAGCCAACTTTGATATCGACAGGCTGCTCGTCGATCAAGGAAGCTCATCCGAAGTAATGTACATCGACCTGTTCAGAAAATTGAAGTTGAACATCTCCGACCTAAAGAGAACCACTGTTCCTCTGGTCGGCTTCGCTGGGAAAATGACCATGCCTCTGGGCAAGATAGTACTACCAGTGCTCGCTGGAAATGTTTCAAAAATGATCGAATTCTTGGTGGTCGACATCGATTCACCGTATCAAGCCATCCTCGGCAGGGGATGGATTCATGCAATGAAGGCAGTCTCCTTGACCTACCACCAGAAACTCAAATATGTCACCGAGGAGGGAGTGATGGAGATACATGGCGACCAGGCGATGGCGAGAAAGTGCTTCATAGCGGCCATCCGACCAAAGCCAGAGAAAAAAGCCGTTCAAACCAGCGAGAAAGTGGAGGAAGGTGCAATCCCTTCCAAATAGCAATTAAAATATGGAAGGCCCGGAGTGGAAGAGACCAGGCTCCTCCCCTCCGAGCGTGTTGTAGAGGACCTGGTAGAAGTAATTGCTAGAGAAGGCGACAACAGCAGAGTCTTCTTGATCGGGACCTCACTCACTGACCAAGAGCAAAAGGATTTGTTAACCTTACTCAGAAGCAACATAAATGTTTTCGCTTGGGAACCCTATGAGCTGCCAGGAATCGATCCCAATATGGTCTGCCATCGGTTGCACGTCAATCCCACATTCAAGCCGATAGCGCAGAAGGCACGACGAACTGCTCCCGAGAAGGCCAAAGCAATAGAACAAGAAGTCGAAAAACTACTGGATGCAGGGTCCATACGGGAAGTGCAATTCCCCAAATGGTTATCCAACCCAGTGGTAGTTCCAAAAAGCAACGAGAAGTGGAGAGTTTTCATAGACTTCACTGACCTCAACAAAGCCTGCCCCAAGGATAGCTTCCCTCTTCTGAAAATAGACCAACTAGTAAACGCCACTACAGCTCACGAACAAATGAGTTTCCTGGACGCATACTCAGGCTATCACCAGATTCCCCTGTATGCACCAGATCAGGATAAAACGACATTTATCACGACGGTTGGTTTATACTGTTACAAGGTCATGCCTTTTGGGCTAAAAAATGCAGGGGCAACCTATCAGCGGATGGTTACTAAAATGTTCAAGAATCAGATGGGAGACACGATGGAGGTCTACATCGACGACATGCTCGTCAAGAGAAAGGAGAAGGAAAATCACCTCTCGGACCTGTCAAGTACCTTCGAAATCCTCAGGAAGTACCGAATGAAACTCAACGCGAGCAAGTGTTCCTTCGGTGTCCAGTCAAGAAAGTTCCTTGGGTATTTGGTCAGCAAGCGTGGCATAGAGGCTAATCCGGACCAGATTGATGCAATTAAACGGGTGCAACCTCCTCGCATAATCCGCGATGTACAGAAGCTCACTGGAATGCTCGCTGCTCTGAATCGTTTCATTTCTAAATCCTCTGAGAGATGCAAGCCCTTCTTCCAACTCTTAAAGGGCAGCAAAACAGTAGAATGGACCCCAGGTTGCTCACAAGCATTAGACGAGCTCAAGTCCTACCTAAGCTCCCCACCACTGCTTGTCATACCACAGCAAATGGACCCTTTGTACCTCTACCTCTCTGTATCCAGCCATACAATCAACTCAGCGCTAATGTGTGAAGTTACAGGGATCCAACATCCAGTCTATTACGCGAGCAAAACCTTACTAGACGCCGAGCAGCGCTACCTGACATTGGAAAAGCTCGCATTCTCCCTAGTAATGTCCTCGAGGAAACTGAAGCATTACTTCGAAGCTCATACGATCATTGTCCTTACATCACACCCCCTCAAGGCTGTCCTAAGGAAGGCGGATTTGTCGGGCAAACTGTCTAAATGGTCAGTCGAGCTCGGCCGGTTTGACATCCAATTTAAACCAAGGACAGCTATCAAGGGTCAAATCCTTGCTGACTTCATAGCTAAATTCACAGGCGAAGAACCCTTCGACCAGCCTAAACCTACAGAACAAAACAGCCAGGCTACAAGGGGAAGCTGGAAGCTATTCGTTGATGGAGCCTCCAACTCAAAGGGGGCAGGAGTAGGAATTGTTCTCATCACTCCAGAAAATACAGTCCTCGAGCAAGGAATCAGGCTGGGATTCGCAGCCTCCAACAACGAAGCAGAATACGAAGCCTTAATAGCAGGTCTCCAAAGGGCGCAAACTCTAGGAGCAAAGCATTTGTAGGTATTCGGAGACTCGCAACTAGTTTCCAATCAGATAAGTGGACACTATAACGCGAAGGATGAGAGGATGGCAGCCTACCTCTCCTTGGTAAAAAACTTAATGACGAACTTTAAAGAAATCAACATCCAACAGTTTCCTAGGGGGCAGAACAGCCACGCTGACGCCTTGGCAGCCCTGAGCTCGGTAGTTGATTCCAGCCTTAAAAGTATAATCCCTATCGATTTCCTCAGTTGCCCGAGCATTTACCCCAACTACGAGTTGACCAAAGCGAAACCAATACTCCAATTGGAACCAACCCCCAGCTGGATGGATCCCTTGAGAGAGACTATTTGAAGAACGGAATGCTCCCAGAGGATAAGAGGACCGCCCACCAGATAAGAGTCAAAGCTGCTCGCTTTCACTTATCCACGAGAGGCGACTTGTATAAAAGATCTTTCTCCGGCCCCTACCTTAGATGCGTCCACCCAGGCGATGTCAAGACAGTGCTTCACGAGATTCACGAAGGAATCTGCGGGAGTCACGTCGGAGGAAGGTCTCTAGCCTTCCGAGCAATGAAGGAAGGTTATTGGTGGCCATATATGCAAAGGGACTCCGCAGTATATGTCCGCAGATGCCCAAAATGCCAGCTTCACGCCCTCATGGTCCACCAGCCCGCCAGCGAGTTAAAATCCCTGACCAGCCCCTGGCCTTTCGCCCAGTGGGGAATGGACATAGTGGGACCACTGCCCACCGCTGCCGGCAATCGCAAATACCTGTTTGTCGCAACCGATTACTTTACGAAGTGGATCGAGGCAGAACCACTGGCGAATATCCGAGATGCTGACATGATGAGGTTCATATGGAGAAATATAATCACTCGATTCGGGATCCCCAAAACCATCATCACTGACAATGGAACACAGTTCGAGAGTGGCCCTTTTCAGAACTTCTGCGACCAACACGGGATCAGGCACCACTTCTGCTCGGTAGCTTACCCTCAAAGCAACGGACAAGCTGAGGCTTCCAACAAAACAGTGATCGCTGGGTTGAAGAAGCGGTTAGAGCGAGCAAAAGGCGCGTGGACAACCGAGCTACCACTTGTCCTATGGGCGTACAGAACGACTCCTAGGCGAGCCACAGGTCAAACGCCATTCTCACTATCATATGGTATGGAAGCGGTCATCCCACTAGAAGCAGGATTGCCTACAATGAGATCCGACCTTGTCGAGAAGGGTAAGAACGATCAGGCTTTGCTCACTGAACTCGACTTGGCCGACGAGCGCAGGGAACTTGCCCTAGTAAAACTAGCGAGCTATCAGCAACAGTTCGCGAAGCACTACAGCAAAAAGGTTAATCCGAGGAAATTCGAAGTTGGGGACTATGTTCTAAGAAAGGTCCTGGGCAACACAGTGAAGCCATCAGACTGTAAACTGGGCCCGAACTGGGAAGGACCTTATGAGATAATTAGAGACGACCTGCAAGGTGCCTATCATTTGAAAACGAGGGAGGGCAGAGAGATACCACGAGCATGGAACACAGTTAATCTCAAGAAATTATACTTTTAGGAGTTCTATTGTTAGATCTTTTATTGTACTCATTATGGGAAAAGATAGTTTATTTCTCAATTCACCAATGAAAATCTCTCAGTTGATCACTCTCTAAAAAGTAACAATTATATCTTATTGCACATCCTTTTCAAATCACAGGTATAATGGTTGACATAGCAGGGGAACACCCCTCCTCAGGTCATCGTCATGAAGCACGACAGACCTCTTAGCATTGCCCATGGCAATATATGAAGCCCTACAGAGCATTCTTAGGCATCAAACCTACTTTGGTTAAACAAAATCCTGACCGGATGAAGACATCCAATAACAGGTGTGTCCTCGCCAATTGCCCCACTTAGGCCTAAGGGAGTGTGACGACACGACCTAAAAGGTAAAGAAAGGGCACAATGGTATTCTTAATATTGGACTGGGCGGGCACTCACATGACAAGATAAAAAAGATTGTGAAGCTGCAAAAATATAAAAAAGATTGCATGAACACGTTTAGTCGGCAAAATCGCCCAAAACTCAAACTTTCCATTAATCTTTTATATTTATAAATAATAATAGTACATGTTTAGTCGGCAAAGCTCGCCCAAAGCATTTACAATTATTAAAAAAACAAAATATCAAGAAGGTGGAAGCCTCCGAGCAAGGTAGTCAGCGACTTTAGCTCTCCTCCCATCATCAGGAGCAGGATCGAACTCCTCCATGACCTCATTTGCGTCCAACTCCAGTAGTCGCCGGGGAATAGCATCGATGGGAATCCATCGATCATCTCGCCTGAATGGATTAGGCATCAGAGTAGAGGGGGACATCTCGTGCCGATACCACAATATCGAGTTCCTCGGGACCTGCAGCTCTTTGAGAGCACTCAACCACCCCTTGATGAAGGAAAGCTCCTCGAACTCTGATAATCTTATGGGAGCATCCAGCCAGCCCTGATCATAGCCATCAATCCACACTTGGCGAGGGCCTTTCTTGAATAGATGCCGCAGTCGGGTGACGTCCCTCTGGAGCCTAGCAGCAGTCACATAAGCTCGTCGGACATCGCCGCGCAGCTCCTCCATTTCCCTCTCACACTGCTCCTCAACTTCCCTACTCCTACCCCGTGTACTCCTACCATCACGCGGGAGGGGAGGCCGAGCAGCCCACGACGAGGAAGAGCCTTGTAGGACTGCCGAAGTGGTGCTCGGCGAATGCTCCTTAAGCTTCGAGACCTCCCGCCTCAGGTCGTCATTCTCCCGCTGAAGAAACTCCACGACTTGGTTGATCTCGGTGGCCTCCAGTAACTTTGCTCTCAGCTCGCTAACTTCTTCTTGCACTGAAGCACCGATCTCTTCCATTTCCTGGAGCCTGTCCTTCAATTTGGCCACCAGCTCGGACTGATCCTTATATTTCTGGTTCCTTGACTTAGCAAACCTGCAAAGCCTAGCAAAGGCCTGGAAAACTGCAGGGCTTGCATTAGAACCCAGAGTCCTACCTAATTGGGAGGTAACAGGAATATAGTCATCCACATCAACCAACTACAAGTAAAAGAAAGAGAAAAGAAAGAGATCAGCATAAACAAAAATAAAGTCTTTTCATTGATAATGAGCGAGGTTACATCAGATCAAAAAAGAAAAAAGTTACAAAGAAGCCCTATCAATTAGCAACCTTGGTGGATGGACCCTTGTCGTTATCAGCATCAGCAGGGGCATTACCCTCTGCAGGGGTGTCCACTGCCCCCTCGACCAAGGGAGCATCAGAAGGAGTCGCCTGAGAAACAGGATTGGTGCCTTCAACAGTTGGGGATGGGTCCTCATCCACGACTAGCTTTGGCCCTGGATCATGCTCGTCAAAGAGTGGGAATGCAACATCCACCCCAGCGGCCACGAGGGCCTTGTTCCACCCTTTATTAAAGTTCAGACTGCTAATATAGCCTATCTGAACCTCGGCGTCCTCATACGCAGCAGCCCAACCAGAATTGTACGAATCTTCTTTAAGAGTGGCCGCCTGGGCTTTCTCTGCCTCCAGCTGCTCGGCAAGAACCCTGTTCTTCTCCGCAAAGTCTAGCTTGCTCGAGCATACCAGATCATACGACTTCCTCAGCTCGCCGAGCTCCCTGACAGCATTATCTCTCTCGCGAGTAGAATTAGCAAGGGCCAAGGCAGATGAAGCTCGAGCCGCATCAGCAGCCTTCAGATCGGCCTCCAGCTGAGAAGCCCTGGCCACCAGAGTAGACTTCTGCTGCTCCAGCTCGCTGTTCCTTCTCAACAGCTCATCGTGAGAGCGATAGAGCACAGCAAAGTCAGTCATAAACTATAAAAAATGAGGGAAGGATCAGAAAGAAGAAACCATCAAAACGGATTAAAGGAAGTTGAGAATTAGAAAAGGAACCTTACCAAGGCAAGCCTCTGGCTAGCTTGCAAAGCCAGTTGATCGGACCCCGACGCCCTCTCACGATCTGCAGGGAGGACTGCCCTCTCGATCAGCGCAGGGGCAAGCTGAGGAGAGGTGGCCACCGAAGCCCCCTCAGGCAAGGAAGATACTAGGACCAAGGCTTGACCAGTTTTGTTCCTCAGTTCCATCTTCCTCCTCTCCTCCTCCTTTTCTTTCTCCCTTCTCATTCTCTCTTCCACCTTCTTCCTCTCCTCCTCCTTTTTCTTCTCTCTCTCTCTCGCCTGCTCCTCCTCTCTCTTCTTCTTCTCTTGCTCCTGAGAAGAAGGCCGAGAACCAGTAGCTATGGCCCCGGAGGCAGTCTTCGATTTCTTGGACCTCTGGGTAAGAAGCACATCATCATCATCATCATCATCTCTGATTAAATTCTTTCTGGGAGGCATCTCTTCACCAGAACTGCTGGAAGTGCTCGAAGAACTGCTACTGTCAACACTGCCTGCACCCAAATTACTAACACCTGCAGGCTCACTCTCCGAGCTGCTCTCCTCTTCGTCCAATTGGATAGGCTCAGCAGAAATCTCTTCGGAAGAGTCAAAGTCCGGAACACTATCCACAGGTCGGGCTATGAAGCTGGAGCCTGTGTTCTTGTATTCAAGCAAAAAAGTAGCAGACCTAGGATGCTCGCCGTCACCCAAAGGTTCCCTGATGTTCCAAGCTTTCACCAGTTCCGAGATACGAACCTCGCTGAGAGCAGGCTCCAAGTTCTTTGCCCTCATTGTAAAAGAGAAAGCAAGAAGAGGTTAGAAAAATCATAAAGTCAGCAAAGGTTGAAACAATAATACAACATCTACCTATATATTCTTCCCCATAAAAGGGAACAGTGAACCTCTCAGACCTCGACCCTTCAAATTGGGGGGAGAATTGCCAATTCCTAACAAGGACACCTTCTTGCCAGTAGTCCTTATGGGAATCAGGTAAATTTACTACCAATACCCTATCAGGGCTCCTAGCCTTAAGGTACAGGACACCTGAACTCGTTCGAGAAAAAGAATAACAAAAGCAGACCTCGGTAAGCCCTAACCTTGTGCCGTACAATTGATTTATCCTATGCAAGTCGTTCACTATTTTCCATACGTTGGGCGAACATTGTGCAGGCACAATACCAAAATAGCTAAAGAAGTGCAGAAACAGACCATTAGGGGGAAATGTAAGACCCCCCTGGGAAAGCAACAGGACGTGAATCCAATGTGCATCCTCTATATCCCTAACGTTCCTAGGCGGCGAGGCACAACACTCAATCTCTACCCACTCAGGAATACTATAGAATTTTCTAAACTCAGTTACTGACCTATTTCCAATCTTCGCCATTGGAAAAATACAAGAAAAACTATAAACTCGAGAAAAGGGCACGAGAGACTTACAAGACAGAAGATCAGGTCAAATGGCGAAGAAGCGACGAGAGTGGAGACCGAAAACAGAAGGTACAAAGCTTAAGAGTTCTCAGAAGATAGAAGATTGCTGGAAAAGCTGGAGTGATGAAGAGAAAATGTGTCTTATTCCAACAAGCTTTCAAGTCTAATCATAACAGAGGGATAGCGAAGCGGGTGCCGCCAAAGCAACTTCACAGTTTTCAAAGAAATCAACCATCATAGCTGATTATTTAAATTCATTCGACCTGTAAAAATGGCCCAACAAATTTAGGGGCAATTGTGGGTACCCTGAATTTAGCACCATAAAGCCTGGACGAGTAGCCCCTCCTTAGCGGCCCAAAGCCCAGGACCATCACCTCTTGTACTCATCCCATTACCCCACGATCCCATGAAGAGAAGTTGGAAGGGAACACGATCCTATGTAGGGGATATGGCTAAAAAGAAGGAACCCATCGCCCCCACTACTCCAACATTTACATGTATAAATTAAACCCTAAGTCCGGGGAAAAGGACAAGTTGTATTCTCTGTACTTATTCTTCAGAATATAGAGAAATAACACTGACTGAACCACCGTGGACGTAGGCACCTATTTGCTGAACCACGTATACCCATTGTTGTGTGATTGGCATCTTATTTATCTTTTCTTGATTGTTAACTCTTTCATATTTATTTGTGTTGCATAATAATTATCACCACAGTTACTTACCCGTATAATGCTCTCAAAGTACGGGACAACACACAACCTATTGTAACAATAGGAGGGATATGGGCAATGATCAGGGGGAACATATACAAATGCAATATAGAAACGAACGACATAAAGAATATTCACACTTTATAACCACATGCATGCAAAAATATGTATATATCTACATATATACTTTTGGAAATACATGTCCCAATGTATTAAATCGTTTTATTTTGAAAACGTTATTTAATGTTGTTTATCCCCCTTATCTTTACAAAATAACATTTATATCATATGATTTAAACTAGCATATTCTTCCCGTTAACTCACCAGTTAAACAATTTATAGGTATTTGGAAAATCCTTCCAATTACCTTCAAACCTTTATTACTCAACGTTTATTAACTCACGTCGAGTTATTAATCATTATTTAAGGCTTTCTTTCAATTCGCGCACACTCCATGTTTAGAAAAATACTCATTTTCCTTTCAAAACCTCAAATAACAAACACTTGTTTTCATTACTATTCAAATATCGTTAGGTAGTTTAAACATCGTTAAGTCACTTTATTTAGCCATCCCATTTTACCCCATGAATACTAAACCTTTTGTACGTTATTCGTGTATTAGAAATTCAATGAACCAATACCATTCATTTATGCTTCTTTCGTGAATATACAATTCATCATTTAGCATTATCTTTAGGGATTTCTCCAACACACCCACCCATCATAACACACGCACACCCACGGTTTCATGGAATTTCAATGTCTGACACCGAGCGCCAGTAAACGGCAGTTGCTTTGGGTTTTTCAGCTGAGAGACAACATAGCCCTACCATTATCATTATCTTACCAATGTGTTCAACATTTTCATAATTTTCACATTAATCCACTTTCCTTTTTACCCGGTCGAAGCCAAAACCTGAGACTTTACCGCCCTATCTTGTGCTACACTTTGAAAATTTACTATTTCATGTCTCTTGCACTTTAACCTTGATTTCTAATCCAAAAATCGTATTCATTTAGGACCACTTTGTGTAACACCCTCTCCAATATTTTTATTTCATAAAAATGTTCCAAGTTAAGTAAAATTACCATTTTACCAATTTATTTCCAAAATCACCTTTTACTCCATTTCCACAAGTGTTAATTTCCCAAAAACACAATTTAGTCACCCATACTAACTTCTTAAGCGTTTTATGCCTTTAACACCTCTTTACAGTTGGAGTAATCTTTCACTTGATTGGATACATTTTTTTTTACAACATTAGTAAGTTACACTGACTAACAATTTCATGTTTACCCATTAACACTTAATGAATACTTTTTGTAAGAAGATTGTTGTTTCCTTTAACTTGACTTGTAGTCTTTTAACCTTTTTCTCATCACACCATATAGTACCAATTGCACACACTTTGAAGACTAACATTTTAACCTTTACTATTTCCTGTTTAATCCCAACAAAACCTTCTCTAAACATGTTTATATATTCAATATCAAAATACTACAAGTTTATATGCATGAGAAGGTGAATTTTAAACCCAAAATCATATTACATGGTTTATGAATATATTTCTCCAAAAATGTTCCAAAGTAAATCATCATTTCCAAACAATTTATTTCATAAAATGTTTAATACCAATATTTCTAAAATTGTCCATTTTAATAAATTACCATCTTCCAATATTCTGAAACCTTAAAATATTTATTTAATATTTTAATTCCAATGAAATATCATTTTTGCACAAAATTACATTATTTGCAAACATTTTATTTCATAAAATATTTTCAATCAACATTACTAGAAAATACACTATTTTCATAAAACATCAACTTTTCCCCTTTCAGACCTTGAAATAATTTTCCTTTCTTCATTTAAAAAAAATAACATTCTTCTAACATTTTTATTTCATAAAAATGCTTATCATTCTAGTTTTACTAGAAAATTTACACAAATAATAATTTCTTATATTTTTATCTCCTATAAAAATGTATAATTTCAGTTTTACTAAAAGAACTACACAAATAATAATTTCCTACATTTTTATCTTCCATAAAAATGTTTATTTCCATTCTTACTAGAAAAACTACCCAAATAATTATTTCTTGCATTTTTATCTCCCATAAAAATGTATATTATTCATTTCACTAGAAAACTCATTTACCCATGAAATCATACTAATTTATCTCATGGATGCAAACTATTCACAATTCCTACATATAATAATCTCCCAGAAATCCTCCAAGAAAATCCATGATTCTAGGGTGAACTCTCATTCTCCCTAAACATCTCCAGTATGGCTAATATGTCTAATAACATTATAACCTTAATCCCTCCCAAACCTCTGGATCCATCCAATATCTGGGCAAAATCATTTTCAAGTGTTCTTATGAATAATGAAACTAAAGAGCGAGAACTGAAAATTCCAACAACATACAAAGGTGAACCAACAATTTTGTTCACGGGAGATGACATTTCATCCCTATCTAAACGTTTCAAATTCTCTATTGTAGGCAAATTATCTCAAGGGAAACCCTCAATTGAGATTATTAGAAAAACGTTTATAACATTCTCATTGAAAGCTGCTTACACGATTGGACTGTTGGACTCCAAAAACATTTTCATTAAGCTAAATTATGAAGAGGATTATGTGAAATTGTGTCTTAGAGAACATTGGTACATAGGTAACTACCCAATGTGCACCTTCAAATGGACATCAGACTTTAAACCAGAAGAAGAAAGCCCAATTGTTCCTGTATGGATAAATTTGCCAAAGTTGCCTTTTCACTATTATGCAAAATCTTCATTATATTCAATTGCATATGTAATAGGCACTCCATTGAAAATGGATAAATCTACAGCTTCACTTACTAGACCAAGTATAACAAGGGTATGTGTAGAGCTCAATCTTTTTAAAGAAAGATTACATAGAATCTGGATAGGATGTGGATCACAAGGCTTTTGGCAACAAATTTCCTATGAGAATATTCCATCCTTCTGCAAATTTGGAATGAAAAAGGGGAACGATGTGTCAAAATTTATGGTTAAGAATCCTAATGTCAACAATAGGACAAATAAGTCAATCAAGAAAATAGTCTCATGAAATAATCAAGATTAAGATCTTGATAAAGTTCAAGAAACAAATCAGGTGGAGCAGGACAAAGAATTTCAACTTATTACAGGAAAAAAAAAACAAAAAGAATTTTGTAAAGAAGACCAACATATTGGAAATTCAGATAATTATATTGAAGTTATTGAGAATTGTTCATCATATTCTGATGAATCAATTGAAAACGAATAAACAAATGTTGCTAACTAAGCCACCCATAAACTGCTGAGAAGTAATATTGAAATAATCACTCCTCGCATGATTAAAAGATTCTTAAGCTGGGAGAGTATAGTCAACAAGAAACTATTATAGTGAATCAATATAACATCTATCCAAAGTGATCAAATCTTCTAAAAATAACCAAGATTTTTGAAATTGACAAAGACTACAATGCTGATAAAGAAACTGGAAGAAGTTATATCCCAATGACAGAAGAATTATAGAATTTTGTTGATTGACTTGATACAAGATGGACAACATTTCAGAACAAGAAGAAAGAAAAACTCAAACTCAGTAACGAAGCAACATCAATACAACCATAGAAATCCAGTAAGCCTAATGATCCTCTATATATAAAAAATCATAAGATCTACTGATAATTTCTCTACATCAAATCACCAAATTTCTTCTAAATAATCAACTTTATAAGTTGGAATGCTAGTGGAGTAATTAATAAAGAAACTTCCAGAAGGATTAATGTGATAACCCAAATATAATTATGATATATTATAATTAAATCATGCTTATCATATGTGATATGAAGAATGTGTTATTAGTATATATAATGTTAAGTGATTATGTTTAGTCTAATCCTTCTTTCATAAATCATGAAAGGACGAATTATTTACAAACACAAAATTTTGTTATTTTTGGTAGAAATGTTCCTGTTGAAGACTAGTTTTGACCCTCATAATGTAACAACTGACTCAAGGTGAAAGATATATAATTGTAGACATATGCGTTAGGGTTGTAACACAATAAACGGTGCATCAAACGGATGTCCGAGTAAGAAGTTAGGCCGAATTTACGAACAAGGGGCAAATCTGTCCATTCCCTTTAAGTGGTAAATTGTCTTTTAGTAAACCAAACGTTTTAATTTGATTGGATGGCTTGGGAGGCAGCCTTGTACGACTTAAAAATCTCCCTATAACTTATTTATTCATAAAATTAAGCCCTAGGTTCAGTTTCAAGTGTTGTTAGCTTGAGGAAGGAGAAAGTAGAAGTTTTGGCAGAAAAAGTGTGGAAAACTCCGTAGAAATTACGTAAAAGTCCCGAAGGTAAACCTAATTGAAAATCTTGTTATTTCTATTATATTACTGATTTATATGATAGAAATTAGATTTTTATTACTAAAATTTCAGCCCTTTATATATATGTATGGTTAGATGAAAGTTTAAGGTAAGTTGAATGTACAAACCCTTAAAATTGCTTTCTATTGAAACCCCTTCCATTCAAACTTGAATATATTTTTCTGTACTTACTGGAATCGATAAATTCCAATTGGATAAGAAGTTATACTCATATATTCATATCATATATAATAATTAGAATTTAACTCCTTGTGGTTAGGCCGTAGTGATGGTTTCAAGATGATATATAGTTGTTGTTTGTATATTTCATTTTGGTATGCCCTGAGTTTTATCAAGCTTTTGACAAAGCAAATGGAGTCAAAAATTTATGAAACTTTAATTGTGTGCTATTTAGTATTTTTATTGAAAATGTGTTGAAAATCATGGAAATTTATGCTTTAGAAAAATTATGAAAATTCTTGGAAGTCGAAGGAACATTATAGGAACTTGTAGGGCAGATTTCTTATGTTGTAAAGAAATGGTCATAACTTACTCTCGGAAGATTGAAAAATTACACCATCACTTGTAATAGAAATTTTATTCATATATGTTTTCATATTAATAAGGTTGGACACCTATATTTATACAATTTGGGAATATAGGATGGTTGAGTATAGAAGACAATAATTTGAGGCTATACTGAATACCTCATGAAAGAATATTGTTATCGCCTCTTTCTAAAGAGTATTTTGAATACATGTTTCATGTGTATATACAATGAAAAGTATGTTTTTATATTTACTTGGGTTTAATTATAAATCCCTTATAAGGTATTTCCTACGGTGGAATGTTCATATCTTTATCAACATGTGTACCATTGTTTTGTCTTTACTCATGTTTCATGGAATGTGACTGAAGTGGAATTATATTGTTGTTGTATAGTCATGGAAAGTTACATAATTATGTTAGGATAATACTTATGATTGAGATTCATTATTGATTTAGTTGAATTGATAGGTGTAAGGTGTAATCAACCCAGTTCAACTCCACCCGAAGGAAACATAAATACATAGTTGACAACCCAATGTGAGTGTACTTACTGGAATGATGTATTTGTATATTGTTAAGAATATGATCATAATGTTATGAGTATAAAATTGTTCATTTTGGTTTACCAAAATGGGATCTTACTCCTCGACCCGGAATGGGGGAGATTTGTCTATTAATGACAAGGGGTTACTCCTCGACCAGGAATGGGGGAGAATTGTCTATCTAGACAGGATATGTGAATCATGATTCGAAAAAGTTGGTCATTCATTATGAATGAGCCGGATAAGTTAATATATAATTATATGGACATGATTTGTGGCATTTAAATTTATGTATTAGTATAGTAATGATGCATTCACTGGGCTATTTTTCTCATGGTACCTATGTTCATATTTTTTCAGGTAACACGATGTCACTGCCAACTCTAGGAGGTCGGGTTGGGTTAGACAGGAATAGGAGAAATAAAGATTTGGTTTAATGTAAATGATGTAATTAAGTTAACTTATCCTTCAAGAAAGTTTTTATAGGCATGAATACTCTGATGTTGTAAAAAGGTTTTTAGTTATATGGATTCACAATGATGACTTCAAAATTAAAACTCATGTCTTTGGTTTGGTTAAATTAATCATAGTATGACTCACTTTGACTTTCAAACTTAATTATAAGTAACTGGGTTGGGGTGTGTCAATTTTTGGTATCAGAGCCTAGGTTTTAGAGGTTTTGGAGTGAGAAGAGTCTATATTTGGTAGTGAATGTTAGAAATATATTTTATTTGATACAAACAATTATGTTAGGAAAGATATGTATATCTGCATGTTGTGATATCTTTGATTCATTTCAGATATAAAAGAATGGAATGAGGGAATGTAAACGTGAGAATAAAAGATGAGGCTTCAAATATTCCATAAGAAGCGGCGGTTAAGCAACCTATTTAGATAAATGTGGAACCCGAGCCAGAATAACTAACAAATATGAAAAAAATGGCACGTGCTATGACTCTAATGGAAGAGAAACAAACTATATTTATGGGTCAGATGGAAAAATAACAGACTAGGCAACTGGAGGCATAAGCATTGTCTACGGCTGAGGAGGTGATACACTGGGAAGAAATGAGTACTTCACATGAGAAATTTATTAAGATGAACCCACCATCGTTCGAAGGAGCAGTTGATCCAGTAGAGGCAGAAGTCTGGGTTAAAGAGATTGAACTTATCTTTGTGGAAATGAGGATGCATGAAAATTAACAGGTGACCTTGGCAGCGTATATGCTCAAAGGAGAGTCGAAGTACCGGTGGGATGCTACAAAACATTTGTTGATTACTCCAGGAGGTGGGAATGTGATATCATGGGAAGCTTTTATTAAAGCCTTGTATGACATGTATTTCCCCCCAATGTATCGAAAACACAAGGAGAAAGAATATTTCATGTTGAATCAGGGAAGCATGACTGTTAGAGAATACGAATCTAAGCTTACACCCTTATCTTGGTTTGCTTCAAGGTTTATACGGAATGAGGAAGATATGTGCAGCCAATTTCTTAATGGACTGGAGTTAGTTATTAAATTAAGGCTGTCATCTTTAGAGACTGTTAATTATTCAGCCTTGGTGAACAAAGCTCTACTGGTAGAAAAGGACGTGAATGAAGTGAGAAGGAATCGAGAATGAGGTGTAAAGAGAAGCAGATCTGATCCAAGTTATCAAAAAGGTAGTGATACAGAATATTCGAGACTTGGAGGGAAAAAATTCCAGCATGGTAAAGGCATGGGAGGAAGTTCGCAAAGGGATCAAGCAAGTGGTGGAAGAGGTTCAAGAGTTTCAGCACAAGGAGATCAGAATGTGTGTTTCTTTTATGGTACATTGGGTAATATAAAGAGAAATTTCCCAAAGTTACAAAATATAGAATGTTTTAACTGTCATCGGAAGGGCCATCTGAGAAAGAATTATCCTATGTTATCAAGAGCGGTTTCAGTTAGTAGTGTGGGGCGTCATAAAGGATCATCTCTAGGGAATGCAACCAGTGGAAAGGATACAGGACAAGAAAGTGTATCGAAGGTAGGAGGATGAGTGTTTGCGATGATATTGCAAGATGCCCATGCTACACCAGAAGTGGTTACAGGTAAACTCTCTATTGCAAACAAAAATTTAGATGCACTCATTGATCCTAGATCTACGCATTCATTTGTGGCATTACATATTGTTTCATATTTAGGTAGACCATGTTCATTCCTCAATTGTTCCTTATATATTTCTACCCCAATGGAAAGTGTAATTCTGGTTAAGTATGTTTATAATGATTGTATCATACGAATGGGGGAACGAGATTTATATGTTTATTTGACACTGTTGACCATTTGGTATTTTGATATTATATTGAGGATGGATTGGTTATCATCATATCATGCTTCCATTGATTTTTTTCGAAAAGAAGTTACATTTCATCTTCCAGGTGAACCTGAGTTCCAGTTTATAGGAGAAAGGAATGTTGTCCCTAATTGTCTTATCTCAGCAATTAAGAGTAGAAAGTTATTGAGTAAAGGTTGTACAGGATATTTAGCTTATGTTGTTGATGTTAGTAAGGAAGTACTTAAAGTTGAAGATATACCAGTAGTTAGAGAATTTTTTGATGTCTTCCCAGAGGAATTGCCAGGATTGCCACCCAATAGGCAAGTAGAGTTTTCCATTGAATTAATTCCAAGTACTTGTCCGATTTCCCTTGCTCCTTATAGAATGGCACCAACAGAGTTGAAAGAATTGAAAGTGCAATTACAAGATCTGATAGGAAGAGGTTTTATCCGGCCTAGTGTTTCACCATGGGGATCCCTAGTGTTATTTGTGAAAAATAAAGATGAAACAATGCAAATATGTATTGATTATCGGCAATTGATTAAGGTGACCATTAGAAACAAGTACCATCTACCTCGTATCGATGATTTATTTGACTAATTACAAGGGGGCCATAGTATTTTCGAAGATTGATTTGAGATCGGGTTACCACCAATTGAAAGTAAAGGATAGTGATATTTCTAAAATAGCTTTTCGGACTCGATATGGGGACTATGAGTTTTTGGTGATGCCATTTGGATTAACTAATGCTCCATTAGTTTTTATGAATTTGATGAACCGGGTATTCCACCCTTTTATTGATTCATTTGTGATTGTATTCATAGACGATGTGTTGATTTACTAGCATATCATGGAGGAACATGAGAATCATTTGAGACTTGTATTGCATATTTTGAGAGAGAAGAAATTATTTGCTAAATTTAGCAAGTGTGAGTTTTCGTTGAATGAAATTGTGTTTTTAGGGCATGTTGTCAAGGGAAATGGGATATATGTTGATCCAAAGAAGGTGGAAGCAATGATGGGAAAGTCCTAAGAATGTGACATAAATTAGGAGTTTCCTAGGATTGGCAGCTTACTATTACAAATTCATTAAGGGATTTTCAGCAATAGCATTACCATTGACAAAGTTGACTCGTAAAGAAGTGAAGTTTGTATGGGATGAAGAGTGTGAGAGTAGTTTTAAAGAATTAAATAATCGGTTGGTTTCAGCCCCTATACTTACTATTCCATGTGGAAATGAGTCTTTTATGATCTATACAGATGCTTCATTTCAGGGGTTAGGATGTGTTCTTATGCAGAATGGGAAGGTAATAGCATATGCTTCCAGATAATTAAACACACATGAATGAAACGACGTTACGCACGATTTGGAGCTAGAAACCATTGTTTTTGCTTTAAAGTTGTGGTGACATTACTTGTATGGAGAAACTTGTGAGATATTTACAGATCATCAAAGTTTGAAATACTTGTTTACACAAAGAGAATTGAATTTCAGATAGAGGCATTAGATAGAACTAATTAAAGAATATGATTGTACCATTCATCATCATCCTGGGAAGGCCAATGTAGTAGAAGATGCTTTGAGTAAAAAATCATCAGGGATGCTTGGTTGTATACAGTGTACACGTGTTGGAAATATTCATCACTTAGAATTGATGGGGATTGAATTAAATTTTTCAAAAAGGGGAGTCTTATTAGCACATGTCATAGTGAAACCTTTATTGGAGGAACACATACAAAATTTGCAAATCAATGATTTGTTCCTTTAGAAGAAGAAACAAGAAGTTCGGGATGGTAGAGAGAGTGACTTTGAAATTAATAATGATGAATCATTATGTTATAAAATTAGAATTTGTGTACCGAATGATCCACCCTTAAAGAAAGATATATTAGAAGAGGCATATAGTTCTATTTACTCTATTCATCCGGGAGGTACCAAAATGTACAAAGATTTGAAAGAGTTTTACTGGTGAAACAATATGAAACGTGAGATTGCAGAATTTGTTTCTAAATATTTAGTATGTCAGCAAGTGAAAGTGGAGCATCAGAAGCCGACATGATTATTGTAGTCGTTGCCTATTCCGAAAAAAAAGTGGGAGCATATAATGATGGATTTTGTTACGGTATTACCACGATGACCAAAGGGGTATGATTCTATTTGGGTGATGGTAAATCAATTGACGAAGTCAGACCATTTTCTTCCAGTTAAGACATCCTACACTGTGGAAAAATATGCATGTATGTATGTTGATGAGATTATCCGTTTACATGGGGCATCAGTGTCAATTATATCAGATAGAGATCTAACGTTCACTTATAAGTTTTGACCTCGTCTACAGAATTCCATGGTCACAAGTTTGAAGTTCTGTACTACATTTCATCCACAAACTGATGGGCAATCAGAAAGGATGATTAAAATATCAGAAGACATGTTACGAACGTGTGTATTTGACTTCAAAGGTAGTTGGGATGATCATTTTCCATTGATGGAATTTTCTTATAATAATAGTTATCAGTCGACCATTGGTATGGCTCCTTATGAAGCTTTATATGGTAGGAGATGTAGAACGCCTTTGTGTTGGGATGAAGTGGGTGAAAGGAAAATATTGGGTTCAGAATTAATAGATGTGATGACTGAAAAGATCAAAATGATTCAGGAACGGATAAAGAGAGCGCAAAGCAGGAAGAAATTTTATGCAGATAAGAGGAAATGAGATTTAGGAGATTTTGTATTCCTGCGTATTTCACCATGGAAAGGCGTCCTGAGATTTGGGAAAAAGGGGAAACTAAGTCCAAGATATAATGGACCATAAGAAGTGA
Organism: Sambucus nigra; assembly: GCA_949130495.1. NCBI lineage: Eukaryota > Viridiplantae > Streptophyta > Magnoliopsida > Dipsacales > Adoxaceae > Sambucus > Sambucus nigra. The sequence continues at coordinate 343,613,893 of OX422221.1, forward strand.
TGGAAAGAATTGGGACCCTAGCATATTGATTAGCTTTACCTATAGATTTATACTGTTTACATGATGTGTTTCACGTATCAATGCTTTGTAAGTAGTTGGCAGATCCATCTCATCAGTTGAAAACTCAACCAATTGAACTGAAGGAAGACTTCTCATACATCGAGGAACAAATGGAAATTATTGATCGTAAGGAGCAAGTATTGAGAAATAAAGTTATTCCGTTAGTTAAAGTTATGTGGATGGCCCATGGGATTAAAGAAGAAACGTGGGAAATGGATGATAGCATGAAGAAACAGTATCCCCATTTGTTTGGTGAGTGAACTTCATATTAAAGTTCGGGGACAAAATTCTCTTAGGGGGGGGGGGGGGGAAGTTGTGACAACCCGGAGATAATTATGATAAATTATAATTAAATCATGATTATATTATGTGATATGAAGAATGTGTTATTAGTATATCTAATGTTAAGTGATTATGTTCAGTCTAATCATACTTTCATAAATCATGAAATGGCGAATTATTTACAAACACAAAATTTTGTTATTTTCGGTAGAAATATCCTATTGGAGACTAGTTTTGACCCTTATAATGTAACAATTGACTCATGGTGAAAACTATATAATTGTATACATATGATTTAGGGTTGTAACACAACAAACGGTGCATCAAACGGATGTCCGAGTAAGAAGTTATGCCGAATTTACGAACAAGGGGCAAATATGTCCATTCCCTTTAAGTGGTAAATTGTCTTTTAGTAAACCAAATGTTTTAATTTGATTGGATGGCTTGGGAGGCAGCCTTGTACGACTTAATAATCTCCCTATAACTTAATTATTCATCAAATTAAGCCCTAGGTTCAGTTTGAAGTGTTGTTAGCTTGAGGAAGGAGAAAGTAGAAGTTTTGGGAGAAAAAGTGTGGAAAAATCCGTAGAAATTACATAAAAGTCCCGAAGGTAATCCTAATTGCAAATCTTGTTATTTCTCTTATATTACTTATTTATATGAAAGAAATCATAATTTTTTTACTAAAATTTCAGCCCTTTATATATATATGTGTATGGTTAGATGAGAGTTTAAGGTAAGTTGAATGTACAAACCCTTAAAATTTCTTTATATTGAAACCCCTTCCATTCAAACTTGAATATATTTTTCTGTGCTTACTGGAATTGATAAATTCAAGTTGTATATGAAATTACACTCATATATTCATATCATATTATATAATTAGAATTTAACTCCATGTGGTTAGGCCGTACTGATGGTTGCAAGTTGATATATAGTTGTTGTTTTATATTTCATTTCGGTATGCCCTGAGTTTTATCAAGCTTTTGACATATCAAATGAAATAAAAAATTTATGAAAATTTCATTATGTACTATTAAGTACGTTTAATGAAAATATGTTGAAAATCATGTAAATATATGCTGTAGAAAAATTATGAAAATTCTTGGAAGTCAAAGGAACAATAGAGGAGCTTGTAGGGAAGATTTCTTGTGTTGTAAAGAAATGATCATAACTTCCTTTGGGAAGATTGAAAAATTACACCGTCAATTCTACTAGAAAGTATATTCATATATGTTTTCATATTAATAAGTTTGTACACCTGTATTTATACAATTTGGGAATATAGGATGGTTGACTATAGAAGACAATTATTTGAGGCCATACTGAATACCCCATGAAAGAATATTGTTATCTCTTCTTTCTAAAGAGTATTTTGAGTACATGTTTCATGTGTATATACATTGAGAAGTATGTTTTTATATTTACTTGGGTTTAATTATAAATCCCTTATGAGGTATTTCCTACGGTTGAATGTTCATAACTTTATCAACATGTGTACTATTGTTTTGTCATTACTCATGTTTCATGGAATGTGACTGAAGTGGAATTATATTGTTGTTGTATAGTCATGGAAAGTTACATAATTATGTTAGGATGGTACTTATGATTGATATTCAGTACTGATTTAGTTGTATTGATAGGTGTAAGTTCTAATCAACCCAATTCATCTCCACCCGAAGGAAACATAAATACATAGTTGACAACCCAATGTGAGTGTACTCACTGGAATGATGTATTTGTATACTCTTATGAATATGATAATAATGTTATGAATATAAAAATTTTCATTTCAGTTTACTGAAATGGGAGGTTACTCCTCCCCCCGGAATGGGGGATATTTGTCTATTAATGACAAGATTTTACTCCTCATCCAGGAATGGGGGATAATTGTCTATTTAGACAGGATATATGAATCATGATTCGAAAATTTTGGTCATTCATTATGAATGAGATGAATAATTTAATACATAATTATATGGATATGATTTATTACAATTAAATTCATGTAGTAGTATCGTAGTGATGCATTCACTGGGTTATTTTGCTCACGGTTCCTATGTTCACTAGGAATGGGAGAAGCAAAGATTTGGTTTAATGTAAATGATGTAATTAAGTTAACTTATACTTCAATAAAGTTTTTATGGGAATGACTACTCTGATGTTATAAAAAGGTTTTTAGTTATATGGATTCACAATGATGACTTTGAAATTAAAACTCGTGTTTATGGTTTGGTTAAATTAATCATGGTATGACTCACTTTGACTTTCAAAATTAATTATAAGTAACTGGTTTGGGGTGTGTCAATTAAAATCTTAATTAAAACAAACCAATTACCATCCTTAGCACTATTAGAGGCAAAAGTTGCAGAAAAGTCTTTAAAAAGCTATCAAAATAAATGGCAATTTCCAAATGGAATAAGAAATATAAACAATAAGTTGTGGTTTCTATGGAATAATGACATTAAAAAAAATCATTCAAGACACTGAACGGCTGATATGTTTGGAAATTACAATTAATCTTTTAAATAAAATAATTTTCGTGATACTTGTCTATGCAAAATGTATAGCTATTGAAAGAATAGACTTATGGACAGACATAGACCTATTACTTTCATCTAATATTAATAAAACTTCATTAGTAATTTTGTATTTTAATGTGGTTTCAACTGAAAATGAAATATTAGGTGGAAATCAACTGGAATTCCATGCAACTGAAGATTTTAGTGACATGATCTCATCTAATGATCTTATTGATTTAGGTTTTATTGGATCTAGATTCATTCGGTCCAATCATAGGTCTCGAGGTACTATATTCTATAGACTAGATAAAGCATTAGTTAATCATCATTGGTTATCTAATTTCCCAAATTCTTACATTAATCACCTTCATAGAACTTGCTCAAACCATAGTCCTCTATTATTATCCATGAGAAGTATCATAGATAATTGCCCAAAACATTTTAAGTTTTATCTATGTGGTGCATAGACTCCAATGTAAAAGATATTATAAAAGAAGCTTGGAAGATAAACAATAATGCTCCCCCAATCGTACCCTTTGCCCTTCAACTTAAAATCCTAAAATCAAAATTGAAAACATGGAGAAAAGACAGTTTTAAAAACATATTTCAAAATAACAATAATGTGGAAGATGAAATCCTAGTTAAAGAACACCAACATGAAATCTCCCCTAGTGAGTTAACCAGAAAGGAGTTGTTTGAGACTAGAGCTAAACTTAATATTGCCTATCGAAGAGAAGAAAGTTTTGGGATTCAAAACAATCATGTAATATGGCTCAAAGTATGAGACATTAACTCTAAATACTTTCATACAGCAGTTAAAGCTGAACATAGAAGACTTTCCATAGCAAAAAAAAACTATCAAGATAATTGGGGAAAATGTGATAAATAAATTGAAAAATTATTCTTAGAGCATTTTAAAAAATTATGGAAAATAGAATACAGGCCTATTAATAAAGAATTTTCTGGAAGTAATCAATACAGAAATATCATAAGAAATAAATCAAAGTTTATTAAACTTTCCAAATAAAGAAGAAATCTATACAGCAATTAAGATTCTAGATTCCACAAGTTCTCTAGGTCCTAATGGATTTGGAGGATTATTCTATATCAAGTTTTGGGAAATTATCAAACCAGACCTTGTTAAAGAAATTAATTCATTTTTTGCTGGAGCAGATTCCCCAAAAAGTTGGACCTCAACTTCTATAACTCTTATTCCTTAGATTGACAAACCCGCATACGGTTCTCAATACATACCTATAAGCCTATGTAACTTCTCAAACAAAATTATAACTAAAATTCTTAATGAAAGATTATCTCACCTCCTTCCTCTTATTATCTCACAAAATCAAAATGGGTTTGTTAAAAATAGAAGTATTCAAGATAATATCCTGCTTTCTCAAGAGATGATTCAATCCATTAATAAAAAAACTTTTGGTAACAATGTAATCATTAAACTAGAAATGGAGAAAGATTATGATAATGTTTATTAACCATTTTTATGTGAAGTACTTAGTAAATTTGAATTTAATGAACATTTCACTGATATGATATGGAGATTTATCTCCAACAATTCGTATTCTTTAATCATAAATGGTCAAAGTAAAGGTTTCTTTCATCTAGAGGTTTAAGACAAGGAGATCATATTTCTCCTAGTCTTTTCATTATTGTAGATAAAACTTTGAGAAGAAATATTGATAAACTTTTTCACATGAAAAAGGCCATCCCATTCTCTCATCCTAAAAACAGTAGACCAATATCTCATTTAGGATTTGCAGATGACTTAATAATCTTCACTAATGGTGGTATGAGTGGTCTGAAATCAATAATAAACCTTCTTAAATCTTATGAACAAACATCAGGTTAAAAAATTAATTACTCCAACGGGTCATTTTATACAAATGATAAAATCAACCCTGATAGAAAATGTAACATAGCAAAAAACACAAGTTTAAATCATAGAACTCTTCCCATAAAATATTTAGGAGTCTCTATAAATAAAGGTAGAAACAAAATTAATCAATTTATAAAGATAATCTCAAAAATCGAAAATCAAAATAAATAGTTGGTCATCAAAATTAATCCCCCAAGCTGGAAGAGCTACTCTTATAAGGCATGTTTGGCAACCAATGCTAGTATACTTTAGCTGTTATGAATCCTCCAAAAATTATTATCAAAGGGCTAAATTCAATATTTAGTAAATTTTATTGTGGAGGGTATCAAAATGGTAATCCATTTCATTAGTTAAGATGGAAGGAAACATGTTTCCCATTCAAAGAAGGTGGTTTAAATATGTGAAATCTTGATGATATAATTAAATCATCAACCATTAAGCTTTACTGGAAATATAAGTTTGATACATGATTATGGGCTTCTTTCATAAAGAATAAATATCCTAATGGTTTATCTATGACTATAGGTACAAAAGTTAATAAGAGGATAACTAGTCTATAGGATTGGGCTGACATCTTTATTAATGAAGAAAAATAGTTATGGTTGCCCTCCCAATAAGGGGAATTTTCTTTCAAATCAGCACATCATTTATACAGACAGTCTAGACCTATCTCTTTATCTTGGAAAATAAACTGGATACCTCAATGTCCAATAAAAATTTCAAACATCATTCGAAAATTGTTAAAAAATTCAGTTCCTTTTGAAGAAAATATTCAGAAAGCTGGCATAAGAATAGCATCAATATGCAAAATTTGCTACAATAGTGTAAATTGTAATCATCATGTTCTGATAGAGTGTCCTCTGGCTATGAGGTATGGAACTATTTCTCTAACTTAGTTTATTTGAATATTAATACTAGCACTTGCATGTCTTTACTTAACTCTTGGTGGTTCTCAAATCTTAAAATAGACTAGAAAAGGAATCTGTTTTACATTATTCCTAAAATTATCTTTTGGGAGCTTTGGAAAGTGAGAAACAACGAGATTTTTGACAATAGTAACTCTTCACCAACTATAGTTATTCAAAATGTTATATTTCTTGTTTCTAACATTCTCCAAAATTGTGAGTTTTATGATAAAGGCAGTCCTGAAGATTCTCAAGTAATCAATACATTCAATATCAAAGTCTTACCAAAGATTTTTCAACTATTCAAATGTGTGTGGACTAAACCTCCTTGAGGCCATTTCAATACTAATGGTGCATCAAAGGGTAATCTAGGGCCTAGTGATATAGGAAGCGTTATTAGAGACTTAGAAGGTCATTTCATTGCAGGATTTAGTAAATCAATTAGCCATCATAATTCTTTTTTTTTCAGAAGCTTATGCTCCAGTTGAAGGACTCAACCTTATTGTTCATTTTAATCTCAACAATGTCATCATTGAATCTGATTACAAATCCCTTACTGACATTGTCAACAATAAATCCAAACCTCCGTGGTTTGCAACTGATATTATTGGCAAATTCAACTTTCCAAACTCTTACAAAATTCAACACATATGGACATAAAAGAATAATGTGGCAGACTACTTTGCAAAAAGTGCAACAAATAATTCAATTGACCAAATTTTCTAGTCTTTTAACTCTCTTCCATCTCTTGCAAATGGCCATTTAAACTTGGATAGGTATAATTTACCTCAAATTAGAGTAAGATTGAAAACAATGTAATGGGGATACTATAAATCCCCAAGTTTACTTTTATTTTAAGGTTTATTTAGATTGTAATGGGGATATTTATAAATCCCCATATTTAAGATTTTCTTTCTAATGTATTGGTCCCAACCACTAGAACTATGTAAGATAGGGCTAGTATGACATTAGAGAGGTTGTTTCTCAATTACTTATAATAAATAAAATGTGTGGGGGTACCGTCCCTCTTTGATAAAAATAAAATAAAATAATAAGCCCAATATGTTCAAATGACTAATTGAAATTTTACTCATCAATAAACCTAAACCAAGGTTAGTAAAACCCACCTCAAAGTCTCCAAAAATAGTGGTGGTGGTGGAGAACATGGCTGAGAAAGGTGGCCTTCAAGGGAGTCACAAAAGCTCCTCATTGCAAGCTCCAAGTGTGTTCCATTCAAGCTTCAAGAAATGCTCCCAAAGACCCAGTTCAAGAAAACTCTCTTCAAAATCCTCCAACAACATCTAAGAACGTCTCATTTTTCAACCATCAAGAACCTATTTCAAGCTCCAAACCTCCTTCATCAAAGCCTTTACAAGTTGTCCCATCCTTGTGTGGAGCTTTAATGGTGTTTTTGAGATATTTTAATTGCATTTTCTAGTGAGAGAAAGTGGTGGTAAAAGGGAGCTACGAATTTGTGGAGTATTATTACTTTGCAAGAGCTCATGAGATGGAGAGAAAAGTGAAAAATCTGATATCTCCATGAAGGCAAAAATATGGAACTCCTCTCTCTCTCTCTCTCTCTCTCTCTCTCTCTCTCTTTTATAAACTATATGAAGCAAAGTGGAAACCTTGACCCATTTTTCAAAAGTTAGACTGTCCAAATGTGTGCAATACTCTACCCAACCTTTGAAATATATGTTGAACAAGGATAACACAAACAAACAACATGGGACCCCCAAAATCCTTTTGAAAAATTCCCAAAACCACCAACAAAATGTTGATTTTCATCACTTTCTCTCTCTAAAAATAATTTTTTTCATTTTTTTAACTTTTAACTTGAGATTCATATTCCTTGCATTGTTTTGGCTAAAAAAACCATATTTACAATATTCATTTGGCCTCCCGAACTGTCCTATACAATAGGCGTAAGAATCAGGGACCTCCACACAAAACATATTTTTTTTTCGGTTTTTCTTCATATGGTAATATTCCTTATATTTTTATGAGTCTAAATATATGGTCGGAATATTTTTTTGACTTACCAAGTGTCCTAAACAATTCGTGCAAGTTTGCTCCTACGCAACATGTGGTGACGAAAATCCGGCTAAAATGAGTTTTAATGATTTTTTCCAAAGACGTCAAAGAAGAAAAGGTTGCTCAAAATTAAATTTTAAGTCGATGTGGAGATTTTCAGAATTTTCTGAGCTCTTTTATTTTTTTTGACGAAAAATAATTTTTATTTATTTTTTGACTTTTGACCCCATGGTATTTTTCTCTATATTTTTGGACCCGATAAAAGTGGTCATTTCAATATTTGGGATTGCAATACATCCTAAAAAAATCGTACAAAGTTACCTATCATGCGTGTCACGTACTGCCAAAATTACCGCACTGTTAACCGTGAACCGTGTTATAATTTTTCTTTGGTATTTTCGCGTCAAATATAACCAACATACTTACTAGGATTATTAGAATTTAAGTACGCATCCAAGCAAACCATGCGACGTGGAGATTTTCCTCCTTAATTACTTTTTGTATTGCGCCACTTTTCGTGCCATTTGGCGTAATCCCCTTATATATTTATTCCTCAAATTTTTTCTTTGAATATAATATTTTGATTATCATTTAATACTTATTTTCTAATAAGGGGTGTTAACACCCCATTCCATTACCCCTAAACTCTCCTTAGGTCCCTAGCACCTCCCTTCAACACTACAAACCCAAGTCATACCCCGAGTACTGACCTAGAAGCCATTGGGCACTCCTAGGCTCCGTTTGACTAAAAGTCAAAGTTTTTAGCTTGACCAAGACTGAATGCATCTTCGAAGGGCCCTGAATCCCCTTTCCAACGGTCCGTCCCATGCGCGATTCTGACTTACCATGCGGATGAACGACCCGTTTTCTCCCGAAACCTGATCTAGAGGCCACCGAACGCTACTCGGCTCCGTTTGACCTAATTCATCTTTTTATCTCAATCGAGACTGAATGAGTCTTGAAAGGGAACTGAAACCCCTTTCCAACAGTCCATCTCGTGCATGATTCTGACTTATAGTACGGACGAACGATCCATTTTACTCTGAGAGGTCACCAAACACTTCTAGGGCACGGTTGACCAAACTCAACTCCCCAAACCCGACCAAACTCTTTGGCATGTCGAAGTACATCTCCTAACTTTCCAACGTTCCACCCCGTGCGCTATTCGGACTTACCATGCGGATGAACGATCCGTTTACATCCGATGATCCCCCGTCCAGAGGACTAACAAGTGCTTCCGAGCCACATTTGACCCAAAGTCAACTCCTGAACTCGGGAGCAGTCCAAAGGACTTTCGAAGGCCTTTGAATTACCTTTCCAATGGTTCACCCTGTACGCGATTCGAATCAACGGTTCACGCTCTGCAATCGATTTTTCAAAAGGTCCTGAAAGACACTGCCAAATGGCATGTCTCAGACCCTGCCTATCGGCAGTGTACCTAAACACACCTGTCGATTGGCAGTAATAGGGATATGCCGATCGGCAATGCCCTGGGCTGATAAAAAGGAGGCCTTACCCTCATTTCAAAGCGAGTCCCGATCTGATAAATATCACTCTCAACAAATCCAGAAAACCTCTCTCGAAGTCAACGTGATTTCCACATCCAAATCCCTTTCCAACCTTCACTATTCATCATACTTGGTGAATTCACTACCCTCCATCACCATCCAAGTGCAACGGCTTCTCTGCAACATTCAAGCTCAAGCTCGAGATCTTCAAGAAGGTCCAATTTTCTCAATTCTCTCCTTAAATTCCCATAAATTCGCATTAACTTATTTTATTACTTAGCATTTTTATTCTCTCATGTGACATATCCTAATATATTTTTTATTTAGTTTTATTGCACATCTCTTATTTTCATATAAGTAAAAGCCCAAAAAACAAGAAAAAAATGGTTTGCTCATAAATTCCAAATGGGAATTCTCAAACATTTCTTAAACTTTTCTCAGAACTAAAACACTTTTTCTACACATACACACACAAAAAAAAAAAAGAATCCCCTAATTCGATTTATGGGATAAACCCCACCCCTCGTTTTGCATACGAACTACGTGGACTTTGATGCCTCTACAGGCTACGTAGGCATCTCGGGGTAAAACTCGAGACTCGAGTCCTTTGTTTTTACTTTTTTCTCTCATTTTCTTTTTCCTCTAAACTCCACTCTCTTATATTACATATATCTATATATACATATATTTGTTCTTAGTGGCGTATTATTCCACATGCATTATCGTTCCATCTTAACGATCAACGTAAGGATAATCACGTAAATTTTATTTTCTAACATTATTTTTACATTCCTACATATGACTTGCTTTACCCCTTCCATATGGTACAAGTCGATGACTCCTATCTCCACTACATATACACAAGCACACATATCATGGGGAAAATAAAGGAAAACAACAAAAACCCATGAGAGACCGTAAGGGCGGAATGGGTGTCTAACACCTTCCCATTTCGTAACTTAGCCTCCGTACCCTTTTCGAATCATTTTGGTTTCGTATATATCAGTATGTATTTGGACGTTGTCCTTCGGGATGGGTCCCTTTCTTTTATCTGTTTTGAGTGAAATAGACTGGCGAATTCTTCTCTCTATATTTTTCACCTCACCCAATGACTTCGGTCGAAGCGCTCCAAAGAGTGACGCGCGGGACCTAGGATCCTCACTTCGCCCGCCCATCGCGAGGATCGGGGATGGCCACAGTGGCGACTCCGCTAGGGATAAATCATTTTGAGGGCTATACTCTATTTACATGGATGTTATGCTTGTTTATATTACCCCCATTTTGCAAGACCCTCTTTTTTCATGTGTACCCCATACTTATGCTTGTATTCACACACTTGTAGAAAAATTCTCCATGTACCCTTCACACTATGTGCACCTAGGATCACATATATACATATGTTTCACGCACCACCCATCCATACTTGGTGTACCATTGGTACTTGTACTTTGCTCCCTGTTTGGCATAATCAAGAAAGACATTCTCATCATAAGATACTAATGAGAGTATAATGCATGATTCACACGACATCACCAAAGAGCATTGTTATTGACCAAATTTTTCCAGTAACTGGAAGCTCACTTCGTGATGGGCACTGGTCCGGTAGCGCGCAGTTAGCCTAAGCAATATGACTCTCACCTTCCATTGGCCAAGTACCTTCGACGTATATCGAACGGTTCCCCCGCATTGTACCGCTTGATCGAAGTCATGATGGGAGGTATATTGTAGGGAACTCGTTCACATACGCCGAGTATATCGAATTCGCTCTCACACGTACCGTCCCCACGAGGTATATAGTGAGGCAATTCATGTACACTCGGTATATCAAATGGCTTGTCCACACGTACCGATTACCCGCAAGAGCAAAACGTATATCGTGGAAGTCACGCCAAAGGGAGGAACCCTTTCTGATTCACCCAACCAACTGCATACCCGCATATAGGTGTCAAGCCTAGGACACACATGTTAAATTGTCGGTTTCTACCCGAAACTCTGCCAAAATTTTGGGTCGGCCTACAGCCCGAATTTCGTGCATTTTCAAAACGGGACCCTGTCCGTGAGCCTGATCACAAGTCCAGCCATAGCTTTGCATATATTACAAACCCAACTTTTCCAGGCTCGGGTCCCGTCCGACACTTTATTTTTTGCATTTAGGAGAATTAAATACAAGTGAGAACATAATAATTATAATAATCATCCTGAGACCCGTCTCCCGAAAAAAAAATCCAAAAACATTTCTCCTCTCTTTATTAAAAATCTAAAAATATTTTGTCTTTCCCTCTCAAAAAGAAAAAGAAAAAAAACTTTCATTCTTTTTTCTCAAAAATAAATTCCATTTTATGCCTTCTCAGGTCGATCGCAAACCCTTGGCCTGGCTCCCTATTGGCTTTGGTCTTCAGTAAAATCACCCAATAGTTCCATATGTTCCCCTATTACTTCTTTCGAGTCCCAAATCCATCCGCCTTCCATGGAGAACACAGATTAAGTACCCGTTGTGCAGCTAGATCTGGCGGTTGTCCTAGCTCAGCTTGTGTCCAAGATTGATAACCTCCAAACTAAGGTTCGCGAAATGCAACGAAACCAGGTTCCCATTCCTCAAGAGCCCAAGGACCTATTCCCTCATGCTATGGATCCACCCGAGCCTATCTGGGTTCCCCAAGAATATCAGCACGCTCCATGTGCCCCTCCTGTTAATGGGTCGTCGCCCGCCCAGCTTTCGATGCCGAACCTTGCCCAGCATGGGGCTAACTTGCCTATGATCGTTGATTCGAAAGAATAAGAGATGAACAAAGTCCAAGAAGATCTCAAGATGCTCACTAAGAAGTTTAACCAAGTCACATTCTCGGGGGATTACATGGACTACAACCACATGTCTCCTTATCCTAAAGCGAGGTTACCCGAGAAGTTCAAGATGCCAAATATGAAGAAATTCGGAGGAAGTGGACCCCCAATTGTTCATCTTCGCAGTTATCACCGTTTCATGACTCTACTAGGGGCTTCTGAAGAAGTGATGGCCCAATTGTTTCAGAAAACTTTGAAGGATAGCGCCCTTCGATGGTTTTTATCTCTCGAAGAGTCTAGAATTCATAGCTGGGAGGATGTGGCTCGAGAATTCATGTCGCACTACAAATATAACTAAGAGCTTGAGGTCACTCGTCATGATTTAGAGATGCTCAAACAGAACTCTGGGGAATCAGAAAGTAACTTCATAGCCCGGTGGAGGGAAAAAACAGATACCATGACCAATCATCCTTATGAGGAAAAATAAGTCATCATAGTGAAGAAGAATTTATTGCCCCATGTCCGAGAAACCATGGGAGGATAATACTATCCCCACTTCTGAGCTCTCGGAGAAGCAAGAGTATAAATTGAGGAGAGTATGTCTAAAATAGATGTTGAACTGATGAAGATGTCCAGACAGTTCACCCCCAGAAAATATGACAAACCTGTCGGTACCGCAGTCTCAGCCATCAACAACATCTCTCAACTAACCACTTCATGGGCACCAGAAAGTCGCCTTATCCAAGTCCAAAAAGAATACATTGAGCTCCATGATACCCTCTCCAACGTTTATCAAGCCTTGTTGAGCTAAAACCTTATCAAACCCTTGGATCCCCGTCCTTTGCCAAATCTGCTCCCAACAAACATCAAGGCAGATGCCCATTGTGCCTTTCACCAAACAGCTGGCCATACCAATGCTTCCACCTATGAAACGTAATCCAAGGTCTAATTTACCGGGGCACCATATCCCCACTAGCTAATCCTAAGAAAAACATTACTCATAACCCACTCCCAAATCATGCCAATACCATCTTCCTATAAGAGAACTTAGAATTTGATCCCTCAACTCAAATCACGCCCATACACTCTGCCAAACCTCTTCAAACCTTCCCACATTTCCTCCTACACCTTGCTAGCCTCACTGATCAGGCACTGTCACTCCTTACCAAAGCATGCATCGTTGTCTATACCCTTTCTGAAAATGGAAGCATGAAATTATCAGAAGTGTTAAACCAACTCCTAGAGTTTGGGCTGAAATTGCCCTCACAGATGGTCATTGATTGCCAGAGATTCAATACCCTGTTCTTGAAAGCACGAAAATGGGCTCGAGAGTCAAACAGTTGGGTAGTACCAACCGATGAAGTCAGAATAGATGATGTTGTTCAGGTTTAGCATAGATATTAAGTCTAACCAACGATATTTGCAGTATGACTGAGTTACTTGATACTCTAAAGCTACAAGGGCGTCTGGTCCCTTCACCCTTATATATCCCCACAGAATGGGAAGACCTGTATGAACAAGACACCGAAGTTGTGTAGTGCATTCACTTTACATGGAAAGACAGAATTGTTGCCACCGGATGGGGGTAAGAGTTCGAAGATTCAAATGAAGAGCAAGCTTTAGAGAAAATTGGCCCGGTAGATGACATGTGTGGGATGATATCATTTGAAGAACTCCTCTGAGAAATAAATAATGTGGCAGAATAACCCGAGATCGATAAGGAAATAGGGTTTATGTTCTTCTCTTCTTCAGTAAATCAAATGACTAGATCAGGGAGGCATTACCAGATTCCAAGCTCACTACCAGCCAATAACAAGGGGAAGGGCATTGAAAACCTTCCTATGCCAAAAATTACCCTCGAGGAAAGAAAGATCCTCGATCAATTGAAGAAAACTCAAGCTAACATCACTCTATAGGGGATTTTCATGTCTTCTGAGCTGCACATAAATGCTCTTATCAAGTTGCTCACTAGACCCACAGTTCCTCGCTCTACCACACCAGAAGAAGTGGTAAATTTGGTTGGATCCTTGACCTCTACCCGAATGATACCTTTTTTGAAAGAGAAATCCCCAAGATTGGGCCAAACCATAATGATGCACTCAATATCTTCATCGAAGCTATGGGGAAGGTTGTACCACTCTCTCTTATCGATAATGGATCTACTTTGAATGTCTGCCCACTGAGAACCTTAAAATGACTAAGACTGAAAGAAAGAGACCTCGCTCCAACCTTCACTACTGTACGTGCCTATAAACCCTGTCATCGAATTCCAAGTTATTAATATCCCAGCTTGTTTCAATCTGTTGCTAGGATGACCTCGGCTTTATAGTATCAAGGGCGTGTCTTCCTCCCTCCATCAGAAATTAGAATTCTTTATTAACGGATGAGTCATCACCATTTTGGGTAATGACGACAATACCGAGGGTGCAAGTACCAGCAGTCCAATCCTTGAGATACAGCATGAGTCAAATGATATGCTCCTATTAGGATTCCGAGTTGAACCACTTATACTCCCGATAAGGGACGACTTCAAAGGAAGGGTTTATCCAGAATATAACTTTCATGGAAACATTAATGTGATTTAGATGTTCATAAACATGAACTTCATGCCCGAACTGGGGCTAGGACAAAGATGGCAAGGGATACTCGAGCCTATTGAACTGAAGAAAGATTTAGGGTATCAACCATTAGAATAAGAGCTCAGAATGATCTGCCAGTCTCAACCAAAGAGAGGACTAGACTGCATCCAGACTATCCCAGGTGACTCCTTCAATGGACGATTCATCAAAAATGGCGAAGACTTCCCCTTTTGTGCCTTTCTAGAACTATGGTATTACCATACAGACAAGAAGATGAAGCATAGAATGGAGATCTTTTTCCAAGACAGCTAGCCATGGGCTAAAGATTCCCAACACCAAGTATAATCGCTCATCAAAGATATTGAAAAGACTGAGGAAAGTAACTCCGAAGATTCCTTCAGCTTGTAGACACTAGGGATGGCACTCTGCATGGTCCACTCACGCACTACATCACTCGATGCATCCCACCTGATTAAAGCTGCTGATACATCTCTCCTTAAATGGCATGATATGCCAGTTCTACCTGCTGAAATATCCTATAATACCAATGTTTACCCCATTTATTCTTCTGTTGTCTATCCTTGTTCAAATGTAATTGAGTCCTCTTTTGACGAGATTCTCAATGCTATTTTTCCTATCAATGAAATAAACGAAGATTTTGAGTATCTTGCTGTGCCTTACATTAATTGTTTGGATTCTAATCAAACCTTTGATGTTGATGATTTTGCAAATGAATAATTTTTAACAGATCTAAATAAGGTTAATAATAAACAACATAACCGCGTTCAAGTTAATGAAGAGGATACTGTTGTTATTAACCTCGATTCTAGTAGCCAACAGCGCGAGATTAGGATAAGGTCTACCCTCGATGAGCATGAGCGTGCATAACGCGAAGAATTGCTAAAGGAATTTGTGGATGTCTTCGCATGGTCCTATGACGATATCCCTGCATTGATCCTGAAATAGCTCAGCATGATATTCCCACTCTCCCAGATTACAATACGATTAAATAAAAGTTGAGAAAGCTCTGCACCAAATGGTCACTCAAGGTCAAATAAGAGGTGGTCCAATGGTTGAACGTAGTCTTCATTCGTGTGATCGAATATCCCACGTGGCTAGACAATATAGTGCCTGTGCCGAAATTAGGAGGGAAGGTTTGGATATGTGTAGACTATCGAGACTTGAACAAAGCCTCTCCAAAGGATGATTATCTGCTACCCAATATCGACATGATCGTAGACAACGCAGCCAGTCATTCTCTCAAATAATTCATCAACAGGTTTGCCGGATACAACCAAATCAAAATGCACCAAGATCATCAGGAAAAGACCGCGTTCATCACCTCATGGGGAACCTTTTGTTACATTGTTATGCCATTTGGCCTCAAGAACGCTGGGTCTACCAACCAGAGGGCTGTCACAACCATCCTACACGATCTAATTCACAAAGAGGTTGAGGTCTATGTGGATGATATGATTATCAAATCCAAAACTAGAGAAGGTTATGTTCTCTCTCTTCGAAAATTCTTCGAATGACTGCGACAGTATCAGATGAGACTCAATCCTCAAAATTGTGTCTTTGGCATTACAAAGGGAAAACTCTTGGGATTCATGGTCAGTGAGAAAGGGATAGAAGCAGATCCCACCAAGATGAAAGCCTTACTTGAGATTCCACCTCCCCAAATAGAGAAAGAAGTCTGAGGTTTCCTTGGAAAATTGCAATACATCAACCATTTCATCATCCAGTTAACCTCCATCTATGAACCTACCTTCAAACTCCTCTGAAAGGATTCAACTAAGGTTTGGAAGGAGGCATGCCAAGAAGCTTTTGACTGAATCAAATAATATCTGACCCAACCTTTAATACTCATGCCACCACAGCCTGGTCTCCCATTGATCCTATGCCTAATAATAACCAACACTACAGTTGGGGATTTGCTAGCCCAATACCTTGAAGATTCTGGAAAATAAAGAGACGTATATTACGTTAGTCGCAAATTGGCCAGATACAAACTTAACAACACTACTTTATAAAAGGCATGTGTCGCGCTTGTCTGGGTCACCCAAAAGTTACGGCACTACATGCTCGCCTTCCCCCATCAAACTTGTATTCCGAATGGACCCCATCAAATATCTTCTTGAAAAACCCGCATTATCCAGCCGAATGGTCCGGTGGTTGATACTCCTAGCCGAGTTTGATATCGTGTTCATCACGCAGAAATCCATGAAAGGAAGAGCCATCTCTGACTACCTCACTAATTACCCCATGGATGAAGCCAATGTCTGGATCTCCAAATTCCCAGATGAAAACATCCTTTGCACTGCCCAGGACAATCTCTGATGGCAAATGTTCTTTAACGGCGCTGCCAACAAAAAGAGATATGGCATTGGGATACTTATGATCACCCCAGATGACTCCCATACTCCCATCGCCATCAAATTGGATTTCTCTTACACCAAAAACATGGCTGAATACGAGGCATGCACGGTAGGCCTCAAAGTTGCTCTCAAGAAAGGTATTTAATGCCTAGATGTCTACGGGGATTTCGCCCTCATCATCGATCAAGTGCTTAGAAAATGGAGAGTTAAGGATGAGAAGCTCCAACCCTTCGATGCCCACTTAGAAGATCTAGCCTCCTAATTCCAATACATTACCTACCTCGATCCAAGAATAACCTAGCCGACTCCCTTGCTACCTTGGCATCCATGGTTGACGTGCCCGAATGAATAATAATGACCCCCTTCCTGGTTCAAAAGCAAGACAACCATCCCACTGCTACCACATTAAGCTCGTCACCATAGAAGATTCCGAGCTAGCCAATTACTGGTATTATGATATCTGGCACCTCCTCAAGCATGGTAGGTATCCCGAGGGTTCCAACAACAAAGATTGAGCAACCCTTTGAAGGTTGGATGCCCAATACATTATTTATCACAAAGCACTGCTCAAAAGGTACTTCGATGGAACTCATCTGCACTGTATCGCAGGGAATGACATTGAAAAGATAATGCAGAAGATCCACAGCAGGGAATACATAACCTATATGAACGGTCACATGCTTGCCAAAAAGATCATCTGAAAAGGCTACTAATGAACCACCATGACCAAGGATTGCACCGCCTATGTCCAGAGATGCCTCAAATGCCAACAGTTCTCCAATCTCCAGCATCTACCTCCGTGTGAATTATACGACATGACCTCTCCTTGGCCATTCTCCACCTGGGTCATCGACATCATAGGGAAGGTTACACCGAAAGCTTCTAACGGGCATGAGTTCATCCTAGTTTCTATTGATTACTTCATCAAATGGGTCGAAGCTGAGTTCTACGCAGTGCTGAACGCTAAGAAAGTGGCCAAATTCATCAAGAAAAACATCATATGTCGGTATGGGGTCCCGCACGAGATAGTATCAGATAACAGTTTGCATTTCGAGGCAGAAGTCATAGAGATGGTCAACGAATATGGGATTCAAAGACACAAATCTTCTCCCTACCGACCTTAGACCAACGATGCAGTTGAATCTACCAACAAGATGATCAAAAGTTGTCGAGATTGGGTCGAACGGATCCCATACGCCCTCTGGGGCTACCAAACCTCAATTTGAACCTCTACTGGGGCTACCCGTACTCTCTAGTCTACGGAATGGAAGCAGTTATACCCGTGGAGATAGAATTACCCTCATTGTGCATCATGATTGAGAGCAAGGTCAGCGAAGAATACTGGTGCCAAAGCCGTCTTGACGAGCTGACCCTCCTAGATGAAAGGAGATTGAAGGAGCTATACCACATACAAGGGTACCATCACTGAATAGTGAATTCGTTCAACAAAAGAGTCAAGGATTGCAGTGTTCAAGAACGGGACCTAGACTTTAAAGAAATCATAGAACCCATCTAGGATCCTAAAGGTAAATTCAAGCCCAATTAGAGCGGCCTCTGCATTGTCAAGAAGATCTTGTTCAGTGGTGCTGCCATGCTAACTGACTTATATGGGGAAGATATAGCTCGTATAGTCAACCTGAACTGTCTCAAGAATTTCTACCCCTAGTCCAAAATCTAGGTGCGCTACTACTCTTCTCATTTCCCTTCTATTCTTAAATAAAAAATCTCTTCATTTCCTTCTACCCAAAACTACGTGGGGCTGATCCTGTACAAAAAAAACATTTTCAAACAAATTAAAACTTATCAAATACCCCAGAGGTACGTAGGCAGCTCATACACCTTACATGAGCACGACCCTTTCTTTTTCACAAAATACTATTCTTTTCTTATCTCCGAGAATGACAGTCCATTCTAACATACACTTGAACAAAAGGATTATGTATCTTTTTTTATTTTCAGTTTGTGACTAACTTCGCCGTGCTCTATCGCTCTCGCGATGAGCTGGTGAGCAGGAATAGCGAGCTAGAGCAGCAGAATGCTGCCTTAAAAGTGAGGGGCGCACAACTGGAGGCTAGTCTGAAGACTATTGATGCTGCCTGAGCTTCTTCTGACCCGACCCTTGCTAATTCCAACCGAGAGAGGGATGCGGCAATTAAAGATCTTTATGAGCTGAGGCGAGCCTGTGACCTGGTTTACTCGAGAAAGTTGGCCATTGTAGAGGAGAATAAGGTGATGACCGAGCAGCTGAAGGATAAAGAGTCTCAGGCAGCCACCATCAAGGAGGACTCATATAACTTCGGGTGGGCTGCTGCATGAAAGGCTGGAATAAGGCCTTCATAACTGTTGGTGTCGATGTTGCCTCTCCTTTGTTCGACGAGCATGACCCAGGTCCAAACCCAATTATGGATGAAGTCCCTGCCCCAGTTACTGAAGGAGTTGATCCTGCCTCCCAGAAAGTTCTTGATGATTCTCCTCCTACTCAGGCGACAGAGGTTATCCCTCCTGAGGGAGGTGCTTCTACTGCTGCTGACAAGGGGAAGCAGCCAACATATTTTGAGCAGCCTGAGGTTGCTAGCTAATTTTACCCTTAGGGTTTCTCTTTATACTTTCTGTTTGTAATTTTCCTTATGACCCTTTAATGTATTCTCATCCTTTTTGTATCAATGAAATGAGAAGGTTTTTCATTCTCTTAGTGTACTGAATAATTCTTTCTCTCATTGCTCTTCCATTGCTTGTAGTTGGTTAATTTAATGATTATATACCAGCCACTTCTCAATTAGGAAGAATGTTGGTTCCTGACGTAAGCTCTGAAGTTCATCATACCTTTGTGAGGATTTGCAAATCACTGCGATTGAGGAATAAGTGTTTTATAGAGCAAACTGAGTTCATTGCTAAACTGAAGGAGAGGCTCCAAGAGATGGAGGAAGTTGGTGCCTTAGTCCAAGAGGAGGTGAATACTATGAGAGTAAAGCTTCTAGATGATTCTGAGATCAACCAGGTTGGGGAAATTCTTCAGTAAGAGAATGAGGCTTTGAGGAGAGAGGTCTCGCGACTTAGGAAACATGCGCCGAGCATCGCTCCTGCAATATCACGAGGTTCCTCCTCATCGTGAGATGGAACTGGCCCGAGCGATGTTCCTTCGGTGCTGTGAGGCCCTACTCCTCCGACTATTCTGCGAGCTGGTACTCGAGCAAGAAGTTCAGCTAGGGAAATGGAGGAGCTCCGAGGTAATGTCCAACGAGAGTATGTGATTGTTGCTGGTCTTCAAAGGGACATCACTCGGCTGAGGCATCTGTGTAAGAGAGGACCTCGATGAGTATGGGCCGATGTTTTTTATCAAGGTTGGTTGGATGCTCCAAAGAGGCTAACAGAGTTTGAAGAGCTCGCCTTTATCAGGGGATGGTTGAGTGCTTTGAGGGAGCTGCAAGTCCCAAGGAACTCGATGCTCTAGTATCGTCATGATATTTATTCTTCTACTCTACTGCCTAATCCTTTTCGGAGAGATGATAAGTGGATCCCTATTGATGCTATCCCTGGACAGCTATTGGAGTCGGATTTGAATGAAGTCGAGGAGGAGCTAGTTCCCCATCCTGATGACGATTGAAGAGCCCAAGTGGCTGATTATCTTGCTTAGAGGCCTCATCCTCATTAAGATTTTGCCAATAGTAGCTTTGTATATTTTGTAATGAAGTAATGTAATGTAGATGTTTTGGGAGAACTTGCCGACTAAACATGGGTTGTATTTGCTGTAAATGTGTTGAAGTAATATAAAGTTTATGTTCTGGGCGAATTTGCCGACTCAGCAAGTGTTTTATATTTTCCATCCTTCTTAGATTTTGCTTAATAACCTTGGGCCTCTCTTGGCCGACTAGATTTGTATTGTCGACTAAGTGTCCTTCCAGTCCAGTATGCTTATAAGATACCATTTTTCCCCCACTCTACCTTTTAGGTTTTGTCGTCACACTTCCTTAGGCCTAAGTGGGGCAATTGGAGAGGACACACCTAGTGTTGGATGCTTTATCCGATTTGGATTTTATTAACCAAACATTGTTTGACAGCTAATTTTGAACTGACCATATTGCCTAAGGATCTCCTTTAGGGCTTCAGATATTGCGAAGGGCAATGCTAAGAGGTTTTTCGTATTTCATAACGAAAACCTGAGGAGCGTGATTTTTCTGCTATAGCTTAATGATTAATGTGCCTATCACTTGGAAAGGGTGCGTGAGTTATGAAGTTCATGTACTAGTTAACTAACACTTCATAGAATGAAAATGCCAAATAACTTTTATTAATGATAAGGAAATGAGTTTCCATTCTCATAAGTACAATATAAAAGAAGAATCTAGAAATAGAATTTCTTAAGATTAGCAGCATTCCATGCTCGAGGTATCTCTCTTCCCTCCAGCGTTTCTAAGTGATAGGCTCCTTGCAGATGGTCTCTTGTTATCTTAAATGGTCCTTCCCAGTTTGGCCCTAACTTGTCTTCCGATGGTCTTACTGCGCTGCCCAGGACTTTCCTTAGGATATAGTCCCCAACTCGGAATGCCCTTGGATTGACCTTCTTATTAATGTGCTTTACGAGTTATTGTTGATAGCTCGCTAGTTTTACTAGGGCAAGCTCTCGACGTTCGTCAGCTGGGTTAAGTTCAGCGAGCAATGCTGCATCATTCTGGCCTTAGTCGACGAGGGTGGACCTCATAGTGGGTAAGACTGCTTCCAATAGGATGACTGCTTCCATTCCATATGTTAGTGAGAATGGGGTTTCCCCCATTTCTCTACGTGGGGTAGTACGATAGACCCACAGAATATGAAGTAGTTCATTTACCCATGCGCCTTTGGCTGGTTCTAATCGTTTCTTTAGCCCATCGATCATTATTTTGTTAGAAGCCTCGGCTTGGCCATTACTCTGAGGATAGGCCACCGAGCTGAAATGGTGTCTCATCCCGTGGTCAATGCAGAAATTCTGAAAGGAGCTGCTCTCGAACTGCGTTCCATTATCAATGATGATGGTCCTAGGGATCCCAAAATGGGTGATTATATTTTTCCATATAAATCTTATCATATCCGCGTCTAGAATGTTCGCCAGTGTATCTGCTTCTATCCATTTGGTTAAGTTGTCTGTTGCGACCAAAAGATACTTGCGATTGCTGATAGCGGTAGGAAGAGGTCCTACGATGTCCATTCCCCATTGGGCAAATGGCCATGGGTTAGAAAGGGATTTTAGGTCGCTGGCGGGTTGATGGACCATGGGAGCATGAAGTTGGCATTTCTCGCATTTGCGAACATATATTGCAGAGTCTCTTTGCATATATGTCCACCAATAATCTTCCTTCATTGCTCAAAAATCCAATGACCTTCCAACAATATGGCCTCCACAGATTCCATCGTGGAGTTCACGTAGGATTTCGTCGACATCCCTCGGGTGCACACATTGAAGGTGGGGACCGGAAAATGATCTCTTATATAGCTTACCCTCAGGAGATAAGTGAAAGCGAGCAACTCTGACTCTTATCTTGTGAGTGGTGTTCGTGACTCTTACAGGGCCGTTTTGAGGTTGTTTTATGTTTTCACACTTCGATGGCATGTGCTTACGCTTAAGTCTAATTTTGTGCAAATTTACGTCGTACACTCAAACCGGGAGGCCCATGATTACGCGACCGATTCCTACGGGTCACATTGGTCTCGTGCGAGGTGTTCGTGACTCTTACCGGACCGTTTTGTGGCTATTTTACATTTTCACCCTTCGACGACATGTTTTTATGCTTAAGTCTATTTTTTTGCAAATTTACATCGTACACTCAAATCGGGAGCCCCGTGACTACGCGGTCGATCTCTACATGTCACATCGATCCCGTACGAGGCATTCGTGATTCTTATAGGACCGTTTGTGGTTGTTTTACATTTTCAACCTTCGATGGCATGTTTTTATGCTTACGTCTAATTTTGTGCAAATTTATGTCGTACACTCAAATTGAGAGCCCCGTGACTACGCAGTTGGTTCCTATGAGTCACATTGGTCCCGTATGAGGTGTTCGTTACTCTTACCGGACCATTTTGTGGTTGTTTTACATTTTCACCCTTCGATGGCATATTTTTATGCTTAAGTCTAATTTTGAGCAAATCTTCGTCGTACCCTCAAACCGGGAGTCCCGTGACTACGTGGTCGGTTTCAGCGGGTCACATTGGTCCCGTGCGAGATGTTCGTGACTCTTACAGGACCGTTTTGTGTTTGTTTTACGTTTTCACCCTTCGATCGCATGTTTTTATGCTTAAATCAATTTTTTGCAAATTTACGTCGTACACTCAAATCGGGAGCCCCATGACTACACGGTCGATTCCTACGGGTCACATTGGTCCCGTGCGAGGTGTTCGTGAATCTTACAGGACCGTGCTATATATAATTGTTAAGGCATTATTAGGCACACACAACACGCACACACTGCTAAACAAAGATTTTACTTTGGTAAAGATGCAATACATAAAAAATCTTCTATCATTAGTATAGGGTGAGTGGTCATATCCCATTCAAGACCGCATAACTTTTAATTGATGCTTTAAAATTTATATTGCTCGCCTCATTAAAACTACCAATCAGATCATACTATTTATACTTTTCTTGTAAATTCTTAGACGACAACCAACCCCATGCAAAAACACTATTAAAACTATAATTAAAAAGCAATGCATTGTACATATCTTCTAAACATTAAAAAATTCTTGAACGGAAACATATATCTAAACATCATTCAAATTTCAAACCAATTATGTCAAATTAAAAAATAAAATGATGGGTGAGTTAACAAGTTACCAGCAAGTTGGAGCCGAGAGAGGAAAAATGGAGATGGAGCCAGAGAGGTCAACCAGAAACCGATCTGAAGCTTGCACGCTATTAAATTATAACTATTAACAAAAAATGACTCATTACAAACATATAACTGAATATTGTAATGGAATATGAATGAAATATATTGTAATGAAATCAAAAATTAAAAATTTCTTATAATGCTTATTTATAAAAGAAATCAGAAATCAGTGGAAAGAAATAAGTGAAAAGAAAAAATTTCAACAACAAATAATTAATTAAAATTTTAGCAACTATAATTATTTAAAATTTCATAAGAACTAAGGCCATCTCCGGTCATTTCATTTCCAAATCAATTTATATCCCACATGTCGGGAACCTCCTCAAAATTTCTATCCTTACGTGGCAACATTTTTACAACAATGGAAAAGAACAAAAATAATATATCTCGAACAGTTTACTCTCATTTGATAGTTTCTACCCACTTTCTACAACTAAAAAAGAAACGTGGGTTATGTGGGCAGATGTATGGATTCTATGTCAGATTCTCTAATTGTTCCACCATTTCTACATCTAGAAATGATGATTAACAACAACAAAACTAAACAAAAAACTAAAAACTAATAATTAACAACAACAAAACTAAACTAAAAATTAAAATTTCAGCATTTCTCTAACTGCTCCACCATTTCATGAGAACTAATAATTAAAATTAAATTTCAGTAAATAATAAACTAAAAACTTAACAACATAAAATTAACAACAATAAAACTAAACTAATTAACTAGTCTACTAAAAAAATTAACAAAAAAAATACCGTGAGTCCGTGTGCAAGGATTGACACATGGGGCGGCGGCGGCGGGAGGGGATCAGGGGCAGCGCCGGGGGTAGGGAAGAGGAGACCAGGGGACGGAGGCGGGAGGGAGAGAAGAGGATACCCTCTCAAGCCGTGATAGGGGCACAGGTCGGGGGCGAAGGGATTGAGGTGAGGGAGAGAAGAGAAGAGCCAGGAGAGAAGAAAATAAGTTTTTTTGAGACCTGAGAGTTAAGGGGCTTTATTTTCTTTTAACACATAATAAAAACAAGTAATAAATGAAATAAAATACTTTTGGCATCATAATTTTCTTTGTTGTCAAAAATTGGATATTTTTCTCAACAAACTCTTATGTTGCCAAAAGTGAGGTCATGTTTAGCAACAAACAAATATGATGCTAAAAGTTAAAATCCCCCCCCCCCTATATTTTGCTAGCTTCCCGCTTGAAATTTTAACTTTTGGCAACAAGTTTTATTTTATGTCTGCCAAAAGTACAATGTAATATGGTCTTTTGGCAACATAATTAAGATTTTGTTGCCAAAAGGGTATCTTTGGCAACAAAAATAGCTTATGTTGCTAAATATTATTGCTAATGGTGCAAATTCTTGTAGTGGGTGCTTATGTTTGTTGAAAGGTGAATTTCAAGAAAAATACGAAGGTAAATTTAGCATAAGTAAATGGGAAAATTCTGATAAAAGAAGTGCCTTTTTCTAAACAAAAGGTATTTGTTCAAAATATTTAATTGGCTGCGTTAAATCGAGAAATAAATTTCGAGTCACGTGAAAAAGGGGTTCTTTATAACATTAAGGTGAACTAATCGGAATAAGTGACATTTTTGGAATTAAACGGCTTCATGAATTAATATATATATATATATATATATATATATATATATATATATATACACACGCACACACTAATCAATTGCATGTGCACTTAGATAAACGTGTTAGAGTCTCCTTTTTGTCATTCGATTCTATATTGTATTGTTGTATTTTTTTCCATTGGGCATTCATCTCATTCCCTCCTCTTTATTTCAACAGGTTGTGTGCGGTTCTATATTTTGACGGCGTTTTGTAGGTAAGTGTCCTTTTTATCTTACGTTAGTAGATCTGTATGCATGGATTCAAGGGAAGCTTCCCATGGATCCCTCACATAGTTGATTTAAATTATAATCTCATTTTAAACAAGTGAAATGTTAATTCAAATAAAAATGGAGTAGTAACATTATTTAGGCTGCCTCATTACTCTTCGCACCTAACATTCAGGTCGGATCGGGTTGACCATAAGTAACCCATTAATTCAGATTGGGGCATCACAGATAGTTAAGAAAGGATTTAAAAATAATCTCATTTTTAGAGACATATTTAGAGGTTGTTGTTGAACAAGAATGCACCCTTGATTCCTAGTGATCCGTCATAGGGAACCGTTAAACCTATCATACTTAAAATCTATTAATTTAGGAAGATTAAGAGTTAACACGAGCGATGGCTTGAATCAGATGAAGATAATGACGGTGAAGGTGTAGGTCATGAGAGAGAAGGTCATGAAAGAGAAGAAGACAATGAAAAAGACACACACCCTCCTATTGAAGAGTTGCCTAGGTTTTCATAACAACATGCATTTATGAGATCTCTTGGTTCTATTTAAACACTTAATTTTCGTTCTTCTAGTTCACGCATATGATCCACTGATCCTATTCAAGGATTTACCTTTAATTAGTTGAACTACATAGAAAGTCGTACCATCGATTTAGTTAGACCTTTGATTACCGAGTTGACCAATACAACACTCAAGATTATTTAGAAGGTTAGAGCCCAAACCATCACATATGATGCTTTGCACTATTTTAATGAGCATCAATTCTATAGATTGAAAGGGATAATGGTAGACCTGGGCGGCTTAATGTTCATTCTTCATATGACGTTCGATGAGAGGCCCAATGTTAATGACGATGACTACGGTGATGAGTGATCGAGTTTATATGATCTCTTATTGAGTCATTGGTAGTGTTTAATAATGGTATGACATCTTTGTTTCTTGGTGTTGAGATAGTTTTTTTGGATGTGTAAAATTTTATTAATTATGTTATATATATATAAGGAATGTTCTTCTACATCACACCATACACCACACTTCACTCTAGGGTCTAAGAAACCTTTTTCTCAATTTTTTTATTTTTCTCTTGAAATTAACCTTTCAATTAGCACATGTTCAAAAAAATAGGTCCAAATTAATTTTCTAGCTATTTTTTAAAAAAAATCACAAAATTCAACTAACGCATACCCTTATAAATAAGGTCTTTTAAGAAGTTTTTTTCTTGGATTTTTAAAAAAAATAGCTAGAAATTGTATTTTGACCTAATGTTTTGAACATGTTTTGATTGGAAGGTTAAGTAATAGGTAAAATAAATTTTTTAAAAAAAATTAGGGTTTAGACCAAGGTATGATGTATGGATGATACAAGAAGCATGATGTACATGAGTCTCTCTCTCTCTCTCTCTCTCTCTCCCTCTCTCTCTCTCTCTATCTATCTATCTATCTATCTATCTATCTATCTATCTATCTACCTATCTCTCTATCTATCTATCTCTCTCTCTCTCTCTCTCTCTCTCTATATATATATATATATATATATATATATATATATATATATATATATATATATATATATATATATATATATATATATATATATATATATATATATATATATATATAGTCAGGCTCACCTACATCATGCTCTATACATCATCCGTGCATCACGCCTAATTCCAGGCCCTAAAAAACTTTTTTTTTCAAATTTTATATTTTCCCTTGAAATTAACCTTTCAATCAACCCATATGCAAAATATTAGGGCAAAATATATTTTGAAGCTATTTTTAAGAAAATCCACAAAAAACTGCTAAAAATACCTTATTTATAAGGGTCTGTGCCAGCAGTTTTTTGTGAATTTTTTAAAAATAGCTACAAAATGTATTTTCACCTAATTTTTTGCATATGGGTTGATTGTAAGGTTAATTTAAGGGGAAAATATAAAATTTGAAAAAAAAAAGTTTTCTAGGGCCTGAAATTAGGCGTGATGCACGGTGTGATGTATAGAGCATGATGTAGGTGAGCCTACCTACATATATATATATATATATATATATATATATATATATATATATATATATGAAGGATGTGTTATTTTTTGTGATACATTGTCTCATAGTTTTTTTACTATCAATTTTTATTTTAATGATATAATTAATTGGCATTTCCATTTAGTTAACTTTTATGCCTTATATCATTTTATTTCTCATATATTTATGTATTATGTTGTCTCAGATCTTTCGATATAGTTGATGAATTGTATTACATTACTTAGCGATATATGACTAATCAGTTTAGATATGATAAAGTTCATTTTCTCATTATTTAAACCTAGTTCTTAGTTTGGGGTTCTTTACCTCTGTTAATTGGATGACAAAATTGGGGGAGAGTGTTATCTTCTAATAAGAAGAAAAAAAATTGTCTTAAGATGGGGAAGAATGTTATATTAGGGAGGAAATTTAAATCATGGCATTATGAATTTTGTATATGTAAATGAGTTAAGAGGAGTATGTACAAATAACTTGTGGAGTATAATGCATCATTGTCTATGATGTATTCACTAGATAAACTTTTGATATACTTTATGTGGTTATATTATTCTTACTTTAACATTCATATATATATATATATGTGTGTGTGTGTGTGTGTGTGTGTGTGTGTGTGTGTGTGCGCTCATCTTAAAGCAACATGTATAACCGTCTTTAGATATACATTAGTATAATGTCCTCACATGTTAGTGTGTGGTAGGTTTACTGGAATTACGGAAAAAAAGCTCATATTTGATATGATCGAGTTCTTACTATTGTGGTTGTAGGTTGTTGGATTGACCCATTGCCCTTGTCCATGCTTTATATTATGTCATAGGTCAATAGGTTATTACTTTGTTCTAATACTTGTTTCCATATATTTTGTCATGAAATAAATAAAAGGGGAGGTTTTAAGAGTATATGTATACTTATATTGTCCCCCGTCACGTTAATTTTCGTATTCCGATTAAAATATATACCTTGAGTTTTGTCCTTGAGGTCGTTTTATCAAAGCGTCCCATTCCCCGAAAGCATTATCTATATCATCATGCTTGTATTTCCACATAAGTCTAGGTAAATGGGCTTCTAATAGACTTGAACACTTAATCATATTCAAATTAACTTTTTGTAAAGTAAAAATAGTATTTGTGTATGAATGTGTTGGTTTGGTTTTTGGTATTTGGTATTGGATGATATATGTATGCAAGTGTAGTCTTCATATAGAATATATAATAGTTCTTTGAATGAAATAACATATGTAAGTTTGATTAAGGTTAATACCTAGCAACATATAACCATTCGAACCAATGAAGCGGGACTTTCGTTAACGAAGGACTATTTTCAATAGTCATGTGACTAATCGGAGTTTGTATTCCCATGCATGTATGGTCTGCACGACTTCCCTCATTGACAATTCAATTCACTGAAGGTGCTTCACTGGTCGTTAGTTTGGTCAATAATGTAGATATTTTGTAAAAAAAATGTTACTTTACAACATGGGAAACCTTCAAGACTTTGTCTCAACCAAATATTTCCAAAACTCAAGCGTTTTAATATTTTTGTGAAGTCATCCTCCCCATTTGAGTTGAGATTATCATCCAGACTTGGAGCAGTTCAATATGTATGGAGATAATAATATCATCCAAACTATAGTCTTTCTTTTCCACATTTCTCTTTGTAGTTTTTAGATATTTGTTTATAAATTTTGATCATAAATCCTAATGAATATTAAAAACCTTATACCTTTATTCTTCAACAAGTACACTTGTATTCTTATTCTTCAGAGGCTTGTGTGAATACCTCAAAAATTCATTGTGATGTTTGAGTAAGCCAAAGTATTTTATAAACTTTCAAAACCTTTAGGAAAACTCACACCCTAGATAGTGATATCAAAATATTAGTGGATTCTAAAAATATTTGTCATTTACTTCAAGAAGATTTTTGATATGGTGGTGTAATATCAAAAGGCATTAGATGAACCCAAACCAGTTGTAGTTGTGTAGTATTTTTCAGTCGTTGGTGCTTTCCTCAAAGAATGTTGTGTGAAAGAGTGGATAGTCTATTAGCACATTGTGTGATTATTAGTCGTTGGTTTCCATTTGTAAATCTCTACCATAGTTGATTTATTGTATAGTTCAGCTCAATATTTTTCCCCTTGTGGGTTTTCCTTGTACGACTTGGTATTTTAACATTCTTTTATCTTATTTCACATTTAGATGGAATCTCCTATCATTGAAGACAAAATATAGTGTAATATAATTAGTAAACTTCTCATCACATAAACATAGATTATTTTGTTTGTACCTAAAAGGAATTAAAGGAAAATATTGCTTCAATTATGATGATAATTTTAATTTGGCACTTTTATTCTGTTATGGTTTTAAGCACCTTCCAATGTCAAAGAAATTTTGATGGCTCCAAAATCGTATGCACATGCCTCGACATTAACCAACTTTCGCACCATATTTTTTGAACTATTTTCTTAGTGCTCTACGCATTAGGAGTGTTCAGTTTGTTTGGAATCTCTTTCGAAGGCTTATGTTCCTCGATTTTGGAATATGATTAATTAGATTGGTTTTTGTTCTCAAACTAGAAATGTTATCCTAATTTAGTAGGATAATTTTGTGTCGTTAGGGAATAAGGGAAGGACAGGATGGTGTTTCAACTCCTTATTGATCATGTCTACAGTATTAAGATAGTTATTCTTGTTAAGATGATTTATCATCAATAAAATTTAAACGTAGACTTTACTCCCGCATACCTCTCTTGTCCTACTACACCTAATCCCCTAAAATCGGATGTAATATCTTATTTAAGCGATGGGCACTACCATATTTTTTCCAAAAATAATTTTCCTGAAGTATTTTTGGATAAGGACTTTTATATTATTAATAAAGTGGTATCCTCAAATAATTAGCATATTATGCTCCAGTACAATATTTCATTTCATAATTCTTAATTGTTGTATATGATTGGAAAGACGTTTAGTATGGATTTGACTTACATGATATTTGATCATATTGTGGCTTTTGTTAAGGACATTGTCAAGTATTACGCTTTATGCTTCAATCAACTTCTCGGACTTTTTCTTCAGGAGTTAAGAATTCCAAATCTATTAGATGAAGTTACAAAAAAAACCTAATGGTAAGATCATAATAATTTCATATTATCGATCGATCTATAAGTTACAGAATTACAACAGTCTTCCTATACTAGTGCATGTCGTAACTCCCCATACCTTTTTTTCTTCCTGTAAATTAGTTAGACTAAAATGAATTAAAATGATAATGACAATTTGGATGACATGGGTTCTTAGAAGCCATCATTACTCCCTCAACTTTCAATATCCCTTCAGAAGGATCATCATGTACAGTCATTTTTGGTTTCTTACTGGTCATTACAAGGAAACACTGACATTCAACTTGATCATGTCAGGTGTGGGGACCTAACTAATTAACTAGGCCCAATTGAAGGAGGACCGAGAAAGCCCAGCAAAATGTGGGACCCAATCATCCCCATTACTTAAAGAAATCAACAAGATTATTTGTCAAATGAATAAATATGAACATTTATCACTTCAATATTGATAAGGCTCAATCGGTTACCGATAATCTCAAATAAGGTATTGAGGTTCCACCGTATAAGCCAATAAATTGCTGGGGAAGTTCCTTGTACAACTTAAACACTTTACATTACTATAAATGTAACCCTCATCCTAGGGTAAAAGGGGATGTAATTCTGATATTTATGGTAACTTAATAGAAAAACAATTATCACCCTGGACGTAAGCAATTTATCGAACCACATATATTCTGGTGTTATGTTATTGCCATCCTTTTACTTCATTCTTTAATTTCTTTCTTAATCCATTCTTTACTGTGATTAATTTGCACTCACAGTTGGCACCATATGTGGGAACGATTTTCTTTTCCACAAAATCAATTTTCATAAAGAATACCTACGATGTCTCACCAATGAAATAGTGCACCCCATCCCAGAGATGTGCGAACTGATTTGGCTCCACGTAGGATCAGGTCTGAGGTTCATCAAGATGCGAACCCAAGGTTTTAACTAGAGAAACAACCTTCGTAGGAAAGCCACGGGCTACTAACGTCTACTCAAATCTCATGCGTGGTTGACGCCTACGAAGCAATGCTTCAACAGCATGAGGAGGTAGCTCACCTCAAAGTTAAAGAGAATTCTTGCCTCTAACGATAACTAAATGGGATAGAGAAAGTACTCCACCAAAATTAAAAGAGCCAACCTCAGACTCCTAGCCCTCAGGCAAGCAATACTCGAAGTCGAGGAAGGAGCACCAAACACGACGAATATCATTCAGGGCAAGGAAGGTTCCACAAGGACAATGAGCACCACAGAGATGACAAAAGGAGTTTAGCTCAAAGGGAAATGGGCAAACAACCCTCTCACAAGGGGTCTAGGTCAACTAAGGAACTAACAAGGAGGTCCCTCATCACCCAAATATAGTCTCCCTTCTCAAAAACCATCGAAGATAAGGAACCCCATTAAAAAAATTTAACCCCTAGGTTTAAGGTCTACGATGTCAAGACTGATCCTATTGACCATGTTCGGAAGTACAGTCAGGATATGGCCTTATAGAGTCATAATGATACACTGGTGTGTTATATTTTTTCCTCCATCTTGGGTGAGATTACCCAGAAATTATTTAAAAAGCTCCTTCACGGGTCCATCAAGAGTTTCAAGGTCCTTGCTTAATCCTTCACTAATTGTTTCATCACCAGTAGCTCGCATCCTAAAATAATGGACACACTGCTCACGATGAAAAATAAGCAACAGTAGACCCTATACAAATATGCTAAATGCTATTGGGAATTATTCAATTATGTTGAGGATTTCTCAGAGCAAGTTACCATAGCATCCTTCAAAATAGGTCTACCCCCACATCAATGTTGTATCAATCCCTTGCCAAGAAGGAAGTTGAAACCATTGACGATATCATGTCACGCATTGAGAAATTTTCCAAGGTGATGGACGTGGTAAACACTGGTCAAGCTGAGACTAGTCCCGCCAAGACAAATGAAGGAGGCGACAAGGAGAGCACCCCTAAGAAGGGGAATAAAAAGAATAATGTGTAACACCCCGTATTTTTTATGATTTAAATAATTATGTGATTAATTATTATTATGGGAATAAGTATGCGATTAATTATTGTTGTTGGATTAATTAAATTAAAATGTGAGAAATTAATTTGTTATCAATCCGAATCAACATAATTATTACCTAGCGTGCCAAGGGTTAATACTTATTGTTGAGAATTATTGAATATTACTGTGTGATATGTAATATGAAATTATAACATTTGATAAATTGTTGGAAGTGAGAAATACGACAGTTTGGTAATTTAAGTATGTCACGCGTGTGAGTCGAGTCGGGACTAATTGAATAGAAAAAAAAGAGAAATTATTTTTATTAACTCGTATGGTCATTTCGAGTGTGCTGTTGAGTCCGGAAGGGTCTAGATAGTCAAAATAGTATACCCATGTGTTTAGTTTGGGTCCCGGGGCAATTTTAGGCCTAATCGGCGTCCCGAGAGGGCATTATGGTAAATTGAATTTTTGGGTGGAATTAATGGACGAAAATTGGGAGTTATGTGATCAGCCAAGAAAAGTCTTTTAGGGTTGGGAGACACAAGGAGGAAGAAACGTCCATAGAAAGTGTGGGGAAGAACCAAAACCCAAGAAGGAAGGCCAAATCATCCTCACCTTGCATAACCGTGACCACCAATGCGTAGATCGGGAAGAGAGGAACGCGTCTATACCAACATCACCAACAGATCAGACCGTCATATTCGAGGCAAGTGCTTATTACTTTCTTTCTTTAGCAATAATCATACTCATGTTAGTGTAGGTTAATTCAATCCTTGATTTACATCTTAATTAGGTGAAAACTGGAGGATAAATGATGATTAGAGGTTGGGATAATTAGTTGTTAATATTTTGTCATGAATGTAGAGGATGAACTACGAAATTTGATTATATATTGATGAACAAATCTGGGTTGATGAGGTTCTTTAGTTGGAATTTTGGAAATTAGGGTTCATGTGAATTAATTTGGGATTTTATGTAATTATGATGATTAATGACGAATTAAGAATCCTAAGATGATAGAAATGATTTATAAGCAGTTAGGTGGTGATGGGTGTTGATGATGAGATGTTGGGTATTGAATCTTAGAGGTTTTTAGGTTCAAAAATGGTGAAAATGCTGAAAATCAGGGCAGGAAGACGAATAGTGCATTCTCGCGCGATCTCCCGCGAAGTGGGTCAAACGAGATAGGGATCTCGCGCGAAGTGGTTCGAACGACATGTCATTCTGGTTCGAATGACAGGGTGAATTTTTGGGAATTTTCTTAGAGTCCAGTTTGGAGTTTGTCGGTTTATTGGAGTGGAGAAAACTACCAAATAATAAATTCAAATAGGAAAGAATTTTGGGAAAAGTATGGGAGAATTAATACTTTAATTATATCAGTATAGAGAGAATGTACCTTGGAGATTACGTGAGAGATAGTAATCTAAATATTTATACTATATGTAGTGATGAGGTTAAAATACGTATGAGGAGTATGTATGTAGGTTGAAGAAATACCTATAAATTATAATAGGATGTGTGTATGCCTATTATGT
Organism: Sambucus nigra; assembly: GCA_949130495.1. NCBI lineage: Eukaryota > Viridiplantae > Streptophyta > Magnoliopsida > Dipsacales > Adoxaceae > Sambucus > Sambucus nigra. The sequence continues at coordinate 343,648,232 of OX422221.1, forward strand.
GATATTATTGTTAAGAGCACTAATGGGTGATAACCCGGGGGTGCAAGAACCTTATAATTAAGTGCACTAATGAGTGATAACTCGGGGGTGCAGAAAATCTATTGTTAAGTGTACTAATGGGTGATAACCCGGGGGTACAAGGATGAGTATTGTTAGGCGCACTAATGGGTGAGAACTCGGGGGTGATGGATTATTATTGACGGGCGCATTAATGGGTGCTAACCCGGGGATGCAAGATTCTATTGTTAGGCGCACTAATGGGTGATAACCCGAGGGTGCTGAATTGTTAATGATAGGTGCATTAATGGGTGCTAATCCGAGGATGGAGGATGTTCGGGATAGGGCACTAATGGGTCTTAGTTGGGGGTGCAGGATTAGTATATATGTATTTATAGGGATGATGTGACTATATATATATATGAACTTGTGAATATTACTACTGTGTGAAATTAGTAGACTTGGTAATAATAATAATCATTACATTGCACCAAGTGGTATTAACCTCAGGGTGAAGGATTAGTGTGTATATATAGGGATGATGAGACTATATATATGTATGAGTGTACTTGGGTAACTTTCTACTTTGTGAAACTAGTAGATAAAATGGAAATGAGAAATAAAATAATTTTACTGAATAAAAGATTAACCATTCAAATGGTGAATAATGAAACTTAGAATGTGAGATAAACTGTCTGATTAGCGTATTGTATGGGTGATACAGGAATACTACTAGTGAGCATAATTAGTATTAGTATGGTTTCTGACAAGTTAGACTTGGATGTATAACTAGGGGAGATTATATGTACGTTAGGTGTGCACAATAGACGAGAGGTGGAAAACTCATGTGAGAGTTCGATCACTAACATGCGTATAAGAATTGTTTTAAGGACCAGTTTTAAATACTTACTAAATCATTTTACACATCGGGATCTGACCCGTTTCTTGTATCTATTCTCTCTTTTGTTATATATATGTATTATATCAGGTGCTCAGCCCCAGGGACACCGGATTTAAAGATTTGGATTGCTTGACGTGCTGCAGCTGTTGTGGAAGTTGTAGGTCCTTGCAGTAGATGCATCTATCTTTGCCATTCAGTTTCATCTAGATTTCTTATCTAGGGCATGGGTCGCCACTTCTAGTCTTTCATCAGAGTTATTGTATTTAGTTTAGTTTATGGTTTGGAACTTTGAACTGAGAGTTTTACTCAGTCTTATTTATTTCAGTACTTGATTCATGTTCAGTATTTATTTACATTCCTATGTGTGGTGAATAGTTTATATTTTAAGATGGAAAGAAATGGATTTACTTGGTTTTACTAAAATTGGAAATGTTTTGACACCTAACTTAATTTCATATTAGGTGATTAATATGTTAAAAAGTTTTTTGACAGTGATGCTAAGAATGAACCAATTGAATATCTTGTTTTGAATTAGTAAAGGACTGATCACCCTATATTTAATTGGGCGGGGTGTCACATAATGGTGCCAAAAATGGGGGCATAACTCATTACTATAAATCCTTTCAATCCATCAATACAGTTTTTAAGGAGTTGATATACATGATTCTAGAAAAAATCAAAGATCAGCAGTTTGTTAACTGGCCCAAGAAGATGGATGTTGATACAAGCAAGATGAACAATGCGCTCCAATGCGCATTCCCCAAAGAAGGTTGCCACAAAACTGAAAATTGCACTTTAATCTCATCTGGAGGAGTTAGCCTAAATTGGCCATTTGAATGAGTTTATTGAGAAAAAGTTTGACCAGGCCATAGCCAATGGAAACTAGAAATGATACAACGTCCTTGATGATGACATGGGTCATGATGAGTTCTTCATCATTCACGGACCATTAAACCTTAAGCAGATCTCGAGGGAGGTTATTCGGATAGAACTCAAGAAAGTTATAACATTAATGGAAGATTTACAGATTGATCCCGCTAAAATCCAACCTGGAAAGCATCGATTACCAATGTACATTGACTACAATAAGCATATCGCCTTCATAAAAGACGACTTGGTTAGGGTATGAACTCCACACAATGACACACTAGTAATTACTCTCAGAATTACGAACTAGTACATGGACAAACTATTATTGGACCAAGAAATCTCTACAAAGGTGATGTGCCTAGAGCTATTCTATTAACTCAAGCTTAATATGTAAGACCTAAAGGAGGCAATTGTCCCTCTAGTTGGCTTTGCAGTGAAGATAATGAATTTGTTAGGAAATGTGGCCATACCGGTAAGAGCAAGGGATATTTTTAAACTCATAGAGTTCTTGGTGGTTGGCATTGAGTCATCACACCATCTCAGGTAGGGGTTGGTTTCATGCCATGAGAGATGTTCCATCCACCTACCACCAGAACATTAAGTGCATCACAAACAGGGATAATGGTGATTACGGATGACCAGATAGTTGCTAAAAAATTCTTCATAACAACCATTAAGCCTAAGTAGGAAAATAAGAAAGCGAAAGAAGTTATTAAACTAGCCCAATATGGGGCTACTCCTTCCAAATAGAAACTACATCATGGACGATCAGGGGTGGAAGAGACTAGGATCCACCCCACTGATAAGGTCATCGAAGACGTGGAGGAGGTTATGTTTGACAAAGCCAAGTCAGAAAGAATGTTTTTTATCGGGACAGGCATGACTAACCATGAAAGGGAAGAGTTAATTTCGTTCCTAAAATGGATCTTGGATGTGTTTGCATGGGAACTATATGATATGCCTAGGATTGAGCCTATAGTATCCTTCTATCAACTCCATGTGGACCCAACGTTTAAGAAGATCATATAAAAGGCTCACCGAATAGCCCCAAAAATGGTAAAGGCGGGGAAAAGGATGTAGGGAAACTTTTGGAGGCAAGGTCCATCAGATAAGTTCAAATCCTATAGTGGATCTCAAATTCGATTGCGGTCTGAAAGAGTAATGGGGGCTGGAGAGTCTGCATAGATTCGCCTATCGAAGATTGACGAGTTGGTTGATGCCATATCAGCTCATGGGCTGATGAGTTTTCTAGATTCTTATTTGGGGTACCATCATATTCTTTTGTTTGGCTCAGACTAAGATAAGACTTCTTCCATAACACCAGTCGCTCTGTATTACTACGAGGTCATGTTGTTCGTCCTAAAGAATGCAGGAGCTTTATATTAGAGGCTAGTCACTAAGATGTTCAGGTGTACACCAATGAAATGCTCGTTAAGAGAAGGTTCAAGAGCGACCATGAGCAAGACCTAGCTAACACCTTTAAAATCCTCAAGCACTACCGAATAAAGCTTAACGTGAACAAATTCTCATTTAGGGTCGAGTTGGGAAAATTTTGGGGTTATCTATTCAATAAGAGAGGGATCAAGGCTAACCCAAATTAAATAGAAGCTATCAGTATGTTACAGTAGCCAAAGACATTACATGAGGTCCAAAAGCTCATCGTAATGTTTGTAACTCTCAACTTCTTCATTTCGAAGTCACTTGACCGTCGCCGACTGTTCTTCTAACCGCTCAAGAAATGGAAGATCCTCACCTAGAATGATGAATGCTTTAAGTCCCTATAGGAGATAAAATCTTACCTTAATAATCCTCCACTGCTGGTGATTCCCGATCCGGGGTCCTTTTTGCCTTTACCTTGTAGTATCAAACCATGTAGTTAGCTCGACATTGGTCTGGAAAAGAGAGGAAAAGTAATTTCCTATTTACTATGCCAACAAGATGATTTTAAATACTGAGAAATATTTTTTGCCTCTCGAGAAATTGATTTATGCATTGGTGATCTCTTCACACAAGCTGAAGCACTACTTTGAAGCCCATTCCATCACTGTCATCACTTCCTTCCCCCTTAAAGTTGTCATTCACAAGGATGACCTTTTTAGACGAATGTCAAAGTGGACAATGGAGCTTGGGATATTTGATATTCATTTATAACCAAGGCCAATAGTCAAAGGTTAGGTTTTGGCCAATTTCATTTCATAATTTACCCGAGAAATTTTTGTCGACCAACAGCTGATCGATCAATCAGTGTTTCAGGAACAAGCACAAGGTAAAAGATGGATTTTGTATGTTCATAGTGCCTACAATCATAGAGGGATATAATTGAGCAAGGGATCAGACTAAGATTTTATGCCTCCAAGAACGAGGCTTAATATGAGGCACTCATCGTTGAACTTTGTAAAGTTGGTTTTCTCAAGGCAAAAAAGACTCAACATTTATTATGACTCCAAATTGGTGTCCAATCAAATCATTGGAGATTTTAATGCCAACGATGATAGGATGGCAGCCTACTTCAAAGTTGTACCTGAGATAATTATGAAATTTAAGGAAGTCCACATTCAACAACTTTTTTGGGGACATAATAGTTATGATGATGCTCTAGCAGCACTGAGCTCAGCAGTGGACTCCTATCTCAGGAGAACCATTGAGGTGAAATTCAATTCCAAGCTCAATATTGATAAGACAAAATATACCGAGCACATCCTCTCCATAAAAAATGCCCCAATTTGATGGACAATGTCATAGGATACTTGCAAAATGAAACATTGATAGCTGATAAGAAATGGGCACTACACCAAGAAGGACAAAATAACACCCTTCACCTGGCCAGCCTTGTCACAGTTAAAGATCCAGATAAAAAAAAACATGTTTTTTGTCAATTTCTTTGACCATGACAAGCAGTTGCCTTTGACCGTGACATGTCCATGACAATATTAAAAAGAAACTTGCCGCTTTAGCTTTTCTTTCCCTCGTTTCCCCTTCCCTCCTTTATTTCCCTCAATTTTCTCTCTCTATCTCTAACCTTCGATTCTCTCTCTCTATCTCTATCACGTATGTTTCTCTCTCTCTCTTTTTATATATTTCCTTGGTGTGTGTGTGTGTGTGTGTGTGTGTGTGTGTGTGGACAGTGGGTTTTTGTGTGTGTGTTTATGTGTGTGTGTGTGTGTGTGTGTGTGTGTGTGTGTTAGTGTGGGTGTGTGTTAGTGTGTATGCTAATGTATATTTCAGTGTGTGTTAGAGTGTGTTTCAGTGTGTGTGTGTGTATGTGCTAGTGTGTGTGTTTCAGTGTGTGTGTGTGTGTGTCTGTATGTGTGTGTTCATATGTGTTTTTGTGTGTGTATTTGGTATAGATTGAAATTGATATTTGTATATTTAAATTGGTATTAAAATTGTTTGTATAGTGTGTATTTGATTTTTGGTATAAATTGAAATTAGTATTCAATTCTGGAATTGACATTTGGTATCTCTCCCTAATTGCAGCAGCGGTGACCATATCTCTCTCTCTCTCTCTCTCTATATATATATATATATATATATATATATATATATATATATATATACACACACACACACACACACTAGCGGAATGCCCGTGCCTAAAGGGACGGAAAAAAAATTCCAAAATATTGAATCGTGTATAATTTAAGTCAAAAAGTATTTTTGATAACACATTAGAAAATTTGGCAGCGTATCCTTCATTTAATAAATATCCAAATTTGGGCATAGTTTCCTTCACTTTTTTATAACGAGATAAAGTGAGCGTATGCGAGTCAAGGATATATAGATAGACTATATACACCTCTTGTCGATAAACTAATAACCACCGATAGTTCTATACCGATATATGTTCAAATCTGCATAAAAAAGTGAGAGAAACTACCACTGAAAGATGTCAAAACTTAAAATTTCAAGAACTAAAATCACACTTACATATTCAAGAAACAAAATAAAAAAATGTTTTGCGGTGACTGGTATAAAGGCACATAAAATATGTTCGATGCGTGAATGAGTTGTTCTATATACAAAACATGTATATAAAATAGTTCAATTCAAAAAATACAATACACTACATACAATTGTAAGAAATGTACTATAGAAAGGGGAACCAAAACTTCTTAAAGGGGTTGCAATAATTGTCACCAAAACATGTATCAAAATTTCCAAATATTATTTTTATGTAGATATTCTTAAAGAGATACCTATAAAACTTAATTTAAAGTAAAAATATCACATAAATTCTTTATCATTTACTTTTCTCACTTAACAAAATGGTGTATGATATTTATCAACTACTAAAAAAATTAAAAAAAAATTAAAAAGAAGTTCAACTATATACTTTTGCCCTAAAATAAGTGAAGAAATAAAAAATTGTCATCAAGTAGACATTAGTTCCGAATTGTTACAAATAAGTGTAGTACAATATATCATTAAAAAATCTCATTGTAAATGTAATTAAATTCCAATGGAAATTTAATTAATAACTTATATAAGTGCTTAAATGCAACCTTTATAGGAATTAATCAACGGATATTGTTGAAACAATAGTTATTGAAACCAATATCCACAAAGAAAACAGATTCGTATTGTCCACACTTGAACCAAACTTGGCATTTGTACTTTTATACCAAGTTAAACAAAATTAAAAATATGTACTATAATCAAATGCATTATCCAACAACCAAGAACTTGAAGTAAAGAAGCAAAAATAGTTTTTTTTTACTAAAAAGATAACTCCAACAATGAATCATGTTAATGACCCAGTTTACATTTTCAATTATCTAAATAGAAAATAAACAACTATTGTTCCACTACATCATAATTGATAAGTACGGGGACCATAAAAGCTAGAACCCTTGTGATCTCAACTAAACATCGACATAAGTGGAACTAAATTCCTTGAAATCGGGATGCTCTACAGTTGCATCTAAACAAATCCACCAATGCATTGCAAATGAGGCAAGGTACGTGGTAGCCAATCAAGTAAAACCCTGTGAAAGCCAAGTGAACTGAAATAGGCACGTGCCTTTTATGAACAACCAGAGCATATTCATAAACATTCAAATCATCTAAGACATTAAACATGATGAGATAGTAGATGAACTGTGTGTGAATCCATTTCAGATCCCTCCCAAAGGTGGATCCATTTGCATCCGACCATGTGAATCATCACATGGTTTCTCGCATGATCAGATCCCGCATAGGACCAATTGCATCCCTTGTAAGTGTTGGGTCAAAATCAACACACCAAAATAAGTGCTCTGTTGACCACATATGTGTGGTCCCAAAAGAATTAAGATAACATAACTCATGTTCAAATGTAATAATAAATATCATTAGTCGGATTAAGATAACATAAATGAAAAATCAATATTTTGAATGCTAAAACAAACATGCGACTAAAAAATGAAAAAGATATGAATTGAGTACCATGGATGTGGGAGGCTCAAAAGAGACATTAGAGATAATTACTGAACATCACCGCCAATTAAAATCTTTGAAGATACTCCCAATGTGTAGTCTCGTTTGCATGCTAAGTATTCTCATACATACAACACAATAAGAACTTCGATTAATATAAACTGTAAACCAAGTATAATTCATAATGTTTCAAACAATATGAATGTATAAAGAAATAAAAAATGCCCTAGGAAGACGTAGGGCACGGACACTATTTTAGGAAACATGATGTAGACTTCACAGCACATAACATTTGCTTTTCCAACATGCTAAATGCTCGGTATTCTAAAAAGAATAAATTTTAGAAATCTTCCAAGAAATATTACAAGAAACCATATATACGTGGTGAGATTTGGGCACTTAAATAAAAACTGCCTTGGCAGGTAATATTACAGTCAGGATATATATTCCGTCAAAAAATTGAATAAAAAACTTGATAACCAACAAACTAATGGTGATAGTCTTTTACAGCAAATGTGATAACCAACAAACTAAGTATACATGTGAAAATAAACACAAAGTTGTTGTTGGCACTGGACTTTAGTCCATTTCACCCCCTAAGAAGCTTGGTAAATTTCTACCCAACAACTACTCAACATCTAATAACACTGGACAAAAAATACAATGCAATTTGGTAAACTATCACACTAATGAAGGAAACAAAAATAACATGTTAATAATGTTTCACTGAAAAAAACGACGTAAATAAATACATACCTTTCAAGAAACACATCCACTATTATCGTGATAGGCTCAAAATAAATATTTTCCTAAATAAAGAATACGAAAAACATACTCTCTATGGAATCATTAGTCATATAGTGAGTGTCCCCCAAGTTAAAAACCCAAGCTGTAAGGCATACCTGAAGATATAGAGGAGGACAAACCTAGAGTGGAGACGAAGAGTGCATTAGGTAGCTACGTTGACAAGAGTTTTGCAACAGTTTTGCAATAGGATCCCTCATTCATGATTTGTGTTGTTGCTGCCACATGACTATTTTTTAGTATAAGAAATTGCGATAATCTCTTACCCTTTCCACCACCAGGGATCTTATTGACACTGTTCGGGAGTTGTTTCTTTCTCGCAATCTCTATTGGATGATCATTGAACCAGGGAGATCACTTATTGCAAATACTTGATGCGTTGTTAATCGTGTCACTGTACTAAAAAATAAATGGCCAAAAAATTTGTTGTGATTGATGGCAGCACGGAGGAACTTATTCATCCTAGTCTCTATGGTGCTAGTCAACACAGAGCTGGTTTCTCCTTCGCCACCCGATGCCGAGGTTTCTACTTTTGATGTGGTGGTACCCGTTTATAAGTGTGCGGATTTCCTAGGGATAGATAGGGAACTTTCTACCCTAGCTTCGGGTGACGGCCTGGTAGTTCTTGTTGCGGGTGCTTACTGCATGAGCATGGCTTCAACTCACAATCTCAAGATGTGCCCACCTAAATACCGGATTGAAGAAGATGGATCAGCGGCCCAAATCCATCACGGGGAGACATTTGTAGACCATATGAGATACTTTGAGGGTCTTTAATTTCGTTTATTATTGTGCAGACAATCACGATTCTTCCTGCTTGAAATTGGTTTGAATGGTCATATGTTATCTATCTATCTGCCCTTGATAATGTTTTAACGCATGGAATATATCTGGTCAGTTATGTTAATCACAATATACTCCGTTTAGGAGAAGTTGAAGTCCCATGTTAGAGATAAATCGACCAGGAAACTGTAATTTGGGGTGGGGGGATCAGAAGCTGTTATTTCATACCAATAGTATAATTATAATCCTCGCACACTAAATACCGTACTCCATTTTCACAGTCATGTTCGGCACCGTGTCCCTATAAGAACTATTAGTTAAGAAGCTTCCAATGTAAATAAAGGTTCTGAATAAATGGAAAATAAGTAGTGAACTTAGGCTAAAGTCACTTTGGGCACCCGTGCTAAGTGTAATTAGGATGTTTGAGTTCCACATTTTATAAGTGGTCTATGATAGAATGAAGACCAAGTGTGTAATTGGGCCATGGTAGAGTGAAGGATAATCATTTAAAGCAAGGAAATGTGTTCAACTCAAAATTATTTTAGCACAAAAACAGAATATGAAAAAATTTCACTAATAGACCTCAAAAAACTAATAGTGCTTACCAAACAATCTCATTTAAAGCTTCATTGCAGACATTGTATCAACATGCTTCTATAGGCACATTTCTCGTCAATTATTGAACTTCTTAAATTTCAAAACACGTAAGATATTAGTAGAAGAAAGATTCTGTGAATAAGTAAAAAACACACCTGAACGAAGTCCATATAATATGCTCGGTTCAACATTCTCGTTCTTAGCATCCTACGGAATAAAAAAAGCACTTAATTCTATTCTAAAAACAAAGCTTAATAGTCTGAAAGAATCCTTAACATTTTCAGAATAGGATTAAGGAAACCGTCAAGAACATACTTCAAATACCCATATAAATTGCCGCACAATATCCGGTTATCCTAGGAACCATCTCTTTCCTGTTTGTCCAGATGTTTGAGTGGCAACCAAAACCTATGACAGATGATATAGGCAAGAAAAAATAGGGTACTTTAGACATCAAACAAAGTAATTTAGGCGTCAAATAGAGTACTTTATGCATTAAACACTTTAGACATCCTCGTATAATAAATCATCCCAATAAAACAAAATAGGAAATAAGCCATGGTCCAAAAAAGTAACTAAGCATCTCACTATTTTATTGAATAATAGTTTATGCATACAAAAATCTTAGAAACTTGTAATACAAAAGAGTGGAACATAATATATCCAAAATTTACCAATAAAAGTGATTACATAACAAAACAAACATTTGTCTATCAGTCAAATACTTCTAAAACAGGATTATAGAAACTCTTATGGTGTTTCCAAACAACAATATTATAAATAATAAACATTAATACAATGTTATGTGTGTAAAGAAGATTCATTGTCCCAAAATTAAGAGGGTTTTCCAACAACATTAAGCCATGCGAATCAACATACTTGATTTTAACTGTAGCCACAATTCAAGGATCAAGAGGGCAAGAATCCTCTCCAGCCTACAATATTTTCAAATAGAGCATTGTGTTCAAACTTCAAGAAATTAAATCAAATAGAACAAACATAATAATAATAATAATAATAATAATAATAATAATAATAATAATAATAATAATAATAATAATAATAATAATAATAATAATAATAATAATAATAATAATAATAATAATAATAATAATAATAATAATAATAATAATAATAATAATAATAATAGTATTACATTTGTGAACAAACCTTAGGTGTGTGGTCACATGAGCGAGGCATAATTGCACCACCTAATCCCACATCATTTTAACACACCCTCTGATGCTCGATTCAACTTTGCTGTCAAAACTCTTGAGATTGAGAGGTAGAGGAGCAACAAAACTAAAATTTAAGAAAATGGCTAAAAATGAAAACCCGAAAAAGGAATTAGGTTTTATGATCTAGATTTAAAAAAAACTAACGAATCAGAGAGAGGAGTAGGGTATACATGATTAGAGACAAAAAAACATTATAACTACAAAATTGAAACTATATTAGATCTGAAAAAAGAAAAGGAAAAAAAGAGAGATTATAGAGAAACTTCACAAAATCTTGGTTCTTGATAAATATATAAAAATACAAAACCATGTTTGAACATCATTTTGAACCCAAAAAACCCTCAAATAATAAAAATATTACTTTGAAAACCGATATCTAAACGTGATTTTGAACCCTCAAGAAGGTTACAGAAAGTGGGAGTAGTTACGATCAAGGTTTGATCTGAAAAAGAAATATTTAAAAATCAAATATATAGAGATAAATAAATATCAAAATGCAAAAAAAAAAAATCAGATATGGCGAGATGTCTAACCATGGCATGCTCGAGGTTGATCGGAGATAGTTAAGGGTGACAGAGGAGAGAGAGAGAGAGAGAAAGACGCATTTGAGAGAACACGAAAGAAAAGAAAATGGGGGGGGGGGGAGGAGAGAGGTTTGTGTGGTGTAAATGGGTTATTTGGAGGAGGGTTTCATCTTTGTTTGGGTGAACCTCGGGAAGGAGCGCCGATTAGAAGGAGATAGAGAAATATTGATCAATTACAAAAATATCCTCTTGTTTGAATTAAAGTAAAATTTAAGAATGAAAAAAAGAGGGGGAAATGAAATGTTAATAGGGTAAAAGAGTAAAGGCCAAAAATTATATAGAATCTAGAATAAGGTGTGGTGAGGTATATAATATTATTGTATAAATATTGATCTCACCCTCTATTTAGTGTCTTGGTGGCTCAATCCTAGCCGCTGATTAAGTTATCAACTTATGGAATAGTGTCAACTATTCTACTCTTTATATATATATATATATATATATATATATATTGTTTGGGATTCTTGAATTGTTATCGACTGGTAGATTTGAATATTTAGATGGACATTGAGTTGGTTGGCCCTAGGAATTTCTAATATATCACATTATTATTTGCATTGGTGCTTTGGATTCTTGAATTGTTGTTGACTGGTGGATTTGGACACTTAGATGGTCATTGAGTTCGTTGGCCATAGAAATTTCTAACGTTTAGGGTTGTGATTAAACCAAATATAAATAAGACATAATTAAATTACATATAGTGCACATAGATACTAGACTTCTAGTTTTTATGCGTATGCATTCAATAGCCCTTATACCCGTTCAAGAGTCATTGCCCATATAATGAGATTTCTCGAACTGTCCCGTTTGGACAGTTTGGGACTGCATAGTTTCTGTATAATAATATTCTTAGTGGCTTAAACTTGTTAATTTGGGGGGAAGTTCTGATACCGTATCTTAATGTTCTCTGGGTACATACTAGATGATGCGATTTTAAGTGTTATTTTAATTTATAAATTGAAATAATACTTACACTTGAGAATATATGTCGTGTATTTGCAGAACTATGGGGATATGCTTACTAATTTTCCTCAAATTGGAACAATGTGCATGCGTGGTTAAGAATATTACAGAAATATGCCGTCTTGAATGGGATATGACCATTTACCCTTTAGAGGATATGAAGGAAATATAACTATATGGTTGTTATAATATAACACCGAAAGATGAAATGTCAATCTTGTAGAAAATTATTTAACGGGAACTAAATGTTCACACTTTTGTTTATACTAATCCATGAATATACATTTCTTACCCATAATAGGTGATTCTTTATAATAGATATGATAGGATTCCTAAATACTAAGAGAGGATGGGTAAGACAAATAAGCTAGGGGATGTGTTTCGCAGAGGTGCTAATGAATTTGTGAAATACGGAAAGAGCTATCGTAATGATGAAGAGTTCTAGTGTCCATGTGCTAAGTGTAAGAGTGGTAAAGTGTTTGAGTGGAAAACGGTTGAACTACATTTGTTAAGATGGGTTATGCAAGATAATTATCAATTTTGGATTTTTCACGGGGAATCGAAAGTTCCTTTTTCCCCCGAGCAACCTACACAACAACCTTCAACAAGTAGGATAGACGTGCAAGAGAAGAAGGAAAATGTAGATCATAATCTGCTAGAGGATTTAGTTGATGACACGAGTGGAGTTCATGAAGTGGAAGAAATTGAGGTCACTGACGATGTAAAAGGTTCAGGTGCTCATGAAAATATCGGATAAAACTTGACGATGACTACCAAAGTTTAAAATAAAAGGCGACCCAGTCGTTGTACTCTGGATCAAATAACTTTACATGCCATGGTTGGTTTGCATAGTTTGAAAACCTAATATGGTTTATCTGGAAATAGCATGACAAGAATTTTGAATTGGGTGAAGGGCTTTCTACCTAAGCAGAATACGCTTCAAAATAGTTATCCTACTATGAAGAACAGTTTGAAAGGTTTGGTAATTAAGTACAAATCAATTCATGCTTATGTGTATGACTGCATACTATACCGAAAGGAGTATGAAAATCTCGATCGGTGTTCGGTATGCAATGCAACTAGATATGTCCAATCTACTAGAAAGGAAGACATAAGTTTAGAAGTTCCTCAAAAAGTGTTGAAATATTTTCCTGTTGGGCCTAGATTAAAGAGATTTTTCACAATACCATGGATAGCAGAGGCAATGACTTGGCATGCTAGGGAAGAAGTAGGGGATATTCTCATGCGTTATCCTATTGATTCTACAGCTTAGAAGTAGATGATTTATGAGTATCCCAAATTTTCTCGAGAAAAGCATATCATTCTTTTGGAAATATCAACCGATGATTTTAACACATTAGGAAATCTAGGCACCAATCAAAGTGTATGGTCAGTGATCCTAGTCCCACTAAACTTCCCTCCTTCATAATGTATGAGAATTTTTGATATTGTCTTTATTGATACCTGGGCCAAAGGCACCAAGTGAGGACATCAATGTATACCTGGTTCCTTTGGTAGAAGAATTAATGAGATGTGGGAAGAGGTTTTGCAAGATTTAACTCTTTTAAAAAAGAAGAGTTTACACTAAAAGCTATGTTGATGTGGGCAATTCATGATTTTCTAGCTTATGGGATATTATCCGGTTATGTAGTACATGGTTATTTGGGATGTCCTATTTGTGTGAGGAGACTCAATCTCTTCATCTCCCCGCTAGCTCAAAATATATATACCATTTGTGACACTCCGCCTAATTAAACATCGAGTGATCAGGCCTTCATTAAATTAAAACAGGTTTCTCAAATGGTTCATTCTTAGCATCACTGTCGAAAACTTTTTAATTACTAATCCCCTAAGTAAAAATTAGACCGGTGCCAAATTTTATCTTTCTTTAAAACAGATAAATCAACCAAACGGAACAAAGTACAAATAATCATGTACTGTAATTCAAACAACAAAGTAAAAGTACAATAGAACAAAAGTATTACCGAAGAAACCATCGGCTAAAAATCCCAAACAATCAATAGAATAACCACTAGTCTGAATCTAACATCTGAGACTAATATCGGACAACAAGTCCATACATAGAAGAGTGCGAGATCCTGTGCTAGATCTGAATGAGAGATATCGTCTAGTCAAATCCTGTAAGCATCCACTATACTACAGCTCCGAGTCTAGAATGGAATCATCACACATGGCGTCCCTGTGACTGGACACCTAAAAGGTTTTAAAAATATTTTATAGCAAGAGTTAGTACTCAAAACATTCTGAAAATATTTAGCAAGTGTTTATCACAATATAAAATGCGGTTATTGATTACACATGTTAGGTTCTCATACACTCTCTTGAGTTAACTCACCCCTCATCTTTTGTGCACACCTAACGTTCTACACTTAGTTTATCTAGCCATACTTCTCAAGCTAACTAAAACCAAAGTAGTGAAATGAACTTATCTGTACCCAAGTTCCAGTACCGCCCATACAGTACAACCGTTTTACTAACATCTCGCGTATTTAAATAATTCCCAAGTAACATTTAATCTATGTTATTTCTCAAGACTTCTCATTTAGTTTCACTACTAAAATTACTACAGTTCTCACAATCGTTAACTTTCCCACTTATGTAATTAAGTTTCACTACTTGAATTACTAAATAGATTTTCTCTATCTAAAGGTGCATTTCGTAATTAAGTTTCACTACTTAACTTACCATTTCAGTATGTATCTTTAAATACATACTATATATCAATATACTAATACACGGAAGTAAAATATCGTCAAGTATATACTTCACACATAATATATACTAAATATCAGTCATTACTATTTTGCCCTTTTTATACACGTAAAGGACTCTTGGTTCGGAATGATTCATCGACCCCAAGTAAGAATTGGTTCGGAATGATCCATCGACCCCAAATATTTTTAATATATATATATATATATATATATATATATATATATATATATATATATATATATATACACATATTCTGGTTCGGGACTCTCTCATCGCGACCCCAGTTCAAAGTTTGGTTCGGCATTTCTCATCGACCCCAAACACATAATAATTTATGTTAGTTCAGAATGTCTCATCGACCCTAACATAATTAATTTAGGTATAATCTCCCTACCTAAAAGATCACATAATTCAGTAGGTACATGCCCGACCTATTAATCATATACGTACGTAATATTTTAATCTCATATATCTACCGTACAATATTCACTTTACGATTTATCTCATTAATCGTATTTATTTGAGTATTCACACAACTCTAAGGGTCCTAGTTACCCCTTACATATAATTTCAGTAGTTATTTCTTACCCTACTGGTCTATTACTTAAATTGAATTTACTTCTCCCCGTAACTCAATTTCCGAAGTCCCCGACACTCTACTAAATCGGATTATTCTCCTCGGTCCTTAATCCAAGCCCTACACCCAATGACCTTATTGGACCTCAACAATATACCTACTGGTCTTATTCTTACTCCCAAATAAGTATAATGTAAATCATAGAATACTCATTCACTCCCGAACTCAACGAAGGATTAAACACAAAATTTTCGGAAAACAGCTTTCGTCGATCGATCGACGGTCCGAGATCGATCGATCGATCGAACAGGGGCAGACGTAGTCTTCTTCTTCGTTAAGATTTTTCCTCCATTAAAAAATCTTCAAACTCCATTATAGTTCACCAAACTTTAACCCAATGATCCTAACATATTTCCACATATACTAGGACAGTTTCTAACGTGTCAAATACATCAAAACTCCAATTACTTTAAAGAATTAATGAATTAAAACCCAGAATTTCTTGAAACCCTAGTTATGGTGTTCTTCCTATATTATCATTCAAAATCCAGATATTTATTCCGAAAATCATCAAGTCTAATCTGAATATTAATTCTCTACATAGTTTAAATCATTCTACATGCGATTCCTATCCCAACATGCATAAATATCATCTTTCTCCAATCAAAATATTGATTTAAAGAAAACTATTCCAAAAACCCTACACATGGGTATTATAACTTTATAATTTGCAATAAACAACTTGCCTTATGATCAGTAGGGTCTGATTTCGTGGTTCTTGTTGATGATTGATGATCTTCGTCCCTCAATCCTTCTTCCCCAACAAGTTGATGGTAGGAATCCCTTTGAATCCTTCCCAAATCTTCTTTTTGCTTTAGAAAGTTGTGCCTCTCTTCTCTCTAATGGTATTGGTGTTGTCATGGGTGTTCTAACCCTAATTCATCTATCATACGGCTGATATAAAACTCTCAATTTTGTAGGTCTCCATACCCTCTTATGTTAAAAGACTAAAATGCCCCCGAACGGTCTCGGTTTATCACAAAATTACCCCGGGACTCAACTAGTACCCTCGGGTATACTATTTTGACTATTTTGACCCTTTCGGACTCTTTGGTGACCTCTAAATTATCATTTGTGTCACTTAAAAAATATTACTCGTTCTCACCCCAACGCAGTCTATACGCGTTAAGTAACTATTTACCACTCGCACTAAGTAAATAAAATGATGCAATATATACCGGTATCTATCTTTCGATTAATACACCATAATTACAATTTTAAATAAAACACTTTAGATTACTACTCTTACGTAATTTAAATCAAGCCGATATTTTCTCATTTAATTCTCCAATCTAATTAAATGGAATATTTGGAATATTCAGAAATACGGGGTATTACATATCTAATTAAATGGAATATTTGGAATATTCAGAAATACGGGGTATTACATACTTCCCCCTTGTAAAGGAATTTCGTCCTCGAAATTAGGATAAGGCTGGTATTAAGGCTAATTACCTTAAATATAATTGCACCCTCTAATACCCAATACCAAATCATAACATCCTAACGATCGTCCCAAGAACATGACCATTTCATTATAATTTCTTATCGCCTGTTACCCATGCCGCATATATCATAATTAAGTCCCACTACTTAATTTCTCATCGATTTTCCCAATTCAACGTTAATTCTTGAAATTAAGTTTCTCCTTACTTAATTTACCCATTTGATGTATATCTCTATATAACATCTAAGTGTCTACTATCACTCATAAGTAGAATATTATAAGGTATATATTTCACATACAATATATACTTTTAAGGAAAATTGGTCCGGCAAAAATCATCGGCCCCAATAATCCTATCATTTACATTGGTCCGGGAATTCCTCGATCCCAAGCTAAATGTAATGCACATGTCGATTCAGACCTTCCGTCGATCCCAATATTTATCATCGATTTGGTTCGAAAAATTATCGACCCCAAATCGATCCACCCTGTATTGGTCCGGAATATCATCGACCCCAATACAGAGATTAAGCACACTTACTATCGCACATAAGTAGGAAAAAATCAATAGGTATATATATCTTACACATAACATATACTACCAACACTTATTTTATAATCACCTCCCTTCTATAACACTTTTGGGGTTATTGGCTCGGTATTCCACCTCGATCACCAATAGTTATTAATTACTTGTCTCGGGATCACATCTCGAGCACCAATATATGTATATATATCTCATTGCACATGAGTAGACAATTTTTGAGCCATATATTTCACATTTCATATACCTTAAAATGTCACACTCCAATTGAATGTCCTCATATCACGCGTTAAGGACTAAAAGTTCAAAATGTATCCTCGAACCACACCCAAAGTACATGTATTGTTTGTAATCGGAACCCACGAACCTAATCCTCATGTACAGTTCATATAGGCACTCACTCTACCTATAAATATGCTCTTATAGGCATACATTCAACCTATGAATTGATTAGTGGGCTTCTCCAAAATTTCACTACCGTATTCCAGTTGCTCATTTCGAGTCCATCTCGCTCTATTAACTAGAGGTGTGTCTCGAGGCAATCTCATTATGTCTCTCCTCAACATCTCTTCCCACATACGTCATCTTTCCTCAAGTGGTACTCTATTCCCCTTTCTCTCCGGGTTTATTATACTTTACCATCTGTGCACTCTTCGCAATTGGCGCACCTTTTTGGGTTGGTTACTTTATAAGAATCAACATTTTAGTAACTCGTAAGTCACTCACAACACTCAGTCAAGTAGCACCTTGCGCTACTTCTTCACCACAGTTAGGTCTCCCATATCAAGAGATAACCTTTGAACGGTTTCCCACCGACTTTCATCCCATAGGGTGTGCTGGATCTCTCAGCACATATAATCTTGGATTATCATCAATATCCCATGACGTTCAACCCATTTCATCGATACGACTTGTTTCCTATTTTCCCCACCGTCGTATAGAAATATTCCACATCCCTCTATCTCGGATGGCTATGGAATCCAATTGATTAGGGCGCCCATACACCCTTTTATCCGTGCACATTTGTAAAAACATTGCAAATTTCGCACCCGTATCATGCTTTTCTTCAACTCCTGCCTAGTCTACATGACGTGACTACAATCTTGTGGGTATTCTCAATACCCTATAGGCCAAAAATCAAATCCTTGCCCACAAAGTCCCACTTATCCCTTCCTAGTGAGGTAGGCCTTTCAGTCTTTCTCCTCAACACTACCGGCTCCACTGATGCCCTAGCATCTAACAATGCCACTTCTCCTGACGTGCAAAAATTCAGTCGTATTCCCTTTCGCAACCGAACTTAAACAAGGGACTTCTCCCCATGTATTCTTACTGAGCATTGTTGGAACAACACATAGTCAAGATACTCAAATTCGATTCCTCGACAATATGTGCAACCATACTCCAATATTTCTAACGGAGTCAAGTGGCACCGCGCTTATACTATCACTAAGTCTTAAGCACTAACTACAATAGTGAGCTCGATCTCTCCGCTCAGCAGTCATACGACAACCATTGACTCACATCATTTAGGTTCCCACACACCGAAATCAATTACTAAGAGATGTTCATAATCTCCGAAGTCTCTCACATTTTGATGAATAATGACAAATCGACACTTTTTCAGGTGAAGAGTCTTCATATACCCCATTCACTCGAGGGTAAAACTCATAAACTTCCTTAACCATCGGTCTGGTGATTTAGATGGTTTTCGGACATAACACGCTTGTCCTCTCCGGAATGCAAAACTTATTGGAGTTATTATTTCTTCAAATAACTTCAAGCTAAATTAGAAGGTGTGGCTCTACCAGCCACACTAGACATCTTTACAAAAATCCCCTTACTCTAGGCCACCCTGATCGTTTTGGGGTCTCCCTCCTCTCGGACTTGGTAGCCTCTATTCTGCGCACTATCATCCTCGTTCCCTTAGTTCTGCGACCAAGAGGAACGCATTATGGGGCTTAACAGTTCCGACTTAGGATCTAATCATTAAATCCTCTAGTGGGTTTCCACTTATAGCTTGCACCAGCCCCATTACATTCAGTCTTACTCTTTGACTAAATCATTAAACTCTCTTAACTTCACCCCCTAGGAGCATGTACCCCAACCTTGTAAGAAGTACCATACTGCCTTCATATACATAAGTCGTCCAAGAAGAGTTTTACCAAAATTGCGAATCATAACTCGAGAGTCTATTCTCTCAAGGGCTCTTTTCCCTCGTACCCATCTCATCAATACAAGTTCCCTTCAACGGATAATTTCTCTCTCACGATTGGCCTCTACCAGGCTTTCACGTGGGGGTTCATATATTCCCATTCACTACGCTTCTGAATTATCATTGGAGAACTTTGTGGTTAAACTATACGTAAAGTTCTTCTATTGATATATACGGACCCTCGGTCCGAATGTAATGACTGGTATCCCCGCCATGTTGCCTAAAAATTTACTCAAATTTTCACTTCTGAGTATTTCTAGTCAGTCCTAAATGCCAAAACCTCTGGACATACTACTTCCATTGGTTAACATGCACAGTCGCCGTTTTATCACATTTACGGCACGTTCTCATCAAATTTTCTTCAGACCTACTCCCACTATCACTGCATTGGGCGGTCTAGACTATCATCCCTCTTGCCGTCACGACACTTGGAAAATTCCTGCTATGCCTCAATAACCCTTGCAGCATTTACTTCCATTACACGCTAGGAGTGACCTCGACCACGGTCATCTCTCCTATGATTGCCATCTTCGAACACCCCATGCTTTATGCCGAGCTCCTCCCTCCTGTAGTCCTTCTAACGCCAATGCCGTTCCTACCACCATATTCGATGTACCGTGTCTAATCGGACTCGTATATATAACCCTACGTCTACCAAATAGCAAGAGAACGTAAACTACGTACGTAGAGGAGTACAATCATCCTAAGATAGGGCTCTATATCAATCAAACGATACGCTAAAAACGTAGTAAGCCGTACAGATCCTATGAACAATAGAACCTAATGCTCTGATACCATCTGTGACACCCCGCCTAATTAAACATCGGGTGATCAGGCCTTCATTAAATTAAAACAGGTTTCTCAAATGATTCATTCTTAGCATCACTGTCGAAAACTTTTTAATTACTAATCCCCTAAGTAAAAATTAGACCGGTGCCAAATTTTATCTTTCTTTAAAACAGATAAATCAACCAAATGGAACAAAGTACAAATAATCATGTACTGTAATTCAAACAACAAAGTAAAAGTACAACAGAACAAAAGTATTACCGAAGAAACCATCGGCTAAAAATCCCAAACAATCAATAGAATAACCACTAGTCTGAATCTAACATCTGAGACTAATACCGGACAATAAGTCCATACATAGAAGAGTGCGAGATCCTGTGCTAGATCTGAATGAGAGATATCGTCTAGTCAAATCCTGTAAGCATCCACTATACTACATTTCCGAGTCTAGAATGGAATCATCACACATGGCGTCCCTGTGGCTGGACACCTAAAAGGTTTTATAAATATTTTATAGCAAGAGTTAGTACTCAAAACAATCTTAAAATATTTAGCAAGCGTTTATCACAATATAAAATGCGGTTATTGATTACACATGTTAGGTTCTCGTACACTCTCTTGAGTTAACTCACCCCTCATCTTTTGTGCACACCTAACGTTCTACACTTAGTTTATCTAGCCATACTTCTCAAGCTAACTAAAACCAAAGTAGTGAACTAAACTTATCTGTACCCAAGTTCCAGTACCGCCCATACAGTACAAACGTTTTACTAACATCTCGCGTATTTAAATAATTCCCAAGTAACATTTAATCTATGTTATTTCTCAAGACTTCTCATTTAGTTTCACTACTAAAATTACTACAGTTCTCACAATTGTTAACTTTCCCACTTATGTAATTAAGTTTCACTACTTGAATTACTAAATAGATTTTCTCTATCTAAAGGTGCATTTCGTAATTAAGTTTCACTACTTAACTTACCATTTCAGTATGTATCTTTAAATACATACTATATATCAATCTACTAATACACGGAAGTAAAATATCGTCAAGTATATATTTCACACATAATATATACTAAATATCAGTCATTACTATTTTGCCCTTTTTATACACGTAAAGGACTCTTGGTTTGGAATGATTCATCGACCCCAAGTAAGAATTGGTTCGGAATGATCCATCGACCCCAATTATTTTTAAATATATATATATATATACACATATTCTGGTTCGGGACTCTCTCATCGCGACCCCAGTTCAAAGTTTGTTTCGGCATTTCTCATCGACCCCAAACACATAATAACTTTATGTTAGTTCGGAATGTCTCATCGACCCTAACATAATTAATTTAGGTATAATCTCCCTACCTAAAAGATCACATAATTCAGTAGGTACACGCCCGACCTATTAATCATATACGTACGTAATATTTTAATCTCATATATCTACCGTACAATATTCGCTTTATGATTTATCTCATTAATCGTATTTATTTGAGTATTCACATAACTCTAAGGGTCCTAGTTACCCCTTACATATAATTTCAGTAGTTATTTCTTACCCTACTAGTCTATTACTTAAATTGAATTTACATCGCCCCGTAACTCAATTTCCGAAGTCCCCGATACTCTACTAAATCGGATTATTCTCCTCGGTCCGTAATCCGAGCCCTACACCCAATGGCCTTATTGGACCTCCACAATATACCTACTGGTCTTATTCTTACAACCAAATAAGTATAATGTAAATCCTAGAATACTCATTCATTCCCGAACTCAACGAAGGATTAAACACAAAATTTTCGGAAAACAGCTTTCGTCGATCGATCGACGGCTGGGTTCGATCGATCGACATAGTCGATCGATCGACAGTCCGAGATCGATCGATTGATCGAACAGGGGCAGATGCAGTCTTCTTCTTTGTTAAGATTTTTCCTCCATTAACAAATCTTCAAACTCCATTATAGTCCACCAAACTTTAACCCAATGATCCTAACATATTTCCACATATACTAGGACAGTTTCTAACGTGTTAAATACATCAAAACTCCAATTACTTTAAAGAATTAATGAATTAAAACCCAGAATTTCTTGAAACCCTAGTTATGGTGTTCTTCCCATATTATCATTCAAGATCCAGATTTTTATTCCGAAAATCATCAAGTCTAATCTGAATATTAATTCTCTACATAGTTTAAATCATTCTACATGCGATTCCTATCCCAACATGCATAAATATCATCTTTCTCCAATCAAAATATTGATTTAAAGAAAACTATTCCAAAAACCCTACACATGGGTATTATAACTTTATAATTTGCAATAAACAACTTGCCTTATGATCAGTAGGGTCTGATTTCGTGGTTCTTGTTTATGATTGATGATCTTCATCCCTCAATCCTTCTTCCCCAACAATTTGATGGTAGGAATCCCTTTGAATCCTTCCCAAATCTTCTTTTTGCTTTAGAAAGTTGTGCCTCTCTTCTATCTAATGGTATTGGTGTTGTCATGTGTGTGCTAACCCTAATTCATCTATCATACGGCTAATATAAAACTCTCAATTTCGTAGGTCTCCATACCCTCTTATGTTAAAAGACTAAAATGTCCCCGAACGGTCTCGGTTTAGCCCAAAATTACCCCGGGACTCAACTAGTACCCTCAGGTATACTATTTTGACTAATTTGACCCTTCCGGACTCTTTGGTGACCTCTAAATTATCATTTCTGTCACTTAAAAAATATTACTCGTTCTCACCCCAACGCGGTCTATACGCGTTAAGTAACTATTTACCACTCGCACTAAGTAAATAAAATGATGCAATATATACCGGTATCTATCTTTCGATTAATACACCATAATTACAATTTTAAATAAAACACTTTAGATTACTACTCTTACGTAATTTAAATCAAGCCGATATTTTCTCATTTAATTCTCCAATCTAATTAAATGGAATGTTTGGAATATTCAGAAATACGGGGTATTACATATCTAATTAAATGGAATATTTGGAATATTCAGAAATACGAGGTATTACACCATTGTCATAAGATCTTTTTTTTGCCCGCTCATACTTTTAGATTTGAGAAAGGTGTTAATTTTTTACCAGGTGGGGTTGAACATAGGTTACCTTCGAGAAAACTTTGAGGTTCAGAAATTGTAAGTAAATCTTTTGATTATGGCCCAAATATGCCAGGTAAGAATCCTAAATTTAAGATTGTCAAGCATAAGAAGACCCCAAGTAGGAATGAAACTGAGATAAGAAACGCATGGTTTAGGGGGTCAATTTTATTTAACTTGGCTTACTAGAAGAATAACCTAGTGTGCCATATATTGGATGTGACGTATGTAGAGAAGAACCTCACTTAATCCTTGGGAGAGTCACGGGATGTAGAAAATTCACGAAAAGACCTTAAATCGTTGAAACTTATGCCACAACTATTGTTGAAAGAAGATAGTAGGGAAAGGACAATAATTCTCCCGGGTACGTTTACTTGGACGAGTGAGGAAAGGAAGTTTCTTTTAGACACGATATATAATTTGAAGGTTCCATCTAATTTCTTTGTCCAACTTGCAAAGGATTGTGAATTATGCTACCCACGATTTACATAAGTGCAAGTCCCGCGATTGGCATGTCATCATGCAATTAGTTCCTCTACTGTTTAAGAATTGTTTCTCCAAGCAAGAGGATTTACGGAGGCTTATTATGAAAATTTGTATCTACTTCTCACTTTTTATGAGAAGGTAGTTAATCAAGATCACATAGTGGTCGTAACATTTTCGGTGACCGTAGAGATTTGTGTGTTGGAGAAGTACTTTATCCCATAATTCTTTGACATAAGTCTTCACTTGTTGGTACACCTATGCGACGAGGAACTAATTTTTGGCCCAATTAGATATCGGTGGATGTATTCATTTGAAAGATTGATGAAAGTTTTCATAGATTACCTCAAGAATACATGATACATTGAAGGATCAATTGCGGAGGAATATATCATCGTGGAGTCATCAATTTACACTCGGGAATATATGCCTGAGCTGCACAGTGTGGATGACAGTGATGACTTCGTCGATGAGGGTGGTCATATAACGGGCAAACGAATGAAATTAACAAGTTTACAACATGAACATGTAGCTTATTATTTGTTTGACACACATGAAGATGTCGAAGAATGGAAAAACTAAGTTTAAATTATTTTAACTTTTACATTATTTTAATGTTTATACATGATCAATTTTGTAATACGTTCTTCACGATCTATGCAGAAAATATGAAGCGTGTTAGAACAATAAAAGACAAAAAATAATGGTGCAATCAAATAGAGAATTTAGGTTGTGGGTGTCACACGAGATAATTATAATGAAAATGTATGTTACTAAATGTCACATTCAAGAAAGCTTTACAACTAACCTAATTAATTTATCTATATTCTCAGCTCTTAAAGACGGGTGACGCGATATCAAGTCTACTTTCTCTTAATTTATCGCTAATGAAAGCTACTCCTAACTTTTCTGTCACGTATTGGTTTTTAATTTTTTCTTTTCTAGTAATTCATATCATCTACTAGAGCATCCTCATCTTACTAACATAGAGACTTTATTCATGTTTTTCTTTAATGCCCTACACTTTGCTCCACACAAGGTCACTGGATTAACAACTCTTCTATAAAATTTTCCAACTAATTTATTCTCTATTCTCTTATCGCATAACACCCCACTCGCTTGTCTCCGTTTCATTTAACCAGTTGATATTCAACTCATAACATCCTCATCAATATCCCCATTACTTCGTAACATTGAACCTAGATAACGAAATTTATTAGTTTGGTTTATCACTTTTTCTTCAATCTTTAATATTATGTTACTCAACTCCTCATTATTAAATTTACATTCCATAACTTTCATTTTATTTCTACTAATTCTTAGACCCTTAGATTCTAAGGCTTTTCTCCAAGTATCTACTCTCATCGCTAAGCTTTCCTTTGAAGTATTCACTAAAACTATATATTCCACAAATAACATACACCATGGGATATCTTCTTGAATGTCCTTAGTAATCTCATCAAAGACTACATAAAATAAATAAGGACTTAAGGTCGATACTTGATGTAAACTCACTTTAATCATAAAGTCATTAGTTTCTCCACATATAGTCCTTACTATAGTCTTTGTGTTATCATACATACCTTCAATAACTTTAATATAACTCATAAGGATTATTTTCCTCCATAAAGGCCACGGAAGATAAAAACTTTGTTGAAGATGAAATGACTTACTATGGTGTAATAAAAAATATATTTGAATTGGACTATCTAAGCTTTAGAGAGGTTGTGATTTACTGTGATTGGATAAGAGTTGAGGATAAAAATGCTTGTAAAATTGATCCTAGAACCAATTTGATCATGGATGACTTGTCCAAATTGAAAAGCAACGAACATGTGAGTGATGCGCCGTTTGTTTGTGCTTTTTAAAAGGTCAAGCAAGTGTTTTACTCAGAGTATATTAATAAGTAGTTGTGCTTAATCTTCCTACATTCGTAAAAAAGTCTAAACAATAGTGTGGATGACTTGGCTGCTCCTGTCGAATATCCATCCATTTTTTATGATAACCCTAATTTGAAACAATTTTTAGATTTGTAATAAGTATTCCAATTTTTTTAATAACCAGTGGGTGTATTATTCTAGTCATTTATTATTATCGGACGACAGTTTAATGCTTTTAATTCATTTGTACTTGATCAGATTAATGCTTGTAAGTGGGTGTATTCTTCTAGGGCTTTGTTATTATCGAATTTAAATCAAAATTGATTTTATGGTTAGTGAATATATGAATTTGGAATTTAATCAATTTAAGCATTAATTCAAAGTCCATGACATTACCCAATATTGAAATAATATTTAGATTTATAATGTCGTTAACTTGTATTCTTCTAATGCTTTGTTATTATCAGATTTGAATCAAAATTGGCTTTATGGTTAGTGAATATGTTAATTTGGAATTTAATCAATTTAAGCATTAATTCAATGTCCATGACATGACCCAATATTGAAACAAAATTTAGATTTATAATGTCGTTAACTTATATTCTTCAAGTTCTATGTTATTATCGGATTTTAATTAAAATTGGTTTTATGGTTAGTGAATATGTTAATTTGGATTTTAATCAATTTAAGAATTAATTCAAAGTCCATGACATGACCCGATATTAAAACAATATTTAGATTTATAATGTCGTTAACTTGTATTCTTCTAATGCTTTTTTATTATTTAATTTGAATCAAAATAGGTTTTATTATTAGTGAATATGTTAATTTGGATTTGAATCAATTTAAGTTCTAATTCAAAGTCAATGACATGACCCGATATTGAAACAATATTTTTAGATTTATAATGTCGTTAAATCGTACAATATTCTAATTCATTTGGATTTCATCATTTTCTCGTATACATGTTTTTACTAATAATAACAATTGTTGCAAAAAATGTCTTCATCAGGGCAGAGAGGTAACGGAGGCGACCAGTGCTCCTCGGCCACTAGGCCCCCAAAATGGGACAAATTGGGGTCCGTCGTTGAGAACAAGACATCATTACTGGCTAGATCCCTGGAGTTGCTGAAGGTAACCATCGGCCCGGGGTACACTAATTTGAGGTCTGTGTCAAATGAGCTCAAGATTGGCATCTAGGAGGAATTACAAGTAGTGTAGTGATATTTCTATACAACTAACACTTACTTTCTTTTTAGTCTATAATTGTTTGGCAGGATCAATTCGGCCTGCCCCACATGTCAGCAACTCGATGTTGGAACAATTGAGGGATCAATATCATAAGTGGAAGAAAAACATGTGGGCACGGTACTTTGGGAAGATTCAGGAGTCCATTCTGAGAGTGCATGACACTGTCCTACCAAAGGAGCCGATCTCATTTCCACAGTGGAAGCAGTTTGTCAATAATGAATCAATGAGCGCCAATTGGAGTCTCATCAATCAAGTAGGGAAATAGAGAAAAATGGTGGATGTGCACTACTCCGGGCGGACGTCTTACGCTGAGGTGGAGCACAGGATGGTAAGTTCTTATATTATTTGGATATTGTATACCTTACTCTATGACATTATTTGTATTTATTTTATTTGGATATTAATATTTATTTTATTTTGTGGGTTTGGTTATGGATATTCAAATGCTGGTTTGGTTTTTGTTATGGATATTTACATGTTGCTTTGGTTTTGGTTATGTATATTTGTATTTATTTATGTTAGTTATTGAATATTGAATGTTGTTTGATATATATATGTTGTTTGGACAGGTTAAAATATGTTATAACGGGTACAAATATACTTCTAGGCAGTGGCAGTGGCAGTGGCAATACTGCCCAGCATTTTTTTTTTCAATTTCCCCACATTTGTCACGGACTTTGACCGTGACAAATCCATGACAGAGAAAACTTATCCCGAACTTGTCACAGTCAAAGTTTATGATAATTTTTTATTTGTCACGACACAGTCTTTGACCGTGGCAAGTTTAAGCTTTTGTCACGGGCTTGTTGTAAACTTTTACCGTGATAGACTTGTCAAGGTCAAAGTGCGTGACAAGACCGTGACAAATCTAACGAACTTGCTATTGTCTTTGATCGTGACAAGTTGACAATTTTAGTGTAGTATTGGCCTACCAGGTCAGAATGAAAGATGCACATTTCTACTTGTATAATACGGGCAAACTGTACAAGAGATCCTTCACAAGCCCGTACCTCCAGTGTGTACACCTAAATGATGTTGAGCAAGCTCTCTTGGAACTTCATGATGGAATATGTGGAATTCATGTAGGAGGAAGATCCTTGTCATTCCGAGTAATCAAAAAAGGTTATTAGCAGTTGTACATGCAGAAAGATGCAGGTGTTTATATCCAAAAGTGTGAAAATTGCCAAAAATTCTCCCCCTAATCCATTAATCGGTCGGAGACCTGAAGCCAATGACTATCCCATGTCCATTTGCACAATGGGGTTTGGACATAGTGATACCACTACCTACCTCACTAGGGTATCACAAGTACTTTCTGGTCGGCATAAACTATTTCACCAAGTGGGTAGAGGCAGAACCACTCACCAATATTAGAGATGTTGACATGATAAGGTTTATGTAGAGAAATATTATAACATGCTTTGGGGTACAAAGGAACACTATAAATGATAATGGCACACAGTTTGAGAGTGTACCTTTTCACGCTTCTATAATGAACATAAAGTTAAACACCACTTCATCTCAATGGCATATCCCAGAGCAACAATAAGGAAGAGGCCTCTAACAAAATGATGCTCAATAGCTTTAAGAAAAGGCTGGAAAGAGCAAAAGGTGCGTGGGTGTATGAGCTTCCCCATGTTCTTCGAGAATATCGTACCATGCCCAGAGGACCAACTAGAGAGAAGCCCTTCACGCTCACATGCGGAATGAAATTCGTCATACCGCTTGAAGCAGACCTCCCAACCATAAGAATAAGGTTGGCTGACCAACGACCAAAGCACGACACCCTCCACACTGAACTTGGCCCTTCCCATGAATGAAGAGAGCATGACATGATCTGTAACACCCCGACCCAAATTTATGGGCTACCCATAGTCAACCTGACCTGACTCGAGCACTAAGTGTGAAATGTAATGAAACAACCTATATAACGGTGTTAATTAATTTTATTGTCATTAGCATTTCACTTACTTAGCATGTGATTCCAATTTCAAATCAAACAACGTGAAGGACCCGTGGAGAGCATACCGGAGTCTAAGCATACAGAGCTACTAACATAAAATAAAAGAGAGTACTTACCTGTATAACTCTCTTGAAATACAAAACCGCACCTAACCTAGCGTAACAAAATGAGCGAGTGAGTCGAATGCTCAATAGGTAATATACAAATGCAGTATAGAATTTAATGGAAAAAAGTAGACTCTAAAACGTTATGACTACGTGCATATGCAACTACCTTGTACATATATATATATATATATATATATATATATACACACACACACACACACACACTTAATGCGTCGATTAATTTCCCTTAATCTTGTAAAAAACTTCCTTTTCTTATATTGATATTTATTCATTTATTTAACACGTACGGTTAAATACTTCAAATAGTTACACTTGATTTAATCAAAATCCATTTCTTTATTGAAATTTCCCTTTTCATTTTAACCAATCCACATTATCATTTTCATTAAAAATCACCCTTTCAACACACGCGAACACGGTGTTAGAAAATACTTATTTAGTCTTAGGAAATCTTTCACAATACAACCTTGTGTTACTTATTGTTTGAATCACTTAGGTTGTTTAAGAACCCATTATCCACTTATTTTACCGTTTTCTTTACCTTATGGACATTAATCAATTTCACATTTACCATCCATTTTGACCTTTACCGGATCATTTATTAATTCATTCAAATTAGGTTGTCTTAACACGTTTTCACCACACAACCCTTTTCTTGACATGATCCTTATTCCTTTATCTTTATCTCAGAAATTTCCAATAACTGCGTACTTTAATGGGATCCACACCGCAAGCGATGCCACCATATGCTCTGGAAAGTGTTTTAGGTCTTTCACGACAGGGCTCCAGGTGCTCCTTTATTTTATCGGTGTCATCCGAGTTCCTTTTTAATGTATTGTTTACAAATGTCCACATTATTCAACTTTTCCTCTTATCCGGACAAAATCAAAACCCGGGGTTTCACCCCCCCCCCCCCAACTTGGGTTATACTTTGAAAATCATCATTTATGTCCTTTACACTTTTACATTATAGATATGAATGGAAAAAATAAGACTCTAACACGTTATATCTACATGCATATGCAACTACCTTGTACATATGTATATATACACTATATGCATGAAATGTTTAACTTCCTAAAACATTATTTAGCCCGTTAATTCACATTAATCTCATAAAGGACTACTTCTCCCTTAAATAGAAATTTACACATTTATTTAACACCCATGATTAAATGATTGAAACAACCACACTTTATTTACCCAAAAACCATTTATTTACCACAATTTCCCCTTTTTAAAAACCAATGTGCTTTAGTATTTTCATTTGAAAATCACCCTTTCAACACACGCGAAAACTGGGTTAGAAAATACTTATTTAACCTTTGAAAATATTTCACAACTCAACCTTGTGTTAATTTAGGTTAAACTTCTTACGTTGTTTAACTCACCTGTTCAACTATTACATTATATCGTTATTTTACTTTATGAACATTAATAAATTTATACATTTCTTGTTCACTTTAACCTTTACTGGAACATTTATTAATTCATTCAAGTTAGGTTGTCTTAACACATTTTCACCACACGACCCATTTATTGAAATCTTCCTTATTCCTTTATCTTTTCTCTGAATCTTTCAATAAACCCGATGCTCTAACGGGCTCCACACCACCGGCGATGCCATCATGTACTCTGGCTATTGGTTTTGGGTCTTTCAGCCCAAGGATTCAGGCCCTCCTTAATTATCTCGGTGTAATTCTAGTTCCTTTTGTGTGTTTTAACATTATAGAAATATCCACATTATTCCTTTTTTTTCGTTTTACCCGGTCGAACCAAAATTCGGGGTTTCACCTCAACTCGTGTTACACTTTAAAATTATCGTTTCACATACTTTACACTTTAACTTTGATTTTATTCCAAAATCATATTCATTTAGTACCAATTTTTATAACACCTTTTCCAATATTTTTATTTAATTAAAATGTACCACTTTAAGTAAAATTATCATTTTACCCGTGTGTTTCCAAACTCACATTTTACTCCATTTCACAAGTGTTAATTTTTTTGAAAACACCATAAGTTACTCACACTAACTCCTTAAGTGTTCTTAACATATCAACAACTTTTTAACGTTGGAGTATCATTCTTCTCAAGTGGTAAACCTTTTTATTCCATTATTTTATTCTCAAATCCATAAGTGTTAATCTTCTAGACATTAATAAGTCACAACAACTTCCCAAAATCTAACCATTAACACTTATCCAACACCTTTACCAATTATATTTCCAAATTAGACATTTCTTTACTTTCTTTATTCAAGAAACCTATTTAAACTTAAAAACTACTTTTAAAAGAAATTACCATTTCCCTTTTATCAATATGTGTAGTCTTACAACCTTATATTCATCACAACTTTGACCCCTTTTTCACATACTTTGAAGATTAGAATATCTACTTTTCTTATTTCTTGTTTAAACCCAAAAAAACTTTCTTTAAACTTGTTCACATATTTATTATAAAAATACTAAAAGTTTATATGCATAAGAAGATGGATTTCAAATCCTAAAATCATATTAAATCAGTTAAACATGTATTTCATTCTACGAATTCATAATACTTGCAAAATATACCATTTTCTAGACCATAGGACATTTTATTTCTTAAAACTCAAATCAATGCCCCATTCTTTTATACAATCTTCATTTTGCAAGAAACTAACTTAATTTACCAAATATCTTACGTAAGATAAAAATGTACATTTAAAACATTTTTATGCTACAAAAATTTTTAGCACCAACTTTAAGCATACCATTTACATGAAAATCCCATTTATTTTAAGAAAACTTTGAAAAGTTTATTCTTCATTTATTCACATCCAAATGACATTTCTCTAAAAATTTCATTTCATAAAAATGTTTATTATTAATTTTCTACTAGAATACCCATCACTAAGTTCATAAGCATCCTACTCTCAATATTCTAACAATCAAGACCACAAATGCGTAAAATAGAGTCTTTATCTAAGGGTAGGTTATTCCTACCTCTAAAGGTTCCAAATGGTGGAAAGAAAGTTGGTATAGGAGGAGTAACCCCCAATTTCATAGTGGCATCAAGGGGTTACCAAAAGCATCCTTCGAAAAAGCTCCATATGTGCTCCATTTAAGCTTTCAATCCAAAAACCCCTTCAAACTTCATGAAATCTTCCATCATCTTCTCCAAAAATCCCCCAACACTTCTTCAAAATTCGGAGCTCCACTTCAACAATGGTGGAAATGGGTGTTATAGACTTGAATGTAGTGAAATACTAGAAGAATAAAGTGGTTTATGGTGGTAGAATGGTGGTGAGAAGTGGATAAAAGCTCATCCATAGTGGAAACTACCCCTTTCTCCCTCTCATCTTCTTATCTCTTCCAAATGCCAAATGACCCAAAACAAGCCTTATAAAAACCTAAAAACACCAAAAATCCCATTTTTGCCTATCTGGGCTCACCAAATTTTGACAACTAAACAATTCAAGGGCCAAAAATGTGACAGCGCATAAGGGCAAGTCAAATTTAACATTTTCGAAGCATGTCGTTCAAACAACATTGAGCCTCATTCGAACGACATGTGAACCTCATTCGATTTATGTCTTCAAATGACCTGGAACTATTAGGCGGTGGGACATCGTGCGAACCTCACTCAATCCCCTACTTCAATCGAGGTCAAGGCCTCGTTCGAACGACCTTACTCTCGTTCGATCCCTCCTTTCTTATTATTTTCTCCAAATTCCGAGTTTTACCCATAAATTTCCTATAATTATCATCAAACGTCACTTCATTATAATCTATACAAAATTTAGTTGAAATATTTGGCAAGGGTATTACAAACCTCCCTCCTTCGAGAATTTCACCCTCAAAATTCTGGATCCATCAACCCTTAATTTTACAGGGTTAACCAACTTCTATTCTAAGCCATAAAAATCTTCCATGAAAATATCATTAAAGTCCTCAATACTAAAGTCACACTACATGCCCCCATATGGGGTTTACCACTAAATAGTTAACATGCGACATGCTCTAATGCTCACCATCTTATTAACCATGAATGTTGCCTAATCAACCCTAAGTCACCAATCACTTATTGATCATGTCTAAACATTTTCTAGCAGTAACCATGCTAGTACTCAAAGGTTGCGGGTGCCTCTATGGGCAACCTCTCTAGCGATAAACACTCACCCAACGTGAATCGTAATACAACTAATCATCGTATTCATCACCAAAGTTGATTCTATCTTTGGACTACACATCCTATGTCCCACAAATTTTTAGGTTATATTGACTACATGACTTGCATGATATTTCCAATAACCATACTATGCTAATTTTTCACTGCAAGAAGTAATATTCTTACTAAGTCATTTCTTTCTGATGACCTTAGTACTACTCTAGGTGTCTCGCCTTTGAGCACTCGCTAGAGCCTCGCTCTAATCCACTCACCATGGTAAAGAAATATCATATGATAAGTTTCCTCAATTTCTAACATTATATGATATCCTCATGTCATCATTCCACTCTTAATAACCAGAGCCACTCACTGCCATGTCAGCCATTCAAAAAAGTTATTATTCCTAAGAAAGACCAACACTGTAAGCAAATCGTGTGGCCAAAAGCACAGCCATCCATACACAAACTTTGTACGATATCAAGAATAATTCAGATAGGGCGCATCGAGTTACAAAGCTGCATTGACCAAACCCAGTCCACAATGCTCTACTATGCCCAATCGGGTCGTGCCATGACATGGAACCAATTTGAGTTACCACATACATGAGAATATCGATTCTCGATTACCAAAATTGAAAAAGACACATGATAGTCTAAAGGAAAAAGAAACCGTTTTCAGAAAATCCCACATACACGAATCAGCCTATGATTTACAAAAGTGAACCTATGTAATATGCTTGAAGTAATATCACACATCCCCAACATTCTCGTTGGATACTAATCCTAGTCACATACCCTATCTTGGGTCACTAACTTTGATGAATTGAATCATAACCATTCATTCTCGTAACGTGAAGGTAATATATGAACCCATAGTTCTCTATGAAGTCAATTCCCAACTTCCATCATTAGGAGTAAGACCCTAACCCCACATCCTTAGCACATGTGAACTATTCTAATTGGATAATGACTAACGCCCTTCTTCACACTATCATAGTCCACCTACCGATGATGATATCACCAATCTACTATGCCTGGTTTATTGTCTTTCATCTCACATCGTGGTCAAAATTACAAATTCCTATTGGCATTAATTAGTTCAAGAGTGGCGTCTACCTTACCGTGTCCTTTAACCACATGATATTTCCAGTAATCTTACTTTTAGATTCTACCCAAAGTGAATTCACCTGGATACCACACGTGTCTCCATTGGCATTTTAAGGGTAGTAAGTACCACATAGGGCTACATCTTCTATTATGTACCAGCTTAGTGGGACGTGCCTAGAATTAGTCCTTACCTTCCTAAGGTTACCCTAGCATACACCATCGATACGTGCCAACATCCTAACCATGCTTCGATATTATGACACCTGGGTGACATTTTCAATTCTTCACATGGTGTCATCACCCTAAAACTCGAATACATTTCCTAGTACCGCTCGAAACCGAGTTTCACAACACCAAGACTAGTCATTTCATGACATTCGAGCCTCATGACCATAACAACACAAACCTTTAAATTACCTCAGGGATTATACTACTTATTTGTGACGATTTGGGAAGACACACCCAATACATACACAATATGACTCTTCTAAACCTTGGCCAGCAATCTAAGATCATCGCCTGACCCTCAACACAATCATTACTAGGATGTTAATGCTTTCTTATACTGGACTAAGCTGGTCTCCCAAGGAAAACAAACACATTTCATGTAACCATCCTCAAGACTCGATAAGATTTTATCTTCCCTACTTTTACTATATAGGTGGGCTCTACAAACCTTCCAATACCCACACCACGATTACTTGGGGCTTGTAAAGACACTAGTCCACGAGCACATCATAACCATAGAACACCTCAGGACATTAGTCTTATGGGAACCCCACAATGCCTTTAAACTACTCTCATACCTGGATTACCTTGCACTTAGACATTACTTGGATGGATAACATGTGACTTTACAATTAGAAACTAATCTTATCTTTGTTCCAGCAGCTGTGATGATATGCCCCATACAAACCATAACTAACGCTACTAAGGATTATGGAAAGATATAGGACGTCATCTATAACCTATAAATCTTTAGGTTTGAATCACCGACATCACTCATGATCCTATTCCTTGAAATCACATCATAATTTCAAAAACCCCGTCATAAAAGACTACTTAGAGTTCACTCATAAGTCTCCTCAACATCATTATTGCATAGGTAATATACTTATTCTAAATTTTCTGTAACTATCACCATACCCTACAAGGTACAACTTTCAATCAAAAATCACCGGGCACTTACCTGTAACGGCACTGTCTCACTGACTTAGACTGAGTACACATACTAAGTGTTTACCAACACGTTACATCAGGCCCATTAAATCATCAATTGGCTTACAACAGGATACTATCTCAAAGATCAAATTTTATTAATACTATCATCAGTACTAACTACCCAAAAGTACCTAGTCGAAGAACTTAACTCATTTATATCACCAATAAACCTGTTTCGATATAACTCACTAGCTACCTAATCTCCACGGTTGAGCTTACACGAGTGATATTTCAAACACAATAAATTTCATTCATCATTATTTACACCTCAATTGTCTTCCCATACCACTACGGGTTGACACACAAGCACCACACACTAAAAACATGCGATGTTGCCACTATCGGCTCGTACAGACACTCGCAACTTACTAGCATATCCAAATCAGAAATGTAAAAGAGATTAATAACAACAAACTGAGTCGGCTGCCACTTGTCACTAACCTACCTATCTTGCTAACCTCTTTGACTTCACCATGGAGGACACGAGCTAAACGGACCCAAGATTAGCAAGATCGGTCCAAAACCAATACCGACGTCAAAAGATTCGCTATCGAACTCACCACATCACTCCCGAATGGAACCTTGAACCTAGAGCTATGATACCATTTGTAATGCCCCCGGCCCTTATGTACGGGTTACTCGTAGTCAACCCGGTTCGATCAAAGCATTAGGTGCGAAGTGCAATGAAATAACCAATGTATTATTGCTAGTCCAGTTTTATTTTTATTTAATGTTTCACTTGTTTACCATGCGGTTCCAATTTCAAGTCAAAATACGTGAGGGACCTGTGGGGAGAAACCCCAGAGTCCAAGCATACAGAGATACTAATGTGAAATTAAATAAAATATTAACATGTGTAACGCTTGTGACACCCCGCTTAAGTAAATAATGGTCTATCAGTCCTTTATTAAATAAAAATAGGATATCAATTTGGTCCATTATTAGCATCACTGTCAAAAACCATATTAATTACTATCCACCTAATTAATTAATTAAGATGGTTCCAAATTTTATCTTTCATTGAACAGATAAATAGACATGCGGAATAAAAATAATAAATCCATACACACCATCACTGAGTCTAAAAAATAATGCTGAATAAATAACTAAAAGACTGGCCGAATAAACCGTCGGCTATAAATCCAAATCCACCATAATAATCCAACGAATAAATAAATCCAAAACTAAATCTTAAAGTAAATGGGAAACACACCCTAAATGGAACTGCAATTGAAATGATATCCCTAAACTAGGAGTGAATAAGTGATGTGCCTAATCCAACTCATGCATGCATCCACATATGTTGCAGCTGCGTATCCCTGGAATAGAATTCTCAAGTCTGCCGTCCCTGTGGCTGGACATCTAAAAGGTTTTTTAAAATATTTGCAGTAAGGGTTAGAAATCAAAACATTTTGAAAATATTTATCAAGTGATTGATTTTTCACTAATTAAAATGCATGAATGCTTTTCATATTTAAGCTAGTGTCACACTCACTTGAGATAATACTCACCCCTCAACTATTGTGCACACCAACCGCTTTTTCATATAACCCTCCTAACTATAGTATCCCGTCTAACAAGCCTTGTTATAAATGCTTCCTGAAACTTTACTCTAGCTCGAGTAACTTTTACCAATGATTTCTAAGTTATTTTTCACATTAACTTAACTTATCATCTTTAAATAACTATATAAAAATTTCATTGGGGTATTTCACCCTTATATAGTTATCAACTCTATTATATACGTATAAATATACTACACATTCACACACATGTATATATTTATCCATCCTCCCGAGTTAGAACTCACGGATGCTTTCTCTAAAATGCTATCACCCCAGTTATTCTCAATCCACGCAGATACCCTGAGACTATTAGCTCACCAAATCAGAAAAAAAAATAATCGTAGCAGAGGCAATCATTTTTCTCTGGTTATGAGATCAGATCATACCCAAAACGTATCACCTCAAAAAAGATCACAATATAATTCATGCACAATATGACATGCGGACTATACTATCCCTGCTCCTCAAGCCAGGGGATTCATCCACATCGCGCAATCTCCTATGATAGAACTAGAGGGGTATGTATTTATACAAATATCTACACCGGTATTTAATGAGTACAAAATGATATATATATATATATATATATATATATATATATATATATAAGCTATCACCCTATCCGTATATATATAATAAATCAAACCCGGCTAACCTGTGCCTAACTCTCCTAGCACTAGCTCGAAAATATTCGAGTATATATCCTGACTCTTAATTTAAATAATTTTCACATTCATTAATGTATTAAATTAGTGTCACTCAACTACAATCCCCATACACATTGACTCGGCCTGTAATGTAATAATTATGAATTTATTTCCCAAAATTTATTCGTTTTGTGTCACACACTTCCCACCCTCCTAACCCCAATTATAATCATCTATAATTTAAAAAGAGATAAGCTCCATATTTAATTTTAATCAATTAAATAAGTCCAAAAAAATCCCAATTAAAAATCTCACCCCCTATATACATAAATAGGTCGAACTGCCAAAAATAAAGGCTCATCGATCGATTGATGAAACCCATCGATCGAGCGAGCGAGCAAATATATGGGTTCTCCCTAAATTCTATTTTCCACCATTTTTATGCAACCATGCTTTTAATTTCTTCTCCAATCTTTACCCAATCCCAACCAACACTTAATTCATGTAAGAATAGATTGTACTCATTCTAGAAACCTTTAATCCGTAAGTAATTTACAAAACATCCAAAGTTTCCCGATTTAGGTTAAATTCTGGGTTTCACTCAAACGATTATAAATACATTAATGTAATCTGAATTTATTCATCAACAACTATTGGGTTTCTCATAGAGTTCAGATTTCTATCTCCTAGAATCAATATCATCATGAATTTCACTTTTAATATTCTCAGAGTGTCCCATATACATACGAATACCCACCCAAAAAGGATTTTAAATTTCACCCACCATAATATCAATCAATTATCACAGATTTAAAATTAATGCAAAATAACTGCTTGGCTCTAATGATTTGTAGTGTTCGGTCCTTTAAAGTGGACAATGATTTGAGGAAGAATACGCACGAATCCTCCTGAATTTGGCTCCTAAAAGCTCTCAAAATCCTCCCTCTTTCCTTCTCTCAAGTTCTTAGGTTTAGAATAGTGTCATTTACCGTTCAACCCCTTAAGACTTAGGTTAGATACCATTAATACCACTTTTAGGCTAATGAGCCAAGCCAAATGACTCAAACACCCCCGTGTGGGCTCAGTTATGCCTAAAAATGCCCCGAGACCCATTTACTACCCTCGAGTGCTCTTTTTCAACTATCTCGGCCTATACAGACTTAACTGTGCACTCAAAATTGTAATCCAAAATACTTTACTAAAAGTACCTATCTCGATCTCAAAATAGTACATGCCCGACTCCCGATTGAGATAAAATAATATCACGTTGCCATCTCTCGTTATGCCGTAAATAAATTATTACTATTCACTTAGTAATTTATATTCCATAAATATTAACCATTTACTCTTACGATTAATATTTAAGTAAACTCATAATAATTAATTCAATTAAATTACGACACACTAGTAATTTAAATTAATCAAATTAATTAAAATGAAATGCTTAAAAATATGGGGTGTTACAACGCTCTCAAAATAGTAACCCACACCCAACCTATCGTAATAAAGACGAGGGTCTGAGCCAATGACTAGTGAGAATATACAAAATACAGTATAGAAACGAACGGCAGAATGAAGACTCTGACATGTTATACCTACGTGCATATAAAACTACCTCGTACATACGTTGATATATATTGTATGCATAAAATTGTTTAACTTCCGAAAACATTATTTAGGATGATTAATTCACACTAATCTCATAAAGGACTCCTTCTCTCTTAACTTGACATTTATACCTTTATTTAACACCCATGGTTAAATGCTTGAGATGACCACACCCTTATTAGGCGAAAACCATTTCTTTACCAAAATTACCCTTCTTATTTAAACCAATGTGCTTTAGTATTTTCATTTGAAAATCACCCTTTCAACACATGTAAACACAGTGTTAGAAAATACATATTTAACTTTGGGAACCTTTCGTAACACACCCTAGTGTTAATTATGGCTAAACCTTCTTAGGTTTCTCAACTCACCCGTTCAACCATTATACTTTACCGTTTCTTTCACTTTATGGACATTAATCAATTTACACATTTCTTGTCCACTTTAACCTTTACCGGAACATTTATTAATTCATTCAAGTTGGGTTGTCTTAACACATTTCAACCACACAACCCATTTCTTTACATGTTCCTCATTACTTTATCTTTTCTTGAAATCTTTCAACAAATAGCATACTTTAACGGGCCCCACACCGCCGACTATGACACCATATGCTTTATCCAATTTTTTTGGGTCCTTCATCATGGGGCTCCGGGCCCTCATTAATTATCACGGTTTTATTCGAGTTCCTTTTATGTGTTTTAATAATTTTTAAATACCCACATTCACTCTTCTTTCCTTTTTTACCTGGCCAAAGCCAAACCCAGGGTTTCACCCCGACTCATGTTACACTTTAAAATTATCGTTTCATTTCCTTTATACTTAAACTTTGATTTTGTTCCAAAGTTTATATTCATTTAGGACTAATTTTTGTAACACATTTTCCAATATTTTTATTTCATAAAAATGTTCCACTTTAAGTGAAATTACCATTTTACGTGTTTGTCTCCAAACTCATATTTTACTCCATTTTATAAGTGTTCATTTTCTTCAAAACACAATTAAGTTACTCACACTAACTCTTTAAGTGTTTTTAATATTTTAACACCTTTTTAACCTTAGATTATCATTCTTCTCAAGTTAAAAACCTCTTTATTCCATTATTTTCATTTCAAATCCATAAGTATTAATTTTTTAAACGTTATTAATTTACACACACCAACTTCCCAATGATTAACCATTAACACTTAACCAAAAACTTTACTAACCATATTTTTAAATTAGACATTTATTTAATTTCTTAATTAAAGAAATCTAATTACACTTAAAAACTACTTTTATAAGAAAATACCATTTCTCTTTTATCAATATATGTAGTCGTACAATCTTATATTCATCACACCCGCTAACGCAAAAATTCTCCGTCTACGTGGACCAGTCAGAAAAGGACACCTGTCATCCTGAGTGGCAATATTTATACTTGCTCGGCACCCGAGGAGACTTGTTCGGTGCCTGAGGAGATTTTTTCGGCACCCGAGGAGAGTTGGTCAGCATACCAACCAACTCACGGCATACCATCCAACTCAAGGAAGACCTACCACCCTAAAGACCAACAGTTATATTCATTGTATAAACATGTAAATGTTTGAATATATAAAGGCATTCCATCTCTTGGACTCCCATCACTATAAATACTTGCCTTCCCTTATCCAAAATGGATAAGCTAGACACACACAATATGAACAAGCAAGCAATTTTCTATGCACCTCTCTCTCTCTACCCCCATATTGTGCTATTGTAAAACCCTGGGAATAAAATAATAGTGGACGTAGGATTTTCCTTATAGCCGAACCACTTTAAAAAAATTTATCTCTTATGTGTTTGATGTGATCACCACTTCATCTTAAATCATCATCTTTATATCTTCATTTTATCTGTTGTTGATGCCGATAAGATATCATGGATGCTATTTCTAGTCATCAACAGATTGGCGTTGTCAGTGGAAACGTGTTACAAGCATTGTTCTCCATCAAAACCTAAGTTTTTTATTTTCTCTACATATAACTAATTATATGTTATGCATGCATCTTTTGTTCAAATCATGATTCTCATATGTTTATATTCATAAATTTAGAGATCGATTCAATCATAATTTTTATACGAATGAATTCTGTGATCAATTTTAAAACAGTAGATTTCAGAATTTTATAAGTTTTGTACGAATCCTAAAATATATTGATTCTCAAAATTTTATGGGTATACATGTTTAAAGCATCGGATAAATCAATTCATTCAAACCCAATATGTATCTGATTTTCATAATATGAAAAGATAGTTTCAATCAAAAGCTTTTTCTGTACATCAAAAGCAAGAATTAGTATTTTTAAATTCTCCAAAATAACACATATTTTTCCCTGGATTATATCTTATATTTTAATTCCCATATCTGATATTTTTACTGGGAATAAACATCTAAATGATTCTCTATCTTAAGAGATGACAACACCAACATTTCCTTTAAGGAACTGTATGGTTTTTATTTATCAATCAGTTGTGTCAATTTTTATGATGAATCTCATGTATTTCTTATGATTTGCACAAAGCTATCAATTTTTCATAACGATACATCTGAAACGTTGAAAATCTGGATTCTGATAATAGTTACCAATAATTCGCTTATTTTTATCTATACATCATGAAAATCATAGATATGGATCCTTTTTCTCTCTCTTCAAGAGATTTCATCTTAATACACCAGCCACATTTAAAAAATTGCGATTGTTATTCAGCAACACATACACACGTATATTCGAGAAGAAAATAATCTTCACAAGAAGGATCTTACAAATCTAGACCCCGCCTTCAGATCAAAGCAATTTCCAATCAGTTGACGGGTGTCAAAATTCATAAACATCGTTTTGGCTCCGGATCATCATCAAAAACATATTTTTGTATTATGATGATGATGAAGTTGTCTCATCATCAACCAAGCCAAAAATTATTTATATCCAAAAAGAAAAAGTTAAAGTAGACTGACATTTATCTGAAGAATCATGCACTGGAAAGTCGGTTTCAAAATCAAGGCATTGTTCATCTTGAAATCAAACCAATTTATAGGCTTTGTGTTTTCAACACTAGTTCTCCATGGGATCTAGATGAGGTCGCACACCCAACTGTGGTCGGTGAAAAACCATTTGTATGATTTGGGAGATTTTATTGATTGGATGAAAGACTATAACATCTATGGTTCTCTTATTCACAAAATATGAGAGTCAGATTGGTCAGAGAGACCTGGGTTTTGATGTCAAATTTGAGTCTCATCACATCTACTGGTCGGCACCATATAATGTTGGTCGACGGCACCTCTACTGGTCGGAGACAGGTTGGAGACCAATAATTACTAATCAGCCTTTCAGGGCGACGAGGATTATGCTAGTCAACGTCCAGTCTCTTTGGATGGTGGGCGGCCAAAAAGAAAACCAATAAGATTTCTTTGAAGATCGTGTGACTCGTTGGTCGGCGTCATCTCCAGACCACCTGCTGTTGGTCGGCGTCAGTTACAGGCCACTATTATTGGTTGGCCGCCATATATGGATGGTCGACAGCAACTAGCGTCATCGAAACATGTTTTTTTGGTCGGCAA
Organism: Sambucus nigra; assembly: GCA_949130495.1. Classification (NCBI taxonomy): domain Eukaryota; kingdom Viridiplantae; phylum Streptophyta; class Magnoliopsida; order Dipsacales; family Adoxaceae; genus Sambucus; species Sambucus nigra. The sequence goes on from OX422221.1 coordinate 343,691,453, forward strand.
CGACCATACATGATCGGAGACCATTCATCTTCATTATAAGTCTTCTCAAAATTTCTTCAAGAGAAAATAATTTAATTCTTGGGACCAACATGCTTAAATTATTTGCTCGGTGGACTACACAGTTGTTAGTCAACTCATTATTTATTGGTCGATGTCACCAATCGCTTATCGGAGATGGAGAAAATTGTAATCAGAACATCCTTTACTGGTCGGAGGAAAAATGGGGATAAACGGCTAAAATATCTGACAGACATTGGTCTGGTCGAAATAAAACTTTTTTCTGTTAAAAACTCAATTGTTAAAATCTCACATTAAGTCTTTATATTTCACAACCACACCTGAAAAATATTTTTGAAATTAGGTAATATTGGGCTATGTGTTCTAAAGTCAAATAATTTTGTAAAAATTATAGATTAAATAAATTAGACCTTACTTATGTCACATATCTGATAAAAATTTGTCCATCTGTCACACATACGTTATAAAATACTATTTCATATTTTGAATTTTTTATTGCCCGGATAAATATATCTTATATATTGTTTGGCTGAATAATTTTACTAATGATAAATTCTATGCGATTCAGCTTCAACAGGAGTTCGGCCAATTTATTCCACATGTACAAGATTCAGTACCGACTAATGCTCGGAAACAATCTTAAACTTCTGGAAAATATTATCATTGCTCGGCATTATGAAATTTTACCACAGCGAGGCACTATTGATTTTATTATTGCTCTGATATATGCTCAAGCACGAATCATTCTCTATATCTATTCTATATTCATCTCAGCATGCAGCTCGGTAAAATATATATTGTTATATATTCAGTTCCGAAGAGATTTGCAACATTTATTCTGGGTAATTCTTATTTATATTCAGGCCCGAAAAAGTATTCAGCCATATTCTTATGTTCTGGAAAATATTATCCTTATTCGGCATTATGAAATTTTGCCTCGACAGATCAGCCAGACACTTTATTATTATTTTCAATCATTCTTTATATCTATTCGGATGCATATTCTATATTCATCTCAGTATGGAGCTCGGCAAAAAATGTATTACCATATATCCACCTCCAAGGAAATCTGCATCAGTTATTGTATTATCTTCAACAGACTGTTGGTCGGGAAAATTCTTCTCTCTATATATATTCATCAACCACCAACTAAAAGTTGGTCCACATCAGCAACCACCAACTAATGGTTGGTCGGCATATCAACCACCAACTAAGGTCGGTCAGCATCAACAAACCTAACCAATAATGTTGGCACAACAATCATTCAAGGCAAGTCATGTTTGATTATGGGTGACCTCAAGGGGCCTCTAAAACTAAGAAAGAACATGGGATAAATATTCCATTGTTTAGGCACTTATGGACAATCTGGATAAGATTGTTACAACTAGGGAGGATCATGGGATAAATATTCCATTACCTAGGCACTTAAACTGAGTAGGAACATGGGAAAAATATTCCATTGCTTAGGCACTTATAGGTGATCCAAAGATAGCTACAACTAGGCAGGAGCATGGGATCAATATTCCATTGCCTAGGCACACTAAGATAAACAGAAATTGACAATGATTAAGCAGAAGATAAATTTCATGATTATATATTATTATTTGAAGAATGCCCAGGAAATCTATTATTCTCTAACAATGCAGGATCAATCAATCCCTTCCTTATTATTATCTGGATTTCTTATTAAGCTCGGAAGATGGTCGACACTCTTATTATTTATATGGATTTCTTATTAAGCCCGACAGATGGTCGGATCTCTTATTATTTATCTGGATTTCTCAACGCTTTTATTATGGAGATGGCCAGATCTCTTATTATTTATCTGGATTTCCCAACGTTTTTATTATGGATATGGATTTCTCACTAGCATGGATATTCGATGCAAATTATATATTATGCTCAATCATGCTTATTATTGGATCATTCAATCAAGCCCTGACAAATGCTCGGACATCATTATTATTATTCAGTCTCCTAAGCCCAACTGGGCTCCACATGCGCCGATCAATGGCACATGCCCGAATTAGATTCCTAATTGGAATATATCACATTCTTAATTAGAATGCCCACAGATTCCTAATTGGAATATATCACATTCCTAATCCGAATGCCAGCATATTTCTAACTGAATTATATATTGAAAGCAGTTTTACTCAACCAAAATTACTTGGTCGGCAAATTATTTCTATGGTTACATCAGGACAGTATGGAAACGTAAACATGCAAAGATCTTGGGAAATAATTGTGAGTAAATATTTCCTCGGCTTTATCTTTTCTAGCAAGATCATCATACTTCAAGGCCAAGAAACTAGTCCTAGTTCATATTTCGCATTTGGGGGATTTTGCTACAGAATTAATTATTCATTCGGCGGCACATTCTCATAACATCATGCAGTATCAGCTGAGCATCAAATTTTGCTCCAAATCATAACAGAATAAGACATATCACTAACCAATCATCATTCAGGAGTTCAGGAGGAATATGCAGGAGTTAGTTTTGCTATTGGAGTTCAGGGGACGTATTTAGGGGTTAGTTTTGCTATTAAAGTTCAGGAGGTATATTCAGGAGTTAGTTTTTCTATTGAAGTTCAGGAGGCATATTCAGGAGTTATTATGAACATGCTATTGAAGTTCAGGAGTCAGATTAGCATCTACAGCACTGGGATCTTTACTACTGCTGTCTCGACCAACACTGAAGAAGAAATTGTACTTATATGTAAAGGTTTCAAAGACTGTTACTATCCCATCACTAATCAGATTGAAGAATTGGGTTCAAAAGCTAGTATGTTACTCGGTAAAGCACTCAGAGGAGCATAGGTCTAAAAAATCAAACATGGACAATCAACACTGAGTTGGTCGGCACAGAAGGCAGTTGGTCGGCTAACCAACCAACATACTTGAAGATTATGACAAGCTAGAAGATACAAACTATGAAGTTACTGCATCCAGATTCTCAAGGGTGATACATAGCACACGTCCTCTTGACGAACAGAGTTCCTTACAAGAAAGATTAGCTCCAACACAACCATCAATCAGCCTGAATCATCCGTTGACTAGAATATAGTGCACTTTATGTTAAACAAATCAAGAAGGCAGATCAGTAATTTCATTATGCATGAGCACCGAGCAACATTGCAGAATAAATACTCCATTCTTTCAGTAAACCATCAAGCATGGAGCATTGGGGGTTTCTGTTAATGCAAAAATCCTCTGTCTACGTGGAACAGTCAGAAAAGTACACTTGTCATCTTGTGTGGTAATAATTAACTTGCTTGGAACCCGAGGAGACTTGTTCGACACCCAAGGAGATTTGCTCGGCACCCAAGGAGAGTTGGTTGGCATACCAACCAACTCACGACCTACCTAACAACTCAAGGAAGACCAACCACCCTAGAAGATCAACAGTTATATTCATTATATATAGATGTAAATGTTTGAATATATAAAGACATTCCATCTCTTGGACTCCCATCACTAAAAATACATGCGTTCACATAGCCAAAGGGATAAGCTAGACACACATAATCTGAACAAGCAAGTAATTCTCTACGCACCTTTCTCTACCCCCATATTGTGCTATTGTAAACCCCTGGAAATAAAATAATAGTGGACGTAGGATTTTCCTTAGAGCCAAAACACTTTAAAAACCTTTGTCTCTTATGTGTTTGATGTGATCACCACTTCATCTTCAATCATCATCTTCATATCTTCATTTTATCTATTGATATCTTATCAGCATCAACAACACCATTCACCCCCTTTTCACACACTTTGAAGAATAGAATTTCAACTTTTCTTATTTCTTATTTAAAACCAACAAACCTCTTTTTAACTTGTTCACATATTAATTATCAAAATACTACAAGTTTATATGCATGGGAAGATGGATTTTAATCCTAAAATTTTATTATATGGGTTAAACATGTATTTCATTCTAGGAATTCATAATACTTGCAAAATATACACTTTTCTAGAAAATAGGACATTTTATTTCTTAAAACTCAAATCAATGCCCCATTCTTTTATACAATCTTCATTTTGCAAGAAACCAATCTTAATTTACCAAATATCTTTGGGAAGGTAAAAATGTTCATTTAAAACATTTTTATTCCACAAAAATGTTTAGCACCAACTTAAAGCATACCATTTACATGAAAAGTCCATTTATTTCAAGAAAATTTTGAAAAGTTTAATCTTCATTTATTATCATCCAATTGACATTTCTCCAACATTTTTATTTCATAAAGATGTTTATTATTAATTTTCTACTAAAAAACCCATCACGAAGTTCATAGGCATCATGCTCTCAATATTCTAACAATCAAAACCACAAATGCATAAAATAAAGTCTTGATCTAAGAGTAGTTTGTTCCTACCTCTAAGGCTCCAAATGTTGGCAAAAAGTTTGGTGTATGAGGAGTAACCCCCACCTCCAAAGGTGGCCTCAAGGGGTTACTAAAAACGTCCTCCAGAAATTCTCCATATGTGCTCCATTTAAGCTTCTAAGCCAAAAAAATCCTTCAAACTCCATGAAAGCTTCCATCATCTTCTCCATAAATCTCCCAACACTTCTCCAAAATTCATAGATCCACTTAAAAAATGGTGGAAAAGGGGTGTTATAGGCTTGAAAGTAGTGAAATACCAAGAGATTAAGGTGGTTTATGGTGGTGTAATAGTGGTGAGAGGTGGACAAAAGCTCATCCATAGTGGAAGACCAATCATATCTCCATCTCATCTTCTACTCGCATCTAAATCCACAAATGACCCAAACCAAGCCTTATAAAAACTCGAAAAACATAAAAAATTCTATGTTTGCCCATTCGGGCTCACCGAATTTCGATAACTCAATAATTTAAGGGCCAAAAACGTGACAGCACACAAGGGTAGATTAGATTTAACATTTTTGAAGCATGTCATTCGAATGACATTGAGCCTCGATTGAACAACATGTGCACCTCATTTGATTTATGGCTTCAAGCGACCTGGGACTGTTAGGCAGTGGGACTCGTGCAAACCTCTCTCGATCCCCTACTTCAAACAAGGTCCGAACCTCATTCAAATTACCTCACTCTCATTTGATTCCTTCTTTCTTATTATTTCCTCCAAATTCCAATTTTTACCCACAAATTTCCTACAATTATCATCAAACCTCACTTCATTACAATTTATCCTAAATTTTATTGAAATATTTGGGTAGGGTATTACAAAATATATAAGACTACTTTATAAGAAAAATACCATTTCCTTTTAATGACAAATCTAGTCTTACAACCATACATTTATCACCGATCATCCTTTTTGCGCACACTTTGAATACTAGCATTTTCACTTTTCTTATTTCAAGTTTAAATCCACCAAAACCTTCTATAAACTTAATTATTAGTCCATTATCGAAATACTACAAGTTTATATGCATCACAAGGTGGATTTTAATCCTAAAATCCTATCAAATGAGTTAAACATACATTTTATTTCATAAAAATTCTCGATTCTTGCAAAATTATGTTTTTTCAGATATAAAGACATTTTGTTTTCTTCAAACTCGACAAATGTCCATTTTCATGAAATCCCCATTTTTGCAAGAAACTATGGAACTTCATTTCACTAACATTATATCAAGATCAACATCATTTTTCAAACATTTTATTTCATAAAATGTTTAGCATAAAATTACTAGAAAATACACCATTTTCATAAAATACCAATTTTGATATTTCAAAACTGTGAAATATTTACTCATCCTGTATTTCCCACAAAGTAACATTTTAATCACATATTTATTCGATAAAAATGTTTAATATTAATCCACTATAAACCATCATATATTCAGATGCATTCTACTCATGTAATCTAATAACAAGACTACTAGTAATGGAAATAGAGTCTTAAACATTAAGGATAGACTTTTCCACCTCAAAAACTTAAAATGATGGTAGATAAGTTAGTGTAGGAGGAACAACCCCAACCTCCAAAGGTGGACTCAAGGGGTTACCAAATGCATCCTACATGTGTGCTCCATTTATGCTTCCAAGAAAAGCCTGAACAAAAATATCTTCAAACTCTATCGAATCATCCTTCTCCATCTTCAAGAACCCCCAACAAAGCTCCACAAATTCGTAGCTCCACTCAACAATGGTGGAAATGGGTGTTGTAGGCTTGAATATAGTCTAATACTATAAGAATTTGGTGGTTTATGGTAGTGAAATAGGGGTGGGATGATGGAGAGATGCCATCAATGGTGGAAAACTACTCCACCCTCTCTCTCTCTTCCATATTTTTCTCTCATCAAAATACCACAAAAGATCCAAACAAATCCTTATAAAAATCCTCCAAAGTATAAAATTTCCATTTTGCCCAATCTGGGATCACTAGAACAGCTCGACATCTGATCAAGTCAAGTGTCCAGAATGTGATAGCGCACAAAGGAAACTTCATACAAAAAATTTTGAAATGTGTCATTCAAACGACATTGAGCCTCATTCAAATGACAAGGGTATCTCGTCTGATCCATGTCTTCTAACGACTGTTAAATGACCCTTGATAGTGATACAGTGGGATTTTATTTGAAGTTCATTTGAACCCTGCTTTGAACAAGATCCAGATATCATTCGAACGACCCTACACTCGTTCAAAGGATCCTTTCTTATCCCTTTTCTTCAAATTCTAATTTTTACCCATAATTTTAGCAATTATCATCAAACCCCACTTCAACACAATTTATATAGAATTTAAATGAAATATTAGGTAGAGGTATTACAAACTTCCCTCCATGCGAATTTCGTCCCCAAAATTATCGATCCATCCATTCTTCAATTTCTAGAGGTTTACTAACTCTAATTATAAGTCATAGAAACCCTCTAAGACAAAATAATTGAAATCTTAAATACTAAGGCATTATGCACCCTCACACAAGGTTTGTCGCCATATTCTCAACACGCGACAAGCGGACTACAAGAAAACATGGATATGGCGACGTTTGTTTTACGACGCTTTGAAAAATATCGGTATATATAAGATATGGCAACGTTTATTTAGAAACATTGGAAATCTCTGGACGATTTTAAATAAATGTCAAAAATCTTGTAGACGTTTGTGTAAAGTGTCAAAATATTACAACGATTATTTAAAAACGTGGGTTATTTCTCACCCTTTTTAATAAAAACGTCGATTATCAGATTTGTTCCCGCGTAGAGGGCTTACTACTTGCATGTGATTTTTTTGTTCCCTCCAAACCTCCGCTTTCATCTCATTTCCAAACCCTCACCCTCACTCTCGTTCTGTCAGAATCGGTGAAACCTTCATCATATTATTTATTGATTTTGTTCATGGGCCACCACCAACTCAATCAGATGGAGAGAAGTCTTAGTTTAAGGTCAGATCTATCCATTTCTTCAAATCATTTAGAAATCAATTTCTTAAAATCACGACAATCAAATGATAATGTTCTTTGTGGATTCTGTTTCGGGTAATGTTGTTTTACAATAAAAGGTAAAAAGATAAAACTTAAAACTTAGTTATCTTTGATATGCATTCCAGTCTCAATTGTTTAAAAATTCGAACTTTTGAGCTTTGACGAATGGTATATTATTCTCTATTTGTATCTAACAAGGGAGCTAGGTCATATTTTAAATTCATTTCTCGTCATGCTTTGCTTATTGTTATGGATATTAAACCTAAATATTTAAAGGTTTAGATTGTTAAGATGTAATATTACATCTTTTCTTAACCATAATAAAATTTTCCCTTATTTGGATTGATGCAATTAACCCATAATTGTAAATTATGAGTAATGTACATTATAAGTAAAATACTCAGACATTTTGAACAAAATTATATTAAATTACATCAAGGGAAAATGACAAAAGCCTCTAAAGTTTGTAGGTAAATACAAATATCTAACTATAATTTCGTAAAGTTACGATTAGGGAAAAAATATTTTTTTGTGCTTTACTCATGTAGGTATCAAGAGACTTGGAGAAATCGAAGACTAAATAATTGAAGCGAAACTCTCATTCTGTGCTTTCAATTTTTTCTTCGTTGAGTAAATAAAAATGCATCATTTCATTTTTTCATACTTCACATCTGAGTGGTAAAACATATATGAAGAATATTTGTTGTGATCAACTGTTACTAGGATATAATATTTTTCTTGTCAAATTCACATGAGAAAGAAGAAACGGATAACAATGTCTCTTTTACCAAAAGAACTTAAATATTGTAATGTGGACAATATGTTTATGTATGTGTTTCTTGTACTTATTTATTCAATTAAAATGAATGTATGGTCATCTCCCCATAGATACATGTTTTACATTGAAATGGTGGGAGGAATTTAGTTTTATGATGTCTTGGTTAAAATGAGTTTTTGTGACTTATTATTTTGGAATGAATGTTGTGAATAGAAACACTGCTCTGTATAGCGTCTATTATATGCATTTAAGCATCATTAGTATAATTTAGAATTTAATCTTGATGGAACTTTAATAATCACTGTCTGATTAACAAGCCTATATTAACTTAGAAATTTCCAACCTTTTGGATTAGTTCTTCTGCTTCAATGCATGATAGAGTTTGTAATCTTCATATTTTCCGTATTCTTGCTTGAACCCGCTTGCCACATTGGAAACTTGATGTTTTGGTGTCCTTATTTTTATTACGACACAAAAATAGATGTCTTAAATTTGGCATGTTTGATATCCCACTTAGTAGCTCCTCCACACTGGTGTTCCTAATATCTAGTATTTGTAGGTTTCTTAGACTCTCCACTGACTTGGGAATATTTATAACCTTATTTTCCCATAAGTTTAAGTACAATAAATTAAACGACCCAACCAACATATAAAGTATTATTTCAATGGACACACCTGATAGATTAAGGACCCTTAGTAACTTAAAATTTGATGATATGTCAATTAGAGAATAACAAGAATGAATTTATTTCAAATACAAAGAAAGAGCAACGATAGCGTCACGTTGTCGGGCATAATCAAATGATTTCACCTCGGTTTTAGACTAGGCGCTTGGTATTTTCATTATAGCCTTAACTCTTTACCATCATATGTTGTGCAAAAATTCTCTTAATCTGATGTCGCCACACTCAGAGAAGGACGAGCATGAATTTGTTTCAAATATGGAGAAAGAACGAAGATAGTGCGACATAGTCCGGCAAAATCAGATGATTTCACCTCTATTTTAGACTAGGCACGTGGTATTTTCATTCTAGCCTTAACATTTTACCTACATATGTTGTGCATAAATTCTCTTAGTCTAATTTCGTCACACTGAGAGAAGGACGAGCATAATTTTATTTCAAAGACGAAGAAAAGACAAAGATTGTGTGACATAGTCCGGCATAATCGGATGATTTCACCTTTGTTTTAGACTACACGCTTGGTATTTTCACTATAGCCTTAATTCTCTACCATCATATGTCGTGCAGAAATTCTCTTAGTCTAATTTCGATGACGAGCATGAATCTGTATCAAAGACAAAGAAAGAATGAATATGGTGTAACATAGTTAGTCATAGTCGAAAGCTTTCACCTCTGTTGTAGACTAGGCACTGGTATTTCCATTCTAGCCTTATCTCTCAGCCCGACTATGGCAGAATGTGCAGAAATTCTCTTAGTCTGATGTTATCACAATCAGTTCTTCTCGCATTACGTCATGAACTCTAGATGTCTTCACCCTCCTGCCATCATTAATGTCAGTGATATGGATCATGCTTTGGAAGATAAGTTCCATGAGTTTGTCCTCTTCCACCTCCTCCATTTTCATTCTTTTTCTTTCTATAATAAACCCCTCTGCAACCCAAAGTCAATTGACTTTTTTTTTGTTTGATAGGAAAACCATCACAAAAAACACAATAGTACATGAAAATGTGCTTTAGGTATAATGTTAGGTCAATAAAACTCAACAAGATCACATTCACATGCTCAAGCATGGAATTGTAGCTCAGTTGCCAATTGAGGCTATCATGAACCTTCTTCCAATTAATAACCATTTTTTCCTTGAACACAGGAGCCCCCCAATTTCAATAATTATGAGAGGAAACCCTTCATATTTCTGCACAATCACTCAGGCTAATTCTTCCAGCTATTCGGGTGACTCCAAATGGCCTTACAGAAGAGGGCCCATGCATCACTCTCCGGGAGAAGCTCAAGATGATGTACACGACTTTTGGGTCCCACTGAGGTCGCTACATTCTGATTTCTTGTCATGAATATAATTTTACTCCCACAATTATTATCCAAAAATGCACATCTTATTCTAATCCAAAGAGGTATGCTCCAAGCATCATCTAAGACAACAACATATCATTTATCGAGGAAATAGTTAATTAACATCTGAGGTCGCTACGTTTCGGTATTGACATTATTTTTTACGATGTCGATATTTATCTGAATCATATGAAGCTGCAAAAAATGAGGACGAGAATGAAGATAATTCAAGTGATGATGGATTCCTGTACATGGACAACTCTTCTTATTATGATTTTTAACTCTTCCAATGTTTTGAATAAGTTTCGATGAATAAAGACTGAAGAATATGTATTTCTTTTTATTTCATGAAAAGAGTTTTTATCAATAATTACACTGTATTGAATAATGCTATGTTATTTGTAGCTTTATGAATTAAATAACTGTCTTTTATTTTCTGTGTTATTACTATTATGTTATGAACGAAAAAATTATGTCATTTTTTACCTTTGTTAAATCCGGATTGTATTTTTGATTGAGAAGCCAGTTCAAATTGGGATTTAAGTGTTGTTTGTTGTAACAAGGCTTCCTGTTTAAAACAACTAATAAGAGTTTTTAAATTATGTTGATGATCCATTTTAAATTCCATGTGTATAAGGACCACAAAACGAAGATTCTCAGTTTACATACCTGTGTTTCAATGCTGTTGTTCTACAGTTTGGTAAGATAGTGGTATCGTAGCTGTAGTATCGAATAGTGTCTTTTAAATTCCAAAACTAATACATAACCTATACATTAGCGAGTATAGTAAGATTTACATTGAATACCTTAATAACAAAATATGCCTAAATCATAGTGATTTAGCAAGATAATTTTACATTTTGTATACATTTCTAAATTTAATCATCTATCCACATGTTGCAGATTATTCTAAGATTTAACAACTAATTATATCATTAACTTATTTTACAGTATGATTCATACATTTTATGTTTTTAACTCTCATAGGTCTGCAATATCAGTTGAAATTATATCCCACAAAGACTCGACAGTTCCAGGTAATTTATTTATGCTTTCCATATTGTTTTAACTAGCCGATATTCATTTACGATTAATTTTAACAATATTGAAATATGATGGATAATCAAAAAGCATCAATGTGTTCTTTCTAAATTCCCTAACTAATGTAGTTGATTTAAGTTCATACAACTTTACCATCAAGATTGACACTTACAATTTCAAGCATGGGTCACGTAACTACATAGTAACTAAAATCGGAGGCGAAGAAACGTTCATCAATAATCATCAGCCTGACATTTCTCAAAAATCGGTATATATACCTACTTTCATCGAGATATTACATTTAATTCGAATACAAAGATTTATTCTTATACACTACACTTAACAGATGGAACAATTACCCTCATCCTCATTCATAAGCATCTCCGAGGACAACATAGACCCACAGAAGATGTACCCTGCAAAAAACACCGTACTGAAGATATTTGGAAAGAATTTACTCTTCTAAAACTATTTTCAAACAGATTCTAGATTGAACAAAAATAGAAATCACCTATTGAAACACATTACACATTATTATGTACCACATCTCCATGTAATATAATACGTATCTCCGTTATCTTTTATTTTAAACAGATTAAAGTCAAATCCGGATCTACACAAAGGCTGAATTCCACGGATAACAAATAAGTGGAACTTATTTCGATTCAACCTGCTGCGTTTGAAATTGTTAAACTGCATTACTTCAGATTTAGAATAAATTTGGATCGTACAATTGTGCGGAACAATTCTATGTATTTACTTTTCAAATTTCAAAACATTAAAACTCTGTTATATACTTTTGGAATAATACTATAAGCTTTGATAACTAAGAATAATAGATGTTGTCCAGTTCATTATTTTCCATGGTATGATATAAACATACTCAATATAATTGTTCAGTGGAATAACTGCATTTGTGTTATGCTTTCTTTATTTGAGTTTTTAACATCACAAATTTTATTTGAGGTGTAAATAAAACCATGTACATAACTGTTGTTGAATATACGAACTAAGAAACCATTAATTATTAGGTACTTCACAGAATTCCAAACAATTCCAGGCCGTATTCAAATTTTGACTATGACATCAGGTATGATACTCATAATCAAAACTGGGAGTAAATATATAAATGGGAGTATGCGCCCATTAGAATGTTTACAGAGACACCTTCTTAACATTCAAATCATTTCTAATAATCTCAACTTTTAGGTGCCATTCATATCTTATTAAAATGGTCCATTCTTTAATTCCTTACAAATTTTGGACATTTGTCAACAAACTCCTAAGGTATGCAGAGCTCGGCTCTTTCTATTCTTAGCTTCACTGTTTTTACTTATGTTTTTGTACTGTCTGCTTAAGTACTTCATTGTTGTTGCTATATTATTTAATTTCAATGTACGATCATGGTTAATTACTTGAAATGAGAGTAAACATGATAATTGTGTGAACATTTTTATTAACACTTTGAGTCCAAACATAGAAGAAGTTTCATGATTGAATGATACCTTTTCTTAACTCTGTCTATTATGAATATACCAAATGCACTATTAGAAACTTATCTGGGAATGTTATAAATACTTAAATTACGTTTTTCTTATTTCTTATTCAGATATGTAACATTCACTGGAAATAATTTATTATCAGCATTATCTAATTTTAGATGTACATTATCTTGGAATTTCATAACTCCTAAGATCAGTTATATCATTGAAATAGTCATGAAATTCCAGCGATATAAGTTATATAACTTGGATATCAATTATACATAAGTTATATAAATATTGACAACGATTATAAATCTTTGAATTAAAGAACAAAACAGTTATAGAACCACTGATATCAGTTTTACATCATTCAAGTTTTGAAATTCCCAGAGATATCAGTTATATAACTACTATTTTCATTAATGATTCTATATGACAAGTTCCAACTTTCTACAAACATAACTGCATACCAAATGCTAATTCTATATTGAAAAATGTGGGAGTGTTCCAGTAATTGTTCACAACAAAAATTTTTATCACAAAACTATATTGAAAAATGTTAATTCTTTTCCTGTTGATTATGCAAATCTTTTTTATTATTGGAACATTATGCACATAATAGTGGTGTAGACGTTTACCGAAGTCAGCGAGGTTGAAGGTACCTCTCTCTCTCACACACACATACACATACAAGCACACACACACACACACACACACACACACACACACACGTGTTGTGATATTTGCTTCTTTAATTGAGTTCGCATATTTCAATGCTTCTTGCTAGGAGATTTGGTGTTAATATCATACTTGCACATGAATTTATTCACTTTTAAAAAGGAAAATGCTACTCTTATGTAAAGTTTTATACAAAATCTCAGTTTTTATACATGAATTTTGTTCAGTTTTAGAAAGGAAATGATACAAAATCTCAGTTTTGCCTTTGGTTATATCTTCTAAGCAGAAAAAATCATTATGTGTGTCCTCATCTCAGTGGTATTTACCCTTCATCAGAATAGATTTTATTATTAAAATGTTATGATCAGGGGAGTTTGATTTAAAATTATATATAGAACTTAAAGATGTGGTACTCTTTTTTCCTATTTTATTTTTCGTTTTCAATTATTGGAAACCATGTTAGAAATTATATTGAAGAAAGTTAAACCCTTTTGACTCTATTTTCCCCAATTTTGTATTTTTTTATGTTTGAATCTTTATTTCATATTATTTTTTATTTAAAATGTTATGATAGTGCAATGTGTTCAATAATTTGACCAAGGTATGTACATTTTAGTGAGGGAAGCTTCAGTTGATCGTGGCGTGATATGGGTTGTGATTTTTAATATCATTTCTCTAGGTTTTTACTTGATTTACGAGTCTGCTTGGAATAATAACTATTAGATAACTTCACTTACATAATGTGAGGCATGACATTCTTCAGACTAGTCCAGATTGAGGAGAATCTATGTAATGGGAACTGTATGGTATGCAAATTGAATCTAACTGAAATAAAAGTGGCACAAAGAGATCTTGAATGAATCAAGTCCCAAAGGTTCTTCAAGAGGGTGATTGGTTTTAGGTTCTTAAGTAGAACATGCAAAGGCCCCTCTTGTCCATTGGTGTACAAGTATTTTCCCAAGAAACTAACACCACAACTCTATTATGCTTAAGATTATACTTTTGAAATGGGAATTTTAGACTTGATGGTTGCTTTTGATAACAAAAATATTCTTTTTAATTTTTTTCCAGTTGTTTTATACAGTACCATGATGACTAGTAAATCTCAAACGCAACACATTCGAGGAGCTATGCCAACCCCTAAGCAACAGGAGCATGTAGAAGCCAACCCTGCCATACGGGAGTTTATGAAGTCTTGTTTGCATTCTATGGGTGACATTTCTTTAGGCGCTAGATAAATCAACTTTTATCAATTATTGGATGTATGAGTACAATTGCTTAATTTTATGCATTACATATTATATTTGGTGTATTCTAATTTCTAGGTTCCTAGAAATGCCAATGTCGATCTTGTAGCATCACCACAGTGCAACCATTGACATCGTAGATTCAATCTCAATGCTGCTGGCAATCCTCAATGAAGAAACCATCACAAATCATATCACGATCTCAAGCTCGGAACTATTGTGAGGTTAGTATATTTGCTGGAACATTTTAAAGTAAGAGCCTTACTTAATATTTCATTGTTTGATGCATATAATATCCATGATATGCACACTAGTTATACATGTGCCAATGTCAGGATTAATAGCTTCCAAAATTCATTTAACTTTTGTGTTGATGGAACTGATTTATGAGGTTATCAATGTTGAAATTGGTGTAAGGGATTTATTGGTGGTTTAATTTGGTTATTGTTGTTGTTGTTGAGGTAACTATAAATGTTAAAACAAGTTGGCTTCATGAATAAACAAAGGAAACTCTGTTGAATTTTTGCGAAATAATAAGTATGTTAAAAATGATTATCACGAAGTAAATTAAGCAAGTTATAATTAATGTAGGTACAAATCGTTGTAGAACACATTGAATGAAGTTAATGGAGATAACATTATAAGATGAGATGCGATGAGGATGAGGATGACAGTAAAATAACTAACAACTTTTCTATCACCGTATATCAAAGACTAATTCTATCATTTGGATTTTGAATGTAAACGTAAATTTGTTCAGACGTGGATTAGTTGGATTTTCGTAATGTTCGTGAAGGAGGAGGTTGATCGGGTAAGTTGATGATGGTTTACACTATTACCATAAAATTAAATTCCAATGTAAATATTGTATAAGGGTATATATGGTACACAAAAGTATGAGAACTTTATGCTTTTTGGCTTTATATAATAGTAGATTTTACGTAGTTGCAGCATTTTTTTGTCGTGCGGACCGATGTAACTATTTGGAAATTAATTTTTTAAGTTAAACATCAATCCGTTGAACTTGTGTTGAAGGAACTAATTTATGAGGTTCTCAATGTTCAAATTTGTGAAAGTGATTTATTGGTGGCTCAATTTGGTTATTGTTGTTGTTATTGAGTTTAATTTTAAATGTTAAAACAGGTTGGTTTCTGTCGATTTTTTTTTTCAAATTTATAAGTGATCAAAATGAATAACACGACTTTTATTTATGGTTTTTAAAATCTGCATGTAACTAGGCCTACATTATGAGGCTTACATTTTTTATTTGGGTCGGATCACAAACTTCACAAGCTATATGGTAATATGTTTTGCCAATATATTATATTTTTTAGTACTTTTATAATTGAAAATTAATTGTCGTTATATATATCAATGTTTTTAGGTTTGCTCATACAAGTTGTTGATTTGGAAATATTGAATCTAATTATTCCCTCTTCCAATTATTCCCTTGATCAATTTTTGGAGTGGATGAATACGAATAAGGCAAAAAATACTAACTAATCGAAAAGTTTGACTTGGGAAGTATGTCCCTAACCACTTTTCATTTTTCTTTATTGCATATCACTTTTACATTTGACTTATTTAGTTTTTAATACTTATTTTCTTTCCTTTTGCAGGTGGTTTTTTAATGCT
This sequence comes from Sambucus nigra, assembly GCA_949130495.1. Lineage (NCBI taxonomy): Eukaryota > Viridiplantae > Streptophyta > Magnoliopsida > Dipsacales > Adoxaceae > Sambucus > Sambucus nigra. Next base: position 343,707,778 of record OX422221.1, read on the forward strand.
CATGGTCATCAATATCTGTTGGAGTATTTTGAATAGTACTCTATCATTTATTTATCATAGCTTATGTTCATACTTTGTTTGGAATGTTTTGGTACATTTTTTTGTCTTACTAGTAGACAACTTGTTTTGGATGGTTGAAGATACACTTTCTTCATTTTATTTTGGGATGATAAGTTATTAGTGTAACTAGTTTTCTTTGGTTGATAGATAATGTATTGAGGAATCAATTATAATATTAGTGATATCTCCTTGAATATATATTTAGTTTGAGAAATTCGATGTCTTCATCTAAAGTTAAAAGTAGGCAATAAGTTTATAATTAAACTTACAATTTTTATATTATATGGTTGTTCTTTACTAAAAAAATATTGGATTATAGTATTGGAAAAGTTAGTTGACATTATGGGTGTGTTTATATATAGTTTAAAATTCCTGATGCTTTTGGAGAAATGTTGACCACAACCCGATGTTTTTTTCGAAAAGGTTGGAAAATTAGCGATGGCTAAAAAATGTTGCAGAAAACGTCGTAAACATATATCCGACGTTTTTCATAAACTATGCGTATTTCCCAACTGTGGATATACCGATGTTTCGTAAAAATGTCGGGAATGATTTTCCCAACGTTTTAAAAGTTTATGCCGACGTTTATAAAACGTCGCTAAAACCAAGTTTTCTTGTAGTCCATCTCGCTAACTATGAGCGTCATATAACCGAGTTTAAGTCTCCCCTCACTTGATGTGTAATGCCTCAGATCAAATTTATGGGTCACTCGCAGCCAACCCGATTCGACCCGAGCATTAGGTGTGAAGTTCAATTAAACAACCTATATAAAATTGCTAATCCGGTTTCATTTTAATTGGTGTTTCACTTACTTAGCATGCGATTCCAATTTCAAATTAAACTACGTGAGGGACCCATGAGGAGCACCCTAGTGTCCAAGCCACTAACATAAAATTACTAGAAAATACACGATTTTCATAAAATACCAATTTTACTATTTCAAAACTGTGACATATTTACTCATCCTTTATTTCCCACAAAATAACATTTTTATAAAAAAAATTATTCTATAAAAATGTTTAATATTAATCCATTACAAACCATCATTTATTCATGTGCATTATACTCATGTAATCTAATAACAAGACTACTGGTAATGGAAATAGAGTCTTAAGAACTAAGGATAGACTTTTCCACCTCAAAGACTTAAAATGATGATAGATAAGTTGATGTAGGAGGAACAACCCCAACCTCCAAAGGTGGCCTCAAGGGGTTACCAAATGCATCGTGCATGTGTGCTCCCTTCAAGAAAATCCCCAACAAAACTCTCTTCAGACTCTATGGAAGCTTTCTTCTGCATCTTCAAGAACCCCCAGCAAAGCTACACAAATTCGTAGCTCCACTCAACAATAATGGAAATCGATGTTGCAGGCTTGAATATAGTGGAATATTATAAGAATTTGGTGGTTTACAGTAGTGAAATGGTGGTGGGATGGTGGAGAGAAGCCAACAATGATGGAAAACAACTCCACCCTCTCTTTCTCTTCCATTTTCTTCTCTCTTCAAAATACCACAAATGAACCAAAAAAATCCTTATAAAAATCCTCCAAAGTATAAAATTCCCATTTTTCCCATTCTGGGATCACTAGAGCTCGATAGCTCATAAAATCAAGGGTCCGGAACGTGACAGCGCACAAAGGCAACCTGATATAAAAAAATTTGAAATGCATCATTCGAACGGCATTAATCCTCATTCGAACGATAAGGGTATCTCGTCGATCCACGACTTCTAACGACCTTCAAATGACCCTTGAAAGTGATACATTGGGCTCTTATTTGAAGATCGTTTGATCCGTACTTTGAAAAAGACCCAGATATCATTCGAATGACCCTACACTCATTCAAAGGATCCTTTCTTATCCCTTTTCTCCAAATTCAAATTTTTACCCATAATTTCATCAATTATCATCAAACCCCTCTTCAACACAATTTATATATAATTTAAATGAAATATTAGGGAGAGGTATTACAAACTTCCCTCCATGGAGGTTTCGTCCCCAAAATTCTCAATCCATCCATTCTTCAATTTCGAGGAGTTCACTAACTCTCATTATAAGTCGAAGAAATCCTTTGTCGCCAGATGCTCAACACGCAATAAGCTCTAACGCTCACCATCTTGCCAACTATGAGCGTCATATAACCGAGTTGAAGTCTCCCCTCACTTAATCTGTAACGCCTAGGCCCGGATATATGGGTTACTCGTAGCTAACCTGATTCGACCCGAGAGTTAGGTGTGAAGTGCAATTAAACAACCAATATAATATTGCTAATCCAATTTCATTTTAATTAGTGTTTCACTTACTTAGCTTGCGATTCTGATTTCAAATTAAACTACGTGAGGGACCCATGAGGATCACCCTAGAGTCCAAGAATACAAAGATACTAACATAAAATAAAACAGAGTACTTACTTGGATAACACTCTAAAAATACGAAACTGCACCCATCCTGTCGTAACAAAAGGAGGGAGTGAGGTGAATGCTCAGTGGGAAATATACAAAATGCAGTATAGAATCGAATGACCGTAAGATGACTCTAACATGTTATGCCTATGTACATATGTAACTACCTTGTATACATATATGAACATACATATATATATACATATACTTAATGCATGGAACCATTTAGCTTCCTAGAACCTTATTCATCCAGATTTATTCACCTTAATCTTATAAAAGACTTCCTCTTTCTCATTCTGACATTTTTCACTTTATTTAACACACATGGTTAAATACCTAAAATAACTACACATATTTTGACGGAAAGTCATTTATTTACCAAAATTGCCTTTTTCATTTTAACCGACCAACATTAGTACTTTCATTAAAAATAACCTTTTTAACACATGAAAACACCATGTTATAATATACTTATTTAGCCTTTGAAAACCATTCACAACACACCCTTGTGTTAGTTATGGGTTTAACCATTTAGGTTGTTTAACCACCCACTTACTTTACCTTTCCTTTACCTTATAGACATTAATCAATTTATACATTTACTTGTCCATTTAAACCTTTATCGGAACATTTATTAATTCATTTAAGTTAGGTTGTCTTAACATGTTTCCACCACACAACCAATTTCTTAGCATGTTCCTTATTCCTTTATCTTTATCATGGAATCTTTCAATAACCACTGTCACACACCGCTTAATTTTTGCTTCGACACTATGTTGAATGTGAACTAAATAAAATATCATTCTCAGCATGTGATAGATATTCAACATATAAAATTTATTTCACAAGATAACAATTAAATCAATCCCAATAAATAACAGCCACCCATGCAATATAAAATCCATCACCATGCTAATCTCCAAATAAATCTAATCTCCAATAATTATTCAAACTGAGTATAAGAAATCCAATTATTATATCAAAACAAAACTGTATAACTGTGAACCGATTGGCCCACCAAATCCATAAACTGAGTCTCAATCCAAATGCGAAGGAAAGGAAACTAAACTAAATTACTAATCATAAAGTAAATAAACTCAACTTTACCTCCAAGATGTAACCCCAAAATAATCCTATGCAGTTACTCTAGCACTTAATACCTGAAAAGGTTAGTCAATGCATAGGGTCACAGCCCCAAGCATGAATACACACTACTCCCCTCAATTAGAGTCCGTGAACTCAGACAATAGAATTATACATGATCAATATCATAATAGAATATTTTAAATTAAACGAGATATGATTAGACGCAGTAACAATAAATCACTAACTTCCCAAAATAATTCTTATTCAAAAAATCAAACCAATATTATTTTAAATATCCAACAGCCGCATGTTGTTAATTTAAATAAATTAACCCAAACTATCATTCTTCTCAAAAAATTATTATTTGATGTGGTACTCCAATAGGAAATTCTTACTCCAATAATTCACATTATTATAGCAGTCATCCCGCCTCGGGTAGTACTCCCATTCAAATCCACTTCCCTCATCAATGGCCAGCTGATCCGTTTAAACTGTCGGCCCTCGTACATTATGTCGCCAATAAATTTTAATACCCATTTTATTATCTTAGGTATTTATTCTCAATTAATTATCCTACTCATTATTTTATATTTATACACCCCACTCTTATTGGTGATTTGAGATCCTCAAAAACACCCTTAGTCCCAAACCTAAAGGTTCCCAACACATAAATACGTCCTACCTTAATTATAGGATGAACATCTAATTATAACACCTCCTAGTCTTATACCTAGGCTATAAAATCGACGGCACGACATAAAAATCAGCCCCACCATAGAATCACCCATTCGTAAAAATCTACACTCACTAGTCCCATACTTAGAAAGCGTAAATCGCAACTAAAGCCTCTGCACTAGTCCTATACCTTGTAAGGATCCTAAAATATAGGTGAGAGCATACTATCAAGATCCCATCGTACCCACGATGATAATTATCAATATTAATCAATCATATAACCAAACAGCACATATAAATAATATCACAAATTTATTTGTGATGGTACAAGTTAATTTAATTAATAATATTGTCGTTGTCCTGAATACAATTATCCCTATTTAATCATTATAGATTAATCAACATACAAGATTCATGAAGCATACCAAAATTGTCCACTTGTATCAACTACATAATTTTTGTGCGAGTATACACGTCCCAATTTCAATTAAAAACAACCCCCATAAATTCTACATACGATCCTACACCCATAATAACCAAAACCCAAAACTCTCTCCTACGCACGCAAAGGTTTCAAGTCTTATTCCATATTAACATTTTTCATCAAAACAGTACAAAATTTAGCTTTCACTCTTTCAAATTATGTTGCTAATTTGTTTTAAGAAAAACATGTCATTAAGCGTTTAGGTGACATTTAAAATGCATAATACTAAAGGAAGAGAATAGAGTATCCATGCCTGAATAAAAGTTGATGGAGAATTCTGATTTCAAATATGTATTCTTCTTAAAAAGTTGATAAAGATCCATTCTTGACACATCTTGAGAAAATCCATTTAATCTTGGTAAATCTTGAGTTGAAACCTTGAAGAAAATTGGGGCAAAGGTTTGTAAATGAAAGGGAAATATTGTAGAGAAGTATTTTGGAGGAAGAGTTGTAGAAAAAGTTATTTCAAGAACCCATCCATGAATTAGATTTAATTTATAATGATTGTGAGTTCTAATGCTAATAGGATTCTATTTAAACTAAAAAAAAAATTGCCCGTTAGTCACGGCACCGAACCGTGACAACCGTTTTGTTTAGTTCCCATTTTAACTCCAATTTTAATTTCAATTAAAATCCTACTTTTCAATATTAAAAATCAACATTTAAATTACTAAAATTAAAAAATTCCAAAATTTTATTTTACCCAAATTTCTGAATTAATTTAAATAATACCTTTTAAATTTATGGGGTGTTACAACCACGTACTTTAACGGGCTCCACACTGCCAACAACAACACCATATTGTCTGGCCAGTGTTTTGGATCTTTCAACCCAGGGATCTGGGCCCTCCTTAATTTTTTCAGTGTCATCCGAGTTCCTTTTTTATGTATTTTAATATTTTACAAATTTCAACATTATTCAACTTTTCCTTTTACCCGGCCGAAGCTAAAACTCGGGGTTTCACCTCAACTTGTATTACACTTTGAAAATCATCATTTCATGTCCTTTACACTTTAAATTTCATTTTATTACAAAAATCATGTTTATTATGAGTATCATGTGTAACACTCTTTCCAATATTTTTAATTCATAAAAATGTTCCACTCTACGTAAAATTACCATTTTACCCTTTTGTTTCCAAATGCACGTTTTGTTCCGTTTCACAACTGTTAATTTTCCAGACACCATTAGGTTACCCACACTAACTTCTTAAGTATTTTCACTACACCAAATATAGCAATCTAACATGGTTTGAAATTATGCCAAATCAAATATGGCACGGTTTTGAACTGTGCCAGAATCAGGTATTCCAAAATATCCTTTTTTCTCGGCACGGTTTAAAACTATGCCAGATTTGGGCAAATAAGAGAATTTGATACTTTTGGCACTACAATAAATAAGGCGATTGGTCACGGACTTTATCCCTGACTAGGCTTGGTCCATGACCAAATCGGGCATGACCAATTTTGGTGGTCACATCCCAAATCCCTTACCTTTCCTAATCATGGACTTCTGACAGTCACGGACATGGTCACGGCCAATAGACCTAACCCGATTTACAAGCATGGTCACGGCCCAAACTACCAATTTAAAAAGCATCTAGTCATGGCCCATATCCGTGACCATGTTTTGTGTACAATTAAACCTGGTCACGGCTTAAAGCCGTGACCATTTTTCTTATGATTATTCTTCATCACGGCTTTAGGCCTTGACTATGTTTTTTGTCTAAGTCAACTTAGTCATGGTTTTGGGTCGTGCCCAAGATTACTATGCAAAAAACATGGTCCCGGATTTGAGGCATGACCAGCTTTAATAATTAAAAAAATCCTTGAATTGGGAGGTTAATCGGTCAGTTGCTATAAGTGCTCCTTGGGTGACGTCGCGGGGGTCCCGTACTCTCAAATCAGGGGTCCCATGACCATGATATCATGGGACCCATGTAGACATTCTGAAAATCTTAGTCGTGCTCTCAAATTGGGGGTACTATGATCACGCGGTCGGTTCGTGCGGGTTACATTGGTTTCGAGCGAGGGGTTGGCGCTGCCCACGGGACTTTTGGGGGGGACGTTGCAGGGTTTCGCCCTCTAATGACACATTTTCAAGCCTTAGTGTAGGAATTCTAAAATCTAGGTCATGCTCTTAAATCAAGGGTCATGTGACCACATGGTCATTTCCTACAAGTTACATTAGACCCGTGCGAGGTGTTGGCGCCACTCACAGGGCTGTGGGGGGGGGGGGGGGACTAAGGGGTCTCACCCCCCGACGACATGTTTTCAAGCCTAAGTGTGGATTTTCTCTATTTTGGGTTGTGATCTCAAATTGAGGGTCTTGTGACCACGTGATGAGTTCCTACGAGTTACATTCGACCCGTGCAAGGTGTTGGCACCACTCACGGGGCCGTGTGGGGGGCGGTAAGGGGTTTCGCCCTCCTACGGCAAATTTTTAATCCTAAGGGTGGATATTCTCTGTTTTGGATCGTGCTCTAAAACCGAGGGTACCATGACCATGTGGTCGGTACTTACGAGTTACATTGGTCCCATGTGAGGTGTTAGCACCTCTCAAGGGGACGTTTGGGGGGTGCTAAGGGTTTTCGCCCTTGATGGAAAGTTTCAACCCTAAGTGTGGATATTATTATTTTTAGGCCGTGGTCTCAAACCGAGGGCCCAGTGACCTTGAGGTTGGTTCGTATGGGCTACGTTGGTACCGAATGAGATGTTGACATCACCCACGAGGCCGTTTGGGGGGTATTACGGGGTTTCGCCCTCTAACGGCGCATTTTCAAGCCTAGGTGTAGGCATTATGAAATCTGGGCCATGCTCTCAAACCGAGGTTTGCATGACCACGCGGTCAATTCCTACACGTTACATTGGACTCGTGCAATGTATTGTCGCCGCTCAGGGGCCGCGTGGGAGGCGCTAAGGGGTTCGCCCCCCGACGACACATTTTTAAGCCTAAGTGTGGATTTTCTATATTTTGCATGGTCCTCTCAAATCGAGGGTCCCGTGACCATGCAGTCGGTTCGTGCGAGTTACATTGGACATGTACAAGGTGTTGGTACTTCTCACAGGGCCGTGTGGGGGCGCTTAGGGGTTTCGGCCCTCGATGACACGTTTTCAAGCCTAAAAGTGGAAATTCTTTATTTTGAGTCTTTCTCTCAAACCAAGGTTCCCGTGACCACGCGGTCAGTTCCTCCAAGTTACACTGGTCCCATGAGAGATGTTGACACTGCTCACGGGGCTGGGGGGGGAGCTAAGGGGTTTCGAACCTTGACGGCATGTTTTCAAGCCTAAGTGTGGATATTCTCTGTTTTGGGTCGTGCTCTCAAACGAAGGGTCCTGTGACTACACGATCAGTTCTTACGAGTTACATAGGTCCCGTGAATGGTGTTGGCACTCCTCATGGGTCCGTTTGGGGGGTGCTAAGGGGTTTCTCCCCCCGACGGCACGTTCTCAAGCCTAAGTGTGGATATTCTCTATTTTGGTTTGTGCTCTCAAACCGAGGGTCCCGTGACCACGCGGTCGAATCGTGCGAGTTAAACTGGACACGCGTGAGGTGTTGGCATTTCTCATGGGGCCTTGGGGGGGGGGGGGGGGATAAGGGGTTTCGCACCCCAACGTCCCATATTGAAGCCTAAGTGTGGATTTTCTCTATTTTGGACCGTGCTCTCAAATCGAGGGTCCCGTGACCACGCGATCGATTCCTATGAGTTACATTAGACCCGTGCGAGGTGTTGGTGCCACTCACGAGGCCATTTGGAGGGAGCTTTGGGGTTTCTTCCTCTAAAGGCTTGTTTTGCAAGAAAATTTGTCATTTCTGGCCTAGCTAAATGCGGCATGTTGTAGAGCTCATTGAAATAATTATGGAAAGGTGTCCCGAATAATATGGTGTATTTTCCCATTTGGAGTTTGATAGATTATTCTTTACGACTCCTCTAAAGGCATGTTTAGTGGATCTTGATGAAGGCCACAATCCCTGTAATGGTAGATATTCTCATTATGGGGAGTCTGTCCTTCATCAAGATCCACCAATCCAGGACACTCCAATAGAGGATTCATATTTGGAATACTCTATCAAACTTCAAATGGGAAAACGCATCATATTTTCCGGTACTCCTTTCCAAAATAATTTAATGAGCTCTACAACACGCAGGAACCGACCTCATGGTCAAGGGGCCATTAACCAAGCGCTATGTGGTTTCACCCCCCCCCCCCCCCAAAGGTACATTTTCAAGCCTAAGTGTGGATTTTCTATATTTTGGGAAGTACCCTCAAACCGGGGGGTCCCATGACCATGCGTTCGGCTCCTATGACTTACATTGGTCCTGTGCGAGGTGTTGGTGCCACTTACATGGCCGCTTGGGGGCTTCTAAGGGGTTTCGCCCCCAACGTCACATTTTCAAGCCTAAGTGTGGATATTCACAAATTTGTATCATGCTCTCAAATTAGGGGTCATCTGACCATACGGTGAGTCCCTATGAGTTGTTCTGAGCGAGGTGCTGGCGCTACCTACGGGCCATTTGGGGGGCGTTGCGGGATTTTGCCCCTCAACGGCATGTTTTCAATCCTAAGTGTGGATACTCTCTGTTTTGGCTCATGCCATCAAACCGAGGGTCCTGTGACCATGATATTGGCTCCTACTAGCTTTAATAGACCCGTGCGCGGGGATCGCTCCCCTAAAAGGGCCATTTGGGGGGAGCGAAGGGGTTTCCCCTCTAACAGAACGTTTTCAAGCCTAAGTGTGGATTTTCTAAAATTATCGTCATATTCTCAAACCGAGGGTCCCATGACCAAGCGATCGGTTCTTGAGAGTTACATTGGTCCCGTGTGCGGTGATCGCTCCCCTAAAGAGGACTCTTGGGGTATCTCCATCTAAAGACACGTTTTTAAGCCTAAGTGTGGATTTTCTCAAATTATCGTCATATTCTCAAATCATGGGTCCCGTGACCACACGATCGATTCCTGCAAGTGACATTGATCCCGTGCGAGGTGTTTGCACCTCTCAAAGGCCGTTTGGGAGGTGATTTTGGTTTTCTCCAACAAAAGGCATGTTTGGCAAGAAAATATTCCTTTTCTGACCTTGCCAAATACAGCATGTTGTAGAGCTCATTGAAATTATTCTGGAAAGGAGTCCCGGATAATATAATGAATTTTTCCCATTTGGAGTTTGATAGAGTATTCCAAATACGACTCCTCTCATTACGAGGAGTGTGGCCTTCATCAAGAACCACCAATATAGGACACTCTAGGGAACTCAAAGGTGGCCTCACAGGGAACTCAACTTATGCTCAGGAGATGAAGGATGGGGAAGTAGTTTCTACTGAGCTGGATCGACAATAGCCCCAACATTTTGAATAATTTGTAGTAGCAACTCGGCCCCTCCGTTATGAACAAATAAGGTGGCCTCACAGAAAGAATATGAGTTTTAAAACCCTCATTGAGGGTTGTCAATCTGTTAATCTTCCTGTGAGGCCACCTTGTAATGTTGAGTTCCCCGCACCTTGAAATTAATCCCTTACAAACATTACCGCTCACCCTACTCAACAAAATCGAACTCTACCATCTAAAATTAATAATGGGAACACTTGTTATAGTTGTAAAAAGTCAAGGATTCACTCGTGGGAGACTACATGGATCCGCTGGTCCAAAAACTGTCTATTCAGAGAACGGTTCTAATTTACATATAAAAACTTCAAAATGTTACAAGTCTTTATAGGTCACTGACTAAAAAAATTTGGGCAAAATTTCCTCTATTTTCTGGACATTCTAAAACCTGGAAATACAAAACCTGCGTAATGTAATTCCCATATGACCATAAAATTTAAAATTAAAATTATATAAGCCCGCAAGGCCATAAAAGTTAACAATAAAATAAACAAAAGCCCGCACGACTATAACACAAAAAATAGAATCCTGAATATTAACGCAATTAAATAAATAATCCCCTTGTTCTAAACCATTGACTTCTTCCTGTGTTCCACATGGATAAAAGGTAACGATAAAATGTTATCCTACAAAAAAGAGATGATACTAGTAACTAAATAATTTTTAAAAAATCCTATTTAAGCTGAAAATTTGCATATATGAGTTACAATTATTATTATATCCCCAAACCGGAAGTCTTGTGACTACGTCCTCAGCTCTTACGAGGTACATTTATCCTATGTGAGATTTTAGTACCTCTTACGGGGTCGTTTGAGGACTGGTTTGATTTTTCACCCTTAAATGTCATGTCTTAAAGTTTAATATAAATATTTTCAAATTATCTTCATATTCTCAATCTGAGAGACGCGTGATTATGCGATTAGTTCCTATAAGTTACATTAGTCCTGTACGAGGTGTTAGTGCCTCTGACGGGACTGTTTGATGACTGGTTTAGGTTTTCACCCTCTAACGGCATGTTTTTAAGCTTAATCTAGATATTTTTAAATTAATTTTATATTCACAACCCGAGAGACCCATGACTATGTTGTTAGTTTCTTCAAGTTACATTGGTCTTGTGCGAGGTGTTCATGCCTCTTACGGGGCTATTTTGGGGTTGGTTTGAGTTTTCACTCTTTTAATGGCTTATTTTTAAGCGTAATATATATGTTTTCAAATTATCATCATATTCTCAAATCAAAAGACCCGTGACTACGGGATGACTTCCTATGAGTTACATTGGTCTCGTACGAGGTGTTAGTGCTTCCTACGAGTCCGTTTAGGGGTTGGTTTGGGTTTTCATCCTTTGACAACATGTTTTTAAGCTAAATTCTTCATATTTTGAAATTATCATCATAGTCTCAAATTGAAAGTCCCGTGACTACGTGGTCAGTTCCTACAAACTACATTAATCTCATGGGGGGTGTTCATGCCTCTTACGAGACCATTTGAGGGATATTTTGGATTTTCACCCTCTAATAACATGTTTTAAGCATACTCTAAATATTTTCGTTATGTCATTATATTCTCAAATCGAGAGTCCCATGACTACACAGTCAGTTCTTATGAGTTACATTGGCTCGTGCGAGGTGTTCGTTCCTCTTACGGAGCCATTTGGGGGCTAGTTTGGGTTTTTAACCATTAACGGGCATGTTTTTCAGACTAATCTATATATTTTTAAATGATCATAAATCGGGAGACCCCGTGACTACGCGATCAGTTCCTACAAGTTATATTAGTCTCGTGCGAGGTGTTCTTGCCTCTTACAAGGCCATTTGGGGACTAGTTTGGGTTTTCACCGTTTAATGGACTGTTTTTAAGCCTAATCTATATATTTTCAAATTATTGTATATTCTCAAATCGAGAGACATGTGACTATGACGTCAATTCCTACGAGTTACATTGGTCCCATATGAGGTGTTAGTGCCACTTACAGGACCGTTTGAGGGTTAGTTTGGGTTTTCACCCACTAATGGCATACTTTTAAGCACAATCTTGTTATTTTCAAATTATTATCATATTCTTAAATCAGGAGACCCGTGAATACACGGGCAGTTCCTACAAGTTACATTGGTCCCATGCAAGGTGTGATACCTCTTATGGGACTGTTTGGGGGGTGGTTTGGATTTTCACCCTTTAATGGCCAATTTTCAAGATTAATCAATAATTTTACAAATTCTCCTCGCATTCTCAAATATGGAGTCCCGGGACTACACGGTCAGTTCCTATGAGTTATATTGGTCTCACGAGAGGTGTTAGTGCCTCGTACGGGGCCGTTTGGGGATTATCTGGGGTTTTCACCCTCTAATGATGTATTTTTAAGCCTAAGTATACATATTCAAAATATTTCGTCATACTCTGAAATCGGAGACCCGTGACTACACAGTCAGTTCCAACAAGTTACAGTGGTCCTGTACGAGGTGTCCATACCTCTTACGGGGACGTTTGGATGCTAGTTTGGGTTTTTACCCTTTAACAACTTGTTTTTAAGATTAATGTATATATTTTCAAATCATTGTCATATTCTCAAATGAGGATTCATGTGACTACGTGGTCAGTTCTTACGAGTTAAATTGATCACATGCAAGGTGTTCATGCCTCTTACGGGACCGTTTGGGGATTATTTTGGATTTTCACCCTTTAACGTCGTGTTTTTAAACCTAAGTCTAATATTTACAAATTCTCATCATATTCTCAAATAGGATGGACCGTGACTACGTGGTCAGTTCGTACAAGTTACATTAGTCCTGTGTGAGGTGTTCATGCCTTTTACAGGACCATTTGGGAGCTGGTTTAGGTTTTCACCCTCTAACAACGTATTTATAAGCCTAATGTAAAGAATGGCATCAATGCAGATCTAATAGAAATGTAATGTTGATGCATACACTCAACAATTCTAAAATCCCATGAACTAAGGTTCACTACTCCATCTAAGTTATTTCCATCCATCTATATGAAGGTCTTAACCTTAAATAATCATAGTAAAGATTAAATTCATTAGATCATCAAGTAAACAAGCTTCGAAATGTTATTGTTTCCTAGATAACATTCAAGATGAAAAAGAAGCAATTATCAAAGTCGTGAAAAATCAAAGAAACAACCATCATATTTGACTAAGGAGACATCAAAAGGACTAAGTCCATGAGTGAAACTTGATTATTTAGAAGGGAACACATTGAGGGATATCTTGCCCGTAATATTATTGAAGATGTTTATTTTTTCTACTCCAGTTGTCTTGGATGTAAGGGTTTATACCGTTCTCTTTTATTGGCATATAAATATAAAGATAAATCTCATTGAGCATGTTCCACCAGATGGGAATTGTGACAAGGACATGACACTTAACGAAGGTTTTGTCAATAACACTAGTCACTGATATACCCATATATACCCTCGGCCAGGCCGAGGGAGCCCTACACCTGGACAGGGCCAAGACGGCCCCTCTTGACCAATATCGGACGAACCTCCAAGGGGCCGACCCATCATCATGGCTCAGACGACCCTTCAAGGGGCCGACCCATCATCATGGCTCAAATGACCCTCCAAGGGGCCGACCCCTCATCAGGCCCAGACGACCCTCCAAGGGGCCGAACCCTCATCAAGTCCAGACGACCCTCCAAGGCGGTGACAGTACGAGGCCCAAATTGGGCCAGACTCACTACCAGAATGAACTTTACCCTCGACCTCACATCATAGGCCGAGGGTGACATCATCACAGCGCGTGGTTTGGGAGATGCGTGGAACAGTGCGCGTGAGGCTCACATGGCACGTGGAAGACCATTACAACAATATCATCTCCTCACGTGAGGGAATATTATGTCATCATTAATCACAGGTGGCATCGAAACGTGTCAGTAGGGGATTGGCTAGATTATCATTCACATGCACCATGCATGCTTGAGGGGTACACTACACCCCTCAAAACCTATATATACTTGTCACCTACAACCCTGAAAAGGTATGGATAATTGTAACCCTAACAAAAACTCTGCTTGTACACATAGTAGAGAGAGAGAAGGGGAGCTTATGTGCATTGTATCCTAGGCCATTAGCACCCATACTTAGTGGATCACACACTCACAGTGGATGTAGGCCTAATTGGCTGAACCACTATACATCATTGTCTTATTCCTCTTATACTCATCCCCTTCTATACACTTACACACATATACATATATATCTCTATAGCTGCCATGGTTATCACAGTTTGAGATCATCATCACTTATCTGGTGGTGCTGAATCTTAGCATCATCAGTCACCATGCACAACTTTGGGCTGTTATAAAGTATCAGTATGTTTTAAACAATATAACAACTAAAAAATGAAAGTAAATAAAGGAAGGGAGAATAAGGAAATAAAAGTGTTTAGAGTGACCGCGGTGATAATATGGAGGAATATCTTATTTTCTTAATCAATTTACAACTTCAATTCGAACCATGGACTTCTTAATATAATAAAACTTTAAAATGTAAATGCTCCAATATAGATATTAATGGACAATGAGAGGGAGAAAAAAATAAACAAGAGGGGTGGTAAATAGACACATAAGTGAATAGATACAACATAAACACATGTATAGAAACTCAGCGCTCAGATTGGTTTGTTCCATCAACTACCTTACATATACAGATAGATAGTTGATGATTACTTCGTTGATTACCTTATTGATTTGTTTATCTACCGTAGAGCTTGTGAAAACTAGATATTAAATTCCACTAAGAAAATAATTTGTGAGCAAAAATGTGAATAAAATAGATAGTTCACGATTAATTTTCCAAATTATATAATAAGGAAAAAAAGATTTTACAAATAATCACATTTGCTCAGGCACGCATAATAGCTATCTCTTCTTGACTCGCATTAGCCATTATTTCACTAATCTCAACCACATCATCTGGACGCGTGTGTTTCATATATTCAACTGCATTTTTCAAGTTTTCAAGCCTCAAGTTTTTCATGCTCTCCGTGGACGTTATCATCAACTTGGGATTAGTCGTCATCTGCAATTTTAATGATGGATCACAAATAATCAATATATTGGATAATATGATTCCATTAAAATAAATCAGAAATTATTCAATTGACAAAGCAGTAAAAATGACAAAAACATTTAGGGAATTGTTTGGGTAAATTACAAAAAGTAGACTAGTTTTTTCGACAATTGTACAAAATAATACCATCTTTCTATTTTATCAAAATTAGCGAAATAATTACAAATAAAGAGGATGAGATTTTCTCTAGAGACTATACTAAAAACGATGATGATAATAATAATAATAATAATAATAATAATAATAATAATAATAATAATAATAATAATAATAATAATAATAATAATAATAATAATAATAATAATAATAATAATAATAATAATAATAATAATAGTAATAAAAGATAAAAAACATGATTATTTAATTACAAAATGCTATCGATTCAACTTCAAATCAACATAGAGGAAGGAAAGTTTACAAAAACATTGGATGAATAAGCTCATGAGGTGGATATAAATTTTAAATTTTCCAAAACTGAATCTTTATCCTTACCCTAACTTTTTTACACATTTCTTTAAGTTCCATTATGCATCTCCAAGGCAAACATACCCCGGGATCAATGAAATAGTATATGCCCAAAGCCGATTGGCTCGGACCCAATAGGCTTAGATCCCCAGAAATGCGGATGACCCATAAAAGCCCTTGTGATTTTCAAATTCCCGTTTAAGTCCTCTTTGGCAGCTCCCAAGGCGATGTGAGGGACAATATTATCCCCGGAACTATAATGTTACCAATTATAATTGCTTGTATTAAAATTATCATCTCTATGAACATAAACATGAGAATATGACAAACATCAATAATTTGTAAATCTACTAAGAAGACATAAAGAAAACTTAAGAAATAATGAGGGCCAAGAAGGATAAATAAAAATGAGTTCGAGTCTTCAACCACTTAGTATCCTAATAATCTAAATTAAAACATTTTTATTTACACATTGCATCCTGGTACTTATCAAACGTCTAAAACTATTAAATATCATATGAGAAAATTGTGGTCGCCTCGCCAAATTAGAATCCATTACGCACAGTCTAATTACACAACAACATATATAATATGCATGAAAATAGGTCACATGTCTTTCTTTCAGCAAGTGTACAAAGAAATCAATTGCAAATCCCAAAAAACAAGTAAAACCATACAGTTTACAAATCTAAAGTCCAATATGATCAAAATAAGCCATACATATTTCAAAACATCTTCTACATAAGTTAATTTCACAGATAGAGTATATTCTATTAAAAGCATTATATCATGATTGTTAAACGTAATTTGAATATCCTAAAAGCAAATAAGGATTTTAGCTAACAACCCAATGGTGTCATATAACTATAACATCATATAGTATTGTGGCTACAAATGGGAACAATTCAGGGGGAGACATGAAAGAAAAATATTATGCTATCATTATTTCTCTTGTAAAATTGAAAAAATGACAAAATAGTGGATAAATAAATGTGTCCTTTCTTGGTTATAGGAGAAAAGAAAATACGTCAAACAACCAACCTAATACTAGTCCAATAGTTATCCTTCTATTAAGATGAATACGAAATCAAAGCACCAGTAATTAAAATACAAGATATTGATATACCTTTTTTGATTAATTTTGGATCTCAAGTAGATGGTGGCAGCTCGATGATGGAGGTTTGTGGATAATGGCAGTTCGTGGATGATGGAGGCGTCGAATAGTGTTGATAATGGAGGCACCGGGAGACACCGGTGATGAGGCGTCAGGTAGCGTGATCGTGGAGGCTCTAGGTAAGTGGGTAGAGAGATAGAGGGAGATACTTAAGTTATTGATTTGGTTCCCTCTTTAAATTTTGGTCCCAGCTTGAAATTGTGGGGTGTTATTTTTTAATAAAACGTACCCATATTTGCCACGGTTTTAAACCATGCCAGATTTTGGCACTGTTTTAAATCATGCCAGATTATCATTAAACCGCCCCAAATTCTGGCACTATTTTAAACTGTGCCAAAATCTCCTTGCCTGAGCGTTCCAGATTAGCATTTTTGGTGAGTGATTTAACACTTTAACACCATTTTAACATTTGGGAACAATATTTTTCTCAATTGGAAACATCTTCATTTAAACACATTTATTTTCAAGAATCATTAAAAATATAATACTATTATATAAGAAAGACATCATTTTCTTTTATTAACACATGTAGTCTTACAACCTTACACTTATCACCTATAATACCTTTTTCACACCTTTGAAGACTAGAATTTTTACTTTTCTTATTTCGTGCCTAAACACAACAAAATCTTCTTTAGACTTGTTTATATGTCCAATATCAAAATACTACAAGTTTATATGCATGAGAAGATGGATTTCAATTTTAAAATCCTATTAAATGAGTTAACTTAACATTTTATTCTAAAAAATCTCAATACTTGTAAAATTATGCTTTTCAAGGCACAAAGACATTTTTAATTTCTTCCAACTCAGCAAATGTCCATTTTCATGAAATCTCTATTTTCGCAAAGAAACTTTGGATATTTATTTCACAAACATTATAGCAAGATCAACATCATTTTTCAAAATTTTATTTCATAAAATTTTTATCATCAAATTTCTAAAAAAATACACCAGTTTCATAAAATACAAATTTTAATATTTTGAAACTTTGAAATATTTATTCATCCTTTATTTCCAACAAAATAAAATGTTTATCAACATTTCTATTCCATAAAAATGTTTAATATTAATCCACTAGAAACCATCATTAATTCATGCGAATTCTAATCATGTAATCTAACAACAAGACTACTAGTAATGAAAATATAGTCTTAAACAGTGAGGATAGATTTTTCCATCGAAAAACTTCAAATGGTGATAGAAAAGTTGGTGTAGGAGAAGAAACCCCCACCTCCAAAGGTGGCCTTAAGGAGTTACCAAATGCATCCTCCAAGAGTGCTCCATTTAAGCTTCCGTGCAAATCCCTAACAAAACTCTCTTCATATTCCATGGAAGCTTCCTTCTCCATCTTCAAGAACCCCCAACAAAGCTATATAAATTCATAGGTCCACTAAACAATGGTGGAAATGGGTGTTGTAGGCTTGAATCTAGTGAAATACTTTTAGAATGTGGTGGTTTATGGTGGTGAAAGGGTGGCGGGATGGTGGAGACAAGCAAACAATAGTTGAATACTACTCCCTCTCTATCCTTATTCCATCTTTTTTTCTCTTCAAAATTCCCCAAATGAACCAAACAAATCTTTATGAAAACACATAAAATCCAAAAATTCACATCTTTCTCAATCTGGGCTCAATAGAGCTCGACAGATCATCAAATCAAGGGTCCAGAATGTGATAGTGCACAAGGGCAATCCGATACCCAGAATTTCGAAATGCGTCGTTCGAACGATATTAAGCCTCGTTTGAAGGATAAGGGAATCTCATTCGATCCATGGCTTCTAATGACCGACCTTTAAAAGTGATACAATGAGATCTTGTTCGAAGCTCATTCGATCCCTGCTTCTAATGAGATCCAGATATCGTTCGAACGTCCCTACACTCGTTCAAATGATCCATTCTTTTTCCTTTTATCCAATTTCTAATTTTTACCCACAATTTCAACAATTATCATCAAACCCCACTTCAGCACAATTTATACAGAATTTAACTGAAATAATAGGGAGGGGTATTACATGACTATTATGTTCAAACAAGTCCTAGGACCACCTTTCGAATTACCCTATAGTAAATCGGTGCCTCCACGGGCAACCTTCTCTAATGACCAACACTCACCCAAAAGTGAACCATAATACAACCAAGCCTTATGTTCATAATCGAGAACTATTTCCAATCTTAGGGCTACTCATCCTGCGCCTCGTGAATCTTTACGTTATCCCGATTATACAACTTGCATAAACTTGCCGTTAACCATAAAATTTCAATTTCTAACTTCGAGAAGTGATACACCTATCAAATCATCAGTGTGCCTTCGGCTAACACCTTCTGCTGCATCAATCTGATGACCCTAGGTGTCTCACTTTAGTGCACACATTTGAGCCTCACGCTAAACACTCCCCATGGCAAAGAAAAACATCTTCTATATTTCCTCGATTTATAACACTATACAATATCCTCAAGCCATCATTATTCTCTTAACAACCAGAGCCACTAATTTCCATGTCGGCCGGTCGAAAAGGTCACTATTCTTAAAAAAGGAAAGTAATATGAGCAAACCATTTGGTCAAAAGTGCGGCCACCCCTACATAGAACTTAATGCAATAGCAAAATACCTCAGATATGGCGCACCCAGTTATCGAGTTAAATTTACCATACCCGTTCCATCGCGCTTTACCAGACCCCTAGCATCGTACCATGACATGGTGCCAATCCGAGTTACCACATACATGAGAATAATGATCCTCGATTATCTAAATCGAAAGGGATACACGAGACTCAGAAGGAACACGCAACCGTTCTGAGAAAATCCCACCCATATGTGTGAGACTATGATTTATGAAAGTGAACCTATGAAATCTGCTTGAAGTCATATCACTCATCCCTAAGGTTTTCACCGGATACTAATCCTAACCACATACCCTGCCTTGGGTCACCAATCGTGACGAATCGAATCACAACCATTCATTCTCATAACTCGAAAGTAATATACGAACATGTAGTTCTCTAGGAAGTTGATGCCCAACTTCCTTCCTGGGGAGTGAGGCCCTACTCCTCGCATCCTCATCACACATGAACTACTCCAATTAGAGAATGCCTAACCTGCTTGCTTACACTGACCTAGTCCACTTATCAGTGATGATATCACCAACCGACTACACTTAGGTCACTACCTGTGTTATCATATAGTGATCAAAATCCCAAATTCTCATAGGCATTACTCAGTTTGTGAGAGGCATTAACCATATTGTGTCCTTTGACTACACGAGATTTTTGCCAACCTTACTTTCGGGTTCGATTCAAACTAAATTTATGTGGCGACCCCACCGGACGCCATTATCATTTTAAGGTTGGTAAGTACCACACAAGGCTACATCTCCTAGTTCGTACCGACTTGGTAGGATGTTCCAAGAACTAGTCTTAGCATACCGCTGATACACACCAGCATTCTAATCATGCTCTGATATTACCCCACCATGGTTGCCATTTTCAAGTCTCCACCCGGCGTCATCAACCCAAACCTCGAATATATTTCCTAATACACCTTGAAAACGAGTGTCATAACACCAATACTAGTCATTTAATTACATCTGATCATCATGCCCATAACGACACAAGCTTTCGACTTACCATAAGGATTACACCACCTATTTGTGCTACTTCAGGAAGTCACACCCGACACGTACACTATACGACTCATCTAAACCTTGACCAATAATATGAAATCATCACCTGACCCTCAATAAAATCATTACTAGGACACTAATACTTCTTTCAACCAGACTTAAATGGCCTTCTTAGGATATCAAACACACTCCACATAAAATTCCCCAAATTTCATAAGATTTCATCATCCGTTCCTTTACCATTTCAGGTGCGCACTACAAACCTGTCAATACCCACATCAAGATTACTTAATGCTTGCAAAGACACTAGTCTACAAGCTGCCAAATACGGCACACCTGAACTATAGAATACCTCAGGACTCATAACAAGTAATTTTATATCCCCAATGATGCCTCACACAATTAGTCCTATGGACATCCAAAAGCCTTTAAACCACACAGCCACTAGGATTACCTTGATCCCAACTATTACTTAGGCAACTAACACGAGCCTTAACACTTAGAGAAGAATCTTATCTCTCTTCCAAATGGCTGTGTCCATAGACCACATACGAAATCACAATTAACACCACTAAGGATTCTGGTAGGTTATAGGACGTCGCCCTCAACCTATAAACCCTATATCTGCATCACCGACATCACTAAAAATCCTATTCCCTGTAGTCACACCATAACTTCTAAATGATGACACATCATACTACCTAGATTTCACTCTCAAGCCTCCTCAACCATAATTATTGCATATGTAAGACACTTAACTCAATTTGCCCATAAATCTTGTCATACCCTGTGTGGTACGACCTTCAACCAAGAATCACCAGGACACTTACTTAAAATGATACCATCTTACCAACTTAGATTGAGTACACATCCCAAGTGTTGACCAACACGGTCCATCGTGCCCATTAAATCATCAATTGCCTTACGGCAGGATACTATCTCAAGGATATAATTCTCCTAATTGTATCATCGGTACTAACTACCCGAAAGTACCTAATCGAAGAACTTAACACATTTCTATCACCAATCAACACTGTTTCGGTATGATACACAACCTACCTAATCTCCATGGCCGACCTTACAAGAGTCACATTTCTAACTCAATAAACAATATTCATCATTCTTTACACCTGATTTGGCTTCTCATATCACTACGGATTGACACACAAGCACCTCACACTAAAAACCTGGGATATCTCCATTATTAGCTTGCAGGGACACGCGCAACTTAATAACACATTTAAATCAAAAGCCCGAAAGAGATTAACGATAACTAACTTAGTCACTTTTCACTTGGCAATGAATTCATCCATCGTGTTAACCTCTTTGACTTCACCTTTGAGGACATGAACTAAATCGTCTCCAAGACTACCGTGTCCATGAACTAAAACACTCCCTTTTTCTAATTTTGACATTTCTAACTATATTTAACACATGTGGTTAAATACTTGAAACAAGTACACTTGGTTAGACCGAAAGCCATTTCTTTATTGAAATTATCCTTTTTATTTTTACCGATCGACATTAGTATTTTCATTGAAAATCACTGATTCGTATCGAATATTGTATATTTCTGCCCGTTATCCTTATGCATTCTAGCTCTTTTATGATCCTAAATGCCTATAATTATGCTCATTAACCAGACAACCTTGGATTTGGATATATACATGCTTTGCAGGGGTTATTTGTGCTTTTGTAGGTATTGGAACGCTAAAAGTGAGGATCCGTTGCATTTCGGAGAAGTTTCGTCGCTGGACGCTACTTCAAGGGCTTTTTAGTCAATTCACATTTCTTATCCGGCTCATGTTAATTCCACGGATGCGTAGTTCATTGAGTTAGCATCGCGTGGCCGTAAACGGTGCGTCGTTTGGAGTTCGGACGAAGAAGCTAGGCTCGTTTCCGTAATGGACCTTTTCCCCCTCATCATGGACCAAATGCAGCCTGAAAACAGAGTACCGGTCGACCGCGTACAAGGGACCGGTCGACCGCGGTTTCAACTTTTGCCGTGGGAAGGAGACAGTATGCTTTGGCTTAAAGGACCGGTCGACCGCGCCCCTGCGTCCGGTCGACCGGTAGTGCCATATATTTTGGGCTCTTTCCTCTTTCTTTCCTTTTTCCCTTATCTTTTCCCACTTACTATATAAAGGTTTTTTGTTGTAATAATCAGATATAGAGTAGATATACACGATTTTAGGTTAGTTTAGCTTAGGGTTTGAGGGTTTTGGAGAGTTCTCCTTCATTTATACTTGGTTTGACACCCCATTTGTTGTGTAAGTTGACTATTCATCATCCTCTTCCATTAATATAGTTTGTAATTCTTCATTTCTTGCTTTGTAGTATAATTTACAAGCTTTCTAATTTAGGTTTTCTTGCTTTATTTACATGCTTTGATTTACACGCTTTCTAGTATAGATTTACCGCATTTATTTACCGCTTTCCATTTATCGCGTTTTTAACATGCTTTCTAGGTAATTTAAATTAGGTTGTGTTTGAATTGAACTCACTCGAGTTGACGCGTTGCTTTGCTTTGGTGATGGTGTTTACGGGTCTATTTCGGGTGCGTTGTCCTAGTTATTACGCCTAGGAGATTTGACGGGGCATATCATGTATGTCCCGTGCTTACGAACTTTCGCGCGTAATTTCCGGGATATTTGTTGACGCCAAAATCTTATTAGGCTTTTATGATGATTTAGGGCGTAACAACCCTTGATTTAATTAACTGTCGAAACGAGATGCATTTGTAATAACTCGTCGACCCATGTGACCATTTTATACTAATTAACTCGGGTGAGGGATATTCGACGCAACCTATAGTTTTACTCGCTTTCATAATCTAGTTTCAATACCATTGCCTAGAATAATCTTTTCCTTTATGCATCTTTTCTTTTAGTTTGTAATCATCTTTTACACTTTTATTTCGGAATATTAAACCTTATAAATTCTAACAACTTGTCCCTGAGGATTCTCGATACCCGACTTACCGCTGTGCTTGCCTCGCAAGTGTAGTTGTAACTTAGGTTTTTGTATTGAGTTGGCGAAACGAAAACAACGACTGTGCACTTTACACGCGCACACTTTTCGCACTCGATCAAAATGGCGCCGTTGCCGGGGATGAGTTTGTTTTAGCATTTATTTGATTTAGTATTTCATAGTATTTTCTTTCTATTTGTATTATTTGCTAACCTTTTAGCAGGACTTCCACATTTGAGCACTTAGAAACGCTCGAATTCTTTCCGCGCGCACCTACTTTGTGGAATTCGCCACTTGAGCCATTTTTGGGGTAAGCATGTCTTGTTCCAATTCTTTTGGTAATCCTTATTATAATTCTCAAAATTCTCGCAAACCAATGACTTTCGGTGAATACTTAGAGTCCCAAAAATTTGCAAATTCACATATTACTTTGGGCGAGTATAACGAAAGTCAAAACTTAGGTTATTGGAATTTTGATGATGATGATAATGATTTTGGGCCTTTACCTCCTTATAATAGGAATTTTGAAACGAATTCGAATAGTTTTCAAAATTCCTATAATAATGAGTTTTCGTTTAAGTCCGATGGTAATTTTCAAAGTTCCCATTCTAATGCATCCGCACCTCGACCTATGACATTCGGTGAGGGCTTGCGTATGTATGAGAATGAGAAAATTGAAAATCGTTATCGGGAAGAAAATCGTTCGTGGGAACATGAGTTGGATTTATTATTTGAGTCCGACGACGATTTTGCTTCCGAGACTTTTGAAGTCGACGAATGTTTTGAACCAAATGAGGTACTTGTGCCTACTTTGGAACAAGCCATGCTAGACTTTGCCCATCGCGTAATAGATATTGAAAGTGAGGATGAAAATGACGTAATATCTATTTGCAATGAAATGATTTCTTCTTTGGCCCCCAAAGAAGAACATTTCATTGAAAATGATATTATTTCCTTTGAAATTCCAACTTCATGCTATAATGATTCATCTCATGAGTTTGAATTTCTTTCATCCCCTTTTTCATTCTCTATTACCCCACCAGAACAAGTACCCGATGATTCGGTTTCGAACTTTAATATTTTAAACCCTATCGCCGATGAGGAGTACTTGCTCGAGTCGCCCTCCACGATCGCATCTTTGCCTTTGTGTGCGCCGCCTCCCATTCCAACTTCAAAATCCTTGGGAGGATATTCGACTTTTCTCGGTCCCCACTTGTTTTTGTCACCTGTTCAATCCAAACCCCCCATCGTCCCTCCAAAACTTTTAATTGGCGATGGTTCATTTTTTCCGCCTTACACATGCCTTCCGTTGTTAAAACGGAATTCATATTTTTCGGAAGGCATGCTTGTATGTGAGGGTACACCGGTTATCCTCCAAAGTCAAATCGTTCTTATGGTGGACCCTCAGCTATTTAGACTTCTAGTGTACAGTTAGTGTGAAGTCTAAATAGTAGATTGTATATAGTTAGCTTTTTATTCTTTCTTTTTATTTTTTTTCCTTCCTTTTTAATTTAGTCTAATGTAATTAGTTAACTTTTTATTATTTGTTTTTGCTATGCTCGGTACTAACTTGTTTTGTAGATTCTTTGGACTTGTTCTTATGAGGATCACTCCACGTTTGGGTAATATCGCTATTTTCCTCTCTTTGACTTGGTTCTTAATTAACATTGAGGACAATGTCAAGTTTTAAGTTAGGGGGTGTGGGATGTTCTATCCATTTCTTGTTTTAGTCCATGTTTTTGCTCACATGTTAGTTACTTAGTATGCTTTTCTTAGAAAAATTCAAAAATTTCAAAAAGATTTTCTTTATTTTTTCTCCTTTTTTGGGCATTTTGCCTTTGTTTCCGATGATAAATTTCAATAATTGCCCGATCCAATAGACAACCAAATGATGCATGTTCTCGATTTTAGAACTTATTAGACTTTAGTCTCGATTATTGATATTATGAATAACTTCATGAATTAAACTTTAATCCCATGAGCACATGCACTTTTATTGTTATATTGATTTGGTTTAAGATTTTTATAACTCGGTAATCTTTTGTTGCATTGTACATACTTACACCGAGTAAGCTTTGTACCTTTCGTCGTTTGTGAGTGTTATACACTATTCTTTCCTCATTGAAAACGTTGAATTCGTTGGTAACCTCACTATTCTTTCATTTCACCGTTCATTAATTGAGTTCATATTTGAAATGTGTTACTTGAGCGTGATTTTCATATATTATTTTGACTCGAGAATTGCGTAAACTTTGTGAAATGATCATAGGCCCTCTTTGATATATCACCCATATTAGCCTTGACCTCACCCTTATATGTTTACCCTTGTTAACCCCTTTGAGCCTAAATATTAGCCTTTCGTTTCATAACCCCATTACCATAACTAACTCTAAATTGGAGTTTTAGCCCATACATACACTTTCCATACCTTTGTTTGGAATGTTACTTGGGATTGAATGATGTTGTTATGATGCCGGTTGCAATTTAGGCATATGAGAGTTTGATAAGTAAAGAAAAGAAAGTAGTGAAAAAAAAAAAGTGAAGAAAAAGTGAAAGCAAAAAGCAAAAGAAAACAAAACAAAAAGTGAGAAAAAGAAGAAAAGAAAAAGAAAGGGAAGTTGTAAATATTGTGTATATAGTTCAATAAGCTTTGATTACTCTCCCCGTTGATATATCTAAGGCCGTTTTGGAACTCGTTTTCCAATTTTGATATTGCCCGCATTATCCCATTATCCCGAGTTTTCATTCCGAACACTTTGAATTCGTACATATATTCCTTTGTTTCGTACCTTAGCCATACCTACATTATAACCCTATTCAAGTCCTATGTGATCTTAGGTTGATGTAATTTAAAAGTTGAAATAGTTGTGCTAATCTGTGAAAATGCATTTTGCCTCTTTTAGTGTGCGGTATCCTTTCATTGAGATTACAATTTTTCATTTTATATATAGCGTTCTTCATCTGTGACATGTGTGCGGCCTAGTTTCCATTTACATTTACTCTTTATGCCCGCATGTCCCGTGTATTACCTCCCATTCCGAGTGATTTCATTTTTTGAGCGTAATGCCCGTGAGGATTGAATATATGCTTGCTTTAAAGTTTATCCGATTTATATAAGTTTTTCACCAAATCACACTTTGCATGTGCTCGCTCCCCTCCCACATTTTTAAGGTTTCAATTCTATGAGGTGCATTCTATAATGTTAATGATTTGGACTTTTGTTTGAATTCATTCACTTTGCTAATAATGCGTATGAAATCTTTTTCGCTTTTGTTGGGCTTGTCGCACGTTGGTTTGGGCATATTTTGAGGAAACCATGTGATGTTTGTGGGTATCATCCCTGAAAACCCTCACGAGACGACACTCGTCCACTAGGGTAACCTAGGGGTTTAACGGCTTATTGCATATGCTAAATGCAATCGTGTTCCCTACGAAAGTGGCAATTATATTTCGATGCATATATACGTCTTGTACCGCCCTCTGTGGTCTGGTTTTCTTTGTTTCATTACTAGGGACTAGCAATGTGTAAGTTAGGGGGTGTGATTCGTATCGAATATTGTATATTTCCGCCCGTTATCCTTATGCATTCTAGCTCTTTTATGATCCTAAATGCCTATAATTATGCTCATTAACCAGACAACCTTGGATTTGGATATATACATGCTTTGCAGGGGTTATTTGTGCTTTTGTAGGTATTGGAACGCTAAAAGTGAGGATCCGTTGCATTTCGGAGAAGTTTCGTCGCTGGACGCTACTTCAAGGGCTTTTTAGTCAATTCACATTTCTTATCCGGCTCATGTTAATTCCACGGATGCGTAGTTCATTGAGTTAGCATCGCGTGGCCGCAAACGGTGCGTCGTTTGGAGTTCGGACGAAGAAGCTAGGCTCGTTTCCGTAATGGACCTTTTCCCCCTCATCATGGACCAAATGCAGCCTGAAAACAGAGTACCGGTCGACCGCGTACAAGGGACCGGTCGACCGCGGTTTCAACTTTTGCCGTGGGAAGGAGACAGTATGCTTTGGCTTAAAGGACCGGTCGACCGCGCCCCTGCGTCCGGTCGACCGGTAGTGCCATATATTTTGGGCTCTTTCCTCTTTCTTTCCTTTTTCCCTTATCTTTTCCCACTTACTATATAAAGGTTTTTTGTTGTAATAATCAGATATAGAGTAGATATACACGATTTTAGGTTAGTTTAGCTTAGGGTTTGAGGGTTTTGGAGAGTTCTCCTTCATTTATACTTGGTTTGACACCCCATTTGTTGTGTAAGTTGACTATTCATCATCCTCTTCCATTAATATAGTTTGTAATTCTTCATTTCTTGCTTTGTAGTATAATTTACAAGCTTTCTAATTTAGGTTTTCTTGCTTTATTTACATGCTTTGATTTACACGCTTTCTAGTATAGATTTACCGCATTTATTTACCGCTTTCCATTTATCGCGTTTTTAACATGCTTTCTAGGTAATTTAAATTAGGTTGTGTTTGAATTGAACTCACTCGAGTTGACGCGTTGCTTTGCTTTGGTGATGGTGTTTACGGGTCTATTTCGGGTGCGTTGTCCTAGTTATTACGCCTAGGAGATTTGACGGGGCATATCATGTATGTCCCGTGCTTACGACCTTTCGCGCGTAATTTCCGGGATATTTGTTGACGCCAAAATCTTATTAGGCTTTTATGATGATTTAGGGCGTAACAACCCTTGATTTAATTAACTGTCGAAACGAGATGCATTTGTAATAACTCGTCGACCCATGTGACCATTTTATACTAATTAACTCGGGTGAGGGATATTCGACGCAACCTATAGTTTTACTCGCTTTCATAATCTAGTTTCAATACCATTGCCTAGAATAATCTTTTCCTTTATGCATCATTTCTTTTAGTTTGTAATCATCTTTTACACTTTTATTTCGGAATATTAAACCTTATAAATTCTAACAACTTGTCCCTGAGGATTCTCGATACCCGACTTACCGCTGTGCTTGCCTCGCAAGTGTAGTTGTAACTTAGGTTTTTGTATTGAGTTGGCGAAACGAAAACAACGACTGTGCACTTTACACGCGCACACTTTTCGCACTCGATCAATCACCCTTTCAACACACGCGAACACCGTGTTAGAAAATACTTATAGCCTTTGAAAAAATTTCACAACACACTCTTGTGCTAGTTATGGGTTTAACCACTTAGATTTCTTAATCACCCATTACCCATTACCTTTTTATTTACCTTATGGACATTAATAAATTTCACATTACTTGTCCATTTTAACCTTTATCGGAACATTTATTAATTCACTCAAGTTACGTTGTTTTAACATGTTTTCATGAAATAATCCTTTTCTAGACATGTTCCTTATTCCTTTATCTTTATCTCAAAATCTTCCAATAACAACGTACTTTAACGGGATCCACACCGCCGACGACACCTCCATATATAATGGCCAGTGTTTTGGGTCTTTCAACCCAGGGCTCCGAGCCCTCCTTAGTTTTCCCGGTGTCATTAGAGCTCCTTTTAATGTATTTTAATATGTTGAAAATGCCCACATTATTCCACTTTTTCATTTATTTGGCCAAAGCCAAATCTCGGGTTTCACCCCACTTATGTTACATTTTGAAAATCGCAATTTCATGTTCTTTACCCTTTAACTTTGATTTTATTCCAAAAATCATTTTCATTAGCACCCTTTCTAACATAAAATTACAACTTTACCCTTTTGTTTCCAAATGTACCTCTTGCTCCATTTTACATGTGTTAATTTTCCAAACACCATTAAGCTATCCACACTAACTTCTTAAGTTCACGACACCTTTTTAACCTTTTTGAGTACTATTCTTCTCAACTGTTAACATCTTTATTTCAATTCTTCTCAACTAGTAACATATGTATTTCAACACTTTTATTTCCACGAATCATTAAACATATAAGACTACTTTATAAGAAAAACAACATTTTCTTTTATTAACACATGTAGTCTAACAACCTTACACTTATATCCTATAATCCCTCTTTCACGCACTATAAAGACTAGACTTTCTACTTTTCTTATTTCATGTTTAAACCCAATAAAACCTTCTTTTAACTTATTTATTTGTCCATTATTGAAATACTACAAGTTTATATGTGTGAGAAGATGGATTTTAATCCTAAAATCCTATCGAATGAGTTAAACATACATATTATTTCATAAAAAATCTCAATACTTGCAAAATTATGCTTTTCAAGGCATAAAGACATTTTTTATTTTTTCAAACTCAACAAATGTCCACTTTCATGAAATCTCCATTTTTTCAAGTAACATTGGAACTTTATTTCACAAACATTATAGCAAGATCAACATCATTTTTCAAACATTTTATTTCATAATATATTTAACATCAAATTTCTAAAAAATACACCATTTTCATAAAATACCAATTTTAATATTTCAAAACTTGGAAATATTTACTCGTCCTTTACTTCCAACAAAATAACATTTTTACCAGCATTTTTATTCCATAAAAATGGGTTAAATTATTCCACATGAAACCATCATTTATTCATGTGCATTCTACTCATGTAATGTAACAACAAGACAACTAGTAATGCAAATAGAGTCTTAAACTCTATGGATAGACTTTTCCACCTCAAAGACCTCAAATAATGGTAGAGAAGTTGGTGTAGGAGGAGCAGCCCCGCCTCCAAAGGTTTCCTCAAGGGTTTACTAAATGCATCCTACATGTGTGCTCCATTTAATCTTTCAAACATAGACCCAAAAAAACTCTCTTCAAAATCTAAGGAAACTTCCTTCTCCATCTTCAATAACCCCAAACGAACCCCCACATATTCGTAGTTCCACTCAATAATGGTGGAAATGGGTGTTGTAAGATTCAATATGGTGGAATACTATAAGAATGTGGTAGTTTATTATAATGAAATGGTGGTGGGATGGTGGAAAGAAGCCAATAATAGTGGAAGACTACTCCACCCTCTTTCTCACTCTTCCATCTTTTTCTCTCTTCAAAATGCCCCAAATGAGTCAAATAAATCCTCATAAAAACCCTCCAAATCTTAAAATTTTTGTTTTACCCAATCTAGGCTCTCCAGAGCTCGAGAGCTCATCATATCAAGGGTCCAGAATGTGACAGTTCATAAAGGCAACCTGATACACAAAATTTTGAAATGTGTCATTCGAACGACATTGAGCCTCATTCGAATGACAATGGCATTGTAACACCCCGCGCACTCGAAAAAAGACACGCAATGTGCCTTTACGATAAAAACTAAACTAAAACCATCCATAATAAGTATAGAGCATCTATATTCCATAATTTAAATGTAACAAATCCCTAAATTGTTACACTTCCATAATAATTACAATAATGTTTCTCTCAAAATACCCAATTCTCCAACTAATTACACCACCAATTTATACATCGAAAAAATAAATCTTCCAATCCATGCTCTAAAATAAACCTTAGCGTCCTAATCCACGCTAACCTTCCACTAAAAGAAATTACGGGGCAGTACACAATATGATAGGAATAGACGCTCAAAAATAAATAGCACGTTGCATAAATAGCAAAAAAAAGAATTTGCATATACGAATCAAATGTAATACTCAAGCATTGTACCAATATAAATTTCTCAATAGCACATCAATGGGTCACCAGGACTCACCTCACCTCCCCTAACCATTCTTAAGCCATATATCGTATTTTGGACTATCGACGCGTGCCCATTCTCCATGCCATATTAAAATCTCATGACACGATGCCCAAATCAATAATACAATATCTCAATGAATCAACACAATAGATTCCTACAATTATTTCAGAATTTTCAGATGAATATCACAATTCAATATGAGTTCAATTAACACATGAACAAACAGAATACTCTCGAGAGAATTTAGGACCATATTGTGCAAGTCCTGTGCCTTAAAATCATCACATGAATAATTACATATATTTTTTCTAAAACATCAGATTGCACCATCACGTTCACCTCGCGAAAAATAGTCAAGTCACGTTTCTAGACCCAACACAAAATAAGCCCAAATAGGCCTCCAAATCTATGGTTGAATGATGAAGGAAATAGGGATAGAGTTTGTAAATGAAAGGGAATAATTTTGTAGAGGTCATCTGGTTGAAAAATTGATGAAAAAGTTATTTTTAAAAATGAAGGCACGAATCTGTTGTGATATATAAAGGATTAAGAGTTCGATTAAGGAAAGAGTTCTAATCAGATATAAACACAAAAAAAACAATTCGGACGATCGGACCATGGAATTGGCTAAAATTTGGGGGTGTAGTAGATGAAGACGAGAGGAAGCTCCATAAAACAATTCAGCTCAATCGAATGGTCAAATATTTTATTACAAGTCTTCATCTACTAATATTACAAGTCTTTTAAGGTAGCTTTCCGAATTTCAAAATAAAAACTAATATATTTAATTCTTAAAAATAATTAAATCCAAAATTTTATTTTTCTCCAATTTTCAAAATAAATTTAAAAATTCCCATTTAAAAAAAATTCGGGTTGTTACAGGCATCTCGTTCGATCCATGGCTTCTAACGACCTTCAAATGACCCTTTAAAGTGATAAAATGGGGTCTTGTTTGAAACTTGTTCGATCCATGCTTCAAACGAGATTCAGATATCATTCGAACGACCTTACACTCATTCAAAATATCCTTTCTTATCCCTTTTCTCCAAATTCTAATTGTTTCCCACGATTTTAATAATTATCATAAAACCCCATTTCAGCACAATTTTTAGAGAATTTAAATGAAATATTAGGGTAGGGTATTAGAGGATCAAGATGGCCTCAAACGAGCAACAGTTGGTGATAAGGTCGCCGGACGATGACTTGGGCCCCAACTGGGAAGGACCATTCAATGTGATCAAGGATGATATAAAGGGAACCTATCATTTAGAAACAATCGAGGGTAGAGTGATACCGAGAGCATAGAATGCGACCAACCTCAAGAAGTTCTACTTTTAGTCTTCATTTTACTTTTCAGCACTTAATTTATGAAAATTTTCATTTCAAAACTTCTATTGCTCACAAGTTATTGTTCCTATTATGAATAAAGACCCTTATTTCTATATGTCAAAGGTCTTAAGTTATTTTATTACTTTATGTTTTTTCCTAAGTAACTGGATCATAATTGGCTCTTAATCTTTGAAACAGTGTTGACCAATCATTAACTTGATTACTATGGAAATTTTGCCAACTATATTTAAAACTAAATCGCTCAAGTTCTTGTCACGACCAACACAGGATATCGTACGACATGCCCAATTAAGATAAAATTCTCTATAAGGGATCCCAAAAAAAAGGAAGCCCACTTATCTTGGTCGACTAAAATCCTGAACAGTTGGATTCCTCACAAACCAGGTGAATTTTTACCATTGCATTTTCTAGTATTAAGGAAGTGTGACGACACGATTTAAAAGGTAAGAAAGATAAAAACAACATGTGCAAGGCATAATGGGCTGGAAAATGTATAGGAATTGGTATTAACTTGATTTATTCAATAAAGATCGATTATAAATAGTACCAATTACATAATAATCATAAACGCACAAAAATTTACAATAGTTTATGGTCATCAAGATAGAAATTATTCTATTTGTTTCCTCTGACTATCCTCAAGAGAATGTATTCGTCATCGCTATTATGACCTTCCAAGTAGCTCTCGATAAGTTCGAAAGGAATGGCGTCTAAAGGAATCCAAGTCTCATCACGCCTAAAAGTAGATCAATAATACTTTGTACAATCAACTCAGTACATATACTAGAGCCGAGAGTCCTAAGGTTCCTTAACAACGTTTAGGGCGTTTAGCCTTTCGTTCTTATAGGCGACATCTTGAACCTCCTGTAATCTCGCTTGGGCATCCTACCAACCTTCATCATAGCCAGCTGGCCAAGTTGCGCGGGGACCCATCCTTAATAAATATCGAAGATTTTTGTTATCACAAATTAGAACCATCATTATGGTGTGGCTCCTTCGAGCTTAGTCTTTGGCGTTGGAAAGTTTCTTCCACAAGTCATCATTTTCAAACTCGACAAGAGAATCGACCTTTCCCACATCGTTTGAATCTACCAATTGGCCCTTCAAATCATTTATTTATTTTTACATAGAAGCTTCCACATCTTTTAAGACCTTGAGTTCATCCTTTAGCTTAACGACCTGAGTTGATTGGTCTTTGTAGGCCTTAGTCGTCTTCCTTAGAGCCTTACATGCAATTGGTAATGCTTAGCGAGATTGCTAACTACCATCCCGCCCGAGCACGTTGCCTAAGTTACTGGTGGAGGAAATTTCATTGGCACCAGTCTACAATATCAAAGAAAAACAGGGAATAATCTATCAAAAAATACATTAATTGGCACACTCAAATGGAAATACTATTTTCATTAAAAAAAATAAAGGGGAGGCATGGCAATTAGAATTCAAGGAAAGAAAAAGAGTACAATACATGAGCAAAAGAAGAAGAAAACCCTAGAACTATAGGCCTCACTTCTTTGCCTGCTCTTCTGTCTCAGCCTCTTTTACCCTAGGCGCTACCTCCTTCTCTTTAGGCGATGATTGGGCATAAGGCTCCTCCTCAATAGTGGTGGGGGACTTGTCTAGTTCCTTCTATATAGCTTGAATTCAGAAGGGACAATGATTTCCACCAAGGCTTTGTCCCAATAATTTTTGAAGCTCACCTTCTAAGAATAGGTCATCTTAATTCTACCATTGTCAAACGCCTCGTTCTAACCTTATTTGAAGCTGGAGCCCTTAAAGGCAAGTATCTTCTCTACTTATTTATTCAATCGAGAGATCTCGACTGTAACATTCACTTTATCCACCTTCAGCAGGTCGTTCTCAGATTTCAGTGAGGCCGTGACCAAGATGGTGGTCGTCTTTTCTTTATCATAGGCCTCTTGGGCCTTATCCATGGCCTCTTGAGATTTTTGAAGGGCCTTTGCTAACTCATCATTCTTTTTGTCCTAGTCGACGTGACCATCCAAATGATTAGTAAACACTACCACAAACATCAAAATAAATAATAAAGAAATTGGTGAGTTATGTTCAAAAAATGCAAAAATAAAAGCAAAAAGGATAGAGGGAAAAAGCTCTTACTAAGGACATAGTTTGGGAAGCTCGGAGGGACAGTTGGTTGGGTCCCAGCATCCTCAATCGCTCAGGAACATCTGCGAGCATTGTCCCCTCAGCAAGTTTGGGGCAAGGGTTGGATTATGGGCCACAGACTGGGACTCTAAGATGTTGGGGAGAGAAGGCGGAGTGTTTTTCTTCTTTGAATAAGCTATAAGAGTCTTCTTCTTCCCCTCATCTTCCCTCTTCTTCTTCTACTCTTCTTTTTCCTTAGCAATAAAATTTGGGCCGCCAGACCTTGAGGAATTACCTTTCGCCTTCTTTTGTGACTTGGCACTGACAAAGAGGAGAACAGCATCATTATCATAATCATCAAAAAACAAAAGAACTCTCTTCCAAGTGGTAGATATTAGACCTTCCTCCTCCACTAGCTAAATTAACCTAACATAATAGCTCAAAAAAATAATCATTTTACTTATCAGGAAGAGGAAGCACGGGTATCTTATCCATCGAGTGTGAAGTGAAGTTGCTGGTGGTGTTAGTGTACTCAAGAAAAAAGGCTTCCTAACTGGGGTGCTCACCTCCATGAAGGCACTCTCTCACCCTCCAAGCTTTAAGAAGATCAACAATGTTAATGTCTTAAACGAAGGACTCCTTATTTTTCTTGTGAGTTTTTCAAAGATAAAAGGTAATGGAAATTAGAAAATAACAAATAATAAATAAGATATAAGTTATTAAAAGAACAAATGTTAACCTATGTGATCATCCCCTCAGTCAGGTCATGGAAACCCTGGGTATTCATCGCTCTTAGGAAGCGGTGGATGTTTCCATTTTTTGGTGATGAATCTTGATCCTAATAGCCTTTATTAAAATCAGGGAGGTTTACTACCAATGCCCTTTTAGCCTCCCTCACCTTCAAATAGATAAGTCCATCAAAAGTATAATACCAGGCGTAGTAATATCTAAATTCTATGATGCTTAGGTTGGTCCCACATAGCTCATTTATATGGTTAGCCCTATTAACTATTTTCCAAGTATTGAGGGTACACACTGAGTAAGGACCACCCTAAAATATTCAAATAACTCTAAAAAGAAGGTCTTTGAAGTAAATTCAAACCCCTTGGACCACAGCCAAGGTGTGAATCTGGTGCCCCTCTTCGATGTCTCTGACATCTTTGGGAATGGGGACACAATCGATGCTCATACGTGAAGGAATTGACTAGTTCTTCCTAAATTCATCACCACTCTTTCCATGGATGGTCAAAATTTTAAAAATAAAACCATCACTATTAAGGATAAGCAAGAAGGGCAAAGAGGAAGAAAGCTGCAAAAGTAAGAGATGAGGACGAAGACTAACAAAGATGGAAGAATGCGAAGGATAAAGCTCCGAGTTTCTGATAAGAAAAAAATTGGGAGCAAAGTGATGATTTGATGTTGATACAACCTTGTTTGAAACTTTGAGCTTAATCATAATTTACAATGCCCAATAGAGATTTTTAGCGCTTCACTTTCATCTCGGACGAGCGCACCCCTAGGATTTCAACATAATTAAAAGTTTTCCCTGACTATTCAAATTTATTAACGAATTTAAAAAGACATTGGGCCCAAATAGGAAATAAAATCTACCATCCCAACTGGTATGAGCCCAGAGATTTCAGGGGCAATTATGGGGACCTAAATAATTAAGTAGGCCCAATTGAAGGATGGTTGAGCAAGCCTAGAAAAATACGGGACACGTCCAACCCAATTAATCAAAGAAATTAATTAGATTATTTGTCATTTTGATAAATATGAACATTTATCACATCAATTTTGATATGGCTCAATCGTTTACCAATAATCTCAGATGAGATATTCAGAAGCCACCATACAAGACAATAACTAGATGGATGAGTTCCTCTAATAACTCAACCACTTTACACTACTATAAATGTAACCTTCACCCTAGGTTCAAAGGGTATGTAATTTCGATTCTTGAGAGAACATAATAGAAAAATAGTGACCTCTTTGTGGATGTAGGCAATTTTTTCGAACCACATATATTTTGGTGTTGTGTGATTGACACCTTTTACTTCATTATTTATGTGCTTTATGGATCCATTATTAATTTTGATTAATTTGCACTCACATTAGGGATGACTTATAGGATGTTCATTTAAGTGTTTGGGATATTGAGGCTTTGATGAATATTAGGAAAGGAGAGTGAGATTTATATTTTTTTTTAGACTTTGTAGTTTGAGAGTTAAGATTTATTTTCATTTTCTTATAACATGTATAAAGCCCATAACTCTATTTTCTTTTAAATTCTTATAACATTTTAGCATAAGCTTAGTATATATATTTTCTCTAATATATTTTTATCTCCATGTGTAGTTATTAATGTGTTTATTTTAGGCATGTTTTATCACATATTACATATATTGATAAATCATCGTATCAATTAATCACTCTCTAAATGATTTACTCTCATTTTGTTGGTTTGCTTAGCAAGTTTACTCGCATTAAAAATCCTTAGTTATATCATTTGTCTCTTTCGTGACACAAGGGGGTGAAGATTGTTAATAACGGGAGTAAATTTTTTTTAGTATGTTGGGTTAGTGAGAGTGTGTGTATGCAATATCAAATTTATTTAGAGGAATTCCATACTTGAGGTGGAGCTAAATTATCATTTTTTTGATAACATGTATATATCTTTGGTTGTTCACAATAATGAATCAGAACTTCGCATTTACAAAGGGTCTCCTTCACTAGATGCGGTCTTTTTAAAACCATCATAAAAAATCTATATCATGGCACAATCTTGTGTTGATGAGCCTTCACTAGAGCGAAGTAATTGTTTGCGTCCACTATGAGTCTAGGAACCTGCAGGATTTTTTACTTTTCAAAATATTTTTATAAAAGATTGATTGGTAGTTGTGCCAAGACCAATTCATGGTTTGAAATCTAAATTGATCTTGTCTTAACCTATGAATTAAATACACTTGAGTATATCCCACTCTCTTTATATACTTGTGCATATAATCAAGAGTTGCTCAATTTCTCGAAATAAGGTGAGAAAATAATTTCTTAGAGAGAAAATATCTTAGCTTATAAGATCAAAATTCTTTTAGCATCTCATTTTGTTCTTCATGTTTATATATGATTCATTATTGAATCAAGAAAGATAGACTTTCATATTCAAGATTATTTTGAAAAATTGTTTTCCAAAATAGTTTTGTTCTTGAATATGATCCGAATTCAAAAATCATAAAAAAACTATATGAGTTTTTGAGAAATGAATTCACTCACTATATTTTTTCAACAGTAGTATATATTCCACATGTTGGTTGTAGTCGGTGGTTACTCGGTGGTTCCATTGAGTTGTAACAAACTGCTCTTCCACTTCTAAGGAAGATTTGATTGGCAAAAAGTTGAAGACATTGTGTGACCATCCCCCCGATCCTCGTGGCAAGAGAGACGAAGAAGAGGGGGTGTCCCTTCATCTCGAGAGGATATTGATCTCACGCATCACTCTTGGGACGGCTTCAGCCGGCGCCGATGATGAGGTGAAAATGTAGAGACGTGGAGCTGCCAGTCTATTTTACTTAAAATAGACAAAAGAAAAAGGGATCCATCCTGAAGGACAGCGTCCAAAGACATACTGATACATACGAAACTAAAATAATTCAAAAAGGGTCTGGAGGCTAAGTTAAAAAATGGGAAGGTGTTAGGCACCCATTCCGCCCTTATGGTCTCTCATGGGTTATTGCTATTTTCCTTTATTTCCCCATGATGGGTGTGCATATGTATATGGAGTGGAAATAGGAATCATCGACTTGTATCATGGAAGAGATAAAGCGAGTCATCCGTAGGAATATTCCTAAAAGTAATATTAGAGAATAGAATTTACGCAATTATCATAGCGTTGATCATTATAAGGGAACGATGACGCATGCGGGATAATACGCCACTAAGAACGAATATATGTATATAGAAAGTCTAAGAGAGTTAAGTTTAAAGAATAGAAAAAAAATAGAAAAAAAGTAGAAAAAGGACTCGAGTCTCAGGTTTTACCCCAAGACGCCTACGTAGCCTATAGAGGCACCAAAGTCCACGTAGTTCGTATGCAAAATGAGGGGTGGGATTTATCTCATAAATCCAATCGGGGACTCCTCTTATATGTGTCTGTGTGTGTGTGTGTAAAAAAGTGTTTTTGTTATGAGAAAAGTGTGAGAATTGCCGTTTGGAATTTATGAGCAAACCCTCTTTTTCTTGTTTTTTGGGTTTTATTTGTATGAAAATAAGAGATGTGAAATAATACTAGATAAAAAAGTATATTAAGATATGTGAGATGAGAGAATAAAAGTGCTAAGTAATAAAACAAATTAATGCGAATTTAGGAGAATTTAATGAGAGTTAAAAAGGTTGAACCTTCTTGGAGATCTTGAGATTGATCTTAGATGTTGGAGAGCAGCCCTTGCACTTGGGTGATGATAAAGGGTGCTTAATTCACCAAGTTTGATGAAAAGTGAAGGTTGGAAAAGGATTTGGATGTGGAAATCACGCTGACTTCGAGAGGGATTTTCTGAGCTCGTTGAGAGTGATGAGTTTCAGATCTTCTTTTCCCTGAAATGAGGTCAGGACCTCCTTTTTATATGCTCAGGGCATTGACAATCGGCATAGACCTAGTCCTGCCAATCGGCATGTGTGTTTAGGCACACTGCCGATAGGCAGGGTTTGGAACCTGCCGTTTGGCAGTCTCTTTCAGGTTCCTTCGAAAAATCGATCATAGAGTGCAAACTGTTGATCCAAATTGTGCACGAGGTGAACCACTCTAAGGTAATTTAAAGGCTTTTGAAAGTCCTTTGGACTGATCCCAGGTTTGGGAGTTAACTTTTGGTCAAATGTTGCTTGAAAGCGTTTGTCGGTCCTTTGGAAGGGGGATCATCGGACGCAAACGGATTATTCGTCCGCATGGTACGTTAGAATCGTGCATAAGGAAGACTGTTGAAAGTTTAGGAGATGTAATTTAACATTTCAAATATCTTGACTCAGCTCAGGGAGTTGACTTTGGTCAACCAGGGCCTGAAAGCGTTCGGTGACCTTTCAAAGTAAAACGGATCGTTTGTCCGTACCGTAATTCAGAATCGCGCATGAGAATGACCGTTAGAAAGGGGTTTTAGTTCCCTTCAAATATTCATTCAGACCCGATTGAGATGAAGAGTTTACTTTGGTCAAACGGAGCCTAGGAGGGTCTGGAAACCTCCTGATCAAGTTTCGGGGGAAAATGGGTCGTTCATCTACAACGTAAGTTAGAATTGCGCATGGGATGGACCATTAGAAAGGGGATCCAATGCCCTTCGAATATTCATTCAATCTCGATCGAGTTGAAGAGTTTAACTTTTGGTCAACGGAGCTTGGGAGTGCCCGATGGACTTTAGGTCAGTACCCGGGGTATGATTTAGGTTTGTAGCGATAAAGGGAGGTGCCAGGGAACCTATGGAGAGGTTAGGGGGTGTTAGAATGGGGTGTCTATAGAGCCCCTCGACGGGTGATTTTGGAACAAATGATAGTCGTCGAATATACACCACATGATGCCTTTAAAAGAAGATGACCAATTCAGAGGGTCGAGGCCGATTTTGAGGACCTGGGATGAGGATGACCGATTCTACGGGTCGAAACGAATTCTGAGGGCTTATGGATGAGGGTGATCGATTCTACTGGTCGAAGCCAATTCTAAGGGCTTGAAGATGAGTATGACCGATTCTGCGAGTCGAAGCCAATTCTGAGGGCTTAAATAGGGATGACCAATTATGCGGGTCGAAGCCAATTCTGCGGGCTTAAGTTGAGATGACCAATTCAGCGAGTCAAAACCAATTCTGAGGTCTTGCAATGAGATGACCAATTATTAGGTCGAAGCCAATTCTGAGGGCTTAAGTTGAGAGGACCAATTCAGCGGGTCGAAGCCAATTCTGAGGGCTTAAGTTAAGATGGCCAATTCTGTAGGTCGAAGCCAATTCTGCGGACTTAAGTTGAGATGACCAATTATGTAGGTCGAAGCCAATTCTGAGGGCTTAAATTAAGATGACCAATTTTGTGGTTTGAAGCCAATTCTGCGGGCTTAACTTGAGATGACCAATTCTGTGGGTCGAAGCCAATTCTAAGGGCTTAAGTTGAGATGACCAATTCTGTGGGTCGAAGCCAATTCTACGAGCTTAACTTGAGATGACCAATAATGCGGGTTGAAGCCAATTCTGAGGGCTTAAGTTAAGATGACCAATTCTGTGGGCTTAAGTTGAGATGACCAATTCTGCTAGTCGAAGCCAATTCTGAGGGCTTAAGTTGAGATGACCAATTCTGAGGGCTTGAGATGAGATGACCAATTTTGCGGGTCGAAGACAATTCTGAGGGCTTAAGTTGAGATGACCAATTTAGCGGGTCGAAGCCAATTCTGAGGGCTTAAGTTGAGATGTTCTCGGGGAACTCTATTGGGGAAATTACCTCGTGATTTTGATTTTCGCTGGGGAGTTGATTGTCGGGAAAACTTCTATCTTTTGGAGATGTTATGGGGTAATAGCCAATCTGATGCTATTAATTCCACTGGGTAGGTGATTAGGTGTCCTAGGGTTTGGACGTATTGCTCAGGGAAATTTGAGATCTTTGGGGAATAGGAGATGATCCTGAAGTTTAGGATGCTTTAGGGGTCCTCGGGAGACATTATCGGGAGGAGATTCACTTGACTTTTGAGAGTTCCACTGGGGAAATACGGGTTCTGCTTGAGGGAGTGCAAAATATTCTTGGTGAAAATGTTCTAAATTCTTTTCGGGATTTTTAGGAATTTTCTGAGGATTTTTCAAGGTTTTTTGGTATTTTCTGAAAATATTTTGTACGAAAATTAAGAGGGGTTCCGGTCGGCATGGTGTAGAGGGT
Source organism: Sambucus nigra (assembly GCA_949130495.1). NCBI lineage: Eukaryota > Viridiplantae > Streptophyta > Magnoliopsida > Dipsacales > Adoxaceae > Sambucus > Sambucus nigra. Next base: position 343,749,175 of record OX422221.1, read on the forward strand.
ACCATTTCACAGTGGCACGGACTTTTGAACTACCTCGATAAGTTAAAGGGTCTTTGATAATCGGTAGGGTGGGTTCCCCTCATTTTTCACAGCTTCTTGCCTTTTCTCTCTCAGTAATTTTCTTCTGTGAATCGCTCTAGCATTCTGATCTCTAAAAAATGGCCATTTTTTAGCACTGCAGTACACCGGGAGTGGTTGGCTGTTGACGACTGGGCAAATGTGGAATGGAGAGCCGGGCGCCTCTTACTTTGGGGTGCGAGAACTCTTTTGATGCATTCGAGTCGGTTGCGAATGAGCTGACCTTACTGCAGGAGCCGTCGCGTCATCACTCTTCGAGGTTGGTGAAGCCTGGCGGTTATGTAAGTAAAATGACTTTTGGCATTCCTTTTTGTGGTTTTCCTTTTTTTCTTGGATCTTGACAAGATTTTTCTTATGGCAGTCTGATGTTTCTATATCGACTATGCATGCCCGGAGGACGACGGGGTTTAAGGATGTCTGGGAGCATCTTCCACCTGTGGTGCATTGGGTGGTATCATTCAGCAGGCTTTGGTAGGTTGGCGTCTGTGCTGGATGAGGCACCTCATTCGACGACGGTCTTATGCGCTCTGGGGGAGAGGTGGTGGGACACTACCCATACCTTTCATTTTGTCTTTGGGGAGATGACTGTGGCTCCCATAGGCGTGCATCAGATGCTAGGGTTGGATTGCAATGGAAAGCAGATAAAGGTGGATCGCTCTTTACGAGTGAGGTCAGAGGTGGTGCGGGCGGCACTCGGTGATGTGGGGAGGATAGTATCTGGGGATTCTATCCGGTTGTCCTTGCTGAGGGATGTTTTGATGGGCAGGGTGATTGATGTGGAGGATGGGCTGCAGGTGAGGCAGATGGCCCGGCTATTCATTTTGCTGGTGTTGGGGAGATTTCTAGTGGTGTCGAGCGGCGACGTCATCCATTTATGGTTTTTTCCATATCTGAGGATGTTTTCGAACATCCCTCTATATGATTGGGGGAGACTGACTTTGGCGACCCTTTATTTTTCTCTGGACGCATTCAGTCGGTGCTGCCAGCAGTCTTTCACCGGAGCCACGAATCTTCTTGAGGTATTCTTTAATTTGTACATTTTCCTTTCATGCATTTTCATTTTCCTTATGCATGTATTTTTAATTGCAAATTTTTATTTTTGGCGGACATGGTTCTATGAGGTGATTGGGTGTAATACCCAGTTGATCACTCTGAAGGATGAGACTGTTGGGGACTTTTACCGATTGTATCGGTGGCGGAAGGCTAATCAGCAGTCGAGGAGGTCTCTCTCTCTGGAGGCGGTGCGTCATGTCTTGAACGGCCTGACCAGTGATAGGGTAAGATTTTTTTCTTTTTCAATCCTGGTCTTTGTGTTCTCTAACTTTGTATTTGACTCATATCTGCTGGGGATTTTTCTGGTGACTTTTATCCTTGGGGGATGACCGTTCAGGACACGGGGTTGACTAGAGTTAATGCGCAGATGAGGCGTTTGCTAGCGCATGAGTTTGGCCACTCTTAGTGTCTTGGGGAGAGGGTGGTTCATCAGATTGCTGAGGAGGAGGTGGTGGTGGTTCCACCAGCGAGGCCCCCTATGTCTATGAGGTGGGAGCGGCTACTGCCAGAGGATGCAAGGATCGCGGCGATAATTGGTGAGTCCTATCTATTGTACACTAATACGGCTGTGCCGTATTATTATATGGACTTTGTAATGAGTTGACTGATGGCACCCATTATATATGATGCACTTACCTTCCCTCTTATGGGTTCGAGTCGGCCGATGGGGTCCTCCCACAGCGGTGGTCCGTCGACATCTGTGATGGCGACGACTTCAGAGGTCCCCTTTGTGCGGTTACATACTCCTTCATACAGCATCCGATGGGTTGATGGAGGGATGGTGCCTATGCTATCATCCTCATGTGATGGACTTGAAAGAGTTGGGCTTGACAAAGGAGGTTCTTCTTCCTTTGGTATATCTTTCAGTTCTTCTCTTTTGCTTTTTGGTTTCTTTTGATCTTTTCTGCTTGATAATGATTTTACCTTTTCTTGCAGCAAGTCTAGGTGTCCACTACTTGGCTAAGGGATATCAGGGACTGGATATCTTCAGTGAATGCCCATATTCGGAACGTGGTTCCTGTTCCTTCTTGCTTGGTGCCGTCTGCCTCATCCGGGGAGGAGTCTGGTTCAGGTAGCGATGGTACGTCATCTCGCCGCAAGGGAAAGAGAGTGCATCGCAGAGGTGGAAGCTCTTAGAGAGAAGGGGAAAGGTAAGTGTGAGAGAGAGATAGAGAGAAATGTGGGTTCGGGTTGAGTCCCGTTATTTTTTCTTTTCTTTATTTCCTGCAAAATTGATGTAACACAGAAACATATCTATGCAATGTAGTGAAATTTTTTATTATCTTCTGTTAATGATGAATGAATGAATGCATGCACATGCGCTTTTTACTTTTCTGCTGAGAACGTAAAAAGAAATACTTTTAGGGTTTTGAAGGAAAATTTTATCCACAATGAGGATTTATATAAAGATGAAAAGGGGATTTTTGAAATTCTGTTGAGAATATCAATTTATTTTTATTAAGATTTCTGATTTTGACAAAAGAGGAAAAAGGTAAGTTTCTAAAAATAGGGGGTTACCGATCGGCAAGCACCTTATCCTGCCTATCGGCAGATCAGTCCAGTCCCATCAATTTAAAGCTCTTAGTGGTACCCTCTTCAGCCTTTGGTACCTTGTGGGGTAGGCTTTCCTCCGATTTCTGTGGGGGTTATGTCTTTTGTGAGGGTTTTCAAGTATAAAAAGGGGTAAGGGGTGGAGTTTTTTCATCACACCTTCACATCCTGACTTTCTTATTCTGTGATATGGCTCTCCCTTGTAGTGTTGAGTTTGTAACTACCTCGAGACTTTGGAGACGATGTACTCCAACAACGTTGACTACGATGCTTTCAACATGCGTTGAGTCTCTTTATGGCGTAATCGACCCATAGAATGGAACATGCAGATGGCGGCGGTATAATTATGGTACCCCTAACACCATGTATTCTGCTTTGTCTTGGATGAAGTATGTCCGAATTATAAGTAATTTCCTGCCAAGTTGGGGGTAAATCCTAGTGTGGCGGCTGCTATGCCTAAATTCTCTTGGTCTCCCTGGGAGTTGTTCGCTAGACTTCTCCACGTCTCACCCTCGGGGGGTAGATCCTTGGTTACTGGAGGAATGATTTCTCTTTTGACGGTGTTATGGTTCGTAATTTGTAGGAGGTTGGTGATGCTGGATATGCAGGAGCCTTTGTTCTGGGCTTGGTTTCAAAATTATTATTGGTGACTGGGGATATACTGGTGGACCCACAACTTGTATTTATTACTTCATGGATGTCCTACCATCGCAATCCTGTGGCAGTGATACTGGCAGAGACTCTGAATGTCCTGGATGCCTGGCAAGAAGGTCATTCTGACTTTCTGAGGGGTAGCCCCATGATGCTGTCATGTGGTTATCTGAAAGATTCTGCCTAGTGACTCCTCCAGAATATCCTTTGTCGACTGTACCCAACTTCTATTCATGCCATTTCAACAGCGTTGGCCTGGATATTGAGAGCTAGGATAACTAGTTTGTGGAGCATGGGGCTCTAAATCTGTATTGGTCAGTGCCTTGGTGGGGACCACTGCTGCCTATTCTGGAGCTGGGAGAATACTCATACATCCGGCTGGTTTGTCTCAGACAGACCTCTTTTTATTTCCCTTGGCGACTTCTGATCTAATTTAGCTGGGAGCAGATTGTGCCACCTCGGACACTAGACTTCTTTCCGGTAGAAGAGTTGACAGAGCGTCTGCGCATGTGGCTTGGATCTTTGTGGGAGAGTCGGTGTTTGTCGACTAGTCCCTCTCAGTCTACTGGGAGAGTTTGTCACATCCCTGGGGATTATATGAAGTGGTTGTGAAGAAGAATGGTTAGCAAGATGTTGGTAGTGGAGACTGGACAAAGGTGGCTTATGTTATCCAATAACATGGAGGGAGGTGTGGTTATTTTTCCAAGGCTGGTTCAAGATTATCGGTCCATGGAGCGTATGCAGCACTCTATTCAAGCAGGGGAAGCTTGGGGTTCCTAGGATGCAGATGATGATAATGGAGAGGGCTCCCCTTGTAGCTGTGTGTAGGGCTCTTTGAGAGTTTGTTTTGTAATGGGGAATAAGTTTGGGAACATTATTTGGCTTGGAAGGTAGGGGAAGGGAGTTATCCGTTCCTTTTCTTATGTAATTGCGCTGTAATTTCTTATTAATGAAATAAATAAGTTTTTTATCATTTAGCTGTGCCTTTTGATGAACTTTGTATTTTTGAATTATCTATACCGGTCGCTAAGGCATGCATAATCCTTTTGTTCAAATATATGTTAGAATGGACTGTCATTCTCGGAGATAAGAAAAGAATAGTTTTTTGTGAAAAAGAAAGGGCCATGCTCATGTAAGATGTATGAGCTTCCTACATACCTCTGGGGTTTTTGAAAATTTTTTATTTTTTTAAAAATGGTTTTTGCAGAGGATCAGGACAACGTAGTTCTAGGTAGAGGGAAATGAAGAGATATTTTTTTAGAATAGAATGGAGATGAGAAGAGTCGTAACATGTCGAGATTTCAGACTAGGGGTAGAAATTCTTGAGATGGTCCAAGTTAACTGGATTAGCCATCCCTTCTCCATCTAGGTCGGTGAGCATGGCGGCACCGCCGGACAAGATTTTCTTCACAATGTATGGGTCGCTCCAATTGGGATTGAATTTCCCTTTGGGGGTCCCAGATGGTCTCTACTATTTCTTTGAGGGCTAGATCCCCCTCTCGGACACCGCGGTCCTTGGCTCTCTTATTTAATGATCGCGCTATACAGCGATGGTACCTTTGTATGTGGTATAGAGCTTTTAATCTCCTTTTATCTAGGAGGGTTAACTTGTCAAGACGGCTTTGGTACTAGTCTTCTTCGCTGACCTTGCTTTCAACCATGACGCGTAACGAGGGCATTTCTAGCTCCACAGGTAGGAGTGCTTCCATGCCGTAGACTAGAGAGTAAGGGGTAGCCCTAATAGAGGTTCGTATTGAGGTTTGGTAGCCCTAGAGGGCGTATGGGATTCGATCAGCCCAATCTCGACAACTTTCGATCATCTTAGTGATGATGGCTTAGAGGTTTTTGTTGTCATCTTGGACTACACCATTGGTCTGAGGACGGTAAAGAGAAGATTTGTGTCTCTGAATCCCATATGCATTGACCACTTCTGTGACTTATACCTCAAAATGCAACTCGTTATCTGACACTAGCTCATGCGGGAACCCATATCGATAGATGATGTTTTTCTTGATGAGCTTGGCCACTTTCTTGGCGTTCAGAATTGCGTATGACTCAGCTTTGACCCATTTGGTGAATTAATCAATGGAAACCAGAATGAACTCATGCTCGTAGGAGGCCTTGGGTATAACTTTCCCAATGATGTCAATGCCCCAGGTGGAGAACGGCCAGGGAGAAGTCATGTTATACAATTCACGCGAAGGAAGGTGTTGAAGGTTGGAGAGATATAGGCATTTGAGGCATCTCCGAACATAGGTGGTGCAATCTTGGATCATGGTGGTCCAGTAGTAGCCTAGTCGGATGATCTTCGTGGCAAGCATGTGACCATTCATATGTGGCCCGCATTCCCCGCTGTGGATTTTTTGCATTACCTCTTCAATGTGAGCCCCTGTGATGCAGTGTAGATGGGTTCCATCGAAGTTTCTCTTGAACAGTGCTTTGTAACAGATGATGTATTGGGTGGCCAGTCTTTGGAGGGTTGCTTGGTCCTTCTTGTTGGAACCCTCGGGATACTTACCATGCTTGAGGAGGTGCCAGATATCATAGTACCAGCAATTGGCTATCTCGGGATCTTCTTTGGTGATGAGCTTAATGTGATAGTAATGGGTTGGTTTATCTTGCTTTTAAACTAGGAAGGGGGTCATTGTTATTCCTTCAGGCATGTCAACCATAGAGGCTAGGGTAGCAAGGGCATCAGTTAAGTTATTTTTTTCTCGGGGTAGGTAATGGAAGGTGATGTCTTGGAATTGAGAGGTTAGTTCTTCTAAGTAGGCATGGAAGGGTTGGAGTTTCCCGTCCTTGACTTCCCATTTTCTGAGCACTTGACCTATGATGAGGGAGGAATCCCTGTAGACATCTAGGTATTGAATACCTTTCTTGAGAGAAACTTTAAGGACTACCGTACACGCTTCATATTCAGTCATGTTATTGGTGCAGGGGAAATTCAACTTGATAGCGATGGGAGTGTGGAAGTCATCTGGGGGGATCAGATGTATCCCAATGCCATATCCTTTTTTATTGGTCGTGCCATCAAAGAAAATTTGCCATCGGAGATTGTCTTGAGCAGTGAAAATGATGTTTTCATCTACGAATTCAGAGATCTAGACATCAGCTTCTTCCATGGGGTAATCAGCGAGGTAGTCATAGATGGCTCTTCTTTTCATGGCTTTTTGCGTGACATACACGATATCAAACTCGTCTAGGAGCATTAACCATCGAGCCATTCGACTGGATAAGGCATATTTCTCAAGAAGGTACTTGATGGGGTCCATTCGAGATACAAGCTTAATGGGAAGGTGAGCATGTAGTATCGCAACTTTTGAGTGACCCAAACAAGCACGACACATGCCTTTTCCAAAGTAGTGTAGTTGACTTCGTATTCAACCAATTTGTGACTGACGTAATAGATGGATCTTTCTTTGCCGAAGTCTTTAAGGTATTGGGCTGGTAAAGACTGAGCTGCAGTGTCGGTTATGATTAGGTATAGGAGCAAGGGGAGACCAGGCTGTGGTGGCACGAGTACCGAAGGTTGGGTCAAATATTATTTGATTCGTCCAAAATCTTCTTGGTAGGGCTCGTTCTAAACTTTGGTTGAATCCTTTCGGAGGAATTTGAAGATAGGTTCGCAGATAGAGGTTAGCTGGATGATGAATCGGCTAATGTATTGCAATTTCCCAAGGAAACCAAGGACTTTTTTTTCCGTTCGAGGAGGTGGCATCTCAAGTATGGCTTTTATCTTGGCAGGATCTGCTTCTATCCATTTCTCACCGACCATGAATCCCAAGAGTTTTCCCTTTGTAATGCCGAAGACACATTTCGGTGGATTGAGTATCATCTGATACTGTCGCAATCATTCGAATAACTTTCGGAGAGCGGGGACATAACAGTCTCTCGTTTTGGATTTGATAATCATACCATCTACATAGACCTCAACCTTTTTGTGAATTGGATAATGCAGGATGGTTGTGGCAGCCCTCTGGTAGGTAGCCACAACATTCTTGAGACCAAATGACATAACACTATAACAAAAGGTTCCCTATGGGGTGATGCGCAGTTTTTTTTTTATGATTTGGGTGCATTTTGATTTGGTTGTATCCGAAAAACCCGATGATGAATGACTTGAGAGAATGAGTGGAGGTCTTTTCCACGATCATGTCGATATTGGGTAGCGGGTAATCATCCTTTGGAGAGGCTTTGTTCAAGTCCCGGTAGTCTACACACATCTGAACTTTCCCTCCCGATTTCGGTACAGGTACTATGTTGGTTAGACATGTGGGATATTTGATCATGCGAATGAATCCCACGTTCATTTGTTTAACCACCTCTTTTTTTACCTTGAGCGACCATTCGGTGCGGAGCCTTCTTAACTTTTGTTTAACCGACTTGTAATCTGGAAGAGTGGGGATCTCATGCTGAGCTATTTTAGGATCAATGTCGGGCATATCGTCATAGGACCACGCGAAGACATCGATGAATTCTTTTAGTAATTCTTTGAATTTTGTACGCTCATGCTCGATAAAGGTAGCCCTTATCCTAATCTCGCGTAGTTGGCTACTAGAATCGAGGTTAACAATAACAATCTCTTCTTCATTAACTTGAACATGGTTATGTTGTTTGTTATTAACCTTATTTAGATCAGTTAAGAATTGTTCATTTGCAAAGTCATCATCATCAAAAGTTTGATTAGAATCTAAACAATTAATGTAAGGCACAACAAGATACTCAAAATCTTCATTTATTTCATTAATAAGAAAAACAGCATTGAGAACCTCATCAAAGGAGGTCTCGATTACATTTGAGCAAGGATAGATAACAGAAGTAGAAATGGGGTAAACATTGGGGTTAGGTAGGATTTCAACAGGTTGAACGGGTGCAGCATGCCAGTTGAGGAGAGGTGTATCAGTATCTTTAATCACGTGGGATGGATCGAGTGATGTGGTGCTTGAATGAACCATGCAGAGTGTCAGCCCTAGTTTTTGTAAGTTGAACGAGTCCTCAGAATCACTTTCCTTAGTCTCTTCGGTATATTTGATGAGCGGTTGTACATGGTGTTGGGAACTTTCGGCCCATGGGTAGCTATCCTGGAAAAATATCTCCATTCAAAATTTCATTTTCTTGTCTATATGGTCATACCATGGTTACGGAAAGCCACAAAAGGGGAAGTCTTCTCCCTTTTTTATGAATCGTCCATTCAAGGAGTCACCTGGGATAGTCTGGATGCAGTCTAGTCTTCTCTTTGGTCGAGACTGGTGGATCATTCGAAGCTCTTGTTCTGATGGTTGATACCCCAAACCACAAGGAGGGAAAGCTTTCTTTAATTCAATGGTCTTAAGGATCCCTTATTGTCTTTGACTCAGCCCCAGTCCGAGCATGAAGTGCATGTTTCTGAACATCTGAATCGCATTGACATTGCCATGAGGGTCATATTCTGGACAAACCCTTTGTTTGAAATCATCCCCTTCCGGGAGTAGTAGTGGCTCAAATCGAAATCCTAATTGGAGCATATCATTTTACATGTGCTATATCTCAAGGATTGGACTGCTGGTACTTGCACCCTAGGCATTATCGTCGTCACCTAAAATGGTGATGACTCATCCATCAGTGAAGAACTTAAATTTCTAATGGAGTGAGGAAGACACACCCTTGATACTGTGGAGCCAAGGTCATCTGAGAAATAGGTAAAACAAACTGGGATGCCAATAACTTGGAATTCAACGATAGGGTTATAGGTCCATCCCCTATTACAAGCTTTATGGATCCCATCACTTATCGATGAGTATTATCGTAGGCATGTATAGCAGCGGAGGTTGGAGCGAGGTCACTTTCCTTTAGTCCTAAGAATTTGAAGGTTCTTAATGGTCAGACATTCAAGGTGGATCCGTTATCGACAAGAGAGAGTGGTATGATCTTCCCCATAACTTCGGCAAAGATGTTGAGTGCATGATTGTTGTTTATCCCAATTTTGGGGATTTCTTCATCAAAAAAGGATAGCATTCGAGTAGAGGTCAAGGATCCGACTAAATTTATCACTTCTTCTGGTGTAGTAGAAGGAGGAACTATGGATCCAGTGAGAAATTTGATAAAGCATTTATGTGTAGCTGGGAAGACATGAAAATCCACCATAGAGTGATGTTAGCTTGAGTTCTCTTCAGTTGATGGAGGATATTTCTCTCCTCGAGGGTTATTTCTGGCATAAGAAGGTTTTTAACGCCCTTCCCTTTGTCATTGGTTGGTGGTAAGTTTGGGATCTGGTAATGCCTCCCTGACCTGGTCATGTGATTTACTAAAGAAGGGACGAACATGAACCCTGTTTCTTCGTTAATCTCGGGTTGCTCTATCATCTTATTTATTTCTCCAAGGATCTCCTCAAATGATATCATCCCACACATGTTGACTATCGGGCCAGTTTTCTCGAAATCCTTCTCTTCATTCGAATCTTTGAAATCCTCCCCCCATCCGATGGTAATAATTCCATGTTTCCACATAAAGTCAATGCATTCCACAACTTCAATGGATTCTTCATACAGGTCTTCCCATTATATGGGGATGAGTAAGGGTCAAGGCACAAGGCGCCCTTGTAACTTCATATTATCGAGTAATTGAGTCATACCGTAAATATTATTAGTTTGCCTGAATAATTAAGCCATAATCTGGACAACATCATCTAGATTGACTTCATAAGTTGGTACCACCCAACTGTCTGACTCTGAGGCCCATTTTCGTGCTTCCAAGAATAGTGTACTAAACTTCTGGAAATCAATGATCATCTGTGAGGGCAATTTTAGCCCGAACTCTAGGAGTTGGTTTAAAACTTCCGATAATTCCATACTTCCATCTTTAGAACGGGTACGGATAGCCATACATGCTCTGGTGAGGATTGACAGTGCTTGATAAGCGAGACAAACAGGGCATAGGAGGAAATATGGGAAAGTTTATAGAGGTTTGGGAGAGTGTATGGGTGTGATTTGAGTTGAGGGATCAAATTATGTGTCCATTTCTAGGAAGATGGCATTGGTATGGTTTGGGAGTGGGTAGTGAGTAGTGTTTGGCTTAGGATTAGTTGGAGGGGCAATGGTACCGCGGTAAATTAGACCTTGGATTATGTTTTGGAGGTTAAAGCACTGGTCAGTGGTATGGCCAGCAGTTTGGTGAAAGGCGCAACGGGCATCTGCCTTGAAGTTTCTTAGGAGTGGATTTGGTAATTGACGGGGATCCAAGGGTTTGATAAGGTTTTGTCTTAGCAGGGCTTGATAAACTTTAGAGATGGGGGCATGGAGCTCAGTGTATTCCTTTCGAACTGGGACATGACGGAGTTTTGGGGCCCATAAAGTGGTGGGTTGAGAGATATTTTTTATGGTTAAGACTGCAACACTGGCAGGTTTGTCATATTTTCTGGGGGTGAACTGTCCGAACACTTTCTTTGGTTCAACCTCTATTTTAGCAAGACCTTCCTCAATTTTTACTCCTGCTTCTCTGAGATCTCGGAAGTGAGGATAGTATTGTCCTCCCATTATTGCTCGGACATGGGGCAAGAAGTTCTTCTTCACTATGTTGACTTGTTCTTCCTCGGATCGATGATTGGTCATGGTCGCTGCCATTTACCTCCATCGGTCTATGAAGTTACTAACTGATTCCCCAGAGTTTTGTTTGAGCAGCTTTAAATCATGGCGGGTGACCTCAAGCTCTTCATTATATTTGTACTGCGACATGAATTCTCGGGCTACATCCTCCTAGCTACGGATTCTGGACTCCTTGAAAGACAAAAATAATCGGAGGGCGCTATCCTTCAAAGTTTGCTGAAATAATTGGGCCATCACTTCTTCAGAAGCCCTTAGGAGGGTCATAAAACGGTGATAACTGCGAAGATGAACAATCGTGGGTCCACTTCCTCTGAATTTCTTGATATTTGGTATCTTGAACTTCTCAGCTAACCTTGCCTTAGGATAAGGAGACATGTGGGTATAGTCCATGTAATTCTCAGAGATTTTGACTTGGTCGAACTTCTTAGTTAGCATTTTGATATCTTCTTTGACCTTTTTCAATTCTTTCTCTTTCGGATCAATGATCATAGGCAAGTTAGCCCCAAGTTGGGCAAGGTTTGGCATGGGAAGCTAGGCAGGCGACGTCCCATTAACAGGAAGAGCACGCGGAGCATGCTGATACTCTTTGGGAACCCAGATAGGCTTAAGTGGACCCATAGCATGAGAGAATAGGGCCTCGAGCTCTTGAGGAACAGGAACCTAGTTTTGCTACATCTCTCGGACCTCAGTCTGAAGGTTGTCAATCTTAGACACGAGCTGAGCTAAGACTGCCGTCAGATCTAGCTGCATAATTGGTACTTGATATGTGTTCACCATGAAAAGTGGATGGATACCGGACTCGAAAGAAGTAGTAGGGGAACATACGAAACTCCGAGGTGATTTGACTAAAGACCGAAGCCAATAAGGAGCCAGGCCAAGGGTATGTGATCGACCTGAGAAGGCGTAAAATGGGATTTATATTGACAAAAAGGATGAAAATATTTTTGACATTTTTTCTTTTTGAGATTGAAAGACAAAATATTTTTGGATTTTTGATAAAGAAAGGAGAAATATTTTTGGATTTTTGATAAAGAAAAGAGAAATGTTTTTGGATTTTTGATAAAGAAGGGAGAAATGTTTTTGGATTTTTGATAACTAAAGGAAAAATATTTAGGAGACGGATCTCAGCATGATTATTATAATTATGTTCTCACTTGTATTAAATTATCCTAAATGCAAAATGAAATGTCGGACGGGACCTGAGCCTGGAAAAGTTGGGTTTGTAACATATGCAAGGCTATGGCTGGACTTGTAACCAGGATCACGGGCAGGGTCCCGTTTTAAAAATGCACAAAAATTTGGGCGGCAAGCCGACCCAAAATTTTGGCAAAGTTTCGGGTCGAAACCGACAATCTAACATGTGTGTCCTAGGCTTGACACCTATATGCGGGTATGCAGTTTGGTTGGGTGAATTAGAAAGGGTTCCCCCCTTTGGCATGGCTTCCACGATATACGTCTTTCTTTTAAGGGCAATCAGTACGTGTGGATAAGCCATTTGATAAACTTGAGTGTACGTGAATTGCCTTACTATATACCTCGTGGGGACGATACGTGTGAGAGAGAATTCGATATACCCGACGTACATGAATTAGTTCCCTGTGATATACCTCCCATCATGATTTTGGTCAAGAGGTACGATGTGGGGGAACCATTCGATATACGTCGAACGTACTTGGCCAATGGAAGGTGAGAGTCATATCGCTTAGGCTAACTGTGCCCTGCCGGACCAGCGCCCATCACGAAGTGAAGCTCCAGTTATCGAACAAAATTTGGTCAATCACAATGCTCTTTGGTGATGTCGTGTGAATCATGTATATTCTCTTATTAGTATCTTATGAGAGTATCTTTCTTGTTCATGCCCAACAGGAAGCAAAGTACGAGTACCAATGGTATACCAAGTATGGATGGGTGATGCGTGCAACATGGGGATATATGTGATCCTAGGTGCACGTGGTGTGAAGTGTATATGGAGAATCTTCTACAAGTGTGTGAATAGAAGCATAAGCATGAGGTATACATAAATAGTAAAGGGGTAATGAAAAATAGGGGAAAATATAAACAAATATAATACCCATGTAAATGGAGTCTAGCCCTCAAAATACATGTCCCCAGTGGAGTCGCCATAGTGACTATCCCACCGATTCTCACAGCGGGAGAGAAGAAGAAGAGGGGGTGTCCCTTCATCTCGAGAGGATCTTGGTCTCGCGCATCCCTCTCGGGAGCGCTTCGGTCGGCGTCGGTGATGACGTGAAAATATAGAGACATGGAGTCGCTAGTCTATTTTACTCAAAACAGACAAAAGAAAAAGAGAGACATCCCGAAGGACAGCATCCAAAGACATACTGATACGTACGAAACCAAAATAATTCAAAAAGGGTCCAGAGGCTAAGTTACGAAATGGGAAGGTGTTAGGCACCCATTCTGCCATTACGGTCTCTCATGGGTTATTGTTATTTTCTTTTATTTCCCCGTGATGTGTGTGCATGTGTATATGGAGTGGAGATAGGAATCATCGACTTGTATCATGGAAAAGATAAAGCGAGTCATCCGTAGGAATGTTCCTAAAAGTAATATTAGAAAATGGGATTTACTCGATTATCATAGCGTTGATCATTATAAGGGAACGATAACGCATGTGGGATAATATGCCACTAAGAATGAATATATGTATATAGAAAGTCTAAGAGAGTTAAGTTTAAAGAATATAGAAAAAATAGGAAAAAAGTAGAAAAAGAACTCGAGTGTCGGGTTTTACCCCGAGACGCCTACGTAATCTATAGAAGAATCAAAGTCCATGTAGTTTGTATGCAAAATGAGGGGTGGGATTTATCCCATAAATCCAATCGGAGACTTATCTTATATGTGTGTGCGTGTGTGTAAAAAAGTGTTTTAGTTGTGAGAAAAGTGTGAGAATTCCCATTTGCAATTTATGAGCAAACCCTCTTTTTCTTGTTTTTTGGGTTTTATTTGTATGAAAATAAGATATGTACAATAATACTAGATAAAAAATTAAATTAAATATGTGAGATGAGAAAATAAAAGTGCTAAGTAATAAAATAAATTAATGCAAATTTAGGAGAATTTAAAGAGAGTGTTGAAAAAGTTGGACCTTCTTGGAGATCTTGAGCTTGATCTTGGATGTTGGAGAGTAGCCCTTGCACTTGGGTGATGATGAAGGGTGGTTAATTAACCAAGTTTGATGAAAATAATGATGAAAAGTGAAGGTTGGAAAAGGATTTGGATGTGGAAATCACGCTGACTTCGAGAGGGGTTTTCTGAACTCGCTGAGAGTGATGAGTTTCAGATCTTATTTTCCCTGAAATGAGGTCAGGAACTTAGGTTTTTATAGGCTCAGGGAATTTCTGATCAGCATAGCCCTGGTCCTGCCAATCGGCAGGTGTGTTTAGGCACACTGCCGATAGGTAGGGTTTGGAACCTGCCATTTGGCAGTCTCTTTTAGGTTCCTTCGAAAAATCGATCGTAGAGCGCAAACCGTTAATCCAAATCATGCATGGGGTGAACCATTGGAAAATTAATTCAGAGATCTTTGAAAGTAATTTGGACTGCTACCGGGTCCATGAGTTGACTTTGGTTCAAATGTGGCGCGAAAGCGTTCATCGCTCCTTTGGATGAGGGATTGTCGAACACAAACGGATCGTTCGTCCGCATGGTAAGTCAGAATCGCACATGGGGTGGACCATTGGAAATTTTAGGAGATGTACTTCGACATTCTAAAGAGCTTGTCTCAGCTCGGGGAGTTGACTTTGGTCAACTGGGGCCTGGAAGTGTTCGGTGACCTTTTGGAGTAAAATGGATCGTTTATCCGTACCATAAGTTAGAATTGCACACGGGGTAGACCATTGGAAAGGGGTTTTAGTGACCTTCGAATATTCATTCAGTCTTGGTCAAGTTGAAGAGTTGACTTTGGTCAAACAGAGCCTGGGAGCATCCGGTGACCTCCTGATCAAGTTTTGAGGGAAAATGGGTCGTTCGTCCGCACCGTAAGTCAAAATTGCGCACAAGATGGATCGTTGGAAAGGGGATTCAGTACCCTTCGAAGATTCATTCAGTCTCGATCAAGCTGAAGAGTTTGACTTTTGGTCAATGGAACCTGGGAGTGCCCGATGTCCTTTAGGTCAGTACCCGAGGTATGACTTAGGTTTGTAGCGATGAGGTGTCTACACATTGCTAGGGAACCTACGGAGAGGTTAGGGGGTGTTAGAATGGGGTGTCTACACATTGGTTGAGGACAAAGCCCATTCCATTTGTGTAACGTACTCTAGTTGTTGGCATTCTCCTCGAAGAATATAATGTGAAAGAGTTGATATGAACTTTGTGCATTGTATGATTTTAAGTTGTTTTTACCTATTTACGTAAATATCTAACATAATACATACGTCGTTCATTTCTGCTAAAGATTTGTTTTCCATCACTAAGATTTTTCTCATATATCTGGTGTTGTGTGAATTTTTTTATCCTTCTACAGTATTGTATTCACTTGTCTAACTAGAAGATACATTCATTATATTCTAATATTGATAAAACATCATGTCACATAGACTTTTAGGACAATTTATATATTTTGTTGTTTTAAAGGGGAAATTTCCTATTAAATTGGTAGTTAATTTTTAATTGGGTAGATATCTTTTAAGGCTCACACCCTCACTCATCTCTATTAATGGTTTTACAAGGACATAAAAGCATATAGTTGAAATTAACAAAAAAATCCTAAACCAATTCTGATTAGAAAAATATAAACAAATCATTACACTTACTAAAAATTGTAGTCTCATATTTATTATGTTAATCAAATTTTAATAAATAGAATTAAATATCATTTTTAATTTATCTTTTTTCATGTGGTGACTTTTCTCTTCAGCCAAATGAAACACTACACCGAGGGATCCATATTGGGATAGGTCATCATTAATTAGACATCCATGAAGTAAGCGTTAGATATCTTTTATAATACTAAAGTACTGAGGAGAATCGTGGAAGTTTATCCCATAGACATCTAGATCAAAATCGTGGAATCAGGGGTGGTGAACCCACCTCCCACACATAAAATGAAATGCTAGGGTAGTGTTCCACTGCCTCTGTAAGGAACTACATGCCAACTCAAGCATAGTATATTCTAAGGATAAATAAGAAAAGGGTGGGTGACAAAATTTGACACGACAATATTTAGAGGAAATGTTTTTCACTCCCCAACCCCCAAATAATATTTTATCATGATAAATTATCAAAATGTAAATTAATATGTGGTACTTTAGTAGAGTTTAAGAATTTTGTTATAACAAACCAATCTTAGTAAACATGCCAAAAATATGATAAATAAAAAAGATTTTCTATTTATCACGACAAAATTTGATTTGTCATGCTACCAAACAGACCTTAAGATTTTGAATGGTCAAGTTAATGCATGTCATATTTTTATTGATTCGCTTATTTCATAATGCTTTATAATGTTAGTCTTAACTAATTTACGAAATCGTAATATACGTTTTATTAAAATTATTTTCGCTAATTAGAAACTTGAATACCAATATTACCTCGATATGTTTTACATTATTTAAATTTATTGAGTCTCCATGATATTAAGTGATTTAATAAAATTATTGGGTTGTTAGTGTTAATGAAAAAATGATTATGGTGATAGTGATATATTAAAATGTTATATATAGTTTCATCTTATATAATTTGAATATATTTGTTATTAAGCGGTTAATGAAATTACAAGGTTATTAGTCGTTACTAGCGTACAACCCGTGCAATGCACGGGCGATGTACAATAAACAAATATAATAAAAATTAGTATATGTCATAAATTTAATATTTTATCTTAAAGCCGTTACAAAAGGTTAATTTTTTCATAAGTAAAATTTGTCTATTATTTTTAAATATTTATTATATAAAAACTTTTTTTATAAATAAAAACTTCAAAACCACTATATGTATTTTATATAAAACAAATTACACATATTTTTTTTGTTTAAAAAACTGTATGTCATTTATAGATACAAATTTGAAGTTTTTTCTATAAATAAAATGTTAAAAATATTTGTATGACCCAAAACTTTTTTTATTTATACTAAAAACAATTTTGAAATTTTGAAAACTTTTTAACTTAAAAACTATTTTGTATAAATACAAACTTTAAAAAACTGTACGTGTTTTATATAAAAAAAAATTATACATATTTTTATTTGTTTTTAGTTTATAAAACTTTTTCATTTATAGATAAAAATATATTTTTTTTTCTATGAATACAACGTTAAAAATGTTTTTATAACCATTTTTTTATTTATATTAAAAATAATTTTGAAAATTTTTAACTGTTTTCCTAGAAATAAAAATTTCATATAGATGTCGTAGTATTAGTAGCAGTGTCTAATGTGATTTTAGTGGAAAATGATGAAAAGAGATTCATTGAATCTAGATTATGTTCGATCAAGATATTAATTAATGGAATTTAGAATTGATCATTTTTTTAGTTTTTAATAGACTTTTGATTATTTCATTTTTTGTTTCAATGAGATTTTTTAATAATCCATTTTTTTTGTTTCAGAGAACACAATGTTCAACATGAGAGAGAAAAATGTAATAAGTATTAAAATCTCATTTAGTCCTCTAATACTATCGTATTAGATGTATAACTAGTATGTACCTTACGCAATACGCGGACATATTTTGAATAGGTATTTCTTAACATAATTTGTCATAGACTTATGTTACTAACGAAAATTCAAAGAGTAATAGCATCAAACATCTAGTATGCAACGGTCATTTCAAAAATTAAAAATAATATTTTTTTAAATCATCAATCAACTAGAGTGCCATAAAAAATAACAAATAAAAAACAATGAAGCAAACATATTCCACCTAGGAAATAAAAAAGAATTACTAAATCATTTTTCTCCTAAATGAAGTAATAGAAAATCAGCAAAAATCCTCCAAGTGCAGCAATGAAATAAGATGCAGAAGACAGTTTAACAGCATAGCTAATTGGGTTGGTTAGCCTCTAGTGGCACTTGTCTAAAGTGATTTGATCGGTTCTTCTTCTTTTTTGCTTTTTTCTCATTTTTTTTCTCTTCACCCATTTTCCCAACATAATGTGTGATAATGCTCATTTGTGATTTGAACGAACTTATCTGACCTTAGGCGAAGGTGTAGGACTTTGTGTCATTGCTGCTGGGTTTGATCCAACCTTTCTTACTAATGATGCTGGAAACAGCACCACCAGATCAGTGTTGATAAGATCAAGCTAGTGAAAATAATTGTAGCACAAGAATGTATATATATAGTAGAAGGAGGTGAGGAGAAGAGGATGAACACTTGTATATAAGTGGTTCAGCCAATCTGGCCTACGTCCATTTTGAGTGTGTGAGTAATATCACTAAATAAAGGCACTAACGGCCATAGATACAATCTCTCAAGCTTTCTCTCTCTACTGTGTAAACCAATTATGGATCCCTTTACATGGTAGAGGATAACCTCTATATATAGTGCTTGGGGGTGAAATGTACCCTCCAAGCATTCAATGAGCATGTGCATAAGAATCGAACCAGTATGAGAATGACACCTGGATGATCTTATGTAGATAATGATGACCTCAATATTCCCTCACTTGGGGGGAATAATTCAGTTATAATAGATTTTTCCACGTGTTCCAAACCTAACATGTGCTTGTAAATGCTCGGCCCTGGGTCCTTAATTGATGTAACCTCGGCTTGGACGAGTACGAGATTGGTGGAGTCAGATGTAGTTGCTTTGTCTTCTCTAATCGTGATGACCTCGGCCAGGATGGTTGGCCAAGGTTAGGTATCAGGTAGCTGTAATGTCGGCCGAGGCCGATGATGATGTTGGCAGTTTATTGAGCCCGTGAGACTCTGCTGACCTCGGCTGATGAAGAGCCAAGGTTGGTGTGTGAGGGGTCGACCTTATGAGAGACGAATTTGCTGATGGTTGTCATAAGCTTCTTGTCAGCTCGACTGTGGGACTGGCCGAGGTTACTGTCTATAAGTACGAGGGTGCACTTTGGGTGTATCAATCACCCCTAGCCCTTAGTCTTCTATGTAATTAGATGACTGAGGGGTATGTAGTTAAGGCCGAGGATGAGTCTCTTTGGGTGCTAATATTTTCTTGACACATGTCACTTACTGAAGTAAGTAATGTACTTATTATGATGTGATGATTTTGACTTACCCTTTAGGTTCCCTTGGAAAATGATGGGCATTGGGACTCGTGCCTCATCATTAGATAGGTTTAAAAACCCTTTTCTCTCTCCTCATTCTCTTTCTTCTTCCTAATTTCTTCCCATCTTAGCTCTCTCTGTAACTTCAATTTATTTACAACCTCCACTGTTGGTTGTCATTGAAGGTTTCCTTTGCTTTTTACCATACTCTTACCTTACTCGCGACTTGGAAGGTATCATTTTCAACCTTTCTTTTCTATTTTTGGTTAAAGCATCGTCATTTCTGAATCCCTGGTGAGCTTTTTCATTTTTTGATGAGGTTTTCCACCAGTATTGGTGGTTATGCCTAGGATAGTAGTGGTTGAGTGGTTTAGGGAACGTTATAGGTAGCTCCGAGGTTATTTCTGCCAGAAATAGCCCTTCTTTAGGTTTCCGGTGAACCTCAGGTCCCCTTCTTCGGCGACCCTGTTCTTGAATGTTCTTGAATTTCTTCATTTAAAACTTTCTAACTTTCTCTTTTTGATCTTGATTTTGAGTGTTTTTAAGTTGTGTACCTGTTTGTGGTTTGATTCAAGTGTAGTGTCGTCCCACTTTTTCTCAGACCCTTGTACCAACTCATAGAAGAGTTACCATCTCTTCTTGATAAGACCTTCGAGAAAATTAGGCAAATAGAGATAGCCCAAGAGGAAGCTCGTAGGGCTGAGGTCTTTCCTCTCAGACCCATCTTTCCTCCACCCCTGAAGGTTATCTACCCTGAGCCAACCGAGCCTGCTGAGCCTGCAGAGGTTCCTGGGGATCCCATACCAATGTCTGAGTTTGAGTCATCTTCCTCTGACCCTATGTCTGTAGACTCTTTTTAAGAGGCTATGGATTATTCTCCTAGGTAGGGTGAGGTTCCTGAGGAGGTCGATGTTTTAGGTTGTACCTCGTCTCACCAAGGTGCTAGTACCTCACATAAGTCTTCTGATGTTGAAATCATAGGGTCAAGTGTAGCATTTCCACCTCCCATTGAGGCCATTCCCCTGTCAACTACCACTGGGGTCGAATTCGCTCAGAGGTTTTTAGGTGGTTCCCCAACCTCGGCCCGGGCCAATATTTCTAGAGACGGTGACGACGGTGATGAGAGTGATCTTGATACATCTGAGGTGTTCGAGTATGAGAGTACCGTCACTGAGTACGACCTTCTTACTTTTAGGAACCTCTATTCCATAAATTCTTCCATCATCCTTAGGAAATCTCTGATGGATAAGAGGGCCTTTGATGGTCAAGACGGAGAGATCTACGTTTAGGAGTAGATGTTCAAATTAGGCTTTCGTCTTTTAATCCGCCCTTCCATCAGAGCTATACTCTTCCATATAAATCTTGTCCCTTGCCAACTATCCCCTAATGCTTGGGGGTTATGATTGGGGCCATCGTCCTTTGGAGGGTTGTCCACCACACAGACCTTCTAGTTAGGGTTTTCACTGGTTTTTATGTGCCCTCTACTGTCAAAAACCAACCTAGTTATTACCACTTCTTAGCTAGGAAATCAGAGAAGAAAATGTTGTTGGTTACCCGAACTTCAAACCATAACTAGAAACCTCGATATTTCTTTGCTTTTGGGCCATGGGAATTTGGTCCAAATGAAGCCTCTGGAATGTCTGTTCCAAGGACCCCTTTGAGATGGAGGAAGGCCTCCCTTGATTCTAAGGTCGACCCTAGACTTAGCCAGGACAATTTCCACAAAGTTGAGGATCTTCACAATCAGGGTGAGCAAGGTCTTCTTGTAAAATATGAACATCTGATGACCCCCTATTACCTCTCTCAGACAGGCTTGGGGGTGGTTCTTTAGGAGAGCTTTGTAAGTATTAATTTTTTATAAGATATACCTCTTACTTTTTATATCTCTGACTGACTAACTTAGAGACTTATCTTTTGCAGAATGCCCTGAAGGCATATCAGACGACCTGTAGGAAATGTCTGCTCCTGGTCTTATAAAGCTAATACAAAAGAGGGGTGGAAAAAATGTACCCCATCCTACCACCAAGAAGAACACCGGCACATCCCAGGCCGATGTTACCAAAAAATGAAAGACCATAGCTAACGCGGAGCATCTGAGGTCGGGCAAGACTCAAAAAGGGGATCGTGCCATTCCCATCTCTACAGACGATGACTTGGTTACTCATCTTGCTCAGCTAAAAATCAGTGATAGCCTCATTAGCCACATTCTGAAGGTTGTCGATGCTTTTGACACAATAATGACTGAAGAGGATAATCATTTCTTACGCTCTTTGGATGTCCCATTGCTGGCTGAGTTTACTCTCCACAAATCAATTCAGGTATTAGTTTTTATTCATTTGCTTTCCTCAAGTGTAACCTCGGGCTCTTTTAGAAATTATAGCTCATATGTTCATACGTCTAACCTTCTACTATAGGGTGTCTTATCCTTGCATCGTCTCGTTGATTGGACTCTAAAGATGATGCCCCTTATAGAGAAGGGTCAAGAAGCTGAGAAAGTTCAGGCCTCCTTAAATATAAAGGTTGAAAAGATGGAGGAAGTTGTCAAGCAGAGAGACAACAACATATCCAAGCTCAAAAAGTACCACGACGTAGCTTTGAAGGCTAAGGATGATGCCCTTCAGACTAAGGTGAATGCTGCAGTCAAGGCTGCTTTAGAGGATGCTACAGAGAAGACTATTGAAGACTATAAGGTCTCTGATGAATTTATCAGCTTTGGCTTTGAATACCTTGAAAGAGGTATCAAAGCAACTGGAAAATGGGCATCCACTAAGGAGAAAGAGTCAGGGAGCCTGTTTGCCTCAGACTTTGTGGGGCCCTCTTTGCTCAGGCCTTGTAAGAAGTTGAGGAGGCTGATGCTCCAGTTGAGACTGCTCCCCTAGAGGACACTGAGACTGAAGATGTTAATCATCGGGATGATGGAGTTGAGGTGAAAAATATCGACCGTAATGACATGACTGCAGCTGCAGAGACTTAAGCCTTTTCTTGTGAAGCTTTTAAGAGTTGTAATTTTGATTTCCCTTGTCTGTTTCTTGCATGGGTGTGAACTTTTGATGGCCTCTTGATGCCTCTGACTTGTAATTCATCTTTTTCATGATAATCATTAGTTCAATCTTCT
This sequence comes from Sambucus nigra, assembly GCA_949130495.1. Taxonomy (NCBI): domain Eukaryota; kingdom Viridiplantae; phylum Streptophyta; class Magnoliopsida; order Dipsacales; family Adoxaceae; genus Sambucus; species Sambucus nigra. Next base: position 343,771,397 of record OX422221.1, read on the forward strand.
TTAGATTATGTTGCTTCATACAATGTTATGCTTAAATGTCTTACCTCTTCAAATCTCACCAAGTTGATGATGTTAAAGGTCTGAGGTCACTAATCTATGATATTTACCTTCATAAATTATCACCAAACTAATGTTGTTTAAGGTCTGAGGTCACCATATAATGAGGTTTACCCTCATAAATTATCACCAAACTAATGACGTTTAAGGTCCGAGTCACCATATAATGATGTTTACCCTCATAAATTTTTTACCAAACTAACAATGTTTAAGGTCTGAGGTCACTATAATATGATGTTTTACCTCATATTTTCACCAAACTAATGATGTTTAATGTTTGAGGTCACCAAATTATGATGTTTCACCTCCTATTTTCACCAAACTAATGATGTTTAAGGTTTGAGGTCACCAAGTTATGATGTTTACTCTCATAAATTTTTCACCAAACTAATGTTTAAGGTCTGAGGTCACCATATAATGATGTTTACCTTCATATATTTTTCTCCAAACTAATGATGTTTAAGGTCTGAGGTCACCATAATATGATGTTCCACCTTATATTTTCACCAAACTAATGATGTTTAAAGTTTGAGGTCACCAAATTATGATGTTTCACCTCATATTTTCACCAAACTCATGATGTTTAAAGCATATAACAAGAGTACTAGCACAACATTGCTATCTTTTCATTAACATCTTCTGTCTAAACTGATACATGTATTACAAAGAGATAAACAACTATAACATCATATGTAATATTTCTTCAAATGATCGGCATTCCAAGGGTTAGAGAAAGGTTCTCCTTCAAGATTTTCTAGCCGGTAGGTACCAGGCACAACCTCATCAACTATTCTATAAGGACCATGCCATTATGGATGGAGCTTATTTTCTTTTTGAAATGACTTCTTTAGGACTAGGTCTCCCACAGCTATAGGCCTTGATTTAACCCTTTGATTGTAGAATCTCGCAGTTCTCTGCTGGTAGGTTGCTTGTCTTATCTCTGCATCCTCTCTTATTTCCTCGATCAAATCAAGATCAAGTCTTCTCTCTTCCCTATTCCTCTAAAGGTCATAGGTCTGAACTCTATGAGTTGGAAATCCTACCTTTGTAAGGATGATAGCTTCTGAACTGTGGGCTAACATAAATGGAGTCTCTCCCATTGGTGTCCTTATTGTCATCCTGTAGGCCCATAACACAGCATATACCTCCTCTGTCCATCTCCCTTTGGTCTCTTCTAACCTCTTTTTTATCCCATCAAGAATTATTCGATTTGTAACATCAGTCTAACCATTTACCGGGGGTCATCCAGGAGAAAAGAAGAACTGCTTGATCCCTACTCTTTCGTAGTATTTATCTAATGAAAAGTTCTTGAACTGGATTCCATTATCTTAGATGAGGGTGTTTGGAAGACCATACTTGCATATGATGTTCTTTCAGATGAACTATAAGGTCTTTTTCTCAGTGATTGTGATCATTGGCTCAACCTCTACCCATTTGGATAAATAATGAATTTCCACGATCAAGAGTCGATAATTGTTCACAACTCTTGGTAAGGGTCCCACCAAATTAATTCCCCATATTCTAAATAGCTAAGGGGAGCTGATTGAAGTCATAGGTTGATGAGGGACAGTGGAGAACCTTTGGAACTTATCACACATCTTCATGTACGCAGCTGCATCTTTGGCTAAGGTCGGCCACCAGTACCCCTGAGTAATTATCCTCTTAGCTAAAGGTCTTCCTCCTATGTGACTGGAGCAAGAGACCTTATGTACGTCTTGAAAGATGTGTGGAACCTCTGAAGGGTGTACACATCTGAGGAGAGGGAGTAGGAACCCCTTCTTGCACAAGATATCTCCCACAATTGAGAATTTGGCAACTCTGAACCTTAAATTTCTTCTTTCTGACTTTGACTCTGGTAGGTCTCCCTCTTTGATGTATCTGATAAGAGGATCCATCCATGAGTCTCCCATATTCATATTAAGGCAAGTTCTGGCAACCTTTTCTTCTTTAATGGTTATCTTGAGCTGAATTTCAGCGGGTATTGCACTTCTTATATTTGTCCTTATTGCTGAGGCCAAACTTGTGAGTGCATCGGATTGACTGTTGTCTTTCTGAGGTATCCTCTGCATCTTCACTTCCTTACAACTTTCTAACATCATTCTCACCCTCTTCAGGTATTTGGACATCCTTTCATCTTTGGCCTCATACACTCCCAGGACTTGGTTGACGACCAACCTTGAGTCACTATGGACTAGGAGTTGGCCAACACTAAGGGCTTTTGTCAAGGAGAGACCTGTTATTAATTCCTCATACTCGACTCGTTGGTCGAAGCTTTAAAGTTGAACCTCAGTGCATATTCAATATTGGTACCATCTGGTGCTAACACTATCAGTCCCGCTCCACGTACGCTTTCACAGGATAACCCAGCAACGAAGAGGTTCCAAACCTCTTCATTCGAAGAGAAGTTCCCCTATGACAGGGTCCCTTTCTTGAAGAGGTACCTGTCTTCCACATTCTCAACTATTCCTTTTCTGGTTTTGCTTGACTCAACCTCGTCCGTATCTTGGAAGACGTTTCTTTCTGGTTCATCTGTAGTTTTTTGACTATTTTTAACCTCAGCCTCTTCCCAGGTAAATTCGTCTACAAAGTCCATGAGTTCCGGCCCCTTGATGGCAACCCTGGGTTAATAAAAATTTCATATTCTCCCAACTGGATGGCCCAGGTCATCAGCCTGCCTAACTTTCAAGCTTATGGAGTACTTATCTGAGTGGGGAATTGGTGAGGATAACCATGGAGTGGGCTTGGAAGTATGGCTTCATTTTCCTAGAAGCATGTATCAGAGCATAGAATAATTTTTTAATTCGTGGGTACTTCTGTTTAGACCCTTGAAGAGCTTTACTATTGAAGTATATTGGCTTCTGCACTCCATCATCTTCTCTTACTATGGTAGTAATAATGGCTGACTCTGGGACAGCTAGATATACATATAACTTCTCCCCCAGAATGGTCAGAGATATAAGTAGAGGGGATCCAAGGTATGACTTAAGCTCCTTAAAATCTTTATCACATTCCTCATCCCATTTGAAGTCCTTTCTAAGCACTTTGAAAAAAGGAAGACACTTATCTGTGGCTCTTGAGACAAACCTGTTAAGTGCTGCAACTCTATTGGTTAACCTCTGAACATCTTTGATAGTTCTAGGTGTCTTCATTTTTAGCAAGGCCTTGATCTTCTCAGGTTCAGCAAGGCCCAAAAACTTTCCTGATCCTACCCCGAAGACACATTTGTCCTAGTTGAGCTTCATTCCGTACTTTTCCATGGTGTTAAAAGTTCTTTCGAGGTCAGTCACATGAGTGTCAGCCTTTAGACTATTCGTCAACATGTCATCTACATAGACTTCCATGGATTTTCCTATCTGATCTTCCAATATCTTATTTACAAGACATTGATAGGTAGCCCCTGCATTCTTTAGCCCACAGGGCATGACCTTATAGCAATAGGTCCCCTTGTCTGTGATGAATGGTGTCTTGTCTGAGTCTTTTAAATTCATGAAGATCTAATTATACCTTGAATATGCATCCATGAATCTCATGAGCTCATGTCCTGTTATGGCATCCACCATCTAATCAATACGGGCTGGGGAAAACTTTCTTTTAGATAAGACTTGTTCAAATCAGTGAAGTCTACGCACATCCTCCATTTCCCATTTGCTTTTGGCACTATGACAGCGTTGGACAACCACTCGGGTATATGACCTCTCTAATGAACTTAGCATCTTCAATCTTTCTAACCTCTTCTCTGATGGCATCATATTTCTCTCTTGAGTATACTCTTCTTCTCTGATTGATAGGATCAGCATCTTTTACAACATTGAGTTTATGTCATAATCTCAGGGTCAATATGTGGAATGTGTGCATGGCTCCAAGCAAAGACATTTTATCTCTTCCTTAAGAGTTTCACCAGTTCTTCCTTGATCTCAGTTCTTAGGGCTTTGTCGATTTTAATGGTTTTTTCCAGCTCATCCTTATTAAGGACAATAGATTCTACCTCTTCCGTGACCTCTCCCTTCTTGAGCTTTGTTTCATCTCTAGGATCAAGTGTATCGATGTTGTACATGGTTGTTGCCCTCTTATGAACCTCTCTCTCTTCTACAGAGTTAAAGTAGCATTCTCGTGCCGATATTTGGTCACCTTGCACTTCCCTACTCCATAGGGAGTCGGTAATTTTAGCATTTGGTGGACCGTTGAAGGCACGGCCTCAAATTCCTTGAGGGATACTCGTCCTATAATGAGGTTATAAGTTGAGAAGACGTTTTCATCAATCATAAAAAAAATTGATTTTTCTGGTCAACCTCTTAGGCCACTCATCTCCCATTCTTACATCCATCTCATACATGCCCAATGGATAAACCTTTTCACCACATAATCCAATCAAGGGATGACGATAGGGGATAAGCCTAGCTCTGCTAAGGCCTAGGCTCTTAAAATAGGGCCAAAATATAACGTTTGATGAACTTACCCAATCAACGAGGATCCTCTGAACTTCACACCCATGCACCCTTGTGGTGATTACCAGAGGGTCATCGTGAGGAGCTAAGATACCTTTGAAATCAAGTTGTGAGAAACCAACTATGAGCGTTTACATATCTACCTTCTTTCTCTTCTCGCACTTAACCTCCATAGATGACAACTTTACAACCTCGGCTTTAGTCACTGCCTTAGCCTCTTCCACATGAGCCTTACGATCTGCTACCTCTGAGCCACCTCCTGCCAGTCCCCCACAGATAGTGTTCACACCAAAAGAGATCATACCAACCCTCTTTACCGGAGCATTATCGTTTATCGATAGGAGGTCAGGGTCATCGTCATCATCATCTGAGTCGTCATCTTTTCTGCTAGGGACATCTTCCCGATATTCATCATTTCATTTCTTTTGGGGGTCATCTCTTACCCCCTTAGAAGCTCTGCCACCCACGTACATTTTAATCTTTCCAGACTTCAACATCTTCTCGATATCGTCCTTCAGGGTGAAACACTTGTCAGTTAGATAGTTGTGATCTTGGTGGAACTTGCACCATAGGTTATTGTTCCTCTTATGTGGAGGATCCTTCGACTTCTCTGGCCATCTCAGGGACTGTCATTCTTTATTTCGTTGAGGATGTGTTCGCAGCTCACAATTAGAGGAGTATAGTGTGCAAACTTATCGTCTGTAGCCCTCTTCTTTCCATTCTTCTTCTTTTGAAATTTCTTATTACTACTTCCATTCTCATCCTCATACTTTACAGCCATTGCCTCTTCTGCGTTCATGACCTTTCCATCTGTCGCTAACAGCTCGGCAGACTTTGGAAGGTCTTCAGCAAGCTTCCAAAGTAGCTTTCCCTTCTGAAGCCCTTCAATGAGAGTTGTTATGGCTATGCTCTCTTCGTAATCTTCAACCTCCAACTTTTCCTTATTGAACCTTGCGATGTAGTCTCTGAAGGCTTTCATGATTGCCTTGCTTTACATAGAGAAAAAGGGTTGCCTTCTTCTGAGGTCTTACCCCAAAACATAAGTTATGTATAAAACACTCAGTCAAACCCATAAAGTTCTCAATGGAATTTTTAGGGAGAGATGTGAACCAGATATGTTCAGCTCCCGTTAAAGTACTTGAGAAAGCTCACCACCTCATTTCATCAGGGATTGAATAAATTTCTATTGCAGACTGATACATCTCAATATAATGCACTGGGTTGGTATTACGATCGTACTTGGGAGACACCATCGGTGGTTTAAATTTGCCAGGGGTTGGAAATTTAACAATCCTTGCCACAAATGGGGAGCCCTATGAAAATATCTTTGCAGTGGGTCTCAACTTTTTATGAGGTTCCCTATCTTCTCTTCCAGCTGCTGAATGGAGTCATTCCATGGTTTATCAATGTCGTCCTGATCGAGTGTGTCCCCAGTCACCTCCAAGGGGTGGACCGAAGGTTCCCCGGCTGCTACACAACATCAGTTGTTGACCTCCTAGCCACAGTCTCGACCATTTTTGGGTCGGCCATGATGAGGTCGATGTTCAGCACCTTCCCTTTGTGAGCTAGATACACTTCTTGGCCTGGATATCCTCTGCCTCAGATCATTAACTGGGTCGATCCTTTCAAAGGCCTACCCTCTACTTAAGCGATCAAAAGCAGACCCTCTTTATCGTGCATCCCCATCTCGTCTTTCCCACTGACCTCGGATCTGCTGTATAGGACGTACAGTGTTGTTTGAGACCTCATATGTCTCCCAACAGTCTGTTGGAGCATCTTCCGCCTCAATGTCGTCGTACCTATCCTCAGGGCAAGGGTTTCCTTGTCTTCCCAAACGTAAACGCCTAGGGTCAGCAACGTCCCTCCTCCATTGAGGAGTAGGTTGGTCTTTTTACGGTGCCTGGGGTGGTCCCTTGGCTTTTGGATGAGGTCGAACAGCTGCCGGAGTAATCATCTCCGGTGATACCCCAAGTGGTCTCATTATATTTTGGCTTAGCTGGGCAAATTGCTCCTGCATCACTTTATGGGTTGCAGCCAAGGACTTCAAGTGTAATGACCCCACTTTTATATGTTCGTATATAGTTTTAAATGTTGTATCATTTCATATGTGATATGGATAATGTTAATTTGTTATTTTAGTCTAATCTTCCCTTCATAAATCATGAAATATCAAATTAGTTACAAACATAAAATTTTAAAGTTTTCGGTAGGAATGTTCATATTAGAGAGTAGTTTTGACCATTATAATATAACAATTGGCTTGAGGTAAAAACTAAAAATTTGTAAATATATGAATTAGGTTTGTAACGCAACAAACGATGTGTTAAACGGAGGTCCGAGCAAGAAGTTATATCGAAATTACAAAATAAGGGCAAATTTGCCCATCCTTTAAGTCATATTTTGTCTTATTACCACACCATGTGTAATATTTTGATTAGTTGAAGGGAAGGCTGGTTTGGCCGACTTATACATTTTGAAATAACCTCCTTATTCATCAAAATGGATTAAATCAAAGTCTTATAGCATATCCTAAGCTAAATGATAAATAAAATTTTATGAAACTTTAGGGACTTGATTTTGAAATAATGAAAGTTTTAGGGACTAAAATGAAAATATATAAAGGACCATTTTGTAAATAAAATATTTTCAAGGACCTCTAAGAAATATTGAAAATGTATGGTGTAAAATTACTAAAATACCCTTTATGTGTAAAATGACCCTAATACCCTTAATAACTTTACACCTCGTGCTTGGTTTTGACACCTCCACCGTACACGTGTCGCCTATAAAGGAAAGGAAAAAACACATGTCATGAAATTAGAGAAAGCCAATACATGTGTCGACATTCGGTGAATTAAGACTACAAGACAGCTCCGTTACGCGACACACTAATGCTGACTCACCAAATTGGATGCTTAGTCATCGGGACACGTGTTAACACCCTAATAACTTTGGAAAATTATAAATAGAGGCCTTAGGATCAGTTTGTACACGAAATTCATTCCAAAGACCAGAGAGAAATAGTGAGAGAAAATACGGGAAAGTTAAGAAGAAGTTTCGTCTTAAGAATTAACGAGTGATCCACGACTCAGCATATGTGACTTCGGATTTCAGTTCGTTGTGAGTACTCTGTGACATTCCTTGTGTATTTTGATTATTTGATATTATGCAAACTATATCTATTTTGTGAAATGTTTTATCCTCAAAATACATTTGATACCGATAATTCCGTCGTTTGTTATATGTGTATATCTCTTGATATATACATCTGATTTGAATTATGAAATTATTAATTTGGCCTATGGAAACTCTCTTACTATGTTGGCCTTGACTACCGGGTGGAAATATTTGGGTGGTACCTTCCCAGCTTGTTTATCGCTGGTGTGCCCTAAATAAGGTGTTATTTCAGATATCATGATTTTATGTCTTTGTTGTTACCAGGTGGAAATATTTGGTAGCATTATCTTTTTATCTGGCTATTAGAGCATACATGACCATCAAAATAAAATGAATAATTGACATATTGCTCAAATTATTTTATTTGTTCTGTTCTGAACTGATAATTCTAAAAATATATACTGCCAGTTTACTTTATATATTTTACTGCAAATTCATGTCCATATATGTATATACCTTAAGCTGGAAATTGAATAGGTATCAATTTTCTGAAAAACCCTGGAATGTCTGGAGATTGAACCTCACTTGGCTTTTAGCTGATGTTGTATAACTAACCATTTTTCAGGAAATAAGTAGGCTTGGAGGGAAGGAAAAAGGACTAAATGGAAGATTCATCTTTTATAGCTCTTTTTGGTTATATTAAGTAAAAAGTTGTTATATCATATAAAGCATGTTTGGCTCTCTTGTAATAAGTTTTAAATTTCATTTTAAGTTGTTACTCGTTGCGACTTGTAATATAAATAAAATTTCCTTTTAGAAAGCTCTGATGACATAATTCCTTTAATTTCAGTATTTTACGATTCATAACCATGTAATTTTATTTTCGTTGCATTTAATTAAGGAAATAATTTAAGTCAGAATAATTGTTGCCTTGGTGGCATGTCAAGACACTCGTTCCCCACTATTATTTTGTGATCAGTTCGTGATAGAGGTGGTATCATAGCATTGGTTATGAACCCGTAGACTACTGAACATAAGTTTCGAACGGTATCAATTTTAAGTCTCCATACATTGGATATAGGATTAAATATCTGACTTATGTGATAACCCTCCATATGTCTTACAGTCTACATAAAAATGTTTATATATAATTGTTCCTCTAATTTTTAATATTGAGTTAGTATAATACGTCTTATGTTTGGCCATGACTGTAGCAAAATGACCAAGCCAAGATCAACTACGAGAACAAGTGGTTCAAGTATGGAAGGACTGGAAGATGCAAACAAGGCGATTGAGAGTTTAGCAAAGATTGTGGAGCATCATGTGAATAATGGAGTGATAAGAACCCAAAACTGTACAATTTATACACCAAATAGACGTGCTTTTATTGCTAATTCTCAACAATATGGGTCTTATGTGCTTAATTGTTCAATATGCAGGTTTAATTGCAGTTGCAGTGTCAAAAGCTATATTTCGGAGATATTTGCAATTAAAATGGAGCTAATTACCAATCCCGTTACCTGACCCGAGCCTAAAACTAGCCTAAACCTACCCCAAACCATGTGTGTGTTTTGTTTGTCCCTTTTTATTATTTTTTTATATTTTTAGTTTGAGTCATTTTTATTTTTTAGGATTTATTTTAGATTTATTTACTATTTTCCAGGTTTTATTTTATAATTTTCTATTTTATTTTTATTAGTATAATTTTATTTTATTTTGATTTTTATTAGTTTTTAGTTTTATTAGGATTAGATTTTTTAGGATTTCATTTATTTTTTTAGTTTTATTTGATTTTACATTTAATTAGGATTTTAGTTTTAGTTTTATTAGATTTTATTTTTATTTTATTTCTTTTTAGTTTCATATTTTTATTGAGTCTTTATTTTATTTTTAAAATAGGAATTTAATTTTTAGATTTTCAGTTTTTATAATTTTATTTTATTAGTTAGTTTTAATTTTATTTTTAAGGGTTCAAACTAACACACACACACACAAATCCTATACACTTATCCTACACCTAAAAGTACCCCCTCACCCACACTCATCCACCCTACACCTCACCACACCTTATCACCCCCAAGTCATCTTCTCCACCAAACACACCTTCTCTCCCCTCTCCCACCATTAACAAACACAAAACCACCAAACCTCTCTCTACTCTCTCACCTTACCCAAATTGGTTTTGGCCCATACCCATTTTTCAGTCTCAGCCGAGACCTCCTTTCTGCTCCAGCAGCCATAGCCCGACGAAACACTCTGGTCGCACCCCCCTTCACTAGCGGCGTCGATCCCAGCCACCGGTAACCTCATTTGCAGCTCATCCAAATCGAAAACGCTCCGGCCAGTCCCTCTCCCCTTCTCCGACGCCGCTCGCGCCGGCGAGACCCACATGCCGACCTCACCACTCCTCTACCTACTCTGGCGACGGCACCTCCTCAACCCAAAGACCCATCTCCCTCAGTTCAAGCCCCATCGCCATCGCGACCCTAACCCGGTCCAAACCCGATCCATCCAAAATTTACCTCAAGCCAAACCCACATCACCCATTAACCATTTTCAAGCCAAAATCGTTTTCTTCTACCTTCCAACAACCAAATGCCAACAAAACCCACATGTGCCACTTAAACCATTTTATCAATTTTAACCCCATCTACCTACTTAACCCAAACTTCCCATTATACCCTCCAAACAAAATCAGATTTTGTCACGCCATAAAACCCACATGCCCTCACACCTCTCTTACCTCATGTGTACACACCCCATTTCTATGCACATTAACCTTTCCAAAAATACCCCTTAGCACATGTGTGTCATGCATCTACTATAAAAGAAGACTCAAGACCCCATTTGAGAGCTTTTTGATCATCAAATCGAGAGAGAAAAGTAGAGAGTTATGTTAGAATAAATTAGGTAGAAATATTTGTAAATAATTTTATTTTAATTTTTTTTAGATATTTGTGAGTGATAAATGTGTGAAATTCAATTGAGTTGATTATTGTTGGATGCTCATATTGTATGGATTGTTCTTGATTTCAAGGAAATAAGAGTTCAATTTCACTTTAAGAGATTGGGTTTGATTGTTCTCTTCTCTTCTCATTTATTTTATGGCTTTGATTATTAATTTGTCAAATTTTATACCATGTTAGGCTAAATCCCCTTTCAAGGGGTGGGGTATAACCCTTATTTGATGTTATTTTAGTTTAATTACTTTGATTACTTGAAAATTCCCTTTGAATGTTAATTTTGATCACTCACCCATAAATTTACGCCTCGAGAGAGGGTAAATGATTTTCGACAGAAAATCGAAATTCTAGTTATAATACCCATTTAAGATTCGAACTAGAGATAGGGGTTTCTTAAGTGGGGTATTATAACTTGAATTTCAACTCTAAATTTATTTTCTAAGATTTACATAAATTGTAATTAATCGATCCTAGCGGGTGATTAATTAAAAGGAGTTTAGATCTATTTTTCAAGAGTTGTGGGATATTAAACTTAATTTTCTAAAAGATTACTATTATAATTACACTTGCAACGAGAGTTGGTTTGTAATTTTGATATTAATTTGGGAGAATTCAAATAATTAAATTAATTAATTAGAATAACTAAAATTTGTGGTGTAATCCCACTCCTTGATTGTTCTCACAATTATTTACCTCACTTTATCTCTTATTTTAGTTTAGACTTTATTTGTCATTTTAGTAACTTTCTAGTTAGTTGTTATCATATCACATTTAGTTTAGTTTAGTTTAAATCATCACCTCACCTTATTGTTTTAATATTGAAAAAGCTAAAAAAATTAGAAAAAGTGGAAAAGCACAAAAAGAAATAAAAAGTGAATTACAATTGAATTTGTCTCTAGTTTACCCCCTTGGAAGTGGATTGATACCCTTACTTACCGCTACACTTGAGTTGTTACATTTTGTAGGTATTTTAAGGTTTTGATTAACTTGGCTTTCAACAACAACACACAAAAAGAAAAGTTATCAAATGGCACCGTTGCCATTCTTGGGAGCATGAAGCACTCGGAGCGGATTCAACTTTGTAGTTCATTTATTTCCTTTTTTTTTTGTTGCATTTTAGTACCATTTTTTGCATTTTATTAGAAGGCTTGTGTTAGGATTTTTATCATTGCTTGTATTGCGGTGCTTAGAGACACCTTAATTTTATTTTTCATTTTAAAAGTTGTAATAATCGAAGACAAGCGTGATAGGGAAACCGAACAAGGTAGAGAGAGGTCGTCCAAAGGAGAGCATTTAGAATCCTCTCTACCTTGGGTCGGTAGGACTCCCGGGGCCGATTGAGATAGGCGTGATCTCCCCCCGGTCGACTCAAAAAATTTTGGCACCCCACGGCCTAAAAACCGTGGGAGGTATATTTCTCAAACCCTCGAGCCTCTCCTGTTAGCGAGTCAATTCTTTTGTGTGTTCTTGTGTGATTTTATTCTCGCATTTAGTTTTTGAATGGTGTGATGAATTAAATTACTAAGACCTACACCCGGTTACTCACGAGAAGGAATTTCATCAACCGACTCACTCGCTTACCAATTGTGTGCTACCCTAGCCATCACTAAATTTAAAATCCATTCACTAGGTAGCCCAATAGGAGAAAATTTTGCAAAGGCGATCACTCAGATTATTCCATGATTTTTTATCGCCCGTGGACTTAATTAAAATTTGACTACTCCTTTCACTAAATTTTGAAGATAAAAATTGGCTATGTGATAGTTAGGAAATTTTCTTGACTTGTGTGTGTCCAATTCATTTTTCGGTAGTAGGTTTTAGTTAGTTCGTCCTAAATTTCTGAGTCCATATTTTTTCCCCACCTTTTCTTCCAAAAAATCCAAAAATATTTTCTTTTTTATATATAAAAAAAATTATAGTTAATTTTTATGTAATAAAGACATTTGTGCCTAAAGTGTATATACTCTTCTCACATTTCACATCCATCACTTATCATTCATCCATACATCACTCATCCATTATCCATCATATCACTATCCTACCTACCTCATCCCATCCGTCCTACCTATCATATCCTTCTCATCCCATTTCATTCCCCCTCACCCATTATCATCCATATTTTTCCTAGGTGTTCGGGCAAATGAAAGTCAACATGGTGAATAACTCGACGTTCTCACTTTAGTGATTAACATTCTTTCCATGAGATTATTTTTCTTTCTAATTGTTTGTTCTTTCTTATATGTGTGCGAGATGTTTGAACTTGCTTACTATTGATGTAAAAAATTAGATTACTCTAATTATTCAATCACAGATAAATAAATAAGACAAAAGATTTTAAAGTGGTTCAGCCTTGTATAAATGGCCTACGTCCACTGTTATGTTATTGCTGAGTGTTTGGGAATTCTCAATTACAAGTGCTATCAAGAAATTCCGGTCCCCTTGAATGAGGGTGATACAAGGTATTTATAGCCCTTAGGCTGTACATGAAAGGGTGATACATTAAATGATATACATATGAAAGGGTAACTCATTTAATGCTCTTCAAGCGTGTGCGTCAAGGTGATAAGCATTCAATGAATAGTTGAACTGTTGATTATCTGGCAATCAATGCTGTGGTCGAGATGCAGCTCCAACCGCCTTAGTTGCTCATCGTCCAAGAGTTCCTCGGAGCACTGGAGTTCCTCGGAGGGTTGGTGTTCCTCGGAAGACTGGTGTTCCTCGGAGTACACCTGTTGCTCGGAGTGAGTATGTTGGTCGGGGGAATGATCTTCCTCGTTGCTATTGTGCCACGTAGATTGACACGTGTCTTCTTATTATTCGTCCACATCAGCATACTAATTTTGGTATTAACAGAAGCCCCCAATGTTTCATATTTCGAACTTTGAGGAGTATGGAACATTCTTTCTCGGTATATGGAAATATTAAATGGCCTTCCTGGGTTTTAGGAGCCTTTTCTTCGTATTTGAATTTCCTTCCAAATTCGCAGAATCCGCCTTTTTTGCATTTTCATAAGCGCTTCGATCTTCGTGCACTTTTTGTCCTTTTAGCCGTTGGTAGCGTAATAGTTTCCTTTTTGTAATCATTTCTTTCGCCGTTTCCCAAGGCAAAGTATTTAAGCTTCAGAGGCAATCCCATCGTCTTCTACCTTTTCAATTTCTGCTTTCGAGTTTTCTATAGCTTTTCTCTCTCCTGTGCGTTCATCCCTTTCTTCGTTTGTTTGTCAACAGATCTCCTTTTTCCTGTAAGATTTTCTTCCTTCTTCTTCATTTCTTTTTATTCACCATGGTTTATATTATCGAATCTCTTGAGAAATTTCGTTCTGACTTTTCTATTCCTTCTTGGGTAACTTTGGAGAGTCTTTCTGAGCCTTCAAATTATTTTAATTTGGCTGAGGGACATTGGTTCCCTAGACTTTTTATTGCTGAATGTGGATTTTCTTTTCCACCAAACCCTTTGTGTTTAGAGTTCTGTCAGTATTTCGATGTTGTCCTTGTAAAAATAGCCCCCAACACATGGAGTATAGTTAATGGGGTGTATAGGTTAAATCAAACTCATGGAACTCGTATAGGAATTCCTTAGATTATGTATTGTTATAGATGGATTGTTCTAGACAATGTTTTTTATTTAAAAACTAGGTTTTTGAATAGGGCCTTAGTAGTCAACCTCCCTGATGCAAACAGGGATTATTTTGAACATGGGGTAGTTATTAAAAATTGGCAAGATGCCCCTTTGGTTGGAGATGCAGTATATGAGGGTCCCAAATGCCCTCCATATGGCAATGGGATAGGTTATTTTCATTTTATTTCATTTCTGAAATTATGATTTCATTATGTTTGAATAAATGCATGATTGACATTTCAATATGTTTTTGTTTGCAGTCGACAGCAAGAGAAAAACTCCCAAAGAATCAGAAATTAATATAAAGCATTTGAAACATATCTGGAATTTGCATCGAAGAGTTGCAGACGAGCACATCAGGTCTGCTTTATATTTGTTGCAGTACAGGAGCTACACATCATCCTTTACTGCTCGTCTTGTGATCAGCATTAGTGAACCATTGCCAGCTTCTGAGGAATCTTCACCAGAATCTCACATTCCTCTAAGTCAGAAGATGGGCAAGAGAAGAGTTCCTGCTATCTTCGAGGAGACTTCCTCTGCTGGAGATGGAAAAAGAAACATGGCTGAAGTCACAAAGGGGACAAAGAAAGTAGATGGTGCCTCTTCTGTTGCTCCTCAGAAGGCTGCCGAGAAGCCCCCAGTGGCTCCGAGAAAGAAAAATGCACCTGTGGAAGCGGTCACCATCTCTACCACCAAAAGTTCTTTGGTTGAAACTGCTGAAGTGCCACTGAGGAGATTGAAGAAATCCTCCTCGGTCACTTTGACTGAAACCATTCCCCAGCTCCAAGCTAGTGGAGCTGGTGTCCCAACCATTATTCCCCCGAGTTCTGCAATGAGCTCGGTAAAGACTTGGACTATTCCTGAAGTCCAAGTAATTGAAGAAAACATGTCTAGGGATATGCTGACATCCCTAGCTACTCGTCACATTGCTTCAGTAAGTTTCTCTTATCCTGAATTTTTCTTTATTCTAGTCAATATATGTATCTCAGCACTGACTTATCATTATTTTCTTTTTCAGCTGGTGAGTTGCTTTAACACCATAGTGAAGAAAGATGAAGCAATCAAGGCTTCCAGCTCCTCATCTGGAGTGGAGGATGCTTTTCAGGTCTTGGCCCAATCTTTGAAGGACTCTCGTTAAAAATATGACGAGGATAAGGGTGAATGGGAGAAGAAGATGGCTGCATCTGAGGCAGAGAAGGTGCAGTTGGGAAACAAAATAAAAGACTTGGAGAGAGAGAATAAGAAATATTCCGAGAAGCTCACAAACTTTGGGGAGCTTGAAAACAAGTTGAAGTCGGTTGAGGAAGAGCTAACCCTTCTGCGAGAAGTAAATATCCAGAAGGAGGAGGTGGAGGCCAAGTTGAAATCCTCCGAGGATCTTCTATCCGAGAAGCTCTCCTCGGAGAAAATGAAAAGAAAGGTGGCTGTGAAAAAATATTTCCGCACCGGTTGGGATAAAGGATGGGATAGGGGGTAGCGGCAATGATGACCCAGGTCAAGTATGGGAGTTTGAAATACTTCCGAGATGGTTGGGTTGCTGCCCTGCAGGAACTGAAGGTTAGCGAGGACTCTGAACTATTCCAGCAACATCTTCCTGGCTCCCCTTCTGTGATTGAAGATGAGGAAGAAGACGAAGTTGCTTCTGAGGAGTCTTCAATGATAGTAGGTAATCAAGTCCTTGCTCCACAACCCAATCAGACAGCCACCGAGGAGATCTCGTCTTTGCCTGCTCCTCCTGAACAAGTCTCAACTTCTGCCAATCAACTCATTGTTCCCACCGAGCAACCAAGCTCCTCGTCCCAGCCTCCCGAGAAAGTCTTGGGAGACAACAAAAAGGTGTGAAGTTGTTCGGTATTCTCTTTCTGTTTTTCTTTTACTTATACTCTGTATTCTGAACGCTGTACTCCTTTTGATGATGTAATAAAATTACCTTTTTTTGTTCCTCTGCGTTGTTGATGTTCTGTCTTCTTCTTTTATTAACTCTTGCCTTCTCTTCTTTACTAGTTTGTGGCTAGAATGGAATTATTATCTGCCAATGATACAAAGTTGATGCAGCAATGCCATGAATATTATAAGGCTGGTCACACAGAATTGAGTGTATCAGAAGTTGCTGACATCCTCGGTCATGATGCTTCAGAGCAGGCAGTAGAAGCTTATCAATACCTGAAGGGCTTACTTGATCGAGTTGTGGCCAATAACGTGGCTTACTATGACATGATCGAGGAGCTTCAATATACTTTAGAAGATCTTCAGACTCAGTACAAAGAATCAACTGCCCTTTTGCACGAAGGTTATGAAAAGAGGTATCAACAGCTTTCTGCCGAGACGAGCCATAAAAAGATCCTTGTTGGGTACGATGTCAGGGAGAGAACCCTAAAGGGTGAAGTTGAAGCTTGTAGACAGATTGCCGAGCTACTAGAGCAAGAAAATAACAATTTGTAGAAAGAGCTGGCACAGTATAAGTCTGCAGCATCTTCTTCAACAGCTGTAATCCCAGTGACTGACGAGGGATTTTCCTTTCTAGAGGTTGAGAATGCCAAATTAAGGCAAGAGTTGGATACCTTGAGAAGATCTGGTACTTCTGCTGCTACTCGAGGATGAGTAAGAGGTTCTCGTGGTCGAGGAAGAGCTGCTCAGAATGTCGTCGAGGAACCAAGTTCTTGACCTGCTCGGGGAGGATCAAGAGCTCTTAGTCGTAATGTTGAAGAAGTTCGTACTCGATCAACGTTGGAAACTCAAGCGTTCCAATTGAATGCAAAAAATCGAGCTTTGTCTGAAATGTCTAAGAAAATCCAAACTCTAGAGGATCAACTTGCTTCGACAAAGTCTGCTCTGAATAATAAGGATGTTTTTGCTAGGAACCTTCATGAGCAGTTAGAGAGAATAACTTTCCAATTCCACAAACAACCTCATGAGTTCTGGATGGCAGGCTACAATGAGGCCCTTTATCACTTGGATGCTCGCCTTGAAAATGCCAATAATGAAGGTTATAAACAGGGATGGTTGAACGCCCTGGGTGTATTAAAACTAGAATAGAGCCATTATTTATGGGATTATCATGCTCCTGGGCTACTAGACTTACCTGTGCCACCTTATAAATTGGGCATGGAATGGATCCCAACTCGTGCTATTCCTCGGAGCTTAATTTCAAAATACCTTGGTGACTAAAATCTTCATTCTCATATCGAGGTATCTAGTCCCGAGCATCTACTGGACACACCTTCTGTGATGAACGTTAGGATGCTGAAGGACTTAAATTTTATTAACTCTCCTCAGACTTTAAATGATCCGCCTGCTGGCGAGGAACCTATTTCAAAAGCATAGGGAAAGAAACCAATAGAGTAGGGATCTCAATGAAATAGTTAGTACACATATGTAACTTGTAATTCGTTTTGAATTGTAATGAAAGGCTTTCATTTTCTGTTTGCAAATATGTATTGCTATTGTCTTGTGATTATCAGACATTTTATATTTGTGTTTGCATAACAATATTGTATGGTTCCTCGACCAACTTAGTAATAAAAAATTACAAGTATTAGTAATATTGCTCGATCACTTAATAATAAAGTAATGAGTATAAAAATGTTAAAAACTCTTCCAACCAACCAAAGTTGTTAAATTGTATTCGTCGACCAATTATAGTTAGTGAGAGTTTTTATCCCCGACCAGCTATACTTGGTAAATTTTTGTCTTTTTCATAAAATGTGCCCGACCAACCAAGGTCGATGATTTTTCCTCGTCGACCAACTACAGTTAGTGGGTTTTTACCCCCGACCAACTATACTTGTTTCAGTTTGGAATATTTGTTCTTTGAGGCACTTTTATGTAATAAACTTACTTCCCGACCAACATAAGTTGGCATTTGAGATAATATCTTACTTCTCGACCAACATAAATTGGCATTTGAGAGCATATTTTGTTTCCTAACCAACCGAGATTGGCCTTTCGTCGATCATCTTGTGTTCTTGCTCTTTTACCAATCGGAGTTGGTCTGAGTTCGAACTATCATGTCCACTAGCTCTTTTACCAACCTGAGTTGGTCACGCTAGTGTACGCCTCCTAACCAAAGGAGTATAGTTTGTTCTCGCCCTTTTACCAACCGGAGTTGGTCGTGGGTTTGAACTATCATGTCCACTAGCTCTTTTACCAACCTGAGTTGGTCACACTAGTGTACGCCTCCTAACCAAAGGAGTATAGTTTATTCTCGCCCTTTTACCAACCGGAGTTGGTCGTGGGTTTGAACTATCGTGTCCACTAGCTCTTTTACCAACCTGAGTTGGTCACACTAGTGTACGCCTCCTAACCAAAGGAGTATAGTTTGTTCTCGCCCTTTTACCAACTGGAGTTGGTCGTGGGTTTGAACTATCGTGTCCACTAGCTCTTCTACCAACCTGAGTTGGTCACACTACTGTACGCCTCCTAACCAAAGGAGTATAGTCTGTTCTCGCCCTTTTACCAACCAGAGTTGGTCGTGGGTTTGAACTATCATGTCCTTTTTATTGCCGAGCAGCGTTGCGTACCGAGCAGCGTAGTGTTAAACACACTAGTATTCCCCGAAAAACTTTCAATAAAAGGAGAGAAGATTGTGAAATATCATCGTTTTATTCATATTGATGGAACTGCTTTACATTTTACATCACTGATAATACTTGCGTAGGTGTTCATCATTCCATGCATTCTTAAATTCCTCTCCTTCTAGAGTTGCTATTCGGTAAGTTCCTGGTCGGACAACTGCAGTAACTCGGTAAGGTCCATGCCAGTTTGCTTCCAACTTATTGTTCTTCTGAATGACCTTCTTTAGCACATAATCTCCTTCTTTTAAGTCGCATTTTTTCACCCTCTTGTTGTAGAACAGGGTTGTTCGCTGTTGATAAGCAGCATTCCTAATAGATGCCTCTTCTCTAACTTCCTCGAGCATGTCCAAATCTAATCTCCTCATCAAGTCGCTGACTGGGGAATTGAAATTCAGCACTCTATGAGTTGGAAGACCCAACTCGGCAGGTATTACAACCTCACTTCCAAATGCCAGCATATATGGTGATTCTCCAGTTGCTGCTCGGGGAGTTATTCGGTAAGCCCACAATACTGATTGTAGCTCATTAATCCAATTAGCTTTAGCCTCACTTAACCTCTTCTTCAAACCATTTAGTATTGTTCTGTTCATCACTTCAGTCTGTCCATTGCTTTGAGGATGGCCTGGTGCTGAATGAACCTTCAAAATGTTTGACTGATGACAATAGGCGGCAAAGTCCTCGTTATCAAATTGTGTTCCATGGTCTATGATGAAGGCATGAGGGAGACCGTATCGGCAGATTATATTCTTCCAAACGAACTGGTATACCTTCTCGTACGTCATATCAATAAGTGGCTCAGCTTCTACCCACTTAGTAAAATAATCCACTGCCACGACGAGGTACTTGAATCTTCCTCGGGTCGTTGGCAGTGGTCCAACCAGATCAATTCCCCACATGGCAAATGGCCAAGGGGAATTTATGGGTGTCAACAATGCTTGTGGAGTACGTCGGATGGAAGAAAAACGTGGGCATTTATCACATCTCTTAGCATAGGCTATACAATCAGCCCTCATCGTTGGCCAGTAATATCCCTGCGTCATCACCCTTTGTAAAAGTGTCCGACCTGCTACATGGGCTCCACAAGACCCTTCATGGATCTCTTTAATCAATTCTTTCACCTCGGAGGGATGTACACATCTTTACAAACCTGCCATAATTCCTCATCTATACAAAACACCATTAGTTAGTACATACCGAGCAGCTTTAAACTTTAATTTCTTGGCAGCGATCTTATCCTCCGATAATTCTCCTTCCTCGACATATGACCTGATGGGATCCATCCAAGATGGTCCTAAATCAAGAGTAATAATATTCATCGTCAGGTCTTCATCTATGCTTCGACTTTCTAACACCTCAATTGGTATCGTTCTTCGCAACTCGGTACGAGTAGCTGATGCTAGTCGGGCCAGTGCGTCTGCTTGTGCATTCTCTATTCTTAGTATTCTGATCAACTGAATGGAATCAAATTCTGCCAATAACTCCATCGCCCTTGCATGATACTTGACCATTAATTCTCCTTTAACTACATACGTTCCCATCATCTGATTCACAATTAATTGAGAATCACTGAATACCGTCACTTGTTGCGCTTCCATAATCTTTGCTAAATTTAGACCTGCTATCAAGGCTTCATACTCAGCCTCATTATTGGAAGCTTTGAATTGGAATCGTAAGGCATATTCCACGTCAATCTCGTCTGGTGTGTTCAAAACCATCCCTTCCCCACAACCTGTTGTGCAAAATGACCCATCTACATATAATCTCCATGTAGGTAACTCGTCTTCAAATTTCTTATCTAACAGAGTTCCTCGGTGAAATATCCTCTGTTTCCTTTGATCCTCCCCTGGTATTTTTCGCTCTTCCTCGACCATATCTTCTTTCCCTTTTACCAACCGGAGTTGGTCTGGGTTTGAATTTGATGATCTTTCTACATCCACAAGCCCTTTTACCAACCGGAGTTGATCTGGACTTATGTCTGTTGATCCTGTAACATCCACAGGTTGGTCAGCGAGCAACTTTTGCTCCTCGGGGGTATCAGGATATGTAAATTTTGCTATAAAGTCTGCTACAGCCTGCCCTTTTAATGATGATCTGGGTTCATACACAATATCATATTCACCGAGCTCTATTGCCCAATACATCAGTCTTCGTGATTTTTCTGGCTTATGAAGGGCTTGTCTCAATGGCATGTCGGTATATACGACGATGGTATGGGCCTGGAAATAAGGCCTCATTCTTCTACTTGCTTCAATTAATGCCAATTTTTCCAGCTTCGGGTACCTGATCTCTGCACCTCGGAAAGCCTTACTTGTGTAATAAATTGGCTTCTGGATTCCATTCTCCATTCTGATCAATGCCGAGCTGACTGCATTCTCTGATACTGTCAGGTACAAGTACAACTTTTCTCCCATTACTGGCCTGGACAACAGTGGAGGTGCTCCCAGATATTTTTTCAAGTCTTGAAAGGCTTTTTCAAATTCATCATTCCACTCGAAAGTTTTTCAAAGTGTTTTGAAGAATGGGAGGCATCTATCAGTTGCTCGGGATACAAATCTGTTGAGCGCTGCAACTCGTCCTGTAAGACTCTGCACCTCTTTCTTCGTCGTCGGTGATCGCAACCCTAAAAGAGCTTTGATCTTTGCTGGATTTGCCTCAATGCCTCGCTGGTTGACGATGTACCCGAGGAACATTCCTTCTCGTACTCCAAAGGTGCACTTTTTCGGGTTGAGCTTCATCTGGTATTTATCCAGTTGATCAAAGGTCTGACCTAAGTCAACTAGATGATCTGCAGCTTTCTTGCTCTTTGTCAGCATATCGTCGACATAGACCTCCATATTGCAACTGATTTGTTCGACAAAAACCTTGTTCGTCAGCCGCTGGTATGTCGCTCCTGCATTTTTCAAACCAAAAGGCATAACATTATAACAATAAGTTCCTCTAGGGGTAATGAAAGAAGTGCTTTCCCTGTCTTCATGTTTCATTTTGATCTGGTTGTAACCAGAGTAAGCATCCATGAAGCTGAGCAGCTCGTGTCCCGAGGTAGCATCCACTAGTTGATCAATTCTGGGCAATGAAAAATGATCCTTTGGGCATGCCTTGTTGAGATCAGTGAAATTAACACACATTCTCCATTTATTATTTTTCTTCTTCACCATCACCACATTTGCCAACCAGTCTGGATACTTCACATCTTCAATGAATTGGGCTTTCTGGAGCTTCTCGACCTCCTCTTGTATAGCTTGATTCTTCTCGGGACTAAATACTCTTCTTCTTTGCTTTACAGGCTTGATCTCCTTATTCACATTGAGCTCGTGACATAAGAAGTTTGGATCTATTCCTGGCATGTCTTCATGACTCCACGCAAAAGTTTTCTTCCTGTTTCTCAAGAAAGTTATCAACTCCTGTTTTATTGAAGCATCTAACGAAGAACCTATCTGGGTTATTCGTTCTGGATGCTCGTTGTCCAGAATAACATTTTCTGTAGATTCCACCACCTATCCTTTTACAAGTTGGGATTCATCTCTAGGATTGAGTGTTTCAATTTCTGTACCTTCATCCACCTGGTAGGTAGTAGTCTTTTTCCTTGATTCTTCAAGCTCCTCTTGCTCGGCAGACGAATAATAGCATTCCCGAGCTACTTTCTGATCACCTTTCACAACTCCTACTCTGAAATTTGTAGGGAATTTTAAGCACTGATGTACTATAGATGGGACTTCTTCGAACTTCTTCAAACCAACTCTTCCCATGATGATGTTGTAAGCTGACTGCACATTCTTATCCATCACAAAGATGCGTATTTTTTTCTGTTCGACAAGCAGGCCAAGTTCCAATGAATATATCCAACTTGATCGTCCCAAGTGACTTTCTCGCCAGCAAAACCCAATAGAGGTCTGTGATAAGGTTCCAATTGAGATAATTTCAAATTTAAACTGTCAAAGCATGAATAGTACATGATGTCTGCCGAACTACCATTATCTACTAGCACTCTTGAAATCACTACTTCTTTCATCCTCATTTTGATCACCAAAGGGTCGTCGTGAGGGTAAAGAACACCTGCAAGGTCATTTTTTGAAAAACCGATGACCAGCTTTTCTTTGTTTACCTTTCTCGGGCGATCCTCTTCAGCCAAATTTATCCGTTGAATGTATAAGCAAGCATGAGCCTCATCGAGGTAAGATTTTCTTTCTGCAATAAGGTCTCCTCCTTCTGCATCTCCTCCTGTAATGACATTACAATCAAATGACCCAAAGCATATTAAAAATACCTCTCGTTCTGGATGTTTTGGTTTCTTGGGAAGATCGGGGTCATCTTCTGTATCATTTTCATGATCCATTTTCTTTTTCTCCTCTGCTCGACGAGGAGATCTAGACCTTTATCTAGTTCGGTCATTATTCCTTCTTTCGCCTCCCCGATCAACATACTTCGCTAGCTTCCCTCTTCGGATGAGTGTTTCAATCTCGTTCTGAAGAGATATGCAATTTTTGGTCATATGGTCGTGATCCTTATGGAACTCACAATATTTTTCCCTATTCCTCATGTCAGGGTCTGACCTCAGTTTCTTTGGCCACTTTACTTCCTCGTTATTCTTGATTTCTTCCAAGACATGATTAATACCCATTTTCAAAGGAGTATAATTATCGAATTTCTTCAGGACTTCCCATGTCGATTTATTATTCTTGGAATGCTTGTCACCGCCATTTCCCTTATGCTCTTTCTTCTTGGATTTGTTGTCTTCCACCTTGGTTTCTTTATCCATATTCTTCTTCGCAGCCATTGCCTCCTCGGCATTCATGATTTTGGCCGCTTTCGCCATCAACTCTGACATAGTTGTAGGTGGATCTTTGGCCAAAGTGTAATACAACTTGTTAGGCAACAGCCCACTCATCAAGGCGGTGATTGCAGTCTTTTCTTCATAATCTATGGCTTCCAGTTTCTCATTATTGAAACGAGTTATGTAATCTCTAGTACTCTCACCAGATTTTTGTCTAACACTTAACAAGTGTGCTACTCTTTTTACTGGATTTGCCCCAAAACAGAAATTGCCGATGAACAATTCGACCAACTGAAGGAAAGTTAAAATCTTACCCCGAGGAAGATTGTTGTACCATATCTGGGCAGATCCAGTAAGAGTTACCGAGAATTCTCTGCATCTCATCTCGTCGGGGACAGCATAGATGTCGGCAGCAGCTTGATATTGCTCTATATGTAGAACAGGATCTGTCTTTCCATCATATTTGGGGGTCACCACTGGTGCTTTAAACTTTGATGGGGTAGGAAAATCCACAATGGCCTGTACAAAAGGTGTCCCTCGAACAAAAGTTCGTTGTAGGGGATTCTTTACCTTAGCCATTCTCCCAATCTATCCTCCAACCGCTGAATGGAACCTTTCCACGCATCATTTCCCTCCTCGGGCCTATTAGTTCGAGCAATTGATTGTTCTGAAGTAGCCTCCTGAGATCTATCTTGACGAGCAACTGGTCGTGATTGTGCTGATCCTTCTCTTAGATCTGATGGTCGTCGAAAACTCCTCGACATGGTCTTAGGTGGACTCCTATTCCTCCTAGGGCCTAATCAACTGAAAGGAGACACCCTACTCAGTCTTTTCAAGGCACTGGGTCTTTCTGGAGACAGAGTGATACGTTGATCAGTATCTGTAGCCCTTATTGACAAAGTTCGCCTAGGTTGATAAGAAATCATCAGATTCCTCATTACGATATGACTCAGTACGCCTGGATCGTAAAGGAAGTAAATAAGTTTGCCTCTGACCACTTCGCTGTCCTGAACGTGCAGGTGCACCGCCATGAAGGGTCTGTATGAGTTGCCTCATTGTTTCCTGCATGGCGGTTTGTCCTTGAGCCAGATTTGTCATAATCCCAGTCAGATCTGGAGGTGCAGAGGGATTTAGAGGATTTCTAGCATTTCCAGCGTTTCGATTGCTGGATTCCGGGTTATCTGCCATTGATGATGAATGATTTTTGGTGAGAAACGATAATAACAATCGTTTCCACAGACGACGCCAATCTGTTGATGTAAAAAATTAGATTACTCTAATTATTCAATCACAGATAAATAAATGAGACAAAAGATTTTAAAGTGGTTCAGCCTTGTATAAATGGCCTACGTCCACTGTTATGTTATTGCTGAGTGTTTGGGAATTCTCGATTACAAGTGCTATCAAGAAATTTCGATCCCCTTGAATGAGGGTGATACAAGGTATTTATAGCCCTTAGGCTGTACATGAAAGGGTGATACATTAAATGATATACATATGAAAGGGTAACTCATTTAATGCTCTTCAAGCGTGTGCGTCAAGATGATAAGCATTCAATGAATAGTTGAACTGTTGATTATCTGGCAATCAATGCTGTGGTCGAGATGCAGCTCGAACCGCCCAAGTTGCTCATCGTCCAAGAGTTCCTCGGAGCACTGGAGTTCCTCGGAGGGTTGGTGTTCCTCGGAAGACTGGTGTTCCTCGGAGTACACCTGTTGCTCGGAGTGAGTATGTTGGTCGGGGGAATGATCTTCATCGTTGCTATTGTGCCACGTAGATTGACACGTGTCTTCTTATTATTCGTCCACATCATCATACTAATTTTGGTATTAACACTTACATTTACTCACCTCCGCACACACAAGAGCGATACACTTATCCTAATCTCGAGAGTTCATTTGAGAGAGTTATACCTAGTGAGATTTGAAGTTGAAGCGTTGATTTCGACAAGGTAATCTAGGAATTACTCTTGTGATACTCGACCCGTTTTGACTGATTCACACTACACACGTTGAGTTGTAGGAAGGATGTGCCTTGAGTATTTACTTAGCTAATCCTTTTACACATTCTAGCATGTATTTTTGAAATTATTCCTCTCATGATGGATTGTGCGATTATTCTACGTCTAATAAGAGATTGACTGCCCTTCAATAATTTTTTACAAATAAGAATTATGTGGGTATATTCCCTGCAAACCCTCACGAGACGTAACTCGTCCTGTAGGGCAACCTATAGGTTTAAAGGCTTGTTGAACATGCTAAGTGCAATCGCAAGTGCCCGCGAAAGTGGTACACTTTTGGTTTCTTATCTTTCTCTTTCTCTTTATCTTATTGCTCGAGGACTAGCAACGCTCTGTTTGGGGGTGGTGTGATAAGCACCGAAAACTGTACAATTTATACCCCAAATAGACGTGCTTTTGTTGCTAATTCTCGACAATATGGGTCTTATGTTCTTAATTATTCAATATGCAGGTTTAATTGCAGTTTCGGTGTCAAAATTTATATTTCAGAGAAATTTGCAGTTAAAATGGAGCTAATTACCAATCCCGTAACCTGACCCAAGCCTAAACCTACCCCAAACCATGTGTGTGTTTTGTTTGTCCCTTTTTATTATTTTTTTAGATTTTAAGTTTGAGTCATTTTTATTTTTAGGATTTATTTTAGATTTATTTAGTATTTTCCAGGTTTTATTTTCTATTTTTCTATTTTATTTTTATTAGTATAATTTTATTTTATTTTGATTTTTATTAGTTTTCAGTTTTATTAGGATTAGATTTTTTAGGATTTCATTTATTTTTTTAGTTTTATTTGATTTTACATTTAATTAGGATTTTCGTTTTAGTTTTATTAGATTTTATTTTTATTTGTTTCTTTTTAGTTTCATATTTTTATTGAGTCTTTATTTTATTTTTAAAATAAGAATTTAATTTTTAGATTTTTAGTTTTTAAAGTTTTATTTTATTAGTTAATTTTAATTTTATTTTTAAGGGTTCAAACTAACACACACACACACACACAAATCATATACACTTATCCTACACATAAAACTACCCCCTCACCCACACTCATCCACCCTACACCTCACCACACCTTATCACCCCCCAAGTCATCTACTCCACCAAACACACCTTCTCTCTCCTCTCCCTCCATTAACAAACACAAAACCACCAAACCTCTCTCTACTCTCTCACCTTACCCAAACTGGTTTTGGTCCATACCCATTTTTCTGTCCCAGCCGAGACCTCCTTTCTGCCCTAACATCCATAGCCCAGCGAAACGCTCCGATCGCACCCCCTTCACCAACGGCATCCATCCCAGCCGCCAGCAACCTCCTTTGTAGCTCATCCAAATCGTAAACGCTCTGGCCAGTCCCTCTCCCCTTCTCCGACGCCGCTCGCGCCGGCGAGACCCACTTACCGACCTCACCACTGCTCTACCTACTCCGGCGACGGCACCTCCTCAACCCAGCGACCCATATCCCTCGGTTCAAGCCCCATCGCCATCGCGACCCTAACCCGATCCAAACCCGATCCATCCAAAATTTACCTCAAGCCAAACCCATATCACTCATTAACCATTTTCAAGCCAAAATCGTTTTCTTCTGCCTTCCAACAACCAAATGCCAACAAAACTCACATGTGCCACTTAAACCACTTAAACCATTTTACCAATTTTACCCCCAACTACCTACTTAACCCAACTTCCCATTATACCCTCTAAACCAAATCAGATTTTTTCACCCCATAAAACCCACATGCCCTCACACCTCTCTTACTTCATGTGTACACACCCCATTTCCATGCACATTAAACCTTTCCAAAAATACCCCTTAGCCCCATGTGTGCCATGCATCTACTATAAAAGAAGACTCAAGACCCCATTTGAGAGATTTTTGATCATCAAATAGAGAGAGAAAAGTAGAGAGTTATGTTAGATTAAATTAGGTAGAAATATTTGTAAATAGTTTTATTTTAATTTTTTTAGATATTTTTGAGTGATAAATGTGTGAAATTCAATTGAGTTGATTATTGTTGGATGCTCATATTGGATGGATTGTGCTTGATTTCAAGAAAATAAGAGTTCAATTTTACTTTAAGAGATTGGGTTTGATTCTTCTCTTCTCTTCTCATTTATTTTATGCCTTTGATTATTAATTTGTCAAATTTTATACCATGTTAGGCTAAATCCCCTTTCAAGGGGTGGAGTATAACCCTTATTTGATGTTATTTTATTTTAATTAATTTGATTACTTGAAAATTCCCTTTGAATGTTAATTTTGATCCCTCGCCCTTAAATGTACGCCTCGAGAGAGGGTAAATGATTTTCGAGAGAAAATCGAAATTTTAGTTATAATACCCATTTTAGATTCGAACTAGAGATATGGGTTTCTTAAGTGGGGTATTATAACTTGAATTTCAACTCTAAATTTATTTTCTAAGTTTAATTGATCGATCCTAGCGTGTGATTAATTAAAAAGAGTGTAGATCTATTTTTCTAGAGTTGGGGGGTGTTAAACTTAATTTTCTAAAAGATTACTATTATAATTACACTTGCAACGAGAGTTGGTTTGTAATTTTGATATTAATTTTGGATAATTCAAATAATTAAATTAATTAATTAGAATAACTAAAATTTTGGTGTAATCCCACTCCTTGATTGTTCTCACAATTATTTACCTCACTTTATCTCTTATTTTAGTTTAGACTTTATTTGTCATTTTAGTAACTTTCTAGTTAGTTGTTACCATATCACATTTAGTTTAGTTTAGTTTAAATCATCACCTCACCTTATTGTTTTAATATTGAAAAGGCTAAAAAATTAGAAAAAGTGGAAAAGCACAAAAAGAAATAAAAAGTGAATTACAATTGAATTTGTCTCTAGCTTACCCCCTTGGAAGTGGATTGATACCCTTACTTACCGCTAAACTTGAGTTGTTACATTTTGTAGGTATTTTAAGGTTTTGATTAACTTGGCTTTCAACAACGACACACAAAAAGCAAAGTTATCATGGAGCACTAAGGAATCTTGAACCAACTGGCGGTACCATTGAACATTTCAAGATGTTGAACCCGCCTTCTTTTAAAGGTACTCCTACCCCACTGAAGCGGAAAGTTGGGTGATGCAGATGGAAAAGATGCTCAATGTTCTCAAGTGTACCACCGATGAACAAAGGGTTTCATTTGCAACATTTATGTTGGAAGGTGAAGCCGAACATTGGTGGAGAACGACTAAGAGAATACGCGAGGAGAGGAATACTTGCATAGGTTAGAATGAATTCTTGGTGATCTTTTATGAGAAATATTTTCCTGAAATGGTGAAGGATGAAATGACATCAGAGTTCTTGAGTCTAGTGGAAGGGAATATGACGATTAGTCAATACGAGGTAAAGTTTACTTAATTATTCCATTTTGCACCTTATGTCGTGATAACTGATATTTTAAAAGTTAAAAAGGTTGAACGTGGGTTAAGGTTGAGTATTCGTAGTAGAATTTCCATCCTAAAGTTGACATCGTATAGTGACGTTGTGGCTAGGGCTACGATAGCAGAAAGGGATGGCGAGTAGTACAATTGAATTAAAGATGGTAAGAGGAAGTTTGGGGAACAAATAAGGAAGATCCCAAATAATAGAAATAATTTTAGGAGTACATCCAATGTTGGGGGAGCTAGTGATAGAAAATAGTTTAATAATAAGATATGTCAGCGATGTGGGAAGATGCATAGAGGACGACCTTGTTACAAGGATACGGGAGCTTGTTTTAGATATGGACAGAAGGGACATCAGATAGAAGATTGTCCAACCCCAGCAAGAATTCTGATACAACCTTTAGGTGAAAAAAAGTACCAAGGCACACAAGGTAGAGTTTTTGCATTTTTTAATACCCAAGCTTCTAATGCAGTAGTGTCAGGTACACTTTCTACATGTGCACAACCTTTTCAAGTTTTAATAGATCCTAGTTCTACACATTCATTTGTTTCTGTGCGTTTTGTTAATCTCTTTCCTAATAAGCCCGAACCCTTGAGTCATAGCATGCATGTTTTTACTCCTTCGGGTGAGTTATTGATGGGAACCTTAGTATATAAGTCTTGCCCTATAGATGTTAGTAGTCATAAACTATTCGCTGATTTGATAGTTTTAGACATAAAATACTTTAAAGTCATTTTGGGGATGGATTGGTTAGCATCGTATCATGCTAAGGTAGATTTTTTTTAAAAGAGAGTTACTTTCCAAATCCCTAACCAACCAGAATTCAGTTTTGAAGGAACAGGCATCCTATCTCCCATTCGTATTATCTATGCAATGCAAGCTTGTAGTTTTCTTAAGAAGGGATGTTAAGGATTCCTTGCGAGTGTTATTGATTTGTAAACAACAGAGTCTATTTTAGAAGATATTCTTATAGCTAAACATTTTCCAAATGTTTTTTTCAGATGATTTACCCAGTCTTCCTCCTAGTAGAGAAATAGAGTTTACGATTGACCTTATTCCCGAAAATATACCAATCTCGAAACCACCTTATCGTATGGCACCTTTAGAATTAAGGGAATTAAAAGTTCAATTACAAGATCTATTAGACAAGAGTTTTATTAAACCAAGTGTATCCCCTTAGGGTGCTCCAGTGTTATTTGTTAAAAAGAAGGATGGGACGATGAGGTTATGTATAGATTATCGTGAACTAAATAACGTGACTACTAAGAATAAATACCCCTTACCTCATATAGATGATTTGTTTGACCAAATTCAAGGTGCACAAGTATTTTCAAAGATTGACCTTAGGTCAGGCTATCACCAATTGAAGATTAAGGAAGATGATATTTTAAAATCAGCTTTTCGTACTAGATATGGTCACTATGAATTTTTTGTGATGCCATTTGGACTGACTAACGCACCAGCCGCTTTTATGGATATGATGAATAGGGTGTTTAGGAAGTATTTGGATCAGTGTGTGGTTGTTTTCATTGATGACATCCTTATTTATTCCAAAAGTATTGAAGAACACGAAAATCATTTAGAGACGGTGTTACAAATCCTTAGGAAGGAGAAATTATATGCAAAATAAAAGAAGTGTGAGTTTTGGTTGCCTAGCGTCTCTTTTCTAGGACATGTCATTTCCAAAGAGGGAGTGTCGGTTGACCCTTAGAAGATCAAAGCTATACTGGATTGGCCTAGACCAACTAATGTGACGGAGATTCGTAGTTTTCTTGGATTAGCAGGTTATTATCGAAGATTTGTTGAAGGATTTTCTAGTATTGCCAAACCTTTATCTAGGTTAACCCAAAAGAAGGTGAAATATTAATGGTTTGAGGAAGTTGAGAATAGTTTTCAAGAGCTTAAGAATCGATTAGTAACTGCCCAAATTTTAACTATTCCTTTCGGGACAAGGGGATTTGTGATTTATAGTGATACTTCTAAAAATAATTTGGGATGTGTACTAATGCAAAATGGAAAAGTAGTAGCTTATGCCTCGAGACAGTTAAAACCACATGAGCAAAATTATCCAACCCATGACCTAGAATTAGCAGCTGTAATTTTTGCTCTTAAGATTTGGAGACATTATTTGTATGGTGAGACTTGTGATATTTATACCGATCATAAGAGTTTGAAATATATTTTTACCCAAAAAGAATTGAACATGAGACAAAGGAGGTGGTTATAATTAATGAAGGATTATGATTTGAATATTCATTATCCTCTGGGGAAAGCTAATATAGTAGCTGATGCTTTAAGTGGGAAGTCTACACCAAATTTAGCGTGTCTTATTACCAGCCAGGAAGCACTGTTGAAGGATTTGAGAAGTATGGAAATATATGAATGTATTTGTAGTAAAGGAGGAACAATCGCAAATTTACAAGTACCACCCATGTTGATGGAAAGGATCAAAATTACACAAGTAAATGACCCACAATTGAAGAAGATTAGAGAAGAAGTTATTGAAGGGAAGAGGATTGAATTTGTGATACGAGATGATGTATTGAGATTTGGAAATAGAGTGTGTGTTCCATCTGATGCCGAATTAAAGAGGCAAATTTTGGAAGAAAGTCATTACTCGAGATTCACATTTCATCTTGGATATACAAAGATGTATAGGGATCTTTGAGAAGTATTTTGGTGGAATAACATGAAAAAGGAGATAGCGTAATTTTTATCTCAGTGTTTAGTTTGTCAACAAGTAAAAGCTGAACATCATAAATCGTTAGGATTACTACAACCCCTACCTATTCCTGAGTGGAAATGGGAACATATTACTATGGATTTTGTGACAGGTTTACCAAGTTATTCAAATGGTAATGCTTCTATTTGGGTAATTATTGATAGGTTAACTAAATCTACTCATTTTCTTGCCATTAAGATTACCCATTCTTTAGAAAAGTTAGCTAAGTTGTACGTACGGGAAATTATTAGGCTTCATGGAACCCCAATTTTAATTATTTCTGATCATGACCCTAGATTTGTGTCTCGCTTTTGGAAAAGCCTACAACATCCATGGGAACAAAATTGAATTTCAGCACCACTTTTCATCCTCAAATAGATGGACAATCTGAGAGAACCATTCAAACCTTAGAGGATATGCTTAGGGCATGTGTACTTGATCTGAAGGGGAATTGTGATGACCATTTACCATTAGTAGAATTTGCATATAATAATAGTTATCAAGCAGGTATTCAAATGGCTCCATATGAGGCACTCAATGGAAGAAGGTGTCATTCCCCTACATGTTGGGTAGAAGTTTGAGAAAGAAAATTATTGGGACTAGAATTGATCCAGATCACAATAGAGAAAGTGAAATTGATACAAGATCGACTTCGAATTGCTCAAAGTCGTCAAAAGAGTTACATTGACAATCGTCGACCAGAGTTGGAATTCCAAAGAGGAGAATATGTGTTCTTGCGAGTATCACTAGCAAAGGGAGTAATCCGATTTGAGAAGAAAGGGAAATTGAGTCCAAGATACATAGGACCTTTTGAAATCCTTGAAAGGATAGGAGCTGTTGCGTATTGAATAGTTGTACCCCCTGAACTCTCTAGTTTTCATAATGTGTCCCACGTGTCAATGATGAAGAAATACGTACCCGATCCAATGCATATCCTAAGTTACGAACCTCTTCAAGTTAGAGAAGATTTGTCATACATTGAGTATCCAGTAGAAATTTTGGACCATAAAGATAAAATATTATGAACCAAGGGAATTCCACCGGTCAAAGTATTATGGCATAATCATTCCATTGAAGAAGCAACATGGGATCAGGAAGATGAAATAAAGGAGCGATATCCATACCTGTTTGAAAATTAATGTAAGTAAAGTTTAGGGACCAAACTTTTTATAAGGGGGTAGGATGTAATGACCCCACTTTTATATGTTCATATTTAGTTTTAAATACTGTATTATTTCATATGTGATATGGATAATGTTAATTTTTTATTTTAGTCTCATCCTCCCTTCATAAATCATAAAATATCAAATTAGTTACAAACATAAAATTTTAAAGTTTTCGGTAGGAATGTTCCTATTAGAGACTAGTTTTGACCATTATAATATAATAATTGACCTGAGGTAAAAAATAAAAAGTTGTATTTATATTAACTAGGTTTGTAATACAATAAACGATGTCTTAAACTGAGGCTCGAGCAAGAAGTTATACCAAAATTACAAAATAAGGGCAAATATGTCCATCCTTTAAGTCATATTTTGTCTTATTACCACACCATGTATAATATTTTGATTGGTTGAAGGGAAGGCTGGTTTAACCGAATTAAACACTTCGAAATAACCTCCTTATTCATCAAAATGGATTAAATCAAAGTCTTATAGCATATCCTAAGCTAAATGATAAGTTTTGGGATAGAAATTGAAATTTTATGAAACTTTAGGGACTTGATTTTGAAATAATGAAAGTTTTAGGGACTAAAATGAAAATATATAAAGGACTATATTATAAATAAAATATTTTCAAGGACCTCTAAGAAATATTGAAAATGTATGGTGTAAAATTATTAAAATACCCTTCATGTGTAAAATGACCCTAATACTCTTAATAACTTTACACCTCGTGCTTGGTTTTGACACCTCCACCGTACACGTGTCGCCTTTAAAGGAAAGGAAAAAACACGTGTCATGCAATTATAGAAATCCAATACACGTGTAGATGTTCGGTGAATTGAGACTGCAAGACAACTCCGTTACGCGACACACTAACGTTGACTCACCAAATTGGACGCTTAGTCATCAGGACACGTGTCAACACCCTAATAACTTTGGAAAATTATAAATAGAGGCCTTAGGATTAGTTCTTATACGAAATGCATTCCAAAGATCAGAGAGAAATAGTGAGAGAAAATATGGGAAGTTAAGAAGAAGTTTCGTCTTAAGAATTAACGAGTGATCCAAGACTCATCATCTGTGACTTCGGATTTCGGTTCTATGTGAGTACTCTGTGACATTCCTTGTGTATTTTGATTATTTGATATTATGCAAACTATATATATTTTGTGAAATGTTTTATCCTCAAAATACATCTGATACCGATAATTCCGTCGTTTGTTAAATGTGATTTGAATTATGAAATTATTGATTCGGCCTATGGAAACTCTCTTACTATGTTGGCCTTGACTACTGGGTGGAAATATTTGGGTGGTACCTTCCTAGTTAGTTTATCGTTGGTGTGCCCTAAATAAGGCGTTGTTTCAGATATCATGATTTTCTGTCTGTGTTGTTGTCGGGTGGAAACATTTAGTAACACTATCTGTTTATCTGGGTATTAGAGCATACATGGCCATCAAAATAAATTGAATAATTGACATATTGCTCAAATTATTTTATCTGTTCTGTTCTGAACTGATTAATATGAAAATTATACTGCCATTTTACTTTATATATTTTACTACAAATTCCTGTCCATATATGTCTATGCCTTATGTTGGAAATTGAATAGGTACCAATTTTCTGAAAAACCTGGAATGTCTGGAGATTGAACCTCACTTGGCTTTTAGCTGATGTTGTATAACTAACCATTTTTCAGGAAATAAGGAGGCTTGGAGGGAGAGAAAAAGAACTATATGGAAGATTCAACTTTTAGAGCTCTTTTTTGGTTATTTTAAGTAAAAAGTTGTTATATCATATAGAGCATGTTTGGCTCTCTTGTAATAAGTTTTAAATTTCGTTTTAAGTTGTAACTCGTTGTGACTTGTAATATAAATAAAGTTTCCTTTTAGAAAGCTCTGATGACGTAATTCCTTTAATTTCAGTATTTTACGATTCATAACCATGTAATTGTATTTTCGTTACATTTATTTAAGGACACAATTTAAGTCAGAATATTTGTTGCCTTGGTGGTGTGTCAAGACACTCGTTCCCCACTATTATTTTGGGATGGGGTCGTGACATCAAGGCTGCTGCCACCTCAGCTATCTCGGACTAGGGTGGGGCCTGGATGGAACTGGGTCCTCCAACACCAGATGGTGGGGGAGGTGGTGGTAACTCCGGTGCCATATGGTAAGACTATAGAGCTTGCAATGAAAATATTAGAGATCTTGGCACCTTAAAGGACCTCTTTCAATGGTGACACAGCTTCACACGTAGGGTGAGACCTGGTTCACCACCAAAGTCTCCGGTGAGGTTAAGTTGTAAAGAGGAAGAGATGAATCTTCTCGTTCCCACGGACGGTGCCAAAATGATGATGCAGAAAACAGGACCACCAGATGAGGTGTTGATAAGCTCAAGCTAGTGAAAACAATGGCAGCATAAAAGTGTATATATAGTAGACGGAGGTGAGGAGAAAAAGATAAACACTTGTATGTAAGTGGTTTAGCCAATCTGGCCTACGTCCAGTGTGAGTGTGTGAGTAATATCACTAGATGAAGGCACTAACAGCCATAGATACAATCTCTCAAGCTTTTCTCTCTCTACTGTGTAAACCAACAGAGTTTCAATTAGGGTTGAAATTATGGATCCCTTTACAAGGTAGAGGATGACCTCTATATATAGTGCTTGGGGGGTGTAATGTACCCCCCAAGCATTCAATGAGCATGTGCATGAGAATCTAACCAGTATGATAATGACACATGGCTGATCTTATGTAGATAATGATGACCTCAATATTCCCTCAAGTAGGGGCAATGATTCGGTTATAACAGATTTGTCCACGTGTTCCAAACCTTACATGTAAATGCTCGGCCTTGGGTCCTTAACTAATGTAACCTCGGCCTGGATGAGTAGGAGGTTGGTTGTCTTCTCTAATCGTGATGACCTCAGCCAGGAAGGTTGACCGAGGTTAGGTATGAGGTAACTGTAACGTCGGCTGAGGCCGATGATGATGTTGACAGTTGATTGAGCCCGTGAGACTCTGCTGACCTCGGCTGATGAAGAGCCGAGGTTGGTGTGTGAGGGGCCAACCTTATGAGAGACGACCTTGCTGATGGTTGTCATAAGCTTCTTGTCAACTCAGCTGTGGGACTGGCCGAGGTTAGTGTCTCTGAGTACGAGGGTGCACTTTGGGTATATCACTTACCAACTGATGGCCAGTTGCAGAGATGGAGAGAGTTGAGATGGAAGAATGCACATAGAAGCGGTGAAAATCTCCGTATAAAAAGGTTGAAAGAAACCTTTACATATTCTAATATAATATGCGTATGGATAGAAGCAGGAGAGTACATGAAATTTTTTTCTCAATGTGTAGAGGTGAATCGAATTTGGATAATCAACAGTTATTTTTGGAGAGGTGTGTATGTTGTTTTTGTAGACAGTTTGTGTATATCAGATTGAGGGTAGCTTCTTTACTCATCTATACTTGCATTAATGATCATTAAAATCTCTAATACAATTATATTTGAGGTATAATATAAATAAAGATTAACAATGTTATCTTTTCAGTTGGATGGAAATAAGGCTAAGAATATAGTTATGATTAAACATGTGTATTAATGGTAGAAGATTATTGGGAGGCCAAATATTTTTCCTCCAGAATATTGTGGCACAACTTTTTAAAACACAACATACAATTATTTTGAATATATTGTAGTGTCTGGAAGAAAAATAGGAGTATTTTTAAGGCGGCCTGTCAAAGGAGCCTTCCATTTGGTTCGTGGTGAAATATTTTTTATCACGTTAAAAAATAATTCACCTAGGTAAAATATGTGTTTGGTTGGACATTTAACATGGTGAAATAAAATGAATATGGTGAAAAGTGAGGTGAAACTTTAACCATTTTAAACCATGGGTAAAGTGAATAATTTAATAGGTGAAAACAATTGAATTTATCTTATTACGAGACTAACCTTTCTTATTTTCACTTACAATTGTAACACATTCATTTCTCCCTCTCAATTAACACGACCATTAAATATTCTTTTAAAAAAAATATTTTTCTTAAATTTCTTTTTTTATTTAAAAAAATAAAAAAAAATTAAAAATAAAAAAAATTAATTAAATAATTTAAAAAATTAAAAAATTAAAAAAAAATAGAATAGCTATTCCTACACCCTCTATGTCTTTCCCACACCCTTTTTAATGTTTTAAATACTAAAAGATCAAAAGACCCTCTATGCATATATGATTTGAATAAATATAATCTTTTGCCCAAAAATCTATTACTTAAAAAAAACGTAATATTATGAAAAAAATAAAAAAATAATATTTTGAAAATTAAAATCCTAATATTCTAGAAAATTAAAATATTAATATTTTGAAAATATAAAATTATCAAAGTTATTTTTTCATTTAAAAAACATTATGTTATTTATAAAAAAACATATTCTTTTTTATTTAAATGGACGTTGATAAAAAACTGTTTCGTTATTTATTTAAAAAAATGGGCATTCTTTTTATTATTTCTAGTTAAAAACTGTTTCTTTTATTTATTTAAAAAATTGTTTCGTTATTTATTTTTTCAGTTAAAAACTGCTTCTTTTACTATTTTAAAAAATAATCTTTTTATTATATAAAAAAGTGGTCCGCGTCAACAGTATGTATACACAGTCCGACAACTTATACATATCGTTGGCACGGACAAACATATTAGAAAAATACTTCGCGCCAGTGGTATGTATAGGTGGTCGGACCACCTATACATACCGTTGTCCCGGACAATATTGTTTCAAAATAGTAAAAATATTATTTTTAATATAGTACAAAAAACAGTTTTAACCAAAAATAAAATTTGTAAATAAAAAAAATACACTTCTTTAAGAAAACAGGTTCTTAAGATTTTTTTTTTTACGTTTTATATATAGTGTTTTAATAAAACAAATAGATAAGATTTTACGTTTTATAAACAGTTTTTTTTATTATTATTTATAAAAAATAGTTTTTTTTATTAAAAATATATTTTTTTTTATTTTTATCAAATGTATTTATTTTAGTTGGAGGTGAAAAAATTGGACATTTAGATTTTATAAAAATAAGGGCACAATTGTCATTTATTATTCAAAGGGTGTGGGGGAACATATGGATGGTGTGGGAATAGCTATTCCCATAAAAAAATTAAAAAATTAAAAAATTAAAAAAAATAAATGAATATTTGTTTGGTGCATGGTAATGTGTTCGGAATTTTTTTACTAATTGAGACGGTTTCATATTTGGAAATTATTTTTGTTTTAATTCTTTTAATTGGAACACTTTTTTTTCATAGTTGGGACTCTTTTTTTTTTTAATTGGGATTGTTTTTTTTTAAATTAGGGCTATTTTTTTTCAATGTTGAAAACTTTTTTTTAATTGGGATTGTTTTTCATTGTTGAGAACTATTTTTGTAATTGTGGACTACTGTTCTTATAGTTGGCTATTTTATTTTTTTTTTGATTGTTTTTTACAAGTGACAAATTTTTTCATTGTTGGAAACTTTTTTTTTAAATTGAAACTGTTTTCTTTTTTAATTAGGATTTTTTTTAATTGGTACTATGTTTTTACTTATTTGTCTTGCGTAACCAAATATGATTAGTTGTGTGTGTATGTCTCGGAGGGGGGGGGGGATTGGATCAAATTTGAGTTTGAGGTAAATGCATAATTTTTAATAACCATTAAAATTTGTGTGATGAAAATCAAAATAGTTATGTGCATTTGAAGTATGAGGTTAATATGGTGATCATTTTATTTTTTCACTATATTCATCTTGACCATGCAAACAACAATAGGTGAAAAAATTAAAATTTTCATCTAGTAAAAACTCGACCATCCAAACGAATTTGGTGAAAATAAAATCACCAGACTAATAATTCACCTTTTACTTTTAACACGGTGAAAAGTATTTCATCACAAACCAAACATACCCTTAATGAAAAAATGGAGCCGAAAACCTGAAATTGCCCACCTCTCACTTAACAAATAAAATATAGATAAGAATTTAAGAAAATACAAATATCTTGTGGAGTCAAAATTTCTTATAGTTCCGTTTCCAGAGACATGTTGTTTTTAGGTGATTTGGTTAGTAGGAAAATGACACAAGTTGTAACGTGTTATTAGGAGAGCATATTAGAAGTGTTGCGGTGATGTTGTGTGTGGGAGGCTTGGACAGATCGACCAGGCCTTGTTTGTCCCCTTCAGTACAATCACGTGGTTCTGGCCCGCCCTTCACGTTTTGACCCGCACCACTCACAACTTAGCTTCTCTGCACTGCACTAACCCTTTGTCCATACTCTAGTGTTTTACCTGTTTTGTAGGACACTTGAGTGTGAATGCATGAGAGCTAACAAACAAAAAAATACCCATCAGCCTGGAAAGTGGATCTTCTTTCTATATTTGTTTCTCCTTTTTGCTTTTTTCAGTAATCAGATCATGATCTCTCTTTTATATATTTAAAAACTCTCGATTGTACCCATTTACTATTCCTCTCTCTCTATCTCTCT
This sequence comes from Sambucus nigra, assembly GCA_949130495.1. Lineage (NCBI taxonomy): Eukaryota > Viridiplantae > Streptophyta > Magnoliopsida > Dipsacales > Adoxaceae > Sambucus > Sambucus nigra. The sequence goes on from OX422221.1 coordinate 343,810,769, forward strand.
TATTTTAAGTATCTTTACTTCACTGTCATCCACACCGACAATCATTCCGTATTATTACAATTTTGTTAATTGTGAGGGTGGGTTTTCACAAATCTAGATTTGAGCCACACCACGGAGAGAGAGAGAGAGAGAGAGAGAGAGAGCGCAACTGCCTTGTGATCACTACTTATCGTACTCTCCCACAAATCTAGCTTTGATTTCCAAAAATACTAACCTCGATATCATTCCTCACAGTTTTGGATGATCGAATAATCCTAAAGTTTTACTCAAAAGTTCCAATTAGGGTTTTCTTTTTTCAAAACTATGTATTTATTGCAAGTAATTTTTTTAAATAGTTTTAAAGAAATCCCCACATTATGTATATTCTATTGTAACGACTCATTTTGAGATATTCTAATCCAATTGTTTTTTTTAAAGAATTAAGGTAAACGTCATGTTCCTTTTTATATTTGAATTTTTAGGACAATGCTTTTCAAATTTATAAATATAGTCCATGTGATACAATAACATTTATTTGTGTGGTTCCTTTAGAGTTAGAAGCTCATTTTTTTATCCGCGCCAGCGACACGATTACATGGACTAAATTTATAAAATTATTTGGAGTGTCCTATATTTATACACTTTGAGAATTATAAGAATTTTTCTCCAAAACTCAAAAAATAACAAATAATCTCGATTGCAAAATACATTAGGAATTTTTTGGGATTAAAAGCATTATAGATTCTTTTTCTTCCTAACAATGCATAATTATCGGGTTTTGCACAACTTTAAACCTGATTTCATGATTGCTTATCATCTATGGTCAAATTGTGGCATATTTTCTTTTGCCACAAAAGCATATGCTTTCAATGTGATGATGGATTTTACTTTGAAGAGAATGTTATTGTACAACTTTTTTTAGAAACTCATACGAGATTCTATTGATCTTTAGGGTTCTTTTAGTTCGGAACAGTGTTCTAAAATTCTCGCCTAGGGTCCGCGTAGGCACGTCTAAGCTTGATGTTTGGGAGAAACGTCCCACCCTAGCGTTTTACGCCTTATTCTTGGTAAAAGTCTTAAGGTGCACTTTTTTTCCAAACAAAAACTCTTTAGTGAAACGATATCGCTTTTTAAAGACTTTTTTTTTTTAAAATCGGACCAATATTTCATTCAAAACAATCAAAAGACAAATGATATTTCAAACTTCTCGTTCAAAAAACTGCGAAATTTTTTTCCTGTTTTTTCTTAGTATTTTAAAAAAAATAGTATTTTAGTTTGCAAATATTCAGACATATTTTAAGATATGTACCATTTTAGTATTTTTAATAGCCTTGTTATAGTTAAAAATGTTAAAATATATTAAAAAGGCCAAGGCACCTTTTTACGCCTAAGGCTCACTGATTCGTGTCAAATATTACATATTTCCGCCCTATATCTTTATGCATTCTAGCACTTTTACGGTTCTTAATGCCTATATTTATGCTCATTAACCAGACAACATTGGATTTGGATATATACATGCTTTGCAGGGATTAATTGTGCTTTTGTAGGTATTAGAACGTTAAAAGTGAGGATCCGTTGCATTTCGGAGAAGTTCCGTCGCCGGACGCTACTTCAAGGGCATTTTAGTCGATTCATATTTCATCTTCGGCTCATGGAATTTCCACGGATGAGTAGTCCGTTGATCAAGCTTCGCGTGGTCGCAAACGGTGCGCGATTCCGGGTCGGATGGTGAAGTTATGGCCGTTTCCGTTTGCAACCTTTTTCCCCTCTTCATGGACCAAACAAGGCTGAGAAACAGAGTATCGGTAGACCGCGGTTTGAGGCCCGGTCGACCGCAGTTTTGGATTTTGCCGTTGAAAGAAGACAATATGCTTTTAATAGAAGGCGCAGTCAATCACGCCCCTCTGACCGGTCGACCGCGATCACCAGATATTTTCTCCTTTTCTCCTTTTCTCCTTTTCTCCCTTTCTTTTATTTTTCCTTTATTTCTTTTCCAACTTACTATATAAAGGAATTTCGTTGTAAATATCAGATATAATTCATTTTAGGTTAGTTTAGGTTAGGGTTTGGGGGTTTGAGAGCTATTTCTTCTTCCTCACTTGGTTTAACACCCATTTGGGTTTGTAATTAGTACTTTCATTTTCCCTCTCCATTAATATATCTTGTATTTCCTTTATTTCTTGCTTTCTAATTTAGTTTACATGCTTTATTTACATGCTTTCATTTACTTGCTTTCTGGTGTAGGTTTATCGCGTTTATTTACCGCTTTCCTTTACCGCGTTTTTAATATGCTTTCTAGCTAATTTAGTCTAGGTTGTGTCGGATTGAACTCATTCCGGGTTGACATGTTGCTTGGCTTTGGTGATGGTGTTTACGGGTCTATTTCGGGTGCGTTGTCCTTGTTATTACGCCTAAGGGATTTGACAGGGCATATCATGTACGCTCTGTGCTTACAACCTTGCGTGCGTAATTTCTGGGGTATTTGTTGACGCCAAAATCGCATTAGGCATTTATGCGAATTTAGGGGCGTGACAACCCTTGATTTAATTAACTGTCAAAACGAGACACATTTGTAATAACTCGTCGACCTATGTAACTATTTTATACTAATTAACTCGGGTGAGGGATATTCGACGCAACCTATAGTTTTTACTCACTTTCTTAATCTAGCTTTATTTTCCCTTCGCCTAGATTAATATTTTCCTTTTATGCATCTTTTTCCTTTTTGTGTATAATCATCTTTTACGCTTTTATTTAGAAGTACTAAACCAATTAAATTCTAACAATTCGTCTCTGTTGATTTTCGATACCCGGACTTGGCCGATACACTCACCTATTGAGTGTAGTCATTAAGTTTAGGTTTTTGTATTAAGTCGGTGAACAGAAAACAACGACACGCGCTGCTTTTCACCCTTAATCAAAATGGCGCCACCTAGGTTTCTAAGGCTTGGTATCGACGCCTCGGTCACGCCCCACGTTTTTTTAGAACGTTGGTTTGGAATAAATATTTTTGAATACGATGAAAAATCAAATTGTGAAATATTGTTTACATATTGAAAATTTATTTTTATTAGTTTGAAATTATGAATAAGTGCACATATTATAATTAAGAAACTTTAAACAAAAATGGTGAAAAAAAAGTACTCAAAATAGATATAAATATATTTGACCATATTACTTTTCATTGTGGTGAAAATATTTCACCCCGAATTAAACGGACCCTTAATTTAAATGATTTTCCTTTATTGTATCGCTCTTCAGGTATTATTTTATGTTGTAAAAAAAGTATACAATTTTTCTTTTATACGTTTCACACTACTCATTCTCTCTCAGTCTACTAGTTGTCTTTTACTCTAGTAAATGCTAATGCCCAGGAACTATGTAACAAGATTTTTTTTAATCACCCCCCAAATTCTTGCATTCCATTACCCTGTTTTGGATAGATTCTTAAATGAGTTATTAAAATTAGGGATTAACCACTAAGATTATGTTGCGCCCCGACTTAATTAACTTAAAATCATCCTTTTATTTAGAGATTAATTTCCTTAAGCAATACTTTATTTTAAGTCTCTCTGAAAAATAACACCATATTTTTTTTTCTTTCCTTTTACTTTTTCAAAAGCATGTTTGGATCAAAACATAACTAACTTAACATGTAATTTACAAGTACTAAACAACTTTACATACAAAAATTCTTTGTTTATATTTACTCCAAAAGCTTGTTGATATTCAACCCATATTAGATATCTATCACTCCCCCGTTTTATGGTACTAATTTGGCAGTGAACTCCAACGAAAGGCATACCTGAAATATAACATTATAGGAGTGTAAGCAATATAAGCTTAGTGAATGACCATATACCACACATACACCACACATATAACCAATTTGAATAACCATTTTTATTTTTTATAATGTTATAACCCAACAGGAATTGTGTAACTCTCGCAAGCCTGGACTTGCTACAATCCAATTAACCCACCACAGCTAAAGGGGACCACCACATTTCATAATTAGACCCGAGTACAACAAACTTTTAAGTTAGATTAACGGGACTGCTACATCCCATAGGAACCACCACAGTCCTTAACATTAGATAAAGGACCCTCCACAGTCCATAACATTATATAACATCGCTTCACATTCTTAATCATATGCATGTGTTTCAAAAATACAACATCACTCCCATAATCATTTTAACACATGCATTTAACTACACATTTCCATATGAACATATAAACATCTATATTTCATAGGACAAGTCACTCGCCTTGAATTTGGTACTATGATTAATACCAAAACTATTTCCTTGGTATGGTACTGTTAGTCGCTTCCCCGCCAAACAATTCAACATCATTAGTATTTGAATACACCAAATCACATTAAACTCAGTAACACATCACATCAGTTGGTGAATCTGACATAACTAAAAATTAATTGAATATGATACTTCACATTTCTATAACACCTTATTCATTAGGGTTTTAACACAATTTACGAAATTAAATTACGAATTCTCTAGACAAAGTTATGCCCGTTTAATTACAACCTTTTCCAAATCATTTTTGGAGAAAAATGACAACAAAACATCAACTTCAACACAAACCGCAAGCCAAATCAGAAGGTATTTTATTCTCCTATTCAATTATATCATACTCATATATGTTCTCAAACATTTCCAATTATAATTTCTTGATTTCAACAAGTATTCAATGATTTATGCCACTTTTAACACATCTAGGTTGGAATAGACCATCAAAGCACAACTCAACATTTTTCAAGCATATATAGCCTCCACCTCGGTTATAAATCATGGAAACATATATTAAGCATATTAAATAATATAAAATTAAATTTTCATAATTTTTAGAGTTCATTTGCTAAGTTAAGCAAAACTTCGATCACCTAGTGTGCACACTTACACTTTTGAGGCAGATTTTATACCTGAACTTCAAACTGTCACTCAAGATTCATTTCTTGGTATTTTTACATCATTTTCGTATATAGTATACATATATGAGTCTATCTTAGTCTACGATTTGAATCATTTGATTTTAGTAAGTATTCCATGATTTATGACACTTTTAACACAACTAGGTCGGAACAGAACATTAAAGCATAACTTAATCTTTTTAAGCATATATCACCTCTACCTCGGGTATCAATCATGAAAACATATACTAAAAATGTTTTAGTATATGCAAACATCATATATATGAATTTCCTACATCAAAAATCTTCACGAGAAGGAAATTCAAAATTGGGACTTTAAAGTTAACATTTACGATCCTAGCACAAGTCCTCACGTATGTTCTTAAGCCATCCTTGGTTTAACACAGTTTAGCAAAATGGGTATCATTTAAATATTTATCAAAATCAGAAACAAAAATATACAAAGTATAAATCTCATTCATGTGAGCAACTTTAATCAATAAATAATTACCTCGATTTATGGAAATTTTTCAAAGCAATTCTTCCTTAACTTTCTTTTTTTCTCCCCATAGGCATATTTCTTCCCAAGCTTATAATATGAAATGAGAAAGATGATAAAGGTCTGATATATACTGATAAAAAACTTATCCGTGAGCTCATGTGTCCATTTTAAGGTTGTGGCATGTGATTGGTTGGACAAGAGGTCCAATAAGGCAATTCCACTAATGACGAATTTGTTCTGCCTTTGTAAAATCACCATAACTCCCTATTACGAGCCCCTATTTACTCTCACTTTGTGACTACACTTTGATAACGTATATATGTAAGACTTTCATATTTTGTATTTTTTCAAAATCATAAAATTAGCACGCCTAATTTCGGCTCGAACAAAAGAGTAATAATTTACTCAAAACTTCATAACTTTCACATTTGGCAACCAAACATCGTCATTTTCGAACCAACACCTTGGTTATATTTTATAAGAACAATGATGTATGAAAAAAATATTTTCATGATGCATTTAACAACATAACTAATCATATGATCTAAATAGGTTATCCCCAATCATAAGCTCGATTAACATCTAATGCAAACAACACATATATCACATGAGTATGCATCCTTAAAATATGATAATTAACATGTTTAAAAACCCTCACCAAACTTATAAATCATAACTTATACTTAATCATTTAATTAACATTCTTAATCACGTTTTAGGGCCTTAAAATTCTACCCCTCTTATAAAAATTTCATCCTCGAAATGTAACGCATAAGAACTTACCAAACAGATGAGGAAATTATGTGACACCCCGCCTAATAAAATACCGGGTGATCAGTACTATACCAAATTAAAATAGGAATCCCATTTGGTTCATCCTTAGCATCACTGTCGAAAACCTTTTTAAAACTTACTAACCACCTAGTATTTCAGAAAGCTGGTGCCAAATTTTATCTTTTTAATTAAACCAAACAGTACATGCGGAAATAAAAATAAACCATTCACACAACTGAATTAAATCAACTGAACAAATAATAAAACAACATGCCGAATAAACCATCGGCCACCAAAGTAAATAATCCAATACAAACATCCAACACCTGAATAAATAAATCTGAAAACTGTACTGAAAAGTCTGGGCGACATGCCCTAAGTAAACTTAAACTGATAGATTATTCCTACTCTAGGAAAGAATGAATGAGGCGTCTAATCCAATCTCCTGCTAGCATCCACACGTGTCGCAACTCCATGCCCCTGGAATAGAATATCAAGTCTGGCGTCCCTGTGGCTGGACACCTAAAATGTTTTGAAAATAGTTTTATAGCAAGAGTTAGAACCCAAAACATTTTGAAATCCTTAGCATCACCCGATATTTTATTAGGCGGGGTGTCACAAATTACACCTTCATGTTATTCTCTTTTTCCTAGGTGGCATACTCAATATTTTGACTTTCCCACATTATCTTCACTAACGGAATATTTTTATTACGTAACACCTACTCATTCGATCTATAATCGCGATTGGTTCCTCCACGTAGGTCAAGTTCTCTATAAGATCTATCGGTTGTGAAATAAATATATGTGAAGGGTCGGTCACATACCGACGTAACATTACTACATGAAAAACATCGTGTATTCGAAATAATTCTTGTAGTAAAGTCAATTTGTAAGCTTCAATTCCAACTCGTTTCACTATTTCATAATGACCAATGTACCTAGGACTTAATTTTCCCTTGTTCTCAAATCTCATAACACTTCTCCAAGGATAAACACGTAGGAATACTTGATCACCTTCCTCAAATTTTAATTCCTTTCTTATGTTGTCTACTTTGCACCGCCTTCAAGTGATTATGAATCAAATTTATCTTCTCAGTAGTCAGTTGCACAATTTCTAGCCCAAGTAGTTTTCCATTCTCCTACTTTGATCCAACACATTGGGGTCCTGCACTTCCTCCCATACAAGGCTTCAATAGGAGTCATTTCAATACTCAAATGATAACTATTATTATAAGCAACTCTATTAGACACAAGTGTTCATCCGAACTTCCCTTGAAATCTAATACATAAATTCGTAACATGTCTTCTAGTGTTTGGATCATTCTCTCTGACTGCTCATCAGTCTGAGGTTGAAAAGTTGTACTAAATTTCAATTTAGTCCCCAAAACTTGTTGTAAAATAGGCTAAAAGTCTGAAGTAAATTTAGGATTTCGATTAGAGATAATAGAAACAGGTGCACCATGTAATCTAATTATCGCATCCACGTATATTTTGGCATATCTATCCATGGAATAAGTAGCTTTAACAGGAAGAAAATATGCAGACTTAGTTAATTTAGCAACGATAACCCAAATAGAGTCAAACCCTCAGTATGATTTTGGTAAAATTATAATAAAATTGGTAATAACATGCTCTTATTTCCACTCAAGAATAGTAAGGATTGTAGTAAACCACTAGGCTTCTGATGCTTCGCCTTCACTTGTTGGCAAACTAGACATCTAGTAACAAAGTCTGCAATATCATGTTTTATTCCCGACCACCAATAACGTTGTTTCAAATTTCTATAAAGTTTTGTGCTTTGTGAATACATATCATATAAAGAACAATGGCCTCCTTTAAAATTGTTCTCCTTAAATTAGTCACATTAGGTAAACATAAACGGTTATCATACATAACAATGTCATCATTACGAATAGAAAATTCATTTGCTTTAACCATTTTCATATTGTCTTTAATTTTCTCCCATTTCTATATTTCCTGCTTGTGATGGCCGTATCCAGTCTATTAGCATAGGTCTAACATTTAAATGTGCTAGTATTCCACAAGACTCATTCAAAGTTAATTTTGTCACCACTAAAGTTCACTCTCTCAGTAGGTCAACTCGAACATAGTAAATACAAAATACTCTGCCTAGAGATTTTCTACTCAAAGCATCAACAACATTAGCCTTACCCGGATGGTGAAGTATTGTGTAGTCATAATTGTAATACCCCGTATTTTATGGCTTTTAAATTGGGGATTTATTAAATGTACTTGAGATAAATTAATTTAATATTAATCCAGAAATTTATTTAAATATTTACTAGCGTGACGAGAGTTAGTAATTAGTGGGAATTTGTTGAATATTACTTAATAAGTAAAGTAATATATATAATTGAATTTATTAAAATTGTCAATAATATGACAATTATGGAAATTAAGTCGGGACGCGCCTGTGTCGTGTCGGGACTATATTATTATTATTATTATAAAAAGTGAATAAATTATAAGTCACTCGTATCATCATTTTACGTGCGCCAACATGTCTGTAAGGGTCGAGATAGTCAGAAAAGTGTACCTGGGGGTTTAGTTTGGGTCTCGGGGCATTTTTAGGCCTAACTGGCACCCTGGGAGGGCGATTTAGTCATTTCCAAATTAGGCCTTAGTTAAATGACAAAAATTGAGAATTAATATCTGATATTAGAAGAGTCCTCTAGGGTTAACATTATCAAAAGTCTAGAATGGCAGTGAGAGGAAGAAAGGAGTAAAGTCTTCCAAGAATCCAAGGCCAAGAACCAACCCAATTGCACCACTACCACCACCACCACCAAAACGTAGATCGGAGCAAGGGGATCAAGTCTATACCTGTCAACTTCGTGAAATAAGACCTTCGATCTTAAGGCAAGTATCTATCTTGCTATTTTTCTAGTTGATATTTCACCCATCTTAGAATAGGATTGATAAATATATATTTTATGGAAGAATTTGATGATTTAGGGAATTTAAATCACATGCTTTAGAAGAAATAAGTATATACTAGAAATCTCATCATATGTAGAGGATTACCCATGAAATTGTAATGGTTTAGAAGAGAAAAATCTGGAAAAATAATTAGAAGATTGGAATTTATAATGAAACTAGGGTTCTTGATAAATATTATGAATTGGGCCTTTAATCCTATACTTTTGATGAATTCGTACATGCTTTACGCAGGAAATCATGTAGGTAGGTTGACATGACTATCATCGTAATTGGTTGGGAGTTTGGGACTCAATTGTGGAGTTTTGGTTGAGGTTGAAGAAGAAAACCCGTAGTTAACAATGTCAGAATTCGGAATACCTGTTTGATCGATCGATCGACCCCTTTCATCGATCGATCGACCCCTCCTGGAAATTGCAGGTTTTTCCCCTTTCTGTTTAATTCGGATAAAATGCGTAGGAACCCTTGAATATTATGTAAAGAGTATAATGGGTTATGAAGAGGCCCGGTAGGGTCCGAGTAAATTCCGTTGAATAAAATTTTATATGGGATGTAACTGCGGGTTAACGGGGGTTTGACACATATTGAAAATCTTGCGTACATTACTATGGAATTGAGAGATTCGTGAATGACTTAGATAAGTATGTTAGAGAGGGTTTACCTATTGAATTGAACTTTAGGAAGAGATAATACTTCGAGGGACGAGAAGTAATTATGAAATGATTTTTATTGAGAATAAATATAGATGAGTTCTTTATGCGTAAGAATTGGGAAAATTATGTTACGTATGGTTAAAATATTATTATGGGTCGTGGGCGAACCTAATTGGAAAATGAGAATATTTATATATATGACCGAGTGCATGTGTATGTATTTATATTATATTTATGTATAATCATACACGCGCTACTTGCTATCACGGAGGTTGCCGTGTCGGGACAGTCTTATCTCGATGGGACCTTTATGGGGGGACATTGACTCGTACCCTAGAACATAGGATTCCTTAGTATAGGCTATCTGAGAATGATATTCAGACGGTCATAAGAGACGTGAGGGGTATGTGCTAACCTCTTAGTGACTTGGAACTATGCTTCGCCTCCATTATGTGTGTATTGTGTTAATAGAGTTTGGGAGTGATTCCGAACTAGTATTTCCCTTAGTACGAGAGATACGGGGACTTGATAGTAGAGTATACCAGCACCATAGATTTTATGTGAGGTGCGGATAGTATATATATTATATGAGTGGTTAATATATATATATATATATATATATATATATATATATATATATATATATATATGGAATTCTTCTACTCTGCGTATAAGTAGACAAATATTATATAAATGCTCCAAAATTATAGTAAGTGTTCGGGAACTTAATAACAGTATTGAGAAATACATAAGTAATGTAAGAAATCATTAAGAGATTAATCACTAAACTAAAATCATTAGTCTTGTGACTTCTCGAAATAAAATTTATGGTAGATAAGCTAGATAGACTTATAAGACATTTAGTAGTACGGTAGGCGTGCACACTAGATGAGGTGAGAATTCTCAAGAGAGTGTCGCGTACTAACATGGTTGTTATATTAGCATGTAAGCATTTTAAATACTTGATAAACTATTTTTAAAATAGTTTTACACTCGGGCTCTGACTTGTTTCCTGTCATTTTTCTCTCTCTTATATATATATATGTATGTATTACAGGCGCCCAACCACAGGGGCATCAGGCGTAGGTTCTTTGGATTGGACGTGCTGCATCTTATGTGGGAGTTGCAGGCCCTTGCTCTAGACGACCTCTTCCTTGATTCATCTCTTGATTTAGTACTTCATAGCTAGGGCATGTGTCACCCGATTTCCTATTTCAGTTTAAACTTATTTGAGATTTGTATTTATTTTTGTTTTCAGTATTCAGTACTCATTGGGAGTTATTTCTTGGCATGATGATTTCACTTATGGTTATTTGGCTTGGTTTGGTTACTCTATTTGGTTTAATTCTTTTGGGTTGATTTCTATCCTTAGCATTTATGTGAATCTTAAACCGATTTATATTTAAAAAGGTTTTTTTCACGTTGATATTTAATAAATGGAATCATACTTTAAATTGTTTTGACACTTACCTTAATTATTTAGGGTGTTTAAATTGGAAATATTTATTTTGCGACAATGATGCTAAGAATGAACCAACCGTTCACCTTGATTTTAATTTAATAAAGGACTAATCACCCGGTATTTAATTAGGCGGGGTATCACAGGTGGTATCAAATCCAGGTTCTAGTGTCCTTTAGAATCTGTAAGGCTTATTTCGCTTTCAGCTTAGCGTCTTTGAGGTAGAGCCCTATTTTTACGACTGTTGTATTCTTGTGTTTACGCTTACGTCTTCAGCTATTTGAGATTTGATAATAAATGTAGACTAATAAACTTCCTTATCATTTTATATGCCTTCGATACGCGTACCCTGAGATAGGAATGTCCAGCCCGAGCAACTAGCAACTCCGGCTCAGGGCATATTGGAAACCGTGCGTACGTTAACTATGGAATTGAGAGATTCGTGAATGACTTAGACTAGTATGTTAGAGAGGGTGTACCTATTGAATTGAACTTTAGGAAGAGAGAATACTTTGAGGGACGAGAAGTAATTATGAAGTGATTTTTATTGAGAATAAATAGAGATGAGTTCTTTATGCGTAAGAATTGGTAAAATTATGTTACGTACGGTTACAATATTATTATGGGTCGTGGGCAAACCTAATTGGAAAATGAGAATATTTATATATAGGAACGAGTGCATGTGTATGTATTTATATTATATTTGTGTGTAATCATACCCCCGCTACTTACTATCACGGAGGTTGCTGCACCGGGACAGTCTTATCTCGATGGGACCTTTATGGGGGATATTGACTTGTACCCTAAAATATAGGATTCCTTGGTGCAGGCTATCTGAGAATGATAGTCATACGGTCCTAAGATACGTGAGGGGTATGTGCTGACCTCTTAGTGACTTGGAACTATGCTTCGCCTCCATTATGTGTGTATCGTGTTAATACAGTTCGAGAGTGATTCCGAACTAGTATTTCCCTTAGTACGAGAGATACAGGTACTTGATAACAGAGTATGCCAGCACCATAGATTTTATGTCGGGTGATGGTAGTATATATATTATATGAGTGATTAATATATATACGTATATATGGAATTCTTCTACTATGCGTATAAGTAGATAAATATTATATAAATGATCCAAAATTATGGTAAGTGTTCGGGAACTTCATAATGGTATTGAGAAATACACAACTAACGTAAGAAATCATTAATATATTAATATCTAAACTAAAATCATTAGTCTTGTAACTTCTCGAAATAAAATTTATGGGAGATAAGCTAGATAGACTTATAAGGCATTTAGTAGTACAGTAGGCGTGCACACTAGATAAGAGGTGAGAATTATCAAGAGAGTGCCGCGTACTAACATGATTGTTATATTAGCAGGAAAGCATTTTAAATACTTGTTAAACTATTTTTAAAACTGTTTTACACTCGGGCTCTAACTCGTTTTCTGTCATTTTTCTCTCTCTTGTATATATATGTATGTATTACTGGTGCCTAGCCACAGGGGTGTCAGACGTAGGTTCTTTGGATTGGAAGTGCTGCAGCTTATGTGGGAGTTGCAGGTCCTTGCTCTAGACGACCTCTTCCTTTATTTAGTACTTCATAGCTAGGGCATGTGTCACCCGATTTCCTATTTCAGTTTAGACTTTTTAGAGATTTGTATTTATTTCTATTTTCAGTATTTAGAACTCGTTGGGAGTTATTTCTTGGCATGATGATTTCATTTATGGTTATTTGGCTTGGTTTGGTTAATATAGTTGGTTTAATTCTTTTGGGTTGATTGCCATCCTCAGCATTTATGTGATTCTTAAACTGATTTTCATTTAAAAAGTTTTTTTTCACGTTGGGATTTAATAAATTGAATGAGACTTTAAATTATTTTGACACTTACCTTAATTATTTAGGGTGTTTAAATTGGAAATATTTATTTTACGACAGTGATGCTAAGAATGAACTAACCGTTCACCTTGATTTTAATTTAATAACGGACTGATCGCCCGATATTTAATTAGGCGGGGTGTCATAATAATCCTTTATAAATTCCATCCATCTTCTTTCCAAGCAACACAATTGCCATCAGCAGAAATAACATGCCCCAAAAATACTACTTTGTCTAGCCAAAATTCACATTTAGAAAATTTAGCAACCCATATGAGATATCCGTCACTCCCCCGTTTTATGGTCCTAATTTGGCAGTGAACTCCAACAATAGGCATACCTGAAACATAACATTACAGTAGTGTAATCTTGGTATTTTTACATCATTTTCGGATATAGTATGCATATATGATTCTATCTTAATCTCCAATTTTAATCATTTGATTTTAATAAGTATTCCATGATTTATGACACTTTTAACACAACTAGGTTGGAACAGAATATTAAAGCATAACTTAATCTTTTTAAGCATATATCACCTCTACCTCGGGTATCAATCACGGAAACATATACTAACCATCTTTTAGTATATATACACATCATATATATGAATTTCCTACATGAAAAAGCTTCACGAGAAGAAAATTAAAAAATGGGACTTTAAAGTTAACATTTACAATCCTAGCACAAGTCCTCATGTATGTTCTTAAGCCATCCTTGGTTTAACATAGTTTAGCAAAATAGGTATCACTTAAATATTTATCAAAATCAGAAACAAAAATATACAAAGTATAAAGCTGATTCATGTGACCAACTTTAATCAATAGATAATTACCTTATGAGAATTCCTCGATTTATGGAAAATTTTCAAAGCAATTCTTCCTTAACTTTCTTATTCTCCCCCCATAGGCATATTTCTTACCAAGATTATAATATGAAATGATAAAGATGATAAAGTTATGATATATACTCATAAAAAACGTGGCCCTGAGTCCATGTGGCCATTTTAAGGTGGTGGCATGTGATTGGTTGGATAAGAGGTCCAATAAGGCAATTCCACTAATGACGAATTTGTCATGCCTTTGTAAAATCACCATAACTCCCTATTGCGAACCCCTATTTACTACCACTTTACGTCTAAATTTAGATAACTTATATATGTACAACTTTCATAATTTTTATTTTTCCAAAATCATAAAATTACCATGCCTAATTTCGGCTCGAACCGAAGAGTAATAATTTACTAAAAAATTCATAGCTTTCACATTTGGCGACCAAACATCGCCAATTTTGGACCAACACCTTGGTTATTGTTTATAATCATAATGATGTGTGAAAAACATATTTTCATGATGCATTTAACCACATTAATAATCGTATGATCTAAACAAGTTATCCTTGATTGTAAGCTCGATTAACATCTAATGCAAACAACACATATATCACATGAGTATGCATCCCCCAAATATGATAATTAACATGTTTGCAAACCCTCACCAAACTTATAAATCATAAATTATACTTAATCATGTAATTAACATTCTTAATCACATTTTAGGGCCTTACAGATTATGTGTAACAAACTTTACGCCCTAATTTAGTCTGATTCGTCCATTTACTCTTATATGTGACTTTTGTATCTTGAGTTTATCCGGGATGATTAAAACCGGATGAAAAAAAAGAACTCAACTTAATAATGTCTTTTCCTAATTATTTGGGGTAAGCTACATAAGTCATATTTTTCCATTTGATTATGTTTAGCGCAATATCCTCGGTTCCACCACATGATATCATGTCTCCTTTTATCACATCCCACCAAGTCAATTAAGGTATTTTTGTACCCATCGTATTTCTATCAATACTAACTAAATCACTCTGACTTATCGTCTTTTTGATCATCTACAATTGACCTATCAGAATTATCTAAGCCGATTTTATCTTAAATTTTCTTCTATATCAGTTACTTTTATTATTTCATGAGTATGTTTATTTTTAATTGTTAATCCATAGAACTATCCCTTTAACGTCAAAGGTATACGTGAATCACATTATATACTAGTAGAATTTATCCACTTAATTCATCTTACTTTAATTATATGAGATAACATCATCATTAATCTCTCCATCTCTTTTAATGATATAAAGTTATTAGGAATTTACCACTTTTTCTAGTTGTTGTTCTTACTATAATCATGGTCTCGTCATACATATCCTTAATCATATAAATATATTTACATCTCACTCCTATTTTTATAAAATCCATCATATTATATGTTTAGATACTCTATCATAAATCTTCTACAAATATATAATAACCATATGAATATCATTATTTTCTTCTCTACATATTACCATTAGTCTTTTAAATTTTTTTTGATAGCTTCCATTGTTAACATCCCAGGCCTAAACCCAAATAAATTCTTAGATACCTTTTTTTGTAATATCAATCTATCTTCTATCACACTTTGACAAAGTTTCATCATATGACTTATTAACTTAATACCACAATAACTTGAACAATATTGTATATCTCTTTTGTTTTATGAATAGGTTTTAGAATGCTCTTTCTCCATTGAGTGTGCATCTTATTAGTCATTATAATTGTATTTAATAATTTATTTTCCAAGACACTTCTGCACCCCCTAAATATTTTCAAATCTTAATAGAAATACAATCTAGTCCTAAAGCCATCCTCACTTTCACGTTTTGATAGAAATCATAACCTCCATTACGATAATTCTATAAAAAATATATTATCTTGAATCTCCTTTAGTTCTTTCATATTTTTATTTGCCATCATTATCACCGGTCAATAACTTCTCAAAATAAAAATATTCACCTTTCCTTAATCTCTTTCGTGACAACATTATTTTAGATTCATAGAGTGGTCAATCTAATGTACAACTCACATGGGCTATCTAATAATTAAATATCATTTTAATCATGTCAGAAAAATAAAGACATGAATTTTAGGTGAATAAACTCATATTCTTGTACCCAATACAGGTCCATACATAAATATCCCATAATAAAAATAAAAGTGGGGATCCAACCCCTGACACCTACATAGATGATGGATGAAACAGAAGAATTGAGAGTTGTTACAGGCCCAAACCTGATAGTTATTCTGCCTAGGACCTAAAATGTTTCAATGCACAAAGGTCAGGTCCATGATGAGAACTTATGAAAATGTATTGTAATCCATTTATATTGTAGTTGGTTATCTTCGTGTCAAAACATCGAGTCTTTCATAATCAAGATACTGCTTGATTCTAATATATTTATCGTAGGTGAATGATTTGATCCTATTTGGTTAGGCTTACACATCATTCGACATCAACGAATTCAATGCATCTACTTTGCTTTAAACCTAGAGTGACTTTGATATCCTTTTACGGTTGTGATTAATTAACATTTAATCTTTGTACACACTCACATTTTATAAAACATTTTTTTGGACTTAAGTAAATTGAAAAAATATAAGTTTAAAAGTTCTAATGTTTGAAGGCTTAGCTTGACTATATATTATGGACACCTCGATTTGGAATCTAAGTTTCGGGACGCTTCGTCCTATTTTTAATAAACCCCGGACATTAATCTCGAAAGAAAACCCTGGAGAACTCAACTTTTCGTACCTACACTAAAGTTTGGGGTGTCAAAAACACCAAAGACCTCAATATATAGGGCCAACAGTAAAAGAAATCAACAAGAAGGCCCTCTAGTGGTTTTAGCCGATTGGCCAAAGGTCTCTGCAACATTAGCTAATCGGACAAAGCCCTTTGACACCGAATCTTATCAAAATATTTTCTCAGTTGTTGATAAAAAAATCAAAGACTACAAACCATTAGTCGATCGGTCAAATCCACCTCCAACACCTGAATAACTAGAGGTGCCTACCAACCTTAAAAAAGGATCTAATACCCAATGTTGTTTTAATTTTCCAATTTTCTTAATCACAATTGTTCGAGAGACTCGTACGTATGCGGGCCTTCAAAAACCTGAAAAAACTTGAAGGGACTTCAATAAAATACTTGTCGAAAAGGAAAAGCTCGTACTTATGCGGAGTCACCCCAAAAAGAGGTTCGTAGTCCTATAAAGTCTCTTGCGAGAAATAAATA